>CM062805.1:125086400-126509558 GCA_031772625.1 Pinus tabuliformis
AGGGAGTGTTAGTAATGGAATAGAGGGGAAGAGGGAGGTTAGTTATGCTCCTTGCTGTAATTGATGGAATTCACCACTTTGTCCATTGATAGATTTTGGCCTTGGCAAAACACCTCTTGACATATGTGTAATGGTGAAATACCTTTCCTGCAACCACACTGCCTACCCAGCTATTTTCCTAGCATTTTTTGTTTCTCCTTAGAGGGTGCATTTGGACTTGCAAACCCTTACTTGCCTTTTCTTTTCTTTGGCTTTTTTCTTTTTTCTTTTCCTTTCTACTTCTACCCTTATTTCTTCCAAGGTCCCAGATTAAGCTGTTGGGAACCTTTGCTTCTCTACCTAAAACTACTTGTCTGCCAAGATTAAACAGTTTGGACAGACTTCTTTCTCTATTCTATAAACTCAAAATTGAAACATGGCATGATCCAGTTTAAACTGTTGAATTCATCCACAAAATTGAAATAAAGGTCTTCAATATTTGAAACAGATTACACACCTCTTGTTCTCTAGGAAATATGGGGATCTTTGTAATACCAAAGCAGAAGCATATTTGGACTCTTTCCTTGGCCAATCATGAAATATGAAACCTATTAGTATAGGTATCCAACAGTGGCTCCACATGGGATGGTTTTTCTTCTGAAAGACCAAGAACAGCAGGTCAGATTGCCTTGTTCTTTGACTGCCCATCCCAGTCTTTGAAATTTGCTGCAAAAATGTGTCAAAATTGTGTGCTTTTTTCTTGGAAGACCTCTGATTCTACTTGCCTCTAGCTGTTTGGTGAATCACTTGGGAAAACTGCTTTTTACAATCTAAAACAGAAAAAACAATATGTACATCTGCATTATATACAATGAATCCTTGGATTCCACTCATAGTGAACAGTCAAAGTAGTGCTTCAGCATCCTGCCATTGACAGGACCTTCATCCAAGTCAGTTTCAGTCAAACTTTTGAGGAAGTAGGTGTTATTACCTTGCACTGCTTGGACAGCAAATGGTCCTTTCCATAAAGAGTCAAACTTTCCATGTTTCCCTTTTTCTCTTCTCTTATCCCACTTTTAAACTTTGTCCCCTACATTGAAATCTTCTGCTTTGGTTCTTCTATCAAAGGCTTTTCAGTTTCTCTTGTATTATCTGTACTCTACTGAAAACTTGTTCTCTGGTCTGTTGTAAACAAATTATCTGGTTAATCCTTCTTTGCATGTCATTTGGCTCTGCTTGGCTTTCTTGCAGAAGTTTCATAACGGCACTCCTAGTGATGAAGGAAATCTGGCCTCTAATCCATAGACTAACTCATATGGCTGGTCCAATTGATCTTTTAGTTGTTAGTCTGTCTGCCCATAAGCATTTACTAGTTTCTTATGCCAGGTCTTTTTGTTCTCTTCAGCACTTTCTTTATGATATTTATCAAACTTTTGTTTGATGATTCAGCAAGGCCATTCCTTGAGGATAGTAAGCTGTAGAATGGCCCAAAGTAATGTGAAATTTATGGCAGAAGTTCACCATTTTCTTGGATCTGAAAGCAGCAGCATTGTCTGTTATTATCTTGTCTGTTATTATCTCAGACTTTAATATTCTCACCAACTTTTGAGATATTATTATCAGAAATTTATTACCGCATTGAATACAAGATAAAGGCGTCTTAATGTTCTGTCAGAAGATATTTTGGCCTTTGGGATCTGCTGAGTCGGTTGAGATACTTTGATTAAATGCTGGGGAACCCGACTTTATGGCTTGTACGCTGTATTCTGGGTTTGTCACCTGTGATTGTGACTGCTGCTGTGGTGAGTAAATAGCTCTGCTGAGTTGGCTCAGCATCTGTCTCTTCTTGTAGATTTTATCTATCAAAATTCTGCCTGTGCATGACTGCCCATAAACTAGAGAAAAAACCAACCGTACGGGTTCGGGCCTGATAAGATTACTTGTGTCAAATTCCTCCACTCTTCCTGTGTGGGCAATTGGTGTCTTATGATTGCCCCCAAAGTTTCATCTGCCTCAGTATACTTAAAGAAATTTGGTGGGGTATCAAACAGGTGATCAATTTCATTCATAATAAAGAACAGGTTATCCACCCTATCATACAAATTCTGCCCTGTTGCTGGCCCTGTTTCAGCTGAGGTACTGGGTTGTTTTGCTATTTGTGCTGCAGCCTGTGCATCAACCCTTTTGATGTAATTTTCCAGAGTAAGCAGCCTTCCTACACTGCTTAATATGCTGGGGAGGCCTCTGTTTTGTAATGCCACAAATCTGTCCAGGAATTTGTTGATCTCGGTCTGCATATCCTGTGTTCTCCTCTCCAGCGTTCCGATTAGGCTTCTTAGTGTCAAGACTCTTTTAACTACTGAAATTGTTTCAGTCCTGTTAGTAATTCCCATGGTGGCTAGTTGAGAGCTGGTTTTGTTATTCAAAATATTGATCATTCTGCTGGCAGCATCTGGCATGTGGCCAAGGCTTGCTCTTGCTCTCTGTACCTCCCTGTTTCCTTCGTGATGAGTGCTATTTGCTCATCCATAGTCTCAATATACTGCCACTGATTGGTGATGGATCGACCAATGTTGCCCCAGAGGACTGCTTTCAATTCTGCTGTTACTTTTTCTAGTGCAAGCTCTTTTTCTAGTTCAGCTATTCTCTTTTTTAGAGCTTTCACCTCTCTTTCCTTTGCTGCCTCATTCTGCTTGCTTTTGTCAAATTTTTCATTCACCTTGGTCAAAGATCTTTTGACTTCATCAAGCTCTTTCATTTGGGATTCAAGAACTTGGATCTCAGCTTGCAGCTTCTGCATATCCAGAGTAGGAGTTGGCTCTGTTGTTGGTGTAGTTGTTGCTGTAGATGGTGCTGTAGGCCCTGTCTGTTGAGGAGGAGGAGTAGTCGTTGGCTGGACTTCCTCAAGGTTGATTATCACAGGAGGAGGCTGGGAGGGTTGGCCCTCTTCTTTTTGTTTCATAGCTGTCTGTAATGCTGCCTTTGCAGCTTCTGATTGTCCTAGCTGGTCTTGAGTCCGAACCAGCTCCTTGTACAGGGATATCAGTAGGTCTGTAGCATCCTTTTCCTGCCTTTGCTGGGAAACTTCATCGGTTTGAGGATGGATGGTAGCTGGAAGCTTGATTTTCTTTCTTAAGGCCGCCAAGTCTGCATCCCTTAGCTTCAAGAGTTCTTGGATACCCTTAACATCTTTAGGATCATGTCCTATTTCTATAATTACCTCTTCCAAGGACTTGATCCTGTTGTCCTTGGCTTGTGATGATGCTCTCTCCAATTCCAGCTGAGATGCTGTGTTATCAAGGCTGCTCTTCAATTTGTAGTTCTCCAACGTTTCATCTGCCAAGGAGGCATACACCATTTCACCAGTTTGTTTATGTAATTCAATCTTATCCATAGGGTGTATGTCTTTGGCCAGAACCTCCATGTTGATTCTTAGGTAATCCGAGGTAGATTGAGGATGCAGCGTTGTGGGCATGAAGTGACTCATGATCATCTTGCCTTCACTTACATCAAAGGCAGACATGAGTCTTTGCTGATTGGTAGGAGCCAGGTTCAGCAAATGATTGTACAGCTGTACTTTAATAGATCACTCCTCCTCTTAATGTCAATAAATTGCTGTTTGATGCTTGACTGTCCTTCTCTGTGCTGGCTGGAGGAGCTGACCTCTCCTCCCACGGCTCTATCATGTTCATGCTGAATGAACTGGCTGAAACTTCTCCACTGGGTGGGCCCATGCCCATTGCTTGCCTCACTGCTATGTCATCCTCTTGAGAGTCATTTAGTCTTTGTCTTTTCTCTCCCCGATTGATGGATGAAGTCAGGGGAGTCTCTCTATCCCTTTTCCTGGTTAAGTCCTCCTTTTGTGGGGTTTGGAGGACTGAGGTATCAACAGTAGTTTCTGCCCTAGGAGGCACTATTGTCTGAGCCTGTTGCTCAGTGGAGCTTGGAGCATTAATCACTTTTTCTTGCTGCAAGGGCTGCTGTTCACTAAATTGTTTCCTCTTCCTGTTGCTGCCCCGAGTTCCTGCTGCTCCATCTCTTCTTGCTGCTGTAGCAATGTATCCACTTGTTCTTCTGTCAATGGAGGTGGCTGTTCCACCTGCTTCCCTTTATCCTTGCTTGCTGTCTGTGGTGCTTTCTCGGCAGTTTGCTGCTGTGCTGTTGATGATGTAGCAGCTGCTCCAAGTTGCTTTTTGTAGGAGAGGGGCACCTGTCCACAAGTTTCCAAGTCAGCTTCCTTTTGCATATTTCTAGCCTCTCTCTCAAGTAACTCTTCATTAGTAATTTCCTCCTCTAGGGTACCCTCTTCCCAATTTGATGCATTGGCATACTGTTCAATCTCGGGTTGTCTCTTGTGTGCATAGCTACCCAATTTGTATCTAATCCTCCTGAGGGAGATAGAATGATTGGGGTCATAGGGTATCCATTCAAAGCTGGTTTGCAGTCTGAGGCCCTCCAGGATACTGTCTGCCTCCTTCCACCCTTCCTCTTTTCTGTTATATAGGAAAGAACCCAGCTGGCTCCTCACCTTTAGCTGTGACTTCTTGTTCTTGCTCTGAAAATGCAGGTAGTCTGAGTTCCCAAACTGTCTGAAATATTCCAAGGCAAAAAGCCTCATGGGGACATACCTTGGCAACCTAAAAGGGGTCAACTCACAGCCATATATCCTGATGACTGTGTGGTTTTGGTAGAAGTACCAATTACCAATGCTGTAGGACTTATTCAAATGGAGAATTCTTCTCATGTCATCAGTTAGTCTAGGAGGAGGAGTACCATGCAATACTGTCATGACTGGATAAATGAATAAGTCAATAAACTCAGTGTATGTGTAAGGTGATACAGAGGTATGATGAAAAACAGAAGTCCAGAACACAACTGATCTTGGATTTCCCTGGGCATTGAGTTGCTTCAAAGGAAAAGAGAAGGTGGCTGGCTGATAGAACAAGAATAGATGGTATATATATGAAGTATACCTGAATAGTCTTTCCCTCTTCAAGTTCATAAACTGCTCATGGATTTTATCTGCAATGTAGGTTGCATAGTCATAATGTACAGCTGGGGGCTTACCAGGAGAGAATATAGACAGCATTGCCATTAGGCTATCATCCACATCCTCCATCCCCCTGAATCCTAGGACATAACTGATTAAATCCACTAACATCCTGCCCAAATCATTCAAGTAGTGATACCCAATAGGAGGGGTTCTGACTGATTCAGAGCCTGGTCTTACAAACAACTGATTGATTTTAATGATTTGGTCATTTGACAGCTTGGTCCCTTTGTTTATCAAATTCTGCATAAAGATGGGGGTCAATTGCTTGGCAGTTTGGAAGTGCAGCATTCCATTTATACTCTCTGGGGTAATCTGGAACAGGATTGAGCCTGTGGGGCTGATGACAGCTCTTTGGTTTGGGTCATAGCATTCCTGGCAGCTGTAGATCAGTTCTGGCATAGGATTTACTTGGGGAAGGTTGTAGATGGGCAAATTTGAGTCCCAAATTCCCAAGATGTCTGCCCCACTCAGGTGCTGGGCTTTTAACTCATTCATCATCTGGATATTGTATTTGGTTCCCATAGGGAACCAGTCCAGCATTTGGTAATCCATGTCTCCCAGAGCTTTCCATGCTAATTCCTGGTGAGGAGCATTGAGGGGCTTGATATTTAGAGCAATAGGAGTCTCCATGATTCTTTGAAGTTCAACAATTGTAATAAAGTGGCTTGTAAAAGCACCAGCACAGAACAGAAGTGCTTTTTGTAAGAATAGTCTTGAAATTTAAGTATCAGAGGAGGAGTTTATACAGCAGCAATTGAAATACTGCTTATACTAGGAGCCAAGGCTACTGTGGGTGTCACTATGCCCTCTTTCAGCGGGTGAATTGAGGTCAACAAGGAATTTGCCGGGAATACGCAGTGAACGCTGTTTTTGAGTGAAATTACAGGTATTATGGCTTGGCTGGTGTTTTTAGACTTCACAGTTACAATTGTGGACGTGCAGAGGGAAATGGGCGGTGCAAATATAGTTTGTAAGGTGTCCTTAGCCTTCTGAGCAACTTAAATTTCAATAACAGTCGTATGGAGGGCAGAACAACGGTAAATACCTGTTAATTGACGAACAGAGGTTGCGCAGGCGTGCACGGTTGCTGCTGAGGAGGTCGCCCGGGTTAACTCAGCAGGTTGGCGGAAATTCGAACGTAAACGGTCATGCAGAGAGAACAGTGGCGACAGGAGTGAAAAGTGAGAAAAACACGGCTTTTTTGGGTTAATATGGACTTTTTTACCATTTTGGCGCTTTTTAGTGATGACGTCAGCATGACGTCATTGGCGGGTCAAGGTGAGGTGACGTCAGCTGACGTCATCGGGTGACGTGGCGGTAGACTATTGGTCAAAGGGGCGATGAGGTGGCAGCCATGTCAGCGGCCAGGTGGACGAATAGCAGGGGCGAGTACAAGCGAACGTGACGTGGCGATGCGTTGATGGAAAACAGGTGGCGGTTAGGACCGTAGCGGTTACGGTTAGGGCTAGCCGCTACGGTTCTCGGGGCGGTTTAGGTACGGTCTCAGAGTGTCAGACCCGGCTCCGAGAGTCCTTAACGTTTGACGCGTGGAGAGGCCCTGACGTGACGCAACGTCACCTTCTCGGGCGGTAAAGGACGGCTGCGGGGGCTGCTCCGATATCATTGTGGATCGTCGGATCTTTAAGATCTGATCCGACGGTGGGCGGAGCATCCACATGCTCAGGTTATATGCGCGGCGGAAAACTTTGGGCTTATGGGTTTTTCAATGTTTTTCATTAAATCAAACTATGCGCTAACCTTTGGAAATGCGCCAGAGGCGGGTTTTTGACTTTGGTAATTTTTGCAGAGGTTTTTAGGGGTAAAAGAGGGTTTGTAAGGGTTTTTTCAATGCAAATGGTGGTTTGATGAGCGAGTTGGCTTGTAGCAAGGGGGAACGGGATGTGATAGGTTCACCAAGGTGACCAGAGGTCATTTTGGTCCCTTTTGAAGAACATATGGCTATAATGCCAAGGGGAGGGAGTATTTATAAGATTTAGGGCTTTATACACCATAGTGTTAGTATTATTAGGGGAAGGGGTAAGATAAGGGAGCTATATAGTAAAATTAGAGGTTAATATGAATGCAGGGAGCAAATGAAGGGGATTTTACTGAGTTTATGTAAAATTGATTTAGTTTTGAGAGTAGATCAAAATGAAAAGATCTTAGACAAGAAATGTGGATTCTGAATGAACTAGAACCACCATAAAACCATGATCTCTCTTCATAAATCTCAGCTAAAGAAAGGGAGTGTTAGTAATGGAATAGAGGGGAAGAGGGAGGTTAGTTATGCTCCTTGCTGTAATTTGATGGAATTAACCACTTTGTCCATTGATAGATTTTTGCCTTGGCAAAACACCTCTTGACATATGTGTAATGGTGAAAATACCCTTTCTGCAACCACAACTGCCTACCCAGCTATTTTCCTAGCATTTTTTGTTTCTCCTTAGAGGGTGCATTTGGACTTGCAAACCCTTACTTGCCTTTTCTTTTCTTTGGCTTTTTTCTTTTTTCTTTTCTATCTACTTCTACCCTTATTTCTTCCAAGGTCCCAGATTAAGCTGTTGGGAACCTTTGCTTCTCTACCTAAACTACTTGTCTGCCAAGATTAAACAGTTTGGACAGACTTCTTTCTCTATTCTATAACTCAAAATTGAAACATGGCATGATCCAGTTTAAACTGTTGAATCATCCACAAAATTGAAATAAAGGTCTTCAATATTTGAAACAGATTACACACCTCTTGTTCTCTAGGAAATATGGGATCTTTGTAATACCAAAGCAGAGCATATTTGGACTTTCCTTGGCCAATCATGAAATATGAAACCTATTAGTATAGGTATCCAACAGTGGCTCCACATGGGGATGGTTTTTCTTCTGAAAGACCAAGAACAGCAGGTCAGATTGCCTTGTTCTTTGACTGCCCATCCCAGTCTTTGAAATTTGCTGCAAAAATGTGTCAAAATTGTGTGCTTTTTTCTTGGAAGACCTCTGATTCTACTTGCCTCTAGCTGTTTGGTGAATCACTTGGGAAAACTGCTTTTTACAATCTAAAACAGAAAACAATATGTACATCTGCATATATACAATGAATCCTTGGATTCCACTCATAGTGAACAGTCAAAGTAGTGCTTCAGCATCCTGCCATTGACAGGACCTTCATCCAAGTCAGTTTCAGTCAAACTTTTGAGGAAGTAGGTGTTATTACCTTGCACTGCTTGGACAGCAAATGGTCCTTTCCATAAAGAGTCAAACTTTCCATGTTTCCCTTTCTCTTCTCTTCTTGCATCCCACTTTGAAACTTTGTCCCCTACATTGAAATCTTCTGCTTTGGTTCTTCTATCAAAGGCCTTTTTCAGTTTCTCTTGTAGTATCTGTACTCTGCTGAAAACTTGTTCTCTGGTCTGTTGTAAACAAATTATCTGGTTAATCCTTCTTTGCATGTCATTTGGCTCTGCTTGGCTTTCTTGCAGAAGTTTCATAACCGGCACTCCTAGTGATGAAGGAAATCTGGCCTCTAATCCATAGACTAACTCATATGGGCTGGTCCCAATTGATCTTTTAGTTGTTAGTCTGTCTGCCCATAAAGCATTTACTAGTTTCTTATGCCAGTTCTTTTTGTTCTCTTCCAGCACTTTCTTTATGATATTTATCAAACTTTTGTTTGATGATTCAGCAAGGCCATTTCCTTGAGGATAGTAAGCTGTAGAATGGCCCAAAGTAATGTGAAATTTATGGCAGAAGTTCACCATTTTCTTGGATCTGAAGGCAGCAGCATTGTCTGTTATTATCTTGTCTGGACAGCCAAATCTAGCCAGTATATTGTTTTCCAAAAACTGAATGATTACTGAATCATTTGCTTGTCTGCATGGGGCGGCTTCAATCCACTTGGTGAAGTAATCTGTTGCTGTCAGAATCCATCTGTGTTGCCCTGAAGATGAGGGATGAATTTCCCCAATGAAATCCAAGCCCCATTGTTGAAAAGGTCTCTCTGTTGCAATGGGCTTCAAAGGAAGTGGCAGCAACTGTCTTTTGCCTTCAAACAGTTGGCATTTGTGGCATGAGGCTGTAAATTTCTTAACATCAGAGAACATAATGGGCCAGTAGTACCCAGCCCTCAATATCTTGTCCACAGTGGACTTCCAGTACAAATGTCCACCACAATCTCCAGCATGGAAATCTTGCATGATTTTGTTAGTTTCATTCTCTATTAGACAGTGCAGCAAGATACCTTCATGGTTTTTCCAAAGTAAATTTCCATCCATCACACAAAATCTAGATGTTTTCATTTTTAGGAACCTACACTTAGTTCTGGACAGTCCTGGGGGAGCACACAGGTTTTGTAACACATAGCAGATATCAGAGTACCAAGGAGATTGTTCAAAGGCTACATTGATCTTTGGAGTCGCCAGCTCTGTTTCACTGTCCAGTTGATTGATATCTAAGGCTTGGAAATTTGCTTCTGTCATTAATTTGGCTAAACCTTGCCCTTTTATCAGCTTTGTGGGTTTTATTTCAATGTCAAATTCTAGTATATTGGCAATCCATTTTCCTCTTCTGCCCTCTAAGTTTTCTTGGGTGAGAATGTCTTTGACAATAGGACTTGGTACATAAACCACAACATGGGAGTAAAGGATGTAAATCCTAAAGTCTTTAATAGCTTTGATCAAAGCATAGGCTTGTTTCTCCATAATTTGGTACTTTAGAGGGGCATCTCTGAGAGCTCTGCTGAAAAAAGCAATAGGTTTCTCACTCCCGTGGTCATCTTTCTGTAATAAAATAGCAGCAATAGTATGTTGGGAGGCAAAGGAGAAAATGATAAAGTCTCTGTCAAACTGTGGATTGGTTAACACTGGGGTTTGAGTCAAGGCCAATTTTATGCTTTCAAAGGCTTGTTTTGCTTCAACAGTCCATTTGACCTTTGAATCTTTCTTTAGCATATTGTTTAGTAATCTGATTAATTCTGCTAAATTCGGGATAAACCTTCTTAAAAAGTTGATTTTCCCTAAGAATCCTTGCAATTCCTTGACATTCCTTGGATGAGGCATTTGTAGGATAGCTTGTATCCTATCTGGATCAATTCTTATGCCATCTTTTGAAATAATGTGTCCTAAGAGTTTCCCTTCTTCCAAGCCAAATAATGACTTCTTGGGGTTTAAGGAAATGCCATATTTCCTGCATGTTATGAAAATCTGTCTCAAATGTTTCAAGTGTTCGTGGTCAGATTTTGAAAAAGGTGTGAGGTCATCCAAATAAATGACAAGGAAATCATGAATTTCCTTAGCGAAAGCAATATCCATTGCTCTTTGAAATGTTGCCCCTGCATTTTTCAACCCAAAAGGCATTTTGACATACTTGAAAGTTCCCCATGGGGTTGTAAATGCAGTTTTGTCTTGATCATCAGGGTGTACTAGGATTTGGTTAAAGCCTGAGAATCCATCAAGCAATGATATCCTTGAAGCCCCTACTACTCTTTGAAGAATGTGATCCATTTTGGGTAGAGGGTAGTTATCTTTGAGTGATACTTGATTCAAATTCCTTAAGTCTACACAAAGTCTAATCTCACCAGTTTTCTTTCTTGTAGGGACCAAATTTGAAATCCATTCAGAGAATCTGATTGGTGCTATGATACCGGCTTTGAACATTTTATGTAATTCTTTTTCAATGGAAGGAAGGAGCACAGGATTGATCCTTCTCAATTTCTGTTTGAATGGTTTTTGATTAGGCTTGAGGGGAATGGTGTGCTGGATAACAGAGGTATCATAGGACTTTAGATCCTCATAACCCCAAGCAAAAACATCTTGAAACTCTTTAAAGAGGTCAATATATTTGGGTTTTTTATCAGGGGGCAAAGCAGCAGATAGTTTTATTATTTTAGGCTTGTCAGTAGTACCAATGTTGCATTCTTCAATTGCTGCATCTAATGGCTGCATCTTTGGTTTCCTGGGGACATCATTTGAGTCAAAAATGTCCTCTAGTGGGGTAAGGCCTGCTGGAAGGAAATTGTCTTTGAATTGTATGATTTCATCTTCAGCGTTGCTCACCTCTTCACAGTCAATTTGGTGAATTTGCTGAATGTTTTCATTGTCGAAAATGGTTGGACTCAGTAATTGTTTTGCTGTTCTAGGTGACATTGGGTGAGCAGACTGTTGAAACTGTATTTGTGATGGACTTGCTTCCTCAAGTATTTGTGATTGACTTGCTTCCTCAAGTATTTGTGATTGACTTGCTCCATCAAGATCAATATTTAATCCTATGAACTCTTGTTGCAAGGTCAAGAAATTGTTTATTTGCATGTCATCCTCAAATACTTGCCATTCTTTGACATTATTCGGAATAGAGGGTCTGTATTTGACCTCGGCTGTGAAACAATTATTGGGTTCTAATGGGAATTTGAAGGTGCTGGCAAACGTTGCCAAGCTGTGTGCATGGAGATTGTGGCCCCTTGAAATTTTTGTGATAACAAACTCAGAGAAGGTTTCTAATATTTCAATTACAGCAGACCTGTAGGACCTCAATCTTTTGTCATTGGTGACAAAAAGTCCTTTCAGTTGTTGAATTACTAGATCAGAGTCTCCCATAATGGAGAGTTTAGGAGCTTGTAGTGATTTTGCTAGCTTTAGGCCCAGCAAGAGAGCTTCATATTCTGCCATGTTGTTAGTGCACCTAAAATTCAATCTGTAAGCCCTGCCTTCTGCATAGCCTTTCTCTTTGTTATATATCCACACTCCAGCTCCTGCCCCTAACTTGTTGACTGACCCATCAAATTCTAGGACCCACAGGATATCTTGCTGAACAGAAGATTTAAAGTTCTGTTCATGAGATGGCAATGTGAGCAGGAGTTGGGGTTTCTTTCCCCATTTGTTTTCTAGGACAGCTTTATCACTTGTTTGACAATCTTTAACAACTAGAGGAGGGTTAATGTGTATTGTTGGGCTGATTGATGTTTGGCAGGTGCTACTTGTTTGATCAATGTTTTGTTCTTGTGTGAGTGTTTTGGTCCTAATGTCATTGTTTGAGAGGTCTGCGCTGTCATTGAAGAGGATGAAGGAGTCTATATCCGAATGAACAGCGTATATTGGAAAATTTTGAGGCTTCTCTTCACTGCTGACCATATACTTCATGAGTGTTTCCCTATAAAGTCTTTTTGGTTGCCCAAAGACAGAGATAGTTGCATATGACATGTCTAATTGCAGGGATCCTTGGAGCTTGGCTCCCCATGATCTTGATAACAGCATCCCATATTTGGGTGGGATATCAGCAACTACAACATCCATTAGAATAGTCTTGTTGGGATATTGAACCAGAGACACACATAAATCTTTTATTAGGCCTAAACATTTTACTTGGCTGGAATCAAAAGAAAACAGGTCTTTGTATGGTCTTGTTATATCCAAGTTCAATCTTTCCATGACTGCTTTTGGCATAAGGTTGTGAGAGGCGCCTGAGTCGAACATTGCATTATGCAGTATTTTATCATGAACATGCAAGCTGACATAAAAAGGTAAAACCCCTGTGACTACTGTTTTTCCATCTACCTCTGGGCCAAACAGTAATTCTGGGGTGTCATCTAGCACGTTTACATCATCTTTGCTGGTAGTGAGTTGAAGGGATTTCTTGATCTGTTGCTTATAGATGTCATGCTTGGCTAGCTCTGAGAGGGGAATTGCTATCTTTAGCTTGCCAATCTCTGTACCTAGGTCAAAGGGTTTGTCAACTTGGGTTTTAGAGTCACGGATAGCAGTCTTTTCTTTGTTCACTAAATCTTCTTGTTGGATTTCCTCTTGACTTTGAAACCTGCCCCTTATACTCATGTCTTGAGGGGTAATGTTCGGATTTGGGTGGGAGGACGAGGTTGCCGTGGGCTGTTGTAGTGGGGACAGTAGTTCAGTAACCTCCTCAACCACTACTTCTTTTGTAGGCACGTTTGTGTTGTGATTAGGTTCTGTGCCCGTGGTTTCTTTGGACTGTTATTTCTCCTTTGCCTTTTCAGGCTGATTTACATTTACAGTCCTACTCCTTAGTTTATATTGTTTATGGACTTCATAGACAGCAGTGTCATACCCTTGTTTAAAGTCAAAGGATTCTCCTGATTTAGTTTGGAATGTTTTGCTTTCATCCTCCTCATGGTCTTCTTGTGTTAAGAAAACATGGGTTTTACCATCCAGACCCATTAAGTTAATTTCGGGATCTTCATTGAGCTGATTGGCTGTGGAGGTTTCTGCATAGTTTTCTTGAAAAGGGGGTCTAATGTCTTGGTCAGCACTTGTTTTTCCTATGTTTGGGTTCTGATTTCTCCTAAAATTTGGGTTTCTAGGAGGGTTGCTTTTTGATGCTTCCCATGATGATTTTCTTTCAACCGATTCCACTCTTTCACCCAATCTCTTCATGCTGTTTAGTATTGCATCCAGCTTCTGATCAAAACCTGAGGGCTCTTCCCTGAAGCCAGCCTTCTTTTCCAGCTTTGCCCTGTTTCTCTTGGCAATTAGGTTGGCCTCTACAGTGACTGCAACTCTTTGAGCTTCTGCAAGGGTTGGAGGATCTCTTTCTTTCAGCTGATAGGCCATATCAGAGTCAAAACCGTCAGGGAAGTTATACAGGGCCAAATCAGGAGGGGGTCTTAAGTTCTGGGGGATAGCATTATATACATTGTTAAACCTAGCACAATATTCCAAAACTGTTTCTTGGGGACCTCTTTTAATAGTGTTATATTCACCGAGTATGTGGAGTGGATCTTTCTTTTTCTCCCATCTGTTGGTAAACTCTTGGTACAGGACCTCAGGGGTTGCAATGGAATTTGCATTCAGGGATCTAAACCAAGTTCTGACATCCCCAGTTAAGCTTTGAACAAAAATTCTCATCCTGACACTGTCATCATCTATTTCATAGGTCTCAAAGTGGTCTTGCATCTTCTTAGCATGCTGGACAGCTGTCAAAGGGCCATGGGAGTCAAAAAATGAGATTTTGGTTTGGTAGTCTTGGGGTAGAGCTGGAGCATTGGCTGGTATCTGCAGAGGTGCATATCTGTTAGCCATGTTTATGGGGTTTATGGGGTTAATAGGAACAAATGGGACAGCTGGGATTACAGGTGTAACAGGGTTAATAGGATGGGTAACAAGCGGGGGGCTGGTTAAAAGAGTATGTGCAGATGGTGAAGATGGGAGAGGAGGGCTTTGAGGTGTTGATGATGAACTAGGGGAACTAGGTGTGGAACGGAAAAGGACTTTGCAAGGAGTTGGAATGAGGATAGGTTGGTGTGAACTTATATCTGAATCAGCAGGCTTCTCCTGCTTTTGCTGTCTCCTTATGTTCTTTGGAATGATATTTGGGTTATCAACAATGATGGGTTGATTAGGGTCAGGGTTTGCCCTAGTATGCCTTGGGTTTCTTTTGGGAGCCAGCTTCTAATTATTCCTTTAGAACTTGTATACAAGGTTTATATATTCAAGGACTGGATGAAAATTTTGGAATGGCTATATATTTTCCAAAGCTAGGATTAAGATTCCCTAACTAGCTCTTCCTTCAAGCTGTCCCTGTGTTACAGAAACAGTTCTAAGGCCTCTTGGCTAATTTCAGGCTTGATGGCAGCTTTGGGAGATAGATAGTAGTTGAAAAATTTTAAGAACTCCCCAGTGGAGTCGCCAATTATGTTAACACCCAGGTTGTTCCCTATGACTCCCAAGGGAATACGGCCGGGGTAACCACTAACCAATCTTTGGATCACTGTTTCTAGCCAAACTGTGATCAGAGAGGGCTCTCTCTTTATGATTTGTAACTGTTTATGATAGGGTTTTAGGCTAGCTATTATGCACAGGTTTTGTTTATGTTTTGGTTGAAGAATTTCTTTCAGATCTTTGTGATGTAGTATTCAGAGAGTCAAGTATCATTGGGCAATGGAGTCTATGGCTGTAGGTGTCTAGAAACCTTGAGGTGAACTGGTGAAGTTTGCAGGGCCATTTGGATACTTCATACAACAAAATTTTTGATTTATAACATGAACAGGTGAAAAAACCAGTGAAAGCAATTAAGAATTTTCACTAAAGTATTCGAGTATTTCCACCAAACTAGGTATGAGAAACAGATAGATGCCTCAGGAGCAAAACTTGAATCCTGGGGATGTCTATCACTGTAAAAGATATAGTTTTAAAATGCAGCAATTAAGAATTACACTTCATTCACTGTATCTGAAGAAAACATGGATAATAGCTTAGTTTGAGTTCAGGGTAATCATAGATTAAATCCTGGAACCATTCTTCTACTTTGCTATTAAGTGTAAAACATTTAAACAACAAAAGAGAACAAAAGACTCGAAAACATGTAATACAGAGATTTAAGAAAACTTATTGTTTTATGAAACACTCTGGAATCCTGCAACATTCACCATTCATCACAACGCTTCAAATACACCAAGCTTCGGAAATTCCATTCTCCCTTTGTATTACTTCTCTGAGAATCTTACAGCAAGTGAGACTTCTAAAAGGAAAATAACAACAACCCCTTCAGCTTCTGCGAGGGGTGAATATATACTTGCGATTGTTTACAAAATATCTGAGTTCTAAGTTATCTCAGACTTTAATATTCTCACCAACTTTTGAGATATTATTATCAGAAATTTATTACCGCATTGAATACAAGATAAAGGCGTCTTAATGTTCTGTCAGAAGATATTTTGGCCTTTGGGATCTGCTGAGTCGGTTGAGATACTTTGATTAAATGCTGGGGAACCCGACTTTATGGCTTGTACGCTGTATTCTGGGTTTGTCACCTGTGATTGTGACTGCTGCTGTGGTGAGTAAATAGCTCTGCTGAGTTGGCTCAGCATCTGTCTCTTCCTTGTAGATTTTATCTATCAAAATTCTGCCTGTGCATGACTGCCCATAAACTGGAGAAAAAACCAACCCTACGGGTTCGGGCCTGATAAGATTACCTGTGTCAGATTCCTCCACTCTTCCTGTGTGGGCAATTGGTGTCTTATGATTGCCCCCAAAGTTTCATCTGCCTCTGTATACTTAAAGAAATTTGGTGGGGTATCAAACATGTGATCAATTTCATTCATAATAAAGAACAGGTTATCCACCCTATCATACAAATTCTGCCCTGTTGCTGGCCCTGTTTCAGCTGAGGTACTGGGTTGTTTTGCTATTTGTGCTGCAGCCTGGGCATCAACCCTTTTGATGTAATTTTCCAGAGTAAGCAGCCTTCCTACACTGCTTAATATGCTGGGGAGGCCTCTGTTTTGTAATGCCACAAATCTGTCCAGGAATTTGTTGATCTCGGTCTGCATATCCTGTGTTCTCCTCTCCAGCGTTCCGATTAGGCTTCTTAGTGTCAAGACTCTTTTCACTACTGAAATTGTTTCAGTCCTGTTAGTAATTCCCATGGTGGCTAGTTGAGAGCTGGTTTTGTTATTCAAAATATTGATCATTCTGCTGGCAGCATCTGGCATGTGGCCAAGGCTTGCTCTTGCTCTCTGTACCTCCCTGTTTGCCTTCGTGATGAGTGCTATTTGCTCATCCATAGTCTCAATATACTGCCACTGATTGGTGATGGATCGACCAATGTTGCCCCAGAGGACTGCTTTCAATTCTGCTGTTACTTTTTCTAGTGCAAGCTCTTTTTCTAGTTCAGCTATTCTCTTTTTTAGAGCTTTCACCTCTCTTTCCTTTGCTGCCTCATTCTGCTTGCTTTTGTCAAATTTTTCATTCACCTTGGTCAAAGATCTTTTGACTTCATCAAGCTCTTTCATTTGGGATTCAAGAACTTGGATCTCAGCTTGCAGCTTCTGCATATCCAGAGTAGGAGTTGGCTCTGTTGTTGGTGTAGTTATTGCTGTAGATGGTGCTGTAGGCCCTGTCTGTTGAGGAGGAGGAGTAGTCGTTGGCTGGACTTCCTCAAGGTTGATTATCACAGGAGGAGGCTGGGAGGGTTGGCCCTCTTCTTTTTGTTTCATAGCTGTCTGTAATGCTGCCTTTGCAGCTTCTGATTGTCCTAGCTGGTCTTGAGTCCGAACCAGCTCCTTGTACAGGGATATCAGTAGGTCTGTAGCATCCTTTTCCTGCCTTTGCTGGGCAACTTCATCGGTTTGAGGATGGATGGTAGCTGGAAGCTTGATTTTCTTTCTTAAGGCCGCCAAGTCTGCATCCCTTAGCTTCAAGAGTTCTTGGATACCCTTAACATCTTTAGGATCATGTCCTATTTCTATAATTACCTCTTCCAAGGACTTGATCCTGTTGTCCTTGGCTTGTGATGATGCTCTCTCCAATTCCAGCTGAGATGCTGTGTTATCAAGGCTGCTCTTCAATTTGTAGTTCTCCAACGTTTCATCTGCCAAGGAGGCATACACCATTTCACCAGTTTGTTTATGTAATTCAATCTTATCCATAGGGTGTATGTCTTTGGCCAGAACCTCCATGTTGATTCTTAGGTAATCCGAGGTAGATTGAGGATGCAGCGTTGTGGGCATGAAGTGACTCATGATCATCTTGCCTTCACTTACATCAAAGGCAGACATGAGTCTTTGCTGATTGGTAGGAGCCAGGTTCAGCAAATGATTGTACAGCTGTACTTTAATAGGATCACTCCTCCTCTTAATGTCAATAAATTGCTGTTTGATGCTTGACTGTCCTTCTCTGTGCTGGCTGGAGGAGCTGACCTCTCCTCCCACGGCTCTATCGTGTTCATGCTGAAATGAACTGGCTGAAACTTCTCCACTGGGTGGGCCCATGCCCATTGCTTGCCTCACTGCTATGTCATCCTCTTGAGAGTCATTTAGTCTTTGTCTTTTCTCTCCCCGATTGATGGATGAAGTCAGGGGAGTCTCTCTATCCCTTTTCCTGGTTAAGTCCTCCTTTTGTGGGGTTTGGAGGACTGAGGTATCAACAGTAGTTTCTGCCCTAGGAGGCACTATTGTCTGAGCCTGTTGCTCAGTGGAGCTTGGAGCATTAATCACTTTTTCTTGCTGCAAGGGCTGTTGTTCACTAAATTGTTCCTCTTCCTGTTGTTGCCCGAGTTCCTGCTGCTCCATCTCTTCTTGCTGCTGTAGCAATGTATCCACTTGTTCTTCTGTCAATGGAGGTGGCTGTTCCACCTGCTTCCCTTTATCCTTGCTTGCTGTCTGTGGTGCTTTCTCGGCAGTTTGCTGCTGTGCTGTTGATGATGCAGCAGCTGCTCCAAGTTGCTTTTTGTAGGAGAGGGGCACCTGTCCACAAGTTTCCAAGTCAGCTTCCTTTTGCATATTTCTAGCCTCTCTCTCAAGTAACTCTTCATTAGTAATTTCCTCCTCTAGGGTACCCTCTTCCCAATTTGATGCATTGGCATACTGTTCAATCTCGGGTTGTCTCTTGTGTGCATAGCTACCCAATTTGTATCTAATCCTCCTGAGCGAGATAGAATGATTGGGGTCATAGGGTATCCATTCAAAGCTGGTTTGCAGTCTGAGGCCCTCCAGGATACTGTCTGCCTCCTTCCACCCTTCCTCTTTTCTGTTATATAGGAAAGAACCCAGCTGGCTCCTCACCTTTAGCTGTGACTTCTTGTTCTTGCTCTGAAAATGCAGGTAGTCTGAGTTCCCAAACTGTCTGAAATATTCCAAGGCAAAAAGCCTCATGGGGACATACCTTGGCAACCTAAAAGGGGTCAACTCACAGCCATATATCCTGATGACTGTGTGGTTTTGGTAGAAGTACCAATTACCAATGCTGTAGGACTTATTCAAATGGAGAATTCTTCTCATGTCATCAGTTAGTCTAGGAGGAGGAGTACCATGCAATACTGTCATGACTGGATAAATGAATAAGTCAATAAACTCAGTGTATGTGTAAGGTGATACAGAGTTATGATGAAAAACAGAAGTCCAGAACACAACTGATCTTGGATTTCCGTGGGCATTGAGTTGCTTCAAAGGAAAAGAGAAGGTGGCTGGCTGATAGAACAAGAATAGATGGTATATATATGAAGTATACCTGAATAGTCTTTGCCTCTTCAAGTTCATAAACTGCTCATGGATTTTATCTGCAATGTAGGTTGCATAGTCATAATGTACAGCTGGGGGCTTACCAGGAGAGAATATAGACAGCATTGCCATTAGGCTATCATCCACATCCTCCATCCCCCTGAATCCTAGGACATAACTGATTAAATCCACTAACATCCTGCCCAAATCATTCAAGTAGTGATACCCAATAGGAGGGGTTCTGACTGTTTCAGAGCCTAGTCTTACAAACAACTGATTGATTTTAATGATTTGGTCATTTGACAGCTTGGTCCCTTTGTTTATCAAATTCTGCATAAAGATGGGGGTCAATTGCTTGGCAGTTTGGAAGTGCAGCATTCCATTTATACTCTCTGGGGTAATCTGGAACAGGATTGAGCATGTGGGGCTGATGACAGCTCTTTGGTTTGGGTCATAGCATTCCTGGCAGCTGTAGATCAGTTCTGGCATAGGATTTACTTGGGGAAGGTTGTAGATGGGCAAATTTGAGTCCCAAATTCCCAAGATGTCTGCCCCACTCAGGTGCTGGGCTTTTAACTCATTCATCATCTGGATATTGTATTTGGTTCCCATAGGGAACCAGTCCAGCATTTGGTAATCCATGTCTCCCAGAGCTTTCCATGCTAATTCCTGGTGAGGAGCATTGAGGGGCTTGATATTTAGAGCAATAGGAGTCTCCATGATTCTTTGAAGTTCAACAATTGTAATAAAGTGGCTTGTAAAAGCACCAGCACAGAACAGAAGTGCTTTTTGTAAGAATAGTCGTGAAATTTAAGTATCAGAGGAGGAGTTTATACAGCAGCAATTGAAATACTGCTTATACTAGGAGCCAAGGCTACTGTGGGTGTCACTATGCCCTCTTTCAGCGGGTGAATTGAGGTCAACAAGGAATTTGCCGGGAATACGCAGTGAACGCTGTTTTTGAGTTAAATTACAGGTATTATGGCTTGGCTCGTGTTTTTAGACTTCATAGTTACAATTGTGGACGTGCAGAGGGAAATGGGCGGTGCAAATATAGTTTGTAAGGTGTCCTTAGCCTTCTGAGCAACTTAAATTTCAATAACAGTCGTATGGAGGGCAGAACAACGGTAAATACCTGTTAATTGACGAACAGAGGTTGCGCAGGCGTGCACGGTTGATGCTGAGGAGGTCGCCCGGGTTAACTCAGCAGGTTGGCGGAAATTCGAACGTAAACGGTCATGCAGAGAGAACAGTGGCGACAGGAGTGAAAAGTGAGAAAAACACGGCTTTTTTGGGTTAATATGGACTTTTTTACCATTTTGGCGCTTTTTAGTGATGACGTCAGCATGACGTTGTTGGCGGGTCAAGGTGAGGTGACGTCAGCTGACGTCATGGGGTGACGTGGCGGTAGACTATTGGTCCAAGGGGGCGATGAGGTGGCAGCCATGTCAGCGGCCAGGTGGACGAATAGCAGGGGCGAGTACAAGCGAACGTGACGTGGCGATGCATTGATGGGAAACAGGTGGCGGTTAGGACCGTAGCGGTTACGGTTAGGGCTAGCCGCTACGGTCTCTCGGGGCGGTTTAGGTACGGTCTCAGAGCTGTCAGACCCGGCTCCGAGAGTCCTTAACGTTTGACGCGTGGAGAGGCCCTGACGTGACGCAACGTCACCTTCTCGGGCGGTAAAGGACGGCTGCGGGGGCTGCTCCGATATCATTGTGGATCGTCGGATCTTTAAGATCTGATCCGACGGTGGGCGGAGCATCCACATGCTCAGGCTATATGCGCGGCGGAAAACTTTGGGCTTATGGGTTTTTCAATGTTTTTCATAAAATCAAACTACGCGCTAACCCTTTGGAAATGCGCCAGAGGCGGGTTTTTGACTTTGGGTAATTTTTGCAGAGGTTTTTAGGGGTAAAAGAGGGTTTGTAAGGGTTTTTTCAATACAAATGGTGGTTTGATGAGCGAGTTGGCTTGTAGCAAGGGGGAACGGGATGTGATAGGTTCACCAAGGTGACCAGAGGTCATTTTGGTCCCTTTTGGAGAACATATGGCTATAATTTAAGTATGGGGGATTTTCGCAGTGCATTATATTAGCATTTTTGGGGCTTTATACACCATAGTGTTAGTATTATTAGGGGAAGGGGTAAGATAAGGGAGCTATATAGTAAAATTAGAGGTTAATATGAATGCAGGGAGCAAATGAAGGAGATTTTACTGAGTTTATGTAAAGTTGATTTAGTTTTGAGAGTAGATCAAAATGAAAAGATCTTAGACAAGAAATGTGGATTCTGAATGAACTAGAACCACCATCAAACCATGATCTCTCTTCATAAATCTCAGCTAAAGAAAGGGAGTGTTAGTAATGGAATAGAGGGGAAGAGGGAGGTTAGTTATGCTCCTTGCTGTAATTTGATGGAATTCACCACTTTGTCCATTGATAGATTTTTGCCTTGGCAAAACACCTCTTGACATATGTGTAATGGTGAAAATACCCTTTCTGCAACCACAACTGCCTACCCAGCTATTTTCCTAGCATTTTTTGTTTCTCCTTAGAGGGTGCATTTGGACTTGCAAACCCTTACTTGCCTTTTCTTTTCTTTGGCTTTTTTCTTTTTTCTTTTCTATCTACTTCTACCCTTATTTCTTCCAAGGTCCTAGATTAAGCTGTTGGGAACCTTTGCTTCTCTACCTAAACTACTTGTCTGCCAAGATTAAACAGTTTGGACAGACTTCTTTCTCTATTCTATAACTCAAAATTGAAACATGGCATGATCCAGTTTAAACTGTTGAATCATCCACAAAATTGAAATAAAGGTCTTCAATATTTGAAACAGATTACACACCTCTTGTTCTCTAGGAAATATGGGATCTTTGTAATACCAAAGCAGAGCATATTTGGACTTTCCTTGGCCAATCATGAAATATGAAACCTATTAGTATAGGTATCCAACAGATTGCAGATCTGAAAAAAGAGTTTGTAGTATGTACAGATGCTTTCAAAAGAGGGTTTGGTGGAGTCTTTATACATTATGGACAAGTGGTCTGTTATGAGTCCCAGAAACTAAACGAACACGAGAATAACTACCCCACACATGATCTCGAGTTGGTAGCGATTATACATGGACTGAAGATGTGGAGGCCCTATCTTCTTAGCAGGCAGTTTGTGCTTACGAGTGATCAAATTGGGTTGAGGTATTTGTTTGACCAGTCGAATCTGAATGCCAGGTAGGTGATATGGTTTGTCGTGATCAATGAGCTTGACTTCGAGATCAGGTACTTCAAAGGTAAGGAGAACCGAACGGTAAATGCTCTTAGAAGGCGTGTACAAGTTAATCACTTAGCAACTATGGGATCTTATCAGATAGATTTATAAGACAGGATCTTGTAGGCAGGACATCAAGATGTCAGATATATGGATATTTTTCACAGGTTGCAAAAGAGTCACTACAACAAAACCCTGTGATTATCGTCCATTTTTGCTTCCTTTTTTGTGTCTAGAGCCCATTTTTGGTACTATTTGTGTCCATTGATCAAATACAGTGCAAAACTTGATGCAAAATTTTCACCGAGTTTTGCACCAAGTCTTACTGCAAGTTTAGCACCAGGTATTGTAATAGGTTTTGCACCAGATTTTACACCATGTTTTACGCCAGCTTTTATGCCAAGTTTTGTGCCATCCTTTGCACCATGTTTTGCATCAAGTTTGGCACCTAATTTTGTTTCACCAACTTTTTCATCCTCTATTGCATCCAATCTTTGCACCTACACTTGCAACAACTTTTGCATCATCTCTTGCATCCTCTTTTGCATCATTTTTTAAATCTTTTTTTTGCATCATTTTTATCATCCCCTTTGCATCAAGTTTTGCATCGAGGTTTGAGTCTAGTTTTGCATATAATTTTGCATCTACTTTTGTTTCATCCACTTTTACATCTTCTTTTGCATCCATATTTACATCCTCTTTTTCATCTGTTACCATGTCCACTATTGTATCCAATTTTCTTGTGCCATAATTTGCACCTAGTTTGGCACCTCCCTTTGCACCCATTTTTTCTTCTAAATTTGCATCCACGATTGCATCCTCATATACATCTAGGTTTTCATCGACTTTTACATCTATTTTTGCATCCCTTTTGTATCCACTTTTGTGTTAAGATTTGCATTAGGGTTTTGTGTCATATTGCATCTACTTTTGCATTGAATTTTGTTGCATCAACTTTTGCATCCTATTTTGCATCCCTTTTTTGCATCTTATTTTGCATCTTCATTTGCTTCCTTTTTTTCATCTATCATTACATCCACTTTTTTTGTGACACAATTTGTACCATGTTTTGTACTTACTATTGTACCCACATTTGCTTCCAATTTTACATCCATCTTCGCATCCTATTTTGCATCAAATATTGCATCTATTTTTGCATCTACTCTTGTGTTTGGTTTTACGTCTCATTTTGTTTCTTCTTTTCCATCTACTTCCATTACATCCATATTTTGCATCCAATTTTTTTTCTCCTGTTCCACCCATGTTTGTATCCACTTTTACATCCCTTATTGCATCTTGTATTGAATCTAAGTTTGCATCTTTTATGTGTCTTTTATTACATCCACTTTCTCATCCACTTTTGTTGTGCCACAATTTGTGCCATATCTTGTGCCTATCACTGCAACCCACATTTTCTTCCACATTTTCATTCTCTTTTGTGTCCAATTTTGCATCAAATATTGTTTATGTTTTTTGCATCCAATTTTTCATATACTTTTACATCCACTTCTAATGCATACAATTTTACATCTAATTTTGTGTCCACTATTCCACCCATGTTTGGTCCATGTTTACATCCCTTTTTGCACCCAAGTTTTCCTCCTTTTTGCATCCAATTTTGTGTCATTTTTTGCGTTCATTGTTGTATCCACATTTGTTTCACCACAATCCATGCTAAATTTCATGCCTATTATTGCACCCATGTTTTCTTCCACTTTTTCATCCATGTTTGCATCCCATTTTGTGTCTGTGTTTGCATCAACTATTGCATCTACTTTTTCATCGACTTTTATGTCAATTTTTTTGTCTTTTTTTTGCATGTACTTATGTTGTGTCCACTCTTCATCCAATTTTACATCTATTGTTGCCCCCATTTTTTTGTTCACTTTTGCATCCCTTTTCCAATACTCATCATATTTTTTGCATTGATGATATTTCTTATGACATTGAAAATTATGAAAAACTGATGACAAATCAATAATTATGACGATGATGATAATGAAGATGATGATGATGACATGAGTTGTGATTATTATGATAATGAAAATGATGATAAAGACGATGGGGGTTACAATGACAATGATGATGACGATGCTAATGACCTTGGCCAATCTTCCCAATTTTTAAATGTTGTCATGGTCATAATCATAATCATTATCTTTGGCGTCATCTTCCAAGTCATCATCATCTGATCATCATTATCATTATTTTCATCTTGGTCATCATTAACAACAATAATGGCATGAATGATGATTATGATGTTCATGACGAAGATGACAACAATGATGATAGAAATTACATTAATTATGATGATGGGCATGATGAATATTATAATGATGATGATAATCATAGTGATGATGATGATCATCGATCATTTCTCAAAAATAAATTTCTTATTTCTCTTGAATATATCATGTGTCCTAACAACCCTTTTTGATCACTCATAACATTTTTTGGGTGGATTATATTTCTTATGACACCTATAATTATGAAAAATTGATGACAATGTCCATAATCATGATGATGATGATGATGAAAACATGAATGGTGATTATGACGATAATGCAATGATGACAATAATGATGACAATGATGGTGGTGATGATGACAATAATGAATATGATGACACTCCCGCTAAACTAGGGAGGTACTCATAATGAGACAAAAAAGTACTCTCAAGTTCAGATATTCTATAAGAAGGGATTTGGATTTATAAGCTTCAACGATGATTTACATCATCGTAGCCAACATTGTAAAAATATTAAGGCCTTGTCTAACAAGTTCCATCTCTCCATTAGATCAGAGCACAATGTTGGGAGGCATCAATTTTGACACCACTACCACTCTAGGCACTTACCCCACTAGGAATGTTCACCAGTTATGTCCTCACATGATCATTTCCTAATCCACTGTCATAATATTTGACACTAGGAAATGTCGATCCTCATGACTATTCTTATCTTGGACTAATGTACTTGACTTATGGTGGTTAGTCCTAGTCAAAGGAAAAATTCTCAAATAATATTGGTCCCAGATGTTTACCCAATCCACCATTCTTCCTACTGGTGCCTTTACTAGGCTTACGATTGTTAGACTTGGCCATAGTACGTGACACATGGATAATATGGTGTCCACCCTCACTCCCTGTCAACTAGGGAGGAGATATCCACAAGCATAAGTTTTTCTCAAGAATACCTGTCATTTTCATAGAGAATAACATCATTAATTTGTTTTCATCGCATGATGCCTTTATGATTAAGAATTCATAGATTTGTGGCAAAATATCTCCCCTTTTATCATTTGTGATGAAAGAAAATCAAAACGTGAAAGCCAAAATCATTAAAGATACACTATAATGATTTATCTAAGTCTAAACTCTAAGGTTGAAGTGAAAATTCATGTAAATGTTATATCTATGAATTGTGCCAAACTTATGAAAACCTTATTCCCCAAGTCCTATATATAATAAAAAGCAAAAGAAAGAAAATAAGGCCCAATGAATGGTAACTCATGTATTCACTCCCTCTTTGAAAAACATATGAATATATACACTCCTAGGCACACTTGATCACATATTTGTGATGGTTAAATCATGAAGTCCTCTTTCCCCTTGCATTTTCACTTCATCAATTAACCACCTAATTCAGGATCTAGGGAATGTTTGTTGCCTAAGGGTTTCATGTCTACTCTTGGTTTACCTATGTCACACTACGGTCAATTTACATGACAGAGTGAAATACTTAAGTTTGTGGAGTTATTAGAGTAGTGAATTAAGTTAATCAGCACACACACATGTATTACATCTCATTAATCCAGATGTGTGGGTTGGGGACTCATTACTTGAGAACTTTAATGGAGACTACTTTAGGGCTTTGATGGTATAGCTTACAAAATCTCTAGGTAAACATTGTGATTCATCCTTTCATTTCCTCAAGACACTTTATAATATTGAAGTCACTCCCAATAATCCATGGAGATGGGGAGTATAAATTACTTGCGCTAGAAATGCAATTGAGAAATAGAGGTTTTCCATTTGCGATATTAGAGTCATAGACATTGGATACATGGTATTAGTCCTCGATGTCAATTAACTAAAATTCTATTGTCATAATGTGAAAAGAGGTAAACACACTAGTAACCTTGATATCCTAATCATTCCAAATAATAGCCATTCCACCCAAGTATCTCTAAGCATCAATCACTAATACTTGGAAATTCCTCCCCCATTTGCTAATTATATGAGGTAGAACCTCACTTAATACGTTTTTTTCTTATATCAACATTATTAATGGGTGTTTTTCATACCATTTTTCTTTTAGGAATCTTTGTTTTCCTTTGATATTGAGGCCCATCATGTTCCATGAGACTATTTACATGGAGAATTTACATAGAAAGGAAGTATAATGTGACTAAAATAAAATGTTTCAATATTTAAGTGCTTGGACAACGCCACTTCATGACTCATATATCCCTTAACATGGGACTGAATGGTGAACTTGATGGCCTTAAGGGAAATTGACCAATGAAAATATCAAAAAGAGGTGAATTTTGACTTTATCACATACAAGTTAATATGCTAAAAAAAGATCCATAACAAATTCATCAAGCAATGAATCATTAAAAAAAATATCCAAAACAATTTCATCAAGCAAAGAATCATTACATTATAAAATACAATCTATAAACCTTTTGGGAACTTTTTTCTAAACCGTTCTCAAAACCAACATATTTAATATTAATATTTAACAAAAATATGGACAATAACACATTTTGATAAATTAAATAACATGTTATCAAGCCTAAGAAATGTCACTAACAGAAAACTAAAAAAAATGCAACTAATCGGAGTGACCACTCAAGGCTATCATAAGACAATTAATCTATTAAGACCATGATTAATGGGGAAAAATATCTAGAAAGGACAAAGGCAAACCTATTTTAATTTTATTGTTTTATTAGGTGCAAGTTGAACATATCAAGATATAATGGAGAGTAGAATTAATTTTATTGCATTAAGAAAACCCAAGTACATTATATAACTTAGCAAAGAAGAGATGTATAATACCCATCTTAGCGACACAACACATGGCATCAAGTTAATTTTTTTATATAATTTAAACTTCTATCATAAAATCGCAAATTTAGCATGAATGGAATGTTTAAAATCCATTTTTATAAAAACAAATAATTTTTGTTATAAAAATAATACCAAAAACTAAATATATATTTTTTAGAAAATAAAAAATACTAAAACTAAATATATATTAAGAAAAAAAAACTAAAACATAAGCAAGTATTTTTTTTTTAAATTTAAAATAATTTTTAGAATTTTTTTAAACACTTCCCTCCATTCTAAGAAGAAAAAATAATAATAGAAATAAAGACTGACCAAATATCTTCCTTTCCCTGGTAAGTGTTTCCCACCATTCATTCCACTCACTCGAGTTATTTCATAAAACAGAGATAAGTGTTATTTCACACTCTTTTGACAAATCCTATTGAGCTTCGCATGTGATATATCTATTCTTTGATGGAGTCCTTGATATATTTATCAAGTTTTGATTCCTTGGAGATTAATTAGAGCAAAGAAAACATGACTACTCTTAATTCCAAGTTCAATGCCTATGATGGTGGACACGAGGCAAGGGAGGGGTTGCTATTGTGGTCATAAATCCAAGTTCATTGTCTTTGATGGTGGATGAGGAAAGGGAGGGGGTCACAGTCATCGTCGTGGTCATGGCATTTTCCCTTTTACATTATATTTAGGGAGTTCAAATCTATTTGAATGGAATCATTGTCATCACTAGGTATAATGGATTAAGTGTGATAATGGATAAAATGAAGTAATTATTTGTGAGGATTTGTTCTTGAACAAACAATAGGATCCATTTTATCATAGAGAAAAGTATGTGCATTAAAAACAGCTCAATATTTTATGTGACATTCATATTGTATGCGACTTATCTTTCATTAAAAACAATTTACTTTTTCAAGTGACATTCTTTTCTTGTTAAAATTTCTTCTATTTCTAATATGAATTACAATTGTGATTTGAAATAAATCTTATAGTAACTCTTAATTTACTAATCGTGCATGAACATCATAAGAAACATTCACAATATAATATAAACAACTCATGGTTACCTACTTCTTATGCATTAAAAAATGCTTCTACTCTTAATGTGAATTACAAGTGTAATCTTAGTTGGATCTCCAATATATCTTAAACCATATTTTCATTTAATTTTTTATTACTATTAAATGTTATTATGTCCTATCTCACTTTATGGTTAGAATTGTAATAAAAATATGCATTGTGCTATAGAAGTAGTACTAACATGTAATATTTTTTTTTCCAGAACGCTACAGGTAATGACCACGAAGATGATGATATAGACTATGTTTAGATTACATCATATATCATAGGCGATGATGATGAGGATGGCGATGGCGTTGGTGATGATTATGTGGATCATATTATCAGGATGGTTGGAATGATGATCATGGAAATGATCATGAGGATGATCTTGACTATGATTTTCGTGGTGCTAGCTAGTGAGGCATTGTTTTTTATATTTAGTTGGGATGTCTTAATATGGTGATCATACATTTGAATTTTAGTTGATTTGAATAATGATGATGATACTATCATACTGTCTTGTTTCCTTATGAATATGTTGAAAATTGTTTACATTTTTTTTATGAAGAATTATTGTGTATGATGAGATTCTTTTTATTTTGTGGATGTTGTGAATTTACCTTAGAATAATGATATCTATGAAACATTTTTATTTGGTAATCGTAGATTGAATTTTAGTTGATTTGATTAAATATGATGATGATATTATCATTTTTATCTTGTTACTTTATGTATATATTAAAAATTATCAACATTATTTTGATGGAGAATTATTATGTATGATGATATTACTATCTTTTGATGATGCTATGAATTTACCTTAGAATAATGGTGTTCACAAAATATTTTGATCTGATAATGAAACATTTAATTTTAGTTGATTTGATTAATGATGATCAGGATATTATTAGTATTATCTTGTTACATTATATATGTGTTGAAAATTGTCAATTCTTTTTTATGGAGAATCATTATGTATGATGATAATAATATTTTTGGGTGTAATGTTGTGAATTTACCTTGGAATAATGATATCTACGATAAGTGTTGATTTAGTAATCATATATGTATATTGAAAATTGTCAACGATTTTTTGATGGAGAATTGTTATATATGAGGATAATGTTATCCTTTTATGAATGTTTTCAATTACCCTTAAATTTGTTAACAAATATTAAGCTATCAATTTGAATTGTGATATCTTCTTAAATGTGTTATACATGAAAATACCTCCGCATCATCTTGGAGGAGAATACTATGTTGTTGGTTGAAATACCCCTTTCTCCTAGACTATATAAGACACTAATACAAGTTATGTACCATGAGGATCATGTTATCCTAGTCTATAACAAGTTGTCCCCTTCATCTAACTTTTGTTACCAAAATTTTCACTCAATCATAAGGAAAAAAGCTCGAGCTAACTAGAATTTGACGCTCTTGTTCACTTTTAGAAACTCATATGGTGGAATATGATCTCTTTATCCTCATATTTAGCTTTTTCCTAAAAAAGAAAAGCATAAAAAAGTGGGAAAGAGCCATAAATATTGGGGAAGATTTTTCCTAAGCACGAAAGCATCTAATGGAAAAGGCCATTTTTATATGAGGAAACATTATTCACCCAAAATATTTTGCCCAAATTGAACAAATGAGGAATTTGGAAAATATTCATAGACTTCACTTTCCTATATATTGGAGGCTTGGCCATTGAGAAAATGATGGGAATTATTGTATTGTCACGCTCCTGAGATCTATATTGAGACGAAGAGTTTTGGAGCTATGAGTTGTGGGAGGCATTGCTGCAACTACTTATGATGGTTGTAACTTTCCTCCAACTCCTTTATTAATATAGATAAGTTGTTCTTCCTTCCATATGATGTTATTCGTTCTTTACTTATTCTATTTAACTAACGAATGTATGAGATTTTGGTTTATATTTATTTATTAAGTAATATTTATATGTTTGATAGTTTCAATTATCAAGATATTATGCTGTGAAGGTTTATTTGTTCTCTCTCTTATGTGTAGGACCAAGCTCTGGATCTCACTAGGAGCGCTTCCCAGCTACTCTAAAACTCCAATAAGACCTGTATGTAAGGACTCATAGGAATTCCTTCTATTTTTCCTAATCTACACTCTAGATCTTGATCTACTAAAAATCCTAAGCCTTAGAAAAACCTTTTTCTTAGTTGGCCTGTCCTAGGTTTATGGGATAAACTAAGAGGGTTTTATGTTCATCTAACCTTGCATTAAATCCTACAGAAAAATAATATTTAGAAATTGTAATATATTTCACTATGTAATGGAAATTAGTAAAATGAACCCATAAATGGGGTCATAAATGGAAATAAAAGTAAAAATATAAACAATAAGCCAAAATTGGATGTAAACATGGATGCAAAATTGGGAGTAGAATTGGATGTTAAACTAGCCATCAAAACAAGATGCAAACAATGACACAAAAAAGATTTTAAAGTAGAATTAAAAAAGGGTACAACACTAATAGGGCATACAAAAGGACACCAAATTGGGTGCAAACAAGGATGCAAAAATGGAAACCAAAATGAGGATGCAAAAATGGAAACCAAAATGAGGATGCAAAGAATGGTGTAAAATTAGGATGCAAAATTGGGTGCAAAAAGGATGTAAGAAAAGACACAAAACAAGAAGCAAAATGGGACTAAAAAGGGGTGAAACCAAGGATGCCAAAAATGATGCATAACTAGATGAAAATTAAAACTAAAGTCTAGGTGAAAAATGAGATGCAAATGTGGATACAAAATGTGGTATAAAAAATGATGAAAATTTGGATGCCAAAAAGGATGCAAAATTGGACATAAAAAATGGTGCAAAATTGGACACAAGAGTAGAAAAATGGTGCAAAAATGGGCATAAAAATAACTCAAATTTGGATGCACATTGAGATGAAAAATGAGGTGCAACAAATGATTCAAAACTTGGTGCAAAAACAAATACAAAATTAGACAAAAAATTGGCTCAAAATTGAATGCAACATTAGACACAAAATGGGATGAAAAAATGTACGCAACACATCGTTCAACATAGGATGCAAATTTAGATGCTCAAAAGGTTGAAAAATTGGATGCAAGAAATGGCATTAAAAATGATGCTAAATTGGATGCAACAAATGATGCAAAATATGGTGCAAAAGAGGATGCCAAAAAGTGAGACAAATAAAATGCAGAAGTGGATGCAAAAAATGCTACCAAAATGGATGCAAAATTTGGTAGTAAATCAGATTCAACATATGCTGCAAATTTGGATGCAAAAAATGGTGTAAAAAAGGCAAAAAAATTGGCGCAAAAATAGATGTAAAAATAAGTAAAAAAATTAGAAGCAAAAAATGGCATAAGACTAGATGCAAAAACTGGCACAAACTGGATGCAAAAAAGGCACTAAATGAGATGCAAAATATGGTGTAAAACTCAATGTAACCTACGACACAAAACTAGAAGCAAACAATGGCACAAAACAAGAAGCAAAAAATGATGCAAAAATAGATGCAAAAAAGGCACAAAACTAGAAGCAAAACCTGTTGTAAAACCAAATGAAAATCTTGGTGCAAAATATGAAGCAAAAGATGATCCAAAATTTGGTGTAAATAAAGATGAAAAATTTGGCACAAAAAAGGAAGCTTTAAAAATTCTACAATAGAGCTAGATTTAGCACCAGGCTACTCATCCCAACTAAGAAAAAAACGCACTAAAATCTGGTGCTAAATCTAGCCCAAATTTCCTTTTTTTGTTGTAGTGAGTATAGGTACAGGTACATATACAGGTGATGGTACAAGTATAAGTTTAGGTGTAGGTGCACAGGGCATGGACTATTACCTTATAATCGAGGGATTGGTTAGGTTCCGACACAGGTTATATGTCCAGGATAAGAGTGAGCTCAAGAAGGTGATCTTGATGGAGTTTCATGTGAAACCATATTCAGGTCACCTAGCTTATCAGAAGACACTAACAATGGTGAAGAGATATTACTGTTGGTCGAATCTAAAAAGGGATGTAGTAGATTTTGTGGTGAGATGTTTCAATTGTCAGTGGGTGAAGGTAGAGTGCAAACATCCAGGTGGACTACTACAGCCGATCATGATTCCGGAGTGGAAATGGGAGGTCATTTCCATGGATTTCATCACAGGGTTGCCAAAGATAGTGAAACAACATGATTCCATCATGGTCATCATGGACAAGTTAACAAAGGTTACACACTTTGTGAAGTCTACATTCTCAGCTAATGATGTAGCACAGGTATTCATCCGAGACATGGTTAGACTACATGGTGTTCCAAAGAATATTGTGTCAGACAGGGATGCAAAGTTCACTTCCAGGTTTTGAAAGGAGTGATTTGCATGTTTGAGAACAGAGTTGGCCTTCAGAACAACTTATCATCCGTAGACAGATGGACAGATAGAGAGGGCCAACAAGATATTAGAGGACATGTTGAGGATGTATGTGATGCATCAACAACGCAAGTCGGAAGAGTATCTCCCTTTGGTAGAGTTCACATACAAAAATGGTTATCAGGAGTCACTGAGGATGATTAATTTTGAGGCATTATATGGGTGGAGTTGTAGCACTCCCATTAGTTGAAGTGATCTGGTTAGCAAAGTATTGATTGGACCATATATGTCAACAGACATGGAATTGGAGATGTAGGTGATCAAGAAGAATGTCAAGGCAACACAGGATAGGTATAAGAGTTATGCAGACAAGAACAGGTTGTTCAAGGAGTTCCAGGTTGGGGAACATGTGTACTTGCGCATCAAACTGAAGAAGATCTCCTCACGGATTGGCTCATCTGCCAAGCTAGCACCACAGTTTTGTGGACCCTTCAGTATCATTGAGAGGATTCAGTGAGTAGCCTATCAACTTGCACTACCTCTGACAGTGAAAGTCCACGATGTTTTCCATGTCTCATTGCTTAATAAGTATGTTGAAGATGTTGGTCTTGTAATTGGCTGGTTTGTATTGCAGGTGGAACCAGATGGAGAATTCTAGCTGGAGTCTTAGTGTATATTGCAGAAAAAGGTGTTCATGCTCCGGAACTGATCAATTGAGCAATTTAAAGTGTAATGGAAGAAATTTGGGTGATCCAGGTGGATATTGGTGGCCACCCACAAATTCCACTTGGACCCCCACCATTGTTTCTTTCAGCTTTTTAGTTTCCTTAGTTGTAGCACAATTTACTATTTTTAGCAATTTTTTGGGTCGTGAACTTCTGGAGCCATTTTGAGGCTCTAAACGATGTTTTTTGGGGAAATTGTGAGCATAATGGTTCCATGGACCAGTTTTTCTCTTCCCAAAGTTGTAGTTCTTGGATAGATATCTCTAACAAGACATTGTGCACGTCAAATGGAGATCGTATGCCAAAGTTACAACCCCGGGAGGTTGATGTACCAATTTACCCAAATGGGGCCCACAGTTTGGTGTTTCATCATCTAGGGTTAGGTTTTTGGATGTTTAGGGTCTTCCATTGTTTCTCAAAAATAAATAGGCCTTCGAGACTCATTGTAACAAAGTTCAAAGGCATGTATCTGCCACATCTCTTCTCAGAGATAAGCTACCATCTCCCTAGCTAGTTTATTTCCATTTCTATTTGTAAGCATATTTCAATATTTTACAGTAATGAAATGAAGTATTATTCTACTACATCTCTATATGTATGGTTATATCTGTAATTTGTTGCGTTCTTGTTTAAATCTGGATTAGTGGTATTAGAGCAGTCTACTCTTTCTCTGTCTCTCTTTGTATGTCCCCAATGAGGTCAGGGTATAAGGAGTTAGGGCTTGAACTGTTTGAACCTTTGCAAGACCAGCCTTGCAAATCTAGACGGCCTCCCATGGTAGATGAAAAGAAAGACGATGGGGTAGGATATCCTATCAAAATCTTGCTCGGAGAGGCCCTCGAGTGACAAAGGAACGGGATGATGGACAACTTTGCCCAGATCCTTTAGCAGCTACCCAAGGGCGACACATCTACTTACAGAGGCTACTTTGGAAGCACCACACCCTTTAAGGTAAAAGTTAACTTTTACATTCCCATATTTGAGGGTTAGATAGATTCTGACGCTATAGATAAATGGTTAAATCTTCTAGAAGGGTATTTTTTTGTTCGTGATTTTTCCGGCCGGGAAAATATTACTTTCATTCTTCTCAAAGCCACCCCCCACGTCAAGGACTAGTGGGAAACCTACTGCGAGCAGAAGGATGAAAGTACGGCCTCACTGTTTTCAGCCGCACCCACTTGGAATTCATTCCAGGCTGCCATCAAGGAGTAGTACTACCCTGTCAAAAGTTATGAGGATCAATACATAAAGTGTACCACGCTGCAGCAGGGAAGGGACCAAGACGTGCCAGAGTTTACCAATATTTTCCATACCCTTCGCACAAAGTTGGGTATCAAGGATTCGGAGCAGCATTTGGTACTCAAATACTACGGCTGCCTACACAGGTACATCCAGAAAGAAATAGAATTCCTAAACATATCCTCGCTCGGCACAGCATACCGATATGTCATCAAGATCGAGAAAAAGTTTAAACAGAACAAGCAAGACTTTGGATCTGCAAATTCAAAGCAAGGGAAAGGTTCCCCCAAACCACAGAATAAAGGTCAAAGCCAAGGCGGGGCAGCCCAAGACAACCCGCCAAAGCTGCAAGCAAAGAAAAATGTCCCAAAGCTGAAAAAGGACACGGGAAAGTGGTGTGAGTTCCATAAGATCTCCACTCATGACACAAGTGAGTGTCGGGCCAAGTAGTCACTAGTGGCCAAGCTAAAGGTTTTAGAATTAGATGCATGTTCCAACTCTGAGTCAAAACCCGACAAGGGAAATGACAAAGGGAAGCAGTTTATCGATGCGGAGCCCAACACCACCGTTGCCACCGCGAAGATCCAGAAGAAGGAACCCAAAGATCCAGAGGAGGAGGAGCACCTCTTCCACTCCTAGATGTGGGTAAAGGGCTCCCCGCTATAGTTCATTGTCGACAGCAGGAGCCAAAATAACATCATCTTGGCAGAGGTCGTGAAGTGGCTAGGCTTACTGACCACAACACATCGACAACCGTACACCATCGGGTGGCTTCACCAAGGATGGGATCTTCGCATGAGCCAGTAGTGTCACCTTCCATACAACATCAAGAACTTCACGTATGAGGTATTGTGTGACATTGCTCCCCTTTATTTTTGTGATGTATTATTAGGACAACCATTCTTGTGGAAGCAACATGCGGTATATGAATTAAGGCCCCATGTGTTGGCATTATTACATAGGTTTGGCACTATGGAACAAGTGTTGTCCTTGATGGCAACTCACTCAGATGGAAGATCACAGTTCAGGCCCTCAGAGTGAAAGAAAAAGAGATATACGTAGTTTCCTCTTAACCAAGTCACATATACATGCGAGATTGACGTTCAAAAGATGCATATACATATGCACACACTTTCATGCAAGGAAAAGTACGTACATGTGGGAAAACTTATGTTTTGTCCATGGTATTTAGTCATTGGTATTTGGACCTATGGTTTTGGACCATGGTATCTCGTCTGAAGTGTTGAACCCAGGTATTGGGTCCATGGTATTGATTCTTTATGGTTTTGGACCATGGTATTGAGTAAGGCCTAAGACTATAAAAGGGAAGGAGATCATTAGGCAAAGGTATTCACTGAAGTATTGAATATCTTATGATGAGCAAGATCTAGAATTCGGTTATGGTGCATAGTTGGATCTGAACCAAGGAGGAACCTGAGCACAAGAAGAAGGCTAAGTTCTATTGTTGGGTCAAGATCTTAAGGCTTGAATAGTAGTATCTTTGTGTGATTTTGATCTGTTATATTTGGCGCATGACTTGATCTATAAATCTGATAATGGGTATGACTCATGTCTAAATAAGTGAAAAGGGTAAATTATCTTTTATAGATCTGTACACAGGTTCGTCACAACAGAGGTGCATATACACGTTGTTTTAGTAAGTCAAAGCAGCATATACGCTGGTTGGTCTTAATACAGAAGCGTATGTATGCAGGTTATACATATTGAAGTAGCATACGTCTCATGAAATATGTTTTAAGCAACTTCTGTTTATTGTTGCAGTGTTCTAGGTTTAGGATTGGTTTTTGGTTACTGTTAATGTAGTCTGGTTACAGCATTCAGAGAATTAATTGTTTGATTCAGTTTTGATTGAAGCAAAGGAGATTGGTTGATGCAGATGTGTTTGATGTTTGATTATTATTGTTATTGATGGATCCAGTCTGAAAATTTATGAAACGTGTGGTGGGCTCCAGTATTGTAGCAATAATGCTACAACTCCTGGAACTCCCTTCTTTAATTTTATCAACCCGGTAGTTCGTAACAAACTTGGAAGCGACGGTGCTGTATGCACAAGTACTAGCTCTTGCCGCAGCTGTCACTTGGTCAGCTGGCACAAGTCCGCTAGGGGCTCAAGCCAACTTCTATGAGCTCTTAGAAGAAGATTTTTAACTGATGGATGAAAGCTAACTCAAAGGAAGCTAATCTACTTGCGAAAAGAAACTGAAAGCCAAAAAGAAACGCAAACCCTAGAAAACCCTAATTCTACCAACTAGTCCTACTGATGCAAAGGAAAGAATGCAAACTACGAAAAGAGATGCCATTACTTCTAGGAAGGTAAAATGCATGTGTCTAAGTTATCACTATCTGAAGAAAACATCTTTTTGTATTTTTGCTTAAGTGGTTGAAATTATCATGCATGTGCTTCTAACTAGTTTTCCACTGTGCAGGGATGGATCAAGGGATGAAATGCTTTGGGAAAGGTTGGGATGGTACAGAGAGGGTCTAAGGGATCCCTAACATCCTTTCTGAGAGTTTCACAAAGTTTGGATGCCATGCAACCGTGTTTATGAACTTCTACAGGAAGTCTGCAGGGGTTTCTACAGGAAGTTCTGTAATTCTTCTACAGGATGTTTTCGAAATGGGACTTTTGAGGATGGGTGATTGATGGAAGATGCATGGATGGTTATGGAGGTAGGATGGGGGTCTGAAGTGACCCAGGAACTGATGGATGGAGTGGTGAGATGATATGTGGAAGGCTGATTTGGCTTTAAGGTAGTTGAGACAACAATGGAGAAGAAGGTAGGGTTACGTGGGCAAGAGGATGGGTGTGAAGCGAGAAGCCTAGATATGGGATGAATCAGATGGCTCTGATGAAGCTTGACCATGTGAGTGAGTGATAGAGATGCCTTGCACAATGCACATTCAACCGAATCAATGAATTCTTGCAAACAAACTAAGTCCTAGCTAACTTAATCTAACTGTCAATGAAATGAATAAACAACAGCCTCGTTTGGAAAGAGAACCATGTACATCACGTGAGCAAGAACATTCTGAAAGATCTAAATGCATGACAAACTCCTACCAATCGATTCCCAAACATAAAAAGCTACTTTAACCAACAAAAACAACCAAAATAACAAAGCAAGATCTAAAGAGCAGATTTTATTTTAAGAACGCAGCAAACACACATAAAGATAAACAGGGGAGGTACTGGGCACTTGAGATGGGCCCAACCCCAAGAGCTACAGCCTCCCAAGAGAGATTTAGAGCTGGTGCAAAGCTGAATTCATCTTTATTAATCAAGAATGAAGAGTTACATCAAAACTGTCCATAAGGAGAGCTTGAGAATGAGCTGAAAGCAAAGCTAATCTATTGCATACAAATCGAATTACAAAATGACTACAACAAGGCTATGAAATGACTAACTACTAGCTACTATCTACTGGCTAACTAGCTAACATCCACTGGCTACACTGGCTAACTGAAATGAGGCCCTAAGCCTTCTTATTTATACAATTTGAGGACCCAACAGTCCTCCTAAAATTTAGGGACTCGGCTGCCCAAGACTTGTAGTTAACAGCAATCCTACTTGACTTGCTTGGCTGCCCTTGTGTTGATTGATTCGGTGGCCCTTGAACTCCGAGCTGATGGTGGAGAATTCGAGGTAAGGGCCCATAAATGAAGGGGACACCTTCCTACAAATCCTCTAGCTTGTTCTCCCACAAATTTGGCTGCCAAGTGCTCATTAAGACCTTCAATTTTGTCTCCAAGTTTACCAAAAAGGCTACACAAAGCACCCATTAGACTTGTTGGCATAATGACTAACCAAATTCACTCTATTAACATAAATATAATCAAAAACATGCAATAAACTAATGATAATGGTGGATTAAGTCAAATTAGGAGGTTGAATGAGCCCAAATAATTGTCCATTTTTGGGGCTCATCATCACCCCCTACTGAAAGTGTTGCTCATCCTCTGAGCAACCAATCTCTCTTCTCATCTTTGATGGCCCTGGTGGCTTCTTTGGCTAACATCTCAGCTAATTTCTCCTTTGGCTTCCCTCTTTTCAAACTTCCTGTAGAAACAGTTCTCTGTCTTCCTGTAGAAACAGTCTGCTAACTTCCTGTAGAAACAGTCTGCTAACAGTTCTTTGTCTTCCTGTAGAAATAGTCGGCACTGTCTTAGCCTGCTTGGCTGAGGGTGCTTTTCCTTTCAGCTTGGCTGTGGCAGCCTTCGTCTTCTCGCCCTTCTGCTCTTCTTCCTCACTGTCTGCTGCTTTTCTTAGTGAATCCTCAGCCTTGTTATGAGTGCACAAGTATATGCAATCATATGGAAGAAATGGTGCCCTTGGCATTCCCTAAAACCTGCAACGTGAGGGCACTTGTATGTCTTGTAACAAGAAAGTTGGTTAAATCCACAAGATAAGCCATGGTCATGTTTCCAAGCAACAGGAATATGATAAAGGTGTTTTCTCTGGCTTTTTCAATAGCAATAGCTAATACATTACCCTCCACAAAAAGAGTAACAGGAAGCAATAACAGCGCAGCAATTGGTGCCATGTACATGAGCAAATTCATAGAGTGAAGCTTCTCTACCTCAGAGGTAAGCAGGAGCCCCTGAACAACTGATTTCAATGCTCTGGCAGCAGTTGATCCTAGGCAAACCAAAAAGCCAAAAAGGTGGAATAATGGCTCACTGTTGCTTGCAATAACAATGCCAAATACCACAGGCACCAAGGCCATATAAACCACAGAAGACTCCCTCTTACATGTTATTATAAATGCAAAATATTGCTGTGAAGAAGGGAGTTGTTGCCCCAATAGGTTGATTGAAGGAGACTGGCAAGTAGCGCAGAGAAATATTGCCACAAACAACCGAGAAGGAGAAAATGAAGCTCAGTGCCAATATCTCAAGAAACTGTCTCCTGGAGACGATGAACTGCATTGGTACAATCTCTAACTATGAAATTGCCAGAAAACCATAAAATGACAGGCACACATGTGCAACATTGTGAGGAATATTGGGTATCTGCATCCAAGAAAACTGAGTAGGCATTTGTTAAGCAATAGCACACCAATATTGGAAGAGTACCAAGCTGCAATAATGAGAGCTGTTGTAATAGTCTGGGACACAGGAAATGCACCATATTTTCCTTCTCCTGTTGGAGTTGGAGGTATGTCAATAATTTCTTGTTCAAGCTTTGGATTACTGCCCAAGCCTTTTTGCTTCTGCTTCAAGTTGTTTAGCAAGCTCCTATTTTTTTGCGTGAATTTTCTGCAGCTATGCGCTCTTCTTCTTCAGCTTTGGCTTTCGCTTGGGCCTCGGCGAAAACTTCCTTTCTTCCATCTGTTGGAATGGCACTTAAAAGCTCATAAACTGGCAGAGAAGGTGCAGAAGGGCTGGCTGCAACATCAATAGTCTTGTTCTCTGAGATGGAAGTGTTTGCGAAAACCCCAGCTACCACAGATGCAACTTGTGTCTTTGAAACCTTAAACCATGGAATGCAATGCTGAATTTGCATTGATTACTTTGTTGTTTACGTCTGCACTTCCTTCCGCCTTAAGAACAAGGTTGCAGTCTTTCCCTGAAATAAAATCATCTGTGGAACTGGCCTTCAGGATAGTGTAACTTAATCCCATTTCCACAATTCTTTCAGTAAGCTCTGATAATGATATTTTTGATTTTCCAAACAAGTTGCTGAAAAATGAAGAGATTCCATCAAGAACATTTGAAGACGCTCCATCAGATTCGTAAACACAACAATATGATTCACATTTGCTAGCTTGGCTTCTTCAATAACGTTCAAAGCATCAGTTGTAGTAACTTTGGAACTAGGTCGATCCTCTGTGGGTCCTATTGATACCACTGCTTTACTGGCATTTCCGATGGCTTTAGCTGTGGATTCAATATCCTCAAAATTGAATTCTACTGCATTAAGACGCTTGGCATCCTCTGCAGCAATTATCTTTCTCGGGACTCCAAATTTGTCGAAGAAAAATCCATTTTCGCTGCTTTTGAAAGCTGTGTCGTACTTCCTGTAGAAGACCCACCCGTTTTCTGTAGAACGCCCTTGCATAGGTGGGTTTTAAAAAAATATGGCCGAGAAAGCTTGGTGGAGGATGACAAGTTAATAGATTGTGGGAGCAGAGGACGCGTACTTCGGCTAAGAACATTGCAGGTGCAAATGAATCAGCGGGTGGTGAGAGTCAGCCGAGCCTGTTTTTCAATTACAGCGTGATTCGTGATGAGGAAGTGAAGTGGCCAGGCATACGTGGCCACATGCAGACTGCAGTGCTATCATGAACTGCATGTTCTCTTCTGGATCAACTGCACTAGAGTTCAAACGGCCAACACTTCCTGTTTTTTTAAATTTTCACGTGAGTCAACTGTCCACATGTACTGCGTGACTGCCGGCTGAGTTCTAGAGAAGACAATCAGCTTAACCTTGATAATTCGTGGCTTAATCCCACCATTCCATTAATTCATGCAGTTTTTAAATTAAATTTATGCAATAGAGGAATGAGTTTCAGTCACATACCTCGAAGTTGAATGGCTGCCGTGAGCTGCTGTGGCCTGTCATTGCTGCATGCATTGGTTTTTCTGATTGCATGTGGCTTGGCTGCTAATATTTGATTGCTTTTCCTTGTGCAGGTGTCCTCTGGCCGGATCTGAGCTGCATGCAATTGTTTCCACGTTCAGATCTGCACCTTCAAGCTGCTGCTGCTGCATGGTCACAAAACCAGAACTTGTTTTCGCCATTGCTCTCAAATGGTAAACCAGATTGATCTGAAACTTGGTGAGCATGTTCCTATCATCATTATGCATCTCCCATAGTAAAATCGTGATCAATGGATGCACGGATTTCGAGAAAAATGGAAAATGGCTGAAGATTTCAGAGCTCGATTTCTCGGAAACCGTGCATCGGAATCGGCTGAAACTGCTTGGGTAGGTTACTATCACTCACATGCATATCCCCATGAAACAGGTTTTGAAACGGATGCACAGATATGGAGAAAATGCAAAAATGGCTGATGGTGATGGAGGCTGATTTCTTGGAAACCGTGCACCGGAATTGCATGGAACTGCTCAGGCATGTTGCCATCAACCTTGTACAATTCCCCATAAAACGGTTTGTCAAATGGATGCATGGTTCTCAAGTTATGGCAAAAACAAATTTTGTTCTATGTCTTTTTGCTTCAAGGCTTTTTGCAAGTGGTTGCATGGAAGGAAAAACTGAGCTTGGGCTGTGATGCAGGTATGGAGATGATGGAGGAGGAGTTGGAAGATTGCATGAGGACTTTTGAACCCTCGAGGAAGCTACCATGTTCGCCAAACCACTTTTTGAAATCCATGTCTAGTTTCCCACAATTTCTACAGGAAGTTCCTGTAGAAGCACAATGAGAAGCACAATGAGGTGGAAAAAATGATGGATAAAGGCAAGGGATGGACACACAAGTGCTTGTAGGCCTAATCAACAGATTCCCACCATTAGATTCACTTTCGAAATTGGATTTGGCTCGTCCAAAGGTTCTACAGGATGTTTCCTTTAGAAATACAGAGCTTCCTGTAGAAGGCACAAGAAAAATTCCTTTGATCTTGATTTGAGTGCTCCTCCTGTCATGAAACGTCCTTCTTGCAACCTACAATTAGCCAATGGAAATTAGTTTTATTTTTATTTTTCTTTTTCTCTTTTTTTTTGAAAAACAACTAGGGCGCCTCATGGAGGTTTTCACCCTAATTGCCTGCCTTGGGCGCCTCCAAGGGGAGGTTTTCACCCAAAGATCTTAATGCCTTTTTATTTTCTCTTCTTTCCAACCCATTGACCACCTCATGGAGGTTTTCAATCAATGAGCCAATCTAAGGCGCCTCCGAGGAGGTTTTCACCTTAGATTTTTCCTCTTATTTCCATTTTTCCATTTCTTTACTTTTTTCCTTTTTTTTTTTTTTTTTCTACCCTACCCTACTTGAAAAACAAAATCATTTTCAAGTATAAGAATACTTCCAATGGAGCCATGTGCACATCGAGATTAGAGAAAAAATGATGTGAAGGCTTGAAATGCATGCTTGGACAACTATCCAGACTTTAGAGACCAAATGATCTGACTTTGAAGGGATCAAACATAGCTGAGGAAGAGAGTACCGCTTCAACTTAGTGATCGTCTGAAACCATATCTCAATATAGCTTTGATATCCTTGGTCCTTTTGCTGATCTGGATCATTCTTCATGTCACCTTCTATCATGACTTTCTCATCTTCCTCCTTTTGCTGATCTTTCTCTTGAATACATGGAAGATTTGATGGTAACCATGAGGAAACTCTCTCAATCTTTGATTCTGATCTCTTCTCTTCATCAAGTGCAGCCCATGGTTCTTTGATCTCCCCTTTGGAATCTTCTTTTTCCTTTGGTCCTTCAATGTTGTCAATATAATCTCTGTTTTGCAACACTCTTCCTGAGCTTTGGTGAACATCATTGAGCTCAAAAGGAGTCATTTGCACATGTTGTGCCTCAGCTTTGCAATTGGGTTGAGCTACTCCATTGTATGGCTTTGGAAATGGTACGAGTAGTTGAGTGGAGGTGTGAAATTGAGATGGAGATGGATGGCATTGTGGTTGGGTAGGCATTTGGGGTTGCCTTGGTGGAGGAGGAGGCGATGGTTGTGGATGAGCAGGTGGTGGAGGAAAATGAGCGGGATGAGAGTTGTACTGGGGCCTCCACCCCTGATAAGGGGCATTCCACTTAGGCTGTGGCTGAGCATAAGAGTGAAACGAATGAGCAGTTGGTTGGGCATAATATGGATCTGTGAAGGAATAACAAGGAGGTGTGAACCAGGAAGGATGAGCAGGGGGACCCGAAGAAGGCATGAAAGTGGCTTGGTAGGGGTCATAATAGGTCTCAGGTGTCCCTTGCAGTTCCTGCTGGTAAGATATAGGTCCATACGGCCTCCTTTGGTTCATATAATAGAGTGATTCAGTGGTTCCTTTGGCTCTTTGATATGTAGCTTTGATTTTGGGTAAGGAAGGGCATTGATCTGTAGGATGGTATTCTTCACAGATGAAACACACTTCTAGGGAGTGCATTGGACATTCGTTCCTAGGATGCTTTCTAGAGCACCTGGGACAAAAGATGACCAAAGCCCTCTTGGCTTCCTCTTGCTTCTTTTGGATCCACAGGGTATCCAATTGCATGGCAAGAAACTACCTCATATCACTCTTGAAATTTTCTATTTGATCTTCAAATTCGTTTTTGGACAAGGGACTGCTCCCAACATTTCTGCTTGTAGCCATTTGCTTCAGAGGAATGTTTCTTTCTTCTTCTCCCCTAGAGGTTCTTTAAATATGCCTTGATGTCCATCCAGGGGTTCTTCTTAGTCACAGCCATCAAAGAAGATAAAAGGTTGGCTATGTGAAGCAATGGGGGGTGTTGTGCAATCATTTTTCTAACTTATCTCTACTCCTACAAGGCATGAAAAGCAATCTTTTTGGTTGATTTTTGTATTTTTTTCTTCTTGTACCTGCAAAACTAAAATAGGTTGAACTGCAACTAACTAGCTTGTTGAAATGAAAATGCGGAATTGAAATGAAAGCATGAAAGGACTAATCTATTTTGCACAAATGAAATTGCAGGAAGGAAATGCTAGGCTACGCTTGCAGAATTGAAATGCTAATCTACGCGTGCAAAAATGAAATTGCGGAATTGAAATGCTAATCTACGCTTGCAGAAATGAAATTGCGGAATTGAAATGCTAATCTATGAAAGCAAGAAATGTTAATCTACTTTTGCATAAATGAAATTGCATAATGGAAATGAAATAAACTACTTAGCAGAAGATTGTAGTGGAAAATAGAAGAAAAGCAACAATCACTAATACTCTGACGCTTCCCTGGCAACGACGCCAAAAAGATGGTGAGCCCCAGTATTGTAGCAATAATGCTACAACTCCTAGAACTCCTTTCTTTAATTTTATCAACCCGGTAGTTCGTAACAAACTTGGAAGCGACGGTGCTGTATGCACAAGTACTAGCTCTTGCCGCAACTGTCACTTGGTCAGCTGGCACAAGTCCGCTAGGAGCTTAAGCCAACTTCTATGAGCTCTTAGAAGAAGCTTTTTAATTGATGGATGAAAGCTAACTCGAAGGAAGCTAATCTAATTGCAAAAAGAAACTGAAAGCCAAAAGGAAACGCAAACCCTAGCAAACCCTAATTCTACCAGCTAGTCCTACTGACGCAAAGGAGAGCATGCAAACTACTGAAAGAGATGCCATTACTTCTATGAAGGTAAAATACATGTGTCTAGACTACCTCTATCTGAAGAAAACATATTTTTGTATTTTTGATTAAGTTGTTGGAATTATCATGCATGTGCTTTTAACTGGCTTTTCACTGTGCAGAGGTGGATCAAGGAGGTGAAATGCTTGGAAGTGGTTGGGAAGGTTCAGAGAGGGCCTAAGGGGTCCCTAACACCCTTCCAGAGAGTTTCACAAAGTTTGGCTGCCAAGCAACCGCGTTTATGAGCTTCTACAGGAAGTCTGCAGGGGTTCTACAGGATGTTTAGGATTTCTACAGGATGTTCTGCAATTTTTCTATAGGATGTTTAAGGATGGGGTTTTGAAGCATGGATGGAGGGAAAAAGGTGGATGAATGAGTATGGAGGTGAAATGGAGGTGTAGGGGAGTTCAAGACTTGGATGATGGAGTTGAGGAGTGGCGTAGATGGTGAGATTTTTTCAAGGAGGGATGAAACAATGTTGCACAAGAAGATGAGAATCATGGCAAAGTAAGCGAATGAGGCAAATGTAAGGTAAGGGTTCTAAGTGAAGGGTGAAGCAGGTAGGTTGGATGGGGTATGGCAGGTAAGGAAGGATAACAGGTACTCTACAAGTGGTTTTTCAAACTGAACAAACAAAGACATGCAAGAAAACAAAGATCTAGTTATGCTACCCTAATATGATCTAGCTAACAGTAACAAGAATGGACAGCAGCTTTATTTATAACGAGAACCACGTACAACACATGAGCAAGAACATTCCAAAAGATCTGAATGCATGACTAACTCCTACCAATCTATTCTAAACATAAAAGGCTACTTTAACCATCAAAAGCAACCTAAATAACAAAGCAAGATTTAAATCTAAAGAGCAGATTTTATTTTAAGAACGCAGCAAAGACACATGATAGTAAACAAAGGAGGTACTGGGCGCTTGAGATGGGCCCAACCCCAAGAGTTACCGCCTCCTAAGAGAGATTTATAGCTGGTGCAAAGCTGGATTCATCTTTATTGATCAAGAAATGAAGAGTTACATCAAAACTGTCCACAAGGAGCACTTGCAAATGAGCTGAAAGAAAAGCTAATCTATTGCCTAAAAATTGAACTACAAAATGACTACAACAAGACTATGAAATGACTAACTACTAGCTACAAAAATGACTAACCACTAGCTAACCAAAATGAGGCCCTAAGCCTTCTTATTTATGCAAATTGAGGACCCAACAGTCCTCCTAAACTTTAGGGACTCGGCTGCCCAAAACTTGTAGTTAACAGCAGTCCTACTTGACTTGCTTGGCTGCCCTTGTGCTAATTGATTCGGTGGCCCTTGAACTCCGAGCTGATGGTGGAGAATTTGAGGTAAGGGCCCATAAATGAAGGGGACACCTTCCTACAAATCCTCTCCCTTGTTCTCCCATGAGTTTGGCTGCCAAGTGCTCATTAAGACCTTCAATTTTGTCTCCAAGTTGACCAAAAAGGCTACACAAAGCACCCATTAGACTTGTTGGCATAATGACTAACCAAATTCACTCTATTAGCATAAATATAATCAAAAACATGCAATAAACTAATGAGAATGGTGGATTAAGTCAAATTAGGAGGTTGAATGAGCCCAAATAATTATCCATTTTTGGGGCTCATCAACGTGGTCCCTAGAAGAAAACAGAAGGTTGTAGCCTTCTGTAGGTTAGCACCTACGTACTAATACATCAGCTAGTACAAGAGCTAAGGGGGTTGTAGCTCCCTTCCAGGAGAATCTGGAAAACGGGAGAAGGTTGTAGCCTTCTACAGGTAGGAGCCCGCATACTGGTTTAAGACTGCACTAGTACAGAAACATTGTAAAAAGAAGTTTCTAATTGAAAGAAGATAGAGACAAATTGCAGCAGGTGGTTTTCACCCACATTGGGTTTCCACCTTATATCTTGTGTTCTTGTGTGTGACTGTCTATTTTGTTTTACTGTTCCTGGTTACTATTTATATGGTTCTAACACACAGATTAATGATCAACATCTAAAGAATAAATTAAATTATAAGTCTGCAAGTTATACGTGAGTTTCCTTAACTGCAGTTGTGTATCCATTTTCACTAACTAAAGTAGTGTATGCAAATCTGATTATGAAATGAAAAATAATTGACTTGATAATACTGATTCACCTCCCCTCTCAGTATTATTTCCAACAATTGGAATCAGAGCAGGTCCTTCAGAAGAAGCTTGATCACTTGAAGGAAGATCTATCATCATGAGCAACTACGAAAAAGAGGCATCGATCAGGCCACCAATATTTTATGGGAGCAACTTCGTCTATTGGAAGGTAAGAATCACAGGCTATCTTCAATCTCTTGGTACAAAAGTTTGGGATATCGTGGAAGCAGGATACACATTTCCATCAGCAATTCCTACAGGTATGGTTGGTAAGAAGTAGTATGAAACAAATGCAAAGGTTGTCAATACTCTATTAGGGAGTTTATCTCAATCAGAATTTGTCAAGGTTATGCAGCTCAAAACCACAAAAGAAATATGGGACAAGATCATTCTGAGCTATGAAGGAGACGATCAGGTAAAACGTGCAAAACTACAAACTCTCAGAATTCAATATGAAAATCTCAAAATGTACAATGATGAAAGTGTGGCTAATTATTTCTTACGTATAGATGAGAGTGTTAATCATATGAAAAACTTGGGTGAAGAGATAAAAGAAGTTACTTTGGTTGAAAAGGTTCTAAGATCTTTATCTTCTAAGTTTGAATCAAAATTCTCTACCATAGAAGAAAAATAGAATCTACAGAGTATTACCATGTCACAGCTGCATGGAATCCTAACTGTTTTCAAAATGAGAAAAGGGGGACCATTAGACAGGAGAGAAGCCGCATTCAAAGCTTTAAGAAAAGGGGATTACAATGAGTCAGGACATATGTCAGAAGGAGAGGAATAATCAAAATTTGTCAAGAACCTTCAATGGGGTTTTGGAAGATTCAGAGGTAAGCTACCTTTCAAATGCTTTGCTTATGGAAGAGTTGGTCACTATGCAGCCAAGTGTCCTCATAAAGATAAGTTTGATAAAGGTAAGGAACCAGTTAGATGGAACAGAAAATAGAATGTAAGTAAGAAGAGCTATTATACACATGAAGACAGTGATGGATTTTCAATTAGTGATGAAGATGAACAATGTAATGATTATAGGCTTTTGATGGCTTTTGAAGATGATGATTTCTTGGATGTTGTAGATGAAAATGATCTCTATGAAGAAATTTCTAAACTTAAAATATTTTTATAAGAAAAGAGTATAATTCTAGATACTCTGACATTCCAACTTGCTGAAAGGGAAAAACACAATGATAAGTTAGAATGTGAAATTGTGGGACTTAGAAAAGACATTGAGAAAACAAAAGCTCTTAATCTTAGATTTGCTAAAGGACTTGAAACTTTAGATGAGATTATCAAAGTGCAGTGTTCTCCACTAATCAAAACAAGTCTTGGATATACTAAAGAAGCATCTCAAGCATAGAAGCCATCCACCTCCAAAAGTTATCTTGATGTGGCAAGGAGAAGTGAACAGGTTGACAATCAACAACAAAGACATAAAGCAGATCACCAGGTAAATTAGGGTCAATCTACCTCAAGGATGAACAGAGATCACCAAGTACATCGGGGACAATCTACTTCAAGGATGAATAGAAGCTACAACCAACCACAGGTAAATCATTCTCAATTTTTCTCAAGAATGAATGTCTATGGAAACTACAATCACCTGGATGGAAGGTTTGATAATTGCAGGAATTTCTTCAATGGCCAATGTTTCTCTTGTCATAACTTTGGACACAAAGCAGCTCAATGTGTTGGCTACAAGACCATCATGGCCAGAGAAGCACGAAATCAAAGGAGTGTGACTGGAATCATGAAAGGAACCTACAATAACTTTTCTGCTCTTGAAAATTAAATAGAGTGTTATATTTGTAACAACTTCGTTCATGAAGATTCTAAATGCAGGAGTAGATTTTGACAAACAAATCAGACGGAGCAAGCTTCATTGAGTCCTAAAACATCGAGGAAGAAAGAACCGCAACCAGAAAGATGTGGTATAGCCTTATATGCAGAAGGACAGGAAAATCAGTGGTACATCAACAATGGATGCTCGAAACATATGACAGGTGATAAAAAAAAACTTCAGTCATATAGTGCCTTAGATAAGGAAAGGAAGATCTCATTTGGAAATGACACTCCCTGCACTCATAAAGGGTAAAGGTTCTGTTCTTTTGAAGAAAATGTCAAAGCTGGAAATGTTATATATGTTGATGAATTAAAGCATAATCTATTAAGTGTCAATCAAATGTGTGATCAAGGAAATGAGGTAATACTTTGATCAAATGGATGTATTGTTTGTGAGCTTGATACATGAGAAATAGTTATCAAAGGCATAAGAACTCAAAATAATTTATACATACTCAAGGGAGGACAAAAACAATGCTATCTAAGCAAGAATGATGAACACTGGCTATGGCACAAAAGATTGGGACATCTAAGCTTCTCTCAGATAAGGAAAGCATGGAAATATTAGGCAGTTCGTGATCTCCTTGACATCAAAATTCTAGACAATACAATATGCAAATCATGTCAATTTGGTAAGCAAACCAGAACTAAATTCCTTGAGAAGGAAGGATCAGCAGGTAAGCCACTTGAACTTGTCCATACAGATGTATGTGGTCCATCCAGGAAAATGTCACCTCGAGGAGAAGAATACTTCATATTGTTCATTGACGACTTTTCTAGGATGCGTTGGATAGGACTTCTGAAGCATAAAGATGAAGCTTTCGAAAAGTTCAAAGCATTCAAAGCCTTGGTTGAAAATGAATCAGATTGAAAAATCAAATGCCTCAGGTTTGATCGAGGAGGGGAATTTACCTCGGATGAATTTTTCGATTTTTGTGAAGAACATGGAATAAGAAGGGAATTATCTACTCCAAGGACTCCTCGGCAAAATGGAGTAGTAGAAAGGATGAAGACAACGGTTCAACAAATGGCTCATGCTATGCTTGATGAGTCTAAAACTCCTACAACCTTCTGGGGTGAAGCTGCATTTGCTACCATTACTATTCTCAACAAGACAAACGTCCGGGTGAACAGCACTCAAACTCCTCATGAACTCTGGTATGGTAAGACTCCTATGGTAAAATACTTAAAAAAATTTGGAATCAAATGCTACATCAAAAGGACTGATGAAAACCTTGGCAAGTTTGAACCTAGAGCAGATGAAGGCATTATCCTTGGTTACTCTCCCCAAAGCAATGGATATAAGTGTTACAATAAAATACTTAGAAAAATTGTTGAAAGTATTGATGTAGTGGTTGATGAAGAAGGAAACATTCCAAGGCAGGTAAAATCTGAAGATTTTGAAAATGATGAGGACTATCATTAAACATCAAATCAGACTAATGATGAAGAAGACACCTATGAGGAACCAGAAGAACAGATAAGGGTAGAAGAAAAGACTCCATCTAGCTATGTCCAGAAGAATCATCCAGAAACTCAAATTTTAGGGCAGAAAGAGGCAGGTGTACAAACAAGAAGAACTATTTCAGAAGCTTCAAGCTATCTAGCATTTCTCTCCTCCACTGAACCAAGAAATGTAAGTGAAGCAAGCAAAGATGAATGTTGGGTCAAGGCCATGAATGAAGAACTTGATCAAATTGAAAAGAATAACACTTGGGAGTTAGTTCCTAGACCAAATGATAAGAATGTCATAGGGACAAAATGGATATTCAAAAACAAGCTGAATGAGAATGGAGATGTTATTAGAAACAAGGCCAGACTTGTTTGCAAAGGGTATGCTCAACAAGAAGGTATAGACTTTGAAGAAAAATTTTCACCAGTTGTTAGACTTGATGCTATAAGAATGTTCCTTGCTCTTTCTAGCTTTCAGGAGTTCAAAGTATATCAAATGGATGTGAAATCTGCCTTTCTAAATGGAGACTTAGAAGAAGAAGTGTACATTGAGAAACCAGATGGATTCATCCTTGGGAATGATCCAAAACTTGTATTCAGACTCAAAAAGGCTCTCTATGGCCTTAAACAGGCTCCAAGGGCTTGGTATTATCATTTGGATAAGTACCTCCATCAACAAGGTTTGTCAAAAGGATCAATAGATAGGAATCTATATATAAAAATTGAAAACGATAAATTGCTAATACTTGTTGTGTATGTTGATGATATCATCTTTGGTAGCAATGAAGAAGCCATGAGTCAAAACTTCGATTTGGTAATGCAGAAAGAATTTGAAATGTCCTTACTTGGTGAGGTCACATATTTTCTTGGTTTACAAGTCCAACAAAACAAAGACGATATCTTTCTATCACAAGCCAAGTACCTCAAGCAGATCTTGAAGAAATATGGGATGGAGGATTCAAAATTGGTATGTATCCCTATGGTAACAGGATGCAACCTCAGCGCAAATGATGAATCAGCAGTAGTGCATCAACCAACCTATAGATCAATGATTGGAAGTTTGCTCTATCTAACAGGTACCGACCAGACATCATGCATGCAGTTGGAATAGTTGGAAGATTTCAGGAAAATCCAAAGGAAACTCATCTTCAGGCAGTCAAAAGAATTTTCAAGTATCTTCAAGGAACTCAAAATTATGGCTTATGGTATCCTAGAGATACAGATCTCACACTTCATGCATATACATACACAGATTGGGTAGGAAGCGTGGATGACAGAGAAAGCACTAGTGGTGGTGCATTCTTTATGGGTTCTAGATTAGTATCTTGGTTCAGCAAGAAACAAAGTTCAATTGCATTATCTACTTTTGAATCAGAATATGTGGCTGCTGCATCTTGCTGCACACAACTCCTTTGGATGATACAAACATTGGACGACATTCAAATCACTTGTACTCCACCTATCTCCATTTTTTGTGATAATATAAGTGCAATCAGTATTTCAAAGAATCCATTCATACATTCGAAGACGAAGCACATACCTATCAAATATTCTTTGAGAACAAGTGCTTGAACAAAAGGTCAAATTGGAGTATGTCCCCTCCAAGGAACAAGTTGCTGATATATTCACCAAACCACTGCCCAGGGAGACATTTGAATACCTCAGACAGAAGCTGGGAGTAGTTGATGCATCATCTTTCTATTGAAATTATCTATTTCAGAAAACAGTGGTTGTACGCGAGTTTCATGAAGTGTATCCATGTACGTACACAGGTGTCTGTGCACACAGTCGCGTATATTATGGTTTGAAGATAATCAGTGGGGCCAGACTCAAGATGAAAAGAGTCTGATATGGTTCTGACAAGGACCATCTAGCACAGGTTTAGGGGGAGCATCTAACTCTAATAATGCATTGTTGGCATTATCTTAGAAGATCTTGGTTCATTTTCTTTCAGGTGGAATAGGTGCAGAGGGAGATCATGGTTGCCGGTCTGAATGAGGATTGACAGATGCTACTGATGATTAGTTGCTGATGACTATCATAGGCTGGTCTTAAATATTTAGTCTCTTTGTCATGTATTTCTTTTATTATCAAGGTCATGTAACGACCTATGTTGGTTTCCCCACTATGCCTGGGATGGATGATGTAATGTTCTTGTTTTATCATGTGTAAACTTTTGGTGGATCCCCACTTGGTTGGGTGGATGAGTCAATATTGGTATATCCCCACATGGTTGGGAGATGGATGTATGTATGAGTCTTTGGTGATAGGAAGGTCATTTATGATGTATAAAGTCATGTTTCTTCTTGTATAACATCTTTTTGCAGACCTTGCCTACAGTCAAGGGGAGCATGGATGGCACAGTAGAGCAGAGATTTCAACATGTTCTCAGGGGGAGCATCACCCTTTGCCCTTGATGACAAAGGGGGGGAATGACTATGAGTGACTTGGGGTTGCCATCAAGTCCAAAGGGGGAGATTGTTGGCATTATGATAGATGTTTGGCACTATGGCACAAGTGTTGTCCTTGATGGCAACTCACTGAGATGGAAGATCACAGTTCAAGCTCTCAGCATGAAAGAAAAAGAGATATATGCAGTTTCCTCTTAACCAAGTTGCGTATACACATGGGATCGACGTTCAAAAGGCGCGTATATGTATGCATGCACTTTCATGCAAGGAAAAATGCATACATGTGGGAAAACATATGTTTGGTCTATGGTATTTAGTCATTGGTATTTGGACCTATTGTTTTGGACCATGGTATCTCGTCCGAAGTGTTGAACCCAGGTATTGGGTCCATGGTATTGATTCTTTATGGTTTTGGACCATGGTATTGAGTAAGGCCTAAGACTATAAAAGGGAAGGAGATAATTAGGCAAGGGTATTCACTGAAGTACTGAATATCTTATGATGAGCAAGATCTAGAATTGGATTATGGTGCATAGCTGGATCTGAACCAAGGAGGAACTTGAGCGCAAGAAGAAGGATAAGTTCTATTGTTGGGTCAAGATCTTAAGGCTTGAATAGTAGTATCTTTGTGTGATTTTGATCTGTTATATTTGGTGCATGACTTGATCTATAAATTTGATAATCTAGGTGTAACTCATGTCTGAATAAGTGAAAAGGGTAAATTATCTTTTATAGATATGTACGAAGGTTCGGCACAGCAGAGGTGCGTATACACATTGTTTCAGTAAGTCAAAGTGGCGTATACGCTGGTTGGTCTTAATACAGAAGCATATGTACGCAGGTTATACATATTGAAGTAGCATACATCTCATGAAATATGTTTTAAGCTACTTCTATTTATTGTTGCAGTGTTCTGGGTTTAGGATTGGTTTCTGGTTACTGTTAATGTAGTCTGGTTACAGCATTCAGAGAAGTAATTGTTTGATTCAGTTTTGATTGAAGCAAAGGAGATTGGTTGATGCAGATGTGTTTGATGTTTGATTATTATTGTTATTGATGGATCTAGTCTAAAAATTTATGAAACGTGGTCCCTGGAAGAAAAGAGAAGGTTGTAGCCTTCTGTAGGTCAACACCTACGTACTAGTACATCAGCTAGTACAAGAGCTAAGGGGGTTGTAGCTCCCTTCCAGGAGAAGCTAGAAAACAAGAGAAGGTTGTAGCTTTCTATAGGTAGGAGCCTGCGTACTAGTATAAGACTGCACCAGTACAGAAACATTGTAAAAAGAAGTTTCTAATTGAAAGAAGATAGAGATGAATTGCAGCAGGTGGTTTTCACCCACATTGGGTTTCCACCTTATATCTTGTGTTCTTGTGTGTGACTATCTGTTCTGTTTTACTGTTCCTGGTTACTGTTTATATGGTTCTGACACACAAATTAATGATCAACATCTGAAGAATAAATTAAATTATAAGTCCGCAAGTTATACACGAGTTTCCTTAACTGCAATTGCGTATATACATCGTTTTCACTAACTGAAGTAGCGTATGCAAATCTGATTATGAAATGAAAAATAATTGACTTGATAACAATGATTCACCCCCCCTCTCAGTATTATTTCCAACACCTTGTTTTTATTGTTACTTTGGGAAATATGCTATACAGGATACCGGAGGTAGCACCGCCTACCACCATCTCTTTGGTTACTACAAAACAATGCAGTAAGCTCATTTCCAAAACCGGGCAATTTGTTTTCTTGATGATACGCCCTCAAGGAAAGAAGAAGACAGTGGTTGTGACCTCCAGACAGGGCCCCTCCACACGACAGCCACAGATGGACAAGGTCGTGGAGGAGTACAAGGACATCTTCACCTCCCTCATAGGGGTTCCTCTGCACTGACAGGTCAAGCACTCCATCGATCTGACCCCAGGCGTACTTGCTGCCCAATGGACTAATCTATCGGTGCTCCATTTTGGAGAAAGATGAAATCAAGAGGCAGATTCAGGATCTGCTATAGAAAGGTCTCATCCGTCCAATTTCATCACCCTATGGGAGACCAATTATGTTGGTACAAAATAAGGATGGGACTTGGAGACTTTGTATTTACTATCGGGCACTGAACAAGATCATTGTTCGTAATAGGTACCCAATCCCACAGATTGATGACCTCCTGAACCAACTGAAGGGGGGAAAATATTTCAGCAAGATTAATTTGAAGTCAGGATATCACCAGGTACCAATCGAACCCTCCAATGTGTGGAAGACTGCCTTCAAAGCCAAGGAGGGCCTTTCCGAATGGTTGGTTATGTATTTCAGATTGACGAATGCTCCTGCAACCTTCATGAGGCTAGTGGATGACATCTTGCGGCCATTCACCAATTCATTTGTAGTGGTATCCTTGATGACATCCTGATCTTCAGCCATAGTTGGGAAGAGTGCCTCCACCACATCCGACAAGTTATCCAAACACTGCGGCAACACAAGTTATGTGAAAATTTGGAGAACTGCACTTTTGGCATGACCCAGGTTTAGTATTTGGGATACATTATTGATGAACGAGGGGTGCATGTGGATCCAGCAAAGATCCAAGTCATTCAGGATTGACCATCTCCAACCACTCTGACAAAGATCTAGAGCTTTCTGGGTCTTGCCAACTTCTACCACAGGTTCGTGTTGGGATTTTCTCATACCACTTGGCCCTTGAGTCAAGTCAGCAAGGGAGGAGCAAAAGAAAAATTCTTTTGGTCTAAATTTCAACAGAAGTCATTCACAGAGTTGAAAGCTCGCCTCTACTCGGCACCAGTGCTCGCATTACCAAACTTGCAACAACCATTTGAGGTCGAGACACATGCCTCTGACTATGCTATTGGGGTAGTCCTTAATCAACACGGGCATCCAATGGCATATCACAGTGAGACACTTTCAGACACAGTCTGGAAGTATCCCATTTATGAAAAAGAGATGTATTCCATTATGCAGGCCTGCTGATAATGGAAGAATTACAATTTGGGGAAGGAAACAATCATCCACATAGACCACCGACCCCTGCAGTTCATATAGACCCAAGGGAAATTGCAAATTGATCACCATCAGAAGTAGTCCACATACCTACAACAGTTCCATTTGAATATCAACTATAAGAAGGGCATCACCAATAATGTTGTAGATTGCCTCAGTTGACCATCGCTCATGGCGTTAACCACCATGCTCAACTCTTATGGGCATGAGACTTCTAATTGGCCACTTCTCTACAAAAGTGACCTAGAATTCATCCACACATACCAGACACTCTTGGAGGGTCAGCATGTTCCATATATTCACCTTCAGGATGCCCTATTATGCCACCTAGGTCAACTTTATGTTCCTTCAAGTGAGCGTGCCAAAATGATTTGGGAAGAACACTACAGTCAGGCTGCTAGGCATTTTGAGGTTAAGAAAATGGTGGCAGTACTGCAGAAGTATTTCTATTGGTCGAATATTCAACAGGATGTCGGGAAGTACATCAGATCATGCACTGCCTATGCCATTTCCAAACCGACCATCAAGAAGAATGGCCTTTATACCCCACTGCCTACCCCTAGTTGACCTTGGGAATTCATATCCATGCATTACATGTCAGGCCTTCCTTCTACTAAGCATGGAAATGACTGTTTTTGGTGGTCGTTAATAGGTTCTCAAAGATGGCCATTATGGTAGCCTGCAAGAAGGATATCACAACAAAAGCCACTGCTAAACTCTTCATTGAATGAGGGTGGTACACTTTGGGATCCCATAGTCTATCATCTCAGATCGGGACAACAGGTTCCTCAGTACATTTTGGTCCAGTCTCTGGTCGATGCTGGACACCAAACTCACTAAGTCCATAGCCTTCCATCCCCAAACTAATTCCCAAACAGAGGTTGTCAACAGGATGATCGTACACCTTCTGCGAATGTACAACTCAAAGCATCCACACACATGGGATGAAAACCTCCCCTATGTTCAGCACAACTATAGTCGGGCTCTCCACAGCTCGACTGGCCACAACCCTTTTCAGGTGGGCTTGGGATTCTAGCCACTATGTCCCATTGATGTGTCCATGCCATTTGCAGCTACTCACGCAGATTTGGCTCATGCCCAGTCCGAAATAGATAAGGCAAACAACTTCATTGTGCACATCCAACATATTCGCCAACAGGTCCACGACATTCTGGAGAAATCAAATGCCAAGTACAAGCAATGAAATGATCAACATTGGGTGCCAGACAAGTTTCAAGTGGGTGACAAATTCTGGTTGAATTTGCAAAAGGAACACCTTACCCGAGCCTATCGGAAACTCAGACCACTCTGATATGGTCCTTACACCATTACCAAGGCTATGGGAGACAATGCATTTGAGCTCAGCATTCCCCATTCCTTGGCCTCCACCTAGTGTTCAATGTGGACCACCTTCGGCCATACTTTCCACCATTACTAAACACATTCGACATTGCAAAACAACTCATACCCACAGAGTTAAATCCAGATTGCATGGAACAAGCTGCAACTGATCAGATCATGGTCACACAGATCAAGCAGACTCACCAGCAGAATATCCAATTGTATCGAGTTCTCAAAGCAAGCCAACTCCTTCACCAAGGCAAGTGGCTCACTAGGGACCAGGTTCAGCAGAAGTTTCCTCATCTCATGGAGGAACTCAACGCAATGGGGACCATTACTTCCTAAGGGGGGAGGAATGATCCAGGTGGATATTGGTGTCCACCCGACCCCCACCATTGTTTCTTTCAGCTTTTCAGTTTCCTTAATTGTGGCACAGTTTACTATTTTTAGCATTTTTTCGGGTCCTGAACTTTCGGAGCCATTTTAAAGCCCTAAACGATGTTTTTGGGGAAAAATGGGAGCAACATAGGTCCATGGATCGATGTTCCTCTTCCCAAAGTTGTAGTTCTTGGATAGATCTTTCTAACAAGATATTGTGCACATCAAACGAAGATTGTATGCCAAAGTTATGACCCCGGGAAGTTGATATACCAATTTACCCATATGGGGCCCACAGTTTGGCGTTTCATTTCCTAGGGTTAGGGTTTTGGATGTTTAGGGTTTTCCATTGTTTATCAACAATAAATAGGCCTTCGTGCCTCATTGTAACATAGTTCATAGGCATGTAACCACCACATCTCTTCTCAGAGATAAGCTACCATCGCCCTAGCTAGTTTATTTCCATTTCTCTTTGTAAGCATATTTCAATATTTTACAGTAATGAAATGAAGTATTATTTCTGCCGAATCTCTATATGTATGGTTATATTTGTAATTTGTTGCATTCATGTTTAAATCCAGATCATTGGGCCCGATGAAGCTACATGCGATATGGCAGATTGTATGTGAGCTGTGCATCCTTCCTTGTTTGCCAGTTGAGGTAAAGCAACTTGATATGGTAGTTTGGTATTTTCTTATGGTGGTTTGGTATTTCCTTATGATGGTTTGATATTTTATTTATGGTGGTTTGGTAATTTATTTATGGTGGTTTAGTATATGCTTTATGGTGATTGATATATTCTTTATGATAGTTGATATATGTTATATGATGTTTTCATGTATGCCTCGATATGGTGCTAGTATACGTTTGATATATATTTGGTATATGATTTGGCATATGCTTTGGTATATATAGTTTTGATGATGTTGTTATGTGTACATCCGTGTATAGATGCGAATACCATAGTGAGCTATGTTATAAAGCTCCATTATGCAATATGGGTGTCATGTTATTATGGTTATGTTATTATGATTATGTTATCATGTGCTTATGTTATCATGATGTTATGATGTCATGTGGATTGGCACTCTGCAGGATGATCATTGTAAATACCGTAATGAGCTATGATATAAAGCTCCACTATGCAGTAGGTTATCATGTTGTCATGATGTTCTTTTCTCTTCAACAAATCTTTCATTGTAAATATTGCATCGAGTTGTGTTATAAAGATCCATGAGAAGTATGTCTTCTTTCAATGGGTTGTTAAGGTATATGTGTGATTGAACACCGAGGACAGTGTCCCCCAAGGGGGAGGGTTATGTAACAGCCCTCGTGAAAATTCCATGTAATAAAGTTAGAAAAAATAACCACAGATGAATGGGAAACTTATTCCAAGCTGAATGTTTGTCAAGACATCCTAGGGGGTGTTCATTTGGTTGTTTATGGATAAATAAATTGGCAAAGGCAATGGATAAGGCATTAAAAGGCATTTTTGCACATTTATTTATGAAAATAATGGTAATTAGGAGAAAAAGGAGGTGAAAGGTCACATATTGCATGCGAGAACAAAAAAGAAGGAAAATAATGGAAAATGAAGAAAATAGAGGCCTCATTCATAAAAAGGCTTTTGAGGATTAGTTGGTAACATTTTGTCACATTAACCTTTTGTTATTTCAGTGTTGGAGCTCTCTCATTTTCTCTCTCTCTCTCTCTCATACTCTTGGATACTTAGAGTTTTCTTGGAGCACTCTTGGAGGGTGTGGAATACTTGGATTTTTGGAGAAACATGGGAAAAGGAAGAGAAGGAAAATGCAAGGCATTGGCATTAGCAACTACATCAAATTTTCTTGCAGGTATCGAGTTGCATGTATGATTTTGTCACTAGTTTTGGCATGCATGGCATATACATGTGGGTTCTTGGTTGTGATCTATCATTGGCATGGAGGATTTCCTCGATCAATAGTGGATTGCCTAACCTTGCCATTTCCTAGATAGCCATGGTGATTGTGGGTTTAATTTGATTGCTTGTTTTTGGTTGGTTCTCATGTTTCCTTAGCATGGGTTGTGTTACTAGTCCTGGAGCCTTGGTTGGACAAACGCTCTAGAGCCCTATACCAGCTTGGGTTTAATTACTAGTCATGGAGCCTTGGTTATAAAAATGCTCTAGAGTCCTTGGTGGGTTGAGTTACTAGTCCTAGAGCCTTGGTTGGACAAACGCTCTGGAGCTTGGTGAAAGTTGTGGCTTGAGTTACTAGTCCTGGAGCCTTCGTTGGACAAATGCCTTGGAGTCCTCAAAGGCTTGGATAGAGACTATTTGATGGGTTGAGGCGGATGGCATCTGGAAGCCCTGGATGAATTTTGATTGATGTGTTCTATGATATCCCACGTTCATGCTTGGAATATGGCATGCGGGTGAATGGCTGAAGAGAGATTTGGCTCAACCATTCTACAGTCGAGTGCAACATGGTAGTCCCATCTCCAGTTGGTCCATTGCATTCATTAATGAGAAATCCATTCCCTTGATTTCCATTTGTAAAGGTACTGATGTATTTATGGATTTGATGGTTGTTATGTTTATTGTATTTATGTTCCTATTATGCTGGTTATATGCACATTTTATGACAACATTTATGTATGGCTCTCAACATGTTTTTACTTGTATTTGAATGGATAATGTGTCTATGACCTAGTAGATGATAATGCAGCAACTAGCATGAGGTAACAATGGTTTACAGTGATTATTAGAAACGTATGAGATCCCTACACTTAACTATGTTATTTAAACCTGTAGATTACATGTCGAGGATATGTTTGACGAAATGCATGTCATGGCTAGTAGGGATCCAGTCAAGGTCTTGAACAAATATTTGCTTTAGTACCAGCATTTCCATGTTGTTTTACTAATTTGGATAGATGGATCATTTCTGGGCAGTGGCTTAGGCTTTGGGCCTGAAAAAAGTGGCTCAAATCCTGGAGTCATTAGTGCAACACTGACAATTCTGGTCCACATTCACTGGTAGGCAGGCCTGTGAGAGCGACTTTAGGTTTTTGGTCTCTAACTCACAATTAGCATGAAAGCAACTCTGGCCAAAGAGACCTAAAACAATAGCGGGACCCAGGGATAGGTTGTTTGAGTGACTAACTTTTCCTCCGAGCGTTCTGTTGATGATGTTGGATGTTTGTATGATGTGTTTCCATCGATTCCACTTCCTTAATGTGACTTAGGAGGCTGACTCATATCATAGTGGCCTCTCATCGCATGTTTACCTCGGCTAGCCGGTTGCTTGGGTAGATGTGGGAGGAGGGTGTTATAGAGAAGGCAGTTAGTCCATGTCATGAAACACACTGGGAGCATTCGTTTATCCAATTTCCAACACCCTTCATGGGTATGGTTAACAATTTGAATAGGTTTAAGAACTTGGAACGTGTATAGGCTATGAGTGTACACTGGCTAGCCTAGAGCCAAACAAGTCGTCAGGTTTCAACAACTAATAGATTATTAAGTCTGGATCATGTTTTCCTTATGCAAGTCTATGTAAAAAGAATCTCACGATTATCTTGAATTAAATTCTTATTGCTACAGATGAAATGTTTGTGCACTTGTATTTATAGTTTTTATTCGCAAAGATTGGGTGCCATTCCCATTTTAAAAGAAGATGGTTTATGGTATAAATCTCTATTTTGACAATCAACTTCTTCATTACATATCTGTCTGAATTTTAGCTTTATTTATTTATCAATCTAGCGCTGACGGGAACTAGTTCCCCTCCCTTTTGGGATCTATCTTGACCCACTCGGCTAATTTACACATTTATGGACAAGGAATATTCCCATCACGAGACCCAACTCGCAAACTTCAAAAGTAACATGTCTGTATATTACTATAGTATTTCAAATTTAATTCTTTCTGAATTCATCTAATTTATTCATCCGTTCTCCTTATAGTTTGGTAGTATAAAAAAATGAAAATATCAAGTTCTCCTACAATTTCTTACAAAACCAATATCCTTTCTTCTTCTTTGAAAGTTTTGTAGGCTTCAGGGTTGTTTATGCTACAGGGAATATACACATTGCCTAAATTAGAAACACAATGCTTAGTGTTATTACCCCTTAATACTTTGACATCTATTAGCAACATTTCCTATATTACGTTGCATTGTTCATATATTTATATTATAACAATTTCTCTTCTACAAATGAAATCTTTTCATATTAGTCACAAAACATGTTGTCTATAGAAGTCATTTAAGTTTTGGTTGGAGTTGCACTTATCTGTTTCACCAAGTTTATCATGGAATTCAATCTAGGTAAACACCTCTCCACCTAACCAATGAGAATGGCAATTACGACCAGTGTGCCCCCCTCCTCACCCCTCCTGAACCTTTCAATTCCAGAAAAACAAATAGACAATGACGTGGAAAGGTTTGTTCTCTTTCTTCAAGACTATGCACTCCAACCAAGAACTTTTCACACTCACAAGTCTTTTTGAGGATTTCCACTGGCTCTCAATTCAACTCATGAAATACCCTGACTTGCAAGGCACACGATAGCTTAACACTGTAGGTTTTTGCATTTTACTCCTCTCTTTCTTTCCTTAAGATGCCTATGACTTTTCTCCTCCTCCTCCCTTGCTAGGCTTCTTTCCCATTGAGATGTTATCTCTAGCTAGAGAGGAGAAGTAACTCTCTCTAACTTCAGCTAATTGAAAATTTCATCTAGAGTCTTTTCCCGTGAATTCCAAGACTTGTCATAATTTTTTGTAAATGAACTAAAATTAATCTTTTACACATCAAACTTTCTCACTAGGCTTTCCACATAGCCGTGATTTACGAAGTCTTTATTAAATATTTACTACTTGCAAACGGGTTAGACTACTTGCAAATCGATTCCAAACACTGAAACTTCTCAAGAGTTGTTGTGATGGGACTTGCTTTCATATTGCTTGTATGCTCCTACACTATGGCTCCTTGAGAGACTTGAACATGGGTGGGACTACTTGCAAGTCGATTCCAAACACCAAAACTCCATAGATTGGAATTGGTGTTGTTGTGATGGGACTTGCTTTCATATTGCTTGTATCCTCCTACACTATGGCTCCTCGAGAGACTTGAACATGGGTGGGACTACTTGCAAGTAGATTCCAAACAACAAAACTCCATAGGCTGGAATTGGTGATGAGACTTGCTTTATACTTGCAAGTCCATTCCAAACACCAAAACTCCATAGGTTGGAACTGGTGATAGGACTTGATTTCATATTGCTTGTATCTTCCTACACTATGGGTGTATGGATGACGCATCCTGAGATTTAAACACTGATAAGACTACTTATATTGATTTTCTAAGAATTAGATCTAATTTAGAATCTGAATAAATTTTATATTTATTTAAGACTTGTCAAAAATTGTGAAAGATATTGTTTTAAGTGGTATTGCTCTTAAAGTTGTTCTCAAATTTATTACCAGAAAGAAAATCCTTTTCTTAGAAGTTGACTGCATCAAAGTACACATAGAATTAGATTATTTTAATACATCAAATTACACAAAACGTAATTATATGTAAGCAAATTACATATATTACAATTACAGCATATAGCAACTTTAATTAGACTATTAACGCTTCTATTTGATAGGGTATTTACAGTAACGAATCCGTTAATCCATTGACATCATTTATTTGCAGGAGAAGCCAGTGCCCCCTTAATAACGTCGGGCCTCCGTTTGTTCATGGAGGATCATGATCCTGATCTGTAAACCGCAAAGCACGTACGGGAATGGCTATATTGATGATTTTCAACTGCCTATGTATATACCTGCAAAATATCTGAATAAATTTTGTATTTATTTAGGACTTGTCAAAAATTGTGAAAGATATTGTTTTAAGTGGTATTGCTCTTAAAGTTGTTCTCAAATATCAGAAAGAAAATCCTTTTCTTAGAAGTGGACTGCATCAAATTACACATAGAATTATATTATTTTAATATATCAAATTACACAAAACATAATTTTTTTTTTCAGATGAAAACACTGATATATATTAAAAAATTAAGAAGTTCTTACAGATCTTCATATTTTCAAAGACTATTTATAGGATTTCAAGCATCACATGGATAGAGTCTTCGATCATAAAACAAAAAAAATGTTGAAACAGTCATCTGAGATATTGGGTATTGCTATCAAGAATCATCAAAAAAAAAATGCTGAAGCAGTCATCTGAAATATTGGGTAATGTCATCCTGAATCAATATAATATGCAGTCTGAAAATAGTAAAAATTCTTGGGATAGTAGGGATGGGAAAGTTCCCAACATCGAGCTAAGTCTCCTGCAAATTAATAGATAGATGTAAACCATCAAACTTCAAATCCAGAAAATTCTTTGATAATCTGTCTGCCTCAGAATTTAAGAAAATATTTAAGAAAATTACATAATTATATGTAAGAAAATTACATATATTACAATTACAGCATATACCAACTTTAATTGGACTATTAACGCTTCTATTTGATAGCGTACTTACAGTAACGAATCCGTTAATCCATTGACATCATTTATTCGCAGGAGAAGCCAGTGCCGCATTAATAACGTCGGGCCTCCGTTTGTTCATGGAGGATCATGATCCTGAACTGTAAACCGCAAAGCACAAACGCGAATGGCTATATTGATGATTTTCAGCTGCCTATGTATATACCTGCAGATTTTGGCCGTGGAATTTAAGAAGATACAGCTGTTTTGTCTAATTCCTTTAAGCCGACCGACAAACATGACCAATATGATTACAATCTTCCCTTTAGAGCTCCATTTCCCAGACAAACTATAAGCCACCTGCTCGCAATGCCCTTCAGAATTTATAGTAAGTTTCCTGAACAGACTACAACTATATCCCATTGAGATTCCAACATTCCCATATGCGCTGCAACAAGCAGAATGGCTCAGCGTTCATAAACTATCATCATCAGTTTTTTTGTCAGTAGAGAAGCTATTGAATTTCTGTATTTGCTGTGTAACTGCATGGAAAATGGATTGAAAACAAGAAACAACACTAACACATACTCAAGTGAAGTCAAGTTTAATATACAAACTCAGAAGGTTTACAATGTATATTTAAAGTTCATTATTATTGCTTACTGGAACTCTGTCCCCAAACTTTTTAATAGTTTGATTGCACAACAACGTGAATTTATTTAAATGCAGTTTGCAATTGTATGTATTATAATTTTCAATTTATTAAATATCATTTTATACTAAATTTATATTAATGTATTTTATGTATTTATACCATTTATTGCTAAATAGATTTTAGAATCTTTTGAAATGAATGATCTCAAAGTGGGACTTCACTCATTGCCAAAATATTCCAAATTCTAAATAAAATTACACCCAACTTCACATAACTTGGCTTTTTATTCAATCAGATAAAATAAAACATTTACCTCACAACTTCGAATACGATATTCACAATTCTATAATTGAGGGGATCCTGAGAAATGCTCTCCCTTTCTGTAATGCAAATGATGATAACAGCTATAATCAAACAGCATGAATCGTGAAACAAAAGCTTCTGAAGTTGTACGCCTATGCTCCTCTCATTTGCATGGCATACATCGACCGGTCTGCAGAAATGCCCCTCTCCTCTTTTCTTTGACGGTGAACTTTTAACCTCCATTACAACTTCCTCCCCTTCGGCGATATACACTGGATAAGGTGGCAAGTACCTGACAGCCATTAAGCTAAATCACTGAATCTTCATGTTACCCTGAGTAATAATGATCACATTTTCATCACGTTTTCATGATAGGAGTAAAAATAGCACTGCTCTAGATAGTTAAGTATTATGAAGATGAAGAACGTAAGAACTTGTTTGTTAGATTTAATAGATGCAATGAAGGCCAATCTTTAAGGGTGTGTTCAAAAGTTCAATCCATATTAACATAAATTTATGAACAGTTATGCTATGAAGATGTGCTTTATAGAATCCACCCCTTCCATTATTAAAAATGGTAAGAGATAAAAACGTTTCTGGTTTGATGGTAACTCTATTTGGATAAAGCCTGGGAGACTGTAGTTCAAATCTCATTGAGTACACTGGCCTGCTATGGTGGATGCTCGAGAAGAAGATTCTTCCCCACTCCCAGCCATAGGATCTTAGTATATGACTTGCAGGTAGTTGGAATGTACTCTTGGTGTTATAGTGACAGACTCCCAGCCATAGGATCTTAGTATATGACTTGAAGGTAGTTGGAATGTACTCTTGGTGTTATAGTGACAGTAGTTGGATGTACTTTTGGTGTTATAATGGCAGCTACGAGGATTGATCCTGGGTATACCATAAATTAAAACTGGCAGTTATTGATTCATCATGTGGTTAAAAAAAAAAAAATTGTAAACACTTCCCGCACTTACAGAACCCATGGACTCCGAATTGTGGGCTAAGTTAAATTTACTAAAATAGGGAAGAAAATGGTTTTCGAGAAAACTCACATCATGACGATATATAGGACAATAATTGCAGGTGATAGGAGTTGAGGATCCACAACTGTTTCACCTGCATGCCTAATAGCCACAGACTGAAACCCTGCAGCAACCAACTTTTCCCATGTGTTCAGTCCATCCAACACTTCGGAATGCCAGTGCAAGGCACAGAACAGAACTAGCTGAGCAGTGAAGAATCCCACAACTGTGATCACGAGCCAAACAGACAGCCTGGTTGGAAACAAGTGATCATACATCTTCCTAGATCCATTTTTAAGGATATATTCATACAACCTCCTGTTTGCTCCATCTAATCTGCTAAACCGGCAGAGAGTCCATATAATGGCTCTTAAGCATGGAGCATACATTGTATTGCCCAATAGCACTTGCAATGCTACTGTGATAAGCAAGACGCTATCCTTTCTAAAGGGCAACAAACTATCGTCCAGTGGAATGAATCCGCAGTTGGCAAATGATGATACAATTGTAAACACAGAGAATATGGACTTTTTGATATCTCTACTCTCTAGGATGTGCTCTCTAGCAGGAGAAAAAGAGAAGCAGAGTATTATAACTAAAATACCAACTAACTGAACTACCAGAAGGTATACCAGTGTAATATAGCTAAGAACGAGGACAGCTCGGTTCGTTAGATCTTCTTCAACAATATTGTCATCATTATACATCTCTTGATTTTCTTCTATTTCCCTGTATTTATGATCATCGCATGCCTGTATGATTTTATCACATTTTGTACAGTTTGTTTCGGTTTCATGCTCTATATCGGTAATCCATTTTTCAGAACTCTGTGTCTGAGAAAACTTGTTGGAAGAATTCAGATTTTCATCGCCAACAATATCCATTCTCACCTCCCGCTCTTTTACTTCAGATTCTGATATATGCTTCTTATTAGTGGCTGAAAGTCTTTTGAGATGTAGATAAAGTATGGAAGTGAAGACTTCCCCTCCCACTAGCATCAATATTGTAAGAATAACAAGCTGGTACGCAGAGAATTCTTGCATTCTCACAGCTCCCAGGCTTGTGACTGTTACTGCTGATACGGAAGTATAGAAAGCATCCAACTGGTTCAGATATCTTTGGCTTTTGGTATGGGACAGATGCAGAAGAAGAAAGCCCAATATAGAAATCCCGACAAAGTAAGTAAGATGAAGCCAATATGGGTCTAACAATGCTTGAAAAGCCCAATAAGAAGCATCTCCCATGTATTTTAACAAGGAATGGCCGTTTCTGCCTTCTCTCCGTTTCTCCATGCTAAAGCACACCATTTTTACGATGCACACAAGATCTTCATATCCTAATAACACAATTTCTCTTCGTAATTTGGACGAAGCCGACCAGCAGAGAAAGGACAGGCCCATGACAGTGAGATTAGGCTCATCACACTTTTTTAACCTATTCTGCGCTTTTGTATTCTATTATGGAAAAAGCTGGGGCAGTTTTGAGTTGTACGAACTTATCTTTTTGGATTCTACCGCGCTTATCTGTTACCACTATAGTTCGGTGGCCACATTGCTGATTGTGGCCTGCTAATGGAGAAAGAGGTTCATGACTCAAAGCGCATTTTCTGTGGCGGCTACAGTCAACACGTATGTCCACCGAATGATGAGAGGCCATCTTTATATTTTTTTTATTCGTAGTGGATATTTATTACCCCAACTCGTCCGATAATATCGCTTTTGATAGGAGGAAAGGTCATTCCGAGACCGCGGGCATGCTTTCTTTGGATTATAATGGAGTTTTATTTACCTAACCCCTCCAATAAAGAATGAAGATTGAGGAATGTAATATTCTTTTATACTGAAGATTGAGGAATGAAATATTCTTTTAAGTTATCGGAGATGAATAATGTAATATTTTTTTAAGGTATCAGAGATGAATAAATGATAGGAGATTTAAAATATTGATTATAAAATTTAATTTTTATAATTACGTTGATAAGTATATTTTTTTGGAATAGGGTTTTTATTATTTTAATTGATTTATCAATAATTATTAAGTAGATGGTAGGGTTTTATTTTATTTTTTTAACATTTTAGTAGTATACACAAATTAGATGTTGAAATTTATTTTTGTAGTTATGCATTTTTTCATTTTAAATAAATTGATTAATTAAAAAACTGATAGTGAAGAAGTGTCATACGAAATGAATTGTGGTTTTTTAGATATGGTGTATTGATAAAAGATGGTATTGTAACAAAGTGTATTTAGAAATTAAGAATCTCTGTTATAAAGTGGAAGTAAATTTCAATGCTTAAGAATCTTGTTACATGTTTTTAAAAAAATTTAACTCATATATTAATCTTTTTATCATTAATAATCACAATAATTATTATTTTAAATAAATTATAATTTAGTTAATTTTTATGATTTTTTTTAAATTTAACCGCTTGAGATTTTAAATATTTTGATATTTATTATTGATTGATATCTATCTAAATTTATTAGCTATTTAATTTATATAAATACACTAATTTAATAAATAAACTAATCTTAACTATGTAACCATTTTTTATAATCACTTTAATACTTTAAATCTCTTAATTGTCACTATATAATTATGAAATCCATATAAAAAAGCCAAATAATTTCATAATAATAAATTATCACATTAATATTAAAATATTAATATTATAAATATTTCTGTCAGGCAAGGCAGTAACTCCACAAAACAAAAACTGATTCATCTATTATTCCATAGGTAAGTCATTGTTATATACAATAGGAGTGATTGTTCAGTTCATCTCCCGATGACTGTTCACGTTCCTAATTTATTTATTTACACAAAATTCCCCCAATCATGAAGATTTGGTGTCAACATTCCCCTCCTTAATCTGAAGGGATGTTGGTGAGTCCAAGCATCATTCTGAATCGTTCAAGCTTTTCCCTTCCAAGTGCTTTGGTGAAGATGTCTGCAATTTGCTCATTTGTGGAACAATGACGGAGATAGATTGTTTTGGCCTCAACATGATGTCGAATCAGATGATATTTAGTATTGATATGCTTTGTTCAATCATGGAACTTTGGGTTCTTGGCCAACTTTATTGCAGAGGTGTTGTCAATCATGAGTGGAGTTGATTATACTTGTTTTACTTGCAAATCCTCAAGAATTTTCCTGAGCCACACAATTTCTTTCGTTGCTTCAGCTGCTGCCACGTATTCTGCTTCTGTTGTGGAATCTGTTGGAACTGATTGTTTGTGTGATCTCTAGGAGACAGCTCCTGATCCAAGACTCATAGCATATCCTGAAGTAGATACCCCAGTTTCTTTGTCTCCATCGAAGTCTGAATCAGAGTATCCAATCAAGTTAAAGTTTTCCACCTGTGTATACTTGATTCCAAGGCCTTGAGTTCCCTTCAAGTACCTTAGAACTCTTTTTGCAGTAGACCAATGTCCCTCACAAGGTTTTTGCATAAACCTGGAGAGGATTCCAACAGCAAATGAAATGTCTGGTCTGGTAGTAGTGAGGTAGATGAGACTTCCTACAAGTTGTCTATACTTTGTTACATCCTCAAATTCCTTTCCTTCAATAGATGTGAGCTTTAAGTTTTGTTCCATTGGAGTTGTAAGAGGATTGCACTCTGTCATGTCAAACCTGTTCAACAAATCTCCAATGTATTTCTTTTGAGAAAGAAATATGGACTTTGGATATTGGGTTACTTCAATTCCAAGATAGTAATGAACATAGCCCAAATCAGTCATTTCAAAACTTTTCCCCAATTCCTTCTTTATGGATGCAATGTAGCTTTCATTGTTCCCTGTTATTAAAAGATCGTCTACATATACCACAAGATATACAACTGTTTTTCCAACTTTCTTGAAAAATAAAGTTGCATCATCAAGATCAAAATGATTGAAGCTGGGTTTCAGAAGATGCTTAGTTAGTTTTTCATAACAGGCTCATGGTGCTTGTTTGAGGCCATAGAAGGACTTCACAAGTTTGCATACTTTATGTTCATGTCCTTTCACAGCAAATCCTTTAGGCTGGGACATAAAAACATTCTCTTTTAGATCTCCATTCAAGAAGGCAATTTTTACATCCATTTGATGGACTTTCCAACCGTTTTGAACTGCTAGTGCAAAGAGTGTCCAGATGGTGGCCCATTTTGCTGTGGGGGCAAAAGTTTCCTCATAATTGACCCCTTCCTTCTGTGCAAAACCTTTTGCCACAAGCCTAGCTTTGTGCTTGTCAAGTGAGCCATCAGATTTGTACTTGTTCTTGTAGACCCACTTGCAGCCAATTGGTTTGATTCCAAATGGAGGATCAACCAGCTTCCAAGTGCCGTTTTTTATGAGGGCATCATACTCCTTTTGCATCGCTTCTTTCTATTTATCATGAGAAGCAACTTCTTTAAAGGAAGTTGGTTCAAAATCTGTAGACAAGTTCAATTCACAATCATAAGTAACATCCATATCAACAGTGAATTAGAGTCATCTACATCACCTCCATTTTGTCGGTTTGAATTTTTGGTTCCTGTTTTTCCAATTTCATCAGGATGAACACTTTCAAGTGTCTTTGTCAGCCACTTTTGGGGACCTTTCTGAGATGGTCCAGGCTGCTCTGTTGATTGAGTTGGGACTGAATGAATATTGAGTCTCCCAATTCTATCAATTACATCACTTAAAGCATCATCCGTTGTTGGATTTTCATGCAGGGGAGATTGTTCTTCAGAAGAAGATTCCACATGTTGATCTAGTATAGGAATCCCCCCTTCAAGATGTGGAATTTGGTTATCAAATTCTTGAAATGATTTGGTTTTTGCGAATCTATCCAAGCGATCAAGTTGTCGCTCAACAACATTGTCAGATTTGGATGATTCAAGAAAAATTACATCTCTAGATACAACAAACTTTTTATTTACTTCATCATAGAGGTGGTATGCTTTAGAGGTGTTTGAATACCCCAGGAAGATACACTTATGACTTCTAGCACCAAGTTTGTTTCTATGTACCTTTGGTATCAAAGCATAACAGGTGGAACCAAAGACCCTGAGATACCGAAGGAACATGTCCATACCACAATTCATAAGGAGTCTTGTTTCTTATAGCATTAGATGGACATCTATTCTTTATATATGCAGCACATAAAATAGCATCAGCCAAAAAAATTATCTTTACATTTTTGAAGAAAAGCATGGATCGTACCATATTCAAGATTGTTCTATTCATTCTTTTAGCTACACCATTCTGTTGGGGATTATAAGGCACAATTGTTTGATGTTTGATCCCATGTTGGCGAAGATAGTTTTCAAATTCATTTGATGTATATTCTTTTCCATTATCAGTGCGAATAGACCCAATAAGAGATTTTGCATCATTTTCAATCCATTTATGAAAATTCTTGAATGTTTGAAAAGCATTAGATTTATTCTTCAATAAATAAACCCAACACATTCTGGTGTAATCATCAATAAATGTCATGATATATTTATTTCCATTTGCAGAAGGAACAGGCATTGGACCACATAAATCTGAATGAATGAGTTCAAGCTTCCTATGTGCTCTTGAATGTGAATCATGAAAAGACTGTTTGCTATGCTTTCCTAGAATGCAAGCATCACATTGCTTATGTTTCTTAGGAATTGTAGGCAAACCAGAAACACCATTTTTCTTCAATAAGTGGAGACTATCATAGTTTAAATGTCCAAATCTAGTATGCCATAATAAACTTGATGGAAGTGTACCTTCTTCATGATGATAAATATATGAGAAATGTTGTGCATGAGCAGAGGTTCCTTGCAATTTGAGAAGCCTTTCTTCTTCTATTCCCCTCATGACAAGTGAGTGGTTAGATGCTTTTCTTACCTCAAGCTTGCCATCAAACATATGAATGGAGTGACCTTGCTGGCAGATGTGGACCAAGGACAACAAGTTTCTCTTGAGCTGTGGGAGATATAGAACATGATCCAGAAGAAAGTCTGGAAGACCAAGCAATTTAAGCCTGAATGTGCCAAGCCCTGATGGCTTGATTTTTGACTGATCTGCAAAGTATATTGCTCCATCAACATTATCAGTGAAATTTTCAAAAAAATATTTTCTATGAGTCATGTGACAGGTTGCTCCTGAATCAATCAACCAATCATTTTTTGAAGAAGCAAGTGAAGCATTAAAAAAATCTTCATTTACTCCAATGTTACATTGTGCCTCAATATAATAAGCAGATTCAGGTGCTTTACCTTTGTTTGTATCATCAGTTTTACCATTTTGTTGGTTTCTTTTCTGCTCAATTTTGTCCCATGGCAGCTTGCATGTAGAGACATCATGTGATCCATTTCTTTTGCAGCGAATGCAGTGCAGATCTGCCTTTTCTCCTTGAGAATGTCAGCCCCCCTACCTCTGAAATATCTTCCTCTTCTTCTTCGTCCACCTCTTCCTCTTGTAGATCTTGAGCAGGATGCTTTTCTTTATGAGCAAGGCACATAGTTTCTTCAGAAGATTCAGGGGTTGTCTTCTTTCCAAAAGCTTTCTCTCTTTTAGCAAACTTTTTCACAAGAGAGTCAAAGGTTATATCTTTGAGATTTCCATTTGCTTGCAAAGACTCAAGATAATTGGAGTAAGTAGGATAGAGTGCCTTGAGAAAAGCAATAAGAGGGATATCTAGCTCAGCATTAGTGGAATTGATATTATGCATTATAGACTTTACTTCAGATGCAAGAGCAAGAGGATCATTATTTTTTAGTTCAAGAGTGAAGAGTTTAATCATGAGTTGAACAACTTCAAGTGCAGAATGTGAGTCATAGAGTTCTTTCAGCTTTTGTAAGTCTTCAAAGGCAGTTGAATATGACGAAATATGGCGACTCACCTCTTCATTTACAGATGCTGTGATTAATGCGTAGGCTTTTCTATTCTTGTTTTCCCAAATGATGAGCTCTTTGTCTGAGGTAGGCTGTACTGGGTCTTTGTCTCCTTCTCCGACACACACTCCTTTCCATAACTCATTGAAGATGAGGGTGTGTTTTATCATTCGGGACCATTCAGGATAGTTCTCCTTGCTAGTGAGAACTATTCCTACCATGGAGATGATTGAATGCATTCTGTAAAAAAAAAAACTTCTGTTGATAGAAAAAATACTTCTGCTGATATACAATGAAATTGTACTCAAAAGGGCAAAAAGATTTCAAATACTTTATGCACTATGTTTTCTTCAAATCCCTCCAATGTTTATAAAAACATCCTCATATAATATATCCAACATATAACTGGACCATTAACTCAATAAAAGCAGCGTATTCAATTCCACAACGCACATCATTTCACATTCATATACCATATCTACCAATCAATAAAACATTATGGGACAGCGTTAATACCATTATTCAACGCAGTTCAATGGGACAACATTAAAACAACGTTTATACGCATTCAAATGGAAACCATTTTACGCATCTGCTACCATTTCCAGAATCAATTTCTCGGCTTCCTTTAAATATTTTCTTCCACAAAATGAAGCTCTTCCATTTCGAGAATCAATCTCTCGACTTCACATAAATATTTTGTTTAATGAAATGAAAACCTCAAACGAACCATATAATGAAACCATATTTAATAGGGATATCATCAAAACGTACAAATCTCAAACCTTCGCATGCATTCAAAGCAAAGAGAATATTTTTACAGTCCATAGCAAGCAAACATGTCCACTGTTAGGCCCCTATACTATTAGTGTAACCCCTTATTGTTATTAGTACAACGCACTTATTATATTGATGTACCCATGTAGTGCCCATATTGTTACTATTGTGCCCCATAGAAGCCCACTATTGTTATTATTGTGCCCTTACATTATTATTGTTAGGTCGACTCTAATTATGTTATAACCCCTTGGACTCCTATATATAGAAAGGAGGTCTTTTCATTTGTATCATCCAAGAATTGCTCATTTATGTAATGTAAAGGAGGTTGCCCCCTCGAAGAGGCTGAATTCTAAGGCGTTGATCTATCTTTTCTATCTTTTCTTGAGCTGGTTTCATAACATTTGGTATCAGAGCTCTGGATTCTAGGGTTTCGCTGCTCCAAACAGGTCATCGTGGAATTTTCGCTATAACTTTTTTTCTGTGACGTTTCAGAAGTCGCAAAAAAAACCCATTTGAGAAGAAATCGCGCTGAACCGTGGGTCCGAAATTCAGAGCTTTTCACGTGATATTTGCGGAGATATGATCTGAGGAAGTTGGTCTTTTTGCAGACTCCTGAATTACATTCAAAACAGGTGACCTGAGGAAAATCGTCATAACTTTCTCCCTGGGGATCGGATTGAAGTTTTGTAAGAAGGTACAGAAAGAGGACAGACTATAGTTTCTTGTATTTGTTTTTCAGATCCAAAAGGTCAAAACAGTGACTCGTAGCATGTCATACAAGTTCGCTCTACTGAAGTAGTCTATAATCAAGTCACTGTGGGAGATTTCACATAACTCTTCCTTGGAGAATCCAATTTGGGTCAGACTTGTGGAATTGGAAAGAGGACACAAAGGGCTACTACAGGTGACAATTTAAGAACTTAAATATCCGAAAGTACAGAGTTAGATTCATTTCTAGATCGAGCTCTTAAAATCAAGAAAAAACAAGATGAGGAAGTTTGATGGCAAGGATTCGGTAAATTGGATACTTTAGATGGAGCAATATTTTGATCTACATGGTGTACAACTGTTACAAAAGGTATGTATTGCATCTTCATATTTAGAACCAGATCAATTTTTATGGTATGAAGGGCTTTGTTCTCGTAAACAACTTGTTACGTGGTCAATTTTCATGGAGGAAATGATAGCACATTATGAGGATACAAAGAGAAACACCTTCTTTAGAGTAACACGACAACAATTGGAAAGAGTAAAAGGGCTTTGTGACATATTGGAAAGAAAAATTATGGAAACAGGGAAGCATACCCCTCACAACTATAAATATAGAAGTGTTGTTTCTCCTAGCCTTCCACAACCTACAAGGGTTACACCACAACAATTCGAAGAAAAAAGAGAAGAAGGGTTTTGTTATAGTAGTGATAACAAATGCACTAAAGGTCATAAGTGTGATGAGAAGAAATTATTTTACATAGAATATGAAGAGGAGGAAGAAAAGGATCAAGAAACATCAAAAGAAGAATATATACGCCAGGACCCCACCCCAGAGAAGGAAGAAATGAATCAAACCATATCTTGTAAAGCATTGGCAAGAATTACCACTCCTCAAACGCTCAAGATAGAAGGACATATCAAGAAGAAAAAGGTGCAAGAAGTGAAAGATCACATCGAGAAAGAAGAAATGAATCCAACCATATCTTGTAATTCATTGGTCAAAATTACCACTCCTCAAACCATCAAGATAGAAGGACATATCAAGAAGAAAAATGTTCAAGAAGTGAAAGATCACATCGAGCATCAAGAAATGTATCCGACCATATCTTGTAAAGGATTGGAAGAAATTACCACTCCTCAAACTCTAGAGATAGAAGGACATATCAAGAAGAAAAAGGTTCAAGCAGTGAAAGATCACATTGAGCATCAACAAAAAGTTCTCCAACTTTTAAAGGATAATGCCACTTCGGTGCAAAATCAAACAAAACAACAGGCACTTAAAAAATGGCGACCTTACCAAAGGGGAAGACTCTTCAGGGATGAGGATGTGGAAGCATTGTTTTGTGCTATTTCTATTATCAAACTAGATTGGATAAATGAAGCAAGGGATGAATGGAAGAAGGATGAAGAAGTATGGCCACTTATTCAAAAGTTGCAAATGATCCCAATTCAAACAATATTGCCAGAAATTGAAGAGGAAGGAAAAATCATATTGGAACCTAGAGCAGTCACAAAAACAAGAACTCGACAGCTACGAAATCGATCAATTTCAGAGTATCTCATCAAGTGGAAAACTTACCCGCTGAAGATTCCACATGGGAGGAAAAGAATTTTATACAGAAGCATCAAGAACTACTCAAGCATTGAGGACAATGCTTTTTGAAGGAGAGGGGCATGTTAGGCCCTATACTATTAGTGTAACCGCTTATTGTTATTAGTACAACCCACTTATTATATTGATGTACCCATGTAGTGCCCATATTGTTACTATTGTGCCCCATAGAAGCCCACTATCGTTATTATTGTGCCCTTACATTATTATTGTTAGGTCGGCTTTGATTATGTTATAACCCCTTGGACTCCTATATATAGAAAGGAGGTCTTTTAATTTGTATCATCCAAGAATTGCTCATTTATGCAATGTAAAGGAGGCTGCCCCCTCGAAGAGGCTGAATTCTAAGGTGTTGATCTATCTTTTCTATCTTTTCTTGAGTTGGTTTCATAACATCCACTCATGGATTATTTGTTATTTTCTTTCCAAGATTTCGACTTCGTAGAAGAGTGATGGAGCACAACCAGAATTTGGGAGAGAGGTTAAAATATAAAACCCTTGACAAAAAACAGACATTAAAGAAGATAGTGGCGGTAATAATAATATTGTACATCTGATTTTGGTAGAAAAGGCCCTAAACAAGTTCTCATTTCTTAGCTTTCTTTGCAGCACCACCTGCTTTCTTGAGCGTGGGCTTCTTCATGGCCTTGGGAGTTGTCGGCTTCGCCGCCGTTCTTGCAGAAGACCTCTTCAACACATATACCAAAACTTGGACGGTCGCATACTAGAACTTGGACGGGCGTATACCATTAGACAACGTTACCAAACGCATTCAAACTTCCCACTCAAACGCTGTGTCAAACACTGTGTGAAATACCACTACAAACACTGATACTATTCAATAAACCAAATGATTGATACCACTGGACAACGTTAAAACTTAAACGCATAGACATATACCAAAGTCGTTTTAATGCAGATACAAATTCAGTTCAAACTCAAATGCATGGGCATATGCCATTCAACGATAAAGCAATACAGGTATCTCACTGGACAGAGTTACGCATACCATTCAATGTCGAACCATAACGCATTCAACAGGAGCTGGACCTTCATCAATGGTGGCGTGTCAGCCTTAGTGCTAAAACAGGAAAAGACAGTGCTATAAAAAGTTGACAGTATGGACAGATGTGCAGTGCTGGCAGAGGCAGGTTATTTCAGGACAGAAGGGAATAAGGCAGAGGCAGAGGTCAGGACAGGAGTTACAGGAGCATAATAGCTAAAACAAAGAGCTAGCTCTGATACCATGTTAGGCCAGGCAGTAACTCCACAAAACAAAAACTGATTCATCTATTATTCCATAGGTAGGTCATTGTTATATACAATAGGAGTGATTGTTCAGTTCATCTCCCAATGACTGTTCACATTCCTAATTTATTTATTTACACAAAATTCCCCCAATCATGAAAATTAGGTGTCAACAATTTCTTTTATTTTACATTTTTTTAAATGACTTTGATACTTTACATCAATCAATTGTCACTTTATAATTATGAAATCCATATAAAGGAAATTGTCCATATATAATTATGAAATCCGTATAAAGGAAATTCAAATAATTTCATCATAATAAACTATCACATTAATATTAAAATATTAATATTATAAATAATTGTTCTATTTTATATTTTTTTATAATCACTTCGATTTTTTATATCAATCCATTGTCATTATGAAATCCATATAAAGGAAACCCAAATAATTTCATAATAATAAACTATCACATTAATATTAAAATATTAATATTATAAATATTTCATTTATATTAAAAATATTATTTTGTTAAATATTGTAATAAATAAAAAACAATTATAAAAATAAATAATTTATTTTATAAATTAGAATTTAGTATATCAATTTAATATTTGACTTTACGATAACTTTAAAATTAAATTAGGATTACTAATTATAGTCATTAATCTTTTGAATTTGTATAAAGAAATGCATTTATTTTTTATAATAAATCTCTAAGATTGCAAACCATGCAATTAATAAATTTGATTTATCATTAAAAAAGAGAGTACCATAACTATTATTATCTATAATAAGATTTTTCATCGTTTAGTATTATAATAATTATATAATATTTATAAAATGTATATCATTTTATTAAATAAAACATTATACTTTAATATTAATATATTTATCCCCCGGATGTGGGTGATTGAAGGGATAGGACGGGCGATTAATTGCGGCCACCTGTCAGCCATGCGCAGTAGATCGGAACACACATGGGGGCAGGATCATTATCAGCTGCGCAGGAGTGGGTTTTATGGCATCCAACAGGGGAGCATAAATGCTCCGTTTGCCTCAGAACGCAAGCCAGGGTCTGGCTCCTCGGCTCACATTAAAGCTGCAGTAATGGTGGGAGGGCCTCGAGGCGCAAGCAGGTGTGATATATGCGGTTGTGGGGTGGGCTTCATGGCGGAAATTCATGGTCTGTTCATTGTGCACATTCATGGTATGCTTATGCAATCTCTGGAGCTGCGAGCAGCTCCTATCGTTTGCCTCTCTGCTTGGGCTAATCCTCCGCCTGCTTTTGGTCTCCACGGGATTGTTCTGGAACTCAATTTTTCATTAAGCTCTATTCATTTGAATCCTGCAATCATGGTTAGGCCTCGACAACGAATGCTCAGCCTTCGAGGCACCTCTCGTGGAGGATCTTCACGCCCCCCTGTCGACGAAATTTCTCCCCATTGCTGCAAATGCCATTGCCATCGCACTCAAGAAGCAAACCCCCTTCGGTCCAGTCAATTCCTGGATTCCAGCGATCCTGATTCCGTTTCTTCGCCCGCCTTTGGCTCTACCATTGTCAACTTCAACAGTTATTTGAACTTCCCCGGATCAGTGCCCATGTTTCGGTGCTCTTCATTGAGGAGTCCCCTAATGGAAGCGATTCGAGGGACAGTCGGGGGACAATGCCAGCTGAGGGCTCCGCGAAAGCCATGGAGACTCCCTCTGCAGACCCTGTGAATGCTTCAAAAAGCCCTCTTGCTGGTCCCTCGGGAGCTCAGGAGGCGATGATCAGCCAAAAAGATGTCAATATGGAGACCGTTCCAACCGCAGCGGAGGTGGTCAAATTTGGGTGGTGCAGGGTAGTGGAGGAGGATCTTGAAGACTAGATGTGCCTTCTTACCCAGTTTCTGCGGCCCATCTGTGAGGGCATTCGGCCACTGTGTTTGTTTTCGGATATGTTTTGGATATGTGTTACTGTCTCTGTGTTTCGGTGTCAATGCTGATGGCAAATCGTCTATGTTTGGGTTATGGAATTTTTTCTATGTGGATTGAAAGGGTGTGTCTCCCCTGTGCGGGATTAGTTTGTTGTTCCACTGGCGCCCCTGCGTGGGTTGGTTTTTTGGCTTGGTTTGGTAAGTCCTCGGAGACTGCAGTCTCAGCTATTCCAGACTGCCATTACTTCCAGGTAGCTGTTTCTTTCTGTTTTGTAATGATGTAATTGTTCTCTATTTATGTATATAATAGAATAGTTTTAACGAGAAAAAAAAATATTAATATATTTATATTAATTATGAAAATATAATTAAATGAATTATTTTTTATATTTTTAATGAAATTTAATAACTAAATAAAAACTATTTCATTAAAGAATTAATTAATTAATTATATATATATATATATATATATATATATATATATATATATATATATATATATATATATATATAGTTATTTTATATACGGCTTGTTGTATCTCTGAGATGATAATGGTCAATTGATCATGTGAGAACATCTAAGATTTTTGTTTTGGGGTTTTGGTTTTGGTTTTGGTTTTTATGGAGGACCAATACATAGAACAAACTATAAGAATGATGTATTTAGATCTTTTAGATAGTACTAATAAATAACCAAATGGATGCTATTTAACTTCACACAGTGATTTAAATGTAAAAAGTGTGCAAAAAGAATAGTAAGGAGATATGATTGCTTTAAATTTCAGACAGAAAGATAAATAATCATAAGTGGGAAAACCTTTGTCCAATGTTCAAAAGTTAAACAAAACATGCTTTAAAATTACATAAGATACTGACAATTTTATGATTTAGAGGGAGCCTTTCCGACAGATGGTCCAATATCTCAATATCTTTATGATAATAACTTCAAAAGGAATTTTAAGAATAACTGTAACACATTTATTCTCACCTAATATCTCTGTAAAACTTAAGCATATACATAATTAACAAAATGAATGAAACACGTGAAAAGCTTACAGAAGAAAACGAAATTGTATGATACCAAATTTAGAATCCTTTGCTTTATTATCAGTGATCTAGAAGGAGATTGTACATCAATGCTTTACAAAATTTCTTATGGAAAGGTACCACCTTTAATAACTCGTAGAAGAGAGTTATTTATACTAGTTTGGATAGTAAACAAAATATCCTAAACTGATTACAAAAATAGCTTGAAAAAAAATAGGAAAATAAAACTGTTGAATGATGTGTCCCTATTAGGTAGGGAGTTGTTGATGACTGTTCCTTCAAAACTTGTTGTGTTGTCTTCTTGTTTGGATGGAGATTTAATCAATTGTTTCACACAATTGATTCCACCTTTGCTCACTTGGTATCTCTAGATTTACCATTCTTCTTAATATCTCATCAACTTTGACATATCTTACAAAATTGTGTTTAGTGAGAAAAATATGTCCAACTTCATATTTGATTGTGAGGTCAGGGCTTAAAGCTTCCAAAAACTCTTTGTCAGAAATTTGTCTTTTTATCCCTACAAATTGACTGATGTGTGCTACAATAGTATATAATCTTTCACCGTAATCATCCAATTTTACTAGCTAATCATCTGATGTCACTAACTCTGGTAAACCTTTCTTTTTCAAAATACTGAATTTAGAATGAAACCTTTTGACTGCAATGTTCAAAGCTTCACACTTTGCTTTCAGCTGAGTCAATACATTCTTCTTCATTAGGACTTTCTTAATTTCCAAAATAATAGTTGTCTTATCTGGAATATTTATCTCTTGTAACTTTTTCCTTGCCTTGGAGTTTAGTACTTTGATCATCCATGTTGCTTCTTTGGGTTTTGTGCACTATGTTGCCCTCTGATTATCTATCTCTGTCTTGTATCTAGCAATCAATTCTTGTTGCTCAAAAATAATTTGAATAGATGGCCATATTTATATTATGGAGTGGTTGATATCTAACCAGATGTCTTCTTTGGCCTGGGCCAAAGTGTCTGCGATTAGAGTCTTACTCTCTAATTATTTGACCCTTTGTTCTAACTTGTGTGAATTTTGCATTTCCTCTACATACAAGGTGTCATTCTTTACCTTCTGTGACTCCAGGGCTTGGCAATTCTGGAGTAGCTTTTCATTTTGTTGTTTTTGTACCTATAACTCCTATGATAATCTTGTTGCTTCAAATATTGCTGAAGATGAAGCAATGTCAGTAGGAGATGAGCTTAAATTTGTACCTGTTATGGGAATTGTTGTTACTTAGGTCACAACAAGCTGTGCTGCGTCTTTTTCCTTGAGCATTTGTTCTATTTTCTCTTCCATTTTCTTGATCTGTATGTTTTTTTCAATAATGAGCTTCAACATCTCCTCCCTGTGTTGTTCATTTTCTGCCACCTCTTTGGTTTGGGGATCCTCAGTTGAATGTAGTTTCAACTATTTCTTCAAAGTTTTTATCTCTATATTTTCCTTCTGGAGTATTTTTTCAATTGCTTTATAGTCTTGGGGATCATATCCAATTTTGATAATAATATCTTCTAAAGACATTAATTTTTTATCTTTAGCTAAAGCTGATAGTTTTTCAATCTTAAGTTGTGACTACACATTTGACAAGGCAGTTCTGAGCTTTGAAAGAGACATGGAAGTTGTAGTCATTGTTGAAAATAACAATTCCCGTGATTGCCTATGCAAATCCATTTGGTCAATAAGATGTATCTAGTTTACATCAAATGAAAATACGGCCTTCTTGTAATCTGTTGTATATTTGGGAAATGGAATTTGAGCTTGCAAAAATGCCATTTTCATCCATCCCCTTTCACTATCAAAGGCAGAGAGAATTTTGTGCTGAGAAGTGGATGTCTGCTTCCAAAACTGACTGTATACTTGTGATTTAAGACTTTCATTTTTCTGTTTGATTTCCAAAAATGTTGAGAAGATATTAGTATCTTTTGTTGAGTTGGTCTCAGTTGATTGAATAATCTCCATTGGTTCAGTTGAAGAAGGAGTTGAAGTAGAAGGAGGTTTGGGATTAGTGGTCCCTATTGATGAAACATCTTCTAAATCTCCAAGATCAATTATTTCTGGTAGCTTGCTCCCTGATGACAGTGACAATCCGGTGTTCAATTTCTTTTGTAGTATATAGTACTCTTTAATTGATTCTATGGCTGACTGAGTTTCCTCTCAGGCTCTTTTGTGTTGATTACTTTGAGTGACTGTAGTCTTTACCTATGGAGTACCTGTTCATCTGCTTCTGTGAGAGTTCCTTCAGACCACTTCTCCTAGTTCATAAACTTCTCCAATTCTGGCCCGGGAGTATGGTTGTAAGGTGTTGCCTTCAACTGAACTCTTAGGGTTGAAATGATCCCAAAAGGATCGTTAGACCAGGTGAATCTTGGTTGGAGATTCATACTCTTCAATAATTTGTCTACCTCTGTACCTGCAGACCTAGTATTACAAATGAATGTCCCTACCTTGGCTTTGAGTTTGAACTGTGACTTTTTCTTGCAAGAGACAAAATGGAATTCATCCATACTTATCATCTGCATGATGTATTCTAGTGAGAATATCCTCATTGACACATACTTAGGCAGTTTGTATGGAGCCAACTCACTGCTATATATCCTAATCTCAGTGTAGTTCTGGTAGAGGTGCGAGTCACCAGTATTGGTCTACTCTGTCAAGTGCAATGTATTCTTAATCTCTTCTCCAATTCTAGTCTCTACCTGGCTATTGAGTAATTGAAGAACTGGATGTATAAAAGAATCTATAAATTGAGAGAAAGTAAACTTTGGTGATGTTGCTTGCACTAACTCTATCCAGTGAATCACTGATTGATTCACTCCCTACTCATCTTATTTGTTAAGCTAAATAGGCAATGAATCTCGTTATTGAAACAAAATCAAATGGATTATGACTGAGCTATATCTGAAAACTCCTTGACTGGCAAAATTAATAAATTGTTCATGTATATTATCAGCCAGAAATTGGTTATAATTATACATGAAAGTAGGTTGATATTCTTTGTTGAAAATGGAAAAGAATCCAAGGATAGATTCATCAATAGATTGATAATTTTCATAGCATAGGAGGTATGATAGCAGGGAGACAATATGTCTAGTGGCTTCAGGGAACATAGAAGATGGATAAGGTGGATTTCTCTTGGGTAATTCAGCATCTTATGGTAGAAAAAGTTCAAAGATAAGGCCTCTATGTGAGAAAGTGAGTTTATTGTAAAGGTCCATGAGAGATACTAGTGAGAAAAGGCTGAGGGAGTTAGATGGAGGTATCATTAACATTTGGTTTATGCTCTGAGCAGTAATGTTGATCAGGATTTTTCCATCTTGAGTCATCAGTATTTTTTGTACAAGATCATACCTAGCTTGACACCAAGTGATTAAATCAAGGAAGTGATGAGTCTTGGGAAAGGAGTACAAGGGAACAAGTGTCTCCCTGAAACGAATGGGATCCTCTTTATTAGCATATTTCTACATTAACCATAAATGCAATTCGAGGAAATCAAATTCGTATTCATAGTCAGTAGCTTTGAATAGGGATTCTACAAGGGGAAGGTGATCTAAATCAAGCAATGTTGTAGATGGATTTCCTTCTTTAGCAACTTTCTGTGTTTTAGCCTTGGGAGCCATTTTTCTACAGGTGAGGGATTTGGAAACTGTTTTAATTGAAAGACGGATGACAGGGGAAAATACACAAAGAGAGAAAGGTTTTAGGTGATAGGACATAAACAAAAAAGTGGTAATGTAGAGCCATGGGGTATTTATAAATGAAATTGGGCTTAATTTGCCGTTTAAATCTAGCAATAGGTAATTAATTTGCAGAAGAATGAGAATTAATGTCTAATGGGAGATTAAACGGTTAACTGGGGCTGGTAATGATTTTGGAGCATAGGGTGCAACAAATTTGCAATGTGGCAGGCGGTGAATGGGTGAGATATAACGGACTAGTGACGTGGAGGGTTGTGAATGGAGGAAGGGATAATGGGTCTATGACATGGTGTAGGAAGAAGGTTAATGGTTGGATGGAGGAAAACCGCTAGCATCTTTTCGGGGGGTGCGTTGGGTTTTGGTTTTGCTTTTGAGCTTTGGGGGCCTGAAACACCATGGAAATGCCACATAGAAAAAGGTGGCAGCCATTAAAACTACTTTTTGTGCCCCCCCCCCCCCCCCTACCCCTGGCATTAATGGGAAACGAATGAATGGGGGCCGAAAAACCTCCTCTACTGTTGGTTTGGGCAGAGTGAAATCTATTCATTGTAAGGTGCCCGATGATTATTTGATATTGATTTGACATTTTGTCGCTTTTGCCCATCATACGTTATGACCGTTTTTCAAAGAAATCAAGTTTAAACAATAATTAAACCCTAATTAAGGAATTTAAACATTATTTTAAACTAAACAAAAATTTCAAAGGTGCGTTTGAGCTAGCAACCTTAATTTTTATTTTCTAAAGCAAATATTCTTCTTTTATAGCTTATCTAACATTTTTTTCATTTGCCTTCCTTTTTTAGAGCAACTACCCTATCTTTTTGTTTATGATATGGACTTGAAATAATAAATAAATCCTAACATATTTTTTATTTTCAATTTTGTTTTTCGTCCATATCCTTGATCATTTTTTTTTATGGCATTTTGATTTTTTCATCTAATGGCTAGCTTATAAAAAATAAAAGAGCTACAACATAGGCTCCAACTAGGGACTGCTTTCTCCTCTAGAATGCAGAGAACTTGCAGATCCATGTGCCTTCTCGTAGGGCTATGGAGTCTTTGCTATAAAAATCATACTAACAGTTGAAAAGTAAAATAAAACCGGATTTTATACAATGATGGTAGTAAAATCTACTTCAACTTCTTAATACTGAATATAATGCTTCAGAAATCTTCCATTAATAGGAAATGTGGAATATTGTCCCTTTGGATTTTGTAACACAAAAGTGTTGTTCCCTTTTACTTCAGCAACAGCTAGAGATCCAAACCATAGATTGTCAAACTTTCGATGTTTTCCTTTGTCTTCTCTTCTGGAATCCCATCTTAGAACCAAATCTCCCTCCTTGAAGTTCCTTTGCCTAGCTCTTCTATCAAAAAACCTCTTCATTTTATTATGATATTTTTTCAATTTGTATTGGACCTCATCTCTGTTCTCATTTAGTTCAATGATTTGATTTATCCTACTTGAAAAATCATCAGTTTTGTCAGTTATTTCCTAGAGAAAATTTAAAATAGGGAAAGCCAAGTTGGTAGGGAAAATTGAATCTTTCCCATAAACTAACTGAAAAGGAGATTTTCCAATAAATCTCTTTGGAGTAATCCCATTGGCCAAGACTGCATAAATTAGATGAGTGTCCCAGCTCTTTTTATGATCTACTAAAGTCTTTCTGATAACCTTTACTAGACTTTTATTAGATGATTCTGCAAGACCATTACCTTGAGGATAATATGGGGTTGAATGGTGTAACAAAATCTGATATTTCTGGAAAAACTCAATCAATTTAATACTAGAAAATGTTGTGGCATTGTTAGTAACAATCTGGCTTGGGCAACCAAACATGGATAAAATGTTTTCTTCAATGAATTTGATCACTACTGCATCAATAACATTTCTTACTAGAATTGCTTCCACCCATTTCGTAAAATAGTTTGTTGCAGTGAGGATCCATCTATGTTGATTGCTTGAAGTAGGATGAATCTCTCCAATAAAATCTAATCCCCATTGGAGAAAAGGTGCTAAGACCAATGCTGTGATTGGTGGAAGAGGTGGCAGTTTTTGCTACCAACAAACATTTGACAAGGGACACAACTTCTGACCTTTTATCCTACTCGTAAAAACAATATTGTCCAATAAAATCCTACCCTTAATATCATATATGTTGTTGCCCTCCAAGCATAATTTCCTCCACAACATCCTGCATGAAATTGATCAATGATCCCTTCGGTCGCTGATTATGTTAAGCACAATAACAAGATATTGAGTGGGCCTTTCTAGTATAGATGTGCATTTATGATACAATATTTGACTACTTTCAACTCGAGAATTTTACACTGAATTTTGGAAAATGACACAGGACATTCAAAATGAATCAAAATATTTACAATATATTGATACCAATTTGATAAAAGAAATTTCTCATCAATATGTGTTGAAATGGTTTGATCTGAAGGTAAAGGTTCTTGTGGATTCTTTTCTTCAGGATGCTGGGAAGGTTCTTGTGGATTCTCCCCTGGTATTTCCAAAACAGTGTTGATGCCTAGCACTTTACAATTGGATTCAGCTAGAAGCTTAGCTAATCCTTGACCCTTTACTAGCTTTGTAGTTTTGATAGTTAGATCGTATTCCAAAATTTGGGTGATCCATCTACCTCTTCTCCCATCATTATCTGGTTGGGTGAGAACAATTTTAAGACCATTGTTGGGAACATAGGCTATGATGGTTGAATGTAGAACATACATGTTGAAATATTTCAAAGACTAGACTAGGGCATAAGCCTGCTTCTCAATTATGTCATATTTGAGCTGAACATCTCTCATGACTTTGCTAAAAAAGGCTATAAGTTGGTCATGGGAATCTTAATTCTTTTGTAATAAGACAACAACAAGGATTGTTTCAGAGGCAAAGGAAAAGATAATGAATGGTTTGGTATAATCAAGACTGGCCAAGGTTGGAGCTTCAGAAATAGCTTTCTTGATTTGATCAAATGCATGTTTGGAAGAGACAATCCATTTAACTTCATGACCCTTCTTAAGCATATTAGTTATATCTTTGACAATTTCAGCATAATTGGGTATAAATTGTCTTAAAAAGTTGATTTTACCAAGAAAATCCTGAACTTCCTTTTTATTTCTTGGTAATGATAATGTCTGAATGGCTGATACTTCTTTTGGATCAATGACTACTCCATTTTTAGAAATTATATGGCCAAACAATTTCCCTCCTATGATATCTAATAGAGACTTCTTTGTATTCAACGATATTCTGAATTTCCAACATCTTTCAAAAACCTTCATCAACTGCTTTACATGTTTTTTATCAGAATTTGAAAAGACTCTGGTTGAGAATGAAAAATGAGGATATATTCTAATGGTAAATCGAAAACTTCTTTATGTATCTAAATTAAATATTTAAATCTTGATTAATTTTTTTTTTTATTAAATTATTATCAAAGATTTACCATACCAAGATTTAAATACTTTTTTATTAAATTATTATCAAACATTTACTATACCTGTTGTTTATCATATGTGGTTTGGATTGATAATAACTCATTCAATTATGTAATGTCTTCGCTCGTCCATGCCCTTAATTTCACTCCCGTGCGTTCACAGCTGTCACCTTGTCATCACTACATTCACACCCATAGCAGGATATAGACTATGCGTTCAAACCCGTCACCCTGTGATCGCTACATTCAAACCCATCACCTGCATTCACACTTGTCACGGTGTTATAGCAGCATATATACTAACAGGTTTTATCAGTTTATGTTTTAGGATTTATTTGTTTTATGTTTTAGGTTTATTTCGTTTAGTGTAGGTTTATGTTTTAGGTTTTAGTAATTAGGTTTGTTACTCTAAGTTTAAAACTTTAGATTTATTACTTTAGTTTTTATTAGTTCATGTTTAAAGTTTACTAATTTAGGTTTAGTATGTTTAAAAGTTAATGTAATAATAGCTAAAGTTAAAGTACTTAGGTTTTATTTTTCTAAGATTTTAATAATATTATGTGTTTTTTTTGTATTTCAAAGGAACTTAAGAGACTCTCCAAAAAAAGCATCACAATCGAGGGGATTTGGATCTCTTAGTTTTATGAGGACTCACATTACTTCAATCACCAATTGATCTACCATGGTTCTATTATTAGGGTTTATAATAATAATACTAGATTTTATTAGGGTTATAATAATATTAGGTTTATAATATTAGATTAGTATATAATAATATTATGTTTTATTAGTTTTATAATAATTTAAAATGATGATGACGATGATGATGACTAACATCCACTAAAATCAATATGGGCTTAAGAAAGTAAGAGACTAATTAAGAATCTTTCATGTTTTATTTCTATGATAAAAAAGAAGAGAGAGAAGTGTTCCGAGATCACTATATTTTGCTGACTTAAAAAGTCAAGAAGGTTGGTAGTGTGGAAAAGCTTCTAGAAATGAGAACAAATGTAAGAGTCGGGAAATCCAAGAGAAAGTGTTTTTCATCTTCAACCCTCTTAATATCACATAGGTTACAAACTCTTTTATCCGAAGTTTTTTTGGGAATCGACGAATGCCCGGTTTCACTTCGAAGCTCATGGGAATTAGTCTTAGCTAAATACAATCTTCTTTTTCTTCTTAGCACTATTGAAGATATAAAGATAATTCTACTTAGAAAGATTGAGGTTGATCACCTCCCAATAATACCTTAGCTTCCTTTTTCCTTCTAACTCCTTATCATCCCACAACTCATCCTTAAATTTGGAAGTGATAGTATTTTTAATATTATCTTTATTCTCCAAGATTATCTCCTTTATCCTCCAATGGTCAAGCTAAGACTAGGTATCATTTTCTAAACTCGCTTGATTCGAAGGTGGGGGTTTTGGCTAGTGTTAGAAGCAATCTTGTAACCTCTTTCCTTCATTGTTGTACATCTTCTTTTTATACAATAGATACCTAAACATAGCCATGCTTTTAATGTGAAAAAGGCTAGTTTCAATTAAGAGGATAGGGTAGGGATTATTTTCTTTAGTCTTGAGGTTGTAGGTTATAAATTGATTTTGGATAACCTCGATCTTCCTCCATAATTCTCTAGATATATTGCAACCCCAAACCTCTCATTCATATAATATAGTAGGGGTGATGAGAGTCTCAAAGAAGAACCTTTTTTTACTCCATACACAAAAATCTGTCAACTTACAATTATTTTCAAGCTCATAATAAGTTTTATAGCCTCTTATTATCCTTTTCTCAATGCTATAATTCTAGTTGAGCTAATGGTGAATGTCAATACCTAAATATTTGTAAGAAGAAACCTTTTCCAAGTGATTTTTATCATAAATTAAATCACCATAGTTGATCTTCTTGGATTTAATTATCATGAATTTAGTCTTGTCAATATTAACTGTCATACCAATCTTGGAGCAGTAATGATGGATGATTCTAAGTTGTTTGTTGAGATCATCATGGCTTCTGGCTAGAATAATGGTGTCGTAAACATAAAGGAGAATATTAATTACCATACCAACAATCTTGGACCCATCGCATCTTGTAGCTTCCAAACACTCTTCTAGTTTATCAATGTAAATGCCAAAAAGGGTAGGTTACAGGGACACCCTTTCTTAACTCTGATATTGTATTTAATGTCTTTAGACCAACCCTGAATGGTCTCAAGCTTGGAAATAGCATTCTCATATAGCCTAATCACAACAACCCTCAACTCAAGAGGAACCATTATCTTTTCATGTCTCTTCCAAAGCTTATCCTAAGGAACTGTGTTGAACACCTTTTTAAAGTCAAAAAAACAACAAAAGGGATTACTTTTATTATTGCTACGTTCCTCAGTAATGATCCTAGGAGTAAAAAAATGGTCAATAGTTGAGTGACAATATAATGTTATAGGATTTTATTAGGTTTATAATAATATTATATAACACTAAAATTAATTCTTAGTAAAATTTTCTTTAGAAAAATATTGATAAGAATAATATTAATATTAATAACATTAATACTAATATTATTACTAACTATAATAATATTGAATTAATATATTATTAAATCAACAATATTACGCTAAAACATAAATATATTGTTGTTGTAATACTAATATTCATGGTCAACCATGATAACCCATGATGGTATATCAAAATCTGTATGGTTAGAATCATTGTCCATGGTCAACCATGGTCAAATAAGGTCAACCATGGTTATAATGGTCAAGCATGGTCAACCATGATTTACTATGGTCACCCATGATTAACAATGATCAACCATAATGGTCAATCAAGATCTCTATGGTTAGAATGGTCAAACATGGTCAACCAAGGTATTTATAATTGAATATGCTTAACTGTAATGTTCAATTAAGTTTTACGCTCAACCATGATCAATCATGGTTAACCATGGTCAACCATGATCAACAATGATAAAGCATGGTCAACTATGGTCAATAATGAGCAAACATGGTCAATAATGAGTAACCAGGGTCAACCATTGTCAACCATGGCCAACCAAGGTCATCTAAGATCAACATGGTTAGAATGGTCAACCAAGGTCACCCATGGTTGATCACCAAGCTTTAAAATTGATGCATGTATACACGTTTTCACCATTTTTACCCATCAAATATAGTTTATTTTAAAAGAAATAAATCCTTCTTAACTTGCAAATAATTTTAAAAAGTGTCATAATGACTCGCATATAAAAAATGACAATTTCAAAATCGATATATATATCTTTTTTATTTTAAACATCGACAAATTTTCTATTTCTAAAAACCCTATTTTCTATTTTTTAATGCAAGGCAAAAACCTACACAGGATGTTTGTGTTGTTCAACACAAACATTTGTCCTATATTAATTATAATACTAATGCATGGAAATCTTGTCCTACATCGAATCTACATACAGATTTTGTTGACAACGGGCATTATTTGGAGTGTGCCACTAAGAGGAAAAAGTTGGTCTAAGTTAATTGACATATTAATGAGAAGTAGACTAATCAACTACGGGGGACGATGGTGTAGGTGAAATATTAAAGGGTGCATATGCGAACATCGAATTTCCCAACCTGTCAAATTATATTTCAGCTGCCACATAGATGGGATGGTGCAGATTAAGTAGTTAGATGAACTTACTCCATTTTGAGCTCAATTTTGTTGAATTTAACCACATAAACGTTTTTTAGCCAAAACCATGTCACAAAATGGATACGAATATGCAAATGCACTAGAAGGTGCGACGATCAGCTTGAACAAGGTCGAAAATATGAATGAAAATGAACAAGGTTTTGCAAATTTCAACATATTTGTTGAATGACATACACAACAAATTCATGGATCGGAGGGCATTGAAGGGGAAGATGTTGTAAAGGTGGAAAATTTAATTAAAAATGATGAATATGTTGTTAAGGAGGTCAAAAATAAGAGTGATGAACCTACTATAAATTAAAGATGGAAAATTTAAATGAATGATGAAACCACTCTAAGGAAGGTCAAGAACTCTAATGAAAATGAAGATCATTCAAATAAATCATTTGGACAAAACTAAAAACGATCAGTCACAAGAATTGTATGGAGTAGAAGAGAACATAACTCTTGAATAAGTGATTCAAAGATCGGTGATGGAATCATGGAAACAAGTGAACATGAAAATGGTGAAATATTCATATGAGCAACTATTCATGACGATGAGAGGCAAGATACAAGGTCATCCTATCCATAAGTCTTGCACTTTTTACTTAATTTTTTATAACATCATAGAATTATAATTGATTGAATAATTGTGCTTTATTTTGATTATTTGAGAGTGCTGGGTGATTTAATTGTGAGTTAAATCCTTGTCATTAATTGTCAACACAGGGTTCGTAGAACTGGCGAGGTATACTTGTACTATATGTACTAGGTAGTTATTTATCATAATAGATTAATCTAATGCAGTTAAAACTAATTACCAAACAAGTTAAACCAATCTAATCCAAACCAAACCTAACATAAAGAAATTGAAATCACACTTTCTTGAAAATGAAATCACACTTGTAGAATTGAAATCACACCAAACTTGCATAAATGAAATCACACTTGCATAATTGAAATCACACTCACACCTATTGAAATGAAATCACACTTGTTGAAAGGAAAAGAACACTTGCATAAAATGAAAACACACTTGCTGAAAAGAAATGAAATAAAATGAATACACTATGTTACCAATATGTGTGCAAAGGATGTGCAAAACTGTGGAGTTAGTATGGAGGGCCCTCACCATTCTCTCAAGGCATTAGCACACTAATTGAACAAACTATCGTGACCACTAACAATATGGAGATAACAAAATTGAGGTAGTATGTATTTCATAAAATGAGTTACAAGATACTACAAGAATTCTTTATCCTCACTTTACAAATCACATCTCAGATAGAACAAGGAACCTCCAACTAACAACTAGTAATTAGCTACTAATGACTAATTAGTTAACAACAACACTAACTAGATAACAACGTGACCACTAACAACCCTTCGTATGAAGGGAGCACTCTTATTTATAACAAAATTGAGGATAATTTTACAATAAGTATATATACTTAGATCTCTCCTAAATCCACTTTTATCTCTTGTGGTTCCAACCAATCTCCTAAAAATGTAAGATACAAATCCTCTCAAAATTCTCACATCCATGATTCTTCTCCTTTTAATGTGCATAGTTAATGATCCACATATTCTACAATTATTCCACAAATCTTCATGAGTTGGAATTTTAAATTCGAATTTGTGGTTGGATGGTCAAGTGGGACCCTTCTAGAATCTCCAAGTAGGCCTACAATATCACAAAACTCATAACACTATATATATATATATATATATATATATATATATATATATATATATATATATATATATATATATATATATATATATATATATATATATATATATATATTTCCTAGTATTTAATCACAAATTCACTTAAAATACATAAAATCAATGACTTGGAAAATAATAATGATAAACCCATACAATCATGAAAATGGTTACTTAATGTAAGGCTCTGGGGTTATAGAGTTATGGAATGAGGGTAAAATGATGGGAATGAAGATGAAAATGGATGACATTTTGGAGGCCCAACACACCCCCTAACTGAACCTGTTGCATGTCCTCATGCAACTATTGCATTGATTCCCTTAATCATAAGTTGATCTTCTTGAAATGTTTTTCTTCTTTATGAGCTTTGGCCTTTTATTGATTCTCTTCTAACTTTGCATAATCTTATTTGATAACTTTTGTCTTTTTGCAAAGTGTACTTTGAAATACATTTGATTGTAACATATATTTCTTATGGTTGGTTCTTGTGTGCAACCAAAACTTTATGAGTATTGGTTCTTGTGTAACAATAATTTTGTTAATTTTGTTGCATAAAAATACTTAAAAACATTGAGAATTCCTTTTTAAGTCCCATATAAACCTTTTGAATCAAAATGCAATAATAGTTGATGTGGGAAAAATATGTTGGTTAGGATGAAATGAAATGTGACATGTGGCATGAAATATTAATATCCCTTTCCCCCAACTTAAGTTGTTTTCAATTTTCTTGTGAATGAGAAAGGAAATATGAATGTGGTGAGGGATTTTCCAAGATCACAATTTTAGCATTTTAAGGAATTACATGATTAAAGATTAGAAAACTGCATACCTTCACTTTCCTGAAAAATGGACAAGCTATGTATATCGAGGAGTGTGGTTGTTGCTACTGGATCATGGAATATGAATTAAAAGAATCTGATATGCTTCTTCTTTCCCTCGGTTCTATGAATTGAGGATGGGATTGGAATGTTTATTGCTACAACAGATGAATTTTGAATTGAGTCTTGTTGCAAACTGTTGAAATCATGTAGTCTTCATTCATTCAAATCAGTGGCATAATTATTATCTATGTGAATAAATGTGTTGATGTTGAACATAGGAAAGAAATTGTTGGATTACTGACCATTAATGAATTCCATTGACCAACATAAGACTACTCACCATTGATGTCAATGAGAGTCAACATGCCTCAGTACATCTTACTAGGTACGAATAGATGTGTCATAGTCGAGTCACCTAGAAGATCTGACAAATAGGGGACATTGATGTATTCCCACTATTTATTGGTGAAAGAGATTGTCATTAAGGCATTCAAGCCTCAAGGTACTTAAAAGATCTTTATTTTTTTATCCCAGATGATGTGTCAGAGTTGATGGGTCAAAACCTATTAGAAGGGAGGCCTTAATGAATCCTCCATTATCTAACATGAGTATGAAATAATATTTTTAAGAACTATAGATGGAAAATTTGCATTGAAGCAAGGTTTATCTGACAGAAAGGAAAAATAAAATAGGGTGACTCATATTTGTAAGGGAACTGAATGAATTTATTTTTGGGTTTAGGGTGAGTGGAAATGAGGTAGGAAAATATGAAGATTGTAAAGGGAAATGTATTTTTGTAGTAGGGATGATCTGATATGATCACAGGTTAAACTAAAATAAAATTGATTATGCCAACAGTGAACTAAATTTTAACTTAAAGTGCTTAAACCGTGAGAACTGCTCGAGAAGAAAGAATTTATGGCAGATGATAAACATAAGAAAGGCGCAAAAAGAAGTAAAAACAATAAATGCATAGAGATACCAGACAACAATATTGATTATGGAGTTCGTCCCTGATGGACTACGTCTCTGGGTCTGCTTTCAAGATGGGCAACCACTTTATTAGGATTGAATCCAAGAAGGACAATTACATAGAAAATTGACCAAACTAAATGTACACACAGGCACTTCTGGTCACTGTCATAAGAAAGCTCTCTAAACCAGATTTCCAATGCCTGTCACAGTTCCCAATTTCGACTCCTGATGCTCCTATTACACTGAAAACAAAATAGCACATATCCTCCAGAATCTGCATACAAAACTCAAAATCCACTCCTCCTCCTCTTCAATGAGAAAAATTTCCTTTATAACCCTGCAAATGCACTCTAACCTCCTTAGGTTGAGTTCAGGATGCATCAGCTAAAAATTAGGTTGAATGTGCTCGGTCTTCTATCTAACTGAAACCTTTAGGGTTAAGTTACATGGTCATTGAATTAGTTTAAATGACAAAACCCAAATTAGAACTTTGGATAAGTGAAAACCCGCTAGCCGTTAGCTAACCGGGAAGAGGAAGTGAATAGCCAGCATGTCATTGTCATGGTCTAAATGCATGCTACCACCTCCGCAGTCATCATCCCGACAGTTTAGGCTTACAGTGCGGCCTGCCATGTGAACAAGCGCAGTTGTAACTGTTTGCGGCCACGTACCCCGGTGGTTCTAGTTACCCATGACAGTTCCGCTAACTACACCTGTTGTGGTTACTCCCTACTCACATGCCAACTGTAACCTGGTGGTAACATGATGTTCAACTACTACTCCACTACTCACACATGACAATGGTTATGTGATTTATCTACGGGGTTAAGCTCTGACATTTCTGTTGCATTCTACCCATAACCATATTCACATGCCTTATTGCTAATGTAGTTAGGGCTAAGTCCTGCGGTTTGGGGACTGTTATTTAAGTTTTGTAATGTATTTAATATGTAATGTGTTTATAATGTTTACAACGGTCCGAGGGTTAGGTTTAGGGTTTTTATACTTAGGTTTTTAGACTTAGGTTGTTTTTTAATATAATGTTTTGAATATAAGTCTTTTATTACTTGGAACATGAAATTACAATGCCCTTTTACAATAAATTGTCACAATGTGACATCACCCAATAACCACATCACTGAACCACACATTACTGATGATGACTGAATGATGCCCATGAACTGCACACTGACGATGAACTCAACTTGTGAAACTGATTTGAAGAGATCCTCCTAAATAAATCCTCTCCACTTGAAAGACATTGGACCACAAAAGTTTGATTTTAAGCAAATATCAGGTGAGGGTATAGTTCCCTCACTTTTCTGATTTCCATCCACCTTGCCTAGCTCAAATTCATGCCCTTGAGTCCTACTCAAAGATATTCAACATCTCCACACCTCGAGGATTGAATCTTCTTGTCCAAGATGATACCTTCCTACAACTCATTCATATACTCAGGTACCAAATCATCAATATTCAGAATATGTGTATCTTCCTTGGGATCCATGATCATCGAAGGTTCATACAATTTAAGCTTTTCCACATTTACAACTGAGTAAATTCACATGTAAGGGGGTAAATTTAATCGAAATGCATTATTTCCAATCTTTCCCATAATCTTGAAAGGGCCATACCTGATAGGTTTTAGTTTCTCACCTTCTCCTTTCAACCTGTCTTTACTGATATACAATCATACCTGATTGCCGACCTGAAAATGATGATCTACTCTATGCTTGTCATGGCACATTTTAAACTTGGCCGACTCTTCTCTAACTGATCTTGCACTGATGCATGTATCTGTTGTATTTGTTGAATACTTAACTACTTTGTTCGCATGATCATGTTCTCCCACTTTAACGTCTTCAACAAACATGAGATCCATCGGTGACTTCAGTAGATACCCAAAACATGTTTCGAATGGTGATTGATTAGTTGACGTAAGCATGTTGTACATAAGGTAAAGATTCATCCGACAACTTAGGATGTTTACTGTAATAACCTCGGAGAATATGTATGACTGTCCTGTTCACCACTTCAGTTTATCCATCGGTTTATGGATGAAAAGTGTGCTCTTCTTCAGCTTTGTGTCCATGAGTTCCCATAAAGTGGACCAAAATTCTCCTACAAAATGAGTGTCTCGATCAGAACTAATGGAAGTAGGTAACCCAAAATGAACCCAGACCTAATCAAAGAACATCTTTGCATTCTGTTCAGCCGTCACTTTTGTTTTGCATGGAACAAGAATACACATCTTGCTGAATCTTTCAACCACAACATACAGGTCATCATGACCTCTCCTGGACATAGGAAGTCCTCCAACAAAATCCATGGAAATATTGTCCCATGGTCGCAAAGGAACTGGAAGTGGCATGTATAAACCAATCTTTCAATTGCTTGGTTTGCTGGTTGAACACATCATAGATCCTTTAATGTATTTAGCAACAATTTCATACATACGAGGCTAATAACAATACCTTTGAACTTGTGCCATTGTTTTTCTTACTCCAAAATGTCTGGAAATGTGAGAAGAATGTGCTTCCCAGACAACATGCACTCTTTCTGTCTGTGGTATGCATAACTTACCCAGATGATATAAAAACCTGTCATGAACATGATGATTGATTTCTTCCACTTGACCACCATGAGCTAGTGATTCATAAATATCTTTGAAATCAGCATCTGTACTATATTGTTCTATACAACTTTCATGCTTTAAAGAAGTACTATGTAGCACTACTAAAGCATTCAAAGATGGTATAGACAACATATCAATTTGTGACACCTTTTTTGTACTTAATTACTAAGTGAAATTGTTGATGAAATCCCATCCATTTATAATGATGATATTGTTGCAACTTAGTTTGAGACAAAATGTATTGAAGCGACTGATGATCTATGTGAATCATTGTTTCCTTATCCATTAAATAATGTTTCCACTTCTTAACACTTTCAACCAAAGCAAATAGTTCTTTATCATATGTCAGATAATTCATTACTGCCTTAGAAAATGTTTCTAAATGAAAACAAATTGGTTTCCCCTTTTGAAGTAAGACTACGCCCATTGCATAACCACTAGCATCTATTTCAATTTCAAATGGTTGTTGAATATCTGGTAAAGCTAAGATTGGTACTGTGACTATTTTCTACTTAAGTGTATCAAAATATTTTTATTGTTTACCTCCCCACTAAAAGGGAACTTTAGAACCTATTAAAGCATGTAACAGTGAAGCAATCAAAGAAAACCGAGCAATACATTTTCTCCAATACTAAATTGCACCTAAAAAAATTCTAACTTCAGTCACATTCTGTGTTCTTGGCCACTTAACAATCACATCAATTTTAGCTGGATCTATTTTTAAACTTCCAACTCCAACTATGTAACCAAGATAATTCAGTGAAGTTTTCCCAAACTCACATTTGGAAATTTTAAGGTACAACTTTTCTTTGTGCAATACTTCGAAAACCTGCTTAACATGCTTAACATGCTCTTCTACACTAGAACTGAAAATTAGAATGTCATCTAAGTATATTATGACAAATTTATCAATGTATGGGAGAAAAACATAATTCATAACCCGTATGAAAGTTGTTGGTGCATTACACACACCAAAAGGCATTACCAACCATTCAAATAGTCCCTGTCTAATTTTGAATGCAGTCTTCTAGATGTCATTTTCTGCTATGTGGATTTGATGATACCCACTTCTTAAATCTAACTTAGTGAAAGATACAAAATTTTTCAGTTGATTAAGTAAATCATTTATCCTGGGAAGAGGATACCTATTTTTTATTGTTATCTTGTTTAAGGCCCTGAAGTCAAGACACATTCTCCATGTCCCATCTTTCTTAGGAACCAAAATTATGGGTGACCCACATGGAGATGAACTAGGTCGAATAAAACCATTTTTAATCAATTATTGGATTTGTTTCTTTATTTCTTTATTCTCTATAACTGATAGAAGATACATTCCAATATTAGGAAGAGGGGCATCAAACATTAATTGTATTTCATGTTGTATTTCTCTTTTAGGAGGAAGATTTTTTCATTCCTTAAATAGATTTGTAAAAGAATCTACCACTTTAACCAATCTATCTTTGAACTGAGATTCACAACCTAAAAAAACATCATGTCGATCCTTATGTTGTTATTTTACAACCATAATTACACATTTCTTACTTGAACTTATTAATCTCTTAATCTGATCAACTGAAACTAAATCTAAGTGTGTTTTAATTTTATGTGCCCTGACATTAAATTCAATCCCATCTTTCTTAAGATGATATTTATGTTCTTTCCTATAAAACAATGCATCACAATCATAGAGATAAGGACTTCCTAGCACTACTCCACATATATGTGTTGGAATCACATCTAAATCCACTTCATCAATGTAGTTATTTGTTATGGAAAATTTCAACTAACACTGCTTTGTGACATTAATTTGAGTCTGTTTATTTAGCCAACCTAGAGGGTATGGTCTTGGCTGATTATGTGTCTCCAAACCCAATTTCTTAACTAAATCTTCAGATATTAAATTTGCCTGTGATCCACTGTCAAATAATGTATATATCTTTGTGTGCTTAGAATTTATCCTTATGTGAAATATTTCAACCCTTTTATCCTCATTTAGATGATTTCGGTTTGAAGAAGGTATAGAAGTGCTAGAACTTGAACCAGTATCAGAATTTTTACCTATTGAAACCATTGCAGTTATTTTACCTTCATCACTTGAGTTGGAGCCCAAATGTTGTTGGATTGTTGTATTGGCCTTCTTTTCAACTTTCTTCTTTTGTAACTTCTTTGGTCTAAGTTCTGGGTGAAGTTTCCAACATTTGGACTCATCATGTCCAATCCTCTGGCAATGAGTACAAGTAGGTCCTTCACCTTCCTTCTGAGCTGTCACTGATCTCTTTCCCTTCAGATTTCCCTTCTTCTTCTTGTCTTTGGAATCCTTCATTTCCAATTTCCTGGATGGTTTCTGTGAAAACTTAAATGGTCTGCCACCTGATTCAACATGTATGGCTTGAACACACACTTCCATCAAAATAATCACAATTAAACATCAATAATGTACGCTATAAATATGAATGTAAATTGCTGATGTATTTTAATAAAGTTTCATGTGTATCCAATGAAATACCAAGTGCCAGTGCTTTCTTTCTGAACTCATAAGTAAACTCCTGAACACTCTACCCTTTACCTTACCTCAAACGTTTCCAATCAGTAACAACTTGATGCATGTATCCTAAAGGATAGAATTGTTTCCTAAGGGATTTTAAAAATTTAGACCATGAATATATGAATTTACCTTTCCTCTTTACATCTATTTGAGTTTTACATTCCCACCAAATTAAAGTTGTTCCCCCCATTCTATGTGTAGCTAACTAAATTTTCATTTTATCAACAGAAATATTCTAAATGCAACAATACACTTCTAACTGCTTAATATAGTTATCTAGATTTTTAGGATTCATTTCACCATTATAAATAGGTAACTCAAGTTTTACATCAAGTTTCAAAAGAGATGTTTTCTTAGGTTTCTTTCCTGTTTCAAATTCTGCACTGGAAGAAGAAGATGATGATGGAGATGATGGAGGCGAAGGAGGTTTATCACCCTTAACTTTACCTTTGTGCTTATTCGATGTCTTTGAAGAAGAAGCTGCATATCTCGCCTTCTTATCTTTGCAAAGTTCTCCTAACGTCTGCTACATCGTCAAGAATTCTTGTTGAAACTGTTCATCACTCATCTTAGTTTCTGGAATTTCACCTGCATCAGATCCTGTCATGGTCAACTTATGAGCAGCTCCTCACTTTCCAATATCTGGATCAATCTCCTTGAGGATTCCTTCTCCATGCTGCGACTTATACCTAATTAACATTCAATGGAAAAATTCTACAAATGCAACCTGCTTTGATACCAAATTATATGATCTAAAATGATCATAGGTTAAACTGAAATAGAATTGATTATGCCAATAGTGAACATAATGTCAAACTAAAGTGCTTAAACTGTGAGGACTTCTTGAGAAGAAAGACTTGACAACATATGATAAACATAAGCAAGATGCAAAATAGAAGTGAAAATAGAAAATACACAACGATAACAGACAACAATATTGATTACAAAGTTCGTCCCTGATGGACTACGTCTCCAAGTCCGCTTTCAAGATGGGCGACCACTTTATTAGGATTGAATACGAGAAGGTCAATTACACAACAAATTGACCAAACTAAATGTGCACATAGGCACTTCTAGTCACTGTCATAAGAAAGCTCTGGGAACCATATTTCTAATGCCTGTAACGGTTCTCAATTCCGACTCCCAATGCTCCTTTTACACTGACAACAAAATAGCCTATATCCTCCAAAATCTGCATACAAAACTCAAAAAGCCACTCCTCCTCCTCTTTAATGAGAAAAATTGCCTTTATAACCCTGAAAATGCACTCTAACCTCCTTAGGTTGAGTTCATGATGCATCAGCTGAAAATTAGGTTGAATGTGCTCGGTCTTATGTCTAACTGACACCTTTAGGGTTAAGTTACATGGTAATCAAATTAGTTTAAATGAAAAAATAACCAAAACCCAAATTAGAACTTTGGATAAGTGAAAACCTGCTAGCCATTAGCTAACCGGGCAAAGGAAGTGGATGACCAACGTGTGACTATCATGGTATAACTGGAGGCTACCACTGGTGAACTCCAGTATTGCAGCAATAATGCTACAACTCATGGGACTCCCTTCCTTACTTTTATCAACCTGGTAGTTCGTAACAAACTTGGAAGCGACGGTGCTGTATGCACAAGTACAAGCTCTTGCTGCAGCTGTCACTTGGTCAGCTGGCACAAGTCTGCTAGGGGCTCAAGCCAACTTCTATGAGCTCTGAGAAGAACCTTTTTAACCGATGGACGAAAGCTAATTTAAAGAATGCTGATCTACTTGCAGAAAGACATTGAAAAGCTAAAAGAAAATGCAAACCCTAGTTCTACCAGCTCACCCTACTGATGTAAGAAAGAGGATGCAAGCTACTGAAAGAAATGCTATTAACCTCTAGGAAGGTAAATACATGTATCTAAGCTACTTCTACAGTAACATCTGTAAAAACATCTTTTTGTATTTTTTAATAAGTTTCCAGAGTTATTATGCATATGATTTGACTGTTTTTGGGTTGTGCAGAGGTGGATGGGTAAGAGAAAATGCTTGGAGGAGGTCAAGAAGGTTCAGAGAGGGCCTAAGGGGTCCCTAACACCATTCCATAGAGTTTCACTAAGTTTGGCTATCAAGAAACCTCATTGGTGAGCCTCTACAGGAAGTCTGCAGCGGTTCTATAGGATGTTTGCGATTTTCTACAGGATGTCTGTAACTTTCTACAGGATGTTCAGAAGTGAGGTTTTTGGTGGATGAATGGAGAGGGGAAGGTGAAGGAGTGAGTGTGGAGGTAGGGCGAGGGCTGGAGATGGTCTAGGACTTGGTGGATGGAGTTGTGGGTAGGTGTAGATGGCTGTATTTGGTTCAGGGAATACTGAAGCAATGTTACACACAAAACTAGGGTTATGGGAGAAAATAGCGAATAGGAGGCAAGGATGCTAAGTAGAGGGCGGAGTGGATGGTGTTGATGGAGAATAAACAGATGAAGGAGTGGTACAAGTGCTCTGCAAGGCATTTTTCCAACTAATCCAATGAAGGCTTGTAAATTCAAAAACCTAATTACGATGACCTAGTCTGCTTGCTGCCAGTAAAGAGAATGAACAGAAGTGTGACCTAGAATGAAATCATGTATTTTAACTCATGAAACTAAGCAAACGAAAGTTTGAACTTGTAACCAACTTCTACACATGAAAATCAAACACTAGTGATTGCATGGCAAAGAAAAATCAGTGTTTTTGTGGGCAGCAAAGTTATCCTGATTCCAGCTCCTGATCCTACTGAAGGAGAGATGAAACCAGAGATGTTTGATGGCCCTTTTCTTGAAGATTTTTCCCGTTAACAACCTATCAACTAAATCTGAGCATTCAAAATTCTTTCTAACCATTAACAGTGACCTAGTTAATCAGCAAACTTTAACCTACTTAACAGAAATGTTTTTGCAAATGCATAAAGAACAAATAACAATACATAAAGGAGGCCTTAGCACTCGGGTTGGGCCGAAATCCAAGAGCTGCAGGCTCCTATAAAGAACTCAGATCTAATGCCAAGTAAAGCTGCTTCTCATTATTCAAAAATAAACATCATATGAAAGTTGTACAACAGTAGCTACAATAAAACAGGCTGAGCAAAATGACAGCACTATAGTGCAAAAACAACAATAGTTCCAAAAGTCAACTATGAAGGCTGAGGCCTTCCTATTTGTAAAATACGAGTGGGCTAGCAGCCCTCCTAGATTCAAGGGACTCAGATGTCCCAACTGCTAGTAAACAGTCACTCTTCCCAAAATTGCTTGGCTACCTTTAAACTCGTTTTGGGGGCCTGTGGAGCTCGGAGTTGAGAATGGAAATTTCGAGGAAGGCCATTTAATGCAAGAGACAACCTCCCTACGAATCCTCGCCTCAAGCTTGGTTGTCAGCTGACCCATGATTGCTTGGTTTTGCTCCAAATTTTTTCCAAAAATCCTGAAATAACCATGTATTAGCCTCCTAGGTAGAGTGACCACCCGTATTCGTTCAAATAACATAAACATACTAGAAAAACATGCATAATCTATGAAAAATGGAGGATTGAACAAAGACAATTAGGAAAAATGAGCCCAATAAGTTACCCAATTGGGGGGCTCATGATCACCCCCCTACTAAATCGATTGCTCATCCTCTGAGCAACTAGTCCAGCTCATCATCCTTTATGGCTTTGATCGCCTCCCTCACATCCCAAGCCTCTGCTGTGATATCCTCTTCCCAAGCGTGGAATCCTACCTTCCTTTCCACTTGCTCCCATTGTCTACCTTCTTCCTCTACCTTCACTCCTTCTAGCAATCCCAAACGTAAAGGAGGACTGAATTTCAAGCAAATCCAATTGGCCTGCAAGTTCTGCACCAACTGTTTGTAGAGGAGTACCCTTGCCAAGGCTTCCCTCATCCGGGTGGGAGAGTGGTATTCTTTTATCTTCAGGTTGTGAGGCAGTGTGTTCCAACGCCTTGTGCAGGCATGCATGCAGTTTTCTCCCAACAGTCTCTCCATGTCCTCAAAATGGGAAATGGCATGAGCCTGTTGCTCAATGTATTCCGGTAGATCCTGAGGACTGTTGGCCAAGTGCTGGTGGGCGCTTATCACTGTTGATGGGTCATCTGGCTCTGCTTTGATCATGAGAGGCTCACTGAGCTCTCTGCCTATGATATTGTGGACCTCTGTTGTTCTCTTCTCCTCATGGCTCATCCAAGAGGCCATGGCCATAAGCTAGACATCTCCTATCACTGTGTTGGGATCCCATGCGTTCATGTCTGGAAGGGCGAAGTTGTGCAAGTAGAACACTGCCAATTTGGCCCTATCCTCAGATGAACTATTGCCACATAAAGTTGCAAACTGATGATAATTCTGGAAAGGGGTGATGCCCCTTTGGGCCAAGGTATTGATTTGAAACTGTAACCATTGGTCCTTGAGGTATAGGGAATAGGATTTGGCAGGCTGCCTGCACTGCAGAGCTTCCATTGCCCAGCTGGCCATGCAGGCCAGCTGGGCCTCCTTTTCTTGCAGCTGCTGTTTCAGAGAATGTATCTGCAATTCTTGTTCCTGTAGCTATTGGTTCAGTGCCTCAATTTCAGTCTGTGTCCCTTCCTTTCTTTGATGTTCATAAGGGGTATATATGGCTGTTGTGGGCCCCTCCTGTTGCTCTTGTTCCCCCAAGATGTGAGGCCCGTCTTCCTTCCTCTGTCCCTGTAATTGCAGCTATTGTCTAAGAAGCTCATTTTCTTCCTGTAGCCTGACCCGCTGGCTGCTCTCCACATGCCATACTAGAGCCAATTCCCTCCTTGCCTCTTTGAGCTGTTCCTCCAAAGGACCTATATCTTCCACACCCTTGGACTTAGCGATTTTCATCCAAGTGTGGGTCCTCACTCTCTCTTCCTCTAGTGGAAGGAAAGGTGGCACTGTGAATTTATGAGGAATGATCTTTCCGGCCTCCAAGAAGTTATAATAGGAGCCCAAGCTGGGCTGGGGCTAAGTTCCATAATGTTTTCTACCTTTTCTTCCCTCTGAGGTGATTTAGCTGCCTCGCCCTCCATTGCTTCAGTCTCCTTCAGTCTAGCTAGTGTTTCCTGTAGAATAACCTCAGCATCCTGTATAGAGGCCTTGGTGTCCAACATTTTCATCCTCTCCCTCCAGGTGAATGTCTTTGGGCTTCCCCGTTCATAAGTGATGGTTGCCTTGGAGGGGTACCTCTCCCTTGGTGGGGTAGGGGTGTCGAAAATGGTGATTGGTTCTTTGGGCGGTGGTTGGGGTCTGCCGGTTTTAATTCTTACACTTCTTCTTGCCTTAAAGTATAGGGGAGGCTCCCTCTTTCGCTTTTCCTTCTGCTTGGGGGATGTTCTTAGGGTGGCCAGCACAGCTGCTACCTCCCTAGCTAAAATCTCGGCCGATTTATCCTTCTACTGCCCTTTCCCCAGACTTCCTGTAGAAAGTCCTGTAGTGGCCATTTTCTCGCTTCCTGTAGAAGCAAATTTCTGGCTTCCTGTAGAAATAGTCTGTTGGTTTCCTGTAGAACCAGTTTTCCCTGATTTGGCTTGCTTGGCTAGGGGTGCATTCTCTTTGACTTGTGCTGTGGTTGTTGGGTGTGCCTTTACTTGTTTGTACTTTTTCAGTCCTCTCTTCCCGGGTTTGCAACCACTTCTCCCTTGGCGTTTGTGTGTTTACTCCACTCACAGCTTTGGCCTCAGCAGCTTGTCATTTTTCTTGCTTTTCCTCTTGCCTTTCCTGTGGCTTTTCCTGTGATGGTCTGCCCTAGGTTTTCTTACCCTTAGCTTCCTTACCCTTAGTTTTCTTCTCTGCCTCAATATGCTCCTTCTCCTCACTGTTGGATGAAGTGAGTTCTTTTGCCAGAGTCTGGATATCATCATCCTTGGACATATTGCGGAAAATATCCTAGGAGATAGGGATAGTATAAGTATGGAGGGCATCTTCTACAAGGAGCTTGATAATCCCATGATGAGCCAGCTGGTCCGGTGTCCCCTCCTTTAGTTTGGTGCGACACTCAATCAATGACTGTAGGAGGAAGTATGGGATGCTCAATCTTTGTTCTGAGGGCAAATCCATCTTATGCCTGAGCTCGGTTAACAAGCGGAAGTGATAACCATACACAATACTAAATCGCCCCTCACAGGTAATATATTTCATAATTTGAAGGCTGACCTCACTCCAAAATGGCTGAAGGCTGGCTCTCCGGACCCCATTCTTATCCTCTGAAAACTATTCTTCCGGTAGGAAAAATTTGTTTTTGGCCTTCTAGCCCAATTTCCTTTCCTCTTTATCCCACAGTATCCCCAATGGCAACTCCGTGACCTGACTAATGAGTTGTGGAGTGAGTTTGAAGGTCAATCCTCTGAACTTTACAGTGGCTAGTGTTTTTGATTTGGGCTGCAGGGACCTTAGGAACTACTCTATTATTTCATCATCGTGACCTTGAATTCTGTCACAGAAGGTCATCTAGTGGGTATGAGTAAACAGTTCTACCACCTCGGGAGTTTCCCTCAATTTTCTGGAATTGGAGGGTTCCTTTCTGATAAACCCTCCTGGCATGATGAAAACATTTTGTTTTTGGCTTGAGCTCTGGGTAGAATGGAAATTCGGATATGGTTTTCCTCCTTGATTCTCAGGAGAGGGTTTCTCCACTGTGTGTATCTCCCATTTCACCAATTCTCTAGTTATAATATTGTTGCCGCCCAAAACTCGACTTGTCAAAAGGAATTAAGCTCTCACAGACAGAGCGCAGAGCTAATTTTCACACCAACCATGTAACAGTCACAATTTTTTTTATATGTGCACAGGTGAGCCTTACAGCGGTTGGTCGTTATAATGGGGAGAGTTTGTTAATAGGAACCATGGAGGTGAATATGATGCAGCACCATTTAAAAGAAATTTTGTGTATCATATAAGCACAACCACCATTCTTAACCCACAGGCAGACTGGTTTCAATTTTCCCCACTTCAAATAAGCTAGTTCACCACCTTTCGAAAATTAAGCATGGGGATGGCGTGTTCGAGCCTACCTCTCTTCGAAATTTTGAATTCTGACACAGCAGACACAAGTTTCTCTACTCCGGGAGCTTTCGCTGTGCTTCCTGTATAGCTCCTTCCTGTAGAGAGCTTCTGTTGCTTCTGGAGGACGTCACGGCGCTACGAAGCAATTCTGGGACGTGGGAAGAGTTTGAACCGGACCGAGAAACTCGGGCTAACGAACTGCAGAGGAGGAGGATACCCACATTTCTAAAAACCCGGTTGTAGGTGTAAATGACAGTGGTTAATGCAAGTGCTCTAGCCAAATGATTTTGAAATACGGCGCAATTCATGGCGGGGGGTGAGGTGTCCAGGCCGAGCCATTAAACAACGTCACGACCATCATTCCCCAGCGTGTCTCTGACCGCCAGTGTCTATATCCGCCATTACCGGCCGTCATCCCTGTTAGTCTACCGATTTCATTGAAAATCTGCTGATTTCCCTGGCTGGACACTTCCCACGTGTCGGCTCCACGTCCTTCTGGCGGAATCAAGCATAACCTTGCTCGTTCGGATCCCACGAGGCAATTCTACTGGCTGTGGGTGGCTAGTTGACTGGCCATTGCATTCGTTCAATCCGCCCCATTCACAGATATGCAATGTTCATAGTATAGCTTATGCAATTTGACGAAATAAGGTTAGGCACTTACCTGTGTGGCCGTGGATGTGTTTTGCAAGTTTTTGGACGTGAAACAATGGCTTTGCTCCCTGTTGCTTCATGCACCGGCATTTGAATTCCCTCGTTCATTCGTTGATGCTGGATGTAAGGCTTTCAAGACTCGGTCCTCTAGTGGTGAACGTTCCATGCATGGCCCCGTCTGGTCTCGACTATTGAGGAGGTGTTCACATTTACGTGCAGCTAGCTGCATGCCTCCTGTGTCGATTTCAACTACTCTTGACTGCATAGTGTGTATTCCAGGCGGATCAGGTGCTACAAGATTCCTGTAGGACATCCTGTAGCTGCTTCTCCTCCTAGGCTGTATGCTAAAATTTGCACGGCTACAGTCACTGATGGAGGATCCTATTGGAGATTTTGACAGGTAGAGTGTGCGGGCCTTCATGTATTTGATTTGTCCCTTGAAACAAAATTGGGATCTGAGGAAAACAAGACTTTTTGCATGACTGTGCAGGAGTACAGGACCAAATTGTGGTAACTGCAGTGGAAAGAGAGGAAACAGGTGATGGATGGGACAAAGGGGTGGCTGCAGGCCTCACCAACAAACTTCAAGTTTTAAATTCTCCTCCAGAATCAATTTTGTCTTGTCCAAAGGTTCTACAAGATGTTTCCTGTAGAAATGCAGAACTTCCTGTAGAAAGCCCTAAAACTTCCTACAGGAGGTTGAATCTTGACCCGAATGTGTCCAAATCCTGGAAAAAGTGTGTGGCCATGTAGGGAGTTTCGGTGAGGATGCCTGGTATCTTGGGATGGACCCCTGTCCTTGATTTGTGTGACCCTCTTTATCTGCATTATATCCCTGCAACCTGCAATAATTTCAAGGATCAGACTTGTTTTTTTCTTCTTTTTTTTCTTCTTTTCCTTTTTTTCTTTTTTTTTTGAGAGACAGCAGGGGACAGGGGCGCCTCTATGAGGTTTTCACCCCCACTATCTGCCTTGGGCACCTCAAAGAGGTTTTCGCCCAAGGATCTTTTTTATTCCATTTCTTTATTTTCTGAGAGACATCGGGGGCGCCTCCATGAGGTTTTCTCCCTCACTGTCTGCCCTGACTGCCTAAGAGAGGTTTTCATCCAGGGATATTTTTATTCCTCTTTCTTTTTTTGATGATCAAGGTGTGGCCAGAACAAAGGCAGAACCCTGCTCTATTACCAGCACTGATTTTTCCACAGTTTCAATGAATTCCTGCCTTGAGAGGGGTTTCTTGTAGATTTTCAGTCGATGCCCATTGACAAGCATGGGGATGGCCTTTTAATAAATGGTCCTAATAAGGACTGAACCATTATCGTTACATTTCTCCATCGTATATGGTCCTAACCACCTTGTCCTCAGCTTTCCTTTGAAATCCTTGTATCTTGAGTCATACAACAGTGCCCAATCTCCCGGCTGGAATCGCTTCTCATTAAGGTGCCAGTCATGCCATATCTTCCTCTGGAGTTGAACTACCTCTGAGTGGAGAAGGGCCTGCATCCTTTGGTCATCTAATCCATTCAGCTACAATAATCTTTCACTTTGAGCATGGCTGAGATCTAGGTCCAGTTGAGCTTCCACCCTCAATGTATTGTACTTGAACTCTATGGACAGCAAATGTTTCTTCCCGTAGACCATCTCATAAGGTGTGAAACCGGTTGTGGTCTTCCAAGTGGTGTTGTAGGCCCAGGTGGCCTCAACCAGGTGATCTTCCCAATCCTTTCTGCTGCTGCTCACAACCTTGGTCAAAATCCCTTCCAATGCTCGATTAGTGACTTCCACCTGCTCATTTGCTTGAGGATGATAGGGGGTGGAAGTCTTGTGCTTGATCTTGTGATGCACGAGCAAGTCTTCAATCAGGTTGGAGGTGAACTAGCTTCCTTGATCTGTGACTAACTCTCTTGGGTAGCCAAACTTGTAGAAGATATTTTCCCTCAGAAACTCAGCCACCTTTTCTTTTGTTGCTGCTTTGATTGCCTTCGTTTCTACCCACTTGGTCAGATAGTTGGTGCACACAATGATGTAAGACCATTGTTTTGAAGGAGGGTTGATAGGACCCACAAAATCCATGCCCCACTTCTCAAATGGCTCAAAGGTCACTTGAGGTTGGAGAGACATTTCATCTCTTGGAGTCGGATTCCCCATCCTCTGACATCAGTCACACTCGATGATGTATCTTCTAACATCTTGATGAAGAGTAGGCCAACAGTAGCCTGCTTGTAGAATTTTGAAGGCAGTCCTTTTTGCTGCAAAGTGGCCTCCACAAGGTCCATCATGACATGTTAAGAGGATGTCAAAGACTTCCTCCTCCTTAACACAACATCTCAATATCTTATCTGGGCCAAGCTTAAACAAGTTGCCCCCGATCCAAGTGAACGGGGTGCTCTTCCTTACGATTCTGCTCTTTTCTTTTGAGGACAAATGCGGAGGGAACTGTGCTGAGACCAAGTAATTTTCTATATCAGCCAACCATGGAGAGAGTACTGAGATAGCAAATAGATGTTCATCTGGCATCTGGTCATCCACTGTTCCTTCTTCACCTACAGGCAAGTCCAATCTAGACAAGAGGTCAGCAACAACATTTTCCTTACCTGGCTTGTCGACAATCGTCAAATCAAATTGTTGTAACAAAAGTAACCATCTAATAATACGAGCATTGAAATCATGCTTATTCATTAACTATCAAATCACTGCATGATCAGTGTGCACAAATTTTTGATAACCGGTGATGTAGTGTCTGAACTTGTTTAGGGAATGGACTACGGCTAGGAACTCTTTCTCAGTTACAATATAGTTCATTTCTACCTTGGACAGGTTTTTGCTGATGAAGTATATGGCATATGGGAGTTTCTCCTCAATTTTTCCTAAGGCTGCCCCTATGGCTTTGTTCGAGGCATCAGTGTGGATGTGGAAAGGTAGGGCCTAGTTTGGACCTCTCAAGATCGGGGCAGACACCAGCTTATCTTTCAATTCGTCCAGTGCCCCTTGACAGTTGTCAGTCGATTTAAACTCAACATCTTTCCCTAAGAGTCCAAACAAAGGCAAGGCTAGCTTGCTAAAGTCTTTAATGAATCTTCGATAATATTCTGCTAGGCCTAGGAAACTCTGAACATCTCTAACCTTTTGAGGAGGTGGGACCTTTTGGATGATAGCAATTTTATTAGGATCCACCTGTAATCCTTGGCGACAAATGGTATGTCCTAGCACGGTCCCTTCAGTCATCAGGAATTCACATTTATCAGGATTGAGGGACAGGTTCATCCCAGTGCACTTGGTTAGAACTTTTCCCATATTGGTTAATGCTTCTTGGAAGTTGGACCCATAAGGAGTGAAGTCATCCATATAGACTTCTACCAAATCATGGACCAACTCAGAAAATATGCTCAATACTGCTCTCTGGAAAGTGGTAGGAGCATTGCATAGCCTAAAGGGAAGGACTCGATAGGAAAAGGTACCCCAAGGACAGGTGAAGGTGGTTTTATCTTCGTCTTCCGGGCTGATTTGGATCTAGTTATACCGGTTGAACCCATCTAGGAAAGAGAAGAAATTCTTCCCTGCCAGTCCATCCAACACCTGATCTGTGAAAGGCAAAGGGAAATGGTCTTTCTTAGTGGCTTTGTTAAGTTTTCGGTAGTCTACACAGATTCTACACTTCCCGTTCTTCTTGGGCACAAGCACTAGAGGCAAAACCCACTCACTATCGGAGATAGGATAGATGAATCCTGCATCCAACAATTTTTACAATTCTTCTTTGACAATGTCCTTAAGGGCTGGATTCATTCTCCTCTAAGGCTGCCTGACTGGTTTAAAATCTTCTTTAATGTAGATGTGATGGGTACAAACCGAGGGATGGACTCCTTTCATCTCCTTATAGCTCCAGGCAAAAGAATCTAAATGATTATTCAGTAAGCTACACAGCTCCTTCTCCTGGGAAGGAGATAGGGAGGAGCTGCTCTTTAGAGTTCTTCTGGGACCAAACTCCACATTCTTAACTCTGGGAGAGGTTGTATCAGTCACACAGAGGTCCACTAAGGTTCTGGCTTGGGTGTCCTCCACCAATTCCTTTAAGGACAATGCACTGGGAGGTGGATTTTGAATCAAGGTCTCAATCAAGTAATCCTCAATTTGAGGACCTTCCCTAGTGGTTTCTATTGTGCACAAGGGTGCAGAATATACCTCATCCTCATCTCCTTCTTCCAACCAAAGCAGTAAGTCATGTTCTAGCAGAGGCTAGGTAGGAGGGTATAGGACTAGCTGCTTAGACATAGGACCATTTTTTATGGTCATGCTCCTAGCTCGGCAACTGATGTAAGCATCCGCAGTGGCTAACCAAGGCCTTCCCAAAATGTGGGGGTATCCAGTAAGATTTGCCTATGGTTGAAGGACCAAGAAGTCCGCAGGATACTCCCAAGAGTCAACAGAGACCAAGACATCCTCCACAATCCCTTCGGGAGTCATGGTGGAGTGATCTACCAACCACAGGACTTTCGAGGTCTTCCTTAAGGAACTCTGAAGGTTGAGTTTAAGCATGGTGTCCCTGGTCATCACATTAATGGCAGCCCCTGGATCAATCAAGGTATGGGGGATAATGGTGCCATTGATGTGGACATCAACTACAGGGCTCCCAGGGTCCAAATACTTTAGACAGATTACTTGCCCCAACATTAGATCAGACAGCTTTCCTATGACATTGATAGTCGAGGCATCTCTCTTTCTCCTGCCTGCGTGCCTGAAACACTTCTCCATAATCAATTTTTTGTATATTGGTACATCTTTGATGGCCTGGAGAAGGGGTATTTTCACACACAATTGTTTTAGCTCCCCCAGAAGTTCAGTCTCCTCTGGGTTTGGTTGCGTGGTTACTGTTAGTCGCTCAAGAAAGGGTGGAATGGCTTTGGGTTCACTTTCCTATTTCTCTTCCTCGTCCTCCGAGGGAGGAGTTTTGCAATATGGAAGGGTCTTTCTGGATCGTAGGTTGATCTCCTAGATCTCCACAGCATAGGTAGGGCATGTTGTCTCCCCAGTGTATACCTGCTGGGTTTGTCGGTTGTTGGGGTTCGGGTTCAGTTGGGAAGGCATCTGGGGTGGTCTTGGAGGAGCAGGAGGTAATGGTTGTGGTTGAGCCAGTGGTGGAGGCAGAATGGCGGGAGGAGAGTTGTATTGGGGCCTCCACCCCAGTTGAGGTGCATTCCACTGAGGCTGTGGCTGGACATGTGAGTGAAACGAATGAGCAGTGGGTTGAGTATGGTATTGAGGTGGATAAGACCACGGAGGAGGTGCAGACCAGGAAGGATGAGTAGGGGGACCCCAAGAAGGCATGTGAGCAGTTTGGTTGGGGCTATAATAAGCTTGGGATGACCCTTACATCCCCTGTTGGTAAGGTCTAGGTCCATGCGGTCTCATTTGGTTGAGGAAGTAGAGAGGTTCAGTGGGTGCCTCAGTGCCTTGGTACATGGCTTTGAATCCGGGCAAGGTTGGGCATTGGTTTGTAGGGTGGTCCTCCTCATAAATGAAACATACCTCTACTGAGTGCAATGGACACTCGTTCTTAGGGTGCTTCCTCATACATCTGGGACGAAAGATTGCCAAAGCCCTCTCGTCTTCCTCTTTCTTTTGTTGGATTCGGAAAATATCAAGTTGCATGGCAGTGGTCTGTCTCATCTCACTTTTAAGTTCTTCCATCTGATTAGCAAACTCATGCTTGAAGAAGGTAGTACTAGCTGAAAGTGGATTCCCCCTACCTCTTTTCCGGGCTGTGCTAGAGTTGTTTCTAAACACAGTCTTTATGTCCTCATAAGGTAGTTGGTAAATATCTCCTCTAGCTAGCATGTGAAGGGTATCTAGAAGGTCTTCAGGGACTCCTCGGAGTAGAACCAACTTTAGAGATTCAGGGTCAAGTGTGCACCGGGCCTGTTTATAGCTAAGTTGGAACCTTTCCTCATAGTCCTCTAAAGACTCATCATTTCCCATGGTCATTCGAAAGATTTCTCCCTTGGTTTCCTTTGACCTACAGTAATCCCGATATTTGTTGTTAAGGGCTTGCTTCATATGAGCCCAAGTAGTGATACTGTTTCCAGGTAACTCCATGAACCAACGTAATGCTGTATCCTTGAGGATAGAGGGAAAGAGTTTCAACTTTTGCTCGTCTTCTGTATAGTCATAAGTTCGACAAACGAAAACAAACTCAAACAGGAAGGTATCAGGGTCTTCAGTGGTCAATCCATGGAAATGAGGTAAGGCTGAGGAACTTATGTTCTTCATTTTCATGCCCCCGTTAATCTCTCGGATGGGGAAGGTGCCTTCTATTCTCTCATCATCATCTCTACCATTTCTTTTGTTAGCCATAGTCTCAAAAGGAATGTTTTCTTGTTCTTCTTCTGTTATAGGATCTTCGTATATCTCAGGAGGTTCACCTATAGGTTTTTCTGGATCACTGCCACCAAAGAAGAGAGAAGGGTGACTCAGTGAAGTGGTGGGGGTGTTGGGTAGGAATTTTCCGGTATTATCTCTGTTCCTACAAGGCATGAAAGGACTTTTGGTTGTTTTTTTTTGCTTTTTTCTGCTTGTACCTGCAAAACTGAAACAGGTGGAATTGCAACTAACTAAAATCTATCTTGCAGAAATGAAAATGCAAAATTGAAATGAGAGTAGGAAAAGACTAATCTATTTTGCTGAAATCAAATTGCGAGAAGGAAATACTAGACTACGCTTGCAAAATTGAAATTATATTTTACGCTTGCAAAATTGAAATTCTATCTTACACTTGCAGAATTGAAAGGTTAATATATGAAAGCAAGAAATGTCTAATTTACTTTTGCAGGAATGAAATTGCAGAATGGAAATGAAATAAACTATTTAGCATAAGGCGAGAGTAGGAAAATAGAAGAAAAGTAGCAATCACAAATACTCTGACGCTTCCCCAGCAACGGTGCCAAAAAGAGTGGTGAGCTCCAGTATTGAAGCAATAATGCTACAACTCCTGGGACTCCCTTCTTTACTTTTATCAACCTGGTAGTTCGTAACAAACTTGGGAGCGATGGTGCTGTATGCACAAGTACTAGCTCTTGCTGCAGCTGTCACTTGGTCAGCTGGCACAAGTCTGCTAGGGCTCAAGCCAACTTCTATGAGCTCTGAGAAGAAGCATTTTAACCAATGGACGAAACCTAATTTAAAGAAGGTTGATCTACTTGCAGAAAGATATTGAAAAGCTAAAAGAAAACGGAAACCCTAGTTCTACCAGCTCACCCTACTGATGTAAGAAAGAGGATGCAAGCTAGTGAAAGAAATGTTATTGACCTCTAGGAAGGTAAATACATGTATCTAAGCTACTTGTACAGTAACATCTGAAAAAAAAAAAAAACATCTTTTTGTATTTTTGAATAAGTTTCCTGAGTTATTATGCATATGATTTGACTGTTTTTGGGTTGTGCAGAGGTGGATGGGTAAGAGTAAATGCTTGGAGGAGGTCAAGAAGGTTAATAGAGGGCCTAAGGGGTCCCTAACACCCTTCCATAGAGTTTCACTGAGTTTTGTTATCAAGACACCTCATTCGTGAGCCTCTACAGGAAGTCTGCAGGGGTTCTACAAGATGTTTGTGATTTTCTACAGGATGTCTGTAACTTTCTACAGGATGTTCAGAAGCAAGGTTTTTGGTGGATTAATGGAGAGGGAAAGGTGAAGGAGTGAGTGTGGAGGTAGGGTGAGGGCTAGAGATGGTCTAGGACTTTGTGGATGGAGTTATGGGTAGGTGTAGATGGTTGTATTTGGTTTAGGGAAGACTGAAGCAATGTTACACACAAAACTAGGGTTATGGGAGCAAATGGCAAACAGGAGGCAAGGATGCTAAGTAGAGGGCGGAGTGGTACAGGTGCTCTACAAGGTGTTTTTCCAACTGATCCAACGAAGGCTTGTAAATTCAAAAACCTAATTACGATGACCTAATCTACTAGCTTCCAGTAACGAGAATGAACAGAAGTGTGACCTACAATGAAACCATGTATTTTAAATCATGCAACTAAGCAAATGAAAGTCTGAACTTGTAAGCAACTTCTACACATAAAAATCAAACACTAGTGGTTGCATGGCAAAGCAAAATCAGTGTTTTTGTGGGCAGCAAAGTTATCCTGATCCTAGCTCCTGATCCTACTGAAGGAGAGATGAAACCAGAGATGCTTGATGGCCCTTTTCTTGAAGCTTTTTCCTGTTAACAACCTATCAACTAAATCTTAGCATTCAAAAGTCTTTCTAACCATTAACAGTGACCTAGTTAATTAGCAAACTTTAACCTACTTAACAGAAATGTTTTTGCAAATGCATAAAGAACAAATAACAATACATAAAGGAGGTCTTAGCACTTGGGTTGGGCCCAACCCCAAGAGGTGTAGGCTTCTATAAAGAACTCAGATCTGATGCCAAGTAAAGATGCTTCTCATTATTCAAAAATAAACATCATATGAAAGTTGTACAACAGTAGCTACAATAAAACAGGCTGAGCAAAATGACAACACTATAGTGCAAAAATAACAATAGTTCCAAAAGTCAACTACGAAGGCTGAGGCCTTCCTATTTGTACAATACGAGGGGGATAGCAGCCCTCCTAGATTCAAGGGACTCAACTGTCCCAACTGCTAGTAACAGTCACTCTTCCCAAAACTACTTGGCTGCCTTTAAAACTCGTTTTGGTGGCCTGTGTAGCTCGGAGTTGAGGGTGGAGATTTCGAGGAAGGCCATTTAATGCAAGAGACAACCTCCCTACGAATCCTCCCCTCAAGCTTGGCTGTCAGCTGACCCATGATTGCCTGGTTTTTCTCCAAAATTTGTCCAAAAATCCTGAAATAACCATGTATTAGCCTCCTAGGTAGAGTGACCACCCTTATTCGTTCAAATAACATAAACATACTAGAAAAACATGCATAATCTATGAAAAATGGAGGATTTAACAAGGACAATTAGGCAAAATGAGCCCAATAAGTTACCCTATTTGGGGGCTCATCAGCCACCTCCATGGTCATCATCCCAACAGTCTCAGTTTACGGTGCGACCTACCATGTGAACAGGGACAGTTGTAACTGTTTGCGGCCACATACCTCAGCAGTTCTGGTGACCCACGACAGTTCCGCTAACTGCACCTACTACGGTTACTCCCTACTCACATGCCGACTGCAACCTGGCGGTTACTCCTAGCAGTGACATGACCTCCGACTGCTACCTCATCGCTCACATCAAAATAGTTATGTGATTTGTCCCCATGGTTAAGGTCTGACGTTTCCGCTACGGTCTACCCATAACCCTGTTCACATGCCTTATTGCTGATGCGGTTAGGGTTAAGTCCTATGGTTTGGGACTGTTATTTAAGTTTTAAAATATATTTGATATCTAATGTGTTTAAAATGTTTATAAAGGTCTGAGGGTCAAGTTTAGGGTTTGTAGACTTATGGTTTTTTTTAATAGAATGTTTTGAATACAAGTCTTTTATGACTTGGAACATCAAATTGCAACACCCTTTTACAACAAATTTTCACAATGTGACATCACTCAATGACCACATCACTAAACCACACATCACTGACGATGACTGAACGATGCCCATGAAATGCACACTAACAATGAAATGAACTTGTGCAACTGATCTGACGAGATCCTCCTAGATGAAGGGAGATGGAAAGTTTTGGATCGATTGCAAGCTTAGAATGAGTAGAAATGGTAAAATTGGTATGTGTTTAGTAGCAATGGTGCAGTGGATCTGATTTTACAATGAATGATCATCCTCTTCTTAAAGAAACTTGGTCTTTAAAAAGGTACTCCTGCATATAGTGCTCTTCTTTCATCATCCTGGACCCTGCAAAAACTTAGCAATTTATGCAATAAAATGTAATACTATCAAAAGATAGATATGATTAGTCACTATTCATTTGATATATACACAAAAAAACTCAAAAATAGTAATAATAAGACAAATTCAAGAAAAATTAAATGCACTTTTGCTAGTTTCTAGCCAATTTTGAGCTTTCCATACACTTAATGCTTCATTAATAGAACATAAAACAGATTGGCATAAGCCACTGAATTGTGTTGATTCTGCAGCTACCAAAAATACAGATCGTTGCATTGTATTGTCGCTTTACAACTTGCAATTAGCCTTAGATGGTGGTTTGTCAATTATTGTAGTTGAATTTTTAATATTTGCAAGTTTTCTTGAAACTCTAGGTCCAGAACTATGTTTGTTTTTTTTCTTTAGTGCTCCACTCTTTTCCATGATCCCATGGATCAAGACAATGCTCAAAATTCAAAATTCTTGGATTAGCTTGAGACCAATACCAAAGCGTATATATCGTCTCTCTAAATCCAACGCAACTCATTTCACTGGAATCCGACTTCAGATGCTCCCAGATTCATGTTTTGATCATTTTAGGAAACAACTAAAAAAATGAATTTTGAGTTTGTAGGAATGCTCAATCAGCAGTCTGTACACTTACTAGGTCATGATGTGGTAAGTTTGATTGTTTCTTATCAATCAATATATGGTTGACACTTGGTATTATTTTACTCGTTGACATGTGGCATTTTTTTATTGGTTAACTGGTAGGTCTATTGGCCCAACGAGGGAGTGACATGTGACCAGCCATTGGTTGCTGAATGGCCTCCTCGTGGTGGACAAAAATTTGTTAAGGGTTGAACTACCCTCCATAAGAATCAAAACGGTGACCTCTTCTTTACCAGAAAAGTGCGTTTACCATTTGACCTATTCTATTTCTTATTAATTAATACTTCTGAAAATGTATTTAATTTTAAGATGCACATTATTTGGGGGAGGGGTCGGGCTAAGGCCTAGCCCCTAGCCCTCTAATGCCATAGAACCATAGGCGAGACCCAAGGGCTAGGCCTTAGCTTGACCCACGGTCACGATCGCGTTCCAAAAACCGTAAGGCGCCATCACTAAAATGAAAGGGGGCTAACCCTAAGTCACATGGTGCCATATGACCACGAGCACAATAAAGGAATGGGGCCAGAAATCCATTGGCCCTTGATTTTCGGCACCTAACATGGTCGGATGGTGCTTATGTGACCAATATTTTTGGAATTGGGGCTAAATGTAGATTTTAAATATCCTACAAATTCGACCGTTGATTGGGAATAAAGTCTAGGTTCGTGTGTTTTTTCCTCATTCTGGGCGCACAAGCTGAGTTTGGGTCTAATTGTAGAATTATTAAGATCAAAATTGGGTAGAAACTTAAAATAGAGATATTTTACTCAATTTTTGGCCAAATCAGGTGCAAAAAGAGTCAAAACAGGGGTTTTCGACAATGTTGGATCCATTGGAGACATCATTTTTTCTATTTGAAGTTTTTAAAAGCCTATTATTATACTTTTGAGTACGAATTTAGATCTCTTATCCAATTTTTATTGCAAACATTTAAAACTAACTTTCTTCCATTTTCTTTTCTGATCTTCTAGATTGCAGAGAGGGCAAGAAGAGAGCATACTCAACAATATGGAAACTCTGTATTCATTTGGAATGTGAAATTTAAAAGACAAAGTGAAAGGATTTGATTTATAAATTCAAATTGTGGCTCTCAAATATTCCTTCTCTTTCTACATCATCCTACAAATGATTAGTGAGATGGGTGGCTCTAACTACACCACCAATAAGTAAAATTCCAAATAAAATCTAACTTAATTTTTTTTTTTTTAAACTCATCACCAAACTTGGTTTTTATTCATTGATTCTATTGTACTCTAGTCCACTAGAAATAGAAATTTTTTTTCAAGTGTATTCATATTTCCAGTGTAACCATGTGTGTAACAAAAGTAAAAATATATTCATGCTTGTTTTTTAAAAATATGAATTAACACACATCAAACCATGAAATACTAGTGGTTTTGATAATACAATCAAGAAGTAAGGATGAATGAAAGAGTAATGTGACTTGATCCTTGATTGGAACCATGTTTCAATAAGGCCATGAAATTCCTAATTCTTTTCTTGGTTTAGATCACATTGAATATCCTCCTTTGTTATGCATTCCTCAATCTAAGATTATATCGGTTTCTCCCCATCAAAAGTATTGCATGCTTTTCGAGTCCCTTCAACCGATTGACAAGAGGAATCAATAGAAACTTGAAGATCTTCTTTTGAAGGTGGAGAGATAAATAGGTTTTTGTATGCAGTTAAAGTAAACTCTTCTTGAGAGGCAGATATCCTAGTTGTTTCTAAGTTTCGGGAAATTTCTTGGAAGAACATTCTTCAAACTCTTAATTGTCTGTGAATTACTCCAACTAGTTGATAATTATCATCATGCACACAGAATCTAGTAAAAAGTATTGAAAAAACATTGAAATTTAATATGCGAAATTATTTTTGTTGGAAATACTTGGGGGGGCGAGTGAATCAGTATTTATTTTTCAACTATTGTTTTACTAGTTAAAACATTTATATTCAAAACACAAGATGAAAAAAAAGTATAGATTCTTTTATTAATATAATCTTTGCAATAAAATAGATACAATATATAAATGGTTGCAATCAGTTGCCAAGCACCAACTTGGACTTTTGTGAGGCTCCAACCTCCAAAGCACCAACTCTATTTTTCCAAGGCAACAATCTTGGACATAGGAGCACCAACTCCCAAGGACTCCAATCCTTTTAGTTCTGAGGCTCCAACCCCACGGGCTCCAACCCTTCCTACTTCTGAGGCACCAATCCCAAGCACACCAATCCTTCCTACTTCTAAGGCACCAACCCCAAGGGTTCTGACCTAATCTTGTCAAGGCATGTTTGATAGTAATGTTCTGCTCTCAGAACTCTTCTTTACTGAGTTCTATCTTTTTACAACTTGATTGTAGTCTCCATGCTACAACATCAATGGTGAACAGTCTTCTTATGAAGGATTTTTTACAACTCTTCATACTGTCTGTTAGGTTCCTATGCCAATAGGTGTCATATTTCATGATTGACTGTTAAAATGCAAAATATTTTCATCTTTTCCATGCTGCAAAGGTTCCATATTTTTTTCAAAAAATAAAAAATGTAAAAAATGAAAAGAGGGTATGCCCTAAAAGAAAAATCAAAGGTAAAAAAGAATGAATTGGTCAAGAAAGAAAGAAAATTAACCCCAAAGAAAAGATCAGGAAAGTGTGCTAGTCAAAATGCCACGACTATCCTATTTTTTTTTTTTGCAAAGAAGTTCAAATGTGTAATCAGTGACTTCTGTCACACCTGATGGATGGCCAAACAGCTCAATCTTGGCCAGTTCATCTTTAAATTTCTTGTTTTAGCATTAGAGAATAAGGTCTGTTCAAACAGTTTAAGCTTGGCAGATCAGTAGTTAGGTAGAGAAGCAAGGGTGCTCAACAGCTAAATTTGAGCCCTTGGAAGAGATAAGGGCAGACTTAGATAGGAGGGCAGTTAAAAGAAAACAAGAGAGAAAGAGTTTGCTAGTTCAAATGCACCCAAGGAAAAAAAAAAAAATGTTAGGTGTATTAGGCTGGGTAGGCAGTTTGATGTTGCAGAAGCAAGTTTATGAGCAATTTTGTTTTTTTAAGATACTGCATCTCGCGGATATCACAAGTGCCATAGCAAGGTGGCTGCAAAACAGTTGAAGCATGACTAATTTCCCCTCTCATTTCTCCAAGAGCACTTACTAACATCCCCTCAAGGACACTGAGATCTGCTCAGTGCACCTAGTTCACTTCATTTCATAGAAAAGACCAAGTGAAATTCTGGTTTTACTTAAGAGAACTAAGCCACATTTCTTGTGTAAAAATCTTTTTCTTCCATTATGCTAAGTCTCTAAAAATTCATGACTTGGATCCCTTTTATTCCCTAAGCCTAAGTTTTACTCATTTGACTTAGTGTCTTGATCAAACATACCATTTCATATTGACATCCTAACTCTATTATATAACTCCTACATAAAGTTTTCCCCGCCCCTATTATATATAAAACTTATACAAAAACCCCAAAAAAACTAATATCTCGCCCCTGGCTTATGTATAGCCATATGTTGATATTTTTTAGGGGGTCCAAGGTTTATCCGAAACCTTGTGGACAACCCTTCCCCGCGCGCGCATATAAACTATGGACTTCATTTAACATTTGGTTAAATGAATAACCAACCCGCCCAACCCAAAGTTCGAATACATTATAAAATCCCAGCAAAAACCTTATCAAATGTTAAATATATCGCGCGGGTCCCATACTCTAGCCCTCCACCTATTTTGTTGGCCGTCGACCATCAAATCATCACACGTAGATCCAACGGCCCACATGTATATCGCAAGCCCTTATGTGCCAAACGATAGCGTCAGGGGGATGGGCGGTATTGCCATCGTACCAAAGACACGTGGCAGGTGCCTGGTGTGATCGATGCCCATCCCTCCAATACCACCATGGCCCAAAGGCGGTGCGGGGGCCAAACCGCTTATCGCCTATGCCCCCTCCCCACTGTTGTCACCCTCTTGTCAACCTCTCGTCATTCGACACGTCGTCTGCCACCCCACCTCCGTGTCACCCGCGATGTCACTGCCAAGTCAGCCTCTGTATCCCCACTATACGTCAAAATAATTGCGTCATGCTGACGTCACCCGACCGAAGTGTGCCAAAACCTGCCAAAACCAAATTCTTGGTCAAAATAGTGTGAAAAGGTCGTTTTATCCATTTCTGTTTGTTTGTTCTATATGACCTGTGCATGCGATTTTTCGACCAAAACAACTTTTTGACTGCACAGTCCACCACCCAGCTAAATCCAGCCTACAAACCAGTCTTCAAGCTCAGCCTGCCACCTACATTTTGCACAGGGCGCTCATAAAAGTAGGTATTTACCTACATTTCATTCCCGAACTCCGTTTTTCTTAAAAATTCTCTGCAAAAATTGCCCAGTGAACCCAAATTTCGATTAAAAATCGTGCTGCCTTTAAAAACCTGCGCACTATAACTACTTTTCTGCCCATTTTTTCCGAGAAATTCCTCAAAATATATATCCCTCTGCAATTTCGCCCATTTAGCTAAAATTCAAGCTCATTTCGGCCTACAATTCCCGTAGAGAGGACCCAAAAGTACTGTTTTACCTACTACTCCTGTGAAAACCCAAATTTCAAATTAAAAAATCACAGAAGATTGAAAAATGGAGGCTCTAGTGGCCCTCAATTTTGCTCCCCTTAATGCACCTCACAAGGAGATGGAATGGTTGCCCTTAGCTGATAAGAACTTCCAAATACAAGACTTAATGGGTATCAAAGACCATTTGCAAACAATTTGTGAAATTAGAAACAGTTACTTGAACAAAACTGATCTCTATGGGATATGGGAGTCCAATCTGCCCATACACTATCTTCCATCAGTTAATGTATTTCCAGATATAATCCGCTTGTGTTGTGCCAACTATGATACTACTCAAAGAGCAGTCATGTCTCCAAATGGCGCTGTCCTTTTTTATATCACTCCTGACTCAATCAATGAGATGTTGCACTTCAAACCTAGTCGGCCTCTGGCTCCTCTGTCCATGAAATATTTGTTGGACCAAGGCTCCAAACTATCCACTGCAGAAATAGGCCGGATTGCCAAGTTATTCATGAGTCCAGACTCCCAGCCTAGAGATTCACCTCCTTTTCACCATGTCTATTTCAATGAAGCTGGGAGATCTGTTATTGATATGATATCGTATGTCCTAGGCTTTAGATCAAGTGAGTATGTTGATGAGACCATTTTGGCTCTGATGTCCCTATTTATCCCAGGACACCCTCCCACTATCAAATTTGACTTTGCTACCTTCATTAGCAACAAAATCCATGAACAATTCATGAGTCTAAATAGAGAAGGAGTCTTCAAGTATACAACATATATATATCATCTGTTCTTGTACTATCAAACAGATAGTTTTCAGTTCCCTGTCAGGAAATTGGATGCAAAAGGAGAAAGGAGATCTGTGATATTTTGGACCTCAGTTTTCCATCTGGTCCATAATTCTCCTTATACTTATTGTGAGTTCATCGATCTATTTATATATCCAGTCTCATCTCTGCTGATGAGAAGTCCCCCTCCCAGACTCTCAGGTGACATGCAGAAAATCTTGCAGCTGTCCAAAAGCTATAAAATAGGTGACTGGTACTTTTACCAAAATTACACTGAGATCAGAATATATGGCTGTGAGCTATGCCCCTATAAACTACCAAAGTATGTGCCTATGAGACTGTTTGCTCTTGAATACTTTAGGCAATTTATTAGCTCAGATTTGACTCATTTTTATGCTGCCAAGAAAAAGGCTCAGCTGAAGCTAAGAAACCAATTAGGCCCCTTCATTATTAACAAAAAGGAAGGGTGGAAAGATGCTGAAAAGATATTAGGTGAGAAACTCAAACTAAAAAGGAGTTTTTGGTGGGTACCCTATGACCCAAATGGATTCATTCGTGATAGAAAGATAAAAAATAGGTTATCAGGCTATGATCATTGTAGAATCCCCGATTTAGAACAGTATTCTAATCAAGATGAATGGGTAGAGGGAACATTGGTAGAACAGATAATAGAGGAAGAGAAAATGGAGCAGGAAATGAAAAACCTTGAAAAAACTCTTGACCTGGACTCTTTTGGATAGGTCTCTTTCATATTACCTCAACACATTGGAGCAGGCATATCATCTGCTACAACTTCACAACAACCTGCCCAAGAAAGTACTCCACCTGCGGGGACATCCAAAGGCAAAGAAGTGTTGCATTCAGAGCAAAAAGAAATGACAGATCAGCCAACATCATCAAAGCAGCAAGGCCAAGGGCAAATTCCTCCTTCCCAAACCAATGCACCAGAGATACCTGCATTGCAAACTCCTCTTAGTGAGGAGAAGGGCAGAAAAAGGGACCGAGAAGAGGCCACACCCATAATTGGGCCAGAGAGTGGATCCTCTATTTGAAGAGGAAGTTATAGAGGAGATCATTGAAAGTCCAAGAAGTGAGAGGGTAGCCAGCCCACTGACTTCCCCAGTGATAGAAACATCTACCAGTTCTCATGGGCAGCAATTGGGAAAAGAGCCTAGTGTGGAAATTTCATCAGCACGGCCACAAAGCAAACAAAGTTTTGATATTAAGAGGATGTTCATGGACATCAAAGCACAGAATGAGCCAATAAGGCTGCAGCTTTATGATCAATTTCTCAAAATGACCCCCGCCAAACAGCAGAGATTGATGTCTGCATATGATATTAAGGAAGGGAAAATGATCTTGAGTCACTTCAAGCCCAGAGTGCAGCAGCCACAGTCAGCTGCTGATTATATTAGAACAAATCTGGAGGCTCTTGCCAAAGACATTCACCCTTTGGACCAGATTGAGTTGCACAAGCAAACCGGTGAAATGGTCTATTCCACTTTGGCAGACAAAGCCATACTAGCTCAACAATTGCAGAATTCATTAAACAACACTTCTGCCCAATTAGAGTTGGAAAATGCATTCTCTTTGGCCAAGGACAACAGGATAGAATCCTTGGAAGAAATCATCATTGAGCTGGGACATAATCCTAAGGATCCCAAGGGAATAAAATCACTGATAAAGAAAAAAGAGGATGACATAGCTACCCTCAAGAAGTAGTTAAAGCTGCCAATTACTATGCATTCGCAGACCACAGAGATAGTGAAAGAAAAAGAAGAAGAAGACGTGATGGAGTTGCTAATAAAAATGAATCAAAGGCTAAGTGAAACTGAGCAGGCTTTGGAGAAATCATTACAGGAAAAATAGGGAGTGTCAACCTCCCAGCCAGCTCAAATAGCTCCAACAGTTACAACTGCTCCTCCTACAGCAACAATAGAAGTCCCTCCCACTGCCCCAACATCAACAACAGGTACTTCAACAACAACAGCAGTAGGCAGCAGTACTACCATGACTACTAAAGAATTGATAAAAGCTATGGAGGATCTAAGACTCCAAGTATCAGAGTTAAAATATGCCAAAGAGAAATTGGCCAAGATGGAAATTAGTTATGATAAATCTAAAATGACAGTGGCAAGAAAAACAAGGGAGGTCAAAGCATTGGAGAATAAAGTAAAGGCATTGGAAAGGGACCTCTTATTAGACAAACCTCTGGCAGATATTAGGAGCATTTTGGGGGCCAACATTGGCCAATCCATCACTGATATGTGGAAATCAATACAGGTAATTCATGACCAGGTTGATTTAGTAGCAACAGCTCAAGAAGAAATTCAAAGGGCCAGGGATTCATTGGGAAACATGCCCGAACAGGCCAATAGGCTAATACATTTCTTGAACACCCACACCAAAGAAGATATGGCGAGACTAGATATCAGGGATAGGACATGCACTATTTTAATAATTAAAAGGGTTCTGACCATGAGGAATTTCATACAAAATCTTGAAAGGAAGTGCCAGGAAATGCAAATGGAAATAAAAGCTTTCACACAGAAGTTTACAACTTTGGAGGAAAAGGGTCTGCCCAGTTTGTTAACAGATGACTACAGACTAATGTCACATGTAGCCTATGTACACAGATTAAATACATATGTGGATAGCCAAGCCATAGCATCATCAAGTTCTGCAGGAGAGAAGGCACTCCCGTCTGGACAGAGCCTATATGACAACTTGAAGAATTTCTTTTTTATTGAACATGAAGTGAGGCATCTTTTCACAGTCTAGCCCACTTTTTTCAGGTACACGGATGCTGATGAAACTCTAATTAAGATGCGCAGACACCAATTACCAGATAATTAGTGGTGGCAGACAAGGATAATTTTAGGGGCGAATGTTCGCCCTTTGGCGAAATTAAGGGGTTTTAAATTTTTAGTGGGCGAATATTTTGTATCATAGTACATTTTTACAAATCACCTCAAATAGCCCACCTTATTTTAAGGGAGAGGGTAAAAAAGGTAAATTTAGCCCTTGAAATTAGGACTTACAACCTTCCATTTGCCCCTTTTCAAGAATAGGTTTTATTTAAGTGAATCCATTCGCCCATTTTCAAGAATAGGTTTTATTTAAGTGAATCCTATGGGCCAAATACCATATATATAAAAGAGGTATGGTAAATTAATAAAAATATAAATAAATGAGAGGTATGGTAAATAAATAAAACATTTTTTATATTTACTCCATAAGTCACCTTATATACATGTAAGGGTGTAAACAAATAAAAATATAAGTAAAGTGGAGGTATGGTAAATAAATAAAACGTCTTTTTATACTTACTCAAAAGGTATGGTAAATAAATATAAATATAAATAAACTAGACGTATCCTAAATAAATAAAACCTCTTTTTATATTTAGTCCATAACCCTCGTTCTATTTATGAAGGCTTAAGAAAGAGGTTTTATTTAAGTGAATCCGATGGGCCAAATACCATATTTGTAAAAGAGGTATGGTAAATTAATAAAAATATAAATAAACTAGAGGTATGGTAAACAAATAAAACATTTTTTTAAATTTAATCCATAAGTGACCTTATATTTACGAACACTCAAAAAATGGGTTATATTTAGGTGAAACCTATGGCCAAAATACTATGGGACAAATACCATGGACTAGATTGTTATTAATACCATGCAAAAAACCATTATTAACCCTAATATTAGAATTCATAAAAATAAAAATGGCACATGGTATTGACCCATGGTATTCACCTGGAATGTAGCCTATTTAAATGGGGGAATTAAACCAGCATGTAGCCTATGCTAATATTCACTAGGACTTTAAAAAGTTTTATTATTTAGTGAAAGACTCGCCAAGATCTTACAAGATTTTATAATTGAGTAAAATATTCGCCATGCCTGGTGAAAGATTCGCCAAAAAATTATATATACATATTATATTATTGATAAAATGGTCTTTCATTTTTCCTATATACCATGGAGATTCGCCCATTTATTATATTTATAAATTTAGGGGGGGTTCTTAAAATTTTCCCTGGTGGCAGAGTATGCTGGAAATTATGTAGGCGGATTTCAAAAGTTTTGTTTATTTTTTCAGAACATAACAGATGTCATAAAGTGAAGAAAAGAGCAGGAAAAAATCGCGTTGGGTAGCAGTCAATTAAAACACAGAAAAAAGAACCCATAAAAGATGTCATAAAGTGAAGAAAAGAGCAGGAAAAAATCGCGTTGGGTAGCAGTCAATTAAAACACAGAAAAAAGAACCCAAGAAAGCAATGTCAGCAGCACAGGTTTTCACTAAAATATCCATCGGCTGACTTACTGGGCAAACAATCAATGCATCTCACCAACAAAATGGCCAACATAGCATTTTCTTACTTCTGCATTCATTTCTCTCTGTTCCCAAGAGCATTTACTCCTTCTGTAGAGTAGGTGAAAGAAGTTATTGCAAGATATTATCTCCTTGGAGATATTTTGTAAACATTTTGTACAAATACCTCCCCAAGCTAAGTATAAGGGGTTGGTGAATATCATTCTGGAACTGCGCTGTAAATTTGAGAACTCTTCTGAATAAAGATTGTTGGAATGCTTTGCTGATGAACTCTCTGGTTATGGAATTGATGGCAGAAGCCCATGTTGCAGAATTCTTGAATTATCTCATGGATCAATAAGTCTTTTTAACTCTTGTTTTACTATTTCTGTGTTTTATATATCATCTATATATCATGTTCTAAATTGCAGGAAAAAAGAATAGCTCAGAACTTACTTAACTGTACTTTGTGTTCAATTCCTGTCATTTTTTATGTTTTCTTCAGGACTAGCATAGGCAGGAATTCTTAACTACTCCTGTTTCCCTAGTTCTTACACTTTGAATATAATCAAGGAATTCTTAACTGCTCCTTGGTAATATTATTACACATTCCCTCTGTCAATATGATGAAAGATCCTTAATTTCCTTTCATCCCCTGACTCCATTTCACCTAATTCCAGCTTGAAATTTGTTCCATGATTAATTATCTTTCTCTGTAGTTCCTCCTTTTTTCAAAGAAACCATACCCAGAACTTTATTTTCATTGACTCCATTAGCCCAATGGATTGAACTTCTCATTCTTTTCACCCCTGTTCTATTGAAATATCACCATCCAAAAAATCAAACAAGCACTTGTTCTTCATAACTAGCCTAACATATAGCAAAACAAAGCTAAATTATAAAGAGAGAGCCCTCTCTAGCTGCAGATTGGCTAGAATCTGCATCTAAAAGATTGGTTAGTGGTTACCTCAGCTATATTCCCTTTTCTCATAGCTTTTGGGGAACAACCTGAGTGATAACACTATCCACACAAAGTCTACAATAGCCTTCATGATCTCTGATAATGTCTCCACACAAATTTAGTGAGTCTACTATTAGCTGCACTAAGCTCTGCATAAGAACCAACTTTCTATTCAAGCATCTGTTCTGACTGTCACAGTAAATGCTTCAACATGACTGCTTCTCTGCTAGCTACTTCTCCCTTCAAACAATGTTAGATAAAGATTTCTTTATTACATCATAGAATTTTTCTTCAGACTGCATTGTGAACTTGATTAATTCATCAAAGGTTGAAGTCTCTCACAGGGTAACACGATCAACAGAGATGCTCGTCCTTCAAATGCCTCCTGTCCTGTTGGTGCTTCGGCCCTTTTCTGTTCTGCGAGACCCTACAGCTGCCTCTGTTTCTTGCAACTTTTTAAACAACTTCAACTTTCCTTGTTCTCTGTTTTTATATGCCTAATGTGCCTAACCGTTGGTTTCCTCTTTTCGCTGACTCTTCAGCTTTCTCAACGCCCATTTGATCCTTCGGCTTCCCTCATTCAGTCGCTGTAGTTTCCTCTGTGCTCACTTGCTTCTTTTACTTCCCGATCCTTTGGTCGCTTTAGCTTCCTCTGCCTATTTGAATTAACTAATGCTTCACAGACACGTTAATTCAGAAGAGAGGGCCGAATTACAAAGAAAAAATGTTGCATATAAAAACAATAACAGAGAGGACCTTTCTCAATAATAATATTCATACACTGGGCTTTATTGTTTACGGAGGATTTCATTTGAGAGATAGAACCAAAAAGGAGGCCGCACATGGCACATCACCATCACAATCGCAATCGCAATCATTTAGTCCCACTGAACTATCGGAACTATTATTTGAAGCTTTTGGCATTACAAACCTCGAGTAATATAATTATTGAAATAAAACACAGGAATATATGGAAAAAATCCAACTGAATGCTTAAGGTTGGACTTCAAATGCATTATGCCCACATCTATAACTGCATTAGGTCCGCTTCTCTGCAACGTTATCGCAATCAACAATCATGGCTTCTGGAAGTCTTTTCTAAGTCGAGACCATAACATTGCCAATGGCCAATGGCTCATTCCCCTGCTGGACACAATATTTTATAAACTGTTGTTGATGAATCCATCGGGTCCACAACGTATATTGCAATCGGAACTTTCCATGCAGCAAGGCCTTAAACACTTGCGATATGGTAGATGTGATATAGTACTAAGCCATATTGCAATGTTGCAGTGGGTCTGCAACGTATCGCAATTATATGTATATATATATATATATATATATATATATATATATATATATATATATATATATTGCAACTCGCATGTTTTAATGTGGCAAGGCTTAGAGCCCGAATATATGAAATGCATTGAGAAACATGCTTCGAAACATTTAGCGGACTTCACCTGTTTATACACCCGGACATATATATCATCAGGTCCACACATGTATATCGTAGTCGGGGGTTTTGGGTAGTGGCACATAATAGAACCCCCCGATATTATTTCTCTGATATATATATTCCTCCTCTGATAGTGTATTCTGATATATATATATATCTCTCTCTCTCTATATATATATATATATGTATATATGTATATATGTATATATATATATGTATATATATGTATATATATATATATATATATATATATATATATATATATATATATATATATATATATATATATATATATATATATATATATATATATATATATATATATATATATATATATATACTCCGCCTTCGATAGTGTATATTGTATATATATACTATATACTGCTCCGCCTCTACCTTTATGTCCTCCACTCTTTGTACTCTTCTGCTCTTCCTCTATACTCCTCTGATGCAATTAACTTCTCTTTTGATGAATTTTCCTCTCATCTCTTCTTGGGCATGTATTACATATGATGCTCCTCCAATGTGGCTCCTCTTGCTCCAATGTCTTCCTTTGGCTATGCAATGTCTTTCAATGACCTTCTCTGATACCTTCATGCCTTGATGGCTTCTATATTTTCCGATATGCCTCTCTTTGTTAACTCCTCCATTAACAGACTCTTACTCATGGCTTGGTTTTCCTGATGGCCTTTCTCCTGTTTCTTCATGGATTTTCTTTGCTTCTCCTTGGCTTCATATCATCATCTAGTATCTAGAATATTTCCATATTGACATCAATGAAAACCTAGGTCAACAATCTCCCCCTTTGTTATTGATGGCAATATTCTTCTTCTTTCCCCCTTTGACATCAATGTCAAATGAGTGCTCTGGGAACCCCCCATGAAACTGCTTCTATTCTTTATGAATGGTAGATATTCATGGGTCTGTTACTCCCCCTGTCATAGTGCTCTTCTTTTTACTCAAGATAGAACGATTGATGCTTTATCATCAATTATCACATTATCCCCTCTTTATATCTCAGAACTACTTTATCAGGGTTTCAACAATGCTTAAATATGATCTACTTCAATGCTTTCAAACAGATTGCAAATAGCCATACACCAAGTGTCCAAGTCCAAGTTTTTATTATTTAATCCATATTCTGTTGTCTCCACAGTCAGAATTGAGAGGCCTTCATAGTACGAATTAAGAGAAAATGCCACTGAAATTGTCTTTTCTTGCTATCTTTCTTCAGATCTGAGTTCCTTTGTGTCTCTGTGCTTCTCCTTAAGTCACTTCCATCCAGTATTCAACATCATTTCATTTGGATGAAATGGTGAGAGGTTGTGCCTCATTGTTGCTATATTTACTAAGTGACCAGTATCAGCTTAAGTTATATTTGACTGCACAACATTCTCCTTTCTATGAGCCATCTTTTCCTTGTGTTCTTGTACATATCTATGCAAGTTATTTTGCTAGCAGATTTAGATATCCAATCTGTGACTGTCTTTTAAATCCATTTTGTTGATTTGCATCTTCTTTCAATGCTTTAGTTTTGTTATATGCTGCCAACTGCTCTTACTTAAAACTTGTTATGCTCTTAACCTGCAAAGTAATACCCAAACACATAATATGTGAAGAAAAGATACCCAGAACACAGAATATGCAAAGAAAAGATACCTAGAACACAGAATAGCAATGATTTTATTATTCATAGAGAAATGTTCACAGGCCTCTTCGAGGGGGCAACCTCCAATAGAGCAGAGCTCGATTACAAAAACAAGACACGATACTCCTCGCAGGGAGTCTCTATCCTTTATATATGACTCATACATGCAATACCACGGGCCAATACCGTGGGTTTTATTAATACCATCTATCTAATACTACCGCCCATTTACCATCTATCTAATACTACCGCCCATTTGCAACTAACTGTGGTCCCATCATTAATTGTGGGTTAACCACTTACAAATATTAATATGGGCTTTATTGACTCTTGACTATGACGTGATCCCATGACATTAAGGGGGTTAGGGTGGGACCCTAACATGCCCTCCCCCTTAAGACTAGCCTTGTCCTCAAGGCTGAAGCTGCGGAAACTGCTGAAGAATAGTGGTTGGTTCCCAAGTTGCATCTTCCGGAGAGGTGTCTTTCCATTTGACGAGGACCTCCTTAATCATGCGGCCATGCAGGTGCTTGTCTCGTGTGTCTAGAACCTATTCAAGTTGAAGCCAGATTGACCCTTCTTCGTCCAATTCAGGTAGACTGGTTTGAACTCGGAAATTGTTCCCAATCACTTTCTTGAGGCACGATACATGGAAAACTGGGTGGATTTTTGTTGTAGGTGGCAAAGCCAACTTGTAAGCCACTTCTCCAATGCGCTGAAGTACTTGGTATGGTCCGTAGAATTTTGGAGAGAGCTTTTGACAACCCTTGGCTTTGAGTGATGTTTGCTTATATGGTTGCAGCCTCAAAAAGACCTCATCCCCTTCTTGAAATTGGCGCTCTGAGCGATGTTGGTCAGCATGTTGCTTCATACAGTTCTGAGCTTGATGAAGATTCTCGCGTAGATGGGCGAGCATGGTTGCGCGGTGTTGTAGGAGTTGATCCACGGCTTGTACTTTGGAGCACCCCGTGAATAAGAAGTAGGGGAAGGCGGAAGTTGACCATAGACTGCTTCATAGGGAGTCATTTTGGTGGTGGCATGATAGTTGGTGTTATACCACCATTCAACCAGAGGTAACCACTGTACCCAAAGGTGTTGCTTTTCTGAAGTGAAACACCTAAGGTAGGTTTCTAGACATTTGTTGATGGCTTTGGTTTGACCATCTGTTTGCGGATGATATGAAGTACTGAGTTTGAGTTGAGTGCCTTGTATTCTAAAGAGTTCCTGCCAAAAATTACTGGTGAAGATCGGGTCGCGGTCGGACACAATAGAAGTGGGCATGCCATGCAATTTGAAGATCTGATCCATGAAAGTTTGAGCAACCAAAGTTGGTGTAAACGGTTGGGGTAGGGTGCAGAAATGAGCATACTTCGACAGTCGGTCCACAACCACCATGATGACTGACTTGTTCCCAGACTTTGGAAGACCTGTAATGAAATCCATGGAGATCTCCGTCCAAATTGACGCCGGAATGGGCAATGGTTGTAATGTGCCTGTTGTGTTGATGGTTTCCCCTTTGTGGCGTTGACAGACGTCACATTCTGCTACGAAGGTAAGGATGTCCTGTTTCATGCCGGTCCAAATAAATGATCTTCTGGTGGGAGCATACGTCTTCTGAAAGCCCAAATGTCCTGCAATGGGAGATGAGTGCAATTCTGCCAAAATGCGACTTTTGAGGGTGGACGTTGGTGATATTATGACTCTGTCCTTGTAGCGAAGAATATCATTCTACCACGAGTAGCCCTTGCTGGAATTAGGATCTACCTGCAATTGAGAAATGAGTTGGGAGAGCCCGGGATGTGAAAACCATTCCCTGCGAGCCTCTTCAATCCAGTCTGGAATGGGGAGGGAAATTGCGAGCAGAGTACTTTCCTCCTCAAATTGGCACGACAATGCATCTGCTACACTGTTGTCTTTCCCTTTCTTGTAAATGATCTCATAATCACATCCCAGCATTTTGGCTAACCATTTATTTTGTTGTGGGGAAGATAGGCGTTGCTCCAAAAAATATTTAAGACTGTGATGATCTGTGCGGATTTGGAAACTTCTCCCCAACAAGTAAGGTCACCAGGTCTCGACTGCATGTAAGATGGCCATCATTTCCTTCTCGTAGGTAGATTGGCCCAGATTCCTCCCACTTAGTTGTTGGCTGGTGAAGGCCAATGGTCGCCCTTCCTGCATTAAGACCGCTCCAATACCTATACTCGAAGCATCACATTCAATGACAAAGGATTTGGTGAAGTCAGGTAGTGCTAAGACGGGAGTGGAACACATGGCGGTTTTGGGAGCGGTAAATGCCTGTTGTGCTTCCTCGTTCTAGAAGAAGGAATTTCTCTTTAGGAGTTGAGTTAGGGGCTTCGCTATGCGGCCATAGTTGCAGACAAATTTATGATAATAGCCTGTGAGACCCAAAAATCCTCTCAAGCTTTTCAAGGTCTTAGGTTGAGGCCATTCTTGCATTGCCTGGATCTTTTTGGGGTCCACCTTGACACCTTCACGCCCCACAATGTGGCCCAAATACTCAACTTCTTCCATGCCAAATGAACACTTAGACATCTTGACAAATAATTTATGCGTGCGGAGCAGTTGCAAGAGTAGTTCTACATGCTGAAGATGTGCCGCCCAAGTGCCACTATAGATGAGGATGTCATCGAAGAATACAAGGACAAATTTTCTGAGATATGGTTTGAGGATGTGATTCATAAGGCTCTGAAAAGTAGAGGGGGCATTACAGAGACCAAATGGCATGACCAGGAACTCATAATGGCCTTCATGAGTTCTGAAAGCCCTCTTGGGAATGTCGAGTTCCTTCATGCGAATTTGGTGGTAGCCTGAGCAAAGATCCAACTTAGTGAAGAATTGAGCCCCATTGAGTTCGTCCAGCAAATCGTCAACCACCGGGATGGGAAATTTATCTTTGACTGTCAACTTATTGAGGGCCCTGAAGTCGGGACACATCCGCCACTCCCCATCTTTCTTGAGGACCATGACCACTGGGGATGAATAAGGACTAATGCTGGGACGAATGACACCTGCTTCCAACAATTCCTTGATGATTTTTTCTATTTCATTGTTTTGGGTGAATGGATATCTGTATGGCCGCACATTTGGGTTTGGGCCCCTGGAACCAATGTGATGCTATGATCATGTTCCCCTCGCGAGGGTGGAAGCTCATGAGGCTTGTCAAACACCGTCCGATGTTTATTTAAAATCTGTTGCATCTCAGGATGAATTGGCAGAGACATGGTGTTGACTATGGCATTAAATTGAGCTACCACTCCATGATGGCCCTTTTTTAACAATTTTTCCATCCTATGCGAGCTGATGATAGAGGGGGCTCCCGCTTGTAGTCCACGGAGGGTATGTGTGGAGTTGTTCTGCTTAAAACTCATATATAACTCCTAGAAATCCATTGTGATTGGCCCAAGAGTGCGGAGCCATTCCGCGCCTAGGACAATGTCACAACCCCCCATGTTTATTGCAAACATATGGGTTTTCAATTGATAATCGCCCATTTGAAGTTTGACATTTTCACAGCGACCTTCACATTTCATTGTGCCCCCATCTGCAATCTGGACTTGGAAGTTAGAAACTACCCGGACAAAACAATGTGCTGCTTCAGCGATCTTTTGATGGATGAAATTATGGGTACTTCCACTATCAATCAAGACTACTATTGGGCGATGTTTAAGAAAACCCCTGATTTTGAGAGTTTGAGGGGAAGAAATTCCTACCAATGCATTTAGCGAAATAATTGGTTCATCAGATACAATCTCCTTTTGGTTATCTTCTTCGATCGCCTCTGGTCCCTCAAGTGGTGGATCTTCCTCGGTGGAGCTGTAGTCAGTGGCATCTATTTGAAAAAACTTGGGCTCTTTGCATTTATGACCCGAGGAATATTTTTCATCACAGTAGTAACATAGTCCTTGCTTCCTTCTTTCGGCCATTTCCGCAGGTGACACCTTTTGAATCTTAAGTGTCTGAGTTGTGTTGAGAGCCTGTGAGGGACGACGTTTAGCGGGGAAGTTGGGGCGGCTGGATTGGGCTGTTAATGCACGTTCCACCTTACGAGCTACCTGGCAAGCCTCTGTCCATGTGGGAGGGTGGTGGAGTAGAACCTGAGCTTTGATGGCTTCTTTAAGACCGCTAATAAAGCATTCCATGTAGAACTCATCTGTGAGACCCTTAGTGCGGAAGGCTAAGGCTTCAAAAGCAGTAATATATTCCTCCACTATACCCGTCTGTCGGAGCTTAGTGAGATGCCCCAAAAAAGAGTCTTCCTGTTCAAAGCCATTTCGAAGAGCTTTGGCAAATTGGACCCAATTCTGAAAATGTCCATTGCAACGCTGATGCCATTCCTTCCATTGCCATCGTTCATTGTCCAAGTACATGGTGCCCACCATAAGCTTAGTCCCCTCATCTATGATATGATTCAATTGGAAATACTGCTCCATTTGTGCTAGCCATGCAGATGTGTGAGAACCGTCAAATTTATGCATATCCAACTTGGGAGGTCGCTGACTGGGTGGTGGGTGGGTGTGCCAGATGTGGGGAGAGTGGCTAGACTCACCCTCATGGTATTCATGACCATTATTCGCCTCCTCGTGGGCTGGCTCCTTGCCCTTCAGTGCGTTCTATATCTGGATACTTATTCCTTTAATCTCATGTTGTATTTCGGTCACCGAAAATTGGATGGAGTTCACATGGTCTTCAATTTTGTCCATCCTTTCATTGGCCATTGCTTGAGCGTGAGTTTCTACCATACACCAACCTGATGAAAAATTGGGACCGCCAAAAAAAATTTACTAAGAAATTGAATGGTACCACCTTGCTCAGCTCGTCGTCCTGATTCTGATGGGCTAGGTCACCAATAAGCGCCCCGGAAGATCTCAAACTTTTTTTTTTTTTTTTGGAAAACTCCTAACGGAGTTTTACTCCTTCCTAATCAATACTGCAGTCGCCAAATCCTCAAAATGTCAATGCTGCCAAAAGTCCTGCAAAAATTATATCCAGGTACAGGAACCCTTCACAACTACTCCGATCTGGTGGATCTGAGAGATCTGAATGGTGGAACAACTACTGCTGCTGATCTGATGGAGTTGCGGGACTGATGTCTGCTACTGCTGCACTTGCTAATCTGGAATAGATGATGTGTGATCCTCTGATAGAAAGGGAACTATGGTCTTGAGGAGTGTCAGGTGCTACAGATCGCAATATACATAATGGTCTGACAGTAGTACTCGGCTCAATGTTTCAGGGCTCTAATTAAAGAGGATCGACCGTACCCTTAGCCGTATAACCCGACTACCCTATCGTACGGGCGAGTAATCTCTCCGAGTGCTGTTCTCGGTGTACTGTAGCCACAAGACGGCCGAAGGTTTATCTATGGCGAGGTTTCAAGGGAGCTAGGGGGCTTCCTATATACCCAGAGGGTACGTGGAAGACAGTCCATGCGTGGTTCTGTCTAATGCGCTACTACTCGAAGGGGTACCCACAGGGGTTACAAGGGAGTCCAACAGACGTGACCACCTCTTGTATTTCCTGCGTGCATGCCTCCCCAAATCCGCAGGTTTATGCGCTTAACGACAGATCTCGTGGTTTAAAGACGCCGGAACATGTCTCTAGCCAAAAAAAAATTTGCTAAAATTTGGAGATCCCACCGAGCCCTGGAAAGTGCTCTGGTACCACTTGTTATGCTCTTAACCTGCAAAGTAATACCCAAACACAAAATATGCGAAGAAAAGATACCCAGAACACAGAATATGCAAAGAAAAGATACCCAGAACACAAAATAGCAATGATTTTATTATTCAGAGAGAAATGTTCACAGGCCTCTTCGAGGGGGCAACCTCCAATAGAGCAGAGCTCGATTACAAAAACAAGACACGATACTCCTCGCAGGGAGTATCTATCCTTTATATATGACTCATACATGCAATACCATGGGCCAATACCATGGGTTTTATTAATACCATCTATCTAATACTACCGCCCATTTGCAACTAACTGTGGTCCCGTCAATAATTGCGGGTTAACCACTTACAAATATTAATATGGGCTTTATTGACTCTTGACTATGACGTGATCCCATGACATAAATAAGGGGGTTAGGGTGGGACCCTAACAAAACTCCATTCCAGATGTATCTGTTTGTATGAAGGTTGCCTCTATTTGTGTCCATAATTTACTTGTTCTCACATTAAATCCCTGAGTCAAGACATACACTTCTGTGATAACATCACCATAGTTGTTTTCCCTATTTCCTTAGTATTAGATGAAATTCTCTGTTGTTCCAAGTTCTACTGAACATCTTCAACACTAATCCAAAGAATAGTTAAGAGATCAAGTTCTTCAATGGAGTGCTCCTGAGAAATGATCTTTATCAATGAATGATTGTTAATATATCTCAACAAGGATTTTATAACAACCCTTTCACTAATAGCTTCTACAATAATGATCAAGAATCATAGAGTCCCCTTAACTATATCCATCATCTCTTTTGATTGTCAAAATTTAGGCCATTGAATAACATGTGTTGTTCGCTGGAGAGTTCAAGGGACTTTTGGATTGTATTTGATTCCTTCTCCATACTTGTCTAACTTTCTTCTTTTGCATGGTTCTAGCTTGAGTAAGAGCCCAATTTAAGTTACAATCACATGCCATATGACCAATGTTATGACACTTGAAGCATTCTACATTGTTCATGAATAAGAATTCATGGTTTCTTCATACAAAATTGTTCCTTGGAGATTGTTGGGGACCATAATATCTATCTTTATGAGATGGTTGGGGACCATAACATCTATCTTTATGATATTCTTTACAATCTTTTGCTATGTGAAGAAAGTTTATACAAGAATAACAATAACCAAAAAAATAAACTTTGGTACCTGGGAGATGGAGATTTCCTTGATGTACTTCTAAAGCCTTTCTGCATTGAGATCCTTTGATGATAACCATTACTTATCGCATCTTTAACATCATCTACATTTCTTCTCGCAGCAGGATTTCTTCCATTATTGCCTTGATTTTTCTCCTTCTCTTTGCTGGAACTGAGAGCATCACCATTTCTTTCTGGCTTCTTCACATCCCTTTTGTTTGAAGCACTATTATACTTGTTTAAGGATTCACTTGCATACCTAAGACCTATTTTATCAAATGGAAATCTTTGATAGCTAAGAATGTCATCCAAGGCTTGAGAGTAATCAAGATTTTGTTCATCCCTTCAACCTTTTTCCTGAGGAAGACAATCTCTTCTTCCAATCTTCCACACTCATTATTCTTCTGAGCAAGTTGTTTCTCAATTTCTTCCTTGATATGAGTAGCTTCATCTGCTTCTATTTTAAGGGAGATGATATCTGACTTCATTTTGAAGATTTCTTCATTTTCCTTTGCTAAACCACTCTCCATTTCTTCCTTGATCCTTGTAGCTTTAAATGTTTCGGCCTTGAGAATTTTGATGTTAGATTTTAATTTTAGGATTTCTTGATCCTTTGCTTTTAGTTGACATATCATGGTGTTTCTTTCCTTTCCTGCTTCATCAACCTCTCCTTCTATGGTTTCCAATGATTCCATTGTCTTCTCAGCTCCTTGTGATTATTTCCTTGCTTCTTGTAGTTGAGATTTGAGAGAGGAGACCTCTACCCTGTATTGACCAATCTCTTTTTCAAGTTTGTTCAAGTTTACTTGAAAGGGTATCTTCCCATTTCTTTTCTTTTTCCAATTGATTTGTCATGGATATGGCTTCTTCATGATGCTTTCTTTTGCTTTGATGAAATTCCTTCTTAAGCTTGGCAAGCTCTTCATCTATTTCTTGTACTTGAAGCTTGACAAGGTCAACTTTCTCCCTTGTTTGATCTTGGTCACCAACTAGTGATATCTTCTTAAGTTCCTCACTTTCCTTTTTAAAATTGTTAATCTCTTCCATGGTAGCCATAAGTTGAGCGAGGAGATCTTCTACAAAATCTTTTTCATTCTCTTCATCTTCTAGGTCTGCTTTAGCCTTGATGTCATCATTCTCATTTTTAGCTTCTATGATGGGTTCTGGATTTCCTTCTTGATTTCCATCATCTTCTTGACTAATGGTCATGATCAATGCTCCTTTTGAGTGAAGGTCATGAAGTTTGTCCCATATACCATTTTCTGATGAATATTTTCCTATACTGTTTTTTATAGAATCAGGCAGCCCATTCAAGATTGTGTTCATTGCTTTTGCATTGTACTCCTCGAATTCTCCATCCATCCTGCTATCAACAATCACTGATTTCCAAATTTCAATGCCTTGAGTCTATAAGAAATTCCTCATTCTTGCTTCCCATATATTAAAGTTCCCATTGAACCATGGAGCCTCCTCAAATTGTTTGTCTTCTATTTTAGTGGTAGAGGGAGACACATCCTTAGGAGGATTGGATACTTTCTTCCTTGACTTCGCCATTTGTGTTCTCAAGATCAACCTTCAAGTTGTTAGGCTTTGAATGAAGGTACTGGCTCTGATACCAATTGTTGGGGGGGGGTGTGAATCGGTATTTCTTTTTCAACTATTGTTTTACCAGCTAAAACATTTATATTCAGAACACAAGATGAACAACAAGTATAGATTATTTTATTAATATAATCTTTGCAATAAAATACATACAATATATAAATGGTTGCATACAATTTCCAAGCACCAACTTGGACTTTTGTAAGGTTCTAACCTCCAGAGCACCAACTCTATTTTGCCAAGGCAACAATCCTGGACTTAGGAGCACCAACTCCCAAGGACTCCAATCCTTTCAATTCTAAGGCTCCAACCCTTCCTACTTCTGAGGCACCAATCCCAAGGACACCAATCCTTCCTACTTTTGAGGCACCAACCCCAAGGGTTCCAACCCAATATTGTGAAGGCATGTTTGATAGTAATGTTCCGCTCTCATAACTCTTCTTTACTGAGTTCTGTCTGTTTACAGCTTCATTATAGTCTCCATGCTACAACATCAATGGCAACTAGTCTTCTTAAGAAGGAGTTTGTACAACTCTTCATACTATCCATAGAGAGTTTGCAATAGCCTTCATGATCTCTGATAATGTCTCCACACAGCTTTAGTGAGTCTAATATTAGCTGCACTAAGCTCTGCATAAGAACCAACTTTCTATCCAAGCATCTGTTCTAACTGTCACAGTAAATGCTTCAGCATGACTACTTCTCTGCTGGCTACTTCTCCCTTCAAACAATGTTAGATAAAGCTTTATTTATTACATCATAGAATTGTTCTTCAGACTTCATTGTGTGCTTGATTAATTCATCACAGGCCTGAGTCTCTCACGGGGTAACACGATCAAAAGAGATGCCCGTCCTTCGAATGCCTCCTATCTTGTTGGTCCTTCAGCCTTTTTCTATTCTACTGGATCATACGGCTGCCTCTGTTTCCTCTAGCTTTTTAACCAACTTCAACTGTCCTTGTTCTCTATTTTTATATGCTTGATGCACCTGACCGTTGGTTTACCCTTTCTATTGGCTCTTCAGCCTTCTCAACACTCACTTGATCCTTCAGCTTCCCTCCTTCAGTTGTTGTAGTTTCCTCTGTGCTCGCTTACTTCTTCAACTTCCTGATCCTTTGGTCACTTTAGCTTCCTTTGACTGTTCGAATTAACCAATTCTTCACGGACACGTTAATTTAGAAGAGAGGGCCGAATTACAAAGAAAAAATGTTGCATATAAAAACTATAACAGAGAGGCCCTTTCTCAAAATATTCATACACTAGACATTATTGTTTACGGAGGATTTCATTTGAGAGACAGTACCAACAAGGAGGCCCCACATGCCATGTCACCATCACAATCGCAATCGCAATCATTCAGGCCCATTGAACTATCGGAACCGTTATTTGAAGATTTTGTCCTTAAAAACCCTGGGTAATACAATTATTGAAATACATAGGAATATATGGAAAAAACTCAACCGAATGCTTAAGGATATATATATATATATATATATATATATATATATATACTCTACCTCCAATAGTGTATCTTGCATATATATACTGTATACTGCTCTGCCTCTACCTTTATGTCCTCTGCTCTTTGTACTCTTCCACTCTTCCTCTATGCTCATCCGATAGCTCTGCTTATGCTCCTCCGATATGCTCTGCTTTGATATTCTGCAATACTCCTTTGGTGCGTTAACTCCTCTTTTGATGAATTCTTCCTCTCGGTTCTTCTTGGGCATGTACTACATGTGATGCTCTTCTGATGTGGCTCCTCTTGCTCCAATGCCTTCCTTTGGCTTTGCAATGTCTTTCAATGACCTCCTCTGATACCTTCATACCTTGATGGATTCTATCTTTTCTGATATGCCTCTCTTTGTTAACTTCTTCATTAACAGACTCTTACTCATGGCTTGGCTTTCCTAATGGCCTTGCTTCTGTTTCTTCATGGATCTTCTGTTCTTCCCCTTGGCTTCACATCATCATCTAGTATCTAGAATATTGCCATATTGACATCAATGACAACCTAGGTCAACAATTTTAATATGATTTTAACCATGCATCTAAGATTGAATGCAACTATTATGAGTTTCCTAAAATTCAAAATAAACACCTATGTATAATTCCCCAACAACGACGTAAAAATGTTGGGTGATTTAATTGTGTGTTAAATCCCTATCATTAATTGTGAACTCGGGGTTCGTAGAACTGACGAGGTATACCTGTACTATATATAATAAGTAGTTATTTATCATAATAGATTAACCTAATCTAGTTAGAACTAATTACCAAACAAGTTAAATCAATCTAATCCAAACCAAACCAAACATAAAGAAATTGAAATCACACTTGCCGAACTAAAATCACACTTCTTGAATTGAAATCACACTCACACTTGCTGAAATGAAATCAAACTTGCTAAAAGTAAAAGCACACTTGCATAAAATGAAAGCACACTTGCTGAAAATAAATAAAATAAAATAACTATAATATGTTACCAATATGTACAAAGGTGTGAAAACTATGGTTTATGGGGGCCCTCCATTCCTCAGTAAGCACAGTTAAAAAACTATAACATCATGGAGATCAAAGTGGTATTATGTATTTCATAAAATTAGTTACAATATATTACAAGAATTCTCTATTCTCACTTTACAAATCACATCTTGGATGGAACTTGGAACCTCCAACTAACAACTATCAACTAGCTACTAATGACTAATTAGTTAACAACAACACTAACTAGTTAACAACTTAACAACTAACAACCCTTTGTATGAAGGGTGCACCCCTATGTATACAAAATTTGAGGATAATTATGCAATAAATATAGATCCTTAGATCTCTCCTAAATCCACATTTATCTCTTGTGGTTACAACCAATATCCTGAAAATGTACGATACAAATCCTCTCAAAATTCTCTCATCGATGATTCTTCTCCTTTGAATGCGCACAGTTCATGATCCACATCTTCTACAATTATTCCACAAATATTCATGAGTTGGAATTTGAAATTCGAATTTGTAGTTGGGTGGCCAAGTAGGAGCCTTCTAGAATCTCCAAGTATGCCTAGAATATCACAAAACTCATAACACTTTTAGATATATATATATAAATATGTTAATTTCCTAATATTTAATCACAAATTCACTTAAAATACTTAAAATCAATGACTTGGAAAATAATAATGATAAATCCATACAATCATGAAAATGGTTACTTAATGTAACTTTATGGGGTTATAGAGTGATGGAATGAGGGTAAAATGATGGAAGTGGAGGTGAAAGTGGATGACATTTCAGAGGCCCAACAGAGAGCTTAATATAGAAATAAAATAAAATAATATTACTCATTTTAGTTTTTACATGTGGGATTCACTCAGTTAACCTCATACATATCACGTGTGTTCATTGCATACTAAACAATACCCCTAATTTGACTACATATTGGGAAATACCTCTAAAAATAACATTATTTAACCCCCTTCCAATATCAACTCAATACACCTTCCCAATTTGAAAACCCCTACTTTCACTAGATATTGTATGTATCCATTTTTTCATTAACATTTTTTATACACCTTTATATTTTTTCATTAACTTTGAGCTCCAATTTTTATATGTGAAAAAATAAAAACCATTTACCCCTTAATATATGCTCAATATATTATGTCATTTTTTTCTCAATATATATCCCCAATATGATTGCACGTGGTATGATATTTCTCCCCCTATGAAGCCCTCATGTGTTATGATTTATTAAAACCCTGGAATTAAAATCCAACTTCAGAAATGTGTTTTATTTTAGCATTTTGTACAACTTAATTTGAAAGGTGTTGATGGTGCTGGAGATGAGTCGAAACTACCTGAGTAGTTGCAAATGGTATAGGCACATCAATGTGACATAGTGGCTAGAATCCGAAGCCCACCTAAAAAGGGCTATGACTGGTCAAGCTGTGGAGAACTGGGTTATGGTTGTGCTAGACATAGGGAAGGCTCTCATCCCATGTGCATGGATGCTTTGAGTTGTACATGCACAGAATGTGTACAATCATCCAATTGATGACCTCTGTCTGGGCATCAGTTTGGGGATAGAAATTTATGGACGTAGTGAGCTTGGTTTACAACATCAACGAGAGACTGGACCAAAATGTATTAAGGAACCAACTCTCCCAATCTAAGATGATAGACTATGTGATCCCAAAGTGTACCCACACTCATTCAAAGAAGAGTTTAGTAATGGCTTCTGTTGTGATATTCTTCTTGCAGGCCACCGTAATGGCCATCTTTGAGAATCTATTGACGATCACAAAAACACAGTCATTGCCATGCTTAGTCGAAGGAAGGCCCAACATGTAATCCATGGAGATGGATTCCTAAGGTCGACTAGAGGTAGGAAGTGTAGTATATAGGCCTTGGTTCTTGAAGGTCGGTTTGGCAATGGTGGAGGAAGTGAAAGATCCAACGTACTTCTTGATATCCTATTGAATATTCAGCCAATAGAAATACTTCTACAGTACTGCTACCATTTTCTTGACCTCGAAATGCCCAATGGCCTGACTTTAGTGCACTTCCCAAATCATTCTAGCATGCTTGCTTGAAGGAACACAAAGATGTCCCAGGTGGAATAGCAGGGCATCCTGGAGGTGAAAATTAGGAACTTGCTGACACTCCAAGAGCGTTTAGTATATTTGGCAGAATTCTGGGTCATTTTTGTAGAGAAGTGGCTAATCAGAAGTCTCATGCCTACAAGAGTTGAGCACGGTGGCTAACGCTATGCTTGGTGGTTAGCTCAGGTAGTTTGCAACATTATTGGTGATGCCATTCTTATACTTGATATTCAAATGGAATTGTTACAGGTATGTGGACTACTTCTTATGGTAATCATTCTACAACTTCCCTTGCGTCTATATGAACTGCAAGGGTCAGTTGTTTATGTGGATGATCCTTTCCTTCCCCAAAATGTAATGCTTCCATTATGGATAGGCCTGCACAATGAAATACATCTCTTTGTTATAAATGGGATACTTCTGGATTGTGTATGAAAGTGTCTCACTGTGATATGCCACTGGATGCCCCTCTTGAGTAAGGACTGCCCCAATAGCATAGTCAGAGGCATCTTTCTCAATCTAAAATGGTTGTTACAAGTCTGGTAAAGTGAGCATTGGTGTAGAGAAAAGGTGATGTTTCAACTCTGTGAATGCCTTCGGTTGAGATTCATAGAAAAATAATTTTTATTTTGCTCCTCCCTTAGCGACTTGACTCAAGGGCCAAGTGATATGAGAGAATCCAAACAAGAACCTGTGGTAGAAATTGACAAGACCCAGAAAGCTGCGGAGCTCTGTCAGAGTGCTTGGGGCTATCCAATCCCGAAGGACTTGGATCATGGATTGGTCCACATTCACCCCCCATTCATCAATAATGTATTCCAGATATTGAACCCGGGTCATGCAAAAAGTGAATTTCTCCAAATTGGCACATATCTTGTGTTGTCGCAGTGTTTGGAGAACCTATCAGATGTGGTGGAGGTGCTCTTCCCAACTCTAGTTGAAGATTAGGATGTCATCCAAGTATACCACTACAAATGAGTTGGTGAATGAATGCAATATGTCATCCATCAGCCTCATGAAGGTTGTAGGAGCATTCGTCAACCCGAAAGGCGTAACCAGCCATTTGAAAAGGCCCTCCTTGGCTTTGAAGGCAGTCTTCCACACATTGGAGGGTTCGATTAGTACCTACTGATATCAGGAATTCAAGTCAATGTTGCTGAAATATTTTTCCCTCTTGAGTTGGTCTAGAAGGTCATCAATCCATGGATCAGGTACCTACTCTAGAAAGTGATCTTGTTCAGCACCAGTAATCAATACAAAGTCTCCAAGTCCAATCCTTCTTCTGTACCAAGACAATCAAGCTCCCGCAGGGAGATGAACTCGGCTGGATATGACCTTTTTGCAGAAACTCCTGAATCTGCCTCCAGATTATGTCATTCTCCAAAATGGACCACCGATAGATTGGTCCATTAGGCAATGATGCACCTAGAGTCAGATCGATGGAGTTCTTGACCTAAAAGTGCAAAGGCACCCCTATGGTGGAGGTGAAGATGTCCTCGTAATCCTCCGTGACCTTTTCCAACTATTGTTTTTGTGGAGAGGGGCCCTGTTTAGAGGTCATGGCCACCATCTTCTTCTTTCCCTGAGGATGTATCATCAGGAAAACAAATTTCCTAATTTTGGAAATGAGGTTACTGCATTGTTTTGTAGTAACCAAAGATATGGTGGTAGGTGATGCTACCTTTGTTATCCCGTACAACTTGTTTCCCAAAGTAAAATTAACAACATGAATTCTTGACTCATACACAATATGTCACTTCCACAAGTATGGTTGTCCTTGTTAGCCCTGAGGCACACTACTGCTATTTTAATGGAAATGACCCCTTTTAACTCTAATGGCCCATGTCTCCTCTTGCACTACTTTGGCCATAATCCAGACTTCAAAATTATACACCCATGCTCATAAAATCAGTGGGTCTGCTCTCGGTTCATATCCTTTCTACTGTGCACTCTCTCATCTATTTTTCCTCAGACCGATCTCTGCCATCCATTACATTTGTCGCTATCGCGCATCCCCATCAGTGTATCACAATGATTAACGATCAGATCTTGACCGTTGATCTGAACTCGATCCGACAATTGTCGCTTAGCTGATCAAATCAACTGCACGACGATCTTCCACCATCATATCCGATGGTTCACGATGATTTCGAGTGAGCAACAAGAGAGAAGGATACCCACCCAAAAAACTGGTTTCCTCTCTCTCCTTTGCTGCTACATGGCGTGTGATGGATGGAATTAGGCAGGCTCTGACCTTTACTGCTTACTGCCCGATGACCGCCTGAAAGAAACCATTTCCACCTAAGCAAACCTCTCCCGGGCATTATCCTTTGAGCACCTCGTCCACCTGATAGTTGTTCGATCTTCTTATCTGATATTTGACATCTCAAACTTATTCTACTCCCGTCACGACTTCCAGCCTTCAGCGATTGATCTCCTCCATCCATTCCTCCGGATCCAACGACCCTAATTCACGATCATCTTAGTTCATCCTCTGCCGCCTGACTGACATCCCAACTATCGATCCACACCATCCAAAAACCAAAATTCCCCTGCACCCCACTTCCCATTAGTCACCCAAGGGGGAAATTGTTGGCTCAGTCGGTGTTTTGATAGCTGGACAGTTGAACTGAAATAATGGAATGCATGGCTGGAAGGGGAAAAAACAACAGCGCAGTGCAGCCAAACGAACAGGAATGGTCATGGAACGTCACTGGCATAAGTGAGCCACCAGATAGCGAGGAAAAATTACTAGAAATTGGTTACTGTGTTTGTTAAAAAGACAGAGGGGATACATTAAGACCTCTCTAGCCTCAAAGGGTTCGAGAGCATTGTAAAATGCCTATAAATGGTTGAAAGCTAGAACAAACAAGGGTTCAAATTTTGGAGATTGTGGAGACTCTATTCCTTCAACATCTCATCTTCATTATAGTAATACAAGATTCTTTTGTTGTTACATGTTCAATTCCCATTTTCTCCTCTGTTCTAAGCTTACACTTGAATGGGTTATTCATGTTTTCTTCCGTGTCTAATGCCAGATAACTGTCATCTTATCTCTACATTGATAAATTAGATTTGAAAGCTTCATTTACATTCTATAGCTAGCCATTCATATGTGTTTATATATGTATTTGATGGTACAGTCAAGATTCTCCATCTATCCATTGAATCTATAAACTATTGAGCATTAGTGGTCTAAAGCATTGTCAAGCTGAGGGTGTTCATGCATGTATTGAGTGAAAATAGAGTTGAAACAGTCATTTGACTTGATCCAAACCATCATCCATTCCAATAGTTCTGAGAATGATATTGAAGATTTATATGTTACTAGGCATCTTCGAGCTACAATCTAGGAAAGCTTCCTAGAGTGCTAACATAATTGGCATCGTTGCCGGGGAGAGGATATTGAAGCTCAACTTCCCTGGAGGATGACACAGATCCAACTTTGATGATAGAAAAAGTCTGGACACTTTTTCGGTTGTAATCATCTATCTGTCAACTCTACTCAAGGATGAATAGTGTTGGCTCAGTTTGTGAGGCATACTAGGAGAAATCCTCAAAAGCCACTAGCTAACCCAGTATCTGACCCTGAAAAATCATCAAAGAAAGAAAGGCATTGCAAAAAGGAGCATCAGGTTGAGGTAGCTCTAAACAATATTCTATATCTCTTCAAGAAAATCCTGTAATGGAACAAATGCATGTTGAGAGTATAGCATCTAATACTAGTAGTGAAGAAAAAATCTCAGAGACTCATAGAGATCCTTATACTTTATGTTCTCCTTTTGTTGAAATCCCAAAGGAAACCTCTCCTCCTATCCATTGTACTCCTTTAGTCCTATCAGTCACTCCTCAACCCCCTGTCATTTAGATTTCCAGTACCCTTATAGCCACCACAGCTATGGCAAGACCACAAGCACCTACCAAAATGGAAAGAATCATAGCTGCTAGGTATGGAACTCCAGTACTGCCCACTCCTTTGAATGCCATGCTTACTAGAGAATATCAAAAGTATATGCCTAAGTTCACTGGGACTGAAGGTGTTAGAGATGAAGAACATCTTGAATCATTCTATATTTATGTTGATAACCTGGACATTAGTGAAGATGATGTATGGATGAGAGTCTTTGTCCAAAGTCCAGATGGAGAGGCTAGGAAATGGTTCAGAGAACTAACCCCAAGGTCTATAACAGATATTGAGGCATTAGATGATGCATTCCTAAAGCATTGGGTGGATAAGAAGGATCTACTCTACTACCACACTAAATTTGGGAACTTAAAGAGGGAAAATGGTGAGTTGTTGTCTGATTTTAATAAGAGGTTTAACCATATGTACAACAAGATACCAGCTGAAGTAAAACCCACCAGTACCTCTGCTAAACTCATCTATGCCAGTGCCTTTGATTCTGACTTCTGTCTACTGTTGAGGGAGAGATGATGTGCTACCTTAGCTGATATGTAGGATGTAACATTGGAAGTAGAATCAAACATCATGGCTGAAAAGAAACTCAAGGGGAATTTTGATAGAAGGAGATAGAGGGGCGAATCCTCATCATCCTCAGATCCCAAGATAGATGAATTTAACAAGATGATAGAGTCACTAGCCTCTGAAATCTCCAAATTAAATGTTGAGCAGCACCCTGGGAAAGGAAGAGTTCCTAATACCTTTGCTCCTAGAAACCCAAATCCATATAGAAGAGCTAATGAGCAGCTGTAGATTCTGCAAAAAAGCAAATATGCCAATGAAGACCAAAGGGTGAAGCCCCTTTCTAGAATGTAGTCATGGAAGAAGAGCAGTTTGAAGAACATGATGAGATCCATTGTCTAGAAGACAAAGGTAGGGCCTCCTTTTTTACCTTAGCTGCCTATGAAAAGTCATTATTCAATGACCAAATCAGCCAAGAGTGGGATGGTGAAGCTATTCTGCAAACATATGATCGACACATATATGATCTAAGGTCGAAAATGAATAATTCCAAGGAAACTCTTGTTCAGAGAGTTGTTGTCCCTACGATACAACAAGCTAAAAAGTAGAAATGACTGACAGTTGATCCCATCATGCTCAAAGCTGCAGCTCACAACGTAAGAGGCCTTGACAAGTCTCCTTCTCCTTCCAGTTTTGAATCAAAAATTCAAAAGATAAGGATACCTATACCTCTTATTGAACTAGTGAAGAATGAGTCCTTCAAGAGGTCTATCCTCGAGGCCCTTGAGCCTAGTGTCATCCAAGCCTCCACTGACTATATAAATCTACAAGATGACAAACCAGCTATTGTTCTCAGCCCAATGATTAAAAATTATGATGACAACTCCCCATCATTCTATGTATCTTTGACTATTCATGACAAAATCCTTCACAACTACCTTCTAGACACAGGAGCCAGCCATAATCTAATGCCTAAGGCTATCATGGATGATCTGAAAATCACCGTACGAGTGACTTCAGTTAAGATTTATTAAACAAAAGGTATTACAGACTCATGTGTTGGTGTGTGTTCTGTGTTATTGAAACAACGGATCGATCAGATTGCCAATACACAGAAATTTTGAATGGAAAGACAACAGAGAAATACAGTAAGAAACACAAAGACACAAACAATTTTAATAAGGAGTTCACCCTATTCTCCAGGGCTATGTCTCAGGTACAGCTTCAGTGATGGCCTTATTTTATTATGTCTTTGAGCAGAGAAATTACAACACAACGACTCAATATGAGTTCTCCTGAAGAAGATTTTACTTGGCGGGGTGGTTCTTGGATTCCCTAAGCCACTTGGAGTACACAGACTCTTGTTCTTCCTGCCAGCTTTGTGACCCTCGGTCTATAGTGGAAAGAGTCAACTGTGATGCTCAATCCGGACAGATTCCTCTATGGGAAGGCTTGATTCTTCATGCTCTTTGGTGCTCGATGCTGCCTGTGGTTAGCTTGGCCCTCTGTCTCCTCTTCTTGGCTTTTCTGCTCTCTGTGTTCAGTCCTCCTCTCAGGGTTCACTTGTCACTGTCTCTCTTGGTCGCTTGGACTCTTCGATCTAAATCTCTCGTCTGATGATCGTTCACTACCTTTTCTCATGGCTTTAGCCATTCGACCTCCATGCCTATCCGTTTCCTCTCCCACCTGTGTCAATTCGCCTGTCGCCTGCGTGCTTGGAATTCCCTGTTCGGTGTCAGCATGAACGCTCGAGAAGTACCCACGTGTCCTCATCAGAACTAAGCTAGCCCGCTCATCGATTTGTTGCTTTCTCCACCATGGTGGTCAACGAATTCCAAATCCTCTTAAATCGCGGCTTAATCCCGTGTCAATTCTGCTCTGTCCATCGGGTGCAATCTCAGCCATCCGATTTGGGCTCCACCAGATCTAATGTCATTCGCACATCGAGCATAGTTGACTTGCTCGACCGATAACGCGTGATCGCGGTGGTTTTTCTCTCTCCTCCCCTACCATGTGTTATCACTCAGGTTGTCCTTAAAGCTCCTTAAAGGATACGACTGAGGTAACCACAAACCAATCTTTGGACTGCAGGTCCTAGCCTACCTGCAATCAGAGAGGGCTCTCTCTTTATAATTTAGCTTTGTTTTGGGTTGATTTTTAGGCTAGTTATGATTTTCTTGGGTTTTGTTTTGATTTTGGTGGGATGGAGGTTTCTTTCAAACAGAGTTGGGATGCATAGTGTGAGAAGTTCAAACCATTGGGCATGGAGTCGTGGATTAGGCTTGCTATTGCGTTTTCTTGGTCAGAAGAGGAATACAAAGTAGGATAGCTACACATAAAACAATATCAAGCTGGAATAAGGATGGAGTGAAGGTCAGTGAATGAAAGGCAACTAAGTAGCTCTCATTATGCTAATAGAGGGAAGGTGAATGAACATTTATATAGGAGAAATCAAGGATTCCTAAACAACATTCATATACGAAGGAACTAGTGTAAATATGAGCCAATCAGTATTCATATTCAGGAATAATTCAGAGGAAAACATAGATAAATCATAGAAATTGAGAACAGAATACAACTAAGTGAGCTCTGAACTATTCTTTCTTTCTGCTATTTAGATAGTGAAACAATGATGGCATAAACACATATAAACTGTAAACAGAGATAAGAAACACTTATTGGGCTATGTAGAAGCATTAGGATTCCATAGTCACTCTTCAGTCATTAAAACACAACAGTCAGTTCATCTCCCAAACATTCCAGTGATCTTTGATTATAGAGACTCTCAGAAAATACAGTGCAAGTCTAGAGAGGAAGTTATCGACCAACCAACCCTTAAAATAGTGCAAAGGGTGGTTTAAATAGAAAATATTTACAAACATCCATTGAACAGGTGTCAAGGGAGAAAATATCTCAAAATATCTATCAAAAAAGAGCAAAAAGAGATCTGTGCAATAACTGCTTCTAATGCTATGTTGTGCTGGAAATAAATGCAATAAAATATCTAAAACAGTTGCACATAAGGCAGCAGCCTCATCAAAATGGCTCTTTAGGGCTGCACAGGGTCCTGCAGCTTCAAAAATGGACAGAAAGAGTGCCTTGAGCCACACGTTGTCCTCTGTGTGATAACTATGCATTTAAGGAAGCAGCGCTGCTCCAAAAATATGACTGGGAACAGTGTCTCTGCAATAACTCTGCCTTGAAAGCCTTCATCTATGCCTTTAGGTGGCTTTAAAGCAACAAAAGAAGTGTTGGTGAGCCTTAATGGCTGAATGATGCTTTGTTGACTTAGTTGGGCTTGCTTTGCTTTCATTTGCCTTGAAAAACTGGACTGATACTCTTTGCCACATCCTGATACACTTTGGCACTGAATCTGGGCCTTTTCTCACCGCTGATACTCTTTAAACTGTCCCATCGCCCCTTTTCTGCCCTTTAATGCAAAATTAACTGTTGCTAATGTCCTCCGTGGCCTTTGGGTGCAATCGGCGCTTGGCCGATCAAAAATAGCATTAAACCTTGCAAAAAATGCTGCAAAAAGGAGGATTTGTATGCTGCTGACTATGCTGAGGCCGAGACTGGCTTCTGGAGCTAAACAGGGCTTTGGAGCAATCCATAATGGCTTAAGGATGCATGAATTTCTTTAACTGGAGCTGGGCGTGGGTGCTAGAAGAAACCCTGTGAAAAATGGTCGTCTTCCTTTTATAAGGAAAAAATGCCTTAAAACATGAAATTTTACCAAAACTAGGGCGGGAGCGATCACTATTCATTAGATTAAATCATAGCCGTTGGATCCGGCGCGGGCCTATCCAACAGCTGGCGCTAACTCGCATAGGGGCGGACCATTGGTCCCAACATATAAAACCTCCGAACTGCCACGGACCCGAAATGCTTTGAGGCTGCCCTTTATAACTTTTCGGCTCTGCCATATCCGAGCCTTCCCTTTTCGCTCTACAAAGGATCCTCACGGACCCGAAATCCTTATTGTGCCACGCTATAATTTATTTCAGCTCCGCCAGTAGGACATGGGGAGAGCCGCAAACAGATCATGACCATTGATTTGGGAGGGCGATCCGACGGTCGGCGATAAATCGCATCGGGGCGGACCATTGGTCCCAACATGTAAAACCTCCGATGAGCGAAATAGCTGGCGGACCCGATCTGATTATAGGCCCTTCTTTATTGCATTTCAGGTCCGACCCATCGGCGAACCCAAATCGGCGGATTTACAATGGAACGGGTCTGCAGACCCGAAATCCTTTAAACTCTGTTGCATTTGTTATTTCGGCTCCGCCATATTGGAGCAATCCCTCTTCGCTATGTAACGGGCTCCTTTCGGACCCGAAATCCTTATGCGCCACGCGTATATTACTTTTCGGCTCCACTGGTCGGAGCCATATATGGGGTTGTTGTGAATCAATATGAGTCGTTGATCAGCGGGCCCAAATGGGCGGCTGAGATTAAATCGGTAGTTCGGCAATCGGCGGGGCAATGGGTATACACATATGTGCGATCGTCGAAATGGGCGATCGCCGAAACGATGTGGACCGTTGATCTGGGCGGGACGATGGACGGTTATGATTTGGTCGCTGCTTTACCGTCGGCAATATCGCGATAAGGCTTGTGATAGGTGAAAATGTGGGTTTTTTGCGATAAACTTAAGTTTTATGAAAAACTTAGGTTTATGCGGTAAAATGTGATATATGCGGTAAAACGTGAAATTGCGATGCGGAGAGCTCCCGATAGTGATATCGCATCGGCGGAGGGGTCGGGGGCATATATATGTGCACATATGAGTTGTGATATACCGAGTGTGAAATCGCATCGGCGAGGGATGGATCGGAGGTATAAAAAGGGGGCCTACAATGATCGCTGCGACCTCCGACAGCGATATCGCGTCGGAGGGGAGAAAATGAATTCGGAGGAGGGTTTTAACACTAAAGGGAGGCTTTTGTGGAATCGGAGGGGCCCTTTTAATATTTTGAAGGGATTCTAAGGCATTGGAAGGGGTCCGATAGCTTTAAAAGAGGGTTTTAATGCTTGGAAGGAGTCAGAAAGCATTTAAGAGGAATTTTAGATACTTTGAGAAGGGTTTAAGGCCAGAAAGGGGTTTATGCCTTGGAAAAGGTAAAACAAGGCCAAAAGATGGATTTTATACATTTGGAGAGGGATTTTATGCTTAGGAATGAGTCCTAATGCTTTGGAAGATAGTTAGGGGGGTGAAGTGAGGATTCTTGTTGAGTTTCAGATAAACTTAGCAATTTCCAAGGATGTATATGGTTATTTTCAACCAGGGGGAGGGATAAATATATAGGGGAGTTATATACATAGTTTTTGTAGGGGAAGGGGAAATAGATAAGGAGTTACATAGTAGTGTTAGTAGTTAATATGACAATGATGAGAAAAGTGCTAAGTATGATGTCTTAGGCTATCAATGGGGGAAAATGACTGATAGAAGAAGTGTGAACATTCCTTGAGTGAAGCAGATCTTCACCAAGGCAAATGATATGAAAAATGATGAAATTAAGAGGTAGCAAGCAGATCTTGACCTCTTTAGGGAAAGTTAGTGAGTGATTTGGGCAAAGGGGAAGAATAGGAAGTTAGTCATGCCTCGCTTGAAATCCTTCAAATGGAAATCCGCCTCAAACTTGTGATATGATAGATATAACACTTGACAATATGAAATGGATCACAAGCCATGATTCTGCAACCACAAAGCTACCTACCATTTTCTCTTCTTTTGGTTTGGGTGCACTTGAACTAGCATGCCCAGCATTTCATTCTTTTCTTCTTGTTGTCCTCCTATCTACAACTACACTTATTGCATCCAGGGGCTCAGATTAGGCTGTTGAGCACCCTTGTTTCTCTACTTATTTACAGATCTGCCAAGATTAAATAGTTTGGACAGATGTTTATTTTCTATATTCTACAACAAGAAATTGAAACCTAGGGAGACCAAGATTAAGTTGTTTGGACCTCCCTTAGCTGAAAACTCATAAAAAATGGAACACAACAGTGGCATTTAGACTAGCACACTCTCATGGATACTTCTCTAGCCATATGTAGCAAATATGGAGCATTGCAGCAAGCAAAGTATGACATATTTGGCATGTAAAAATGTCGATCATGAAAGATGATTAACCTGTTGCAGTAGGAGGCTAACAGTGGCTCCACTTGGGGATGGCTTTTCCTTGTGACAAGCCAAGAACAGCAGGTCAGAAATGCCTTGATCCTCTGTAGTTGCTGTTAATTGAAAATTTATTCTGTGCCAACTGTTGAATGACTAGAAGTTTAACTTCTGAATGCAGCACTCCTCCTTATCTGAAACACTATGAAAAATAAAGCATCGCCTGCTTCCTTCTGTGTGCTTGATATTGCATACACTTTTGCTTGAGCACTGCCTTGTGAAATAAACACAAAAAATAGAATAAAACTGGAGCTCTTATTTTCTTGTCTTTGAAATGGTGCTGAAGTAAACTGAAAATCCTCCTTTCTTTTTGATACTGTTGACTTGAAGACTACGAGCTGAAAATAGTTTCTCTTTAACATAAATCACTGTGATATGACAGTGTTGCTCTTGCTGTTTTGCTGAGATTACTGCAAAGAGAGAGATTAAAAATAGAGGACTTGCATTGGCTGTGTCTTCACAAACTTTGTTGCTGCTCCTCTAACAATCGGACTGTTTATAAAAATAAAAACAAAAGTGCTGATATATAAAAATATCAATGTACAAATAGATATATACAAAGCTGCGTTATGTTCCACAAAAGGGATCATGATAATGCTTCACCATACGGCCATTTACAGGGCCTTCTTCAGCAGTGCTTCCCTCTACAGATTTGAGGAAATATGTGTTATTTCCCTGAACAGCAGAAATAAAAAATGGCCCTCTCCAAAGGAAATTGAATTTTGCATGCTTTCCCTTGTCTTCTCTTCGTGAGTCCCACCTTAGAACTTTTTTGCCAACACATAAATTCTCAGCCTTAGTCCTCTTATCAAACATCCTTTTGAGCTTCTCTTGCATAATTTGAGCTCTGTCATAGACCTGCTCTCTTGTCTACTGCAAATGAATTGTTTGGTTTATCCTCCTTTGTATATCATTTGGCTCAGCTTGAATCTCTTGCAGCAGCTTGATAATAGGAATACCCAGTGATGAAGGAAATCTGGCCTCCATGCCATATACTAGCTCATAAGGGCTCATCCCAATGGATTTCTTGTTTGACAATCTGTCTGCCCATAGGGCATTTGTGAGCTTTCTATGCCAGTTCTTCTTGTTTTCTTCTAAGATCTTCTTGATAATACTAATCAGGCTCTTGTTAGATGACTCGGCTAAGCCATTACCTTGAGGGTAATAGGCTGTGGAGTGGCCTAAGGTAATGTGAAATTTATGTTAAAAATTGATCATCTTTTTGGATTTGAAAGCAGTGGCATTGTCAGTGATGATCTTTTCAGGGCAACCAAATCTGGGAAGGATATTGCACTCAAGGAATTGGATAATGGTGGTGCCATTGGCCTACCTGCATGGAATGGCTTCAATCCACTTGGTGAAATAGTCGGTGGTAGTTAGAATCCACTTATGCTGGCCTGAGGAAGAGGGATGGATTTCTCCAATGAAGTCAAGACCCCATTGTTGAAAAGGATTTTCAGTTGAGATGGGCTTAAGAGGCAAGGGAAACAACTTTCTTTTGCCCTCAAAGATTTGGCAATTGTGACATGAAATAGAAAACTTCTTTACATCTGCAAACAAAGAGGGCTAATAGAAACCAGCCCTTAAAATTTTATCAGCAGTGGACTTCCAATATAGATGTCCTCCATAGTCCCCTGCATGGAATTCTTTCATGACATTATTAGTTTCATTTATGGTCAAACAATTAAGCAATATTCCTTCATGATTCTTCCAAAATAAAGCACCATCTAAGACACAAAATTTCAAAGCCCTCATTCTTAAAAATCTCTTCTTGGTCTTGGACAATCCTGGGGGAGCCAACAGGTTTAACAATACGAAGCATATATCAGCATACCATGGGGATTGCAGAAAGGTGTCACTGATCTATGGAGTCACCAGCTCCTGTTCATTGTCCAGTTGGTTGATGTCTAAGGCTTGAAAGTTTGTTTCGGACATCAGTTTGGCTAAACCTTGTCCCTTTATTAGCTTGGTTGGCTTTATTTCTATGTCATACTCGAGAATGTTAGCAATCCACTTGCCTCTTTTGCCTTCTAACCCCTCTTGGGTTAATATGTCTTTTACAACAGCATTTGGGACATAAGCAATCACATGTGAATATAAAATATAAATTCTGAAGTCTTTGATTGCTTTAACAAGGGCATAGGCCTGCTTCTCCATGATTTGGTACTTCAGGGGTGCATCTCTTAAGGCTGGGCTGAAAAAGGCGATTGGCTTTTCATTTCCTTGGTCATCCTTTTGCAATAGGACAACAGCTATGATATTATCAAATGCAAATGAAAATATGATAAAGTCCCTATCAAATTGAGGACTTGTGAGAACTCGGGCTTGAGTTAGGGCAAATTTGATACTTTCAAATGCTAGCTTGGTTTCAAGAGACCATTTTACCTTGGCATCCTTCTTTAACATGTTGCTCAATAGTCTTATCAGCTCGGCTAGATTTGGGATAAATCTCCTTAGGAAATTGATCTTTCCTAGGAATGCTTGCAGCTCTTTTATGTTTCTTGGATATGGGATTTGCAATATGGCTTGGATCCTTTCCAGATCAATTCTAATCCCATCTTTTGAAATGATATGTCCAAGTAATTTGCCTTCTTCAAGGCCAAATAAAGACTTCTTGGGGTTCAAGGAAATGCCATATTTCCTACATGTCAGGAACACTTGTCTCAAATGTCTTAGGTGCTCTTGATCAGATTTAGAGAAAGGGGTAAGATCATCAAGATAGACAACCAAGAAATCATGGATTTCCTTGGAAAATTCAATGTACATGGCCCTTTGAAAGGTGGCACCTGTGTTCTTTAGGCCGAAAGGCATTTTCACTTATTTAAATGTTCCCCACGGTGTTGTAAAGGCTGTCTTGTCTTGATCATCTGGGTGAACCAGTATTTGATTAAAACCTGAAAAGCCATCTAGCAAAGAGATGACCCCACTACTATTTGTAGGATGTGGTCCATTTTGGGCAATGGGTAGTGGTATTTAAGGGAGACTTGGTTTAAGTTTCTCAAATCTACACAAAGCCTAATCTCACCTGTTTTCTTTCTTGTGGGAACAAGATTGGATACCCATTCAGAAAATCTAATGGGTGCTATGATACCTGCTTCAAACATTCTTTTCACTTCTTTCTCAATTAAAGAGAGAAGCACAGGATTGATTCTCCTTAGTTTCTGTTTGAAGGGCTTTTGATTTGGCTTTAAGGGAATGGTATGTTGAATAATTGAGGTGTCATAGGACTTCAAGTCCTCATAACTCCAAGCAAATACATCTTGGAATTCTTTGAACAGCTCAACATATTTGGGCTTTTGATCGGGTGGCAAAGTTTGAGATAGTTTGATCATTTTGGGCTTCTCTGTTGTCCCAATGTTGTGTTCCTCTATGGCAATGTTTAGGGGCTGCATCTTAGGCTTTTTACGGACATCATTGGAATCAAACATATCTTCTAATGGGGTGAGGCCAGTAGGCAGAAATTTATCCTTTAAATAAATGATTTCGGCCTCTGTTTTGGCTATTTCCTCCAAATGCATCTGTTTCAGCTCTTCTATGTTTTCTTCATCAAAGATGGTTGGCTGTAGCAATTTTCTAGTTGTTTCAGCTGTTACAGTTTGCTGGATTTGGTTTATTGCTTGCAGTGGATCATCCATAGCATCCATATCAATGTTTAGGCCTGAAAACTCATGCTGTAAGGTAAGAAAATTGTTGATTTAAGCATCATCCTCAAACACTTGCCAATCTTTAATGTTATTTGGGACAACAGACCTATGTTTTATTTCAGCATTGAAATGGTGATTTGGCCCAAAGGGAAGCTTACATGTACTAGCGAAAGTGGCTAGGCTATGAGCATGAATGTTATGATTTCTTGAAATCTTGGCAAGCTTGGATTCAATGAATGTATCAAGTATTGCAGTGGCAGAAATCCTATAAGCTCTTAGCCTTCTATCATTGGTAACAAAGTTTCCTTTCATTTGTTGGATTACTAGGTCTGAGTTACCTAGCATGGAAACTTTGGCAGCTCCTAAAGCTTTGAGCAACTTAAGGCCTAAGAGGACTGCCTCATACTCAGCCATGTTGTTGGTGCATTTGAAATTCAATCTATAAACATGACCCTCTGCATGGTTGTTATGTGTATTATGAATCCATATTCCTGCCCCTGCTCCTAACTTGTTAACAGAGCCATCAAACTCTAAATACCATGTGATTTATTGCTTGTGGTTAATATTAAGAGTTTCAGTCATTTTAGGATTGGGCATACCTAGGTTTTGTGCTTCATGTGGTTCTTCTTGTACGCTGGTTGCACTAACTGTTTTGACAGTTTCCTGGGTATGGGCAATCAATTCTTGATTGATGCATCTTTCTTGTTCTAAAGGAAAAGGCCTCTCATTAGTTAGAGGACTTGTTTCATCATTAAACAAAATAAAAGAATCCATATCAGAATGGATTGAATAGATAGGGAAATTCTGGGGCTTTTCCTCACTACTTACCACATACTTCATCAGTGTTTCTCTATACAGTCTCTTTGGTTGCCCAAAGACTGAAATAGTGGCATAGGAGAGGTCTAATTGGAGAGATCCTTGGAGTTTTTCCCCCCAAGATCTTGACAAGAGCATGCCATACTTTGGTGGAATGTCAGCAACCACCACATCCATGAGGATTGTCTTGTTTGGGTATTGGACTAAGGAGACACACAAGTCTTTGATAAGGCCTAAACATTTGACCTGACTTGAGTCAAAGGAGAATAGATCTTTGTAGGGTCCTGTGACATCAAGGTTTAGCTTCTCCATTACAGCTTTGGGCATAAGGTTGTGTGAGGCACCTGAGTCAAACATTGCATTATGTAAAACTTTATCATGTATGTGAAGACTGACATAAAAGGGTAGAACAGCTCCATGTGCTGATTTGCCATCAACTTCTGGACCAAAAAGAAACTCAGGTGTATCATCTAAAACATTCACTTCATCCCTATTCTCTGGCATTTGCAGTGATCTTTGGATTTGTTGCCTATACACATCATGCTTTGCAAGTTCAGATAAGGGGATGGAAATCTTAAGTTTGCTTATTTCTGCTTCTAAGTTGAATGGTTCCTCCAATGGAGTCTTCGTGTTGGCAATAGCAGATTTCCCCTTTTCAATTGTATTTTCTGCATTTTCCTCTTGATTATCAGTGTTATGGTGAGTGATACCTTGCGGTATTTCTATTTTGGGAAGGATTTTAGGAGTGCTGTTCAAGTTCTCTTTCGAGGGAGAAGGTGGCAGGGGCTGATCAACAGAAAGATGTATGTCTGTTATGTCCTCTACTGTCACTTGGTGCGGGTTTGGGACAGTTATATCAGTTGTTTCTATTATAATAGCCTTGCCTCTAATCTGGTTGGGTTGTTTGCCCTCCTTTGGTTTAACTTTTTCGGGCACATCTATGGTTCTTGTCCTCAGCTTATACTGTTCATGGACTTCATAAATAGCTGAATCATAACCTTCTTTAAAGTCAAAAGACTCACCAGAGTTAGTCTGAAATTGATTTATCTCATGGTCATCTTGGTCTTCTTGAGTTAGGAAAATTTGTTGCTCACCCTTCAAATCCACCAAGTTCATGTGAGTTTCCTCTATGGCATCACTAGATGTGGATGCTTCTGTATAATTTTCTTGGAAAGGAGGCCTTATATCACGGTTTGGGCTAGATCTACCAGCGTTTGAGTTCTGAGTGTTCCTGAAATTTGGGTTCCTTACAGTGTTAGGCTGTTGTCCTTCCCATGATGATTTCCTCTCAACACTCTCTACTCTGTCTCCCAGCCTGTGCATGCCATTGATAATAGCATCTAGCTTTTGATCCAAGGCTGAGGGCTCTTCCTTGAAGGTGGTTCTTCTCTCAGTTCTAGCTCTGTTCCTTTTGGAAATTAAATTTGCCTCCACAGTGACAGCCACATTTTGCATGTCTGCAAGGCTGTTAGGGGCTCTTTCTTTTAATTGGTAGGCCATCTCTGGGTCGAATCCATCAGGGAGTTTATATATGGCAAGGTCAGGTGGGGGCCTTAAGTTTTGTGGGATAGCATTATAAACGCTATTGAACCTTGCACAATAGTCCAAGACTGTTTCTTGTGGACCTCTTTTGATTGTATCATATTCAGCTAGTATGTGCAAAGGGTCTTTCTTTTTCTCCCATTTGTTGATAAATGACTGGTATAAGGCTCCTGGGTCTGCTATGGAATGGGCTGGGAGTGCTCTAAACCAAGTCCTGACATCACCTGACAAGCTTTGGACAAAAATCTTCATTCTCACACCATCATCGTCAATCTCATAGCTTTCAAAGTAATCCTGCATTTTCTTTGTATGCTGAAGGGCTGTGCAGGCATTTGTGCCATCAAAATATGTGATTTTAGTTTGGTAATCCTGAGGCATAGCTCCAGGATTAGCAGGTAATTACAAAGGTGCATATTTGTTAGCCATATTCACAGGGATAAGAGGGACAATAGGAACAACTGGGATAATAGGAGTAGTAGTGGTAGCATGTGCAGTGAATGGAGGTGTGGAAGGAGTGCTTTGAGAGGTGGATGAAGAACAAGGGGAACTAGGGGTCGAACGAAATAAAACTTTGACAGGGGTTGGGCCACAACGTGGGTGAACTGCTTCAGGACTATTATCAGCAAAATCCTCTCTTCGCTCTAGCTTCCTGAGGTTTCTTTGGATCAAATTCGGATTTTGAAAGGCAGCTGTAGGATTTGGGTCTGGATTTGACCTTGTATAACGTGAATTCTTCCTGGGAGCCAGCTTCTGGCTTGTTTTTTTCGGGGATTTTCTAAGAATATTTGGGTTAGAAAGAAACTTTTGAAGGTTTGGTTCTTTCCCAATGGAGCTTTCCAACTTGATTTGTGAAATTAACTGAGGAAAATACTCAACGGAGTCGCCATTATGTTATCACTCAGGTTGTCCTTAAAACTCCTTAAAGGATACGGTCGAGGTAACCACAAACCAATCTTTGGACTGCAGGTCCTAGCCTACCTGCAATCACAGAGGGCTCTCTCTTTATAATTTAGCTTTGTTTTGGGTTGATTTTTAGGCTAGTTATGATTTTCTTGGGTTTTGTTTTGATTTTGGTGGGATGGAGGTTTCTTTCAAACATAGTTGGGATGCGTAGTGTGAGAAGTTCAAACCATTGGGCATGGAGTCGTGGATTAGGCTTGTTGTTGCGTTTTCTTGGTCACAAGAGGAATACAGAGCAGGATAGCTACACATAAAACAATATCAAGCTGGAATAAGGATGGAATGAAGGTCAGTGAATGAAAGGAAACTAAGTAGCTCTCATTATGCTAACAGAGGGAAGGTGAATGAATATTTATATAGGACCAATCAAGGATTCTTAAACAACATTCATATACGAAGGAACTAGTATAAATATAAGCCAATCAGTATTCATATTCATGACTAATTCAGAGGAAAACATAGATAAATGACAGAAATTGAGAACAGAATACAACTAAGTGAGCTCTGAACTATTCTTTCTTTCTGCTATTTAGATAGTGAAACAATGATGGCATAAACACATATAAACTATAAATAGAGATAAGAAACACTTATTGGGCTATGTAGAAGTGTTAGGATTCCATAGTCACTCTTCAGTCATTAAAACACAACAGTCAGTTCATCTCCCAAACATTCCAGCGATCTTTGATTATAGAGACTCTCAGAAAATACAGTGCAAGTCTAGAGAGGAAGTTATCAACCAACCAACCCTTAAAACAGTGCAGAGGTTGGTTTAAATAGAAAATATTTACAAACATCCCTTGAACAGGTGTCAACGGAGAAAATATCTCAAAATATCTATCAAAACAGAGCAAAAAGAGATCTGTGCAATAACTGCTTCTAATGCTAAGTTGTGCTGGAAATAAATGCAATAAAATATCTAAAACAATTGCACATAAGGCAGCAGCCTCATCAAAATGGCTCTTTAGGACTGCACAGGGGCCTGCAGCCTCAAAAATGGACTGAAAGAGTGCCTTGAGCCACGCGCTGTCCTCTGTGTGATAACTATGCATTTAAGGAAGCAGCACTGCTCCAAAAATATGACTAGGAACATTGTCTCTGCAATAACTCTGCCTTGAAAGCCTTCATCTATGCCTTTAGGTGGCTTTAAAGCAACAAAAGAAGTGTTGGTGAGCCTTAATGGCTGAATGATGCTTTTTTGACTTTGCTGGGCTTGCTTTGCTTTCATCTTCCTTGAAAAACTGGACTGATACTCTTTGCCGCATCCTGATACACTTTGGCACTGAATCTGGGCCTTTTCTCACCGCTGATACTCTTTAAACTATCCCATCACCCCTTTTTTGCCCTTTAATGCAAAATTAATTGCTGCTAATGTCCTCTGTGGACTTTGGGTGCAATCGGCGCTTGGCCGATCAAAAATAGCATTAAACCTTGTAAAAAATGCCGCAAAAAAGAGGATTTGTATGCTGCTGACTGTGCTGAGGCCGATACTGGCTTCTGGAGCTAAACAGGGCTTTGGAGCAATCCATAATGGCTTAAGGATGCATGAATTCTTTAACTGGAGCTGGGCGTGGGTGCTAGAAGAAACCCTGTGAAAAATGGTCGTCTTCCTTTTATAAGGCAAAAATGCCTTAAAACATGAAATTTTACCAAAACTAGGGCGGGAGCGATCACTGTTCATTAGATTAAATCATAGCCGTTGGATCCGGCGAGGGCCGATCCAACGGTTGGCGCTAACTCGCATCGGGGCGGACCATTGGTCCCAACATATAAAACCTCCGAACTGCCGCAGACCCGAAATGCTTTGAGGTTTCCCTTTATAACTTTTCGGCTCCGCCATATCGGAGCCTTCCCTTTTCGCTATACAAAGGATCCTCACGGACCCTAAATCCTTATTGTGCCGCGCTATAATTTATTTCGGCTCCGCCAGTAGGACATGGGGAGAGCCGCGAACAGATCATGACCGTTGATTTGGGAGGGCGATCCGACGGCCGGCGCTAAATCGCATCGGGGCGGACCATTGGTCCCAACATGTAAAACCTCCGATGAGCGAAATAGCTGGCGGACCCGATCTGATTATAGACCCTTCTTTATTGCATTTCGGGTCCCGCACATCGGCGAACCCAAATTGGTGGATTTACAATGGAACGGGTCCGCGGACCCGAAATCCTTTAAACTCTGTTGCATTTGTTATTTAGGCTCCGCCATATCGGAGCAATCCCTCTTCGCTGTGTAACGGGCTCCTTTCGGACCCGAAATCCTTATGCGCCGCGCCTATATTACTTTTCGGCTCCGCTGGTCGGAGCCATATATGGGGTTGCTGCGAATCAATATGAGCCGTTGATCAGCGGGCCCGAATGGGCGGCTGAGATTAAATCGGCAGTTCGGCAATCGGCGGGGCAGTGGGTATACACATATGTGCAATCGCCAATGGGCGATCGCTGAAACGATGTGGACCGTTGATCTAGGCGCGACGATGGACGGTTATGATTTGGTCACTGCTTTACCGTCGGCAATATCGCGATAAGGATTGCGATAGGTGAAAATGTGGGTTTTTTGCGATAAACTTAAGTTTTATGAAAAACTTAGGTTTATGCAGTAAAACGTGAAATTGCGATGCGGAGAGCTCCCGATAGCGATATCGCATCGGCAGAGGGGTAGGGGGCATATATATGTGCACATATGAGTTGCGATACACCGATTGCGAAATCGCATCGGCGAGGGATGGATCAGAGGTATAAAAAGGGGACCTACAATGATTGTTGTGACCTCCGACAGCGATATCGCGTCGGAGGGGAGCAAATGAATTCGGAGGAGGGTTTTAACACTAAAGGGCACTCGGATGCGGGTGCCACGCAGGAGATAGACGGCGAGCCACCTGGTAAGCATGGGCGGCCTCAAGCTTGAACGGGTCATTAACTGCCCTCCGCCGCCCTGGATGGCAAGCGTGAGAGCAAAGGCACGAGAGGACGGCAATTCATTGCCGGGTCTGTGCTCCATTAAATGTTGCAGAGGGGAGTTATGGCTTACCAGGTTCGAGGCAAGCCAGAGCAGCATAAGTATGTTAAGAATTTGGAAGGTTATGCATCGAATCAAGTTCGAATTGTGGAATTGGGTTTCTGGGCGTCAGGTCTCAGAGCACAGGCGCAAGAACTCCCTCTGGCAATTGGAGGTGGATACAGGGCATCGAGAGTGGGTGAAGGTGGTCTCACACCCTCATCGGACTTCAAGGAAAACATGGTGCCGCCGAGACAGAGGCTCATTAGCCGTCGAGGCACGGGAAGAGGCGGAACTTCACGCCCCCTGGTTGCCAGTCCATCTTCAAACTGCTGTCGTTGTCTGTGCCACCAGGTGGCTGAAGCAAACCCCATTCAGTCGCAGCAATTCATGGATGCCAGGACGCCGGACTCGAGCGCTGCCCCGCTACCTGCATTTGGTACAACGGTATTCTCCTTCAGCAGCGCCCAGGGAAATTCTAACATTCAAGCTCACGTTTCAGTCCTATTCTTGGAGGAACCGAAAGAGGAGGTTGGGGAGCAACCCAGCGCCCAAATTCATCTTGCTGAAAGCTCAAGAGCAGCTGAGGAAAAGGCAGAGGCACAACCTGAGCCAGGGGTCGTTCCACCATCGTCTCAACCAGCGCCCGCTTCAGGCAAAGCCAAGTATGATTGGGGACCTCCCCCGGAAGGCGAGTACTGGGTTTATCCGGAAGATTCGGATGAATAGACGCCGGCTCAACCAAGCTCCTGCCCTCAGACAATGCTCAGGTTTTTTTGTGAATTGCTACTCTTATCACAAGTGCTCAATGTATGTCGTGAATGTCTCTGTTTGGCTAGATAATTATGTAGTTTTGTGCTTGATCATGCCCTCGCGAGGGATTTTGATGAAAAACTTCCTTTTCTCTCTCTTGCCCCTGCGTGGGATAGACAATTTTGCTTTTTCTGGTCTCCAAAGCTCTACAGCCCCTGCGTGGGTTACCAGTCTCAGTCACGGTGCCCTTGCATGGGTATTTGGTCTCAATGGTATTGCCCCTGCGTGGGCATTCAGTAACGATGAGGATGCCCCTGCGAGGGTAGTTTTTTGTGAACACCATCAATCCAGAGTGCCACCCCTAGCCTCTGGCGACATGTAATCCTGGCTGTAATTGTTCTCTCCTGTTAATGTAAATAATAGAAATAGCATAGTTTTAACGATAAAAAAAAAAAACACTAAAGGGAGGCTTTTGTGGAATCGGAGGGGCCCTTTTAATATTTTGAAGGGATTCTAAGGCATTAGAAGGGGTCCGATAGCTTTAAAAGATGGGTTTTAATGCTTGGAAGGAGTCCGAAAGCATTTAAGAGGAATTTTATATACTTTGAGAAGGGTTTAAGGCCAGAAAGGGGTTTATGCCTTGGAAAAGGTAAAACAAGGCCAAAAGATGGATTTTATACATTTGGAGGGGGATTTTATGCTTAGGAATGAGTCCTAATGCATTTGGAAGATAGTTAGGGGGGTGAAGTGAGGATTCTTGCTGAGTTTCAGATAAACTTAGCAATTTCCAAGGATGTATATGGTTATTTTCAACCAGGGGGAGGGATAAATATATAGGGGAGTTATATACATAGTTTTAGTAGGGGAAGGGGAAATAGATAGGGAGTTACATAGTAGTGTTAGTAGTTAATATGACAATGATGAGAAAAGTGCTAAGTATGATGTCTTAGGCTATTAATGGGGGAAAATGACTGATAGAAGAAGTGTGAACATTCCTTGAGTGAAGCAGATCTTCACCAAGGCAAATGATATGAAAAATGATGAAATTAAGAGGTAGCAAGCAGATCTTTAACTCTTTAGGGAAAGTTAGTGAGTGATTTGGGGAAAGGGGAAGAAGGGGAAGTTAGTCATGCCTCGCTTGAAGTCCTTCAAATGGAAAACTTCCTCAAACTTGTGATATGATAGATATAACACTTGAAAATATGAAATGGATCACAAGCCATGATTCTGCAACCACAAAGCTGCCTACCCGACCTATTCACCTAGCATTTTCTCTTCTTTTGGTTTGGGTGCACTTGAACTAGCATACCCAGCTTTTCATTCTTTTCTTCTTGCTGTCCTCCTATATACAACTACACTTATTGCATCCCGGGGCTCAGATTAGGCTGTTGAGCACCCTTGTTTCTCTAGCTATTTACAGATCTACCAAGATTAAACAGTTTGGACAGATGTTTATTCTCTATATTCTACAACAAGAAATTGAAACCTAGGGAGACCAAGATTAAGCTGTTTGGACCTCCCTTAGCTGAAAACTCATCAAAAATGGAACACAGCAGTGGCATTTAGACTAGCACACTCTCATGGATACTTCTCTAGCCATCTATAGCAAATATGGAGCATTGCAGCAAGCAAAGTATGACATATTTGGCATGTAAAAGTGTCGATCATGAAAGATGATTAACCTGCTGCAGCAGGAGGCTAACGCCACGCGTCGATCGCTAAGGGTGCTCGCTCTTTTTTCTCCAAAACTAGTTACCGTTCAAGGGTGCCCCGATCAAACCGCCGATTTCCAGGGTGTGGGTCCCACCTTCGTAGAATGGAGCTTTTACGCTTTTCCACCCATGGTCCTCTGGCTCCCATAATGATCGAGTGCTTAAGCCCTACCATTTTGGCCCTATTTGTCCAGCGATGCACGTTAGCACTAAGCTCCTTTTCCCAATTCGGGGTTCCTAGGGGCTATTTTGACCTCCTGCGTAGTCTCCATGGGCCTCGGTTAGTGCACTTTGACCAAGGTGCTCGTCGTTTCACGCCGGTTTCCATGGCCACTAGTTCAGGGTGTTTCGGTTGTTGTTTTGGATTCTTCAAGGGTTTTTTTCGACTTGATTTAGTCACGGTTCTATGACAATAATTTATGGATCCCATTCGGATCATGCCCTCCCAACTGAAAAGCTTTTGGACCACCAAAATTTGGTTTTCTTCAAGCATCGACTATGTGAGGAAACTGTTGTCTCACTTGTCCAATCTCAATCCACTTCGCACTACTCCGCTTCGAACCTTTAGGCCCAATTCTGAGGTATTCCACCTGTCCATTACGCGTCGTCCTTACCTTCCTGTCCAGCACTATATCTTCCTGCAACTCATTAAGATATTCAGGGAGTAGGTCATCAACAGAAGCCAATTGACTCTACTCTTCAAGGTCCTCAATCATTGAAGGTTCAAACAATCTCAAGCAATTTGCGTTCATGACTGAGTAGATGTGCATGTAAGCTGGCAGATCAAGGTGAAAAGCATTTTCACCAATCTTCTCAAGTATCCTAAAGGGTCCATACCTGATAGGTTTTAGCTTCTTACCTTCACCTTGCATCCTATCCTTACTGATATACAGCCAAACTTGGTCTCCAACTTGAAAACTACGCTCCATCCGATGCTTATCATGCCTAGCCTTGTACTTGGCCTGGCTCTTTTCCAGCAGTTCCTGTACTGCCTGGTGGATCTCCTGGATCTGTTCAATGAACCTAGTTGCTTTGTCCACATCACTGTGTCCATCAACCATGGTATCTTTATCAAAGAAAAAATCCAAGGGATACCTTGGTATGAAACCAAAGCAGGTTTCAAAAGAAGATCTCTGCGTAGAAGAGTGTTTGGCTCTATTGTAAGCATGCTGCACATAACACAAGTGCTCATCCCAAAGCTTAGGGTGTTTGCTACAATATCCTCTCAGTAATTGGATCACTGTCCTGTTAACTACTTCTGTCTGTCCATCTGCTTGTGGATGAAAAGTTGTGCTTTTCTTTCATTTGGTGTCCATTAGTTCCCACAGACTAGACCAAAACTTTCCCACAAATTGGGTGTCTCGATCAGATATAATAGAAGTGGGTAATCCAAAATGAACCCATACATGTTCAAAGAATAATTTTGCAGTTTGTTCAGCTATAATCTGTTTACTACAAGGTATCAAAATACACATTTTTCTGAACCTATCTACAACAACATATAGATAATCATGACCTTTCCTAGATTTAGGTAGCCTTCCAATAAAATCCATGGAAATGCTTTCCCAAGGGTGAGAAGGAACTGGCAATGGAGTGTATAAGCCTAGTTTTCTATTACTGGGCTTACTTTTAGCACACATAGCACACCCCTTTACATATTTAGAAACTGTCTCACTCATTCTCGGCCAATAATAGAACCTTTTTAGTTGTGCAATTGTTTTACTTACCCCAAAGTGACCTGATATCAGAGAAGTGTGTGCTTCCCTAATTATCTTCGCTCTCTCAATTTGTGGAATGCAGAGTTTCCCACAATGGTATAAGAGTCGGTCCTTCACATGATAGTCCAATTCTTCTACTCTTTTGCCTTGACTCAAAGTTTCATATACATCTTTAAAGTCCATATCCTGAGCATACTGTTCTATGTAGCTTTCATGTAGCATAGAATTATGCTTAAGTATGGTAGATGCATTTATAATGGGTCTAGATAACATGTCTACAACCTTGTTATGCATTCCCTTTTTATATTTGATGAATAAATCAAACTATTGTAGAAAACCCATCCATCTGTAATGTCTTGATTGTTGGAACTTAGTTTGGGAGTGTAGATATTGACGTGGTTGATGATCAGTATGTATTACTGTTTCTTTGCCCATTAAGTAATGTTTCCACTTTTTCACACTCTGAACTAATGCATACAATTCTTTATCATAGGTAGGATAGTTGACTACTGCGGGATTAAAAGTCTCAGAATGATAACATATGGGTTTACTGTGTTGTGTCAACACTGCTCCCATGGAATAGTCACTGACATCAGTTTGTATCTCAAAGGATCTTTTTAGATCTGGTAGTGCTAGTATGGGTGCTTACTAATTTTTTCTTTCAAGGTGTCGAAGGCTTTCTGCTGTTTGCCTCCCCACTGAAACACCTTGTTCAATCCTTTCAAAGCATGTAAGGGAGCTGCAATTGAGGAGAAATTTAGAATGAACTTCCTCCAATACTGTGCTGCTCCTAAGAAGCTTCTCACTTCTGTAGCAGACTTGGGTTTAGGCCAGTTTATAATGACTACCACTTTAGAGGGATCTATCTTCAATTCACTTCCCCCTACTATATGACCCAAATAATTTAGAGAGGTTTTGCCAAATTCACATTTGGAGAGTTTAACATAAATTTTTTCTCTTTTCAAAACTTCCAATGTCTGCTTAATATGCTTTAAATGTTCTTCCCACGTTTTACTAAAAATTAGAATGTCATCCATTTACACAATAAAAAAATCATTAAGAAAAGGTCTGAGTACATCATTCATTAATCTCATGAAAGAAGTAGGGGAATTATTCAAGCCAAAAGGCATAACCATCCATTCATACAATCCCTGCTTTGTTTTGAAAGCAGTCTTCCATGCATCTTGCTCTGCAACTCTGACCTGATGGTATCCACTGTGAAAATCCAGCTTGGTGAAATAAACAACTTCCTTCAATTGATCTAAAAGATCATCTATGCGAGGAAGGGGATCACGATTTTTGATTGTTATTTTATTCAGTGCTCGATAATCAATGCACATTCTCCTCAAGCCATCTTTCTTTCTCACCAAAACGATTGGTGAACCACATGGTGATGTGCTAGGCCTGATGAAGCCTTTCTCGAGTAACTCCTGCACCTGCTTCTTGATTTCAGCATTCTCTAAAGCAGATAACTGATACATCCCAATTTTAGGCAAAGGAACATCTTGCTGCAAAATAATATCATGTTCTATTCCCTTTTTGGGTGGTAGACCTTGAGGTTCTTGAAACAAGACATCATACTCTGAAACAATCTTTTCTATATCAGCTTGCTGATCAGAATTACAGCCCTCAAATACATTGGTTTTATTAGTTTTCTTTTCCTTTACAACCATTAGTAAGAACTGTTTGCAAGAATTTATCATTCTTTTCATCTATCCGAGTTTATGAGAGTATAAGTATTCTTGAGCCTATGAGCTCTTACAAAGTATTCAATTCCATCTTTAACAAGTAGATACTTGTTCTCAGCTCTATAGAAAATAACCTTTCTATCATACAAGTAAGTACTTCCTAAAACAATTCCACATATATCTAAAGGAATTAAATCTAACTCAACCTCATCTACAAATGCTGACCCAAAAGAAAACTTGAGTTTGCACTGTCTAGTCACTTGTAGTTGTGCTTTATCATTCAACCATCCTAATGGGTATGGTTTCTTATGAGGTGTAGTTGCTAATCCCAATTTCTTTACAATTGCTTCAGAAATCAGATTTACTTGTGAGCCACTATCAAACAAAGTATCAATATTTGGAAACAACTCAAATATGGAAAAGCTCACGCCTTTTTCTCTCATGTTCTTCATCAATAACAGATTGAGCAGAATTACTAGTAGATGCTTCAGAATTCTTACCTTTTATACCTGTGGCTACAATGATTGTTTCATCTCCTAAGTCTGACCCCAAATCCTTCTGAATAGCTGCGACAGTCATCTTCTTCTTTCCCTCGGACTTCTTAGGTCTCAGCTCTGGATGCAGAATCCAATAGTGCTCATCATCACGCCCCTCCCTTTTACAGTGAGTGCATGAGGCTTTGCCTTTCTGTGCAGTGTTAGCCTTCCTTGCTTTCCATTTCTACTTTCTTTTCTCCTTGCTCTTGCTTACAGTGGGTTGGGATGGTCCCCCAACTTCTGTATTTCCATTCTTTCCTCTAGCTTCTAGATGAGTAGCTTGTACAGATACCTCATCTATACTAGTGGGATTGAACATGAGGATAATGTTCCTCATGTAGCTGTGTAGACCCCCAATGTACTTCAAAAGAATTTCTAGTGAGTCTAATGAAATACCCAACATCAATGCTCTCTTTCTGAACTCTTGAGTATACCCTTGTACACTTTGCCCTTTCAACTACCGAAGAGTTTGCCAACTCATCATGGCTTGTTTCATGTAGGCCAATGGATAGAACTGCTTTATGATGGCAGAAACAAAGTCACTCCAGACAAAGATGGTCTTACCATGCTTCTTCACATTAGCTTGGGTTCTGCCTTCCCACCAAACCAAGGCAGTGCCCCCTAGGCGAAGGCTTGCCAGCTACATCTTGCTCTTGTCTGAGTCTATATTTTGTACTCTGCAATACACATCAATTTGTCTTATCCAGTTGTCCAACTTTTCAGCATTCAAATCTCCATCATATATAGGAAAATCAAATTTAACATCTAACTTAATCAAAGATGCCTTCTTATTATGTATAGGGCTACTAGGAGGTGTAGGGAAGTTTTCCTCTTTCCCCTTTCCTTTGGAGTGGTCATGGGAATGAGATTCATCTTCTTATTTATCTTTCTTAGAGCCTGATGAATCTTCACCCTTATGCTTTCTAAAGTCCCTATACATTTCTTCCACCATGGACTTTATAGCTAGGAAAATTTCTAGGAATTGAGAGTCTGGTCCTGCAGAACCTTCTTCTGACATTGTCTTTCGAGAACAAAGTCTCCCAATTTCAAGATTAGTTTCCACCAATTCTACTTCTCCTAATTTGAGCTCTGATCTAGTGATCATTCACAGCTAAACCAACACAAGCTTGTCTAACCTTACAGCCTAGAGCTTTCATACCACTTGATCTGAAAATCACCCTATGAGTGACCTCAGTTAAGATTTATTAAACAAAAGGTATTACAGACTCATGTGTTGGTGTGTGTTCTGTGTTATTGAAACAATGGATCAATTAGATTTCCAATACACAGACATTTTGAATGGAAAGACAACAGAGAAATATAGTAAGCAACACAAAGACACAAACAATTTTAATAAGGAGTTCACCCTATTCTCCAGGGCTACCTCTGCGGTCCAGCTTCAGTGGTGGCCTTATTTTATTATGTATTTGAGCAGAGAAATTACAACACAACAACTCAATATGAGTTCTCGTGAAGCAGATTTTTCTTGGCAGGGTGGTTCTTGGATTCCCCAAGCCACTTGGAGTACACAAACTCTTGTTCTTCCTACCAGCTCTGTGACCCTCGGTCTACAGTGGAATGAGCCAATTGTGATGCTAAATCCGGATGGATTCCTCTATGGGAAGGCTTGATACTTCAAGCTCTTTGGTGCTCGATGCTGCCTGTGGTCAGCTCGGCCCTCTATCTCCTCTACTTGGTTTTACTTTTCTCTGTGCTCAGTCCTCCTCTCAGGGTTCACTGATCACCGTCTCTCTTGGTCGCTTGGAATCTTTGATCTGAATCTCTCTTCTGATGATCATTCACTACCTCTGTTCATCACTTTAGCCATTCAACCTCCATGCCTGTTCGTTTCCTCTCCCGCCTGCGTTGATTCGCCTATCGCTTGCGTGCTTGGAATTCCCTGTTCGGCATCAGCATGAATGCTCGAGAAGTAGCCATGTGTCCTCATCGAAACTGTGCTAGCCCGCTTGTCGATTCGTTTCTTTCTCCACCGTGGCAGTCAACGGATTCCAAATTCTCTTAAATCGCATCTTAATCCCTTGTCAATTTTGCTCTGTCCATCGAGCGCAATCTCAGCTATCTGATATGGGCTCCTCCAGATCCAACGTCATTCGCACGTCGGGTGTGATTGACTTGCTCGACCGATAACACGCGATCACGGCGGTTTTTATCTCTCCTCCACTGCCACGTGTCGATCGCTTAGGGTGCTCACTCTGTTTTCTCCAAAACCGCTTACCATTCAAGGGCGCCCCGATCAAACCTCTTGTTTCCAGGGTGTGGGTCCCACCTTCGTACGATGGCGCTTTTTCACTTTTCCGCCCACAGTCCTCTAGCTCCCATCATGACTGAGTGCTTAAGCCCTACCATTTCGGCCTTGTTTGCCCAGCGATGCACGTTAGCGCTCATAAAAAATCAGCTCCTTTTCCCAATCTGGGGCTCCCAGGGGCTATTTTGACCTCCTGCACAGTTTCCATGGGCCTCAGTCAGCGCGCTTTGACCAAGGTCCTCAATGCTTTGCGCCGGCTACCATGGCCACTGGTTTAGGGTGTTTTCGATTGCTGTTTTGGATTCTTCAAGGGTTTTTTCGACTTGATTTAGTCACAGTTCTATGACAGTCATTTAAGGATCTGATTCAGATCGATGGATGATTTGGGTCTTGACATCACCAAGCCTTATCATGACCTGTTTTCTTTTGACTCCAGAAAAGTTAAATGTTTTGGATTAATCAAAGACCTAGCCATCACCTTGTCTCAACTACCTATGAAGAGAATGATGATAGATATTGTGATAGTAGATGTACCACCCAAGTTTGGCATGTTGTTTTCCAGAGGCTGGATTAAGAGATTAGGTGGAACATTGCAAAATGATCTGTCCTATGCTACTGTCCTAGTTTTTGGTGGTGAGAGTAGGAGATTATACAGAGAAGCTCAGTTGGCTTATATCATCAGTGATGAAAGGAATCCCACTAATCATCCCATTTATGCTATCGACACTAAGTTTGGAGCCTGTATTCTTCAGATTGAAGAATCCCAGTTGGCCTCCATGCAGCTTAGGAAACTGGTTTTCCATATCACAAAGGAAGAAGGTCCACAAATTTGGGACATGTTCTTTGATGGACCTTGCTCCAAGGAAGCTGCATGGGCAGGTGTAGTCCTTGTGTCCCCCCCACAAGAATGCCTTCACTTATCTTTCAAGTTAACTTTTCAGGTCACAAATAGCATAACAATGTACGAAGCCTTGATATTGGGCTTAAATGCTGCTAAATAAATGGGCATCAAAGGTCTGAAGGTGTTTGGAGATGCAGACCTTATCATTCAGCAGGTGAACAAAACCTTTGAGGCAAAGCATACAGAGATGAGGTATGGAAGCTCAAGGGTTCTTTTAATAGTTTCAACATTTCTTACATCCCTAGAATGAAGAACCAGCTTGTTGATTCCCTCACTGTGTCTACTAGCATGTTTATTCCTCCTTTGCCTCCTAAATTGACTTATGAAGTTCAGGTGAAATATGGGCCATCTCTACCTGACAATGTCAAATACTGGAAAGTTTTTGAAGATGATGATGAAATTAATAGGTTTTTACAGGTCATTGATGAATTTTCTGAAATGCACATTGTCCAAGAAAATGAAACCATTGAAGAATGCAAACCAGTCCAAGCTAAAGGACAAGATTGGTCAAGATAGCATTGTTCAGCTACCTAGTAACCATATACCCAAAGGATTGGTGCCCCTAGAAAATTTGTTTGATCATAATGATGTACCTTATAAGCCTGCCAAAAACGAAAATGATTATGTTGTTCATAAACATAATGTATGGAGTTCAACCCATCCAAAGTACATAAATCTATCCAGTCACTTGTCTTTTGCCAAAAGTTTCGAGTATTCCACCCTGATGAAACAATTTGCTGATATTTTTTCTTGGAAGTACAGTGATCTTAAGACCTATGACACCAACATCGTTCAGCATAAGATTCCATTGGATAAGAACACAATCCCTTTTAAGTAGAAATTAATCCCTATCAGTCCCCCTAAGGTATTCAAAGTGGACAGCTAACCTTGTGGTAGTAAGAAAGAAGCATGGGGAAATCAAGGTTTTTGTTGACTTCAGCAATCTGAATAAATGCTCTAAAAAAGACAACTACCCCTTGCCTAAGATGGAACACTTGCTGCAAAAAGTTTCAGGGGATAGAGTCATGTCTTTCTTAGATGGATTTTCAGGTTACAATTAGATTGTTGTACATCCAGAAGATCAGGAAAAGACCACCTTCACTACTCCTTGGGGCACTTTCATGTACTCCAAGATTCCTTTTAGACTAATGAATGTTGGGGCTACTTTTTAGAGGGCCATGGACATAGCCTTTGTGGGAGAGAAGGACAAGTTTGTCCTTACTTACCTTGATGACATAACAGTCTTTTCCAACAGTCACAAGGATCATTTGCAGCATTTGAAGAGGGTGTTTCTAAAGTGCAGACGGTTTGGAATTTCTGTAAACCCAAAAAATTCACAGTTTTCTCTAGAAGAAAGCAAACTTCTCGATCATATTGTTTTTGATGAAGATGTGAAGATCGATCCAGAAAGAGTTCAATCAATTCAGAAATTGTCCATCCCAAGGTCAAAAGGGGACATTAAATCTTTCATGGGTAAGATTAACTTTGTTAGGAGGTTTATTCCAAACTTTGCAGAGCTAGTGAAGCACATCACTTCCATGCTAAAGAAAGGATCAGAAATAAAATGGACAGATGGTGCAAGAAACTCTTTTGAAGCCATCAAACAAGCTATCATGGAAGCTCCCACTCTAATCAGTGAAGATTATTCCAGGGAGTTTTATATTTTCTCTTTTTCCTCTTATGATACGTTTGCAACAGTTATATTGCAGAAAAATGATGAAGGGATAGAGCACCCTGTGGCCTTTTTCAGCAAAACTCTGAGGGATGTTAAACTAAGGTATGACCTTATTTAAAAACAAGCTTATGCTCTCATAAAATCTTTAAAGGCATTCAGAATTTATATTCTGCATTCCAAAGTGATTGCATATGTACCTTCAGCCTCAGTATATGATGTTCTAACCCAGCTAGATATTGATGGAAAGGGAGCTAAATGGATTGAAAATTCATAGAGTTCAACATAGAGGTGAAGCCCACCAAGCTTATCAAAGGCTAGGGCTTGGCTAAGCTTATGGATGAGTAAAATTGTAGTTTGTTAGACATCAATTGCATGGGTTCAAATTAAGGTTGTGAGCAGACAGAGGAAGCAACATAAGAGCAAGAGCAGAATCAATCTTTGGATGAAAATCTAGCCACCTGTGAATGGTATTCCAGTGTAGTTCATTTTTTTCAGAAGCTAGAAGTCTCTCCAGGGCATAGCTCAAGTCAAGCATGGGCCATTAAGCTCAGATCAACCAAATTCTGCATTAATGAAAATCTTCTTTATTGGAAAGTCCCATCTGGGATCCTCTTGAGATGTATAGACAAAGGACAATCTGTGGAAGTCATGCACCAATTACATTCTAGCATCTGTGTAGGGCATCATTATTGGAAAACCACAACCCACAAGATCCTGAGAGCTAGGTATTATTGGCCTACTCTGTTCTCTGATGTGTTTTCTTTTGTGAAGTGTTGTGACAAATGTTAGAGATTTGTGGGAAGGAAACAACTAAAATCTCTGCCCTTGAAGCCAGTACACGCCAATGGTCCCTTCCAGTAGTGGGGCTTGGACTTTATAGGTGAGATCAATCCATATTCTCGTGGCCATCACAAATGGATCTTGGTAGCCACTGGTTATTTCACCAAATTGATTGAGGCTATACCCACTAAAAATGCTAATAATTAGGTTATCATAAAGTTCTTGAATGAGAATATTTTCACTAGATTTGGTTGCCCAACCAAACTAGTCACTGATAATGCAGCAGTTTTCAGGGCAGAAGAATTGGTGGACATGTGTGAATCCATGGGCATTCAATTGGTGCATTCTACCTCATATTATCCTCAATGTAATGGCATGGTAGAATCATGTAACAAGAGTCTTGTAAGGATAATCAAAAAACTGTTGGAGGACAACAAAAAGAACTAGGATTCCAAGTTGAAGTTTGCACTATGGGTTGACAGAGTTACCAACAAGAAATCCATAGGAAATTCTCCATTTAAGCTAGTTTATGGCACTGATGTTGTTTCTCCTATCCAGTTGATTCTCCCTGTGGCCAAATTCTTGCAAGAAGAACAGGATGAAGACAACAACATGGCGAGGATAATGAGTAACTTGGTTGAATTACAGCAGATCAGAGAACAACTGGTTGAGAAGTCAAGAATTCATCAAAAGAAGATCAAAGAAACCTTCGATAAAAAGGAAAAAATGGACAGTTTTCAAGTTGGTGACTAGGTTCTCAAATGGGATGCATTGAAGGAAAAGAAGGGAAACCATGGTAAATTTGATGCCTTATGGACGAGACCATTTTTCATTGCTCAAGTTCAGATGAACAATACTTTCATTCTGCACAATTTGGAGGGGGAAGGTGTTTTTGATGGCCTAGTAAATGGGCAGTTTTTGGAACTTTACTTCATATAAGGCTTTAAGGCCTTAATATTGTAATAGGTTTTTTCCGTTTTTTTTTTTATGTAAATAAACTCCATGCCCAATGGAAAGCTAGGAGATAAGTTTGCTTTGGTTGTTACTGGAAAGCCAGTAGTCTACAGTTCTTGAAACCTCACAAGGAGGCTTTCATCCCCAAAAGGAGCCAATGTTATCCCTGAGGTGCACTACTACTATTTTAATAGAAATGACCCCTATTTTAACTCTGATGGCCCACATATCCTCTTGCGCCACTTTGGCCATAAGCTAGACTTCAAAATTATACACCCGCGCTCATAAAATTGGCAGGTCCACTCATGGTTCATCTCCTTTCTACTGTGCACTCTCTCATCTATTCTTCCTCAAATTGATCTTTGCCATCCATTACATTCACTGATCCAACAGTTATCATGCATCCCCATTAGCGTATCACAATGATTAATGATTAGATCTTGATCTTTGATCTGAACTCGATCCGACAGTTGTTGCTTAGCTAATCAAATCAACTGCACGACATTCTTAAACCGTCGATCTTCCACCATCATATCCAACAGTTCACGACGATTTCGGGTGAGAAAAAAGAGAGAGGGATACCCACTCGAAAAAGCGGTTTCCTCTCTCTCCTCCACTGCTATGTGGTGCGTGATGGATGGAATTGGGTGGGCTCTAACCTTTACCGCTTACTGCCCGATGAACGCCTGAAATAAACCATTTCCACCTAAGAAAACCGCTCCCGGGCATTATCCTTCGAGCACCTCCTCCACCTGATAGTCATTCGATCTGCTCATCTAAGATCTGATGACTCGGACTTATTCCACTCCCGCCATGACTTCCAGCCTCCGTAGATTGATCTCCTCCATCCATTCCTCCAATTGAACGCCCCTCATTCATGATCATCTTAGTTCATCCTCCACTGCCTGACCAACATTCTAACCATTGATCCACACCATCCAATGGCCCGAATTCCCCCGCACCCCACTTCCCATCAGTCTCCTGGGGAGAAAATTGTTGGCTCTATCAGTGTTTTGACAGTCGGACAGTTGAACCGAAATAATGGAATGCATGGCCGGAAGGGGAAAAACAACAATGTGGTGCAGCCAAACCAACAGGAATGGTCATGGAACGTCTCTAGCATGAGCGAGCCACCAGAAAATGAATCAAAATTACCAGAAATTGGTTACTGTGTTTGTTAAAAAGATAGAGGGAATAGATTAAGGCCTCTCGAGCCTCAGAGGTTTCGACAACATTGTAAAAGGCCTATAAATGGCTGAAAGCTAGAAGAAACAAGGGTTCAACTTTTGGAGAATGTGGAGACTCAGTTCCTTCAGCTTCTCATATTCGTTCCAGTAATACAAGCTTCTTTTGTTGTTACATGTTCAATTCCCATTTTCTCCTCTGTTCTAAGCTTGCACTTGAATAGGTTATTCATGTTTTCTTCTATGTCTAATGCCAGATAACTATCATCTTATCTCTGCATTGACAAATTAGATTTGCAAGCTTCATTTACTTTCTGTAGCTAGCCATTCATATGTGTTTGTATATGTATCTGCTGGTACAATTAATATTCTCCATCTATCCATTGAATCTATAAACTATTGGGCATTAGTGGTCTAAAGCCTTGTCAAGCTGAGGGTGTTCATGCATTTCTTGAGTGAAAACAAAGTTGAAACAATCATCTGACTTGATCCAAACCATCATCCATTCCAATAGTTCCGAGAATGATATTGAAGATTTATATGTTACTAGGCATCTCTGAGCTATAACCTAGGAGAGCTTCCTAGAGTGCTAACAGGCCTTATAATACATCACAAAAACCACAGGGAGAAACATTGCATAATACCTCATCTGTGAAGGGCTTGATGTTGTATGGAAGGTGACATTGTTGGCTCACGTGAAGATCTCGTCCTTGGTGAAGCCACCCGATGGTGTATAGTTGTGGGTGTGTTGTGGTCAGTAAGCCCGACTAATTCATGACCTCTGTCGAAATGAGGTTCTTTTGGCTCTGGCTATCAACAATGAACTATAGTAGGGAACCCTTTACCCACATCTGGGAATGGAAGAGGCGCTCCTCCTCCTCTGGATCTTTGGGTTCCTCCTTCTAGATCTTCATTGTGGAAATGGTGGTGTTGCGCTCCACATCGACAATATTCTTCCCTTGGTCATTCCCCTTGTCGGGTTCTGACTCAGCGTCAGAACATGAATTTGATTCGAAAGCCTTCATCTCGGCCACGAATGACTTCTTGGCCCAACACTCACTTGTCTTGTGAGTGAATATCTTATGGAACTCACACAACTTTCTCATGTCCTTCTTCCGCTTTGCGATGTTTATTTTCTTGCGCCTTTGGCGGGTTGTCTTGGGCCACCCCACCTTGGCTTTGTCCTTTGTTCTGCGATTTGGGGGCACCTTTCCCTTGCTTCAGATTTGTGGATCCAAAGTATCTCTTCTTTTGTTTAAACTTCTACTCGATCCTGACGGTGTATTGGTACACCGTGTTGAGCGAGGAGATGTCCAGGAACTCCATCTCATTTTGGATGTACTTGTGTAGGCAACTGCGATACTTGAGTACCAAATGTTTCTTAGAATACTTGATATCCAACTTCATTTGAAGGGTATGAAAAACATTGGTAAACTCTAACACATCTTGGTCCCTTCCCTCCCACAATGTTTTCCACTTTATGTATTTATCCTCATAGTTCCCGACAGGGTAGTACTGCTCCTTGATGGCATCCTAGAATTAATTCCAGGTGGGTGCAACTGAAAAACGTGAGTTCGTACTTTCATCCTTCTTCTCATAGTAGGTTTCCCACCAATCCTTGATGTGAGGGGCAACTTTGAGAAGAGAAAAAGTAATCTTTTCTCGGCTGGAAAAATTATGAACAGAAAAATATCCTTCTAGCATTTTAACCATTTATCTACAGTGTATACATCTATTTGGCCCTCAAATATGGGAATCTCAAAGTTTACTTGTACCTTAAAAGGCGTGGAGCCTCCATAGTGGCTATTGGATGTGGATGCACCGCTGGTGGGCAACTGTTGGAGGATCTGGGCAAAGTTATCCATCATTGTGTTCCTTTGTTTCTCAAGGGACTCGTCAAGCAATATTTTGATAGGATCTCCTGCCCCCTCATCTTTACTTTCTTCCCTCATGGGAGGCTATTGGCATTTTTGAGGTTGATCTTGCAAAGGTTCAACTAGATCGAGCCCTAAATCCTTATATCCCAACCTCGTTGGGGACATGCAAAGAAAAATAGAGAAATAATAGACCCCTTTGATACCACTGATCCGGATTTAAACAAGAACGTAACAAATTATAGATATAACCATAAATACAAAGATGAAGTATAAATAATACTTCATTTCATTAATCTCAAATAATGAAATATGCTTACAACCAGAATGGAAATAAGACTAGCTCAGGTGATGGTAGCTTATCTCTAAGAAGAGATGTGGCAGCTACATACGTCTGAATTGTGTTACAATGAGGCTCAAAGGCCTATCTATTAGTGAGAAACAATTGAAAACCCTAAACATCCAAAAAACTAACCCTAGGAGATGAAGCGCCAAACTATGGGCCCTGTTTGGGTAAATTGGTACATCAACTTCCCAGGGTCGTAACTTTGGCATACGATCTCCATTTGATGTGCACAATACCTCGTTAAAAAGATCTATTCGAGGAATAAAACTTTTGAGTGACCAACATTTATGGTCCATTTTGGTCCTAGTTTTCCCAAAATATGTCGTTTAGAGCATCAAAATGGCTATGGAAGTTTAGGACCCGAAAAACTGTCAAAAATAGTAAATTGTGCTAAAAATAAGGAAGCTGAAAAACTTGAAGAAACAATGGTGGGGTTCCAAGTGGAATAGGCGGGTGGCCACCAATATTCACCTAGATCAATGCATGAAAACATGTTGGACATTAGGCTTCATATATTAAGTAAAAGTCCCATGATACATGAATACAACGAACATCAATAGCTCCAATAGTGGAGCATTGGAGCCACGACTTGCTCCCCAAAAGTATTGACTCTGTCTCTTTGATGCCTTATGGGACAAGCCAAGGTGAAAATTCTATTCCTTGTATAATGAGGGTGTATATATAACCAATGGGGTGATCCTTCACCTCCCTTGTGACTCTTTTAACTACCCTCATGATTGTTTGACTTCCCTATGACTTTTCAACTTTTACATGACTCTTCATATTCTATGCATTTCCTTTGTACTTCCACTTTACACCACATTTTCGAATAACAATTTACAAAATGCACAAAATGATGTGGAATAGGAAGACTTATGACATGACATGAAATGACATAATAGTAATTACATGGACTTCATGGTAACATGGCATTGTCAAGCCATTATTTCTTCTAGTTTCTCTGTGTCTTATTGAAAGATGGTGCATGTTCTTCTTCTTACTCCTCCTTATGACTTGAAGATAAGGAGTCTCAACCTGGTATTAATCTTCCATCTTCTGCTATAATCCAATATCCCTTCATCTTCTTTCCTAATGATAATCTTGTCTCCTTAACTCCTTAGGCGTCTTCAAGCATGGTCTCCTCCTCTATCTACTTCATCATCATCTTGTCATATTATGATAGAGTACCTACATCTACAATTCACTCATGACAAGATGACATCATTTCGATAAACCCCTAATCTAATATGTTGCATGATGATCCATTTACTGAGCCGAAACCCAGTGGAAGGATGGTGAGAGGCTCTGTAACTGCTCAATTACACAAATCAGGTAGTCAAGGGTCAAGTATGAGCCTTGAGACTATGTAATGCATAGTTTAGGAGCGAAGGGGTTGGTCTTGAGGACTTAGAATGTACAATGTGTAGTTCAAGCTTGGTTGGAGGGAAGGATTGTGAAGTTTTGGAGCTCAAGGGTCAAGCTTGAGCACTGCAATTGCATATTGCATAGTTCTAGGAGCCAGGAACTATGCATTTTTTAATACCTAGAAGCAATGTTTCTACTTGAGAGTTGAGAGTACACCTTGTGTAGTTTAGGAATGTTGGGTGAGGCTAGTTTGCCCGGTCACGAAGCTTTCCAAATTTGACTAAGTGTGGAATCTATGAAGCTGATGTGAATAGTAACAAGGCTTGACTATGATCACACAGTTAGAATTATTATGACACAACATAGATCACCTACAACACATGAACAAAATACTTCCCTCAGTGCGAAAACTTTGCGACAAATTACGCCAAGTGCGACACCAAAGATACACTTGGCGACAACCGCGATGACACTTTTGCGATAGTGCTTGAAACTTTGGAAATGAGTGTGATACATGTTTACATGGTAAGAACAACTCATTTACACAAATTTTACCCCTTGAAACCACAAAAACTAGCTTTCGTGCATTGTGTGACACTCCACATGCTAAAAGATGACATTTACTAAATGAAGAGAAAAGTGTGAATGGCACTTTCGATACACGAACGACAGTGAAAGAGACTCATGCTAGAGTGAAGATAAAATGATAATGACACTAATTAAAGTGAAAGAAATCAAAAGCGATATTCAAAATCATGCAAACGATACTGGCGAAATTGAAGGTGTGCAAAGGCGATAGTTTGAAAAACTCACCAAAATAGAAGTACAAACATAGCAAAAAGTGAGGGACAATCAATAATAGTGTGTAATAACTATCAACATGGGTTGAAAATTACACAAGCATTGTATTGATGGACTCTGCTATCTTTTTTCAAGTTTTCATAAAAGAATGTGCTCATGAACTTGTTGTGAACTAAGCACATGTGAGAAAGTGACTTTGACCGATCAAGAAGTTACCGTGGAACGACTAATCGCAAGATCCATAGTAGGCTCAAAGTTCAAGTGTAGGTAAAATTTTAGAGTATTTTTGTCATAGCGACAACACGTGGAGACACATGTAGAACTCCAGCTTCTCTACCTTGGTCAATTCTTTCATGCAGGGTCTAGTTCATCAAGAAGTATTAATTCATCATTCAGATTACCATGAATTCCCCACTTACCCTATGCATAAACATAGTACCATTCATTCCTTTACTTGGTTAAACACAAACACAATATCAACGAACACATAATGTTTTCAACCAAGATAAGGTAATGAAGTTTGCGATCTTTATATTTTTAGAGTATAGTTTTTCATCTCTAGTGTTTCTCTATTGACCGCAACCTTAGGTAGTAGCCCAACTGAGTCACATCAGGGGCACAAACATTACTTAGTTTCCATCAAGCCTCGAGAGTACCATGACAGAGTTTCTTGCTTCACCTCTCTGTGTAGGAATCCCTTTTAGTTCGCCTTTATTTATTTATTTTATATAAGATTGTGCATCGACACTTATTTATTTCATGGGCAAAAGAGGGATCCTAACTTATTGAGAATAGAAGAGGTTGTCCCTTCAAAGAAGCATAATAAGACCTCTGATATTGGTTTTCTCATTTATATTTTCCCATTTTCCTTCGCTACATAATTGTACCGGCCTAAAAACAACAAAAAATAAAGACCCGAGTGTAGGCATGAGCTTTTCATAATAGACATGGACATCATGGTTTTATATAAGGATTTCCTTATGCAAGGATCGTATTTTCTGTCAGTACATCATCGACCAAAAGGTGTAATAAAGACAAGGAAAAATGACAGAGAGTTAGCCAAATGTTGCAGTGTCACAAAGTCCTTTTCTATTTTTCCAAATTGTCTTTTGAGCACTAGTAGGACACCATTCATGTAAAATCTTTGTTAAACAAAACACAAAATACAAAAAAAAAACAAGGAAATAAAACTAGGAGGACAAAACAAAAGGAGGCTAATAGAAAAGATGACGTGAAACCAAAATGAGAAAACACAAGACAAACTATGGAAAATGAATGTAGGATGAATGTGCAGGTAAAGAAATATGCAATTAAACCTACTCCTAACCTAATCACCTAGAAGGTCAGGGTCACGTATAATGAAATTTCTAATGTAGCCACCGTAGTTGTTCCGGAACTGTAATCACAAAGATATAATCAATTAAAACTGAGATAAAATAATGTGCAATAGAAAAGATTAGAGCTTGAATACTATGCACAATAAATTCAAGGTCTATCCTATCAATGAAAAGATATGTTATAACCACTACTTCTAACCATTTCACACTCTTACCTTTTTCCTAAAAATCGTAAGAAGACAAACCTCAGGAGCTTCTTTCAAATGTATATTCATTCGCACTACACACCTTATTACTCATGAGAAAAGAATGAAACCTATTATTTGTGATGGATATTTCCAAGTAATATTTCTCCAACCATTCAGCGATTGGATATTAATTTTTGAAACAATCCTCTTGAAAATCTTGAAATCCTTGAAGAGGTGAATTTTTAATTAAAGGCATAATATCAAGATCAGAATCTGGCAAGGGGAAATGAATCTTATCATATTCAGAGGGCTTGTAGAAATAGTGAGGACTTGACATAACCATCAGTGAAGGCTAAAGTGCCTCAACTACTTGACAAGTACCTGAATAGTGAGATGTTAAACCATAAAGATCAAAGAATGTAGGACAACTATCATCAAATTTGTTGATGGGAAAATGGTAAGTTGAATGACAGTCATCATGATCGGATGGGCTGATTAAAGCATCAGATTCCCAATTTGTATTTAGTGAAGATATATCAATTTCAGCAGCTCTGTGAATGCTCTGAACCATAGAACCAACCTCCTTGCATGTCGAATGTGAAAAACCATTTTCCTATAACTGGCAACAAATTATACAAACATCGTAATAATAAAAAGAACTTAAAAGGAATGTCATCACAAAAAACATATGAGACTAGTTAGGATAGAGTCACGAATGATGAAGAATTTGATTCACACAAAAATTCACACATTCACTAGCACTCAAGAGGATTTCAGGTGCGATGAAGAAACATAATAACTGTATAAAATTTGCAAGAAAATCCAGGAGATGAATTTGTTGAAATTAAAGTGATAGATATGATTGCTTCGGCGGAAATGATTTTTGAAATGATTAACTTCACAGTTCCATGATTATATGAGAGATACACATTCCGAACCTGATTGTGTTACAAGATATTTTCATGAAGATGAATCAATCGAAGGAGATTCATGAATTCGATCAGAAATGGAATCCTGAAAGCTTGAAAGAATATGTCCAGAATAGCAAATATCTTTCAAGAAGGAATTTACGTCGAGTGAAATCATGCAAAGAGAAAGATTTTATGAGAGAAACCAGATCTGACTTGGTTTGGGGACCTTACCAAACTCGTGAGATATTGACATAATCATCAACGAAAGTTGATGTGCCTCGACTCCCTAACATGTCCCATAACTTTGAAGGATTGTAAAATCACTTTTTGAAGATTGAACTAGATCGTGAACGATGTGAGGATAACTACTACCACTGATTTCAATAAGACCACTAATAACAGGATGGTAGCCATCTCTGTCACTGATTTGATCAGATTTTATAACTTCAATAACCAGGTTAATCAAGTTGAAATATTATTCTAATGGAAAATTCGAAGATGAATGAATTAGGGAAATTTCCTAAGTTAATTTGAAGAATTGTCTTTATGTAAAATAACAGATGATGAGGGATGGAAATGATACTCAATGATTTGATTGTTTTCTCTTTCATCATGGATATCTCATCACCTTGTGCTAATTTATAAGTTAACTCATCGAATGAAGAACTTGAAGAGCATGGAGTGTCTCCATCACAAATAGTAGGGCACACAGGATAGTGAGATGAAGAGGAGGTTTCAGTAAGAACATCTCCTTTGACTGGATCAAATTCTAATTCTTAAACATCCAAATTAAAATATTCTTGAGGAACCAGAAGATCAATTGATGCACTTGGGCATCCATCATAATATATATTGACAGAGTCATCCACATCAAAATGATTGTTTCCCAAGTATTGAGATTGATTATGTAAAATGATTGCATTTGATTGACTACCAAGTTTACCAGATTCAATATCAGCCAAGCATGAGAAAACGCCATCTTCACATGGACGATTTTGAAAATGAGAAGAAATATTGAAAGAATATTCACCTTATTTGTCCTCTACTTGTGTAATGTGACTAACTTGAACCTAATCACAATTTGAACCAGCAAATTGAAAATCAAGAGTTTGTGAAAAACTAGTTGGTGGAGTAGATTTATCAAGCAGATCATGGTACAAAGAGTCATGGCATGTAGATGATAGAGGATAATAGAAATACAAATCAAATTCAAAAATAGAGTTATGATTGTTAATACCATATTGAGGAATGGAAAACTTGGTTTTCACCAAAGGCTTCATGATCCATTCTGATATTTCCTCTATTGAATTTAAATCATTAAAAATAGAAGGAGGATGAGAAGATGGATTAGAAAATTGATTTATAGATTTCCCAACTTTATTATCATTGCAAATAGGCACCTGTATAGGGACTGAAAAAGGAGGAGGTCAAGGAACACAAGGAGTAGTAGATTCCTCCTCTAAAATTAGAGGATTCTCATGATTTGCAAGAGTTGGGGAAGTAGAAACATTACGGGCTTCACGTTCACTGTGCAAAGAGATATGAACCAAGCATTCAAACTTTTGTTTCAAGAAATTCCAATTTGTATCTTCTTCAGGAAATTCCCAACAAAGATGAAGGAATCAATCAGAGAAATCCTTAACTGATTCATTAGGCTTCATTCTTAGGTGATTGATTCTTTTATAAACATCTCAGTAATCATACCTACTGAAGGCTTGATAAATCTCCTTGAGGGAATGATGAAAATAATGGATGGAAGGAGATGGTATGTGTTGGACACCTAATCCTTTATGGGTTAGTATGGAAGCGGAATAGACTAAGGAAGTCTAAGAGACCTTGGGATGTGGAACCCAAGGGTCACATAATGTACTATAAATGTATATCATTTGTTAATAAAAAATAAACACTCATCATTTATCTTTCATATTCTGTTGCTGCCCATGTGTGTGTTTAACATGATATCAGAGCAGCTGTATTGCTGCCCTGCATAATTACTTTGAGCCATTTGATTTATGGCCTTTCTGTGCAGGTCATTTCTACCATCAGTTCTACATTTCATGAATATTTTCTCAGCTAAATTCTAGTTGCAACCTCTGTCATTTCTCCAGTGCCATTTTTGGCTTCCCTCTGCTTTGTAATTCCCTATTCTGCCTATGTTCTGCCAAAATGCTGCTCTTTGTCTATTATTCACCTGCATATAAAAACACTACTCCTCTTAGTGTTGGTATCTGCTCTGACATATAATACGTTGTTGGTACACAGCCCATATCGATTTAGTTTCCCATAACTGTTATCGCTTCTATTGTTCGTGAAGGCGCAACAACCAACATTGTAGATGATGATGATGAAGATAAGGATTATTATATTCACAGCTGCCACCTTTTGCCAGCCGTGCTTCAGGTTTGCAAGAACCTCGGCCTTGCAGAGTTGCAATCATAGCACAACTGGGTCGAGTTGTTGCTCCAAGTCCTACAATCAACATCAGACATGGCGTTCGCATTACCGGTCTAGGAAATTGGGCTCACATAGGTGAAACAGCATGAGGTAGGGGACCTTTGCATTTGTTGCGACAATTATTCTAGAATTAAAAGATCAGTGAGTCATATTATTGTAATAGGCTATAGCAAACTCATCAAAGTATTTATCCATCTCCTATCTTTGTCTATAAGAAAAGGATTGTATCATTGAATAGAGTCGAATAGTATTTGTTTATTGACCAAGAGAAGACCAAATTCAAAGGAGTCATTGGTTGTTTGTGATACAGATTTGAAGTTCCTCTTGGAACCATTTTTTCCTGTAGCAGCTTAATTTTGGAGAAGTCGATACCTGAGTGCTAGATAGTGATGTCATCGTGTTCAACTGTGTAAAATTCCAATGCAAAAATTGAATGTGTTGAATGGTTAAGGTTGAGTATTGCTGGCAAAACCAAAGACGAAAGAATTGTCGGGAATCTTGTGTGCAATAGGGCTTATCTTAGGGTTTCGATAAGAATTCTGAAGCTCTAGAAGACGAGGCTTGATTTGGTAGACGTGACAGCCTATATATGTGATTTCAAAGCATGGAGAATTGCCATATCACTGTACTCGCTTCTTAGCTTGGAAACCCATATCATACTTATGCATGCATCTGTAATAGCTTCGAGGATGTTGAGAGCCTAGAATATCTTTTTACCCATATTTTTGCCATGTATAGCCATTGCCTAGCGGTACATCATGCCCTGCTTTAGTACTAATTGCATCTACCTTCATGCTCCATTTGGGCAGGGATTTCTTTTGCTTTGAGGTTTCAATTCAATCTCTAATACTAGATGATAATTCCCTTTCAGAGCTTTCTGCAGTTTCACTAGACTTGATCATGGGTAAAGCAACAACAAGATTACCATGAACAGCAACAGATTCCTTTCTTGAGGAGGATCTTTTTAAGCTACCTCCAATGCTTATTGGCTTAGGTAAGTGCAGCATCTCTTCCTCTCCATTAGACTACTATGGCTTCTCTACAAGCATTGTGCTAGAACTGGAACTAGAGCTCCCCAGCAACTGCATGACTTTTCTGAATGTGGTCACTATTTTAGAAGAGGATGTGTTGGTTATGTGAAACCCATGAGGCTGTGGTGTATATATGAGTATTGTTTCATTTCTAACTGCTGAACTGAAGATAAATTGTTTCACTTCGTGGAGAAAATATGATTATTTCCTGTAAGGGCTGACAGAGATGTCCTCCTAAATGTGCTAAGTTATTGCGTGTTTTTTTTAGTGCTGCCATTCACTGCAGTCTTGCTTATTTTATATGAAGAAATTGATGATGTTGTAAGCATTTGTTTTTGGAAAAACTTGTAACAAAGTTTTACCCCAGGGTTTTGAGGGTAAGCACTTCATCATCTACCATTTCAAAATTAGCAAATGTAAGGCACTTCTTATGTGCTTTTAGCTTTGCAGTTTATGAGATTATGTACAGCTCTTTCTCTAGCTATCTATTATCCCACAATTGCAGTTGTTCCACATGCTATCATCGATGGTTACAAGAATGTATTAGTTGTTGCTATTGAACATGACTATTCTTTTCCACTGGCCAAGAAAGTGAAGAAATATTTGAAGGATCCAAGCAAGTTTGCAGTTGGTGTTGCCCCAGTTGTGGCATTGTATTTAAAACTCATTATAGTTTTTGTCTACATATATATGCATTGATTCCTTGTTACTTCTACTGCTGCATAAGAGTTTGGTGGGCTGTATAAAGGAAATGATTGTTTTGACAAATAAAAGTAGTCTTTTGTGGAGAAAAGTTTAGTCGATTGTATTGTGAGAACATAGTGCTGGTCATGAGTAAACTCTTATTTTTATGTAATGGATTGTAATTGGTGCTTGCTGGTTGCACACTTATCATTTGTTGCACATTTATAAAGGATATTGTTGTGTACTGTGAGTGGGTATTATTTTTCTACATTGAGTAGTGGTTGTGATCAGTTTTTTAAGGTGTAACTCTGACATTGAAAAAAAAATGGCCAGAAATAATGAAGTATTAGAGTTCCTCAAAACTCTAATATTGTCTACTACTCATCATACATTAAAATTCAACAAAGTTTCTCTGACAAACATTCAGGTCTGTCTACAAAATGCTCAAGGATAAATTGATTTTTTGCAGCTCGAATCTCAACTACAGTAAGAAGAATTAAAACAAAGGAGTCATTCTGAACCTGTTTCTGTTCAGAAGATTGAAACAAACTCCCATAAAGCAGCAAGCTTACATGCAGATGAAGAAGTTCAGCTTGCACTTCCCAAGCCCATCATCAGACCTTGGGAAAAGCTTGTCCACAACAAACACAGAACTGGTCTTGGATATGACAAGGACATTTCCTTTCATATTCCAAGCTACTCCAAACCAATCCAATTTCAAAGTGTTAGATTTCTTCAGGAAGGTTCATCTTCACCTGCTCCTCATGATAGTTCACCTTCAGTTGTTTCAGATTTTGGTTCTCTTCCACAATAGCCACAATAGATTGTGAAATGCCAACACTGTGACTAAGTTGGCCATATGAAAGATCAATGTTTTGATCTTCATCCATGTAAGCACTATCATAAAACCAGTCATTATTTACACAGATTCTTTAGAAACAAGTCTCCTACAAGAAAAAAGAATCATCTTCGATGGATCACTTCCTCCCAATGGGCATCAACAGCCAAGAAGATATTTCAGTCACATGTCTGAACTTGTTCAAGAGTATTGAATAGTCTTGCGGTTGAGTTTTCTCCATCATCTCACCTTGTATCTGACAGGGGGGGAAATGATGTTCATGTACAAGCTTCAAAAGCCACATCAAGCGGGCCTGAGCCACATCCTACCATACTAGATTCCGAGTTGTAGCCAGAGACAAAGATGTCGATGAGCATGCCTTTAGTTGGTAATTTGGGGCACTTCCTCTAGCAAAAGACTTTAGCTTCTTTTCAGTTTTAGAAGAATTCCAAGAATAGAATTGGGGACACTTCCTCTAGCAGAAGACTTTAGCTTCTTGCTAGTTTTGGAAGAGTTCCAGGAATTGCATTAAGCATTCCAGAGTTGTTGGTCATCCTTAAACCATCACAGGTCTAGACTTCCCTTTTCAGGTTGAAGTTCTCCCTCTTATGCGGGGTGAGACTTCCCTTTATTGGTTGAAGGTTTCCCTCTTCAAAACATTAGGGGCACTTTCTTTAGCAGAAGACTTGAGCTTCATGCCATACTTGGAAGAGTTCTGGGAACTGCCCTAAGTGTTCCAGTGTTGGTGTCATCCTTAAACCACCGACTTTTATACCAACATTTCAGAGAGCACATTTAGCCTAGTGTTGCCATGCATTTTTGCACATTTTGTATTACAGTTCTCTTCTTGGACTCATACATAACCCTTCGGATTAAGGGGGGGAATGTTAGACACCTAATCCTCTATGGGTTAGTGTGGAAGCGGAATAGACTAAGGAAGTCCAAGAGACCTTGGGATGTGGAACCCAAGGGTCACATAATGTACTATAAATGTATATCATTTGTTAATAAAAAATAAACTCTCATCATTTATCTTTCATATTCTATTGCTACCCATGTGTGTGTTTAACAGTATGGCATGATATGATCGATTAACACAACCTTAAAGGGTGAGGAACAAAGTCACACATGCAAAATCCTCATCATTGATTTCGTAATATTCAAAAAATCTAAAAAAAATAGAAATGTGCTTAGTAATGGATGTTCCATCCTCACCATCGAACTTCAACTAAGACAAGTGATAAACACGCTCATCGAGGATTAAAATTTTACCAGGATATAGGTTAGAAAAACACTCCAAGAGTTTGATTTCAGGAGGATCCATTTAATATAAGAGATTTAGAATAGACTCAACATGAAAAACTTGTCATTTGGCCCTAATTCTAGCACCATTTGTTGACGGTGCTGGAAATATGTCAACTAAGGGGGTCTCCCTGATGTGAAGTCCATCCAAAGTATCTTCCCAGTTGCCATATATTCCTATAGATTTTCCTTGGCTTTAACTGTCAGCAAGGGATAGAAGTGTGTGTCCACCCTTGTAAAAAGAAAGTAAGTTTGCCTAGTGAACGTTCGATTGTAGGTGTATCAAGGCTCTTCCACTACAAAGGGAGGAAAGGTGATCCTCTAAGAGAGAGGTAATATTACCACCCTAGTAGAGGCACACACAAGCAAAAAAAGAATTTCCTAAAATCAAGTAGAATAGTTTACATAGATGAAATGATTGTTAAAACCATTAAAATGCATTTTCAATTACATAAGTACTAAAATAACCGAAATAGTTCAGATATTATAGTACAGGTGAAAGAAAACATGAATCACAAACATTCATAGAAAAATATTACAAATATTCACAAATATCCATGCATGAATACAAGTTTTCCATCAAGCTTCATGTATTAAGTAAAAGTCCCAAGATACATGAATATAATGAACATCACTAGCTCCAATAGTGCAGTGTTGAAGCCATGACTTGCTCCCCAAAAGTACTGACTCTTTCTCTCTGATGAATTATGGGAAAAGCCAAGGTGAAAAGTCCTTTTCTTTTATAATAAGGGTGTGTATATAACCAATGGGTTGACCGTTCACCTCCCTTGTGACTCTTTAACTACCCTCATGATTATTTGGCTTCCCTGTGACTTTTATACTTTTACAGACTCTTCATATTTTCTACATGTCATTTGGACTTCCATTTTACAATACATTTTCGAATAAGAATTTACATAATCCACAAAATGATGTGGCATAGGATGACTTGTGACATGACATGACATGGCACTCATGACATGGACTTCATGATGACATGGAAATGTTAATTCATTCTTGTTGCTAGTTTATTTTTTTCTTCTTGAAAGATGGTGCATGTTCTTCTTACTCCTCCTTATGACTTGAAGATAAGGAGTATTCAATGTGGTCTTCATCTTCCATCTTTTGCTATAATCTAGTGTTCCTTTGTCTTCTTGCCTAATGATCATCTTATCTTCTAAACTCTTTAGGTGTCTTATAGCATGAAATCCTTCTCCATCTCCTTCATCATCATCCTATCATAGTATGATAGAGTATCTGCATCTGCAATTTCCTCATGAAAAGATGGCATCAGTCAGATAAACCCCTAGTCTAAGATACTCCATGATGATTCACTGACTAAGACAGAACCAAGTAGCAGACTGAGGGAGAGGCTCAATAACTATGAAATTACACAACTCAGATAGTCAAGGGTTAGGTCTGAACCTTGAGACCACACAATGCACAGTTCAGGAGCTCAAGTGTTGTGTTGAGGACTGAGACTACGCAATGCACAATTCAGGCCTAGCTGGAGGGAAGGATTGCATAGTTTTGAAGCTTAGGAGTCATAATTGAGCAAAAAGACTGCATAGTTCACAGTTCTTAGAGGTAGGAAATGCGCATTGTGTAGTGAGAAGAGGTAGGGTTGCTGCTTGAGGGCTGAGACTGAGTAATGCACAATTTAGGAAGGTTGGATGAGACTAGGTTTCTTGGTTAGGAAGTTTCCTAGATTTGACTAAGTGTGGGATCTATGAAGCTGATGTGAACAATGACAAGATTGGAATTTGATCACACACTTATAACTCTCGATGACACAACATATATCACCTAGAACACATGAAAGCATACTTTTTTCAGGGCAACAAAATTACGACGACTTACACCAAGTGCGACACCAAAGGTACACTTTGCAATGACCGAGAAGAAACTTGTGCCATAGTGCTTGAAACTTTGGAAATGCGTGCGATACATGTTTACATGGTAAGAACAATTCATTTACACAATTTTTTCGCCTTGAAACTACCATAAATAGATTTTGTGTGTTGTGTGACACTCCACATGCTAAAATACGACATTTACTATATGAAGATGAAAATATGAATGGAACTTTCGGTACATGAACAAAAGTGAAAGAGACACATTCCAGAGCGAAGATAACATGAAAAGAACACTAATTAAAGTGAAACTAAGTGAAAGCGATAATCAAAAGCATGCAAATGACACTCGCGAAATCAAAGGTGCGCAAAAGCGATAGTTTGAAAAACTCGCCAATATAGTAGTACAAACACAACCAAAAGTGAGGGACTGTCAATGCCAACATGAACTTACTCTAGACATGGGTTTAAAATTGCACAGACACTACCTTGATGTATTGTGCTATGTTTGTTCAAGCTTCCATACACAAATATGCTATTGAACTTGTTGAAAACTGAGCATGTTTGAGCAAGTGACTTCGACCAATCAAGAAGTAACCATTGAACGATTGATCATAAGATCCACACTAGGCTCCAAAATTCAAGTGTAGGTAAAATTTTGGAGGGTGTTTGTTGCAGTGACAACAAAAGGGAAGAAGAATTAATTAAAATATTATCTTACATGTATGTTTTTTGTCTCATTTACTTAATTTTTCTTGAAATATTGGAATAGAAAAGCAAATAAAATTAGGTGTTTCGAGTTACCATTTTGGAGAGCTTGATTTGAGAACTTGATTTGAAATGGAAGGAGACTTCAAGAAAATACAGTATTAACTGTAAAAATGTAGCTGTAACATCCCACCCCACATTTACCCACTTTTACAAGCTCACTAGGGTAAACGTCAGCTCAGAGTTACTACACATGGTTCGACATCCAAATTCCAGTTATGGAAGTGGGGTCTACCATCCTTAACTTACCATAACCTTCCAGGGAGATGTAATCACCTAGACATGATAGCAATTCCACTGGTGATTATTCCCTGAACTGGAACAACCTTTTTCACACACTTAACCTCTCAACCGGACCCATGCATGCGGTTATAAATATCGAGCCACACGTACAACTCACCCTCCATGTGGTTATAGTTGAAATTCTTAGGATTTGAGAGTGCGGCTAGAAACCATGATCCAGAGTTTTTTAGGACTAATCCAGGTCGACTGCCCAGAATTCTCCAGAGTCACCTACAAGAGTCGTTACTCATTGTTCTTGTCTCAATTCCTACTCAAACTTATCAATTACATAATAACCATTTAGACAAACACTTGGTAAACATAACACGTACAAGCTATGAATGCATATTTATTCATTGTATCATTATTTTCATCAGAGAATCATCCAAAAGGCTTACTCCCCTCTCTTTCTAGATGCATCAAACAAATATTATCTTATGCATTCAAATATATAACCAAGAGCCTATCAAACCATGGATTCGATTCATAACAAGAGAACAACACATAATGATAAATATACCATGCTTATAACCAACATTTAACACGAATGAGACCATAAAAAACCATTCATAAAATACCCATAATAGTCAAAAACATGTTCTCAATGATCAAAATAAGAAAATAATTCATATTAACTTATGCAAATGCTATCCAAGATAGGGACTTCCACGTAACATCTGACCATAGATTGGGCTGAACCAAATATTTCTTTCATCCCAATTAGCCCTGTTCCATATTCCAAGCATGGATGTCACATCACATGGGATAAACCAAAATAGAGCCAACTAGGGCTTCCAGAGGTTAAACCACCTCAACCCTCAAGCACAGTGATTTCACCAAAGCTAGTCTAGAAATAGCCAAAACCAAACAAGCTTAGTTGCCTCTGATTCTTCACCATAACAAGAGGAATTTTCCTATCTCCACCGATCAATAAAGATTTCTAGGATAATTTCCATCTCCACCCTTGACCCTTGGGAATTTTCCCAAGACCACCTCAGCAGGATCTGAAATCTATCGACCATCCAAAGCTTAACAAAAATAGGGAACCTACTACATCATGGGTACCCAAGAAATGGAAAGACACAACAAATTTGAAACCACTGTCAATCCAGGAAAGTCCCATGCCAAGGACAATGACATAAAACCATAAACTAATGCATGCACCTTACATAAAATCCCCGCATGTTAAATTCCACATGTACATTATTACCTACAAATTCGTAGCTATTTTTCCCTTAATTGCTGTTGTCCAAAATTCCTCTTGCTTTCCTTGATTTTCTTGCTTTCTTGCTTCCTTGGTTGTTCTCTCTCATTTGCGGAACCAAGCCAAAAGCTAAGAAAATATTGTCAATTTTTTCTTACGTTTCTTTTTATCATTGATGTCTCATGTCTCTTGCTTTCCTTTCTCCTTTTTCTTCATTTTCCCTCATTTTCTGTCTAATTTCCCTGCATGCATATTTGTGTCTCTTCATCTTCCTTTTCTCCTATTTTCCTTTCTTTCTTATATTAAATTGCCATTTATTGCCTCTTTTCCTTTGCCCATGACTTTGGATTGTACCGTGCTTATCTATTACTAGTATGAGTCAGTGGTCACACTCCTACTTGTAGCCTAACAACGGAGAAAGAGGTTCATGACTGAAAGCGCATTTCCTATGGGGACCATAGTCAATACTTATGTCAATTGAATGATGAGAAGAGGTTATCTTCAAAACGAGCCATCTTTAACTTTTTTTGCAGTGGAGATTTATTTCCCCAACTCATCCGTGAATATCATTTTTGATAAGAGGAAAGGTCATTTCTAGAATGGGGGTATGCTTTTTTCTAGAGGGGGTATGTTTTTTTTGGGATTATAATGGATTTTTATTTACCTAATCCATTCAATAATGAATGAAGATTGAAGATTGAGGAATCTAATATTCTTTTAAGGTATCAAATATGAATAAATGATAGGAAATTTAAAATATTGATTATGAAATTTAATTTTGATAATTATGTTGATAGGTATATTATTTTGGAACATGGTTTTTATAAATTTAATTTATTTGTCAATAATTATTAGGTAGATGGTTGCGATATATCTGTCAAAAAATATTTTAAATTATTTTTAGTAGTATACACAAATTAGATGTTGGAATTTATTTTTGAAGTAGTTAAGCAATTTTTATTTTAAATAAATCCATTAATTAAAAAAATGATATAGAAACAAGTGTCGTATGAAATGAATTGCAGTTTTTTGGGTATGTGGTATTGATAAATCATGAAGCCTATTTACAAATTAAGAATATCCATTATAAAGTGAGAGTGAATCTCAATACATAAAAATCTTGTTACATATTTTTTCAAAAATCTTAACTCATATATTAATCCTTTTATCATTAATAATAATTATTATTATTTTAAATAAAATTATAATTTAACTAATTTTTATGATATTTTTAATTTTAACAACTTGAAATATATAAATATTTTTAATAATTATTATTAATTAATATCTCTTTAAATTTATTAGTAATAACTTATATTGATGCACTAGTTTAATATATACACTCATCTTAACCATATAATCATCTTTTATAATCACTTTTGTGCTTTACAACAATCCATTGTCACTCTATACTTATGAAATCCATATAAAGCAATGCCAAATAATTTTATAATGATAAACTATCACATTAATATGAAAATATTAATATTATAAGTATTTATTTTTATATTAAAATGAAGTTTTGCAAATACTTTAGTGATAATTGGTTTATTAGATTATAAATTAAGAAGTATAAAATATTATAATAATAGAAAAATAATTATAGAAATAAATAATTTATTTTATAAATTAAAATTTTACCTATAAATTTAATAGTTGACTTTATAATAATTTTAACATTTAATATTTGATTTTACAATAAGTTTAAAATTAAATTATGATTATTAATTATAAACATTGATCCTTTTGAATTTCTATAAAAACATATATTTAATTCCTATAACAAACCTCCAAGATTGTAAACCATTCCATTGATAAATATGATAAGAATTTTCATCTTTTCGTATGATAATGATTATATAATATCTATAAAATGTATACCATATTATTAAATAAACAGTTATACTTTAAGATTAATATATTTTTATTAACTACAAAAATGTAATTAAATGAAAAAAACCTGGAATTTAAGAAATAAATAAATAAAAACTATCTCATTAAAAAAAAACTAATATATATATATATATATATATATATATATATATGAATCACCATAACTATTATTACCTATAATAATATCTATAAAATGTATACAATATTACTCAATAAACAATTATATTTTAAGATTAATATATCTATGTTGAATACAAAAATATAATTATATGAAAAAAGTTTTATATTTTTAATAAAATTTAATAAATAAAAGCTATTTTATTAAAAAATAAAATATATTTATAAGTCTTTTCTAAAATTGGACATATTACAAAGTTTAATTATAGAGTTGAAAATAAAAAATAATAATATATTCCAATGGTCTCTTTTCAATAGACTTCCTTACATATCTAAATCAAATATTTAAATCCTGATTAAAATATTTTTTTATTAAATGGTTATCAAAGAGTTATCATACCTGTCGTTTTTCAGCACATATGAGTACGTGGTTTGGATTGATAATAACTCATTCAATTATGTAACCTCTTTGCTCGTCCGTGCCCTTAATTTCACTCCCGTGCGTTCACACCTGTCGCCCTAGTCCCATCACCTGCGGTCACACTTGTCGCCGTGTTATAGCAGGATATACACCAATAGGTTTTATTAGTTTATGTTTTAGGTTTTATTTGTTTATGTTTTAGGTTTATTTAGTTTAGTGTAGGTTTATGTTTCAGGTTTTTAGTAATTAGGTTTATTACTTTCAGTTTAAAACTTTAGAATTATTACTTTAGTTTTTATTAATTTATGTTTAATGTTATATAATTTAGGTTTCTTATTTTTATGTTTAATATTTAATGTAATAAAACTTAAAATTTAAAGTAATTAAAGTAATTAGGTTTTATTTTTTTAAGATTTTAATAATATTATGTGTTTTTTTTGTTGTATTTGAGAGGTATAAAAGAGTTTTTCTATAAACGGGGTCATAGGTGAGGGGATTTGAATCTTGGATCAAACTAAGGGGATTTGGACATTGGATCTCTTAGTTTTCTCAAGACTCACATTACTTTGATCACCAATTGAGGTGCCCTCTTGAACTGATTTTATTATTAAATTCTATAATAATAATAATAATACTAGAACTTATTAGGTTTATAATATTAGATTTAGTATATAATAATAATAACATGTTTTATTAAGTTTATAATAATATAAAATGATGATGATGATACACACATTAGAGCTTTGTCATCAATCTTTTCGGAGAAACCATGTCTTAACATGGAAAAGGAATTTTATTTCCTTATTGTAAATAAATTTAATTTATTTATTTAACTATAGATAGAGATAAGATTTAGTCGATAATATTTTTAAGAAGAAAATATGCCTTTTAAGGCATGAAAAATTTAGGAAATAAGTCATGAGTGGTTGTAGGAGAAAAGGTCTTGGTAGAAATTAACAAGTTGTTAGGATAAGAAAAAGTTTAGAAATCTTAAAAACTATTGGAGGTGCTTTTAGGATTTAGAAAAGTTATGGATAGGCTAGATTTTGTCAATAAGGTAAAAGCCAGTCTACCTTGAAAAGCATTAGTGATTTGTGGATTGATTTATGGATCTGGGAAAAATTATTTTGTTTGTATATGATATTATAAATATTGTAAGTCTAAAAGGAAAACAAATAGCCAAATGAATGTATAATCATGTCAAACATAAACATATGAATTTGGTTTCAGAATATAATTTTTACATGCTTATTGATTGTGTAGTATCTCTGCATATATTTTAATGAATGTCTTTAATTGATTGTAATAGTTATTTGGTTGAGTAGTCATATTTATGTAGAGTTCTTGGTATTCCTAAGATTGCAAGTTCGAAAAAGTGAAATAGCAGGAAAAATCAAATTTTCCTACATCAAGTGGTATCAAAGCAAGAGATTTGGAGACAACAGAGGACTTTTCTACAATAATATGGAGAAAAAAATAGAACAAGATTAAGATAGCAACAAGTAAATTTCTTTTTGGTTTTTTATAATTTGTGGATATTGATGACAAGTAGCAATGATTGAGAAGCAGGATGTAGTGAGAATTCTAACAGCTAGCGTAGTTGTGATGGAGGGAAAAGAGTGACTGCAAAAACTTGAAGAACAAGGAGTACTCGAAAGAGGTTCCAGAGGAGGGGATCAAGAAAGGCCAACAGTCCAAGCTTAGAGGAGATAGTTTGGTGAGGCGTGTGTAACAAGAAGGAGACCTGTTACTGTAACGGGTATTTGCAGTTCATAGTCGACAGCGAAAAGCTCACAGAGGAAGAGGGGATGATGAAGATGACTATTGGAAGTCATTTCAAGAATTCAGAGGGAAGCCATAGAGATGTCAAAGCAGTTGGTGTAAGGAAAATTAGTGATGAAGAATATGAGAGGGAACTTGTTGAGATAAAATCACAATTGAATGTGCTTACAAAGTCGCTACAACAAGATGAGGAGAGCCAGAAGTATGTGTGGAACCTGAGAAAAAAGATTAAATGGCTTATTGAAAGATTATGGTCTAAGAAGAAAAGACAAAAAATAAGACACATATTGAAGGAATAACTCAAAGCTACTCAGTGTGAGGAAGTTAATGGAGGTGAACCTGGGAAAGGAGAAATACATGTAGAAGATAATAATGTTGGTGGAGATTTGATGTTTAAGACATCAAATGAAGCTGAAAAGCCTTATGTTTTTCATGATGGTTTGTTTATGTTTGTAGGTGTTATTGATGATGAACAACCCTATGAAGTTGTCATGAAAAAAGAGGAAGATAGAGGAGAACAAAGTTCAAATTCTGTTCTCAGCATATGGGAGGAGCAATACTTGAATGAGATGCTCATAACGAATGACGAGCCAAAGTCAAAGACAAATTTCAGTGTTCACATTGATTGTGTGCATGCATGTGTGGCAGAAGTGATTATTAGTTTTCAAATTGATGCAAGTGGAATAGAAACCAAGGGTGAACAAATTGTAATAGTTGTTTTGAACGAGGATGCAACAAAGTCAAAGGAGGAAGAGTTGTTGGCATTGTGGTACAAGTGTTGTCCTTGATGGCAACTCACTCACATCTCAGTTTAGTTTTGATAAAAGGAAATTCACAGTATAATAGGTATATTCAGAGGTAACAGGGCAGTGGTACAGAAGAACAGGAAGATGGAACTAAGGTCTACTAATCAAAATAAAGAAGTTGAAGGAAAAGGTTGAAGTAAAGCAGTTTAAGAAGTATACGTAGGTCCACTTAGTAAAAATAGCATATACACGTTGGTCCATAGAACAAAAAGAGTGTATACGTATACACACACTCTCACAAGAGGAAAAGCATGTACAGGTTGGAAAATCAAGAGCAGAGAATACTAGGGGCCAATATCATGGTATTAGCCCACAATATCGAGTGGAGTAACGACTATTTGATCATGCCCAAGAATACCACGCGCCACCAAGTGGTTTTCATCTGAGGTACTGAGAAAGGCCAAAAACTATATAAGGATGAGAAGATCATAAGGCCAAGTGTGCAAGTGAATGGGTTTCTAAGGAATAATTATATCTAAAGTATATTTTATTTTGTAGGGGCTATGTTGGCGATTTGATTTGAAATATTTGTGTGCACCTTGAATTCAATGTTGGATCAGGATCATGAGACCTGAAACGACTTATCATTAAATGATTTGATATCGGTTGGGCTAGATCTAATTATTTACACTTGTTTTATTCTTTAAATGTCATGATCTGGGTTTGTCTGAAGTCTGGAATTGCAGCAAAGTTATGAGCCAATATTTGCAGATCTGTATGCTGGTTCGTCTCGGTAAAAGCGCGTGTACATGCAAGTTCTACTCTTCCAAGTAGTGTATACAAAAGAAAATCCTTTTTCTTCAGATCTGACTGATCTATTTGATCAGTTCTGTTGTTTCACTGTTGTCTGATTGATTGATTGTATAAGTAAGAAGGGTGATCTCTATTGTTGCCTGTGTAAAGCTCTATAAATAGATAGTAGATGGTCAGTATATTGCTGGTTGGTACAGACTTGATTTAGAAGTTTTATGTTTTAGTAGTTTTGAAGGTATACGGAGGTTTGATTATAGGAAGTAGCATATAAACACATGTTGGATTTAGTAAAGTAGCGTGTACATTCTGATGCATGATTTTTGAGATTATAGCTAGTTCTGAATGATGATTCAGGTTTCTAGGTTCAGCATAGTGTTCTGGTGACAGAGATCTTATTGTTCAGAATAACTAAATCTTGGTTGATGCAGATTAAGTTTCAAAGTCTGATGGGTCCAGTATGAAAATTTGATGAAACGAAGCCTTCATGTGTATTGTTGTGTACCAGGAGCATCTAGTCTGAAAATTTATGAAACGTGGTCCCTCGAGGAAGAGAGAAGGTTGTAGCCTTATGTAGGTCAGCGCCTACGTACTAGTAATCACATTGGCTAGTACAAGAGCTAGGGGGTTGAAGCTCCCTTCTAGTAGAAGCTGGAAAACGATAGAAGGTTGTAGCCTTCTATAGGTGGGTGCCTGCGTACTGGTATGATTCTGCACTAGTACAAGTTTGTAAGCAAATTTTCTTATTATTAAAAGAAGACAAAGACGACAGCATCAAGTTGTTTTCACCCACATTGGGTTTCCACCTCAAATCTTGATGTTCATGTGCATTGCTTATGTGTGATGGTTTATTCTATTTTTATTGCTATGTTTAATACGTTACTGATGCACTGGTTAAATATCAACACATGATAAATTGTCTAAATCTCAAGTTTTTTGGGTGTACACTGGTTTCTCTAATCATAGTTGCATGTACATGCTAGTTCACTTCATAGAAGTAGCGTATATAAATCTGTTTGAGAAAATAAAAAATTGTGATCAGATAATACTGATTCACCCCCCTCTTAGTATTATTTCCAACAATTGGAATCAGAATAGGTCCTTTTGAAGAAGCTTGTTCGCTTAAAGAAAGATTTTTCAAGATGAATAATCACGAAGGCATGGGATCCATTAGACCACTAATCTTCAATAGAAGCAACCTAGTATATTGGAAAATAAGAACTAGAGCCTATCTATAATTGCTTGGAGCAAATGTTTGGGAAATTGTAGAAGGAGGATATCAATTTCCAGCAGCAATTCTATAGACTCTACAGGTAAGAAGTTATATGAAACCAATGCCAAAGTTGTCAATACATTATTGGGAAGCCTGTCAGAATCAGAATTTGTCAAAGTGATGCAGCTCAAGATAGCCAAAGAAATATGGGACAAAATCATTCAAAGCTAGGAAGGAGACTCTTAGGAAAAACATGCTTAGCATGACAATGATGATTTTTTGGATGCATTAGAAGAGGAAGATTTTCTTGAATAAATTACTAAACTCAAAATTTGTTTAGAAGAAAAGAATATGATCATAGATACTTTGACATGCCAACTTGTTGAAAGAGAAAAACATAATGAAAATCTAGAATGTGAAATTGTGAGTCTAAGAAAAGATCTTGAGAAAGCAAAATATCTTCATCTTAGATTTGCTAAAGGATCAGAAACATTAAATGAAATCATCAAAGTTCAGCATTCTCCTTTGATAAAGATAGGTCATGGATATATTGAAGAATCATCTCAATCACAAAAGTTGTCAACCTCCACCAGAAGCTATCTTGATGCAACAAAGACCAATGAACAGTATGTCAATCGTCAGCAAAGGCCTAAAATTACTCATCAGGTAAATCATACTCAATTTACTTGAAGGATGAATATCGGTAGAAACCGCAACCATAAGGTAAACAATGAAAAAATATTATATGATAGGAGAAACTTCTTTAATGGGCAATGTTTTTCATGTCATAACTTTGGGCACAAGGCTACTCAATGTGTTTCTTACAAAACCATCATGACTAGAGAAGTACGAAATCAAAGGGATGTAACAACAATTAAGAAAAGTTCCTATAATAACTTTTCTCCTCTTGAAAATGAAATATAATTCTCGATTTGTAACAACTTTGGTCATGAAGAATCTGAATGCAAGAGAAAATTTCAGCCAACACTTCAAAAGGAGAAAACACCATTAAATCCCAAGATATGGAGAATGAAGGAATCTCTATCAGAAAGATGTGGTATAGCTTTGTATGCAAAAGGACAAGAAAATCAATGGTACATCGACAGTGCATGCTCCAAACACATGACAGGTGATAAATAGAAACTTCATTCATACAATGCTTTAGAAAAAGAAAAGAATGTCTCATTTGGAAATGACACCCTAGCTGTCATTAAAGGTAAAGGTTCTATTTTCTTGAAAGAAAAGGTTAAAGTTGGAAATTGTCATATATGTAGATGGTTTAAAGCACAACCTATTGAGTGTCAGTCAAATGTGTGATCAAGGAAATGAAGTGGTGTTTTGATCAAATGGATGTGTCGTTCATGAGCTTGATACAGGAAAAACCGTGATCAAAGGTACAAGAACTCAAAACAACTTATACATACTCAAAGGAGGACAACAACAATGCTATCTAAGCAAAACAGATGAAAGCTAGTTGTGGCATAGAATATTGGGACATCTAAGATTTTCTGAAATAAGAAAAGCATGCAGGCTCAAGGCAGTTCATGATCTTCTAGATATTAGTATCCCAAAAAATACCATATGTAAACCATGTCAAATCGGTAAGCAAACCATAGTTCACTTCATCGAAAAGGAAGGGTCAACAAGTAAGCCTCTTGAACTAATCCATACTGATTTATGTTGACCAACAAGGAAAAAGTCTCCTCAGGGAGAAGAAAACTTTATTTTGTTTATTGATTATTTTTCCATGATTTGTTGAATAGGTCTTCTAAAGCATAAATATGAAGCATTTGAAAAGTTTAAAGCCTTCAAATCATTAGTAGAAAATGAATTAGATCGAAAAATCAAATGTCTAAGATCTGATCGAGGGGGAGAATTCATATCAGATGAATTCTTTGACTTTTGTTAACAACATGAAATAAAAAGGGAATTTTCCACCACAAGAACTCGTCAGCAAAATGGTGTGGTAGAAAGGATGAATAGAATAGTTCAACAAATGGCTCGGGCTATGTTAGATGAATCTGGAACTCCTGCAACCTTTTGTGGTGAAGCTACATTTGCTATCGTGACTATTCTCAACAAAGCGAATGTTCGGGTAAATAGTAATCAAACTCCATATGAACTTCGGTATGGCAAGCCTCCTACTCTAAAACACTTTAGAGTTTTTGGAAGCAAATGTTTTATCAAAAGGACTAATGAAAAACTTGGTAAGTTTCAACCCAGAGTAGACGAAGGTATTCTTCTTGGTTATTCATCTAGAAGTAAAGGATACAAATGTTATAATAAAATACTTTAGAAATTTGTTGAAATCATTGATGTTGTAGTTGATGAAGCATGCATAAATCCAGAACAGATGAAATCCACAGAGGAACATGACAATGAGGAAGATGGGGAATGCTTTTCTGCATCAAATAAAAATGATATTGAAGAAGAAACCAATGAAGCACCAGCACAAGATACAACAAACAATGAAAGGACTCCATCCAGGTATGTTCAGAAGAATCATCGAGAATCTCAAATTCTAGGAGAAAAGGGGTCTAGAGTATAGACAATAAGAACTCTTATAGGGACCTCAAGTTATCTAGAATTACTATCCTCCACAAAACCTCAAAATGTAAATGAAGCCTGCAAAAAATGAATGTTGGGTCAAGGCCATGGATGAAGAATTAGACCAAATTGAAAAGAATGATACTTGGGAATTAGTTCCTAGACTTCATGATAAAAATATTATAGGAACAAAATGGATATTTAAGAATAAGCTAAATGAAAATAGAGAAGTTATTAGAAACAAGGCAAGAGTTGTTTCTAAAGGGTATGCTCAACAAGAAGGTGTAGGTTTTGAAGAAACCTTTGCACTTGTTGCTAGACTTGAAGCTATAAGGATGTTTCTTTCCCTTTCTAGTTTTTGAAAATTCAAAGTATATCAAATGGACTTAAAATCAACTTTCCTTAATGTAGATTTAGAAGAAGTGTATATTGAACAACCAAAAGGATTCATTCTTGGAAATGATGCAAAACTCATACGCAAGCTCAAAAAGGCTCTCAATGGTCTGAAATAGGATCCAAGGTTTCACAAAATTTTCTGCTGATAGCAATTTATACATAAAGATTGAAAATGATAAACTGCTAATTATTGTTGTTTATGTTGATGATATCATATTTGGTAGAAATGAAGAATCCACGAGTCAGAAGTTTGCTTCAGTAATACAACAAGAATTTGAAATATCCTTACTTGGTGAACTTACTTATTTTCTTGGTCTACAAGTACAACAAACAAAAGATTGTATCTTTCTTTCACAAACCAAATATCTCAAGAAGATCTTGAAGAAGTACGGGATGGAAGATTCTAAACCAGTATGTACTCCAATGATAGCAGGATGCAGTCTCAGCTCTAACGATGAATCGCCAGTAGTAAACCAACCAACTTACAGATCTAAGATTGAAATTCTTCTTTATTTAACAGGTACCAGACCTGACATCATGCATGCAGTAGGAATTGTTGGAAGGTTCCAAGAAAATCCAAAGGAATCACATCTCCAGGCTATCAAAATAATCTTCAAATATCTTCAAGGAACTAAGGACTTTGGACTATGGTATCCTAAAGATACAAACCTTACTCTTCATGCATATACATATGTAGATTGGGGAGGAAGTGTTGATGATCGAAAGAGCACTAGTGGAGGTGCATTCTATATGGATTCTTGGTTAGTGTCATGGTTCAACAAGAAAAAAAGTTCAATTTCCTTATTTATAGCTAAAGCAGAATATGTGGTTGCTACATCTTGCCGCACAAAAATACTTTGGATGATGCAAACATTGAAAGACATTCAGATCATGTGTACTCCACCCATCTCCATTCTATGTGATAATACAAGTGCCATCAATATTTCAAAAAATCCAGTCATGCACTCCAAGACCATGCACATACCCATTAAGTACCATTTTCTATGAGAACAAGTGCTTGAACAAAAGGTTAAATTGGAGTATGTTCCCTCCAAAGAACAAGTTGTTGATATATCACTAAACCACTTCCTAGAGAAACATTTGAATATCTCAGAAAAAAGCTAGGAGTAGTTGCTGCATCATCTTGCTCTTAAATCCAGTTTTCAGAGGAAGGTTATTATACGCGGGTTTCATGAAGTATAGTCGCGTATACATGCAAGTATCTGTGGCTGAAGGAGTGTATATGTTTTTCTGACAGAAAAATACTGGGTTAGACTTTGATATGGGTGCTCATTCTGATATTGATGATTACAATCTGACGATATCCTTTGTTCGTTGATTCTTTATCTATCTGACAAAGATTCCTTGATGAATGTGATCCAGGTGGATATTGGTGGCCACCTGCCAAGTCCACCTGGACCCCCACCATTGTCTTTCTCAGCATTTTCAGTTTCCTTAATTGTAGCACAACTTACTATTTTTAGCAGTTTTTCGGGTCCTGAACTTCCGGAGCCGTTTTGAGGCCCTAAACGACGTTTTTTGGGGAATCTGGGGGCAACATTGGTCCATGGAATGGACCGATGTTGCGCATTCCAACAATGATAGAACTCGGATAGATCTTTCTAATGAGCTATTGTACGCGTCAAACGAAGATCATATGCCAAAGTTACGACCCCGGGAAGTTGATGTACCAATTTACCCCAAACGGGGCCCACAGTTTGGCGTTTCATCTCCTAGGGTTAGGTTTTGAAATGTTAAGGGTTTTCCATTGTTTCTCAACAATAAATAGGCCTTCGAGCCTCATTGTAACACAGTTCAGAGGCATGTAGCCACCACATCTCTTCTCAGAGATAAGCTACCATCGCCCTAGCTGGTTTATTTCCATTTCTGATTGTAAGCATATTTCAGTATTTTCCATTAATGAAATGAAGTATTATTTCCGTTGCATATTTGTGTATATGGTTATCTCTGTAATTTCTTGCGTTCCTGTTTAAATCCAGATCAGTGGTATCAGAGCGGTCTGCTTTTTCTCTGTTTTTCTTTGCATGTCCCCAACAAGGTTGGGATATAAGGAGTTAGGGCTTGAACTGGTTGAACCTTTGCAAGACCAGCCTCGCAAATCCCGACGGCCTCCCATGGAGGACGAGAAGAAAGACGAGGGGGCAGGAGATCCCATCAAAATCTTGCTCGAAGAAGCCCTCGAGCGACAACGGAACGCGATGATGGACAGCTTTGCCCAGATCCTTCAGCGGCTACCCAGAAGCGGTGCATCGGCTTCCAGCAGCTACTCTGGAAACGCCACACCCTTTAAGGTACAAGTTAATTTTGAAATCCCCATATTCGAGGGTCAGATAGACGTAGATGCCGTAGATAAATGGTTAAATCTGCTAGAGGGTTATTTTTCTGTTCATGAATTTTCGAGTCGGGAAAAGATTGTTTTTGCTCTTCTTAAAGCAACCCCCCACGTCAAGGACTGGTGGGAAACCTACTGCGAGCAGAAGGATGAAAGTACTGGCTCACTATTTTCAGCCGCACCCACCTGGGATTCGTTCTGGGATGCCATCAAGGAGCAATACTACCCTGTCGGAAGCTATGAGGATGAATACATAAAGTGGACCACGCTGCGGCAGGGAAGGGACCAAGACGTGCCGGAGTTCACCAATATTTTCCATACCCTTCGCACAAAGTTGGGTATCAAGGATTCGGAGCAACATTTGATACTCAAATACCGTGGTTGCCTACACAAGTACATCCAGGAAGAAATACAATTCCTAAACATCCCCTCGCTCGGCGCAGCAAACCGATATGCCGTCAAGGTCGAGCAGAAGTTTAAACAAAAGAAGCGAGACTTTGGATCTGCGAATCCAAAGCAGGGGAAAGGTGCCCCGAAACCACAGAACAAAGGACAAAGCCAAGGCAAGACAGCCCAAGACAACCAGCCGAAGCTGCAAGCAAAGAACAGCGCCTCGAAGCCGAGAAAGGACACTGGAAAATGGTGCGAGTTCCATAAGAGCTCCACTCACAACACAAGTGAGTGTCGGGCCAAGTAGTCACTGGTGGCTGAGCTAAAGGTTTCAGAATTAGATGCATGTTCCGACTCTGAGTCAGAACCCGATAAGGGGTATGAAAAAGGGAAGCAGATCATTGATGCGGATCCCAACGCCACTGTTGCTACCGCAAAGATCCAGAAAAATGAACCCGAAGATCCAGAGGAGGAGGAGCGTCTCTTCCACTCCCAGATGTGGGTAAAGGGCTCCCCGATACAGTTCATTGTTGATAATGGGAGTCAAAAGAACCTCATTTCGGCAGAGGTCGTGAAGCGGTTGGGCTTACCGACCACAGCACATCCACAACCATACACCATTGGGTGGCTTCACCAAGGACGAGATCTTCGCGTGAGCCAGCAGTGTCGCCTTCCATACAACATCAAGCCCTTCACGGATGAGGTGTTGTGTGACATTGCTCCCCTTGAAGTTTGTGATGTATTACTAGGACAACCATACTTGTGGAAGCGACATGCTGTGTATGAATCAAGGCCCCGTGCTGTTATTATTACATTGGGAAATAAATTGTTCAGGATACCAGAGGTAGCACCACCTGCCGCCATCTCTTTGATTACTGTGAAAAAATGCAGTAAGATCATTTCCAAAACCAGGAAATTTGTTTTCCTGATGATACGCCCTCAAGGAAAGAAGAAGACAGTGGCCGCGGCCTCCAAACGGGGTCCCTCTGCACGACAACTACAGATGGACAAGGTTGTGGAGGAGTACGAGGACATCTTCACCTCCCCGACAGGGGTTCCTCTGCACTGTCAAGTCAAGCACTCCATCGATCTGACCCCAGGTGCGCCGCTACCCAATGGACCAATTTATCAGCGCTCCGTTCTGGAGAACAATGAAATCAAGAGGCAGATTCAGGAGCTCCTGCAGAAAGGTCACATCCGTCCGAGTTCATTGCCCTGTGGGATCCCGATCGTGTTGGTACAGAAGAAGGATGGGACATGGAGACTCTGTATTGACTATCGGGCGCTGAACAAGATCACTGTCCGTAATAGGTACCCGATCCCGCGGATTGATGACCTCCTAGACCAACTAAAGGGGGCGAAATATTTCAGCAAGATCGATCTGAAGTCAGGATATCACCAGGTACCAATCGAACCCTCCGATGTGTGGAAGACTGCCTTCAAATCCAAGGAGGGCCTCTTCGAATGGTTGGTCATGCCTTTCAGATTGACGAATGCTCCTGCAACCTTTATGAGGCTAATGGATGACATCTTGCGGCCATTCACCAACTCCTTTGTAGTAGTATACTTGGATGACATTCTGATCTTCAGCCAGAGTTGGGAAGAGCACCTCCACCACATCCGACAGGTTCTCCAAACACTGCGGCAACACAAGCTATGTGCCAATTTAGAGAAATGCACTTTTGGCATGACCCAGGTTCAGTATCTGGGATACATCATTGATGAACAGGGGGTGCATGTCGATCCAGCCAAGATCCAAGTCATTCGGGATTGGCCCTCTCCAACCACTCTAACAGAGCTCCGCAGCTTTCTAGGTCTTGCCAACTTCTACCACAGGTTTGTGTTGGGATTTTCACATATTTCTTGGCCCTTGAGTCAAGTCACCAAGGGCGGGGCGAAAGCAAAATTCTTTTGGTCTGAATCTCAACAGAAGGCATTCAGGGAGTTGAAGGATCGCCTCTGCACGGCACCAGTGCTCACGTTACCAGATTTACAACAACCATTTGAGGTCGAGACAGATGCCTCTGACTATGCTATTGGGGCAGTCCTTACTCAACATGGACATCCAGTGGCATATCACAGTGAAACACTTTCAGACACAGTCCGGAAGTACCCCACTTATGATAAAGAGATGTATTCCATTGTACAGGCCTGCCGACAATGGAAGCATTACATTTTGGGGAAGGAAACGGTCATCCACACAGACCATCGACCTCTGCAGTTCATACAGACCCAAGGGAAATTGCAGAATGATCGCCATCAGAAGTGGTCTACATACCTGCAACAGTTTCACTTGAATATCAAGTATAAAAAGGGCAGCACCAATAATGTTGCAGATTGCCTCAGTTGACCACCGATCATGGCGCTAACCACCGTGCTCAACTCTTGTGGGCACGAGACTTCTGATTGGCCACTTCTCTACAAAAGCGACCCAGAATTCGGCCACACATACCAGACACTCTTGGAGGGTCGGCATGTTGCAGATTTTCACCTCCAGGATTCCTTATTATGCCACCTCGGCCACCTTTGTGTTCCTTCAAGCGAGCGTGCCAAGATGATTTGGGAAGCACACTACAGTCGGGCTGCTGGGCATTTCGGGGTCAAGAAAACAGTGGCAATACTGCAAAATTATTTCTATTGGCCGAATCTTCGACAGGATGTTGGGAAGTACATCCGATCATGTACTCCCTGTGCCATTGCCAAACCGACCATTAAGAAGCACGACCTCTATACCCCGTTGCCTACCCCTAGTCAACCGTGGGAATCCATCTCCATGGATTACATGTCAGGCCTTCCTTCCACTAAGCATGGAAATGGCTGTGTTTTTGTGGTCGTCAACAGGTTCGCGAAGATGGCCATTATGGTGGCCTGCAAGAAGAATATCACAGCAGAAGCCACTGCTAAACTCTTCTTTGAATGAGTGTGGGTGCACTTTGGGATCCCACAGTCTATCATCTCAGATCGGGACAGTCGGTTTCTCAGCACATTTTGGTCTAGTCTCTGGTCAATGCTGGACACCAAACTCACGAAGTCCACAACCTTCCATCCTCAAACTGATGGCCAGACAGAGGTTGTCAATAGGATGATTGTGCACATTATGCGCATGTATAACTCAAAGCATCCACGCACATGGGACGAGAGCCTCCCCTATGTTCAGCACAGCTACAACCGAGCTCTTCACAGCTCCACTGGCCATAGCCCTTTTCAGGTGGGTTTGGGATTCCAGCCACTATGCCCCATTGATGTGGCCATGCCACTTGCAGCTACTCACATGAATTCAGCTCATGTCTAGTCCGAAACAGATAAGGCCACCAGCTTCATTGAGCGCATCCAACATATTCGCCAGCAGGTCCATGACATTCTTGAGAAATCAAATGCCAAGTACAAGCAGCGACATGATCAACATCGGGTGCCACACAAGTTTCAGGTGGGCGACAAAGTCTGGTTGCATTTGCAAAAGGAACGCCTTACTGGAGCCTATCGGAAATTGAGACCACTCCGATATGGTCCTTACACCATTACTAAGGCTATGGGAGACAATGCATTTGAGCTCAACATTCCCCCATTCCTTGGCCTGCACCCAGTGTTCAATGTGGACCGCCTTTGGCCATACTTTCCACCATTGCTAGACACATTCGACATTGCAGAACAGCTCAAACCCACAGAATTAAATCCAGATTGCATGGAACAAGCTGCAACTGATCGGATCATGGACACACAGATCAAGAACACTCGCCAACAGAATATCCAACTGTATCGAGTTGTCAAAGCAGGCCAACTCCTTCAGCAGGGCAAGTGGCTCACCAGGGAACAAGTTTAGCAGAAGTTTCCTCATCTCATGGAGGAGCTCAACGCAATGGGGACCATTGCTTCCTAAGGGGGGAGGAATGATCCAGGTGGATATTGGTGGCCACTTGCCAAGTCCACCTGGACCCCCACCATTGTCTTTCTCAGCATTTTCAGTTTCCTTAATTGTAGCACAACTTACTATTTTTAGCAGTTTTTCAGGTCCTGAACTTCCGGAGCCGTTTTGAGGCCCTAAACGACGTTTTTTGGGGAATCCGGGGGCAACATGGGTCCATGGAATGGAGCGATGTTGCCTGTTTCAACAATGATAGTGCTCGGATATATCTTTCTAATGACCTATTGTACGCATCAAACGGAGATCATATGCCAAAGTTACGACCCCGGGAAGTTGATGTACCAATTTACCCCAAACGGGGCCCACTGTTTGGCGTTTCATCTCCTAGGGTTAGGTTTTGGAATGTTAAGGGTTTTCCATTATTTCTCAACAATAAATAGGCCTTCGAGCCTCATTGTAACACAGTTCAGAGGCATGTAGCCACCACATCTCTTCTCAGAGATAAGCTACCATCGCCCTAGCTGGTTTATTTCCATTTCTGATTGTAAGCATATTTCAGTATTTTCCATTAATGAAATGAAGTATTATTTCCGCTGCATCTTTGTGTATATGGTTATCTCTGTAATTTCTTACGTTCCTGTTTAAATCCGGATCAGAATGACTTGTTGACAATGCACAGGTAGCACAGGTTTAGGGGGAGCATTCGCCTTCACACACATTCTGCATTGTTGGCATTATGGTTGCTGATTTCAGCTATGGTTTCATATATTTATATCATTTGGTGCATAAGTCATGTAAAGATCTAGGGGGTGACATGATTTCTTTTGTCATAGTCTAAGTCCTATTGGACATATGATGTAATTTGTTTCCCCACTATGCCTGGGATGGATGATGTAATATTTGTTGTATTTCAGTCATGTATAAACAATTGATATATCCCCACTTGGTTGGGTGGATGAGTCAAATGTGGTGTATCCCCACTTGGTTGGGTGATTGATGTATGTATGAGTCTTTGGTCATAAGGAGGTCATACTCACTTAGTTGAGTTATAGAGTCATGTTATTCTTTTAAATCATATCTCTGCAGACTCGGCATGTACTCAGGGGGAGCTGGACAACATCATGCATATCAAAGGAAGAGAGTAGCTTGGTCCACCCTTTTGCCCTTGATGTCAAAGGGGGAGAGTATTTTGGTGTTGCATGGTATCTCTAATAGTTTCTACAGCTTGCAGTAATCAACACCATCATGGTTGCCATCAAGTCCAAAGGGGGATATTTTTGGCATTATGATACAAGTGTTGTCCTTGATGGAAACTCACTCACAGGTCAGTTTAGTTTTGATAAAAGGAAACTCACAATATAACAAGTATATTAAGAGGTAATAGGGCAGTGGTATAGAAGAACAGGAAGATGGAACTAAGGTCTACTAATCAGAATAAATAAGTTGAAGGAAAAGGTTGAAGTAAAGTAGTTTAAGAAGTATACGTAGGTCCACTTAGTCAAAATAGCATATACATGCTGGTCCACAGAACAAAAAGAGCGTATACATATACACGCACTCTCACAAGAGGAAAAGCGCGTACAGGTTGGAAAATCAAGAGTAGAGAATACTAGGGGTCAATACCATGGTATTAGCCCACAATATTGAGCGGAGTAATGACTACTTGATCATGTCCAAGAATACCACAACTCACTTATGAAGTCCGGAATTGCAGCAAAGTTATGAGCCAATATTTGCAAATCTGTACGCTGGATTTTTCTCGGTAAAAGTGTATGAACACAGAAGTTCTACTCTTCCAAGTAGCATATAAAAAAGAAAATCATTTTTCTTCAGTTTTGACTAATCTATCTGATCAGTTTTGTTGTTTACTACTATCTGTCAATGAAGTCTTCTTAGATCTGAATCTAAAACTGAATGCATAAGGAATTTGGTATCTGATTGATTGATTGTATAAGGAAGAAGGGTGATCTCTATTGCTCCCTATGTAAAGCTTTGTAAATAGACAGTAGATAGTCAATATATTGTTGTCTAGTAGAAACTTAATCCAGAAGTTTTATGTTTTAGTAGTTTTGAAGGTATACATAGGTTTGATTACAGGAAGTAGCATATACACGGAGGTTGGATTTAGTAAAATAACGTGTATATTCTGATGCATGATTTTTGAGATTACAGCTGGCTCTAAATGACGATGCAGGTTTCTGGGTTCAGTATAGTGTTCTGGTAACAGTGATCTGATCGTTCAGATTAACTGAATATTGGTTGATGCAAATTAAGTTTCAAAGTCTGATGGGTCCAGTATGGAAATTTGATGAAACGAGGCCTTCATGTGTATTGCTGTGTACGACGAGCATCCAGTGTAAAAATTTATGAAACGTGGTCCCTAGAGGAAGAGAGAAGGTTGTAGCCTTCTGTAGGCTGGCACCTACGTACTAGTAATCACATTGGCTAGTACAAGAGCTAGGGGGGTTGAAGCTCCCTTCCAGTAGAAGCTGGAAAACGAGAGAAGGTTGTAGACTTCTGCAGGTCGTGCCTACATACTCGTATGAGTCTGCACCAGTACAATATTGTAAACATATTTTCTTATTATTAAAAGAAGACAGAGATGACAGTAGCAAGTGGTTTTCACCCACATTGGGTTTCCACCTTAAATCTTGGTGTTCATGTGTGTTGCTTAAGTGTGATGGTTATGCTAATTTTTACTGCTATGTTTAATAAGTTACTAATGCACTGGTTAAATATCAACACATGATAAATTGTCTAAATCTCAAGTTTTCTAGGTGTACGTTGGTTTCTCTAATCATAGTTGTGTGTACACACTAGTTCACTTCACAGAAGTAGCGTATATAAATCTGTTTTAGAAAAGAAATTTTTTTGATCAGATAATATTGATTCACCCCCCTCTTAGTATTATTTCCAACAAGAGTTTGTTAGAAACATGCAGATAGAGCTCGATCAATAGATTGAAGTGAGATAGAGAGTTTAGAGAGAAACTTTACAAGCATGGAATGAGGGTGAAAATATGCTTGGATGGTTTTATATTTTGTTTATTTTCTCGGCTAGAAAATTTTCACATGAAATGGTGAGCAGAAGCATGATGAAGACAAATTTCTTGAAATTAGAAAAGCAAGAGTGGAATTATGGTGGAATTTGAGAAACAAATTTCTTGCAACTAGAAAGGCAAGAGTGGAATTATGGTGGAATTCGAGAACTAGGTGCAAGAGTACAACAACATGACAAAACCAATGATCAACAACAAAACTATGTATGGGATCCAGGAGGAAATTAGCAACAACAACTCATGGTCAAGACACCATGGATTTTTTTTACCTTGGGAGTCTGATGTAGGAGCATTAGAGCTTCCAAGTCATCAAGCTTTTTCGAGACAGAGCTCCAAACTGGGTCTTAACATGGAAAAGGAATTTTATTAGTAGAGTTTAGGCTTCTGTGATCCATATCAAGTTTACAAAAAATATTTTTCGGCGAAGATCACATGAGACATCATTTGTCGATGCTTTTCGAACCAACCAGTGTGGTTCATCGTCAGGACAAGTTGAAGAAATAGATCTAGCTTAGCATGTTAAATAGACCGAGCAGAGCCTCCAACGACTAATTTGACCAACCACTAATATTGACTATTGGACCGGGATCAAAACTTTTTTAATAATAAAAAAATGGATAAGTTATATAGGGGACCAATCCCTTAATAAATAAATAAAATAATTTAAATTAGTGATAATAGTTAGTTAAAAGTTATTAAAAATAGTTAAAAATTATAGGCTAATTATTATTTAAAAGGAAATTAGTTGTAAAGGACCTCGCCTATGAATAAATTAATTGTGAATACAAGTTAAACTATATATATATATATATATATATATATATATATATATATATATATATATATAATAAAAAAATAATAATAATAATAATAATAATAATAATATAATAATAATAAAATAAATAAATAAATAAAATAATAATAATAAGAATAATAAGAATTAAAAATAAAATAAAAATAAACCATAAATAAATAAATAAATAAAGATATTATTTTTATTTTTATTTTTATTTTAATTATTTATTTATTTATATTGTTATTTAATTTATTTTATTATTATTATTATTATTAAAAATGAGTAAAAAAATTTAAATGAATAAATAATTAAAAAAAAAAAAAACGAGCATTAGGACGAGAGTGCTAGGACCCAACATCGACTGATTTTCCAGCCATCATCTCTATTGAGATTACACGGCCTCTTTTCAATCTCAAGCGCCTCCCTAAATTTCCAATGATGGAAGTGCGAAACTTTAGCAATAACACTAGCTTCCTCAATACAATTTATTTATTTCCTTATTGTAAATAATTTTAATTTATTTATTTCTTAACAGACTATAGATAGAGGAATCAAGCTCTGATGCTGAAGCGATTGAGCAAAAACAAAAACCTAGCCGCCGCCGCCGCCGATCGAACCTGTGCTAGCTGCAGCAGGCTCTGCTACTGACAGTCCTATGGCGTCTGCTGTAGGAGGGGAGAGCTCTGCCTCCCCTCCAATGGGGACACCCTCTACTGACAAGCAACAAAAGGCAGAGATTCGGCACTCTGCAATCGAAGACCTAGAAAAGGAACAAGACAAGCAAAAGACGCCAGAAGGACAGACGTCCTCAGATCGAAATGTGGAGGATGAAGCAAGCAATGGTCGGCACAACACGACTGGCTCCTTTCAGACTAAAGTGACCTCAGCAACCTGTATCCCAAAGGCAGCAGATCCGATCAAGGTCGAACTGCCAAGCCACCGCATCAATGGGGAAATCCAATTTATGCAAGATTACGCACTCATTGGAAAGTTCTTGGGATTTTGGCCCACAGAAAAAGCCTTACAAGGTTGGATAGCCTCTAAATGGAAGCCCAAAGGACAAGTCACGTTACAGCTTGGTCCAAAGGGCTTCTTTACAGCAATTTTTAACTGTTTAGAAGACAAAACAAGGATATTCAAAGGAGGCTCGTACTTCTTCAACTCTTCAGGTCTATATCTAACGGAATGGAAGCCCCGATTCAATCCAGACAAAGAAGACTTTAGTTGGGCCCCTGTATGGATTAGAATGTATTCCCTTCCTGTGGAGTACTGGCGAGAAGAAACGTTGGCAGACATAGGCAACAAGTTGGGAACCTTCATCAAAGTGGCTACCGAAACCAAGACACGTAAATACACCTCTTACACCAGGATCTGCGTCAAGATGCACCTCACCAAGACCTTAGCAGACACGGTAAGTCTTTTTCACGATGATTACGAATGGAAACAGACTCTAGATTATGAGCACATCCCTTTTCGTTGTCGAAAATGCCATGAGCATGGTCACCTCTTCCGTGATTGTCCCTTAAATGTGCAGCCCAAAATCCCCTCCAGTGATATTAACTTGGACCCTGATGGTTTCACAAAAATCCCCATTCGTCGCCGACATGCAAAAAAAAACCAAGCTAATCCAGCTCAAGCTTTCAAAGCGCCCCCCCAGAATCGCTTCTCCGTTCTAGCTTCACAAGACATTCAAATCAGCCCCAAAGCTGATATCCCAGAACTGCTGCACCCCACCCAGTCGTCCCTCAACCGCTCTGAACCGGCCTCATCTAAATCTGCAGATCCTCCCTTTACTGAAAACCCCATCTCTGTTTCAGAGCCCGGGTCTCTAATCATTTCCAAGGGGAAAACCATGCTGAACGAGATTCCACAAGCTTCGGATATGGATCTAGATGCAGCCCTGGCCCTGAGTCTTCATGAACAATCCGTGGAGGAAGCCCTCATTGCCTCAAATGACATGGAGGAAGATCGAGAAGATGTAGATCTAGAGGAATTCGACATATCCAAGCTTGACATATCCAAATTGGAGGCAGCATGTAAGCAAAAAGAGTACAACTCAATCCCTCCCTGGCAATTAGACAAAATTGAAGGAGTCCTCACAAGGGTACAGCACCATAAAAGTTTGGGCATCCAAGGAGGCAGTCATTGGGATGGAAGGAAAATCCTCAAAGAACAAAAGAAAAGGGGCAGAAAAACAGATCTACAGCGTACAATAGCAGTAGGTGAAATACTCATGGATTCGGGGCAATTCCCCAAGTTGACCAAGTTCTACAAGCCCAAATCTCCGTCTACATGAAGCTCATCTCTTGGAATGTAAGAGGACTCAACAGTCCCTCTAAACACAGAGTGATTAAAAACCTGATAATGCAAGAAAAACCAACAATAGTCTTTCTTCAAGAAACAAAATGTAGCAGCTCAACAATAGACAGTCTCAGTAACAAAGTCTAGGCAGGTAGCAGTTCAATTGCAGTAGATGCCTCAGGGGCCTCCGGCGGTCTAGCCATTCTATGGAATCCACAGATTGTGTCACTTGATAATTTTCATGCCACTCTGCATCTCATTCAAGCTACATTCCACCTCATCGGTACCAACATCCATGGGCATCTTACCAATGTTTACTTCCCGCAGACAATACAACAAAAATTAGATCTCTTGGACACGATTTCCCTCCTCAATGCAAACAGACACTTTCCTTTATGGATCGGAGGAGGCGATTTCAACATCATAAAATCCATGGAAGAGAAACAAGGGGGCAGAACCAGGCTAGATAGCGATAGCAGCGGCTTCAAGCAATTCATTCAAGACAATCGACTCATGGACATCTCCACCTCAAATGGCATCTTCACCTGGTCGAACAAGAGAAAAGGGGTTCACCAAATTGCCTCTCGACTAGACAGATTTTTAGTTTCAGACAACGCAATCCACCTAGGAGGAGATTTCAGTGCCGAGATCATTCCACAAGGAGGCTCAGATCATTGGCCCATTCTTCTCCAATGGTCCAGACCTGGCAATTGCAGCAATCGACCATTTAGATTTGAAGCCTTCTGGCTCACAGATATTAATTTTAAGGCATTGGTCAATCAAGCCTGGACATCCTTCATCCCGCCGGCAGGAGCTAAAATGTATCAGTTCCAACAAAAGCTGAAACATCTGAAGCAAATTCTTAAAATATGGAACCGAGATCATTTTGGCAACATACAGAAGAGCAGACACAAACTAGAATAGCAGATGAAAGAATTACAACAAAGATTCATTCTGGAAGGACGCACAGAAGAACAAATTCAACAGGAGCAAATCCTCTGGAGTCAAATAGAGGAGCGTCAAAAACAAGAAGAAATTTTATGGCGGCAAAAGTCGCGAATAAGCTGGCTCAAAGAGGGTGAGAGAAATACTAAATTTTTCCACAAAACTACCATCCAACGGCGCATGCACAACAAAATCACCTTTGTTAACAATCAGCAGGGTGAAAGAGTGGAGGCTCATGAAGACATGGAGAAAGAATTCACTGGATATTTCAAGGACATTCTAAAGGAGCCTAACAGTAACAGAGACGAGGCAATCCAAGCTATCACACAGCACATTCCTAAAATCATCAATGAGGATCACAATACTCAACTGCTCCAGCAAGTCACACTAAGGGAAGTAGAAGATGCCATAGCTCAGCTTAAAGACGGAAAGGCGCCAGGGCCTGACGGATTCACGGCCAACTTCTTCCATGAATTTTGGGATCTCATAAAAATTGAAGTCTGGGATCTGGTGGAAGAATCCCGCAGCATGCATTGGGTACTCCCGGCCCTCAACTCAACCTTCATTGCCTTGGTACCCAAAGAAGCAGCCTCAAACAAACCTGAGAAGTATCGGCCAATAGCACTCTGTAATGTAATTTACAAACTCATTTCAAAGGTTATTGCAAACCGACTCAAACCGCTCCTACCCTTGCTTATCTCCCCAGAACAGACAGGGTACGTTGAAGGTCGGCAGATCATGGATGGAATTATTCTATCAAACGAAGTCATACACTCTTTAAAGCTTCTCAAGAAACCAGGTATGCTTCTCAAATTAGATCTTTCTAAAGCCTTCGACAAGCTTAGCTGGAAATACATACACAAAATGCTCTTAGCTTTTGGCTTTAGTGCAACCTGGACCAGATGGATCATGAACCTCATCACTTCTCCCAGTTTCTCTGTCATTCTGAACGGATCCCCCTCACCTCCTTTTCTCCCCTCTCGTGGCATCCGGCAGGGGGACCCTCTATCACCTTTTCTCTTTGTTTTAATGGCTGAAGGCCTAAGCAGGCTCCTCAAATCGGCTGTATCCTCTCATGCCCTTAAAGGAATTTCCCTTCATGGTCGCACTCCTCAAACGCATCAGCAATTTGTTGATGATACAATGCTCTTTGGGCATCCTTCTGCAAAAGAAGCCTCTGCTTACAAATCCCTTCTATCCCTCTTCTCTGAAGCCTCGGGCACATCCATTAACGCTGCAAAATCACAACTTTTTTTCTTTAACACTCCCCCCTTCTTGCAAAGGATTATAGCCCGGATTCTGGGATTTACAATCTCCCACCTTCCTTCAAAATACCTGGGCGCCCCCCTTACCGACTCAGCAATCAAGCAGGTATCTTGGAGATCGTTGCTGGACAAATTAGAAACAAAGCTTTCATCCTGGACTTTCAGGGCTTTAAATCTGGCAGGCAGACTCGTTCTTATCAAATCAGTTTTACAAGCTATGCCGCTTTATTTATTCTCTATCTTAGCAGCTCCAAAAGGGATTCTAAAAGAAATTCGCAATCTTCAGAGGAACTTTCTCTGGGGATCCACAAGCTTGAACAGGAAATGGGCACTTGTCAAATGGACAGAGGTATGCAAAACCAAATCAGAAGGAGGGCTAGGTCTTCGGGATCCACTCCAAAGCAACAACACTATGGGAGCTAAAATTTGGTGGAATTGGGTCTCCAAGCCAAACACCCCCTGGGCCCAACTATGGCAAGCTAAATATGCCAGCGGCAGTCAATGGAATGACCTCATCAGAATCAATCCAACTGCGCAGGGATCACTCATTTGGAACAACGCAAAAACCCAAAGTAGCTTCATCCAGGATCATAGCTTCTGGGAAATTAACTCGGGCAAGGCAGCTAGATTCTGGGAAGATTCATGGCAACAACTTCCCAAATTGGCCAATTTGTTCCACAAACCTCTCTGGCAGGCTCAAATGAACCAAGAAAGCATCCCTTTGGTACACCAGTTCTGGCAGCCATCTCCAAATCACGATTTCCAAACATGGAAACCGGCGCGTCTCTGGCAAATAGATTGGCAGGGAGAAGTGTATACAGACATCGATCAGGAACTCAACAATAGGAAGATTCGCCTCTCGAATCAGCAAGACAAACTCAGATGGGGCTACACAAACAAAGGTACTTTCACCACCAAGGAAGCTCATCACCTGCGCTATTCCAACCTCAGGGCGGTTAAAGATCAACTATGGGAGCAAGTATGGCAAGCTGGGCATTGGCCCAAAATCTCAACCTTTTTATGGCTTCTTAGCAGAAAACACATTCTTACCTGGGACAATCTGATCAAAAGGGGAATTGTAGGGCCATCCAGATGCCCAAACTGCAACATAAATTGTGAAACCATTAATCATTTAATGGAAGAATGCCCATTAGCAAAACAAATCTGGGAGAAAGTCGAAAAATGCAATATGAGAGCTCACCCCAGGCTGGAGGACATAACAGAAACCATAAGGACCTGGGAAAAATACCCATACAAGTGCAAGATCCTCAACTCTTTGTGGCGCATTATACCAGGATTTCTGTACTGGACCCTGTGGAAAGAACGCAACCACAGAATCTTCAATAGCACATTTAGATCCATAGATGATCTTTGGCTCACGTTCAAAAAGAACATACAGGAAACTCTGGCCATCAGAGTTTGGAATGATAATGATATGCCGGAAAATCATCAGGAACGCCGCATCATGAAGGAATGGAATCTTGAACTTAAATCCCTAGCCAAAACGACCACTACACCTTCCACCAGATCTGCTTCACCATCCTCTTGGTCCCCGCCTGCACTCAATTCATACAAGCTGAACTTCGATGGTGCTGCCAAAGGAAATCCTAGCCCAGCAGGCTTCGGAGGAGTAATCCGTAGACATAATGGCGAAGAAATGCTAGTATACTATGGCTCAATAGGGAAAGATACTAACAATGCAGCGGAGCTAGAGGGTCTTTGGAAAGGAATCTGTTTAGCTGAACAGCATCACCTCTCCCCTCTGGAGGTAGAAGGCGACTCTCTCATTCTTATAGAGGCAGCTAAAAGAATGCAGGCTGGAGCTAAGGCAGTCAAAATAGCGAAGCGCTGGAGATTGTTAAGCCGTTTGGAATCCCTGGAAGAAAAGCTCCACGCTCCCCACAATTTATCCTTCCATCATGTAAGAAGAACAGCTAACCAGGTAGCAGATCGGCTAGCAAATCAAGGAGTGTCACAGTCGACACATTACTTCTCAGGCTCTCTAGATATGGTTGAAGATGATGAACTCAAGCAGGACTGCATCTCTTTGGTGCACAAAGACATCCTTCCCCCGGATGCGGGTGTCCATCATGCATGAATGGCAGGTGGCCATTAAGGCTTTCCCACGCCTCTATACCTGTCTCAAGGCCGAGGCAGCAAGCAGGTACGAGACAGCGATGGCGATAAGAAACTATTCAATGCTTCAGGCAAACGACATTAAGGAATGGCAGAGCACGGTCGAGGTTGCATTTAAGTCGAGCAAGCCTGCTCCGGTCTCGAGGAGATCTGGTGTAATGGAGTCTGGTACGAGGCATTTGGTGAGGGCGAAGTCCTGGTTATATACCAACACCGCTCAGACCTGCAATGTTCAGGGAATGTTGTTTGAAGTGGGAGGCGGGCAAAATATTGCTCTGCAATATTGTCTCAAGGAAACTGAGCAGAGTCTCAAGGCGCTCAGGTTGGAAACAGTTATGCGTCGAAGGGGCGTGCCTCGCCGCGGTGGTCGTTCAGGGGTTCGCTATGGGATTGAAGGGGAGGAACCGCACCCAATAGCACCTATGGCAGCCATTTCCCCCTCATCATCCAGCTCTGAGGAGGAATTTTTGCTATTTCCGGATTCCTATCAGTCTTTCCGCCTCCGCATTCCCAGAGGGATCCTTCAGTCGGATGTTATGGTCAATTTCTCTGTGTATCTTTTTGAAGCGCCTCCAATTAAACCCTCATGGTCCTCCCCTGCTTCCGACAGTCTCCAGAGCAGCGAAATTCTTCTGGGGGATATGCAAGGAAGAGTGCATAGGATGCCCCGTCCGCAGGCACCCATAGAACAAGTCGACCAGCCTCAGCAGGCTCAGAACCAGGCAAACTCAATTCGTGATGAATCAGTGCAAGAAATTCAGCCATTAATAAACTGTGTCCAGAATAGGAATGCGGAACAGGATTCAGCTCATCTGGGTTCGGAGGGGCATCTTCAGGTGGATGAGGAGTCTGTCATATGGCTTGATCTGCCCAGCCCGATGCAAAGGCAACCACCAACATCGCCAAGTTACCCTACCTGAATATGTTCGAAGGCGTTTCTCCAGGTTTTTGCATTTTTGTATTTTTGCTCATGTCTTTGTTGGTCAAATCCTCAATCTCGCTCAGTTCCTATTCTCAGCCCTATAGTGGCAGCTTGTTAAAAGTTCGAGTCAGCAAGGTAATAGAGTCTGTTTTTTGGCCATCCAGAACTGTAATGTTGTCCAAGGGGCTCATTTGGACAATCATTGTAATGCTGTCTCAGAGGTCTGCTAGTCTGTCCCAATTGTCTCTGTTAGAGGGTGGCCTCGTCCCCCTTGGTTGCTGTAAATTATGTAAATATTTCTCTTGCTTAATATAGAAGTTACTTTTACCCAGAAAAAAAAAACAGACTATAGATAGAGATAAGAATTACTAGATAATATTTTCAAGAAGAAAATATGTCTTTTAAGGCATGAAACATTTAGGAAATAAGCCATGAGAGATTGTAGGAGAAAAAACATTTGTATCAATTAACAAGTTGTTAGGATAAGAAAGAGTTTAGAAATCTTAGAAACTATTTGCGGTGCTTTTAGGATTTAGAAAAAATATGGATGTTATCACCAAAAAATGATCACCTAGTCATTTCTCACTAGGTGGATCAAAATACATCGTGTAGATTTAATTTTACCATAGTAAAATGACTTTCATTGTGGAAAATAATTTAGTAAACCACCTTTATTAAGTTCTTTTCTGATTTAAATAAAAAAAAACCCATGAGAATAATTAGATAAATCATTATTTATTTAATTTTCTCTAGGAATAATTATTAAATCATTATTTAAATAATCATTCCCTGTCACATTTGACTAAATACCTTAGGAATATTTAAATAAATCATTATTTATTTAAAGTTCCTTATTTCAGTTATTAGAATAATTATTAAATCACTATTTAATAATTATTTTGATTTCACACCTTTCTTATTTATCGTGAAATAATTAATAAATCATTTGATTTGTTAATTATTTCTAGATAAAGGTATTTAACCATTTTAAATTCCCTTTCCCTCTCCAATAAATATAATAAAGTATTCCAAGCAGTTAGATATGAATTTGGTTAATAATATTTTATTATTCTCCTTTTTAGAGATTAACTCCATACTTTGCTATATAAAGGAGGGTTTTTCATTCATTCTTCACCATGATCATAATCATCGTCAACATTATTGTCATTTTTCTTTAGCTCCCATTTTGAGTTCTTCGCTTTTGTTTGGATTTTTCACATTGAGAGAGAAAATCAATTTTCTGAAGCATTAAGGATATCAAAGGCCCATACCATGGAGGTGTACTTACAGACCAATCTGTAGATCTCCCTCACGATGTGTTATCAATAAAAGATTTGTTCATTCAAAAGTCTTTCCCATTGGGTTATTATACTAGATCCTTTATATTGTTGCTTTCTGTTTTGGGTTGTACCTTCTTTTACTATAGGTTTTCTATTTGTGTTTTAGATCTAAGACGAAAACAACTATCAACTTGTTATTAGGGTCACTTGTCACCTAGTGACTTAAGTGAAGTATTGTTTGTACACCTTCCAAGAATTTTCACACTAACAACGTATAGGCTATATTTTCTCAATAAGGCAATAGTGAATCTACCTTGAAAAGAATGAGTGATTTGTGGATTGGTTTATGTATATAGGAAAAAGTATTTTGTTTGTATATGCTATTATAAATATTGTAAACCTAGAGGGAAAACAAATGGTCAAATGAATGTATATCATGCCAAACATGTACATATTAATTTGGTTTCATAATGGAATTTTTACATGCTTATGGATTGTGTAGTATCTCTGCATATATGTTAATGAATGTCTTTAATTGATTGTAATAGTTACTTGAATCAGTAATCAAATATGTATATTTCTTGGTATTCCTAAGATTGTGTGTTCGAGGAAGTGAACATAGCAAGAAAAGTCAAATTTTCCTGCATCAACATCCACTAAAATCAATATGGTCTATAAGAGCTTAAGAAAGTAAGAGATTAATTAAGAATATTTAATATTTTATTTCTATGATAAAAAATAAGAGAGAGAAGCATTCTGAGATCACTATATCTTGTTAACTTAAAAATTTAAGAAGGTTGGTAGTGTGGTAAAGGTTTTGGAAATGAGAATATATGTAAGAGTCAAGAAATCCAATATAAATTGTTTTTCTTCTTCAACCCTATTAGTATCACATAGGTGATAAAGTATTTCATCTGAAGTTGTTTTTTGAATTGACAAATGCCCGGTTTCACTTCAAAGCTCATGGAAATTAGTTTTTATCTTCACAATGTTCATTTTCTTCTTAGCATTATTCAAGATGGAAAGATAAATCTAGTTAGAAATATTGGGGTTGATCACCTCCTTATAATACCTTAGCCTATTTTTTCCTTCTAACTCCTTATTATCCCACAACATATCCTTAAATTTTGAAGTGATAGTAAATTTAATATTATACTTATTTTCCAAGATTATCTCCTTCGTTATCCCCCAATGGTTGCCAAGACTGGGTATCTTTATTCTCGCCTCGCTTGAGTTGGAAGTGGGGGTTTTGGCTAGAGTTAGAACCAATTTTAGGGAATATCTTTGCTTCCATGCTGTAAATATTATTCTTATACACTAGATACCTAAACATCGTCACGCTTTCACTGGGAGAAAGGCTAGATACAATCAAGAGGATAGGGTAGGGAGTATTTTCTTTAATCTTGAGGTTATAGGTTATAAATCGCTTTTGGATCAGCTCGATCTTCCTCCATAATTCTCTAGATATACTGCAACCCAAAACCTCACATCCATATAATACAATATGGGTGATGAGAGTCTCAAAGAGGAACTTTTTTTTACTCCATACACAAAGAATTGTCGACTTACAATTATTTTCAAGCTCACAATAAGTTTTATAGCCTCCTATTATCCTTTTCTCAATGTTATAATTCTAGTTGAGCTAATGAAGAATGCCAATACCTAAGCATTTGGAATAAGAAACCTTTTCCAAGTGACTTTTATCATAAATGAAATTACCATAGTTGATCTTTTTGGATTTAATTATCAAAAATTTAGTCTTGTCGATATTAACCGTCATACCCATCTTGAAGCAGTAATCATGGAGGATTCTATGTTGCTTGTCGAGATCATCATGGCTTTTGGATAGAATAATGGTGTCGTCAACATAAAGGAGAAGATTAATTACCACACCAATGAGCTTGGAGCCATCACATCTTGTATCTTCCAAACTCTCTTCTATCTTATCAATGTAAATGCGAAAAGGGTAGGGTATAGGGGACACCCATTCTTAACTCTGATATTGTATTTAATTTCTTCATACAATCCCTCATTCGTCTCAAGCTTGGCAATAGCATTCTCATATAGCCTAGTCACAACAACCTTCAACTCATGAGGAATCATTATCTTTTCAAGTCTCTGCCAAAGTTTATCCCAAGGAACTGTGTCGAAAGCCTTTCCTAACTCTAAAAAAAAATAAAAGAAAACAATTTTATTATTGCAACATTCCTCAGTAATGATCCTAAGAATAACAAGATGGTCAATAGTTGAGTGATAATATAATGTTATAGGTTTTTATTAGGTTTATACTAATATTACATAACACTAAAATTAATTCTTAGTAATATTTTCTTTAGAAAAATATTGATAATAAATATTAATATTAACAACATTAATACTAATATTATTAGTAACTATAATAATATTGCATTAATATATTATTACATAAAAAATATCATGGCAATTATAACATAAATATATTATTAATGTAATAATAATATGCATGATCAACCACGATCAACCATAATGTCAACCATGGTCAACTATGATGGTCAATCAAGTTCTCTATGGTTAGAATCGATGTTCATGGTCAACCAAGGTCAACCATGGTTAACCATGATTTAATATGATCACCCATGATCAACCATGATCGACCATAATGGTCAATCAAGATCTCTATGGTTAGAATGGTCAAACATGGTCAGTCATGGTCTTTAGAATTGAATATGCTCAACGATAATATTCAGTCAAGGTCTATGCTCAACCATGATCTATCATGGTTAACCATGGTAAACCATGATCAACAATGATAAACCATGGTCAACAATGAGAAACCACGGTAAGCAGTGACTAACAAAGGTCAACCATGGTCAACCATGGTCAACCATGGCTAACCAAGGTCATATAAGATTAACATGGTTAGAATGGTCAACCAAGGTCACCCTTGGTTGATCATCGGGATTTAAAATTAACACCCTTATACACATTTTCACCCTTCTTACCCATCAAATACAGATTATTTTAAAATAAACAAGTCATTGTTAACTTGCGAATAATTTTAAAAACTATTATAATGATAGGCATATAATAAAATGACAAGTTTCAATAAATATATATATATATAGATATGGCTTATAAACATAGAAAAAAAAAATTTCTATTTCCGAAAACCCCGTTTTCTCTTTTTTTGAATAGAAGACAAAAATCTATGAAGGACATTTGCGTTGAAAACATGGACATTTGTCTTGTATTAATTATAATATTTATGCATGGAAATATTGTCCTACATCGAATCTGCATACAAACTTTGTTGACAATGGGCATTATTTGAAGTCTCCCACCAAGAGGGAAAAGTTGGTCTAAGTTAATTCACATATTACTGAGAAGTACATTGGACAACTCTGGGGAGTCATGGTGCAAGTGAAACATTAAAGGATGCATATATGAACGTCGAATTTTCTATCATGTCGAATTGTATTCCAGTTGCCACGTAGATGGGACACTGTGGATTAGGCAGTTAGATGAACTCAAATTTGCTGAATTTGACCATATATCGAGAATTTTCAGTCAAAACCATGTCAGAAAATGGATACGAATATGAAAATCGACTAGAAGGTGCGACGGTCGACTGCAACAAGGTCGAGAATGTGAATTAAAATGAACAATCTTTTACAAATTTCAATGTACTAGCGAGTCCGTAGATCGGGGGGATTTGAAGGGAAAGCTACTGAAAAGGTGGAAAATTTAATTGAAAATGATCATGTTGTCAAGGAAGTCGAAAATAAGAGTGATGAACCTACTATAAATAAGATGGAAAATTTAAATGAGAATGATGACACTGATGTAAGGGAAATAAATTTAATGAAAATCTAATAAAATGCTTACTATGCGGGAGCTAATAAATCATTTGGACAAAACTGAAAATGATCGGTTTGTGTTGTATGTAGTAGAAGAGAACATAACCCTTGAAGAAGAGATTCAAAGGATTGATGATGGAATCATGGAAACAAGCGAACATGGTGGATTGTTCAAAGGAGAAACTATTCATGACGATGAGAGGCAAGACACGAGGTCATCTTATTAGTAAGTCTCGCACTTTTTACTTATTTTTTGTTAACATCTCGAAATTTCAAATCGAATGATGAATTGTTCTTTATTTTGATAATTTCGGACAGCTTAATATAATAAATAAAATAAAATAATCTTACTCATTTTAGTTATTACATAGTTATTATTTATTAAAACCTTGGAATTAAAAGGCAATTTCATAAATTTGTTTTATTTTATCATTTTCTGCAACTTAATTTGAAAGGTGTTGATGGTGTTAGAAATACATAAACCAAGGGGGTCTCCTCGATGTGAAGTCCCAATTAGACCTCACACCGTTTGGAATAGGAGCCTCAACCAGAGTATCCACCTAATTGTTATATATTCTTATAGATTTTCCTTGTCTTTAACAATCAGCAAGAGAGAGAAACACGTGTGTTCCTTTGTGGAAGGCAAGTAAGTGTGCCTAGTGAATGTTCGGTTGCAGTTGTACCAAGGTTCTTCTACTGCAGAGGGAGAAAAGGTGAGCCTCTAAGAGAGAGTTAATAGTGCCACCCTAGTAGAGGCGCGCACAAGAAAAAATAAAATCGCCTAAAATTAATAAGAATAGTCCACATAGATGCGATAATTGTTACAACCATTACCACATTTTCAATTAGATAAGCACTAAAATAACCAAAATAGTTCAACTACTTTAGTACAATTCGAAGAAAACATGAATCATGAATCTATAAATTGTAAGACTATTCATGAATTGTAGACTATTAAGACTATTCATGATTAATCTTCATGAATGGGACCATAAAGGTTAAACCACATAAAACTAGCTAGGGCTTCCAAAGGTCAAACCACCTCAACCCTCAATCACAGTGATTTCACCTATACGGTCCAGAAATCACTAAAATCAATTAGATTGGTACCAATCCAACTTGTCGAAGGCTCTAGGAACTAGTAACTCAACACATAACCTCTAGGGAATCTGAGTTGTTCGAGGGCTCCAGAGTGTTTGTCCCAACCCTTAGGCTATAGGGACTAGTAACTCAACCCACATGCTCCAAGAAACCCAAGGTATTTTAGGGGTCTAGAGAATTTTTTCCAACCTATAGCCATAGGAAACTTGATAACCAATCAGAAAAATAACCAAATGGGGAACCCACTAAAGCATGGTTATCCAAGAAATGGAAAGGCAAGGTTGAAGCCATTGTCAATCTAGGAAAATCTCCTTGCCAATGAAAACACATAACCAAGGAACCACATTCATATACCATGTATCCAAAAATCAACAAGTAGATAACACATGCAGTGTGTTACCTACAAAGTAAATATGTTGTAGCTTATGATCCGATTGTCTCCTTGCGCTTGCTTAATTTCCTTTGCCTTCTTTCTCCAAATTCAAGCGAATGCTATAATGCTCCAGGAATTCACTAAGTGTGCAAGAGTGTACGAGAAACAAATGCTAAACTAATTTTTTTGTGAATTATTTCTCTGATGCACTTTTATCATTGATGTCTCATTTTTATTCATTTTCCTTCATTTTCCCTCCAACTTTCCTTGCATGCAATTTTGTGTCTCTTTACCTTCCTTTTCTCCTATTTTCCTTTATTTTGATAATTAAATGCCATTTACTGCCTCTTTGCATTTTCCAATGCCTTTGTCAATTTCCATTTCCAGTATTAAACCACAAGTGATGCACACTATAATGTTTTTCCCACCATTTAGCTTGGAATACATGTCCCATGACCTTTGACTTATTTTATTTTCATGGAAAATCAATCAGGCACTACTACAAACCACTCCCCATTGGGGGAACACTATCCTTGGTGTTCAATGATGCTTATAACCAGTGAAATATGTTTCCCATGGAGCTTTATAACATGACTCAATACAACAGTTACATCATTCCAAACTATTGAAACCATGAACACGATATTTCTTATTAGAGTTTTATAACATAGCTTGATGAAGTATTTACAACAAATACTTATTTGAGATTTATAACATAAACCAATGCAATATTTACAATACATATATAAATATATAAATATAGCAAAAGAAGATATACCAAACTCATTTTCTCAACCAACAAATAAATAAGAATACAAAGCCCGCACCTAATCAACCATCTCTCATGTAGCTTCATTGAGCCTAAAGTGATACCACTACATTTTAACTTTCTCTATTACTTGGTTCTAGAGCATGAGATTTTTCCATTGAAAAATGCACTGTGTTTCTAGCTAGGACTCTCCCTTTGGTTCCACCTACAATACATACGAATCACATGATCAACATCCTAGACATATCTCTTAAGCAATGAAACATGGAAAACATCATGGAATTTCATTGTTGGCAGTAGTGCATGTTGGTAGGCCACTGGTCCAATCCTCTGAAGGATCTCAAAGGACCCATAATATCGATGTTCTAGCTTGGCACATGACCCAATCCTCAAGGGGATCATCTTGGGCTTGATGTGTAATTACACATGCTCTCTAACCTAAAACTCCTTGAATGCTTCATGTTGATCTGCATAACTTTTCTACCTATCCTATGTTTCCTTCAAATTCCTTCTAATAACCTGCATCTTCTACTCCATCACATCCAACATATCTTGTCCAATCAACACACCATTCACTAGATCACTCTAGCAAATAGGTATATTGCAACTCCACCCATAAAGAGCCTCAAATGGAATCATCCTCAAGTATTTTTGATACCCATTATTTGTGGGATTATGACTAACGTGTTGTCCTTGATGGAAACCTACTTAATAAATATGTCAACATTATGGTAAATGGATGATTATGTAGGTTGGTACAAATGTGACATAGGTGACGGAAAAAGGAATGTTAGTTCAGAGACAGATGAATGATAAAGGTGAAGCTTGGGAAAGTATACACGGATCCTGAAAGGTCACTTACATATGCAGGTATGGTGAAGAAAAGTAGCGTACAAAATCCGCACCATGGTAACTTGAATATCAGGGGTCTTTACCATGGTATTGGCCCATAGTAATGAGTGATTCGATGGTTATTTGATTCCATCAAAGAATACCAATGAAATTAATAAGGGATTGGCCTAAGGTATTGGCTAAGGCTAAATATATTTAAGGATATGGAGATCAAACTTTTATGTGTGCAAGTATTGTGTTATCTATGAATGATTTGACTAGAAACATATGTGCACCAAAGAGAAAGGAAAAGACTCAGATTTGAAATATCTAAAATATATCGACATTTTTTCTTAGATGATTTACTTGCTACAAATGTTTAATATTGATGAAACTGTGATGCTATGATCTAAATAGTTTATTCAGAAGTTTGTATTCAAGGTTACGAAAAGTGAAACTATGTTTGTAGCAAAAGTTTTCAAATCTATACATAGGTATGTTTACACATTATCGTGTACACATGCAGATCCACCTTTGAAGGGCTAGGCATATATTACGTGAAATAATTCTTTTAGTATGTGTAGATATGTATGTGGGTATTGTGCATGGTAAGCGCATACATGCATGGATATTCCTTATGAAGGTTGCGTACATAAACTAGGGTTTGATCTGCTAATAGATGTTTATAGATATGATGATTGACATTTTCAATTGATTATCGATTTACTTTCTACTGTCTATCGATCATGTATTTATTACGATTAAAGTGACATGGTCGAACTGTTCAAGTTTAATGGCACAAAAGTATGATCTATAATTGGTTCAAAAATTTGTGAAATGGTTTGTGAATGATTCAGTGATTAATGATTTTAGTGTTCAGTGTTTTGAGAACTTTATGTAAGTATTATATAGAAAAAGCACGTATAGAAATGATTTTATTCATATTTGATATTTATTATTTCTAGTTGGGTTCTACATTCAATACCTAGATACTTCAGAATTTCAGTTGATTTATAATGTGACATAATCTCAGATTGAGTGCTTCAGTTTGTTTGGGTTTATGGTTGATATGGGTCCAGATGGCCTACAGGCTAATTTGATGATTGTATGACAGGTGGATCTAGTTTGAAACATTATGGAACGTGGTCTACAAGACACTGAGGGTAACAACCTTTAGAAAGGGGGTTGTAGCTCCCTTCCAGTAGGTGTTTGAAAATGAGAGAGGGTTGTAGGTTTCCACATGTGGGTGCCTATGTACTAGTTAGAGTCTGTGCGAGTAAAATATTGTAAGAAGTTTTCCTTTATAATAAAAGAAGAAGACAAAGATGACAACAACAATGGTTTTCACCCACTTTAGGTTTCCACCTAAAATCTTGGTGTTCATTTGTGTTGATATGTTTCTTGTGTGTTGATGATATATCTACTTCTTACTTCTCATGGTTACTATTTAATTAATGAATAATCAAGTAATGATGCACTGATTAAAGACAAACATGTGATGAAATTTATGATAAATTAGTTATCTGGATACACACGGGTTGCATTAATCACAGTCACATACATACGCTTGTTTCCTTAATGATAATAACTTACATAAACCAGAATAAGAAATTAAAAAAATGAAGTTTGTAAAATAATCAAGTAATGATGCACTGATTAAAGACAAACATGTGATGAAATTTATGATAAATTAGTTATCTGGATACACACAGGTTGCATTAATCGCAGTCACATACATACGCTTGTTTCCTTAATGATAATAACTTACATAAATCAGAATAAGAAATTAAAAAAATGAAGTTTGTAAAATATTGATTGACCCCACACCTCTAAGTATTTTTCCTAACAATTGGAATCAGAGCAAGTCCCTCAGAAGAAGCTTGATCTCTTAAAGCGAGATCCATCAAGATGAGCATTCAAGAGGGAGTATATATTATCTAACCACCCTTATTTAAAGGAACTAGCTTGGTTTTCTAGAAAGTCAAAATGAGATCATGTTTGTAGTTACTTGGAGTTGATGTTTGGGAAATTGTTGAAGGAGCCTATTAGTATCCATCCTCCATTCCCACAGATGATGCAGGGAAGAAACAATATGAGACCAATGCAAATACATTCAACGCTCTCTTAGGAAGCTTGCCAGAATCATAATCTATAAATTTTATGCAATTGCATACCGCAAAAACTATATGGGACAAGATTATCCAAACCTATGAAGGTGATACTATGGTAAAGAGCGTTAAACTTCAAATATTTAGAATTCAATATGAGACTCTCGGAATGCATAATTTTCAAGGTATTGAAATTTCCTTAGGTTAGATGATATTGTTAAATCAATGAGAAATCATGGCGATGAAGTAAAATATTCAATGGTTGTTGAGAAAATTCAAAGATCTCTAACCCCAAAGTTTGATTCCAAAGTCTCTTCCATTGAAGAAATGCAGGATTTGAAGAACCTCATTATTAAACAACTCCATGGGATCTTAACAAGTTATGAATTGAGAAAAGGGGATCATTAGTTATTAGAGAAGCAACATTCAAAGCTACATATAAAGGAAATGAAAAGGAGTATCTTAAGGAAACATGTTACATATAAAATGAAGAAGAAACAAATTTTGTAAAGAAACTCCAAGTAGGAACTGGAAAGTTTAGAGGTAAGGTTCCTTTCAAATGTTTTGTCAGTGGAAGCGTTGGTCACTACATTGCTAGATGTCATTATAAATAAAATCATGAGAAAGGGAATAATTCTTCAAAATGGAATGTTAGAGGAAGGATTGATAACAATAAAAGTTTTTATACACACGAAAATAGTGAATATTCTCCCAATAATGAGGATGTTGAATTTGATCAAGAATATCAATTGCTTATGGCATTTGAAGAAAAATGTGTAGATGAATCTGACAATGTTTTTATGGATGCTCTAGAAGAAAAGGATAATCCTATTGAATAAATAAATCAAATAAAAATCTATCTGGATGAAGCTAAATTAGCTTAATAGGTTTTGAAGAAACAAATTCTAGAAAAGGAAAGGAACAATGAAAGTTTAGAAGTTGAAATAGTGGGTCTAAGAAAGAAACTTGAGAAAACAAAGGTTCTAAATCTTAGATTTGTTAAAAGATCTGAGAATTTAGAAGAAATCATCCAAATGCAATGATCTACTCTAATTAAGACAGGTCTTGGATACAATGGTGCATCATCAAAAACTATAAAACATTCTGAAATAGGTATAAAAATCTGTCTCAATGCAGTGAAATGAAACAATCATCGGAATTCCAGTTCTCAACAAATCAATGAAGGATCCAATATCTCTCTCAAGTAAAACAACATTACCATTATCAAAATAGAAGCTACTCAACAAGGTATTATACTCCCAGGCACTCATACTTCAATGGTCAATGCATCACTTGTCATAATTTTAGTCATAAAGTTGTTCAATCTGTCACTTATAAGACCATTATGACTAGATAAGAAATAAAACTAAAGAATGAGATTGGGGCAAAGAAATCTTCTTATAATGTTTTCTCACTACTTCAAGATGAAATTGAATGTTCTTTTTGGAATAACTTTGGTCATAAAGAAACTGAACGTGGAATCAAAATGGGACCATCCTATTAGCATGAGAAGAAGACAATAACACCTAAGGTATGGAAAACAAAACCATAGACTCTAAAAATTGTGGTATAGATTTATATGCAGTAGATCAAGAAAATATGTGGTACATTGACAACGGATGTTCAAAGCATATGACAGGTGACAAATATAAGTTTATGTTTTTTAATCAAATAAAGAAAGAAAAGAGTGTAACCTTCACAAATAAATCACATGCTACTATAAAAGGGAAAGGAACTGTGTTATTAAATAAAAAGGTCAAGGTTGGAAATTTTTTATTTGTTGATGAATTAATAAATAACTTGTTGAGTGTTACTCAAATCTGTGACCAAGGGAATGAATTTGTTTTCAAATCAAAGAATTGCGTTGTGATAAATCTGGACACAAGTAATATCATAATAAGTGAACAAGAACTCCACAAAATGTCTATTTCTTGGAAGGCAACCAAGAAAATTGTTCCTTAAGAAAATTTGAAGAAAGATGACTTTGGCACAAAATATTGGGACACGTTAAATTTTCTCAATTGTACAAATTAAGCAGAATGGGAGTAGTTTGTGACTTACCCAACATCTCTTTACCTAAAAATAGCATCTAAAAATCATGCCAATTTGGTAAGAAAACCAAAGTTTAATGCTAAATAAGGTACTTCAAGTAAGCCACTTGAACTTTTTCATACTGACTTGTGTGGTTCTATGAGAAATATGTATCCTCGTGGTGAACAATATTTCATATTATTCATTCATGATTTTATAAGAATGTGTTGGATTGGCTTACTAAAATATAAAGATGAAGCATTTGATAATTTTAAAGTATTTAAGGCTCTGGTAGAAAATGAGCTATACTTGAAAATTAAATATTTTAGATCTTAGAGAGGAGGAGATTTTATATCATATGAGTTTTTTAATTTCTGTGAACAACATGGCAACAAAAGACAATTTTCAATAGCTAAAACTCCTCAACAAAATGGAGTAGCAAAAAGAATGAACAAAACAATCCAATAAATGGCATGTGCCACGTTTAATGAATTAGGAACTTTGCATACCTTCTAGGGGCAAGAAGCACATACATCCGTGAATGTTCTTAAGAAATCTCATCTTCGAGTGAATAGTGATAGAACTCCATATGAACTATGGTTTGATAAGCCTCCAATTGTCAAACAATTTAGAATTTTTGGAAGCAAATATTACACGAAGAACAATGATGATAAGCTTGGAAAATTTGAATCTATAGTTGATGAATGAATCCTTCTTGGATACTCTTCTAGATGTAAGGGATATAAATGCTATAATAAAAGGATTCAAAGTATTGTTGAATGCATAGATGTTGTAATTGATTAAGAATCCATAGGTACCAAAATGGAAGAACCAATAGATGATGAACCTCTCCCTATTACAAGCCAAAAGGTTGTAGAAGAAGGAAATAGAGAAGCACCATAAGAAAGAAATGAAGATACAAATACATTAGAAAAGACTTCTTCAAGGTATGTTTAGAAAAATCATCCTGAATCTCAAATTATAGTTGAAAGCGACGTAGGAATACAAACTAGAAGAAATATTATTGGAACTTCTAGTTACCTAGCCTTACTATCCACAATTGAACATTAAAATGTGAATCAAGCAAGCAAAAATCAATGTTGGGTTAAGGCAATGAATGAAGAAATTGATCAAATAGAAAAGAATCATACATGGGAATTAGTACCAAGGCCTCATGTTAAAATTTATGTTACTAGGACAAAATGGGAGTCCAAAAACAAACTGAATGAAAATGGAGAAGTAATTCACAACAATGCAAGACTTGTATGCAAAGGTTATCCTCAACAGGAAGGGATAGACTTTGAAGAAACATTTGCACCTATAGCTAGAATTGAATCCATAAGAATGTTTCTTACATTTTCAAGTTTTCATAGCTTTAAAGTATATAAAATGGACGTCAAATATGCATTCTTAAATGGGGATCTAGAAGAAGAGGTCTATATAGAATAACCTAAAGTGTTCATTCTTGGGAATGATAAAAATCTTGTGTGAAAACTTAAGAAAGAATTTTATGGATTGAAACAAACTCCACATGCATGGTATTATCATCTTGAAAGGTACCTTCAACTACAAGGATTCAAAAAGGCATCTTTGAATAGAAACCTCTTATAGGCCATTTTCTCACATCTGATTAGTGAGCCTCCTAACGAGATCAATAAAAATCCTAGAACCCCTTGTTGTCATCTTGTAAAGAGCCCTAAGAATGTACCTTTCATTTCCTAGAGTTTGTTGAAATATGACAACAAGAATATTCCAATTTAATTTTTCCTTGAATTAAATTGTGAATTAAAATCAAATTTAGTCTTAACAGCTACTTGGAAATAATTAATTAATTCATTTTGAATTAATTAGTTGGAGAAATTCAAGTTAGAAGTCTTTCTAAAGTCATGCAAGAGTTATCCCTTAAATTAAGGAGATAATATTGAGTTATATTTGAGTTGTAATTGGTTAACTCAGTTTACTGAGTTAAGTCCAGTTAAATTAGTTCCAAACTGTTTGAGGAACTAAAGGTGAGTTAACAATCAATTGATTCATGCATGCACTCAACTAGTGCTACTCTAGTTAACTGAAGATTCCCTCATCAGTAACTCATGCATGTCTATTCTGAGAAAGACCCAATTGAGATTAAAGTCAATGATAGTGTACTATCAGTTTCATGTGTTTTCTTATAAAGAAAACCCATGCATGCAGTCAAGGATAAATCCTTGAGGATTACGCAGTTTTGAAGTGCGTGAGATCAGAATCATCCACTTGGTAATAGGTGAATCATCCCAAAGGAATAGCACAAGGAAATAAGATCTTGGAGGGAAGAGAGGAAGGCTAGAGAGAAGCCAAGATTTCCTGTGAGCATCTGTGAGGATTGTACTGAGAGATGGCTAGCTATGAGAGATAAGGCTTTGTATAATTCCTATGTATTTCCACCATGTATGATAATACAGACAGTGTGGGGTTTTTAGCTGAGGCTTTACCCAAAGTATTTTCATGTTTATTGTGCATTGATTCTTCTTCTTCTAGTTATATTGTTCAGCTTGATCTTTAAGCTTCCGCAAATTGATAGTAGAAGTAGGTTATAGTATTTTGCTTTGATTTATATTGCATTATCGGGTTAACCTACATCAGATTTTCTACATGGTATCAGAGCTGGATTTGTAGAAATAGCTACATGGTATCAGAGCTAGATTTGTAGAGATTTTATACATGGTATCAAAGTTGTGAACAGTATAATGAGAAGAGAATTCGAAGTTTGAAGTTCAGGGTTGCAGGTGTAAATAAAATTCATATCACACTTCAAGGTTGGCCAATGACGTTTTATGGCTTGAGACTCAAGTATGGCTTGGAAGGTAGCTAGAATTACATAGCATGGAAAGATAGAATGGAGGCTGTATTAGAAGACAATGGCTTGAAGGAATTCATTGATCAAGAAATCCCAAACCCAGCTTCAACTAATGCACAAGAGTTGGCTGAGTGGAAGAAGTGTGTGGCAAAGGCGAGACGGATCATCCTTGAGGGAGTTCGTGACCATATTGTATCAAGTCTCCATGGGAATGATACTCCATTTTCAATGTGGAAGACAATGAAGGACCTCTATCAGCATAGTACCGACCATAGGAAATTAGCACTCAAGGATAAGCTTCAAAGAATCAAAATGGAGAAGGGTGATACTATTTCCACATATCTGAACAAGCTCACCACCTGCAGAGATGAGATTGGTAATGTGGGAACAACTACTACCGATGATGATATGGTGAGCCTCACTCTCCTTGGCCTTCCAAAGAGTTGGAATAGCTACCAAGACTTTGTGAATGGAAGGGAGAAATTGTCGGATTGGGAACGACTGTGGTCAGATCTTATGCAGGAGGAGATTAGGAGGAGCACACGAGATGGTTCTTCATCCAAGGATGACGATGAAGAAAACTTGGCCTTAACATGTAAGGAAAGGGAAGGGAATGGGAAGGCTTCCCATTCAAAATCGAATTCTTCTCATGGAGGGAAGAAGGGTGACAAGTCTAAAGTAAGATGCTTTAATTTTCACGAGATGGGACATTATACAACTAATTGACCATCGAAGAAGTTCAAGAAGGGATCCTCGGAAGGATCGAAAGGTGAGGCATTAGCGTCTTAGTTCGAAATGGACTTTACCCTCATCACATGCATGGTGTCATTGATGATGGGTTTTGTCTAGTATCTTGACAGTGGAGCCTCATTCCACATGACTGATGATAAAAATTTATTCAGTGCCTTGGAGGAGAAAGACCTCAAGATGCGCATAGAGATGGGTGACGACGAAAGGTATAGTGTTTTAGGAGTGGGCATAGTTGCTTTTCAGAGGGAGCATGGAGCTCCTCTCACCTTGACAAATGTGAAGTACGTGCCTGGACTGAAGAAGAATTTAGTATCAGTCATGATTTTGGAGGAGAAAGGCTATGATGTTGTCTTTAGTAAAGGAAAGACATTCCTAAGACACATAGCCATAGTTCAAGCCAAGGGGATAGGAATTCAGGTGAATTTTCTCTATAAACTAGAGGTAGATGATTGTGCAACATTGAGTACGAAAGCAGAATTGGCACAAAGCCAAGACATTAGTGAGCTGTGGCACAGGTGGTTGGGCCATTTGCATCATGGGGCTTTGAAGATAATGCAACATATATCTACAGGACTTCCCAAAGGTAAACTTGAGAAAGTTGGCACATGCAAAGGTTATACCTTGGGAAAGTACACCAAGTCTTCCTTTCATGATCGAGACAATCAAGCAGAGGCCATCTTAGAGTGAGTTCATACTGATGTGCGTGGACCATTCTCAATGGAATCCATAGTGAAGAAAAGGTATTATGTGATTTTCATTGATGACTATTCTCGTAAATGCTGGATTTATTTCATGCAAAAGAAGGACCAAACTTTCACAAAACTTTGTGAGTTCAAAGCTTTGGCCAAGAAAGAGTTAGGGAAGAAGATCAAGGCCTTGAGAAGCGATAATGGTGGAGAATATGTCTCTTAAGAGTTTAAGGACTTATGTGCAACGGAAGGAATTAAACAAGAGTTGACGGCACCTCATAACCCACAACAGAATGGGGTGGCCGAGAGGAAGAACAAAACTATTGTAGGGGCAGCATGGGCAATGTTGCATGACCAAGGCCTACCACTTCACTTGTGGGTTGAGGCATGCAACACAGCGGTCAATTTGCAGAATATAAGCCCACATCACATACATGGGATGAAGACACCAGAGGAATCTTTCTCTGGTAAGAGACCAGATGTGGGTCACTTCAAGATCTTTGGCTCATCGATGTTTTTCCATGTGACAAAGGATGCATGGAATAAGCTTGAGCCAACAATAGAGTTGGGGATACTTGTTGGGTACACTGATACACCTCACAACTATCGGGTGTACTTGCCTACCAGTCGAAGGACAGTGGTTTGCAGAGATCTCAAGTTTTATGAGCAGAAGGCCATGAGAGTTTCCCTTGAGAGGCAGCTCCAACTACAGGATGTGGAGGAACTGTTTGTTCCTAAGGAGGAGGAGCCTTAGACTGATGCAAAGTATCCGCATGCAAAGGTTCCAGGAGTGGAGACATCCACTCAAGTAGAGTCTTCCAGAGATGGATGGAAGCGCACAAGAGAAGCTGACAAATTGTTGAAGGATGCGAGAGAGAATGTGGTAGCACCATCTTCTCAACGAAGACAGAGGAGGTCACCTGAGAGGTACACTAGATACATGGCCCTTGCTGGGGAATGTGTTGAGACCAAGCCATCTTCCTTTGAGGAAGTAGTGCAGCAGCCAATTTGAGTTGATGCTATGGTGGAGGAGCAAGACTCCATAGTTTGTAACAATGTTTGGGACGTGGTTCTGAGACTAGAGAACAAGTTAGTTGTGAGTTTCCATTGGTTTTACAAGTTAAAGCAAGCTACTGATGGTAGTGTGGAGAAGCATAAGGCAAGATTTGTTGCCTGTGGCTTTTCACAGATCGAGGAGGATCATTTTGTTGCAGTGTATATTTCGATAGAGGAGCAAGATGCTGATATTTTGACAAAGGCATTGTCAAAGTGTAAATTCGAGTTCTATAGAGACAATATGGGGGTGGCAGATAATCCTTTTCTTGTTGAGAGGGAGTGTTGAAATATGGCAAAAAGAATATTCCAATTTAATTTGTCCTTGAATTAAATTGTGAATTAAAATCGAATTTAGTCTTAACAGCTACTTGGAAATAATTAATTAACTAATTTTGAATTAATTAGTTGGAGAAATTCAAGTTAGAATTCTTTTTGAAGTCATGCAAGAGTTATCCCTTAAATTAAGGAGATAATATTGAGTTATATTTGATTTGTAATTAGTTAAGTTAGTTTACTGAGTTAAGTCCAGTTAAATTAGTTCTAAACTATTTGAGGAACTAAAAGTGAGTCAACAGTCAGTTGATGCATGCATGCACTCAACTAGTGCTACTCCAGTTAACTGAAGATTCCCTCATTAGAAACTCATGCATGTCTATTCAGAGAAATACCTAGTTGAGATTAAAGTCAAGGATAGTGTACTATCAGTTGCATGTGTTTCATTATAAACAAAACTCATGCGAGTAGTCAAGGATCAATCCTTGAGGATTGCGCAGTTTTGAAGTGTGTGAGATCAAAATCATCAACTTGGTAATAGGTGAATCATCCCAAAGGAACACTGCAAGGAAAAGGAGCTTGGAAGATAGAGACGAGGGCTGGAGAGGAGCCAAGATTGCCTATGAGCATCTATGAGAATTTTATTGAGAGCTAGCTAGCTGTGAGAGCTAAGGCTTTATATAATTCCTATGTACTTCCACCATGTATGACAATACAGATAGTGTGGGGTTTTTAGCTAAGTCTTTCCCCAAATTATTTTCAGGTGTATTTTGCATTGATTCTTCTTCTTTTGGTTATATTTTTCAGCTCGATCTTTAAGCTTCCGTAAATTGATAGTAGAAGTAGGTTATAGTACTCTGCTTTGATTTATATTGCATTATCGATTTAACCTACATCAGATTCTCTACAGAGTTTGAGCCCTAAACTACTTCATTTGAGCCATTTTGAGGACCAATGCTCCTTGTAATCCTATTGGAGTGCATTCACTAGCGGGTTGCTCCACTACGGCCTGCACTGGTCACCATTAGGTTGCTCCCCTTTGCACCTGCGTTGGTTCTGGAAATCCAAGAGAATGATCATGATTCCAGAAGCTTCCCCTTCTAGGAGTTTCCAAAAGTTGTATGAACTACTTACCTTGGATAAAAGATTCAGATCCTATCCTTCCCTACATTGGAGTTTTCACCACTTATACTTTGATCCTATCCCTCCATCAAAGGTAGATCTTGTACCCTAGATTGGTAATTGGGTAAGAACTCCCAACTTACCTTACTTCTCCATATATTCCCAGTGTTATATGTGGTTGGAGGTTGGATTTTGGAGAGTGATTATGCCCTTATGCTACTCTAGTGAGTGGTCATCATCTCATGCATTTAGGGTGATTTGAGGTGCATATTGTGACAAGGAAAGGATAAGTCAACAACTTGGATGAGCTCTCCTACAAGATCAACTGCTACTTATCATTGTAATCTCCTTCCATTTATATTAATGCAAAGAATTCCTTGTTTTCCTATATGTGATGTTGTTATTTAAATTATTTCAATACCATAATAATCTATTGAATGAAGAACTTAAATGATACTGCATAGATCTCGTAGTTTCTTCGATTTTGTTATCTGACTATGCAGGTTCTAAATTTTGTAATTAGAGTTGGAATTGGAGCTTCCAAGCTAAAGAAGAAGTGATGTGCACAAAGGATTCCATGTAGGCCTCACTCCATCATCTATTTACTTTAAGGAAAATCATTTTGTTCCTTGTTGCTTTGTTATTTTAGGTTAACCACCTACCTAGGGGAGATACTTTTATCCTCAATCATAATTTCTGTATAAAAAATTAGTGACTCCATTGGGGAACAAAGTATTCCCTTGGTGGTTTCCTTGTCCATTGTATTCTATTACCTCCATGATAGGCCTTTGTTGTATCATCCAACCAAGAACAGACCTAGGAACTTATTTCGTTGAGCCTTTTTTGCAATTTTTTGTCGTAAACCTCTTTCTCAGGCCCAATGCACCACCTGTGTCTTTGAGAGGGCATCCCACCTCACATTGGCCCACCCTGCACCAGCGTTGCAAGGCACTGGTGCCTCTTGTGCACTAGCATTGGCCCCTATTTTTGCATGAATTTTTCCTTTGTTCTTGGGCCTATCTTTGGTCAGCCTACTCCAGTTGAACTTCTCTGAGTCTTTAGTCTATTTTGGTTTCTCTAAAGCCTCTATTTAGTTTACCTTTAGTAAGAATTGGTTTTGATTTTTCTTTGTTTTTATCACTTGGTCACTTGCAAACAATTTTCATTTGATTTCTAGTGTCTTGGATGAATTATTGTTCTAGTCCTCATCCTAAAAAGTGTAATTGAATCAGTAAGTGAACACTTGCATCTTAGTTTTCTTCATTTCGAAAATTAAGAGTGGTGAAAAGAAAAAATATTTCATTTGCATCTAGGGTTTTGTGTGTGAAATTGGAATTTCCTAGTGTGAAATTGCATATTTTTGCTTTCATTTTTGTAAATTTTCCCACCCTTAATCTTCTCGGTGGGGGGCAACCTGAATTATGTATGAGTGTTAATCACCTTTGAGTGACGTCTCTTTTGATTTTTGAAATTTTCACCCAATTTCAGTTTGAGTCCTCTTTTCATGAAATTCGAGATTACGTTTGATTTCATTGGAATCCTCTTGTGTTTTTTTTGAAGAAATATCTTGCATAGATCACATTTGCATAGTTACAGTTCTCATTTTCATAGCAGGAAAAGAAATTGTAAATAGATTACATTTGCATAGGTTTCAGGGGAATCATGCATAGATTACATTGCATTGATTGTCATATTTTAATCCTTTGAATTGAATCAGAATAGTCAAATTGAAAGATCTAGTTAGGAAGCCCTTGTTGGATGCATATTTGATTGTTTCATCATTGATTTCACCTCTTCCCTACACTAGATAACTTTCATCGAAAATGAAAAGAGTTATTTTTTTCATATTAGTTTCATCATAGGTGTGTTCAGGTGACATCGATTTTTGAGCCTTGAAACTGAATCATAATTCAAGATAAAATTTGAAATTCATCTCAATTAACCTAAGGAGCATTTGAAAATTATAGCAAATACATAAAGGTCTAGGCTAGAGACATGTTTAAACGTAGGAGCTACCATTGTTTGCCAGCATTGCATCCCAACAGTGAAATCCTATTCCATGTACGTAAGTGTATAGAGTCATTCTCCATGTACCTTCGGGTATATTGGATAGTGCTCCACGCATGAAAAGTATATGGGAACACTCTCATCGAACGATTATGCATTAGACAACACTACTACATATTGCACTCCCACGTCTAGTCGAGTATATTTTGGGACTCCCCTATAGGTTTTTATCCAACCATAGGTAACCGAATCATCCACCTTGTATACTATGATACACCTAACACAATATTCGGGGATGTTTCCTACATGTACATTAATTCCTTGGTTCATCAAGATTTATATTGCAGTTCACGGTTTCTTGGCAAACATTTATGCCTAGTTACCCATTTTTTTTGTTTGTGCCTTTAATTTCTAAAATAAATTAATTGACTGTGGAACAACATCTTTCCTATGGAAATACTCCTTAGTATATCTTAGGTTGAAACTAATGGAAACAGTTCTTAAGTCCACTAGTAAAGGAAACCCCTCTGAGGGGAATCCTTGTCCTTCCTTCTTTTGGAAATATTGGTGCTTCCTATATGGAAAATTTGTCCCTTCCCAGATTTACCATTGGTTTTCCATTTTGATTATTTTCGACCCCTATGGTTCTGAATGTCCAAACGGCTTCTCAACCGAGCTCTCCTCCACCTGAACAACATCAACCTCATATTGATCCTAAAGTTCACCCTTTTAGTTCTTCACCTATTGTTTCTTCATCCCTTTCTTCCTCATTCCCTGGTGAAATTATTAATTATAGTAACCAGGAAGGTAAGAAGAAGAACAAAAGGATGATGAAGAAGAAGAAAAATAAGCAAGGGGGCAACCAAGCAACCATCGCTACGGACACAACTAGTATGTAAAAATATTCCAACCAGCCCCGTAAAGTTAAATTCTCTTGCATGTTATGTAAGGGTGATCACCTTCTTAGATAGTGTCCTAGTATTCCCAAGGTATTAGAAGTGTCGCCCAACAGCTCACATTAAACTTTGTCATCAACCTTTGGAGATCGTGTTGGTGATAAACCATCAACTAGTGATAGTAAGGTCCACGGGAAAAAGGGTAAAGTCAATTTTCCTTGTAATTTGTGTGAAAGAATCATCCTATTCAACTTTTTCCTTATATGGATGAAGCCACAAAAGTGTTGGAAAACCTTATAGCTTCTTAGCCGCATCTCCCGGCTAGTTACCGGAGCTTTCTCCCAAACCTCCACTAGTTGATGAACTGATTGATCTAAATCCATCTCCAGTCAATACTACTCTCCCTAAACATGAATCCCATGAGTATGCTACCAACCACCCATTGGTTAAGAAAATGGTTGATTCAATTCCACCTTCAGTGGATCATACCTTTCCCAAAGAGAGTGATTCTCATATCGCTTAGGTTCTTCTCGTTTCTTCATATTCTAATGAACTGGGGGACATTCCTCTCCTTCAAATGGCGCAAGGGGAGAAATCCTTCCTTTCCCACAACACTGTAGAATAATCCTCCCATTACCATAACATAAGGGGGAATTTCTTCCATTCTTATGACACCCTCTCCAAGTAATATGGTCACTTCCTTTGATTGGAGTCAATGGACACGATATCATCTTCCTCCTTATGTGCCATTTTAAATCGCAGTGAATGCGTATAATGTGGTTGTACCTAGTGAAATAATAGACAAAGGTGCATCTATTAGTATTATGCCTTCAACTTGTTGGAATATTTAATTTCTCTGCAACTTGTGCTTGTAACCTAGAATCAATTGGCTTTTAACAGAGGAATGAGTCAAGCATTAGGGATCCTTCCTAAGTTCCTGATACTAGCTGACTGACATCCCTTCATAAATACCATGTGGACCTATGAGCTAAGGCCACATTTTCTTCGGAAGCACTCATTATTTCTTCAGCCTTAATAAACTGAGACACAACAAATTAGTCAATTTTTCTTTACAATTTCGGACCCATTCACTTTATCAGGAACATAGGAAATACACTGAAACACATGAGAAATCTGACCAAAAGCTTAAGGCCGGATCTCAAATGGAATTACACCCGCATCTATAAACTTTTGGGTCCGTATATTTCAAACCCTTTTCGCAGAACTACTCTTCCGATCTTCGATCTCCACGATCTCCAATTTGTCGCTATCAGCTATCACTTAATCGGCCCATCACAACTTCACTTGTCAGCGTTCCATTACCACTTTCACTTAACTTACCCGATATGCGATCGGTGATTTTATCTCCACTGTTGATAAACTATGTGATCCAACGGTCCATGCTTCATCACATTATCGCAATCGGCATTGGCAAAGGGTTAGGCCCCAATCCATCCATATGATACATTGTGATGCAATCGATCGGCGTTTTCTCATCATATAGTCTTAAGGTCTGTGGTCCTTCTTTCTTATAAAAATTCCGTCGATGCTATACAGTGGCTCAAAACACTATTCTTTACACTAAGGACCCCAATTATACTTTGAACACTACGATATATAACTTTAGGGTGTAAAAACAAAGAAGAATGCTTAGTTTGTTCTGCAGACAAATGTACAGAGAAAAGCAAAGGATTTCAATACAGAGGACCCATTAACACACACACTGAATCATTTATTCAATATAGTAATATTTATAGAGCCTCGCCCTCTGGCTTGACTACAACAATAAAAGTACCATGTTCTATCTTGAATCCTTGCTTTCTCTTACTCAACTCTAACTTAGATTATGAATTATGAAAGTAAAGAATATTTTATATAAGAATGGATTCATGAACCAATTTTGGTTCAGATCCAAAAATCTCTCTCTCTCTCCCCTAAAGAATCTCTTCAACTCCACTCTTTTCTAAACAAATGCTAAATCAAGCTTTTAAATCCCTCATATCCTATTCAAACCAAATAAATCTAACTGTTTGGCCTGATATCGACATAGGGAGGATCACTCAGCCACTATACCCTTTTTCTCATATTCGATAATAAATAAACACTCTCACACATTTAAATAAATAAAATTAACTAAACTATTGTCTTCCAACCCTTTTTTAGTCACAACATGTGATCATGCCATCACATTGCTGACTAGGCTTGAATGCTCCTACATTAGACTTCCAAAGTTGAAAGCTTTCATGACCTCTTGGTCATGTGTTTCTTTTGTTGATCATCTAGTATCCCAAACTTTACTTTGTAACTGGTCATCACTTTCATCATGCTACTGATTCAATTCTTCTGACACTGTCACTTCTGTTTCTCCAGGTTTCCAAATCTTATTTTGTTGTTGTCCTCTTTCCTTACTGATACAAATTCTTTTTGTTAATTTCTCTTCCTTGTTGTCCCTCTTTTTAACTATCTTCATCTTCCACAATTTCTCAACTTCCTCTTTACAATTTGTTCTCAACTAAACTCCACTGACATCTGCCAGCTGTACATTTCTCCTCACCATATAAATTATAAAATTTATGTTCAAATATTCTTTGCCTCTGTCATTTACAAACTATTGTTTGTACTCTACAGCTTCCCTTTCATTATCATTAAAGATAATCTTTTCCTCTATGTTATCAGGTTCATCTAAATATCTTTCCAGAAAAATACAAATTCCTTCATATTCAATAAGCATGTCAATTACATATGACTCCTCCTTCTTGTATAAAACAGAATTTCCATCACAATTGTCAGATTCAAAATAACCACGGTTTTCACTTTCCGTAGGTAATTCTTCCATCAAATCTTTATACTATCCTTCTGCATAAGTTATGAAATTGTCATCAATTTCATTTCCATACTTTCCTCTGCATTCCACAATGTTCCTTGTTCTAACACAAGACTATCATTCAACAATTCAATAGCTAGGATTTCTTGGAGCATATCATTGTGAAGTATCCTTTCATCCTCTATACTTATACCATTGCAATGGTTTACAGATTCATAAAAATAATCCACTTTAAAATCACAGAAAACCTAAACTTCTACATCTGTCAACATCATCATATATTCCTTCACAATTTCTATAATACTTTCATTTTGTTTCTCTACTGAACATATTTCATTCTGGTTATCATCACAAACTTTCATTTTCTTATCTTCAGCATATTTAATCGTGACAATTTCCCTGTAAATACCATCATTCTCAAAATTATTAAATACATGCTCAAAATATCTTTCTATTTCAGCCATTTCTTCCAGTAATCTTACTTCTTCATCAACATGCATAAGCACATTGTCTAATTGATGTTCATCACCTGTCAAACCTGAAAACATACTCAACATGTGAGTTTCAAAATTACAAGGCTCTTCATTTGAAGCCTCAATGATCAGATCCTCATGCTTCTCTGAACTATTCTGATAGTTCACTAGGTTACTGAGAAATTCTTCCTCAAAATATTTGATTTCTTCCTTATTAAAGAAAATTTTTGGCATTGAAACTTCTTGACTATGCTTGGAAACTTCATCATAAGTTTGTAGAATACCTTTCCATTCTACATAACTTCCTCCAACACTCAGTTTATCCAAATAAGACAACAATGTCTCTTCCTCTTCTCTAATAAGACTTTTATCTTTCAAAGATTTCCTTGACTTAACTTCTTCAGCTAAGTTCTCTATGTCAGGTTTCCTTCTCTTCACTTCACAAATCTATAATGCATTTGTTTCCTTTCCTATTTCCATTTCCCATTGATCTTCTATCCATGCTAAAATTACTTCAAATATGATCCAATATGCTTTTACTAAGAAAAGACACAACCATTCAGCCATACCTTTTAATTTACTCCACCAATTGAAGCGTTGAAAGTCTTTATGCATCTCCTTTTGTGTTTTTCTTGCCTCTACCTCTTTCAGCTTTTCATACACAGGTTTAAAGTCATTAGGCTGCATGCCTGCAATTTTACATTCATAGAAATAGTTAATCCCAAAAATATGAGATCCTCTTGTCTGTGAGGATGCTACCAGCACATTCCTCTCATTCTGATCTACATAGATCAGTTCTTCATCACTGTCATCACTATCATCACTGTCTTCACTGCCTCCTTCCCCAAGGAGAGATCCTTTCTCTGGTTCACAGATGTATTCTACTCCTTCATCCTCAACTGTTCGGAGTCTTAATTTCTCAACAAACAATTCTATGACAAGCCATTTAACTCTTTTTCCCACATAAAATCCTTGTTTCCACTTTTCTCTAATTCCTTTCAATACTAGCTTCTTCAAATGACTAAGTTTTGTCTTCATCTCAGCCAACTCTATGTTCCTTTCTTCTTTACTCATTCCTTTGAGTCCAACTGCTTCGGCACTCTTTTTCCTCTGCTTCTGAATTACCTCTGTACCCCTATCATGACTATCAATAGTCAATTCCATTTCTTCCTCTGGTGAACTTTCCTTGTTCACTTGTGAGCTGCAACTAGCCTTTTTCATTTCATCTGTAACAAGTCTCCTTCATGCCTCACCAAACTTTCCTGAGTTTAGCATTTTGGCATCTATTGGTTCTTTCCTCAAACCTTTCACTGACTAACAATTCTACCTAATGCTCCTATTGCTGGAATTATTATCTTCTACACACAATCATAATTGTGGAGCTGCCTCAACAACTTCTACCCAACCACAGTTGGAAGTTGTTCTCAGCTTCTCTTGAACACTCCTTTCTTTAGGCTCTGCATCTTCATTTGCTCACTTCCTTCTTTCATTCAGTAATTTCATTTACTGTTAATTACTGTTGGGTACTGTCACCTTTACTCATCTAAGAGTTCTTCTTGCTCTATCTTCTTTAACACAGCTCATATGCTATGATGATGGTACAATTCATTCTATCTTTCAACAATTCCACTGCTTCTATTGACCTGCACAATATTGTCTCAAGATACATCAAAGTACCTTTCAAACCTGCAATATTTCTTCAAATATGTCTTAAAACTAATTCCCATTCCATCAGTTAAATCTTTTCCAAAATATTCATCTGTTCACTCTTTCATTTAGACTTTCCATTCAAAAGACTCCATATAGCCAACAACTATTTCCATTTTACTTTTCATAATGGGCTCTTTAGCTTTCAAGATCAATTAGGATTAGATCTGAATTTCAATTATTTTTACCAATTCATGATAGACACTATCAATTCCTTTTGATAACTTGTTTATAAGAAAATCCTATTTTGCTTATACAAATTCCAAAATTCATTCGTTGTAATGACTCTCTTTTCAGATCGATTGAATCCAACCTTCAGTCTAACTATTCCTTAATCTATCAATATCATTGTCTTCAACAATTCTTTAAGCAATCCTCAATCATTCTCAGTTTTCACAAAATTCTTCAAATCATTTAAATGACTTCAATGCCATAGGAAACCACTCTTCTATTTAGCTTTAACTTCTAAACCTTTCATTTCAAATTACCTTTTAAATCAAACCAATCATTCAATCAACTTACATGGAATTTTCATTTTCCTAAAAGGAAAGCACCTTCTCCTTTGAAACTTCAATCCCTTGTTGTTCTTCAGACATTCAAAACAAATCTCTACAAAATCATCAAATAAACATTCTTACCAGACCTTCATCAGAAGTTCACTGCTTCCCCCTTCTGATCTCAGTGTCCTTTGTACTATGATCTCCATCTGTATCAAATTCACTTCAGTGAAATTATACATATGTTGAGATTTAAAATTCAATTTCCAAACCAATCTTTACAGAGCGTTAACCTGGCTCTGATACCAAAATGAAGCCAACTGACTGACATCCCTTCATAAATCCCATGTGCACCTATGAGCTAGGCCACATTTGCTTTGGAAGCGCTCATTATTGCTTCAGCCTTAATAAACTGGGACACAACAAATTAATCAATTTTCCTTTACAATTCCGAACCCATTCACTTTATCAGGAACATAGGAAATACACTGAAACACATGAGAAATCTGACCAGAAGCTTAAGGCCAGATCTCAAATGGAATTACGCCTGCATCTATAAACTCTTGGGTCTGTGTATTTCAAACCCTCCGATCTCCGATCTATCGCTATCAGCTATTGCTTAATCGACCCATCGCAACTTCACATGTCGACATTCCATTACTACTGTCACTTAACTTACCTGATATGCGATCGGCAATTTGATCTCCGTCATTGATCAACTATGTGATCCAATGGTCCACACTTCATCGCATTATCGCAATCAACATTGGCAAAGGGTTAGGCCCCAATCCATCCATATGATACATTGCGATGCAATCGATCAACGTTCGCTCATCATATAGTCTTAAGATCTATGGTCCTTATTTCTTATAATAATTCTGCTGATGCTATAAAGTGGCTCAAAACATTGTTCTTTACACTAAGGACCCCAATTATACTTTGAACACTACGATCTATAACTTCAGGGCGTAAAAATAGAGAAGAATGCTTAGTTTGTTTCGCAGACAAATGTACAGAGAAAAGCAAAGGATTTCAATACAAACGGCCCATTAACACACATACTAAATCATTTATTCGATATAGTAATATTTACAGAGTCTCGCACTCTGTCTTAACTACAACAATAAAAGGACCATGTTCTATCTTGAATCCTTGCTTTCTCTTACTCGACTCTAACTTAGATAACCTCTCTATGCTCTCTCTCACTAGATTCTTAATTATGAAAATAAATCATATTTTATACAAGAATGGATTCATGAACTAATTTTGGTTCAGATCCAAAAATCTCCCTCTCTCCCCTAAAGAATCTCTTCAACTCCACTCTTTTCTAAACAAACGCTAAATCAAGCTTTCAAATCCCTCATATCCTATTCAAACCAAATAAATCTAACTGTTTGGCTTGATCTCCACACAGGGAGGATCAATTAGCCACTATATCCTTTTTCTCAATTTCGACAATAAATAAACACTCTCACACATTTAAATAAATAAAATTAACTAAACTCTTGTCTTCCAACCCTTTGTTAGTGACAACATGTGATCATGCGATCACATTGCTGACTAGGCCTGAATGCTCTTGCATCCGTTCCCTATTACTTTGGGGGGAAAACATGTCTATATCGATGTGATGGTAAGCCAAGGCCCTTTGGATTTTAATTTACTCCTTGGGTGTGACTATGTTTATGTCATGGGAGCTCTTTTATCTTCACTATTTTGTGTGATGTGTTTCTTGTATGAAGGAATAATTGTGACTATTTATGAGCTTTCGTTTCTTGGTCCTAATTTGGCTCCGAATCAACCATCTTCCCTAAATGGTCCTTATATGCAAGTGATATCTTCCCCACCACAAGTTAATTATTTGGCAACCTATCCCATTCATGTACCTACTGCTAAAGATGAGCCTTTCATTGTCTGTTGAACTTCTTTCAACCTATATCTGGTAGGTGATATGGTGAATCATTTATTGGGGGCAATTGAGTCTAATATTTCCATTGGATGCTTTGATCCATTCCATAGAATTCCTCTCCCAGCTAATGAGAACCTCTTGGAAGCCATGGCCTCTTGGTGGTCATGATCGCGGTGTCTGAGTAGAGTTCCTATTCGTGTTTCAATCTCCTTAAAAAATGAAACAAGGTCCTGCAGCATAGTTCCTTTTCTTGTGTCAAGCTTGTTAAAAAATGATACAAGGTCCCCAGAGCAAAGTTCCTTTTCTTGTGTCAAGCTCCTTAAAAAATGAAACAAGGTCCCAAAGCAAATTTCCTTCTCTTGTCTCAGGCTCCTTAAAATAATAAACAAGCTCTTATGAGGATAGTTCTTTTACTATGTCCACCTCGTTAAAAAATGAAATAGGTTCCTATGAGCATATTTTTTTCCTGTGTCAAGCTTGTAAAAAAAAGAAACAAATCCCCTTTCAATTAGAGTCTTTGATTATATCTCGTAAATTCCCAGTTGAGTCTTTCATTTGATATCATAAATGAACCTTCATTCCATCCACCTGTTAACAACTGATAGTCTACTTAGGTGAAAGAAATGAAATTGGGAAGCATGTACCTCGAATTGAGTTATTATGCTGGGGGCAAGTAACTTATTTCAAGCATATTTTTTCCTCTGTTTCAAGATTGTGTAAAAATGAAACCAATTTCAAGCATAGTTTCCCATGTTTCAAGCTTTCGTAAAAATGAAACCATTCCCATTTTATCCCTCGTGATTGCCATTTTTATGAACCTATTTTTTCCATACGAGCCTTGGTTTTTTTTCATTCCAACGTCACCATTTTCTTGGCCGATCATACAATTTCACTTGGTTGTTTTTACCCTTTTTTTGAGGAACAACTACGATGAGTAGCCTTATTATCCATCCTCATGACCTCTCCATGTTTTGAGTAGTTCCATCATCATTGGAACCAGTTGCTACCTTTTATACCACTCATTCCTCTAGGAGGAGTCCTCTTTTAGCTCTTTCTAGACTCCCAAAAATATGAAAATATTGTCGAGAACTTGTATTTTCAAACTTGTAAAAGTAAATGAAAAGACGTCTACTCAATATAGGTTTAACTCTTTTCCGAAGGAAGATAAACTAGCTACGAAAAAGGAATTCCTTAGTCGAACATGGCTAAGAGGTTCTCTTGGGTATTGTTTTCTACATTTTTAGACGTAAGGGACTACTTACGAAAAGGGACATCTAGAGTTCTCTTTTTTGCCTGTTTTTCAAACTCTCTAAACATGAAAAATATGTTGCATTTTACCTTCGTTGGATGCGTTAGAACATCAAACAATGATGGACTCGTTGTTGGGAGATTTAATTGTATGCTAAATCCCTGTCATTTAATTTGTCAACCTGGGGGTTTCATAAACTTAGAAGAAAACCAAAATATATGGGACCTCAGATGAAACTCGTGTAGGAAGTTTGTTTAGAATGGAAATGCATATTACAAATCTAAACTATTTTGAAAATAAAAATTTTAGATCTATTTTATAAAAGCAGAAAAATGTTTGATTAATGGAATTAGTTTCTTTTAGAAGATAGAGAAGAGTCTCTTGTCCAAGAGTTTTGATTGTCCTTCTACAATCTTTCTATAATAACATTGCCAAACATCTAGGAAAGTAGGAAAGAAAGCATATAAATGAAACAAAGTAAATATTGTTTTCAGTTCAGTTCTTAGCTCATAGAGAGGAGTCTCCTAACTTAGGAGGACCTGGTTATCCTTCGCACATAAAAACTAGCTACTGAAAGGAAATCAATCTTCACATAAATGTAATCTAGGAAGGCATATAAGAAATTAAATCTTGTTTTAGTTTAGTCTAGCTCATGGAGAAGAGGCTCCTAACTTAGGAGATCCTGGTTGTTCTTCTCTCATAAAAACTAGCTACTTAAAAGAGACCAATCTTCACACAACAAAACATGACCATAACATGAATTCATACTGAAATTATCTACAAGTATTTACAACAAAGAAATAAGATGAACATCCAGAATTAAAGATAGTATATTCAAAACTATGAACATTACTCTACAACAAAGTGTACTTATCTTGGTATGGGGATCCTTCCATTCCTCAATGAGCACACATGAACAACTGTCACACCTTAAGAATCAAACAACACTCATAACTCATGATTTGGATAGAATGATATTATTCATGTTGATGAACAATCATAAATCTGATGCTAATGAATAATTGATAACTATTCACCTTCCTTTGAAGGATGCCTCTCTTATTTATACATGAATTAGGGATATCCACTCAATAAATGTAGATCCCTTAAATATCTACTAGATCCATACTTGTCTCAACTTATCCCTAAATACTAGATACAAATCCTATGACACATCAAGATCTCCATGATCTTTCTCCTTGGAATATGGTCCACCTTTTGAGTTGAAATTCGAATTTGATCTTGGTAGGCCACATAATGGTGCCTTGGAAGCTTCCAAATAATCTACACATGTCATCAAATTCAAGCCACTTTAGGTATAATCAAATACATGTTATTTCTATAACTTTTAATCATAAATTCACTCTAAATACGTAAAATTAATAACTTTGGAAAATGTAAATGTGAAATCATGTAGTAATGATAAGGTACGTTTATGTAACAATAATGTGATGAAATGAGGTGACAAAATGAGGATAAAGGTGAAAAATAGAGTGAAAGTGACTGTTAATTTGGCGGCCCAACACTCGTCAAATATGATGGGGCCGAACCACTCCTTCTTAGGGTTAGTTAAATATACTCGGAGGGATTCATCTGAAGGATGGAATTACAGATCAAACATAGGTTATCCTCGTCAAGCTTGTTAAAAAATAAATAGGTACTAAGTAGTATGGTTGGGGAAATTGGGAAAACAATGGATTCCATTTTGCTAATGGAAGAAAGTCGCTCTTGAACACATCATTCTTCCACTTCATCTCCATGGATTTTGGGTTGGGTAATCTGCTTGTATCTTGGTTATCATACCATTTTCAAAACCTCCATTTTAGTTTTGGGTCAATGCCACAAATTCCATTCAGTTTCGCTAGTGTGTTTAAGACAAGTCATTCAGTTGACCTCTTCTACAATACTCTTAAGCCTTCATTTCATGTCTTCCTTTCCTGATCTAGTTACATGTCAGCATCATTCTGATCATTATGTCTCACTCATTATACCCATTTCATTTTGTTGATGGGGGATACATCAAGGCTCTCCTGCAACGGGTTTCTTCCTTTTGAATCAGTTACCGGAGAATCCACAATATGAACATTTTTATGCCAAAGTTTCAAATCCCAACTGGGATCCATCATCAAGACTTATGAATGATGATAAAAGAAGAGCTACTTAGAAGGAAATAAATAATAATGAGGATAATAAATTTTTAGGATCAGCAGAATGTCGGCTGAATATTTATTTTTATTTATTTATTAATTAATTATTCATTCAATTATTTAAAAATAAATAATTGAATGAATAATTAACTAATAAATAAATTATATTAAATTGATTAAATTAATAAATTAATTATATTAAATTAATTAAATTAATTAAATTATATTAAATTAATTAAATTAATTAATGATTATTTCAGCCGACAGTATATTGTTCTAAAATTTATCCTCATCACTATTTATTACTTCTTTGTTGCTCTTCTATTATCATCATTCTCATATCCTGATGATGGATCCCAGTTGGGATTTGAAACGTTGGTACAAAAATGTTAAAAATGTGGATTCTCCGGTCAATGATTCAAAAAAAAAAAAAATATTCAGCCGACATTCTGTTGATCCTAAAAATTTATTATCCTCATTATTATTTATTTCCTTCTAAGAATCTCTTCTTTTATCATCATTCATAAGTCCTGATGATGGATCCCAGTTGGGATTTGAAACATTGGCATAAAAATGTTCATACTGTGGATTCTCCGGTAACTGATTCAAAAGATACAAACCACAGATCTCTTAAATCCAGGGTTTCAACCTGTCGACATCAGCACATCATCCAGGAAGTTGACTTAGAAACACACCTTTGGTACCTTGGTGATTTCATACATCAATGGAAAGTTTCCTCGCTCTCGCCAACATGTGTACATCAATGGAATTCGAACAAAAGGTTTTGTGTGGTGTTCGACATCAACTCATTCATTCACACCATGTTGATTCTACTATGGCACATTGAAAGCCATTAACATCTTACATTATTGGCTGATAATCAGATGGTTTCTACCATGTTTGAATCCACCTCATTGATTCACATGGTTAGACTCATACATTGGTTGGTCGTGTGAATGAGATAGAATACCCCACATCTAGTTTCCACCATCTGGGTTGTGAGTTCAGGATTATACAAGGATCACAATGTATGATGCTCGTGATCATATAGACAATCATCTAGTCATGGGTCCACTAGTTGCATCTGTGGGTGAATATTTTGATCATTGTACATGTTATGTTAGCTTATGAGATGAGTATGGGTAACCCTCCCTCAGAAAATGAAGATGTCATGTTGTAAACGTATTGTAACAGTTGAAGCTCACTAGTTGTCCTTAATCACTAGTTGTCACAAGGTAAAGCACTTTAGTCAATAGTCATCATCTTTGAATTTTCACTTTAGGGGGAATTATTTTATAGGCCATTTTGTCAGATTCAATTAGTGAGACTCCTAATGGGATCAATCAACATCCCATTCCCCATTGTCACCATCTTGCAAAAATCCCTAAGCATGTGCATTTCATTTCCTGGAGTTCTAGCCCTAAACTGCTTCATTTGAGCCAGTTTGAGGACCAATGCTCCCTGTAAGCCTACTAGGGTGCATTCACTAGCAAGTTTCTCCACTATGGTCTATGTGGTTGGGGGTTGGCTTTCGGAGAGTGATTTTGCCCTTATGTTGTTGTAGTGAGTGGTCATCATCTAATGAATTTAGGGTGATCAAAGGTTCATATCACATGAAGATGTTATGTTAGCTTATGAGCTAAGTATGGGTAACCCTCCCTTAGAAAACGAAGAGGTCATGTTGTAAATGTATTGTAATAGATGAAGCTTGCTAGTTGTCCTTGATCCCTACTTGTCATAAGGTAAACCACTTAGGGTGATCAGAGGTTCATATTGTGACAAGGAAAGGACAACTCAACAACTTCGAGGAGTTCTCCTACAAGATCAACTACTACTTATGGTTGTAATCTCCTTCTATTTATATTAATGCAAAGAATTCATTGTTTTCCTATATGTGATGTTGTTATTTCACTTATTTCGATACGTCGTTGATCTATTTAATTAATTACTTAGATGATACTGCATAGATATCGTAGTTTCTTGGCCTCTGTTATCTGACTGCGCAGGTTCTAATTTTGTCAATCAGAGCTAGAATTGGAGCTTCCAAGCTAAATAAGGAGCGACGTGTGCGAAGGATTATAGGTAGGCCTCACTCCATCATATATTTTTGTTTAAGGAAAAGCATTGTGTTCCTTGTCTCTCTATTGTTCTAGGTTTTTCCACAAACCTAGGGGGGATACTTTTGTTCGCAATCGTAAATCCAGTATGGTTAAGGGTTAAGGCAATGAATGAAGAACTTGATCAAATAGAAAATAACCATACACATGAAATAGTACCAAGGCCTCATGATAAAAATTATGTTATTGGTACAAAATGGGTGTTTAAAAACAAATTGAATGAAAATTGACAAGTAATTCACAACAAATCAAGACTTGTATGAAAAGGCTATGCTCAACATGAAGGGATAGACTTTGAGGAAACATTTTCACCTGTAGCTAGACTTGAAGCCATAAGAATGTCTCTTTCATTTTAAAGTTTTCATAGCTCTAAATTATATAAAATAGATGTCAAATCTGCATTCTTAAATGGGGATCTAGAAGAAGAGGTCTATATAGAACAACCTGAAGGGTTATTTCTTGGGAATGATAAAAATCTTATGTGAAAACTTAAGAAATAATTGTATGGATTGAAACATGCTCCTCATGCATGGTATTATCATCTTGAATGGTAGCTTCAGCTACAAGGATTCAAAAAGGGGTTCGCAGATAGAAACCTATATATAAAAATGTATGAAGATAAAATTTTGATAGTTACTGTTTGTGTAGATGACATCATATTTGGAAGAAATGTAGAATCTATGAGTCAAGGATTTGCTTCAGTTATGCAACAAGAATTTTAAATGTCTCCACTTGTTGAACTAACATATTTTCTTGGCCTCTGAGTTAAACAAACTAATAATGGTATCTTTCTTTCTCAAACCAAGTACCCCAAACAAATTTTGAAGAATTATGGAATGGAAGACTGCAAGCTAGTATGCACACCAATGGTAACAAGATGTAACCGTAGTCAAAATGATGATAATGCTTTAGTGAATGAACTAGAATATATATCTATGATTTGCAGCTTACTCTACATTAAGGTATAAGACCAGCCATTATGCATGCACTTAGAATTGTTGGACGATTTCAATCCAATCCTAAGGAAACTAATATTTACATATTCAAGGGAATATTCAAGTATCTACAAGGAAATGAAGATTTTGGTCTATGGTATCCAAAAAATGCATACTTTTCACTTCATGCTTACACAGATACAAATTGGGTAGGTAATATTGATGATCACAAGAGTACTAGTGGAGGAGCATTTTATTTGGGACCCTTCCTGGTATCATGGTTCAACAAGAAGCAAAGATCCATTTATTTATCTACTGCCGAGGCATAATATGTTGTTGTTGAATCTTGTTGTACTCAAATTCTATGGATGATGCAAACATTACAAGACATTCAAATCATTTATCCTGAACCTATATCTATACTTTGTAATAGTACTAGTGCCATAATTGTCTCTAAAATTTCTCTCATGCACTCAAAAGCCAAGCATATTCCAATCAAATATCATTTTCTGAGAGAACATGTGCTTGAACAAAAGGTCAAACTAGAATATGTTTCTTCAAAGGAACAAGTTGTAGGTATATTCACTAAGCTAGTTCCATGTGATTCCTTTGAATATCTCAGACAAAAAAAAGAAATGATTCCTATTTCATCACTCAGCTAATTATTTGACAGGAATTTCATGTTCAGGGGGAGTTGAGATGTTGGTTCCCTATAATACTAGTAATTACCCCATTACTATTGTAGTTGCATCCTTTATTAATATTGTTGTGCCCCTATTATCCCCATATTGTTATTACTGTGCCCCATAGAATCCCTCTATTGTTATTTTTGTGGCTTTATATTATTATTGTTAGGTCGGCTGGGTTATATTGTGACTCCTTAGACTCCTATATATAGAAAGGAGGTTTTTTCATTTGAATCATCGAAGAATTGTTCATTTGTGTAATGTAAAGGAGGTTGCCCCCTTGAAGAGGCTAAATTCTAAGGCGTTGATCTATCTTTTCTATCTTTTCTTGAGCTGGTTTCATAACATTTGGTATCAGAGCTTTGGATTCTAGGGTTTCGCTACTCCAAACAGGTCATCATGGCATTTTCGATATAACTTTTTTTGCGACATTTCAGAAGTTGCAAAGAAAACCCATTTGAGAAGAAATCGCGTTGAACCTCGAGTCCAAATTTCAGAGTTTTTCACGCTATATTTGCGAAGATATGATCTGAGGAAGTTGGTCTTTTTGCAGACTCTTGAATTACATTCCAAATAGGTGACCTGGGGAAAAGAATCATAACTTCCTCTCTAGATATCGGATTGAAATTTCGTAAGAAGGTACAGAAAGAGGACGGAATTTAGTTTCTTGTATGCATTTTTGAGATCCAAAGGTCGAAACAGTGACTCATGGCACGTCGTACAAGTTCGCTCTATTGAACTAGTCTATAATCAAGTCATTGTGGGAGATTTCGCATAACTCTCTTCCTTGGGGAATCCAATTTGGGTCAAACTTGTGGCATTGGAAAGAGTTACATCAGAGGCAATATTGAGCTCCTACAAAGTGAAAAAAGGTGTGTATATTTTCTTAAATTTTTGTTTAAGCTTGGTTTGAAAATTTATTTTGAAGGAATTCAAAGGGCATAGTAGAGCATTATTATCGGTAATTGATGCCCCGAGGAAAGCAAATGCAAACACCTAGTAAGGAACCTGAAATCTCTAGCATGACTCATGAAGAAGAGGAAGAAATGCTACATGATATATCAAAATTACAAGAACAAGTGCAACAAATGTCACTGTCACAAAAGCTAACAGAAGCTAAGATAAACGGCGTGGAAGCTAAGATGAATGGCATGGAAGCTAAGATGGACAACTTGAAGATAGATTTGAACACAAATTTGAAGACAGGCATGGAATATTTGAAGACAGATTTGACAAATTTTCTACAAAAAATACTTACCAATGGTGAAAAGGTAGTAAAGGAAACTCATGATGCGAACAAAAGAAATGTTAATCATGATTTCTTAGACTCTAATGTGGGATCGAAAACCCACCATATTCCAAAAATCGATATGAGGAAGTTTGATGGAAAGGATCCCGCAACCTGGATATTACAAATGGAGCAATTTTTCGATCTCAATAATGTGCAAAACACACAAAAGGTACGTATCGCAACTTTATATTTGGAACCAAATCAGTTTGTATGGTATCAATGGCTTTGCTCTTGTAAACAATTTATCACTTGGGCAATTTTTACGGAAGAATTGATAGCACATTATGAGGATACAAAAAGCAACACTTTTTTTAGCCAATTGATAAGTCTCAAACAAAAGGGTTCAATAATGGAGCACATTGAGGAGTTCCAAAAATTGAACATAAGGGTAAAAGATATTCCAGAGGAGCATAGGATTGATGTTTTCATAGGGACTTTAAAGGATAATATCTAACATGATGTTCACCTTTGGGAACCTGATTCATTAGAGAAGGCATTCAGGATAGCAAGAAAAATGGAAAACAAAATTATGGCAACCAGGAAGCATACCACTCACAACTATAAAGATGGAAGTGTGGTTGCTCCTAGTCTTTCACAACCTATAAGGTTGACACCACAACAATTGGAATAAAAAAGAGCAAAAGGGCTTTGTTACAGTTGTGATAGCAAATACACTAAAGGTCATAAGTGTGCTGAGAAGAAATTATTCTACATAGATTGTGAAGAGGAAGAAGAAAAGGAGCAAGAAAGGTCAAAAGAAGAGGATATACTCCAGGAACAAAGCCTAGATAAAGAAGAAATGAATCCGACCATATCTTGTAATCATTGGAAGGAATTACCACTCCTCAAACCATCAAGATAGAAGGACAAATCAAGAAGAAAAAGGTACTAGTGTTGATTGATTCAGGAAGTACCCATAATTTTATTCATTGTAAGGTAGCAAAAGAATTGAATTGCTTCTTGTACCCAGCACCAGAGTGTCAAGTGATGGTTGCAAATGGAGGAACAATAAATTGCTCTGGAAAGTACCATAATATCAAGCTATCGATGGGAGAATATGTATTGACTAGCCCAATGCTTTCCATTCCAATGGGAGGTGTTGATGTTGTACTAGGAGTACAATGGCTACAATCCTTGGGTACAATAGCTTTCAATTTTCAAGAACATTTCATGAAATTTTTTGTGGAAGGAAAGGAAGTTGAATTAAGGGGTATTGCAAGGAAACTGGCAAAGATAATTAGCTCTAATGGTATGACAAAGCTTCTAAAAAAGGAACAAAGGGGTGTAATTGCACAATTATGTTTTCTAGATGTTTCCACATTGCAATCATCTATTTCTCCGGATCTCCAAAAAGTCTTGGACAATCATTCCAAGGTATTTGAGACTCCCAAAGGTCTCCCACCTATTCATGATCATGATCATTCTATTCATTTGATTCCAGGAAGTGTTCCACCAAACATCAGGCCGTATAGATATCCCTATGCCCAAAAGAGTGAAATTGAACGTATGGTTGCAGAAATGCTAGAGGCTGGTATAATTCAACCGAGTCAAAGTTCTTTCTCTGCTCCAGTAGTATTAGTGCATAAGAAGGATGGATCATGGTGCATGTGTCCAGATTATAGGGAGCTCAATAAGCTCACTATTAAAGATAAGTTTCCCATTCCCATCATTGATGAATTATTAGATGAATTGCATGGATCAATTTACTTCACCAAGTTGGATCTTCGTTCAGGATATCATCAAATCAGAATGAAGACTGAAGACATTCCAAAAATGGCATTTAGAACTCATGAGGGTCATTATGAATTTTTGGTCATGCCTTTTGGCCTTATCAATGAAACTTCAACATTTCAAGGTTTGATGAATTCCATTTTCAAACCATTCCTTAGAAAATTTGTGTTAGTATTTTTTGATGATATACTAATCTACAACAAGTCTTGGAAGGATCATGTTGAACATGTTGACAGGGTGCTACAGCTATTGGAGGAGAAACAATTATATGCAAAAAGATCCAAATGTTTCTTTTGAGTACAAGAGGTGGAGTATTTGGGTCATATTGTATCTCATGAAGGAGTTAAGGTAGACCCTAGCAAAATTAAAGCCATTAAGGAATGGAAAATCCCCACATCCATAAAGCATCTGCGAGGATTTCTAGGGTTGACAGGGTATTATCGCAAGTTTGTTAAGAATTATGGGAGAATAGCAGCACCTCTAACAAAATTATTGAAGAAAGATTCATTTTCATGGACTCCAGAAGCAACAAAGGCCTTCTAACATCTTAAAGAGGCAATGTGCCAAGCACCGGTCTTAGCTACACCGGACTTCACAAAAACCTTTATTGTGGAATGTGATGCTTCAGGAAATGGATTTGGTGCTGTTTTAATGCAAGATGAAAGACCCATTTCTTTTGAAAGTCGTCCAATCAAGGGAAAGTTTTTACCCAAACCTATTTATGAGAAGGAAATGTTGGCAATACTCCATGCACTTAAGAAATGGTGACCCTACCTAATGGGAAGACACTTCAAGGTAAAAAAGTATCATGATAGCCTTAAATACTTTTTAGAACAAAGATTATCCTCTGAAGAGCAACAAAACTGGGTCACAAATATGTTGGGTTATGACTTTGAAATCATCTAAAAAAAGGGAAGAAAAATGTGGTGGCAGATGCACTCTCAATAAAGGATGAGGATGTGGAAGCATTGTTGTGCGCCATTTCTATTATCCAACCAGATTGGATAAATGAAGTAAGGGAGGAATGGAAGAATGACGAAGAAGTATGGGCACTTATTCGAAAGTTACAACAAGATTACAGTACGTCTGATACATTTAGCTAGCAAAATGATTCTTTATGGTACAAAGATCACCTATACCTCTGTAAGAATTCCCAACTAAAACAAAATATTTTTGTGGAATTGCACACTTCTCCCTTAGGAGGACACTCAGGATTTTTAAAAGCCTTTTAGAAGAAATTTTTTTGGGATGGCCTTAAATTGGATATTCAAAAATTTGTGGCGGAATGTTTGGTTTTCCAACAAAATAAAGTTGAAACAATTAAGACACCGGGTCTATTACAACCTTTATCCATTCCAAACCAACGTTGGGAGGAGGTTTCAATGGATTTTATCATAGGTTTACCCAAGTATGAGGGAAAGAGTGTCATCATGGTGGTAGTTGACAGACTTACCAAGTATGCACACTTTTGTGCATTATCACATCCATTTAAAGCTAGTACGGTTTCCACTTCATTTATGGAAACAATTCAAAAGCTACATGGAAACCCAAAGATTATTTTAAGTGACAGAGATCCCATTTTCACTGGAAATTTTTGCACATAATTATTTTCTTGTCTTGGTACTCAGTTAGCTCATAGCTCATCTTATCATCCTCAATCTGATGGGCAAACTGAGATAGTAAACAAATGTTTGGAAGGATATCTTCATTGCTTTGTATCTGATAAACAGACACAATGGGTCAAATGGTTGCCTCTAGCTAAATGGTGGTATAACACTTCCTTCCATACAACAACAAAAATGACCCCATTTATGGCACTTTATGGATATCAGCCACCATCCATCACATCATATTTAAGAGAAAATTCTAAGGTTCAAGCAGTGGAACATCACATCGAACATCAACAACAAGTCCTCCAACTCTTAAAGGATAACCTCGTGTTGGAACAGAATAGAATGAAACAACAGGCAGATCAACATCGCAGCGAAAGAAGTTTTGATGTAGGTGATTGGGTATTCCTATGGCTACAACCATATAAGCAAATGTCCCTCAAGCAAGCTAAGAAGGATAATAAATTATCACCAAAGTATTATGGTCCGTACAAGGTGTTACAAAAGATTGGTACTATGGCATACAAATTGGAGCTTCCTGCAGCTTCTCGATTGCACCCAGTTTTCCATGTTTCATGTTTAAAGAAGGTTATAGGCAACAAGCTCCCAGTTCAAACAATGTTGCCAGAACTTGATGAGGAAGGAAAAATTATATTAGAGCTGGAAGCAGTCACAAAAACAAGAACTTGATAGCTATGAAATCGATCAATTTCAGAGTATCTTATCAAGTGGAAGAACTTATCCACTGAAGATTCCACATGGGAGGATGAGAATTTTATATAGAAGCATCCAGAACTACTCAAGTGTTGAGGACAAAACTTTTTTTGAAGGAGAGGGGCATGTTGGGTCCCTATAATACTAGTAATTACCCCATTACTATTGTAGTTGCATCCCTTATTAATATTGTTGTGCCCCTATTATCCCCATATTGTTATTACTGTGCCCCATAGAATCCCTCTATTGTTATTTTTGTCGCTTTATATTATTATTGTTAGGTCGGCTAGGTTATATTGTGACTCCTTAGACTCCTATATATAGAAAGGAGGTTTTGTCATTTGAATCATCGAAGAATTGTTCATTTATGTAATGTAAAGGAGGTTGCCCCCTCGAAGAGGCTAAATTCTAAGGTATTGATCTATCTTTTCTATCTTTTCTTGAGCTGGTTTCATAACATGAGACTGTAAATTACTATATTTTAGTTTCTATACACATATGATATAAATAACAGTCACGTATGTATGCAGTTTCTGAGTTGGACAATCACGTATAGATATCAGTGATTAATACATATGACATTGATTCGTGGGTAGCTTCCTATATGTCTTCATCATTATGGTATTCTATTTGCTGTCATTGGTTTGGTGTAGTCTATTGGTTTAGGGGGCACAACTATTATAACTCTAAAATATCCTTGTTGGAATTATGGCTCCATAAGAATGTCTTGCTGCATATCTTTGCTCATGTTTGGATTCTTCTATAGTTACTTATTATAATGTTGTTATCAAGTATTCATGTTACAGGTTTGTGTATGATATATGGAGGTTGCTAATAACTATCATGATCTTACAACCTCATTGTTGAGTTCTTGGTTTTTGGTATATATGTCATATTTTTCCCTTGATGTCAAGGTCATGTAAAGACCCATGATGTAATCATTGTAAATTCAGTCATCTATGGGCTATTAGGGTCAAGCCATTTATGTAATCCCATTGTTTTGGACAATTTATGTAATGGTGAGTCAAATATGTAACCCCACTGTGTTGGGTAATTGATGTAATCATGAGTCATTGGTGATAGGAAAGGTCATACTTGGTTTATGCATAAAATCTTGTGCTTTTATTATATATATTTAGAGGTTCTAACATATGCTCAGGGGGAACATGGTTAATATGTAACTTTCTGTAGATCATACCTATAGTAGGGCAAAGAAGATTTCATTCAGCATTGGTCAACCCTTTGACCTTGATGTTAAAGGGGGCAAAAGCTTGTTAAGAAGCCTTGGTATTTGTAGATGTGTTTGTAGATGGTCAGGCGGTGATCAAACACTAAAGTGGTGGCCATCAAGTCCAAAGGGGGAGATTGTTGGCATTATGACTAATATGTTTTCCTTGATGGAAACCTACTTGATAAAGATGTCAACATTATGGTAACTGGATGATTATGAAGGTTGTTACAGATGTGACAAAGGTGATGGAAAAAGGAATTTCAGTTGAGAGACAGATGAATGATAAAGGTGAATTTTGGGAAAGTATATGCATATCTTATCTAGAGGGGTCGTGTATATACACAAGTATTGTGAAGGAAAGTCATGTACATAATTTGCACCATGGTAACTTGAATACCAGGAGTATTTACCATGGTATTGGTGCATAGTAATGAGTGCATCAATGGTTATTTCATCCCATCAAAGAATACCAATGACATTACTAAGGGATTGGCTTAAGCTATTGGCTACGGTTAAAGCTATATAAGGAGATGGAGATCAAAGTGTTATGTATGCGAGTATTGTGTTATATATGAATGATTTGATTTGAAATAGGTGTGCACTAGGGAGCAAGGAAAGACTCAAATATGGAAGATCTAAAATATGTTTACATGTTTACTTAGTTGATTTACTTACTGCAAATGTTTAATATTGATTAAATTCTGATTCTATGATCGAAACAATTTATTCAAAAGTTTGTAGTGAAGGTTGCGGAAAGTGAAATTGTGTTTGTAGTGATAGTTTTTAGATCTATAATAAAGTATGTTTGGGCACTGTCACATACATACACAAATCCACGTTTGAAGGGTTGTGTATATATTCTGCAAAATAATTCTTTTAATATGTGAAAATATGTATGCGAGTATTGTGCATGGTAAGTGTGTACATACACAGATATTCCTTATGAAGGTTGGGTACATAAACTAGGGTTTGATCTGCTAATAGATGTTTACACTTGATGATTGGTTTATTTTTTGTAGTATGTTGATGATGCCTTTATTATGATTGAAGTGACTTGGTTGATCTCTTCAACTTTAATGGTACCAAAGTATATGATCTATAATTGGTTCAAAAATCTGTGATTGATTCTATGATTTGTAGCTAGTGAAATGGTCTATGAATGATTCAATGATTAATGATTTCAATGTTGATTATTTTTAGAACTATACACATTTATTATACATAGAAAGCACGTATATACACGGATTTTATTGAGTACAGCCGCGTACAAAATTTTATATTTATTATTTTTGGTTGGGTTTTGCATTCACTATATTGATACTTCAGAATTTCAGTTGATTTATAGTGTGACAATGTCTCATATTCAGTGCTCAGCTTGTTTGGGTTTATGGTTGATATTGGTCCCGGTGGCCTACAGGTTGGTTTGATGATTTTTTGATATGTGGATCTAGTTTGAAACATTCTAAAAAGTGGTCTACAAGAAGCTGAGGGTAGCAGTCTTCAGAAAGGGGTTTGTATCTTCCTTCTAGTAGGTTTTGGAAAATGTGAGAATGTTGTAGCCTTCTGTAGGTGGGTGCCTATGTACTAGTTAGAGTCTGTACCAGTTCAAGATTGTAATAATTTTTCCTTTATAATAAAATAAAAAGGCAGGGATGACGACAATGATGGTTTTCTCCCACATTGGATTTCCACCTAAAATCCCGGTGTTCATGTTTGTTGATATGTTTATTGCATGTTGATGATATATGTGATTGTTACTGCTCATGGTTACTATTTAATTGATGAATAATGAAGTAATGATGCACTTATTAAAGATGAAAATATCATGAAATTAATGATAAATTAGCTATCCGGATATATGCAGGTTGCATTAATCATAGTCACATGCATACACTTGATTCCTTAATGATAGTAGCATACATAAATCAAAATAAGAAATTGAAAAACTGAAGTGTGTAAAATACTGATTCACCCCCCCCCCCCTAGTATTTTTCTAACAACATTATACTAAAACTGCACCAGTGGAAGATACCCCTCCCACTTCCTCTATTAATGCATGACATACATCCTCAACATATCGTCAAGAATATTGTTAACCCTCTTTGTATGTCCATCTATTTGTGGATTATAAGTTGTATTGAAATCTAACTTTGTCTGGAAGCCTGTAAACAACTCCTTCCAAAACTTGGAAGTGAACTTCATGTCTCTATCTGATATGATCTTCTTGGGAACACCATGCAATCTCACAATCTCCCTCATGAAGATCTGAACTACGTCACTAGATGAATTAATATACTCCATTGTAATGATATGAGATAGCCTTCTAAACTTGTCAACCACAACCATGATGGAATCATGTTTCTTCTATATCCTCAGAAAACCTGTAATGAAGTCCATGGAAATGACCTCCTATTTCCAATCTAGAATCGAAATAGGATGCAATAAACTAGCTAGATGGTTACACTCTCCTTTCACCTACTCACAATCCAAGAATATTGCAAAAACATCAACCACCTATCTCTTCAAGTTCAGACAATGATAAAACTTCTTAATAATTTTCAAAGTCTTTTGATATCCTAGGTGGTCTGAATATGACTTAACATGAAAATCCCTCAAGATAAAATTCTTGATCTCATTACTATCTGGCACATAAAACATGTTCTTGATTCTCACCAAGTCATCTACCATGAGGTGATACTCCTCATCTCTATCACGTTCACCCTATTGTTGTAATTTCTACTTCAGCTATTGATACCTCTCATCATCCTGCCTTGCATGCAAGATTCGCTCCTGCAAATCTATCCCATAAGAGTTCACAGTTGAAATATGATTTACCTGCACTCTCCTACTAATATCATCTACAAGCCTTTTCTCGTTGCCCTTAATGTATTTTATCTCGAATTCAAACTCACTAAGAGTAACCAACCATATAGCTTGCCTAAACTTCAGATTGGGTTGTCCAAACAAGTACCTCAACCCACTATGAGCACTCATTAAGACGAACCTCCTACCAAGAAGATAATGTCTCCACATATTAAATGCATTAATGATAGTTTCCAACTCAATATCATGAGTCACGTATTTCCACTAGTGCTCAACTTCCTTAACTCATAGCATACCACCTTCCCTTTCTACATCAGGACTCCACTGAGTCCTAGCTTGTAAGCATTTGTACATACCACGAACGCCTTATCAAGATCTGTAATCTTCAAGAATGGAGATTTTGTAAGAAAATGATTCAAATGCTCAAAAATTGTTGCACACTCCTCAATCCACTCACAATTCTTCCCTTTTCTCTACAAAGATGTAATAGGATAGCCAATCCTTGAGATTTCCCTGATGAACCACCTATAACAACTTACTAGTCCCATGAATGATTTGACCTCATCAACATTCCTAGGAGTTTTCCACTCCATGATAAATTTAATATTTTCTAGGTCCACTAATGTCCCTTCCTTGGAAACAACATCTACCAAGTAGTGAATTTGTGACTGAAAGAAACTGCACTTGTTGAGCTTGGCATACAACTAATTCTCTTTCAACAATCTCAACATTGCTGCTAGGTGCTCTGCATGCTCTTCCTCATTCTTGGAGTATATCAATATGTCTTCAATAAATACTCTCACAAACTTGTCTAGGTAACGACACAACACATTGGTCATCAAATGCATGAAGTTGGATAGAGCATTGGTAAGACCAAAAGGAACCACCACAAACTCATAATGTCCATACCTTGTATGAAAAGAAGTCTTGTGAATGTATTCTTCTTTGATGTGAACCTGATGATATGTTTATTTCAGATAAATATTTGCAAATGTTGTTTCTCCCTTCAGCTGATCAAATAAGTCATAAATCAATGAAAATGGATACTCGTTCTTCATAGTAACCTTATTCAAATTCCTATAATCAATGCACAACCTGAGAGCACCGTCCTTCTTCTTTACAAACAATACTAGTGCACCCCAAGGTGAAACACTTTGCCTTATCTATCCTTTATCAAAAATTTCCTTAAGCTACAACTTTAATTACACCGAATCTGGAGTGCTCATCTTATACACTACCTTAGATGTTGGTGTTGCTCCCTCCATCAACTCAATATAAAAATCCACTTTCCTATGAGGAGGAAACTTTGAAATCTCCATAGGAAACACATCGTGAAACTACTACAAAACATGGTACCTCTTAAGGAATTCATCATCCTCAACATCATTCCCTTTGTCACTGGAAATATGAGTTGTGAACAATACAAATCCTTTCCGGCAGCTACACTTTGCCTGCATAACTGTAATTTTTCTCACTCATATAGACTTCTTCTTTGCCTCCAAGATTTTCCTTTCCCCATCATCATCGTGGAACTAAATAGCCTTATCATATAATTGTACTTTATTCCTATGAATGAACAACCAATCCATGCCCAAAAGCATATTGTATGAACCCAAAGGAAGCACATTTATATGTGCTTATGTAGGCATATCATTCAAATCAAATTCACAAGATCTCACCCAATGATGAACTCTTCTCTTGGTCCATGTATCCAACTGCACCAAATAAGATTCTACATGCACTTCTTTATTCAAAAAACATGTAACCACTAGGTCAGGACTAAAATAAATGTAATTAGATCTAGGCTCAATCAAAATGGAAAAAACTTTCTCATGAATCTTACCTTCCATTTTGATAATGGATGTCTGATCATCAGCATGCTTGTTATCCACTATTGCATAAATCTGAGGAATTCTTTGTCCAACTTCTCCAACTGTTTGTGCCTCCTAAGAACCATAAATTTGAGACATGCCACCTTTTGTAGCAGCTACAACCACCCTCCAAAATTTTTCCCTAGCCTTGTTTTGTAGCCTCCCTATAATCCTTTCACAACACCTTGTCTTGATTTGTCAAGTACACAAGCTTAGGTGTTTTTCATGCACATGGAAAACCTATCAATCAAAGCGTGATGCATTCCCCTCACAGGCTAATCACCCGAACTTGGTGTAGCTACAGGCTAAGAAGATCCCCCAAGAAATTGCATAATTTTGGAGGGAAACCAGCCTTCCCTCTAGAAATTGTGCAATTTTGTCTAGCAGCCTACTGGGCTTGAGAATTGCGCAATCCTGCCAGTTAGGCTTCACCCAGAAAACTGCACAATCCTTCCCAACAGGCCTGCTCATTCCAGGAATTGCGCAATCTTCGGTAGCAATTAGTTTCTCTGACCAGGAATTGCACAAATCTCTTGGGCAGCCAACCCAACTCCCAACCAGAAACGCACATTTCCTCCTAGCAGTTGAGTAGCCTCACGCATGAGCAATTGGGTAGACCAGTTCCACCCAAGACCAAGGAAACTTGACTTGCATGCATGGCTTGCTTTTTCCTGGAATAGAAAAATGAAACATGCAAAAAGCATCCCATGATTTAGGGAGCTATTTTTAGCAGCTGAAGGTTACATGCAAAGTTCGTTTTAGAAACTTTCCTCCAAGTGTCACTTTTTCATCAATTTGTGGCATGTGTGCCATGAGCTCAAACTTATTTATTCGATGCATCATAGCTCTTTCTTTCACATCGATCTTGGAGCTTTGACATCCCACAACACATCCAAGACTCTTTGACACATCGGACTCTTCTATTCACAGGTAAGTGGTCTCAACTTGTCTTTTTCAGCATTTCTGTCTCTTTTTGTGTTTTTGCTTGTGTGAGTGTTGTTTTATTGATTTCTTTGAATGCTTGTTGTCGTTTACATGCATACTAACTTGTACTAGCGTCGTTTTAGTTTTCATTTCTATCTCACTATTGTCGCATGCATGAAACTGTTTTGCATGAATGATTGCTAATTCAACGACTTGCTTCACCAACATGCATGTTGATATGTCCACTGAATCTTTCATTCGATGTTTTCATGCACAATCAATCACTTATGCTTTCACTTAGTGTCACCATGCATTCACTTTCATATTTTCTTTCAGTTTCCTATTGGCAGGTCTAGACAACCTCGGCCTAGACTCTACCTCACCCAGAGAACATTGCGCAATTTGGAGAAGGAAGGCTCTATCTTCCTCACCAGAAATGTGAATTTCTGCCTAGACACTGTCCTCCAAGACTTTTTTGCACATTTCTGAAGGATAGTGACTATTGGCCCAGAAAATTTGGTATCTATGAAGATACCATAGATACCAAATTGTTTCTAGAGAAGGACATCAAGGTGAAATGGAAAGAGGTCAATGAAGCATTTATAGGCACTTCTGTGGAAGACCTTGAAGACCATCAGGTGTATGTGAACATTCACAAGTTTGAATTTTACTGGATTACATGTAGATACCCTACGTTCCCATGCACAGACATGATACACTAGATCGTTTCACACACTAATCCCGAGACGATGACTCTGAGTAGTGTCAGAGGAATGAAGCTTTCGAACTTTTGGGCAGAGGATTATGATGAAATGTATCAGATGTCGAAGCCCGTGACTATCATGGAGACTCCTTTCATCTTACCCAGCAGCAGTGCCAACTCAAGAAACATTCTAAAGAACTGGCTAAAGGAGTCAGCTAGATTTAGGGTGACACCCAACTAGATATATAAGACAAAGATATTGTAGAAGGCATATCAATACTTGGTCATATTTTCGTGTCGACTATGTGGCCAAGAAGGCACGGAAACCTTCCCATGGAGTTGGGTGATCGCGCTGGACCAACTGGCGTAAACCATGCAACTGGTTCAGCATGTTGGCTCATCAGCTGAAGGAAAATGTAACGAAGGCTCAACAGTCACCCAAAGGTATGCAAGAAGAGATCTACATGTCTACCTACATCTTAGATACAATATGTGCCCGAGAGGAGTTCCTGGGCTTGGAGTGAGCATGGTCACTGGTGGAGACTGTTGTGAACACATATTGTAAGTTGTTGTCCAAATGCAGCGTCAGAGGAGTAATCACCCGGTTGTCCATTCATTTTGTCACCCTAGTTACAAGATGATATTCAAGCAAGATCCACCCTACATGTCGAAGGAAGAAATGGAGGCACTGATATACATTGTTGATTGGTATGCCTCACCGTTCAACACCTTCATACGAATGTTTAGCACAGAGAAGCCTCTACATGTCCTACTGAAGTTTTCCTTGGATATACTTGTCATGCAGGAAGTAGCATATCACATCTTGGCAGTATTAACAGCTAGACTGCAATGGAAGAAGAAGGCACCTTGGCCCGCTCTTCCATTGTGGATTGGGTTATATGAGATTTGGAGTATCAATCAAGTAAATGTCGAAGCAGAACTAATGAAGAAGTATCCATTCAACCTCCAAAGCTACAATCCGTATGACACACATTGTATTGTGAAAGACCACTACACGAGAGTACAGTTCAACTAGATCCACTGGGCATTTCATTGGACTAAGGAGGACCCATGGAGATATTGCTATAGTTTCTCCAGACCCAATGAACAGGTCAACTTCACTATGGATTGGTTAGCGAAGCAACGTGAAGCAGCATCCTGGAGAGCACCAGCACCAGCACCAGTAGTAGTAGAGGCAAACATACCAGTGCGCGACAAGGGCAATAATAAGATTGTCAATCGCATGGAGGAAGAGAAAAACTGCAAGTTCCAAGTAGATCCACTCGTGGAGAAAGCAACTATAGCTATAGAGGCAAAGAGGCAACAATGCGAAAAGTGAATCGCACAAAGGCAGAGGGATAAGAGAAGAATGGAAGAAGCTGAGAAGGAGTTGCATGAGTTGAAGGAGAAACTCTGGAAGGAACAAGAGTTGCGTAAAAAAGAGAGGGAAGCGCACCAGAAACAGGTACAGCAAGGGGCGCAACATGTGAAAATAGAGGAAAAAATGCCTGTATTAGTAGTGGGTTCATAAGAACAAGTGGCATTAGGAAGATAGGGTGAACCATCATAGGAGCAGGAATTCGCTCATGAGATAGAGAAAGCACTTCAACAGTTGGATATGGATATCGAGCAATGGGAATCGAAAAAGGACATTGACCTTATGCCTCGTCACCAAGAGGCCGACTTACCTACTTCACTACATCCAGATGATGAGAAAGTCTCAAGTGACCGAGGAGGCACTGAGATGATTGGAGATCAGCCGGAGCGAGAGATGCACAACATCTCATTCGACTAGTCTCAACATAGAGTTGTGCAGTCTCGTAAAGTTTCGAATCTGGATGATCATACATCTCCTGCACAAGTTGAGGAATGAGTGATTGTGTCTAATGTGCAGAAACATCCAACAACCTTGGCTGATGCAACTGGGGTGTATGCCAAAGAAACTATCTCAAGTGTTTTCTTTCTGATAGCTGAGAATGAGAGAATGGCTAAGGAACTACATGATGGGCCTCTAAATTACACATAAATTAAGGCCCATGCCTCTAAATTAAATAATAAATTAAGGCCTATGACCATCCTTTAGCACATTAGACCTCTCTTTTTGCATTAGATAATCTATTTTTAACTTTGATATATTCATTAAGAAGGTTTATGAATAATTGAATATTTGTGCCTAATATTATTTATTTTTGTGGAATATTATGAGAATATTGGGCAGATTATGAAGAGTTGGAGGAGGAGATAATTTAGGGTCTTGTTCCCTACTACTGGAAGATCAATAATAAATAATAATTCAACAAGATATTACGGAATTATGACACAAATTGTGGAACTCCAATGATAGAGAAAACCTAGGAATGTGTTCCACTAATCAAGGGAGCAGATCCACCAATAAAGGGAGCGGATCCACTAATCAAGCGATTTCGGTGGGGAAAGCTTCTTCCATCCATGGGTACTAATTCTTAATCATTTTTTATAAGTACCAAGTCAAATTTTCCTCTAGGGAATGATTGAGAAAATCTAGGAATGTGTTCCCTGCCATTTAATGCAAATTCCTAGTATTGGGGACTAGATCCACTAATCAAGGGATTTTAGGAATGATGCCTAATCATTTTGTATAAGTACCAAGTCGAATTTTCCTCTAGGTGATGGATTTTCATTTTTTAGTGTTATTGTGGAGAGAGCTTGTATTTTTGCAGCTCCATTGTATTTTCTTGTAGGGATGTAATTCTATTGATGAAAATAGTGAAGATTGGTGTCATGTTCAGCTTCTAAATATTTTTATCCTCCATAGGTCTTGAGTTTCCTTGGGCTTGGCCATCCCAGGAGCCTCAGAGCCCTTTTGTATCATTTTCTTTCCTTCTTTTCATTGCTTATTCACATGCATCTCTAGTTTTTATTTTTTTCTATTTCTGCATTTAGTATTAATGATTTCTTATTGTAGGATTGAGTTAAATGGTTGATGCAAGTTCTTTTGCAGGATCGAAAGAATTATTTCATCCTTCAAAAAGCTTTGGAAGTTCATAACAATCATTGAGTTGCTTGGATTAGTCTTCTCATGCCCAAATCTAGATTGCTGGACCTCCTTTTTAGCAAAGAACAGTAAATTTCTGCTATTTTTTAGAGCATGCTAACGAGCTTCAATAGAATTTATTCCACTTGCATTAGATCACAAAAACATTCTAGTTCATAAAAAAAGTTACTCCATTTCATTTACACTTGATTTGGTTATGCATTTTCAGATTTACTAGCTCACTAGTTCTCGAATTTCTAGATTTTCAACTAGTAATGTTTTTAATATTTTTTGCATGGGTTAACAGAGATCTTTTTGAGTGATTCCACTTAGAATGGGTACCTAAGACATACTAATTAATACCAAAATTTGTCCCATCCAATTTGGATTTGATTTTCTTTGTCATTCGATGAATTATTGTAAATCTGTACATCTTGTAGGAAATCACTGTACCATCATGTAGGAAAGCCTACTTTGAGGCCGAATTGAGGAAAAATCCTCTAGGAAGCTAGCAAAGGGTCCCTACTTGTCTCCCAAGCCTTCTAACCATTCACCATCATCTCCAAGCCACCTGCCACATCATCAAAAGAGATTAGCTTTCACACTCTCACATGAAAAAGACAAAAAGAAAAACAAATTTATTTTATTCATTCACATGAACAGTAATAAAAGGTTTGATGGTTTGAATCTGCATGCCCAGGATAGTAGGATTGCATATATGTTAACTTAGAATTATTTTGAAGTAAAGCCTCTTAGGAGTTAGTTAGAAAATAGTGTGTTTTAGCATTTGATTTCATTCTCTTTCCTTGTACTTTCTTTCTTTCTTGTAACAGGTTAAGGTTCCATTTCAAACATTTCATTTTCTTCAATTAATTTAGGATTTGAATTCAGTACATGCACTCCATTACATTATGACAGAAAAGGAAGGATAGATTGTATGTTGCACATATAGTGTTGATACCTCTTAAGTTTTTATGAACCCTCGGTTGATAATTAAAGTTAGTAGCCTTGAGAGTTGCAGCATTCTTGTTGCAATACTGAAGCTCATCACTTTTTGGCACCGTTGTCGAGGAGGTGTCAAAGCATGCATTGTTTTCTTCCATAGTTGATTCATGTCTTTTCTCTTTTTTCAAAAACAAAATATTTGCATTAGGCATATTTAATTTCATAAAGTAGAAAATTGCATTGCATTATAGTTTTCATTCAATCATAGAAACAAAAACAAAATTCTCCAACACCAACCCACCCCCCGTTTGATCACATGGTGCAGTAAGAGCCATATCACCATTCACTTTTGCAGGTAGAAGAAGAAAATGGCAAATAATGTAGAAGAAATGGATGGAGATGATGACAATGAGGAAGATCCTCTTGGATTTCCCATTCAAGATACCGATGGTAGTGTGCACATGAAGAACATCCCTCCATATTTTCTTCCAAAATTTCATGGTCTAAGGTTAGAGGATCCAAAAAAATTTCTCTTTGAATTTGAGATTGTTTGTAGATATTATGGTTACTTATTAAAAACTCAAAAACTGAGATTGTTTCCGGCAACTTTGAAGGATAGAGCTCTTAGATGGTTCATGAGTTTAGGGACTAATTCAATAAGGTATGGAATGATATGCAAAATATATTTCTAGAAAAATATAAAGATCATGATCTTAAAGAAGAAATCTTTAGAATGAATCAAAGAGAAGATGAGAGTCTAGAGGATCTAATAGAGATGTTCATGTATAATGTTAAGAGGGGAAAACTACATCATTTAGGATCTGACACACTGAAAACCCCCTTACTTAGAACAATTAGGGATGAATGGATTGATCTTCTTACTATAATGAGTAGAGGTGATGTATACCGATTATCATTTGAGGAAATTTGTGAAACATGCAACACATATCAAGAGGAAAAGCAAGAGTAGGTAAATCATCATCAAGATCGGTAAGTTAAGCTAAACTTGGAAATTTGTTTCATGACTTTAAAATAAAAATTCTTAGCAATCTAACCAAACAAGTAGAAATGTTAAGAATACAAAATGAGCAAAAAGAATATGTTTGTGTTGTCCATGCAAAATCACATGATGTTAAAAGTTGTTCCTTATTACCAAGGTTGAAGGAAGTTCACCAAGAGGACAATGGAGCAAGTCAATTACTAATGCAACAATGTTATGTAGCTGCAATAGGACCATGGCAACGTATTCAGCCTGATATGATGCAAGAGCCTAATTCAGAATTTCAAGCTTATGCACATCCACCTCAAAGTAATTGGAACACACCATTTCCTTGGCAACAAGGTTGGCAAGGAACTTATGGGAGCCATCCACAATATCTTCAGTATTTTCCTCAATATCCTCCATACCAAACTCCATGTTATCCTTACCATTCACCTCCACCTCAACCACAACCCCATCCACATCCATCTCAAATATACACTCCCACTCAACTACTTGTACCACCATTTCCAAACCCACAAATTGAAGTAGCTCAGCCCACTTACAATGCTGAGGTACAAAACTTCCAAGCATCTCCTCTTCAGATCAATGGTATTCACCATAGCTCAGGAAGAGCATTGAAAAAAAGAGATCATCTTGATATCATTGAAGGACCACATCCAAAAGAAGAAGATTAAAAAAAGAAGACCATAGAACCATGGGCTGCAATTGATGAAGAGAAGACATCAAAATCATAGATAGAGAGAACTCCCTCATGGTTACGATCAAATCCTCTATGTATTCAAGAGAACAATCAACAAAAAGAGGAAGCTTTGAAGGTCATGGTAGAAGAAGACATGAAGAATGATCCAAATCAGCAAGTGGACCAGGGGCATCACAACTATATTGAAATATGGTTCCAGATAGTCATTAAGTTGCAACAATACCCTCTTCATCAGTTGTGTTTGATATCATCAAAGTCAAATCATTTGATCTCTCAAATTCAGGTAAATGTCAAAGCAAACATCTCAAGCCTACACATCATTTTTTCTGTCATCTTGATGACATGGCTCCATTGGAAGTATTCTTATACTTGAAAGTGATTTTGTTTTTCAATTAGGGTAGGGTAGAAAAAATTAAAAAAAAATGAAAAATAAGACAAAAAAATAAAAATCTCAGGTGAAAAACTCCTTTGAGGCACCTCAGATTGGCTCATTGATTGAAAACCTCCATGAGGTGGTCAATGGGTTGGGAAAAAAGAAAAAAAAGAAAAAAGGAAAGAACCTAGGTAAAAACCTCCTTTGAGGCACCTAGGTAGACCTACTAGTTGAAAACCTCATTGAGGCGGCAAGTAGGCCTAGAAGAAAAAAGAAAAAAAAAGCCTTGCTCCATGCATCTCTTTGATAAATGCATGTACTCAACAACATCTACAAGCAACAAGAACAAGTTGGTCAGGCCTAGTCAAAAAAGTCAAATTTTGACTTTCTCCTCCTTTGCTCAAATGCTCCAACAAGGGAAAGGCCATGCCAATCCATCACCCTCATCTATTTTTAGTATCCACCCATCATTCTCAAGCTTCTACCATTCAATTTTCTTGTTGTCCTAAAAAACTATAGGATGCTCTGTTTTACTACAAGATACAAAAATACATAGAGCAGAAATTTGTTTTTGCCATAACTTAAAATCCATGCATCCATTTGCCAAGTTGTTTTAGGGGGAGATGAATATGGATGATGGTAACATGCTCAAGAAGTTTCAGCGAATTCCAGTGCACGATTTCCACGAAATTGGCCTCCATCACCTTCAGCCATTTTTACATTTTCTCAAAATCTGGGCATCCATTTACAAATCTATTTCGTGGGGAGATGCATATGGATTATGGTAACATGACCAAGAAATTTGAGCAAATTCTAGTGCACGATTTCCAAGAAATCGACCTCCATCACCTTCTACCATTTTTATTTTTTCTCGATATCTGTGCATCCATTGATCAAATTTTTTCTATGGGGAGGTGCATAATGATGATGGCAACATGCTCAAAAGGTTTCAGCTCAATCCAATCTACCATTTGGGAGATATGGACAAAAGGTCGTTGTCCTATAAACCTACAAGATGCAAAACAGCACCTACAGGATTGACAATGAGAAGTTTTAAAGGAGATAGAAAGGTTAAAGAAGCTCCTCCAAAGCTTAGCAACAACATCAGGATCATCAACATCACCATCAACACCTACACATCAATATCAACTCAGCAGCAGCATGCATGTCTCTCCAACAACCATCAGATAGGTACAGGTATGCAATATTCTTGACCTCTTCTCTTGAACATATTATAGTTAGAAATTTGTTGTCAATGCATGAGAGATGAGGTTTTATAAGCTAAGGATGGGTCAGCAGTTTCAGCCGCCTTCAACTAGTTGATTATAGCTCACTCCTTCACTCACGCAATGTTGGAATGTAAAATTATGAAGGGTGATGATTTCAAGTAATGAGGACAGCAATTAAAAGAAGAAATTTTTTCAAAGGCCAAGTCACAACAGCACTCCAAGCCCTCCATCCACTTCATATTCACTATCTATTTATCATTCGTCCATCCCATTTCATTCTTGAAAAAAAAAACAAATAAAGCATCCTCTCCATTTTCAGAAACCTACACTACTTCCTTTGAGCCCTAACATCATCATCCAATCCCTCTTCATCATTTCTCATCACTCCCATACAGTTAGAAGACTCTGAAGGAAGAAGGAATGACTACTACAGGAAGACAGAATGCTGCTACAACAAGGAAGAAATGAAAAAATTGTGCTAAAACCCAAAATTACAGTACCTAAGAGAGACCTAATCAAAACATAGAACTCCAAGGCCATTAGGCAATCATCTAGGCCACAAGGGAGAAGCAGAAGGCAACAAAAAGGAATGAGGCATTCACCATCAAAATATAAATCAAACTATAGTGATGAAAAGAGGTGTTCCAAGAGGTTTCCAATATCTTTTTAGCTTTTTTTCAAGGCCTAAAAATGGGAGAAATGCATGGGAATCAAGTTGAGGGCCTGCCCTAACCCCAGTTTATCATTTATTCTCCAAACTAGTTTCGTGTAGTTTTAACATGGTTCCCTATAGGTTTCCTGTAGTTTTAACAAGAATTCCTACACGATGTCGTAGTTCTCATCTAAATTCATTTTGAAGGTGTTAGAGGTGTTCAAATCATGGAACAAGGTAGCAGAAGGTTGATAAGGGTGTGGAAGACCTTTCCAAATTGAAAAATACTCAAGAACCAATCTTGAATAAGAGGAAGAAGGCAAGCTAATGGTCTCAAGAAACATTGATTTTTCTTTGCACAAATATGTTTTTGGGCTTGTTCTTGCAGAACTTGCAGCCAATATGCACAAGAGAAAGGCCACCAACGCCATGGATGAGGCACAATGAGGACACTACGTTGCTTAGAGGATGAGCAACACTTTCACCAAGGGGGTATGATGGGCCTCTAAATTAGACATAAATTAAGGCCCATGCCTCTAAATTAAACAATAACTTAAGGCCTATGACCATCCTTCAGCACATTAAACCTCTCTTTTTGCATTACATAATTTATTTTTAACTTTAATATATTCATTAGGAAGGTTTATGAATAATTGAATATTTGTGCCTAATATTATTTATTTTTGTGGAATATTATGAGAATATTGGGCAGATTATGAAGACTTGGAGGAGGAGATAATTTAGGGAATTGTCCCTACTACTGGAAGATCAATAATAAATAATAAGTCAACAAGATATTATGGAATTATGACACAAATTGTGGAACTCCAATGATTGAGAAAATCTAGGAATGTGTTCCACTAATCAAGGGAGCAGATCCACCAATCAAGGGAGCAGATCCAATAATCAAGGGATTTCAATGGGGAAAGCTTCTTCCATCCTTGTGGAATTATTCTTAATCATTTTTTATAAGTACCAAGTCAAATTTTCCTCTAGGGAATGATTGAGAAAATCTAGGAATGTGTTCCCTGCCATTTAATGCAAATTCCTAGTATTGGGGACTAGATCCACTAATCAAGGCATTTTGGTGGGGAAAGCTTCCTCCATTCACAGGGAATGATTCCTAATCATTTTGAATATGTACCAAGTCAAATTTTCCTCTAGCGGATGGATTTTCATTAGTGTTATTTGTTAGTGGCCTAAGTCTACCTCATGCTGAGAAAGGAAAGATCTAGGGTAACATCAAACCACGCTTAACCTAGTAGCTAGCCCTACCAGGTCAGGAGAGGGATCTCTCCTTGTCAATCTTAGGAAAATATGATCAATGAGGTTTGAGATGACTGATATAAAGACTAATTTTAGGCTAGGTATATGCTCAGAGGAATTTTATTGAATTTAATGTTGGTTTGTTGGCTCAAATGTGAAAGGCAAATTTGGATCCGGGGAATGGACACAGTCTTGCATAGGTTTCTGTGGGGAGAGGTAGGCAAATGGTTTAGTAATTTAAAATTGAGTGAGATGGAGAGTCTTAAGACTGGTGAGGAGTTGGAGAGGGCATGAAAGTCTCAGGGATACTCTTCAAATTGCCGAAAAGATGAAAAACTAAACAAACCTTAGGTAGAGCACTGCAACATCAATGAATTCTACCTTTATCCTTGATTCATTTAGTTAAGTTGAAGAAAGAGAGATAATGGTATACACAAACACATGTAAACTTGAATTACAGAAGGAAAAACAATACCAAATCAACTTGCCACAAGAATCCCACAAAATGCTGCAAACCCTGCCCTATTCCTTTGCCAAACTGCAAAGATGAATGTACAATAATTCTCAAAGCATTCACAAGAGTCCAACCTTTACAAATGACTGAAAAAATACTAGATATAGGAAAAAAACAACTCATTCTAGGCTTTAGGGGTCGAATTCATGAGTTTAGGAGCCGTTTCAACAAGATCTAAATTAAACACTGAAAAGTAGGCAGTGGAACAGCTTGCCTTTAAAACCTAGGAAACTGATTCATTCAGTTTCGAACTACCTTTCCATGATGTATCTACCTCCACAAGTGAAATTTTAACATATTCACATCAAATTCCATCAAGATACATCAAATTACATCATGATTTTGACCATAAGGGATAGTAAAGTCAAACTGAGAAAAAACTAGGCGAGAAAACAAAGTTTTTTGGCAAAAACGTCAATATTCCATCTTGTGCGTCGCGCCTCTATCCCTGTGCACCGCGCCATTTTGCAGCTGATTTTGGAGGCCTTCCCGTGCACCAAATTTGCTCCAAGTGGGATTTTTGGAAATATCTATCTATCTACTTTCCAGAATAGGTGGAAATTCCAAATTTGGTGTTCATTTTCCCCTCCAGAAGCGAGTTCTCCCAACACTGCTTCCTGTGTGGCCAAAAAGGGGCAGAAAGGGATTTTTTGAGGTGTTTTTGACCCTTTTGGAAGCTAAAAACTTGAAAAAATTTCTTGGCCATTTGTGGGCACTCATATTTTTGCATGAGGAATCCAAAAATGCTGAGTTTTCCTCCAAAGGAGGTCCCTAGCAAAAGCGTGTGCCAGGTGGCGCGGCGCACCAGGAAGAAAAATCTACGTTTTGCTCCAAAAATTCAAAATTGAAAAAACGTATCCCAAATTTCTTGAAATTTGGGCTGAGTGTCCTACATCAAGTGCAATGTTGGGCTAAGGAATCCTCAGCCAAAATCTTGAGCTTGTCTTGCTCTTTCCTCTTCCTCAAAGCTTTCCTCAACTTGGCTTTCAAAGTTCTAATTCTCGCTTTGCAAACTTTGTTTCTCGCCAAATAGTGATAGGCCATGTGCCTCAACATGTTTTTCTTTTTGTTGGCCTTCTCCAGCATCTTTTCCAAGTGCATGTTTTCTCTCTCAAGCCAAGATTCACTATCGGCTTTAATTTCTTGCTCAAGAGGTTTCAACTTGACTTTCCTCCTCTTGGCAGCTTGCCGGTTTTCTCTTATGTTTTGGAGCTCCATGATAGTTTGTTGGTCCTTTAACTGTTTGTTTTCTTTCTTGTTTTTCATCTATGTCATCCTCGTGCATATTCTCTTTTCCTTTGCTTTGCTTCTTATCATAGTCATATTCACTGTCTCTTTCCATTGTTTTCCCTTGATTTTGAAAAATGTGATTATATATGAATGGTTTGTGGATAAGAGTATGGAATAGGATAGAGGAATGGAATGGGTAGTGTTATAGCTCCAAATCTCACTCTTATGGTTTTTGATGCTGCACTCATGTCCTAGGGCAACCCCTCCTTCCAGACCTGGTCCTAAAATTTAAAAAACAGTGTTTTATCCCTTATACGCGACATTGCCCTGAGTTAAACGCGTGTACACGCGGGTCTGTGTATACCCAACCCATGTGTATGTATTAAAACACTTAAAAAAATAAATATTTCCTTATTTTCGGGCAGAGATCGCGGGTTTTACCTGCTGATCACCTGTTAGTGCCTGTGGCCCAACTGTTCCCAACCAACTCCTAACTAAAAAACTACTTGCATAAGAATTCAAGACAAGAATCTCATAAGCATAAAGAAAGATTGTTTCGGGAACCAAGACGTGTTTCTTTATATAAAGGCAAGTAAAGTACATATAACGGAAAGATTTCACCTGAAACACCTTCAGCAGGCTCCAAGCAAAGCTTCCTCCCAGATTCGTTCCAGCCTCAAGCCTCCAACAAGAGCTCCTTCCAAGTCTTACTCAATGGTGATATAAAGGATGAATGATCACCAATACACATGGAAACAAGGGTTTCCTATGCAAAATGGGGGAAGTGCAGAAGGCACCGAGGACTTCAAACCTGGTCTAAGGGGAAAATCTCAGCATAATAATCTTGCTCTCTTTTCTCTCTCCCCTAGGCCTTCCCTTAGATGTTTGTTTATACCATCTCCAAAGTAGTTTTTTAGTTAGGAGTTGGTTGGGAACAGTTGGGCCACGGGCACTAACAGGTGATCAACAGGTAAAACCCGCGATCTCCGCCCGAAAATAAGGAATTATTTATTTTTTTAAGTGTTTTAATACATACACGCGGGTTGGGTATACACAGACCCGCGTGTACATGCGTTTAACTCAGGGCAATGTCGCGTATAAGGGATAAAACATTGTTTTTTAAATTTTAGGACCAGGTCTGGAAGGAGGGGTTGCCCTAGGTCATGAGTGCAGCATCACAAACCATAAGAGTGAGACTTGGAGCTATAACAGGTAGAGTGTATGGTGAAGGGAGCGTGGAAATTTATGTATGAACAGGGTTTAGGGATGTGAGTAGGGTTTAGGGAGTGAGTAGGATGAGTGTGTAGGGTTTTTAGTTTTGGGGATAGGGGAATAGATGAATGTGAATGAAAGAGGGAAGGGGGAAATGAGATGAGTGAAATGTAGTGAAGGGGAATGTAACTGATGCAAAGGGAGAAAACAACAACAATGACAACTTTGAAACCCTAGACAGTTTTTTGAATGTGACTGTGCAACAAACTAGGGTTTTCCTTTTCACCTATTTACACACCATGAATGATGATCAAAACTTTTGCAATGGCACTATCGAATGCTTCACTTACTGTTGTGGGGAAAAATGCCTATGTAGGACGATCCTATCCACCTAAGGTGTGACAGTGCCTTAGCAACAAACAAAGACAGCTATTCTAGTATTCTTCCTTTATGAATTAAGAATGAAGAGAGAGATGGATGGACTAACCGGTGTCTTCCGTTTGTCCCTCGATCCGGCTTCTCTTCTCTTGGAGAGTTCCCAGCTACTTGCCTTCTCGCTTGCCCAGCTTCAAGAGGTTTCTGCAAGATCACAAGAAGAGAACACTATACAAGACATGGATTCATATTCATAACTAGTTCAGGATTAGAAGTAAACTAAACATACTAATGCAATCATACATCAAAAATACATCAGTATATAGGAGAAACCAAGATAGCTTTATTGATGAATAACAAGGTTCAGGAAGAGATACAACCCAGAGGGCTCCAATCCAGCATCTCCTTCCCAGCAAATGGAATTCCTATCTTCACCCCCTTCAAAGCATTAAGCACCCAATGATTCCAATCTCAAACCAACAGCAATTCTTTGCAATAACAAAATTCCAGCCTCCTAGATCTCATGGAGGAGAGATCCATATATAGATGTTTGGAGAGAGGATGAGTCAGCTTGAGATCTGACTAGTGTCCTCTCCCTCTGTCAGTTCTTGAGTCCACTTGGAGGTTCTTGCTTCCACTTGGAGATTTGGAACCTCTTACTCATCACCAGTCGAATTCCCTGAGGCAAGTGTCATTTTGGAAGCTTCCCGGGTTTTGACACCTTGAGAAATGAGCCTGCCACATGTCCACTCTCGTCCAGCGCAGGTAGCCAGTGTTCCATTTGACATTCAGCGCAGGTAGCCAGTGTTGGCTTTGACATTCAACGCAAACAACTAGTGTAGCCACTGAAATGATCTTGAATTGACTTGTTTTTGAGCAGTTTCTGGTGGAGAACTTCTGTGAATTGCTGTGGTTTGTTAGCCTTGTTCCTCTAGGGGTAGGAACAACATGTTTAGGGACTTTGGATCCCTTAGATTATGGACATTTCATGCTCAATGTTGTAAGGCACAAAAATTTCTATAACAGTTGCCCCCTAAAGTATGAGGCTATTTATCGGGTGAAATGCTTTATCAGGGGGATCCGAAGTTCATCCAATGCTGAGAGGAGACCTGTAATAAGATACAATACAATACATTATTTTTCATTCTGCTTTCATGATCTAGCTGAGGCGGGCATTCCAATGCTCAGCTTTATAAATTCATTTTTCTGTACATAGAACAGACAATCGTCTGATGGTAGACTGATAATTTGGATGAAATTATCATCCTTTGAGTAGGATGATTATCTGATGTAATGATGTACATGTCAATGTCTTTATCTTTCCTGAATATATATCGCAGCCCAGATGGATGAAACTAGATCCGGGGTCTTCAAACTCATTCGATCTTCACTCTAAGTACAAGTCGATCCATGTGAGAAATGTTCTGAAGTCGAACATGGAAAGGCATCGCTTGATTACCGGTCAATGATGTAAACCGTTAACAAGCACGAGAGGAATCACCGATAATGATAATGACCCTCAAGGTACTGCAGTACAATTCACGTGGTGTGAATAAAGGACTTGGCGTCGAACACCATGCAAAATCTTTCGGTTGAAGGTCATTGATGTATACCTGTCGCCGGAAGTGAGAAACTTGCCATTGAGGCATGCAAGCTTCAAAGTACTGAAGGGGTTGTTCCTAGATCGACTTCTTGGATAATGAGCTGATGTCGACAAGAAGCGATCCGTCAAAGGAGGGCCTTAATGAATCCCACATCAGTGACACGGAACGGAGCTAATGATTTTAATGGAGGTGAAAACGATCTGTGACATATGATTCAGGGTGGCGGTCATGAAAGGATGAAGGATAATGTATGGCAGTGGATGGGACACGGTTGAATTTTCTGAACGACTTCTCTTGAACATATGGCGACACTAATACGATGGATCGGTAGCATTACCCCAAATATGGATGGTATGGCGAGACCATGGATGTGACCGGTGAATGAAACAACCCAACCCGATTGTGGTACGGAGGAAAAGTGTCATGTTCAAGAGCGACTTGCTACCATCAAAGTTTTCTTTAGTTTCTCCCAATTTTTCCCCAGTCATTGCTGACCAGTACCTCTTTATTTTTGTCAAGCTTGAGGAGGATAACATATGCTTGTTCTATAACCTGCCCTTCGGGCAAGCCCATCACTATGTTTTAACGAGCCTAGCGATAGTGAAACTCGTTCTCGTCTAAAGACAAGTTTGTCGCTATTTAATGATTTTAACGAGTCTAATGACAAGGATAACTCGGTCCTTTTCATTTTTAGAGAGTCTGAAAAGGTACATAAAGTTAACTCCAAAATTCCTTTTTCATCATCTAATCCCTTAAGTCCGAAAAAGTATAAAACAATACAGAAGGGATGAGTTTTTGATAGTTTTAACAAGCCGAATAAAACAAGCGCTCGATCTTTTTGTGCAATAATCCCTCAGGTCCAAAAAGATTAAAATCTAGAGGAGGGATAGCTCTTCTTATCCCTTTAACGAGCTGGAAGGCCAAGGACTCGACAATCTTTTCATATTTTACGAGTCAGCTGAAAAGAGCTTAAAGAAGACTCGTCTTTTGAGGAACGAGTGATAAACAGGGTTAGCAGCTGATTCCAGGTACAGGTTGGAATTTTCCAGTCACGGCAGTGTCACAAGGATGGCTAGGTGAAATCACTCTTCGCAACTGTTCCTCAAAATGGGTAAACAAACATATGGAGGTGAACGATCGACCAATGAAAAGTGGAGGTGACGGTGCAAACACGACCAAGGCTTTAATGGCTGATGATATTACATTCACAGTGGTTATTTACCGGGATATTTCATTTTTTAATGAGCTTAAACGCGGGTGGAAACATTTTCTCGGTCTTATGTTTATTTTTTAACGAGCATGAACTATGTGCTAAAACTGCTCGGATCTTGCGTTTATTTTTTAACGAGCATGAACTTTGTGCTAAAACTGCTCGATATAAGTTTGCATGCCCCCAGCATAATAACGCAAATGAGGTGCATGCCCCCCAAGCTTCATTGCATTCAACTTGGTGGTTGGAATGAAGGTTTACCTTTGAGATTTGGAAAGGGGATTGTTTTCATTTTTTAATGAGGTTGACACAATAAAAGAACTATCCTCATGACTCCTTGTTTCATTTTTTAACGAGGTTGACACGAGATAAGAACCGTCCTCAGAGCCCACTGTATTTACAGTATTTCCATTAGGGCGATGATCCACGCTGACAAAATGTTTAGGAATCTTCTGAATCCATTAGATATAGAAGATTTCATATTGTAGGTTTCCACTGTGGCCACTTCCACCAGATTACTTGCAGGCGGTAGGGCAAAAGTACCCATTAAGGTAGGGTCTTTTAGGAAACCTACTCCAATATTTTGAAGTGAATGATTGCTTCCATGGATCATTGGAATGATTCCCTTAACTTGTGAACTGTCGGGGAGGAAATTTTGTTGGTCGACGACTGTAATTCCTCCTTGAAAGGGAAATGCAATCTTCCTGAAGTAGGTCGACACAACTGCAGCCATGGCATATATCCAGGGCCTTCCTAGTAGGATGTTGTAATCGAGGTTTCCATCAATTACTTCAACATCAATTCCTACTATTTTGCCCCCTAGTTCAACTTGCAAGTTACTTAAAATCCCGTATGGAGTGTATGATCATCCATCAAATGATTTTAACGTCGTTGACGATCTCGACAAGGGTGGTGAGCCTAAATTCTTCCAGCAACTCATCGACATAATACACGTAGATGCCCCCTCATCAATAATTGTTCGATGAAAAGTTTTGTTGAGGGCTTTCACTTGAAGAAGGAAAGCTAGCTGAGCTGGTAACTAAGGGTCATATCCTTTATGATCAAAGGCCACAAGATTGGAATTCCTTGGGCCAATCCCACCTATTGCTGATAATAAAGCTTGCTCTTGGGAGAGGCAATTTTACGGTACCTCAAGTGTCGACATAGCGGACAACGATTGGGCCAGGTCCTCTACTATATTATAATTCTGTGCTACTTTGGCACGAGGATTAAATGTCGATTTGTGTACTCCTCCCTTTGGTGACTTTATCATTGGTTCAGGAATGATGGGTGGCACAACTTCGGTCAAAGTTGTCGTTGAACTACTAGGTTGTTGATTAGCCTTGTTATTCGACACCTGTGGATTCCCGTAATCTTTATTCCTTGCCAAAGCATCATTTTGCTGCTTTGAGATAGACAACATAAGCACTTGGGATCGGGAAGCATTTTGATTAGCAACCAGTTTGGTACCCGGGCTTGGAAACGGATCAGTTAATACTGCTAAGGTTTTTGAACTCTTAAAGAGTTTCTTAACTTCAGCTATATGTGGAAAATCTCTCATCCAATGATCCTCATCGCATATATGACACCCCGCAGGGGGTTTCCTTTTTCTCCCTTTCTTTTTCTTCTTGCCCCCTGGTTGCTTCAGTTGTTTGCGCTTGTCGGTCGACGCGACATTTACTTCCGAGGCAAGAAGTTCCTCATTTGCATTTTGACTGGAAATCTTACGGGCCTTTTTAGATGTAGCCTTTGTCGATTTCATGTCTGTCGCACCAATCACGCCATCGATGGCATGAGAGTCATGGTTCGATTTAGGAGGAGGAGGAATTGAGAATTCCGGTCTAGGGGCGTCAGGTATTTTGTCATAGAGCGTGCCAGACTGAGTATAGACCAAGTCCAGATATTGCGCATGAGCGATAACTTGCTCTTCCGTTACGACTCCCCCCTTTGCCACATTTTCCGTGATGGTAGGAAGTAAAGACTTGATAAACCATTCAGCTAATAGCTGATCGAGAACGTACGTTTTTACCATCCTACGACGATGTCGCCACTCATGTATATGATCAGATATGTGAGTGGCCATTGTCTATTTGAAATTGGTTAAGAGTTCCGTTCCCGTTTCATACCTTATCGGTAATTGAAAATGGGTTAAGAAAGTCGTGGCTAAGGTACTGAAATTGTCGAACGAAGCTCTAGGTAATTCAATATACCATTTTGCCGCTGGACCCGTTAACGTCCTCTAAAAAAGGCGAAGTCTTATCGAATCATCATTCAGGGTGTTTGATGAACACCACAGATGAAATGTCATCACATGATTCGACGGATCTTCACCCAGATTTCCATTAAATTTAGGAATATCTGATGGAAGTTTATGCGGAATCGCTGGCCACTAAGGGGCATAAGCAATTGGATCATTCGTCAGCCGGTTTAGATCTGGTAATTCTAGAGTTGCTACAAAGGGCAACTGTTGATTCAGGTTAGGCAAAGCATACCCAGGATAAGATGGAATCGCCTGAGCAGTGGGTCTTTGCATACCAGCATAATGTATTTGATGCTGGCAACTTTGACAAGGTTGATGGGAATAACCATTATAATATGGTTGTTGATAACCGCTTTGGAAATGCGATTGCCCATTACTTACAAAGACTTGTTGCTCAGGTCCTTGATATGATTGCTGGAATGGGGGTTGTTGAGTTTGAACCAGCTCTGGTTGTTGAACCATTTGTTGTTGACCAATACTGGATGGTTGACCAAGATGAGGAGTCACAGTACTTGTTTGATCCTGAGTCGCTCCAGATTAGGAGGCACTAACCTGAGGTTGTGATTGAGTCATTGAGATAAGAGGTTGTTGTATCGCAACCTGAGGCTATTGGGGCTGACATACAACAGGTAGCGCTTGTACTTGCGACGCAGTAACCATAGCAGGTATAGTGGGAATATTCGACACAGGGTGGACTGGTTGCATTGAATATACAACCCTTGGTTGCTGAGGCAGTATTGGTACCCAACCGCTGGATGTAATTCCAGTTTGACCTGAACTTTGTTGCAAACTCCCATATGGTTGTTCTCCAGGAGGGAACAATGAAAAGGCATACTGCCCTCCATATGGTGGCAATCCAGTACTTAAAGGGCAGATTGGCCTTTGAAGACACATTGGATTAATTTGTTGAGTTTCAACATAAGAAATACCAAATGATAATCCGGATGAAGAAATAGGAACTAACCATGTCGTCGAACCAGTCCCTGATGGGACTCCGGCTTGTTGTTGATAACTTGCCGGGACAGATGGTATACCATCGAACATCGTTGGGGTAGCAGCAGGAGGCTCTGCCGCTGTTGTGTCGGATGACACAGTCCTGGATGTCGGCGGTTGTTCAGACATATCTAGTCTATCTAAAAGATTTTCTAGCGATTCTACAAGAAATTACGATGAAAAGAGACTAACTTCGAAGATCAACGAGGGAATGGTGATGATTATTCCGTTTAAAATAAATTTTAACGACGCTTAGACACAACCTACTTTTTCAATTTTAAAGAGTCGAGAAAAAGCAAAATATGACTCTAGTCTACTTCGATGTTTTAACGAGCCCGAAGTGACAAATGCTCGGATGGACTTTTTCCGTTATAGAGTCTGAAAAAGGCCAAAAGGAACTGCTCTGGAGTTCTAGGCAGAGGGTGTACCAAACTTTTCGCAAAACCGCAAAATACTTTTTAGGGTACGGGCGGTCGATCTTCCTGAATGTTGTGTTCAGTGCATTGCGATCAGTAGGGCGGCCGACACGGCTTCCTAAGGATAAAGGTTTTATGCCTATAGGGGTCTCCCAATATATACGCGACGGTACGTGGGAGCACAATCCGTACTGGCGCTATCGTCCCTCAGGAGGAATGACCCACCATCCACGAGATCGACAGTCACCAGGCTTTACGACGCCGGAACACATCTCTAGCCTAGAACTCTATGTTGTGCGTTATGTTGCAAAGCGTTGTTAAGTTCATTCAATTTATTTTAGGTTGATCTTTTTAGAAGTTTGCCTTTCAAGGTTCACCACGAGATGTATGATACAATTCCTAAATGCAGTCTAAAGATGATAAACAAGCTTTATATCCTTTCAACTTTGAAAATCCTAGCTACCAAGGGAAAAGAAAGACACCATCTTTTCTCAAAGAGCAATCAGCACACTCTAATGCACTTTTCCTAAATCAAACATGCAAACTATCCAATGCAAATGCACAATGCAGGTGTTTGTTTTCCGCTTTCTTAGTATTGATGCCTACAAAAAGAAAGCTTTTTGTACAACTTTGAATTTGCTTTTAAATGACAAATACAAACAAGTTCACTTTTTCGAAATCAGATAGGGTAGAAGAGATTACAACACTTAATGATTTTCGAAATGAATACTTGTTTTGACACTTAAAAGAGAAAAACTCAAACCAATAAGCAAAAGCAAATGTATAATCAACTGTAAACAGCCAATGAACTCTCTCCTAAGATCACAATCAACAGATCTGAATCAAGGGCTACAGGATGATTATTTCACTCATGCAAAGGAAAACTGCGAATGACGCCACAAACACATAAAAACACTCACAGTCGTTTTGTACAAAAGGAGGTGGAATTTAAGCAGAGAAAAGGAGTTATCATACTGGTACCTATGCTGGTTAGGCTGCAAAAATCAGAGATCAAAACAGGGCAAAACAGAGCAGAGAACCCCAGCTGCACAAGGCCAAACTGGTTCAGCGCAACCTCAACACAGGGGTTTTGACATTCAGCACAGGTAGCCTTCACGGGACCTGCGTTGAAATGTAGAACCTCTTCACAGCTGTCGCGCTGAAGGAGAAACGAGAGTTTCTCACTGGGATCTGGGTCACAGATTGCTATTTAATTCACTGTTTCAGGCCAAATCAAAGCAACAAGCAAGGTACAATCAAAGGGATGCTTTGAGGGAGTACTAAGATCTATCACAAAGGATCATCAAAACATTTGTTATTCCATTGTTCAGATCATAGACAAGTCCAGTGATTGGATCAAAGCAGCAACTGTCTACTTTGCATCTGGGAATGGCAGATGCAGTTCGATTGTTGTTGTCAAGTCTATGAAACAAACAATGATAGGAACACAAATAAAATGAGTAAACAGATCTCCCCAGCGGAGTCGCCAATTTGTTGTGGGGAAAAATGCCTATGTAGGACGATCCTATCCACCTAAGGTGTGACAGTGCCTTAGCAACAAACAGAGACAGCTATTCTAGTATTCTTCCTTTATGAATTAAGAATGAAGAGAGAGATGGATGGACTAACCGGTGTCTTCCGTTTTTCCCTCGATCCGGCTTCTCTTCTCTTGGAGAGTTCCTAGCTACCTGCCTTCTCGCTTGCGCAGCTTCAAGAGGTTTCTGCAAGATCACAAGAAGAGAACACTATACAAGACATGGATTCATATTCATAACTAGTTCAGGATTAGAAGTAAACTAAACATACTAATGCAATCATACATCAAAAATACATCAGTATATAGGAGAAACCAAGATAGCTTTATTGATGAATAACAAGGTTCAGGAAGAGATACAACCCAGAGGGCTCCAATCTAGCATCTCCTTCCCAGCAAATGGAATTCCTATCTTCACCCCCTTCAAAGCATTAAGCACCCAATGATTCCAATCTCTAACCAGCAACAATTCTTTGCAATAACAAAATTCCAGCCTCCTGGATCTCATGGAGGAGAGATCCATATATAGATGTTTGGAGAGAGGATGAGTCAGCTTGAGATCTGACTAGTGTCCTCTCCCTCTGTCAGTTCTTGAGTCCACTTGGAGGTTCTTGCTTCCACTTGGAGATTTGGAACCTCTTACTCATCACCAGTCGAATTCCCTGAGGCAAGTGTCATTTTGGAAGCTTCCTGAGTTTTGACACCTTGAGAAATGAGCCTGCCACATGTCCACTCTCGTCCAGCGCAGGTAGCCAGTGTTCCATTTGACATTCAACGCAGGTAGCCAGTGTTGTCTTTGACATTCAGCGCAAACAGCTAGTGTAGCCACTGAAATGATCCTGAATTGACTTGTTTTTGAGCAGTTTCTGGTGGAGAACTTCTGTGAATTGTTGTGGTTTGTTAGCCTTGTTCCTCTAGGGGTAGGAACAATATGTTTAGGGACTTTGGATCCCTTAGATTATGGACATTTCATGCTCAATGCTGTAAGGCACAAAAATGTCTATAACACTTACTTGTTTAATGAAGATTGCACAAGTTTGGAGCTTGGAAAAATGATTTTAGTGAAATTTTGGCTAATCAGGCAGGTGCGTCGTGCCACTACCCAGGTGCACCGCAGCCATTCAAATTGCAGTGTAAAACCTACACCAGGTGCGCCGCGCCAGCTGACAGGTGCATAGTGATTTTTGCAAGACACTTTTGGAGACCTTCCCGCTGTCCAAATTAGGCATGGAATAGCTCGTTGGAAAGAATATTGAGTCTACTTTCCAACACAACTTGAATTTTTAAATTTAGAGTTTATTTGCCTTGCCAAAAGTCAAATCTCCCAAGACTGGTCAAAATGTGCAAAATGAGGTTGCCTAAAGGCAGAGTGTTGTTGCAGTCAACTTTTGAATGTCTTCCTCAACCCCAAATTAAGCTCATGATAGCTCATTGGAAATATCTTTGTGTCTAGTTACCATTTGACTCATCAAGAAAGTCATTTGGACAACCAAGCTAGGAGAAATCTTTATTTTCCCAAGGTCACTTTAGAGGTGAATCAATTCTCCTAAGGCAACTGTATTTTTGACATTTCTCTAAAACCATGACACCTATGTAAACAGTGAAGGAGGATTTTATTCCTTGGCCTATTTTGGACAAAAAAATCTCTTAGTTTTCCCAAATTCGTATTTTCTTGCTCAGAAACATCATTGGAGTAACCCCAGATGCGGGTGTTAGATAGGATGGGACAGGCGTGGACGGATGGCCACATGCCGGCCACAGGCCATCATGTGGCAGACGCCGAAGACGCAGGTAAGGCTAGCAGATGGTATAAGGTGACGCTGCAGAGAACAGTTAATGCCCTGCACGGAAATTTGGCTCAAGCGGAGGTTGTAGTTATGGCTAGTGAGCTCCAAGGCAAAGCAAGTGAGGTTATAAATGATGTTGCAGGGTATGGCCAGAGAATGTTGGTGGCTCCTCCTTCAAGTAGGTCTTTGCAACTCCAGTTGCCCTACCTCTCCATCTACGCTGGGTTATCCTCTCTATCTGTCTGGCTCATTCCGCAGTCGTTTCCGGTAGCTGGGTGTGCGGATTATCCCGTGGTCTGTTGGAATTTCCTCCCCTTGACCCCAGTGAGAATGGTGAGACCTCGATAGCATCTGCTCAGCCGTCGAGGCACTTCCAGAGGAGGGACCTCTTGCAGTCACAAGGCGGATAATGTTGTCCATTGCTGTCATTGCAATATCGCTCACTCCACTGGAGCTAATCCCCTCCACTCCAGCCAATTCATGGACACGGGGGCATCGAGCTCGGCTGCCTTGCCTGCCTTTGGCTCTTCTATCTTCAATTTTAGCAGTTCCATGAATAACCCGCAGACTAGTGCGCATGTCTCGGTCCTGTTCATTGAAAACTCCCAGGAAGACAATGATTCCCTGGATGAGCATGGGCAGGGGGAGACTGATAACAAGATGCACGAAGCAAAGGTTCCTGAAGCTAATCCGGAGAAGGAGGTTAAAGATCCTGCCTCACACCTGGAAATTGCATCGAAAAGCAGGCTCGATAAGAGGGAGGGGACTGGCGAAGCGGAAGATACTTTTCCCACTGCTGCTGAAAGGGAAGCTTACGGTTGGTGCCAGGTAGAGGAGGTGCAAATGGACGATTAATGATGCCCAAGCACAAGGTTCTTTTGGCTCTTCTGCCTGGTCTTCTGGTCCCTTTTGCTGTCTGTTTTGGCTTAGTTCTAGCATCAATACTCTATGTTTATGTTTCTGAAACTTCGTTAATGGGATGGGTACTGTTAGTCTCCCCTGCGTGGGATAATTCAGATTTCTAGTTGGTGCCCCTGCATGGGCTAGCTCTTTTGGATGGTCTCGCTTGTATGTTTGGCGCCCCTGCGTGGGCTAGTTTTCTGATTGGCCTCAATTGCTCTTGGGTGACATTCCCAGAGCCTAGTTCTCTTTGTTTTATCATGTTGTAATTTTTGCCTCCTGTACATAATATATTAGTATAGTTTTTACCGAGAAAAAAAAACATCATTGGAGTAAAACCTATCCTGATGTGTGGAATAGGGGATTTGTCGAAATGAAGTGAAATGAAGGGGATAAGGGGCTTCTAAATTCTTGAGAAAATTTTGGGAAGTAGGCAGGGATGTTAGGAAATAGGGGAAAGTGGAATTTCAAAGATTAAGTGAGGGGAAGGGGTCCAAAAGGGCAAAAAACAGGCCTAGCCTAGAAAATTGTCAAATTGTAGCAAGAAACTAGGGTTTGTGCGAAAATGAGGAATTTGAGGGATATCAGTGATGGAAAGTGTTTAATAAGGTACATTAAGGATAGGGGAAGGTGTATGAACATCAGGATACAAGTTTTTCTAAATATTTGACCATCCGAGAGAAATTACCTTCAAAACCCTAGGAGAGGGAAATGAACCTTACCTAGGCACAACTGAAGCATGAATAAGGTGTAAAATGACCCATTAGAACCTGACATGATGATGAAAATCCTTTGAATGATGGTACACTCAGCTGAATGGTGACATGGACCGACATTTGGACAACTTTGAAAAGAGTGAAAACAAACCCTAGACCTAATACCTAGTGACCAAATTTTGCTTGAAGACTCGCTGAAATGAGAAAATTTGACCTTGACACCTTAAAATCACTTTGTAAGAGCATGTTTGATCACTGGAGGAAGGTTTCAAATACTTACACTAACATTGGCTCCAATGGGGATGGTAGCTCCTTGGAGGTGCCAATAACTATAGATATTTGGAAAGCAGACAGTGCCTTCATCCATTGGGCAATGGAGTCAATAACTTCAAAACACCCAAAAACTAATTACAATGAAACTTTGACTTAAGACTTATAATTGAACTCACTATTTAAAAACTGAAACAAGACTCTCAAAAGCTGAAACTGGACACTCAGCTGAAACTATCTTCAAATTGACTGAAACAAAAAATGACTCAAGACTAAAACACAACTGACAAACTGGAAAATATGCTCAAAATGGAGCTTATTCGATACAACCTACTCTAGTTGTTCCATTCATCAACTGATCAAGTGAATTGAAACAACCAATGCGAACAAGTAAGTATTCTAGCTGCTGTTTGAATTCTCCACAAATGCTTGCTTATGAACAACAAGAGAGAACTACTGAAAGGCAACTCCCATGAAAACTTGGAAACAGATCCGTTGAATAATATGGATTCTCTATCTGCCTCCAAAAAACTGCATAAGGATCTTGAAGTTCATGCACACTGGGACTTAGCTCATGCAATGGATTACTTCTCTTCTCCTCATACCATGAATGCAAACTTTGATCTGAGCTTTGTGACGACTCTTGCTGAAAATGACAAAGAAAGCAACTTCTGGATCAAGTTTGTATCAATACTTTTGTCAAGCTCACAGATAGGAGAAGGACTTTGACTGCAAACATCATCCAACACATCAGCTATTGGATCGTGAAAAACTTGAAAAGATTGCTGCAATCCATTTTCTATTGTTTCCGATGAGATTACATGATTTCCTACAAGCTGCTCATTTGAAGATATACTATGCAGTTTTCCCTTCAGAAACTGAAATGATTCAAAACAAAAAGGTACGGAATCATCTTACATCATTTGATCATATGGTCCAGTTTCCAAGTCTTTATCTGAAACTTGACAATCAATGCAATTCGGGGGCTGCAACTCTGGATATGAAAAGTCTTGAACAAGGTTTTCATTTCTCTCAAGATGGTCCAGATCAAGACTTATTGTCAGTTGATTTCTGATTGCATGAAGTTTGTCTCTGATGAACTAAAATGAAGCAAAAAAAAAAGGCAAAGATCCTTCACTTACTTCAAAATTCTATGCACTTTCCTTGTCATTTCCATAGCTGATATGTGATGGCTGAACATTTTATTCGAGCTGCTGAAAATGAACTTCCTCCTTCCACAAACTAGCTGTTGATTTGCCTGCAAGATTAACTTCTGTTTGGAGAACATAATCATCATCATACTGATCAAACTAAGGCAAATCATCAGTATAAAACACATCATCAAGCATACATGTCATATCAACAGATCTCTCTTCTCCAAGATGATCTATAAAACAATCATTATCAGATCTATGACAACTGGGATAAGAAAGAAAATGTTTTGGATTAGCAACTTCTTCTTCTTCAATCAGTGAGCCATGGGCTTGAACATTATACTCATTCCTTGTGGTGATCCTTTGCATCATCTCTTCCACTTCACTTACCAAAATGTCGAGCTTTACCTCTAAAGACGTCGATTCCTTGGATCTATGTTTTTCATCTCTTCTTCCTTCAACTTTTCCCTTATGATCAACAGATTAGCCTCTACATCTACTGCATTGTTATTCATCTCTTCAAGTGTTGCAAGATTCCTTTCTCTCAGCTGAAACTCCATTTCCAGATCAAAGGCACCCGGGTAGTGCAAGAGAGTGGATCCAAGAGGAGATCTTATATTAACAGACATTAAAAAAATAGACTTCATTAAATCTGGCAGAAAACTGTTGTACTGTCTCCCTGGCAATCTTTTTAGCTGGTTATACTCTTCTACAATCAAGAAAGGGTTTTTTCTGATCATCCACCTGTCAAGGAAAACTTTGACGAATTGCTGGAAATCTGAGATGCTCGCATCAGGCAAGGTTTTGAACCAACTCTTGACTTTGCCTTGCAAAGAAAGAGCAAAAAGCCTAATATTGAAATCTTCTTCATCAACTTCAAAAAGGTCAAGAAAGGACTCAAAATTCAATACATGTCTCTCAGCAGCGATATTGTCGCATTCACCATAAAATCTTGGTAGATATAGGTCATGATTTTTAGGGAAAGCATGGAATATAGGAGGTAGAATTAGAGGCTTATATCGATCTGGAATTTTACAAGGTATAGGGCTATGTACAGAAAGTATAGAATCAGTCTTGATCTCTTGAGGCTCATCAGTTTGAAGATGGACATCACAAGATTCATAAAAAGGGTCTTGATCAAGCACAAAGGCATGTGAACATTTTGTATTCACAATCTTCAAAGGGAAGGAATCAAATGTAGGCTGAGGATGTTTTCTCGAATACAATATACTTTTTAAAGCTTTCTTGACATTCTCAGGAAAAGAGAAGAAATAATTTATAACAAAGAACATAATGTCTTGGATGAAATTCCAACTTGAATACCTGATGTTTCCATATCGTCCTTTCATGTTTTTGCTGGTCAGGTTCATCCTCCAGTGGAGTCCTTGGATCTGATCTCGAAATTGATTTAGAGTCACCAAGTGAATGATTTCAGCCTTCCGATGTCTGATCGTTGTCCGCCATCTACAATCATATCTGAACTTTATTACATTTTTCTGAAGAAACCAGATGTTCAATTCATAAACTAAACCGGAGATTGACTGAAGCATCATTCATCTACTATGAACTTGTAGAGTAAGAGCAGTTCGAAGGCTACCTGGCTAACTTCAGGCTCCATCTGTAGTTTATAAATCAAACAAAAAAATTTCGTCTCCCCAGTATGGTCGCCAATGTGTTAGCGGCCTAAATCTACCTCAGCCTAAGAAAGGCAAGATCTAGGGTAACATCAAACCACGCTTAACCTAGTAGCTAGCCCTACCAGGTCGGGAGAGGGCTCTCTCCTTTTCAATCTTAGGAAAATATGATCAATGAGGTTTGATATGACTAATATAAAGACTAATTTTAGGCCACGTATATGCTCAGAGGAATTTGATTGAATTTAATGTTGGTTTGTTGGATCAAATGTGAAAGGCAAATTTGGGTCCTTGCAGAGGTTTCTGTGGGGCAAGGTAGGAAAATGGTTTAGTAACTTAAAATTGAGTGAGATGGAGAGTCTTAAGACTGGTGAGGAGTTGGAGAGAGCATGAAAGTCTCATGGATCATCTTCAAACTACTGAAAACATGAAAATATAAACAAACCCTAGGTAGAGCACTGCAACATCAATGAATTCTACCTTTATCCTTGATTCATTTAGTTAAGCTGAACAGAGAGATATAATGGTATACATAAACACATGTAAACTTGAATTATAGAAGGAAAAACAATACAAAATCAACTTGCCACAATAATCCCACAAAATGTTGCAAACCCTGCTCTATTCCTTTGCCAAACTGCAGAGATGAATGTACAATAATGCTCAAAGCATTCACAAGAGTCCAACCTTTACAAATGACTGAAAAAATACTAGATATGGGCAACAGAAAACTCATGCTAGGATTTAGGGGTCGAATTCATGAGTTTAGGAACTATTTCAACAAAATCTAAACTAAGAACGGAAAAGTAGGCAGTGGAACAGCTTGCCTCTAAAACCTAGGAAACTAATTCATTCGGTTTCAAACTACCTTTTCATGATGTATCTACCTCCATGAATGAAATTTTAACATATTTACATCAAATTCCATCAAGTTACATCAAATTACATCGTGATTTTGACCATGAGAGAGAGTAAAGTCAATCTGAGAAAAAACTAGGCAAAAAAGTAGAGTTTTTTGGCAAAAAAGTCAATTTTCCATACTGTGTGCCGCACCTCTATCCCTGTGCGCCGCGCCTTTTCCCAGCTGATTTTGGAGGCCTTCCCGTGCACCAAATTTGCTCCAAGTGAGCTTTTTGGAAATTTCTATCTGTTTACTTTCCAAAGCAGGTGGAATTTCTGAATTTGGTATTCATTTGCCCCCCCAAACTTGAGTTCTCCCAACACTGCTTCCTGTGTGGCCAAAAAGGGGCAGAAAGGGCATTTTTGAGGTGTTTTTGACCCTTTTGGAAGCTCAAAACTTGACAAAATTTCTTGGCCATTTGTGGGCATTCATATTTTTGTATGAGGAATCCAAAAATGATGAGTTTTCCTCCAAAGGAGGTCCCTAGCAAAAGCGCGCGTCAGGTGGCACGGTGCACTAGGCAGAAAAATCTGTGTTTTGCTCCAAAAATTCAAAATTCACAAAAAGGATCAAATTTTGGATGAGTGTCCTGCATCAAGTGCTATGTTGGGCTAAGGAAGCCTCAGCCAAAATCTTGAAGTTGTCTTGCTCTTTCCTCTTCCTCAAAGCTTTCCTCAACTTGGCCTTCAAAGTCCTAATTCTCGCTTTGCAAACTTCGTTTCTCGCCAAATAGTGATAGGCCATGTGCCTCAACATATTTTGTTTCCTTTTGGTCTTCTATAGCATCTTTTCCAAGTGCATTTTCTCCCTCTCAAGCCAAGATTCACGATCAGCTTCAACTTCTTGCTCAAGAGGTGTCAACTTGACTTTCCTCCTCTTGGCAGCTTGTCGGTTTTCTCTTATATTTTGGAGCTCCATGATAGTTTGTTGGTCCTATAACTATTTGTTTTCTTTCTTGTTTGTCATCTATATCATCCTCATGCATCTTCTCTTTTCCTTTGATTTGCTTCTTATCATAGTCATATTCACTGTCTCTTTCCATTGTTTTCCCTTGATTTTGAAAAATGTGATTATATATGAATGGTTTGTGGATAATAGTATGGAATAGGATGGAGGGATGGAATGGGCAGAGTATATGGGGAAGGAACTGTGGAAATATATGTATGAATAGGGTTTAGCAAAGAGAATAGGGTTTAGGGAGTGAGTAGGATAAGTGTGTAGGGTTTAGGGAGTGAGTAGGATAAGTGTGTAGGGTTTTTAGTTTTGGGGATAGGGGAATAGATGAATGTGAATGAAAGAGGGAAGGGGGAAATGAGATGAGTGAAATGTAGTGAAGGGGAATGTAACTGATGCAAGGGGACCAAATAGAAATAATGACAACTTTGAAAACCTAGACAATTTTTTGAATGTGACTGTGCAACAAACTAGGGTTTTCCTTTTCACCTATTTACACACCATGAATGATGATCAAAACTTTTGCAATGGCACTATGGAATGCTTCACTTACTTGTTGAATGAATATTGCACAAATTTGGAGCTTGGAAAAATGATTTGAGTGAAATTTGGGCTAAGCAAGTAGGTGCACTGTGCCACTACCCAGGTGCGCCGCGCCCGTTCAAATTGCAGTGTAAAACCTGCACCAGGTGCGCCGCGCCAACTGACAGGGGCGTAGCACTTTTTTCAGGACACTTTTGGAGGCCTTCCTAGTGTCAAAATTGGGTGTGGGATAGCTTTTTGGAAATAATATTGAGTCTAATTTCCAACACAACTTGAATTTTTCAATTTGGAGTTCATTTTCCCTAACAAAAGTCGAATCTCCCAAGACTAGTCAAAATGTGCAAAATGAAGCTGCCTGAAGGTAGAGTGCCGTTGCAATCAACTTTTGAAGGTCTTCTGCAACCCCAAATCGAGCTCATGATAGCTCATTGGAAAACTCTTTGTGTCTAGTTATCATTTCACTCATCAAGCAAGTCATTTGGACAATAAAGCTAGAAGAAATATTGATTTTCCCAAGGTCACTTTAGAGGTGCATCAATTCTCCTAAGACAACTATATTTTTGACATTTATCTAAAACCATGACACCTGTGTAAAAAGTGAAGGAGGTTTTTCTTCTTTGGCCTATTATGGACAAAATTCTCTCTCATTTTTCCCAAATTCATCTTTTATTTCTCAGAAACATCATTGGAGTAAAACCTATCCAAATGTGTGGAACACTAGATTTGTCTAAATGAAGTGAAATGAAGGGGATAAGGGGCTTCTAAATTCTTGATAGAATTTTGGGAAGTAGGGAGGGATGTTAGGAAAGAGGGGAAAGTGGAATTTCAAAGTTTGAGTGAGGGGAACGGGTCCAAAAGGGCAAAACACAGGCCTAGCCTAGAAAATTGTCAAATTGTAGCAAGAAACTAGGGTTTGTGCAAAAATGAGGAATTTGAGGGATATTAGTGATGGGAAGTGTTTAATAAGGTACATTAAGAGTAGGGGAAGGTGTATGAACATAAAGATACAAGTTTTGCTGATGATTTGACCATCCAAGAGAAATTACCTTCAAAACCCTAGGAGAGGGAAATGTACCTTACCTAGGCACAACTGAAGCATGAACAAGGTGTAAAATGACCCATTGGAACCTAACATGATGATGAAAACCCTTTGAATGATGGTACACTCAGCTGAATGGTGACATGAACTGACATCTAGAGAACTTTGAAAAGAGTGAAAACAAACTCTAGACCTAATACCTAGTGACCAAATTTTGCTTGAAGACTCATTGAAATTACAAAATTTGACCTTGACACCTTAAAATCACTTTGTAAGACCATGTTTGATCACTAGAGGAAGGTTTCATAGACTGAAACTAACATTATTGTGGAGAGAAGTTGTATTTTGCAGCTCAATTGTATTTTCTTGTAGGGATGTAATTCTATTGATGAAAATAATGAAGATTGGTATCATGTTCAGCTTCTAAATCTTGTTCTCTTCCATAGCTCTCTGAGTTTCCTTGGTCTTGGCCATCCTAGGAGCCTCAGAGCCCTTTTGTATGATTTTATTTCCTTCTTTTCGTTGCTTATTCACATGCATCTCTAGTTTCTATTTCTTTCTATTTCTGCATTTAGTATTAATGATTTCTTGTTGTAGGATTGAGTTAAATGGTTGATGTAAGTTCTTTTGAAGGATTACAAGAATTATTTCATCCTTGGAAAAGCTTTGGAAGTTCATAATAATCATTGAGTTGCTTGGATTAGTCTTCTCATTCCCAAATCTAGATGTTGGACCTCCTTTTTAGCAAAGAACAATAAATTTCTGCTATCTTTTAGAGCATGCTAATGAGCTTCAATCGAATTTATTCCACTTGCATTAGATCACAAAAACGTAGTTCATAACAAAATTTACTCCATTGCATTTACACTTGATTTGGTTAGGCATTTTTTAGATTTACTAGCTCACTAGTTCTCAAATTTCAAGATTTTGGACTAGTAATGTTCTTTATTTTTTTGCATCGGTTAACAGATGTCTTTTTGAGTGATTCCACTTAGAATGGGTACCTAAGACATCCTAGTTAATACCAAAATTTGTCCCATCCAATTTGGATTTGATTTTCTTGGTCATTCGATGAATTATTGTAAATCTATACATCCTGTAGGAAATCAGGGGATCATGTAGGAAATCACTGTAGCATCTTGTAGGAAAGCCTATTTTGAGGCCGAATTGAGGAAATATCCTCTAGGAAGCTAGAAAGGGGTCCCTACTTGTCTCCTAAGCCTTCTGACCATTCACCATCATCTCCAAGCCACTTGCCACATCACCAAAATATATTAGCTCTCACACTCTCACATGAAAAAGACAAAAAGAAAAACAAATTTATTTTATTCATTTACATGCACAGCAGTAGAAGGTTTGATGGTTTGAATCTGCATGCTTAGGATAGTAGGATTGCATACATTTTAAATTAGCATTATTTTTAAGCAAAGCCTCTTGGGATTTAGTTAGAAAATGGTGTGTTTTAGCATTTGTTTTCATTCTCTTTCCTTGTACGTTCTTTCCTATAATAGGTTAAGGTTCCATTTCAAACATTTCATTTTCTTCAATTAGTTTAGGATTTGAATTCAGTACATACACTCCATTAAATTATGACAGAAAAGGAAGGAAACATTGTATGTTGCACATATAGTGCTGATACCTCTTAAGTTTGTATGAAACCTAGGTTGATAATTAAAGTTGGTAGTCTTGAGAGTTGCAGCATTCTTGTTACAATACCAAGGATCATCACTACAGATGGCCAATTAAGGAGGAGAGTTGGTGACAGTCTGCCCGAGCTGAAGTGAAGAAGGCAATACTAGATGAATTATTGTCCCTTGACATAGTTATGCGAGGATTATACTCCAAGTTTGGCACCGTGCATAGGGCAGTCATCCATCTCAATGGATGGCAGGAGCGATGTGCTAGAAGAGCACATATCTTGACGAACTTGCATGCTGTTGTTGATTACATGCAAGCATGGATGATGAGGTACAAGGGAGCCCCGCTTCACTTGCCTAAGATGATGAAGGCCAGTGCGGTTGAGTTGAAGGCACGTATCTGGAGTCAGGTCTGGAACTATGAAGAGCTCCCACATCTCATCACTAGTATACAGGCTTCCCATCCACGTGTGTTCAAGAGTATGGATGTTGTGGTGCGCGCACATGTGATCCCATCTATTGGGACTCTTACCCATGTGAAGACAAAGGCACAGGTCTGACTAGGTCTTGACTCGTACTTCGACGAGTTGATGCGCATTGCTACCAGCCCGGACATACCCATCAGTGCAAACATCATGCATAAGTATGTTGTTAGTCCAACCACATTGAAGACAATGATGTGCATGCTTACAGACAAGTTGGAAAGAGGAGCCCGAATAGTGTACCTAGATGCTATGGAGGAAAGAGTCAGGTTCCAGAAAGATGTCACCTTGGAGCACACAGACACCATCAAGGACTACCGATCTTGGCATCAATATGTTACTGTTGATCAGCGCAAGGATGTTGAGGAGTTGGACTTCCATGGTTGTCTAAGTCATAGTGATTTCTACCATGGCTTTCTCAAGCCATTTTGTCTCACTTGGGTACATGTGCATTGTAATGTAACGTCATGTCAAGTGTAAGTCAAGTGTCGATAGTTGGATGTAACAATTATAGAGTAGATGAAGAGTCGTGAGGGTAGTTGAACTATCACAAAGGGGAATGTCAAAGTGTCACCCCACCCTTTGTTATAAATAGTCCCTCATAACTCATTGTATAGGCTTTTGGTTAGCCAAGCTTCCAATAAGACTATCCTGGAGAGATCTTGGATAATATTGTAACGAACATTGGCTTCTCCACTGCGCAGAGCTAGTACATCTCTTTGGAGGAGCAGGAGGTTGTGGCCATAATGTTCTACTATCGGAACTAGTGGTTGGAGATGGATGTATTGTATGAATGGAACATACACTTCTTAATATAACAAGAGCCAACACATTTCATGCATATGTTGTATTCTATTCTATTCTATCTGGTTTACTCTAAATGATATATGTATTGGTTTGCTTATGCATGCATGTATAACTATATGTGTATGTATGTATGAATCTTTCTGAAATGTGTTGTTGGTTTAACCATCACTTTAGATTGCTTGCTAACCTGCCTTCCATGTTGCGATGTATCTTTGCTCGTGTGTTTTTTTCTTAACTGCATGCTATCATAAGTTTCCAAGGGGCACACACATCTAGCACATTAGGGTTGAGATGTGTGTGCCCCTTGGAAACCTACAAAGTTATCTTACTTGCCTCTGTGTGAAATCACGGCCAAGGCATTACCATACGAACCACTACTGGGAATCCTACACCAAACGATCTGAGGTCTAATTGGGACTTCTTACCGGGGAGATCCCCTAACATGTTGGCGGGTCCATCACCATCAACACCACCCTAGTGTGATGGGAATTCACTATTGTGATGATATCCACCACAAGTACAACACCTCAACGGCTTCCTACTATTTCCCTTATTCTACTCCTCGGGTCGAAATCCATTTCCTTCGTTAACTACATTGAACTTCTTATAAGGTGCCACATTATCCTTGTCACCTGCATCCTAAATTCTTCCTCACTTCTTATCCCACTTTCCTTTGGTATTCCCATTACCTTTCGAATCCCATTTAGGCTTAGAATTTTTCTTAGATTGCTCATAACAATGCTTCATCTTCCTAATGACTTCTTCCAATGACCAAGGCTCATCATACTTAATCTGATATTTAAATGCTAAAGGAAATCCACTGATGAAGCTTTGGACGTTTGTCTTCTTATCCTTGAGGTAGGGTGCATACATCAATAACTCTAGAAACTTGGTTGTGTACTCTTTATCTGTCATGGAACCCATAAGCTCATAGAAATCGTTAACTTTCCCATGAAAATATCTCTCAGACAAGTAATTATTCCTGAATAGTGCTTAAATCTCATGCCAACTAATCTCCTCTACCCTAATGCCTTTGACATGCTTAACATCTTCCTACCATCTATTTTCTTTTCCCTTGACACTGAAGACTTTTTTCTCGGATTTCATATCGTCTGAATAGTCATGCAATCCAAACAACTTATTCATCCAAATTCGTCATGCTTCTAAATATTTTGATTTCTTCACATGACCATCAAAATTAGGAGGCTTTGCTTTCTTGAACTCATATGGAAAACACTGCTTCTTACTTCTCCTATAAGGATGTTGGTTGTAATGACAATGATGTCTCTCAAATTAGAACTAGTATAAAATCCCTGAGTTCTACCCCACCTTATATGTGTATCCAAATATCTACCCTCTATGACTATATCATCTCTTTTCCAACATGTATCTTGATCGAGACCTCCTACCATATGCCCCATTAGTATTTTCCTCATGTCCATGATGGATCCTTAGCTGTCCCTACTTCTACGAATTTGAAAGGCTCTGAAGGATGAATGCATTAACCTCTGCTTTTTTTCCTTGAGCTCTAGAAAGCCTTTCCTTTTCCTCAATCAATATACTATTATCTTCCTTACAACTTTTGATTTCCATCTTCAAACTTCTCAGTGTATTTGTGATATCAGGAGAGTACTATTCTCCTTGCCACTCAATGAACCTATCCCATTCATTTGAATTCACATCATGCCTGTAAGGGGATTCATGTGAACTGTAGTCCCATATGCATTTATCCCATCCAGTCCAAGTGTTTGAACCTGGAAGCTGTTATACCACCCTGTAACGCCTCCTCCCACATTTACCCACTTTTACAAGCTCTCCAGTGTAAACATGAATTGAGTGTCACTATGATATGAATCGACCTCCAGGTTACCATTATGGAAGTTGGGCTGACTATTCGACAACTTATAGCCATCCCTTAGGGACTATAGACCACTCAGGAGCCTATCAACCACCCCAGGTGATCAATCCCTGAGCTGGAACTCTTTTTCATAGGATAAAATCCCCAACCGCACCCATAACACTACATGCATGTCATTGGGAGGCTATAATCGCATGCATAGGCCTAGTTGCCAGTTTTTATGACCGAAACCCTCAGTTCAGTGCATATGGTCATGAGATCTATGCCAATTTTTAAGGCAAGCCTCCATACCACTACTTAGAACTACCATTAAATTTCCAGAATCACAACAATAAGGATAACAATGACTAACAAACATAACTTGAGCCAGATATTGACCAATACCTTCCTAATGCAAGATATAATTTCATCAAACACATGCCAAAAATATAATCTACATGTCATGAATTCATATTTCATCATAAACTTCCGAACTTCATCTGAGAATCACCAAGAAAGCTCAATGCCTTCTCAAGCTAGCTTCAAGAACAATTTTTAGACCATGCATTCATCAACCATCTAGTAACATATGAAATTATGAATGAGAACCATAACTAGAGAACATCATAAAGTCATCTTTACAACCATCATATAACCAAAATAGAAACCATGATAAATCAACCATAAAATCTGTATAATAAAAAGTATATGTACTCACTAATTACACTAAAATAATAAATCATATTAACTAATGCAAAATAAAACCAATTTAAGGACTTCCACATACCACCCAACCATATATTAGGCTTAACCAAATCTATCTTTCAACCAATCACCACCACACTATATTCCAAGCATGAATGTGGGATCATAAAGGTTAAACAAAAACAGAACCAACGACGACTTCCAGAGGTCAAACCGCCTCAAACATCATCCATAGTTATTTTACCTATATGGTCCATACATCACTAACAACAACCAGATTAGTCTCTATCCAACCTGAAGCAACTATTCACCCACACCACCAGCACCTCCACCACAGTTCAACATGGTGAACTTAGTGAAGCTACTATTGTTTAAGGGCTTGGGAAATGAGGACCCGGACCAGTTCTGGTTCGTCATAAAAGCTGTATGGGAAGCTTAGGCCGTCACAGATGATCACATGAAGAAGGCAACATTGGTTAGTGCTTTACAGGATCACGTGTTAACTTGGTATATCAAGTACTCTAATGATAACCCAAACGTTGGGTTGGCAGAGATCCAAACCACACTAAATAAAGAGTTTAGTAGGCCTAAATTTGAGGCGCAGTCGATTGTGGGGTTCAAGGAAATCACGACGAAACCAGGTGAGACACCTTGGGAATTGGATTAGAGATTGAAGTGTAAAATCCGCGAAGCTAATATGAACTTAATAGATGGACAACACCGCGGGTGGTTCGTGGCTTCGCTCCTACCTCACCTAAGGGTTGCACTGTCACAACGGAAGATTATGACCCAGGCAAAGGCCTTAGAGATTGTAATAAGACTGCATGAAACATCAATGCAAGATTCAAATCTGGGGGTTTGGCAGATCCATGCGCAGTTGCAAAATCTTTGCCTCGAAATGCAAAGCTTGAAGTAAGACAAAACAATTCAATCGGAGGTGTGCGAAGAGATATGGCGCTTGAAATGTAAGGGTCAGGGGCATGACAAAGACCACTGCCCGATCTTTTTGAACTATATTGTAGGAGGAGGACCGATGCCTTTGAGGCCAGAAGCCCAAGTAGGACCGAGCGTGGGGCCTGCATTGTGGTGTGCTATATGTCAGGTAGCAGGGAAACATACGACTGATAACTCTCATTTGCTGTAGAAGTTTGTACAAACACAGTAGAAACTATTCTGCAACTTTTGTAGGTCAGTAGGGCATGATGAGTGAAACTGCCAAAGTTATGAATTGATGATGGACAAAAACTCACCTATAGAGTTTAGGTAGAAACGCGGGCCCCTAACCAGAGAACTGGGATGGTGCAAATAGGTTTTCAAGGGCAAGGAAGAGGCCGAGGTGGAGGAGGACCTAGTAGAGGTTAGGGACAGTTGATGTGTTACAATTGTGTAGGACCAGGACACTATGCCCATGAATGTACTCACCCAACGTTTCCATCGTGCAAATATTGTACACAGTTTGATCATGAGATGGAGGACTATCCTACACTGATAGCGAGGATACGTGACAAAGGGGTGCTACCACCGTAGCCAACTCAGAACCTGCAGACGATGAGGGATGAGCCTCGCGAAGAGGATCCAAATGTGAATATAGTGCTCTGAATTGGAATTGTAATGGACGACGATAAGGGAAAATAGCTTGAAGATAGCGCATGGGTTTGCAAAGATCCAGCGAAGGAGGTTGAATTTAATTTGGAGCGTGCACGCGAAATGTTCATGGAAGCAAAAAACAGATTCACTGAGGCCTCTACCTCAAGGAGCCAGGATAATCTTGTTAAGGAAATGGACCCTTCTATGCTTACGACCTTTCTAGAGACCTTCATGAAGTTGTTGCACGATAGTAAGGTTGTGAAGGGGTTATAGGAACTAATAAATAGATGCGTTGGAAACGCTCTAGGTGAACCACACTTGGTACAGAAGTTTGGTAAGCATAAGGCAAGCACAGGGTGTGAGATGAGACTCACCGTGTAGATAGGAGAATATGAAATGGATTAGGTTATTCTGGATCTGGGTTCACACATGAACATTTTTCCGAAGCAGAATTGGGGGTGGATGGGGAGACTCGCACTGAAGTGGTCTCCAATTTAGTTAAGGATGGAAAATTAGCAGAAAATCATCCCCATGGGACGGCTGCAAGGAATAACTGTAGATATTGAAGGTGCGAATGCATTGGTTGACTTTGAAATGAAAGAAATTATGGATGATAGCAACCCCTACCCTATGCTCCTTGGCATTTATTCGGCTACTGACATGAATGGGGTAATCAACCTAAAGAAGCGAAAGATGATATTTGAAAAGAAATCACTTTGCATAATAGTACCCCTAAAGGATCGCGCTGTACTGAACTAGTGTGTGATTATGAAAGCGATGAGGATTTGGACTGCATATATAAAATAATAGCGCGAGACAAATATGGGGTGAATCTGATAGCATATGGTTGAATTACATGGGATCACGAGAGTTCCTTCACCTCAGTCTCAGATGAAGAATTAGAGCGCTGGCAGAATTGGCTACATGAAGTAACTACGCTGAGTTGTAACATGATGACCCGGCCGCTATGCTATTTGTCATCAAAGGTACAAAATTTGCCCACTTATGATGGCTTGAATGATGTGGATGTGTTTTTGGATGCATTTGAGAGGGAAGTATCAAAGAAGCAGCGTTTCTAAGCTTTGGACTGGGCACTCCACACTACGCCCATGAGATGGTGGGGTACGCACAAGGGTAGTTTTGAGGACTAGCGCGAGTGTAGGAGGATGATGAGAACATGCCTTGGGAAGCCAAAGGTATGAGTGATAGACAAGTATGATGGGAAGGACGATTTTCACGCACACTTGGCCAAATGGGCTAAGGCCTATGATGTGAAGCCCCAACCTGAATGGGTGGACTTGTTTTATCACACCTTGGATGTCATCCCAATGAACTAGTACTTGAAGACAGATCTCTGCCATGGCATAGGCGAATGGGATATTCTATGCGAAGGATTCATAATGACATTTAGCTTTGAAGATGGGTTTGACTGTATTGATGAAGCGCTACAAGAAGTTAAAAAAGCAATCTTTAGGATACCACAGAATCCTTTGGATTTGATTCAACCCAATTGGACTACTCAGCTGAGCCACGTGATGGAATGCTATAACGTGTCAATCGAAGAAGAAGACGCGGAACCCCAAAAGATTGATATCCCTAAAATCGAGGGTCATCGCAAGGTCGAAGGACCACAGATTAAGAATCCCGATGTAACTGCACCATTGAAAACGAAACAAGTAAATATTGGTACGGAGGTAGAGCTGTAATTCACAAATATTGGAGATTACTGGGATGATGTGATGGTAGATAAGGTTGCCAAATTGCTCCATGAATACTAGGATTTGTTCCCTACCAAGTTTATGGTGTTAAAGGGGATAATAGGAGACCTGTAGATTATGAAGATCACGTTAAAACCTGACCCAAAGCCGGTTAAGCAAAGATCTTACCATCTCAATCCAAAGTATAAGGAGAAGGTCCACCTAGAGTTAAATGAGAGGCTCGTGGTAGGCATCATTGAGCCGGTAGAAGAATCTGATTGGGTGAGCCCAATGGTGGTATAGGAAAAGAAGCAGAATGATGAAATAAGGATATGCATAGATCTCAGGAAGTTGAGTGACGCGTGTGTGCATGATCCTTTCCCAACTCCATTCAATGATGAGGTATTGGATAATGTAGGTGGCCAGGAAGTGTGCTCCTTCACTTATGGGTTTTCTGGGTACCATCAGATCAAAATCTGGCCTAGAGATAGTAGCAAGATGACCTTCACGACTGAATGGGGCTATTTTTAGTACACTATAATACCTTTCGGATTGAAGAATGCACGTGTGATTTTTTCACACGTAGTCATTGCTGCATTCAAAGACTTCATTCATAAGTTTATGGAGGTGTACTTTGATGATTGGTCTATGTTTGGGTTGGTAAAATGCCATGTGGCCTGCCCTTAATGCTAGATACTTTTCGAAGGTACTAGATTGCACTCAATCTCAAGAAATGTCTTTTTTGTGTTCCTTTTGGGACTTTGCTGGGTCATGTGGTTTGTAGACAGGGACTGATGGTAGATCCCACGAAGATCGTAGTGATACTTAACTTTGAGGCGCCGAGGAGTGTGAAACAGCTACGCGCAACCTTGGGACATACTAGGTACTATAGGAAGTTTATCAAGGGCTATGACCAGATCACCACGCCTATGGAGAAGCTGTTGAAAAAGGATGTCACATTCTGTCGGAATGAGGACTAATAGAAAAGCTTGGATGTGCTGAAAGGAAAAATGGTCACCACGCCAATTTTAGTCTTCCCGGATTGGAAGAAGGAGTTTCATGTACATCTAGACGCGTCATGTATAGCACTAGGAACAGTACTGACATAGTCTGGCGGAGGAGACTTGGACCATACTATAGTGTTCGTAAGCAGGAGGTTATCCAAGGCTGAGAAGATCTATTCCACCATTGAGCACAAAGGATTAGCCATGTTATACTCACTCTAGAAGTTTAGGCACTATTTTCTGGGTGGACATTTTAAAATGTATACAGATCATTCTGCGTTGAAATACCTCGTCAATAAGCTTGTGTTGGGGGGGAGAATCTGTAGGTGGTTATTATTGTTCTAGGAGTATGATTTTGAAGTTATTGTGTAGCCTGGACGACTGAATGCAGGACTAGAACATCTGTCACACATCGAAACAGGAGAAGAGCCCACTAATTTGGAGGAGGGGTTGCCTGATGCGTAGCTCTTTGTAGTGTGTATCGCAGATGGTCACTTTGAAGACATCATACACTTCCTAACGACAGGAACTTCCACGGAAGGCTACACCGTCCAACAGAAAAAGGAGTTGCGATAGAATTTTCTGTCATTGCCAAACATCTATACAAAATGAGGTCTAATGAAGTATTATGAAGATATGTGCAAGAGTTTGAAAGAATTAGTATCCTCGCAAATGCTCATGGGGGTGCCGCAAGAGGCCATTATGTAGGAAGAGAGACCACGCAGAAGATTCTACATGCAGGGCTGTGGTGGCCAACCCTCCATCAGGATTCCAAAGCCCACTACAGGGCGTGTGATGTGTGTCAAAGGACTGGTAGGCCATCGCAGAGAAATGAGATGCCCTTGAACCCATAGATGACGTTACAACCTTTCGAGAAATGGGCCATATCTTTTGTGGGACCCATTCAACACCAAGGAAAGAATACAGGAGTGTGGCACATTATCACCGCAACTGAGTATTTTACTCAATGGGTGGAGGCACAGCCTGTGAAGGACTGCACAGGCATGACCACTGTGAGGTTTCTCTTTGAGTATGTACTAACATGATTTGGGTATCCAAAGGTTTTGATGAGTGATCACAATACACACTTTCTAAATGAGACGATCAGCACGCTGGCAGAGAAATTTCAATTGTATCACCAGAAAAGCATGCCTTATCACCCACAAGTTAATGGGATGGTGGAAGCATTCAATAAGCTGTTGGAGAACATGCTGACCAAGGTTTTCAATGCTCAGCGAAGTGATTGGGACCTACACATACCCACAGTACTATGGGCCTATCAAATGACATGCAAAAAATTGACTGGGCAAACACCCTTTAGGCTTGTATATGGTGTTGAAGCAGTGATGCCCATGGAATACATTGTGCCTAGTCTGCACATAGCGGCACTCACGAGTATGATAGATCATGGAGCCCTAGAAGAGAGGCTCATGCAGCTTGCTAAGCTTGAGGAAGAAAGATTTTTGGCTGGATTTCACGAACAGGTCCAAAAGCAGCATGGAAAAGCATGGCATGATCGAAACATTAAACTACGCACCTTTGAGGTAAATGATCTTGTTTTGTTATATGATAGCAAGTTTGATACATTTTCAGGGAAATTCAGAATGCACTAGCTAGGGCCCTATGTCATTAAGGAGATTACTGACGGTGGCGTAGTTCAGTTGGTTAAATTGAATGGAGATCCCTTCCCAGGAAAGGTGAATGGTGGCCAATTGAAGCCATACACTCGTGATCCGGCCAGATGACTATTTGAAGGTAACATAGTCTTAGTGCTCTAGGAAGCTTAAAGGATGTGTGGGACTATAAACTACACTGCGCGAGTTGGGGAAGTGTGCGATTGGAGGATTGTGTGGAATGAGTCAATGTCATAGGGTTCACGACAACACGAAGAGAGCTACACTACCCATGGAAAAACCATGCATGTCTGCCAGAAAGTGACCGTTAAAGTCACTGTTCATGATTTGATGATGAGAATGCAGCCAAATGGAAAGGGTGGCAAACATTTAAGACAAAATTTATGGGTAAGATCCTTGGAAATGTTCCACCAATCCAGCATTAATTAACCGAATGTAGGGGGAACGATCAGATTTGAATTCAAAATGGCATGCTTAAAGCCCTAGTTGGACGAAGCTTATTTGTTCATGACCTCCATTGAAGGAAAGCTTGCAAATCTGCACACGATTCAGCAGAAGCTTCAGGCTGACAGTTCAGGACCAGCGACAGAGTAGTTGGTTGAGGAAGTGAAGCAGACGGCCATGCAGTGCACTGCTAAAGTGGAAGTCATACAGGTTGAGCTGGGAGGTCTTCATGCCAATATATCTGCATTCACAAAGTGACTCGAGGGAGAGTCACCATGTTTGTGTTGGGGGCCTATTGGGAACGAGTTCCCCCAAGAGCAGTTTTGGGGCTAAAATCCCATGTTTTGGGATAATCTTGTAATAAAGTTGTAAAGTCTCCGCATTTTATGGTCGCGGAGCACGAAGGTGTCAAGAGTCATAAAGGGTTGTCTGCCCTTATTTTCTAAAGTGTCAAGTCGGTTATAAAGATCCACCCATGGTCCACAGACCATGCAGACCATGGGATTGTATAAAAAGGAGCTAAGTAAGTAAGCTCTAAGTAGTTAAGAAAGGAAGAAAGCAGCCAAGTAGAGTGGAGAAGTCTAAGTGTTCTCAAGTCTTAGTGTAGGTAGAGGCTCTGCAGCTGAGTGCGCAGAGGCCTAGGGCAGAAGTCCGTAGCTGAGTGCGTGGACCCCTGCAGCTATGTGTGCAGGGTGGATAGAGTCTGTATTAAACTAGAAGATATCAATAAAGAGAAGTATTCTGCAATTACTATGTATTTAGTTCATGTCAATGCATCTAATCATATTGCGTTTTGGGTTTAATTTACAATGTTTATTTGATGTGCGCATATATGTGATTGTATCGGTTAATTGAACGCAAGTAAGGATATCAATTTACGCGGCGCTAATTGTGATTGATTAGTAAGATAAGTAAAACACTTGAGATAACTTGGGAACCTATACAATACATTCTCATAGTTGCGCGAAAGTACCCAAACCACGGGTTAGGGCTGCGTGAAGGTCAGTCGTACACCTTCGCGGAGGTACTAAAGGGTGGAATAAAGGGTAGACTGACATAGCCCTAGGGCTTGGAAACCTGCACGAAAGTAGGGGGAGAGGGTATAAACCAACATCACGACCATCTCATGGTGCAGAAACTTGGTTCCAACATCCCCCCATACTGCTTTGGGTGAGACTTCAGTCCGTGCTCCACGGGCTAATGCCGAAAGGGCCAGTAGTGTAGGGATTTGTTTGGCTAACTAATGCTGAACCTAGGTCAAGGCCCACAAAGCCAACAAAGTGTTAGGGAGTGCCAAGGAAACATAAGGGAGAATTAGGTCTAAATGCATGGAAATCAATGAATAAGAGTGTGTGATAGGGAGTGTCAACTAGTTCCAAGTGTGCTAAGGAGTGAGTGACAAGGTATGCTAGGCAGTGCTAAGTATTGGTAGAGTTCCAAGGTGGCATGCCCCCAAGATGTGCTAGGTGCAAGGGTGTGCCAACATGTGCTAGGAAGTGCTAGGGAGCACCAAGGAAACACAAGGGAGAACTAAGTCAAATTAATGCATGCAAATGAATGAATAAGAGTTTGTGATAGAAAGTGTCAGTGAATTACAAGTGTCTTAAGGAGGGAGTGGCAAGGTATGCTAGGCAATGCTAAGGCATGCCAGAGGTCGAGGAAACATGTCGAGATGTATTAGGTGCTACGGTGTGCCAATGCATGCCAAGGAGTGTTATGGTGTGTCAGGGAAACATAAGGGAGTGCTAGTTTCAAATGCATGGAAATGAATGAATAAGTGTGTGTGACAGGGAGTGTCAACAAGTTCTAGGTGTGCTAAGGAGGGAGTGGAAAGGTATGCTAGGTAGTGCTAAGGAATGCTAGAGTGCCAGGGTGACATGCCAAGATGTCCCATGTGTGATAGTGTGCCAATGTGTGCCAATTAGTGTTAGGGAATGTCGCAAAAAAACAAGGGAGAACTAGTTCAAAATGCATGGAAATGAATAGATAAGAGTGTGTGAGAGGGAGTGTCAGTGATTTCCAATTGTGCTAAGGAGGGAGTGACAAGGTTATATGCCTAGTAGTGCCAAGTCATGCTAGAGTGTCAGGGTATGACAGGGAGTGCTAAGGTGTGTGAGGGAGTACCAAAGAATACCATGTAATGCATGGGATGCAAACGCGCACCACATAGTTCCAAGGGATTGTTAGACATGCCAGGTGTTATGGCATGTCCATATGTAACTATGTTTCTTATTTTGTTTATGGCCATGGTTGGACATGAGCCTTGTCTTTGTAACTTGTTAAGCTGTATGAGTTGAGATTCAACATGAGTAGTCTAATATGAGTTATAGGAGTTTCTTAAGTGAACAAGGTATAGTCTATTTGTAGTAACTGTAACTTGGTTAAGTTGTTGTAATCGAGGCAGGATTTCGTTGGGTTCCCATGTTGCAAAAAAAGTAAGGGTAGTTGTGAGGGCATGATAGCTAAGGACTGTCAAGGCATGCTAAGGAATGAAAAGGCATGTTAACACATGTCAAATAGTGTGAATGCTTGTCGAGGAGTTTTGCTGAGTGTTAGGGCATCACAAGGGATAACTAGATCAAAATGCATGGAAATGAACGAATAAGAGCGTATGCCAGGGATTGTAAGTAACTTCCAAGTGTCCTAAGGATGAAGTGTGTTAGGAGAATTTTAGAATAGAACTTGTAGGAGGCAAGCCTACAATTTTGATAAGGGGCCGAAAAAAGCAGTTTTAGACAAAGGGATACTTTGGGCTAGGCACAACATTATTTTTTTAATGACTTGGTTGGTTTCCCAAGTCACAAAAAAAGTAAGGCTATCTATAATTCCATAACAACTAGGGAGTTCCAACGTGTGCCTGGGAATGCCAAGAAGTGCTAACACATGCTAGATAATTCCAAGGCATGTTAGGCATGCTAAGGCATGGAAATATCTGTTAGGTGCTAGGGTGTGGTGCCAATTCATTCTAGGGAGTGTCAAGGAGTGCTAAGAAACACAAGGGAGCATTATTTTCAATTGCACAGAAATGAATGAATAAGAGTGTGTGATAAGGAGTGTTAGTGAGTTCCAAGTGTGTTAAGGAGGGAGTGATAAGGTATGTTAGGCAGTGCAAAGGCATGCTAGAGTGCTAGGGAAGCATGCCAAGATGTACTAAGTGCCAATGTGTGCTAATGCGTGCTAAGGAGTGTTAGTGAGCGCTAGGGAAACACAAAGGAGCACTAGGTAAAAATGCATGGAAATGAATGAATAAGAGTGTGTGACAGAGAGTGGCAACAAATTCTAGGTGTGTTAAGGAGGGAGTGACATGGTATGTTGGGCAGTGCTAAGGCATACTAGAGTGACAAGGAAACATGCAAATTAGATGTGCTAGGTGCCAGGGTGTGCCAATGCCTACTAGGAAGTGTTATAAAGTGTCAACGAAACACAAGGGAGCACTAGGTCAAAATAATCCATGGAAATGAATGAATAAGATTTTTTGACGGGAAGTGTCAATGAGTTCTAGGTGTGCTAAGGAGGGGGTGACAAGATATTCTAGGTAGTTCTAAGGCATCCTAGAGGCCAGGGAAACATGTGAAGGTGTGCTAGGTGCTAGGGTGTTCCAATGCATGTTAGGGAGTGTTGGGGAGTGCCACGAAAACACAAGGGAGAACTAGTTTCAAATGCATGGTAATAAGAGTGTGTGACAGGGAGTATCAGTGAGTTCTAGGTGTGTTAAGGAGGGAGTGACATGGTATGATAAGTAGTTCCAAATAATGCTAGAGTGCTAGGGCGACATGCCAAGATGTGCCAGGTGTCAGAGTGTGCCATTGACTGCTAGGGAGTGTTAGGGAGTGCCATGGAAACACAAGAGAGAACTAGCTCAAAAGTCATGGAAATGAAGGTCGAATAAGAGTGTGTGATAGGGAGTGTCAGTGAGTTTCAGGTGTGTTAAGGAGGGAGTGAAAAGTTTATATGCTAGGCAATGCCAAGGCATGTCAGGGAGTGGTAGGGTGTGCTAGGAAGTGTCAAAACATGGCAAGGAATGGAGGGGGTGCTAACACATGCCACATAGTGCTAAGAGATTGTTAGATGTGCCGATTGTTATGGCATGTCAAGATGTAAACTATTATATGTAGTTGTTTTATGGCCACGATTGGACATGGGCATTGACTTGGTAACTTGTAACTTGTTAAGTGGGATAAGTTGAAATTGTACGTGAGTAGTCTAAGATGATTTATAGTCAATTCTTAGGTGAACAAGGAATAGTTTATTTGTAGTAACCATAACTTAGTCAAGCTATTGTAGTCAAGGCAAGACTTGGTTGGGTTCCCAAGTCTCAAAAAACGTAACGGTAGTTGTTAGGGCATGATATCTAAGGAGTGTCAGGGCATGCCAAGGAATGAAAAGGCATGATAACACATGTCAGACATTGTTAATGCATGTTGAGGATTGTTAGGGAGTGCCAGAGCATCACAAGGGAGAACTAGGTCAAAATGCATGGAAATGAACAAATAAGAGTGTGTGAAAAGGAGTGTCAATGAATTCCAGGTGTCTCAAGGAAAAAGTGTGTTAGGAGAGGGTCAGAATAGGACTTGCAGAAGGGAAGACTATGGCTACAATAAGGAGTTGGTCAAAGCAATTTCAGGCAAAGGGAGATTTTTGGTTGGGCACAACATTTTTTTTCCCAAGTCACAGAAAAAGTAAGGTTATCTATGAGGGCATGATAGCTAGGGAGTGCCAAGGTGTGCCAGGGAATGCCAGGAATAACTAACACATGCTAGACAGTTCCAAGGCATATTAGGCATGCCAAGACAAGCCAATTGCTAAGGCATTCCAAGATGTCCAGGTTCCAAGGTGTGGTGCAAATGCATGCTACGGAGTGTTAGGGCCAAGTGTCAAGGAAACACAAGGGAGCACTAGTTTCAAATGCATGGAAATGAAGTGTCAGCGAGTTCCAGATGTGCTAAGGAGGGAGTGACAAGGTATGTTATGTAATTCCAAGACATGATAGAGTGATAGGAAGCATACCAAGATGTGCCAAGAACTAAGGTGTCCCAATGTGTGCTAAGGAGTGGTAGGGAGTATTAGGGAAACACAAGGGATCACTAGTTCAAAATGCATGGAAATGAATGAATAAGAGTGTGTGACAGGGAGTGTTAGCGAGTTCCAAGTTTTTCTAAGGAAAGAGTGACATGATGTGCTAGGTAGCACTAAGTCATTCTAGAGTGTCAGGGCAGAATGTGGCCAAGATGTGCTAGGTGCCAGGGTGTGCCAACATGTGCTAGGAAGTGTTAGGGAGTGTCAGGGAAACACAAGGGACCACTAGGTCAAATTAATGCATGCAAATGAACAAATAAGAGTTTTTGATAGGAAGTGTTAGTGAGTTCTAGGTGTGCTAACGAGGGAGTGACAAGGTATGCTAGGTATTTCTAAGGCATGCTAGAGGCTAGGGAAACATGACAAGATGTGTTAGGTGCTAGGGTGTGTCAATGCATGCCAGGGAGTGTTATGGATTGCCAAGGAAATTCAAGGGAGCACTAGTTTCAAATGCGTGGAAATGAATTAATAAGAGTGGGTGAAAGGGAGTGTCAGTGAGTTCTAGGTGTGCTAAGGAGGGAGTGACAAGTTATGCTAAGTAGTGCCAAGGAATTCTAGAGTGCCATGGCAACATGCGAAGATGTGTCAAGTGCTAAGGTGTGCCAATGCATACCAGGGAGTATTATGGAGTGCCACAGGAACACAAGGGACAACTAGTTAAAAATGCATGGAAATGAATAGATAAGAGTGTGTGATAGGGAGTGTCAGCAAGTTCCAAGTGTTCGAAAGATGGCATGACAAGGTTATATGCTAGGCAGTGCCAAGGCATGCTAGAGTGTTAGGGCATGTTAGGGAGTGCTAGGGTGTGTTGGGGAGTGAAAATAATGCCAAGAAATGCAGGGGATGCTAACACACGCCACATAGTGCTAAGGGATTGTTAGATGTGCCAGGTGGTCTGGCATGCCAACATGTAAACTATGTTGATTAGTTGTTTTATGGCCATGGTTGGACGTGAGCCTTGACTTGGTAATTTTTTAAGTGTCACAAGTTTAGATTGGACATGGGTTGACTAATATGAGCTATAAGCAGTTCTTAGGTGAACAAGGCATAGTCTAGTTGTACTAATTGTAACTTGATCAATCTATTGTAGTCGAGGCGGGATTTGGTTCGGTTCCCAAGTGTAAGGGTAGTTATGAGGGCATGATATCTAAGGAGTGCCAGAGCATGACAAGGAATGAAAAGGTGTGCCAACACATGGAATATAATGTCAATGCATGCTTAGGAGTGTTAGGGATTCCCATGGGAACACACGGGAGAGCTAGCTCAAAATGCTTGGAAATGAATGAATAAGAGTGTGTGCCAAGGAGTGTCAGTGCATTGTAGGTGTCCTAAGGATGAAGTGTTTTGGGAGAAGTTTAGAATAGTACTTGCAAGAGGGAATCCTATGGTTGTGATAAGGCCTAGACAAAGCAATTTCAAAGAAAGGGAGATTTTGGTTTGGGCACAACATTGTTTTTCTAATGACTTGGTTGGGTTCCCAATTTGCAAAAAAAGTAAGGTTGTTTATGAGAGCATGTCAAATAGGGAGTGCCAAGGTGTTCCAGGGAATGTAAGGTTCCCAAGTTGTTGAAAAATATATAGCTAGCTATGAGGGCATGAGTGCCAAGGTGTGCTTGGGAATGCTAACATGTGCCATATAGTGTAAAGGCATGTTAAACTTGCTAGGATGTGCCAAGTGTTAAGGCATGCCAAGATGTGCAAGAGTGTGACAATGTGTGTGGGGTATTGCCAAGGAAACAAAAGGGAGAAACAAGTTAAACTACAAGGAAATGAACACATAAGAGGGTGAATAAGTCATTAATTTACCTTTTCCATGAGGGGCATGCTAGGCACACCAACACTAGGTGCCAATAGGTGCCAAGCGAAAAGTGTTAATGCATTCTAAGTGTAAAAATCTACCTTTGTTGCTTCTCATAAACTTTCCAATAATTGATCTCAAATAGATTTCATATTAAACCATGCCAAAGCATACCAAGTCATCTCAATGCATTCCATACATGCTAAGACCTGCCAAGACCAACACGTGCCAAGTGCCAATGTGTTTCAAGGAGCGTTATGCATGCTATGAAGTGGCAGGGCATGTCAAAGAGTGCTAAGGTGTGTTAGAGAGTTCCAATGCATGTTGAGGAGTGTTAGGGAGTACTAGGACAATGCAAGGGAGCACTAGGTCAAAATGCATGGAAGTGAATGAATATGAGGGTGTGTCAGGGAGTGTCAATGAGTGCTAGTTATCATGCCAAGGAAGGAGAGACAAGGAATGCTAAACAATGGTAAGGAATTCTATGGAATACCAGGGCATGTAAATAAGTGCCATATTATGCTAGGAAGTTCCAGGGTGTGCTATCATGTGCCAAATAGTGCCAAGGCATGCTAAGACATTATAGGTGCAAAGGCATGCTAGGATGCGCAGGGTATCAGGGTATACCAATATGTGTCAAGGAGTGTCAAGGCAAGAAAATGAATAAGCAAGCTAAAATCCAAGGAAATGAAAACATAAAAGGGTTAATAAGTCAGAACTTTGTCTTTTTCAAAATCGGCATGCTATGCACACTAATAATAGGTTCCAATACATGCCAAGGTGTTCTAGGGCATGCTAGGGACTACAAGGCATGCCAACACATGCTATGAGAGTGTTACGATATGCTAGGGCATGCAACCATGTGCTTGGGCATCCTAGTCATGGAAATGTGTTCTAGGTACAAATATATTCCATGACATGTGAGGTGCCAAGGAATGTGTTAGTGTGTGCCAAAGCATGTTAAGGTGTGCTAGGAGTGTTGAGGAGTGTTCTATCTCTCTCATTAATAGAATTGGCAAATCTTACTTATGTATTAAATAATATAGTTACTACACACACTAGTGGAACTTTGTCTAAAGGGAATTTTCTAGATAATAAACCTAAAATAGATGAATCATGTGTTGACTCATAGGAAAACTATATTCTCATTACTTGAGGGAAATGATATACAATAATTACTTCTTAACAAATTGACTGAATCTAACCACTATGGCCTTAGACAAATAATAAAAAAGACTCCATAACAATGGTCTTGAATTGTTATCTTTGGAAAAAAAAATATAGTAACATGCACGTAACGTCATCAAAAACACATTGGAAGGATCAGTGATGACAAGCATTTTTTGACCGTCACCAAAAGTAACAAAAAAGAGCATTGGTGACGGTCAATAAAATATCGTCACTAGAAGTGTCACCAAAGAGAGAATTAGTGACAAGCCTTTAACGACCCTCACCAAAAGTGTCATTGAAAATGGCTTTGGTGACAAACCTTAAAGGACCATCACTATACACACTTACAATAATGCATTTTTAAGGACCCTCACCATATGTGACATTGGTGACGAAACTTAAAGGTCTGTCATAGGCATGACTCTCACCAATGACCTTTTTTGTTGTAGTGTACCTAGAACTTCTTTTTCTTAATATGGCTATCATGCCAAACCTTTTCTCTTACTTTCTGTACCTGCTAATGAAATCCTGCTATAAATCTATCCTACTTCAAAGCAATAAATTGTGACATTCTTTCCTTCATTATGTCAAGGTATATCATATCTGTAAAAGCTGTAATCCTCCGGCTAGGCACGATGCACTCCATGGGCATCACAACTTCTTGCCCATAAACTAACATTAATGGTGTCTGACCTATCAATTTTTTACATGTGGTCTTATAAGCCCATAACACTACTGCAATTCTAAGGTCCCAGTCATCTCTATTCACATTGCATACCCTAGTAAGTGCATTCTCCAAAATATCATTAATTTTTTCTACTATTCCACTGGCTTGAGGATGATAAGGGGTACTCTTCTAATGATAAACTTGGAACTCCTCAGTCAATGCTTCAATAGTCTTATCCAAGAAGTGTGAACCGTGGTCACTCATCAAAATCTTTGGACATCCAAATCTAGACAATATGTACTCAAAAATAAACTTTGCCTCATTCTTTGCGTTGTAGTCCCTTATTGGTTGTGCTTTGGCCCATCTTGTGAAGTAATCAGTCGTTGTAATTATGTAGCTTGCACCAGTCCCCTTTCTAGGTGGGTCAATGGGTTCAACAAAATTAATGGCCCACTTATAAAAGGCCTGCATTATAACTTTTGGTACCAATGGCATCTCATCTCTACTTGAATTCTTCCCTGTTCTTTGACATACATCACATGCTCTACAATATTCCTTCGCATATTTATGTAGTGTAGGCCACCACAATCCTGCTCTTAAAATCTCTTGTGTAGTATTTTTCCTGCATATTTTCCATGACCTGTGCCACCATGAGCCCCTCCTAGAATCATTTGTCTTTGATGTTCAGGAACATATCTACACAGTATCTCATCTAGTCCCATCTTATATAATGTCCTGCTATTAATGAAAAGGCAGTTGCCTTAACCACCAATTCCTTCTTTTTTTGCGTAGTATACTCTAAAGGAGCCATTCATTTTGTCAAAAACTGAATGATATTTGTGAAATGGTCATCTACAACTCTGATTGCAAATAACTACGCACCAGGGAGATTATCCTCTATGTTGGTTGGTTCTTCCCCTGATTCTAGTCTTGACACATGGTCAAGTCCTGCATTCAATATCCCTAGTTTAACAATGTTCTCAAAGTTATATTTCTAGAATAACAGTAACCATCTACAAATATTTTCTCCTGAGATAGATTTATTAACCAAATACTTCTGTGCAGAATGGTCTATAAACATTTTAAAGTTTGATCCTAGCAAACAATGTCTAAATTTCTGCAAAGCATATACCATGGCCAGTCCTTCCCTTTCTGTAGTGGTGTACTTATTTTCTACTTTAGATAACTTTCTATTTGCAAAATATGTAGGATGGTCAATTTATCTTACACCAAGTTGTGCCAATACGACTCCCAAAACTATACAAGATGCATCCACGTGGACATGGAATTCCTTCTTCCAATTAGGGAAGACTAGTATAGGTGCAACTACCATTTTTTCTTTCATTATGTCGAGGCTCTTCTACCATTGTTCATTCCACTAAAAAGTTACATCCTTCTTCAACAATTTCTCCATAGGCACAATGATCTGAGCATACCCTTTAATGAATTTCTTGTAATATGCAGTATGTCCCAATGTAGTGCGAAGCTATCTTACTATCTTAGGTGGAGGCAAATTCACAATGATAGCAATCTTAGTACGTACCACCATTAGTCATTTCTTACAGACAATATGTCCTAACAATATGCTGAAAGGTACACAAAATATGCTCTTCTTTATGTTCAAGGAGATCTTATATTGTCTACATGTGTCGAGCATAAGTCTTAAACTTCCAACATGTTTTCTCAACAATCCAAATATTGTCCAATCATCAAAATATACTTCTAAGAACTTATGGATGTAGTCCTTAAAAGATGCAACCACCACTATAGAAAATATAGCAAGGGAATTCTTTAATCCAAAAGGCATTACTATGCATTGACATGGGCCCCATTTTGTACCAAATGTGGTCTTATGCTGATCTTCAGGTGCAATCCTAATCTGATGATAACCTAAGAATCCATATGTAAATGAGGAAGTTTGCTGACCTCCTACATTGTCTAGAACTTCATCTGTGAAAGGTGTAGGGAAGGGATCATGTAAACATGCATCATTCAACTTTCTCAGATCCACATAGATTCTAATCTCTCCTTGAGTCTTCTTTTCTTGCACGACCATAGGACTCACCCATTCTGATTCTTCTACTAGTTCAATAATTCCTGCTACTCTCATCTTATCAAGCTCTACTTTCACCTTCTCCTTATACTTCAAGTTCAACATGTAAGGTCTTCGTTTGACTAGCTTCGCATCAGGATTAAGGGGAATATTCATGACTCCTAGATCTCATAAGATACCTTTCATATCTAAAAACTTGGTGGGGAATAGTTCCTAATATTCATGAAGTAACTCTATAACTTTATTGGCTATCTCCTCATCCCAGTAGTCTCCTATTGTGCAAACTTGGGTTCCTTTTTTGATCCTACGTTCACCTTCTTGGTCTTCAGTGGCTTCGTTATATTTGGAAATTCTAGCTCAAGTCTAGTTACTTCGTGGTATCCTTCTGACTCTGCTATGTCAATGTTGCGAGGGTCTTCTTCTTCATCTGGAATAAGGTTATAACACTCTAGTGCATTTTCTATCTCCGCATCCCAATGAGGTTGCTGCCATGTTAGTGGGGTTACATTCTAAAAGATCTTCTTGATTGTCTAAAGGGCCAAATCTATGTATGGACAATCATCCTCAAAGTTGAATGTTAATATGAAGCCATTAACCATGTCTTCCCACTTCTTGGTACCATGTCAAAGCTCTTTTTCTAGGTACTAGTTCATAGGGATTGTCTCTAATGTATGAATGAACCCATGTACCCATTCTTGCTGTGGAATCTCCTTCCATGTTGTAGTGCATATCTGGATATGTTTCCTAGGATTAGTTTCACCATCATATTTTATCTCTATCTTTTTATTTATCTGTCCAAACCTTATCCACATCAATCTTCAACATTCCTACCAACCTCCTATATTCTTCTTGTGTGCATTCCACCATCTAGCAGGAGTAGCTTTCAGGGCTATATCCAAGGCTGACAATCTTTCAATTTTTGAAACTTGTTCTTCATAATCATTAAGAAAAGTATTTACATCATCTAAGCCATCATAAGAAGGTAGGTTACATATCTAAGATATCATACAATGATCTGACTTGGTAATTCTTACACAACGCCTTGTGGATACTTGATGCAGCTTATTATGCAAGTTTTCCAACTCTTCTTCTGAGTCTGAGGTACAAGAACTATCATGCTCCCAACTCAACTTTCCCTCTACAGTAGGGTTAACCCAATCTTGTTCTTTTGTTGTCATTTGATAGATATTGTCTATGTCAGCTGCGCAATATCCTTCTTTGACTGGTTTTGTGTATCTTACTCCTTTTGATGGATCCAAGGGAACAATTAATCTCATATTATTTCTTTCAAATATCATCTATCTATTCTTCAAATTAATTATGGCCATATTGTAAAGTTCCGAGTCAATTCCAAGTAATGTAGGATAAGGGTTACTGTCATCGAAAATCTCTATTACTTCAAATTCAGCAGTAGTGCAAACTCCTTCAATATTCACTATGACACCTGGTAGTCTTCCCAAAGGAAAGATATTTTGGTTATTTGTCATTCTTAACTGAATAGGTAACCATTGTAGCTTCAACTTACCCATTAATTCCCATGTCTTCTTCGTCGAGACATTAGCATCCTATCCCAGATCCAAAATAATTTGATCCATCTCATACTCACTTATCTACGCACTAAGCCTCATTTCTCTTTTTTCGATGAAAATTATTGACTGCGTGCATATCACTTCATGGTGTTTATTTATATGCATAGGAATCTATAAACTCCTGAAGCCCTTCTACAGTCTTTTTATCCCTTAATAATTTCATACAAGGCTGCAGAAAATATTTTAAATTGCTTGCTTGATTTGTTGAATCATGGCCTTGTATCGAAGCTTAATTCTATATCAAAGCTTATGATACTTTGTAGTTACTTTTTTGATCAGGCTTTGGTTGTGCATTGAAGGTCGAAGCTCCAACATCCATAAAACTTCACTGTGCTTCCATAAATACTTCTTTTTCTTCCTGAATATCAAAAGAAAGAACTTTCACTTCTAGTGACACTACTAATTCGAGGTTCATTGGTCCTCCTTTCAGTAGTCATCATTTGAATATTCTGTGTCAGCGGCTAATTCCTTTTTCTTACATATTCACCATAAGTACATGACATTATTCAATTACGTGGTCAAAGGATTTATAGTACTTACATGTTGTTGTAGGGTTTTGACAGTCTCTCGCAAAATGACCTTCCTGGCCGCAGTTATAGCAAATGATCTATCCACGTCCTCGACCAGCTCAAGCACCTTGACCTCTTCCTTGGTAACCTCCTTAACCATCACATTGTCCATTGTTCTCATGTCCATCCTCTTCTTCTTGCATTCTATAAGTGTTAACACCTCCCTTCATCATTAGTTCATATGCCCAACAATTATTTTCATCATGTCCTACTAACTTACAAAATTTGCAATATATATTCCTTGAAGTTTGTACATATTTTTATAACAAGTAGCAATCTTCTGAATGATGTTGGCATCTAGTCTTACATATTTTGCACCATAGACTGGATCCTACATTCAAGGGATTTAGTGCTCCACCAGCCATGTAATCCCTGAAGATAGGACATTGTTCTTTAGAATGGCCCTCTGATCTACACTTTGTACACCATACTTCTTCTCTAACTTATTTTCTTTTCTTGATGCCTTGTATATGTACGGTTAGGTTTTCCAACTGACTCTAAACTTTTTGCATGCCTGCATTAGTATCTCCTATAGGCAAAGCTTCCAGTTTCATTACAATCTATAGAGCTTCGACTTGTCTTCATATCTTTTGTTACGTTAATGGCAATCTGATATGCGGTAGCAGCACAACTATAAACCATTCTTAATGTTACTGTGGAGCTATGTCAAAGTTTACTTGATCTAATAACAATTTAAATCTCTTATCAAACTCCCAAACAGACTTAATAGGGTTCTGTTTGATCTCTTTCAATTCAGTGATGCATTGCAACTTAGACTTTAGCTTCTTAGACTCTCTTATCGGTGCTTCTTTAATATTTGCAAATGTTCTGATCTGATTATTTGAATACTTCATATTACATTTTAATTATCTATCTCAAAACGTTGTAACAAGTTGCGCTTTATTTATATTTTCATTGTTGATCTGCTTTGCAGTCCATACATCTTCACATAAAAACCAAAATTGTTATGGTTCCTCCAATCCAATCCCTTGAAAACAAGTAGCTTAATATCATTAGCCATACTTATTCTTGGAGGAGGAGTGGGACGAGTAAGGGGAGGGGGATGGGGCTGGGGGCTAAGGGGAGTAGGGGGAGCGGGAGAGCCAAAAATACCCTGGCTATTACTGGATTCTGGCTTCTGTGAACTCTCAGGCTAGGAAGGTGAATATTTTGAAGTTACCAGGGGTTTATCAGGGTGGCTATCATCTCTTTCACTTTCATATCCATTCAAAAGAGGAATATACTCGGTCTCTACAAAGGTCTTCGGGTCTTTTCCACGAGATCTCTTTCTGGTATCTACTATATATCTCTTTCAACTTCGCATTACTAGAATCTCTAGCTCAGATTAATTCTCTCTTCTTTCAAACATAAGTAAACTAGCAATTTTTCTGCATCCATAAAAATCCCTTTTCACGTAGAAGCATCTTAATCCAAAGTTTCAGAGATTTTAAATAATCACCTCATGGTCCTTTAAATAATCCTCATTTCGCTTCGTTGTAGGACACGATCGAGTCTACTACAAACTCAGTAATTAATCCTCCCAAGATTCTATCAATCCAGATGTCAATAGCCCTTGAAATCCCATTGTCAGTGCTCTTGAGTTGTTATATCAGTTCAGGCATCCACACCATAGGTTCTTTGCCCTTAAAACAGTTATTTCTATCGGCCAACCTTGGTATCCACTCATACAGTTCGACAAGAAATGAAGTGAAGAAAATTTCATATTGATCTGTAAAAATATACTTCTGTAACCAAGATTCGGATGTTAGGCAAGGGTTTTTATTCTCTTGATCTGCAAAATATCGTTCTTTAGGCTTTATCCAGTCTTGAATCTCTTTCTTCGATGGGTACCACATCCACATATCCCTCAAATAGATCCTGGTCCCGGCAATGGAACCATTTTTTGGCTTGGTGGCCTAGGTTCGATTTATACTATGCACCAAAAAAACCCTTAATCACTGGCCCTTTCGGCAATGACCTGCAAGCAGATCACAGTCTCACCCAAAGGGACTATGGGAGGGTGCAGAACCAAGTTTCTGTAGCCTTGAAGGATTATGATATGTGGTATTTTTTATGTTATCTTATTCTTAGCATTCATAGATTACTTCGTCGCATTAGATTAATCACTTAACATGTCATATAAACCATAAACCATTACTATGCTGAAGTAAAATGTAGTTGTACTAATTGTTAACAGATAACAAGCAAATACACATATACACGTCAAGATGCCAAGAATTACTATGGTTCACCCCAGTATATGGATACGTCCACAAGAACCCTTGCTTAATATAAAGAATCTTTGGAAACAAATAGTTCTTTGCCTGCACACTAAGCTACAGGTTGTCTGCGGACTCAACTGTAGAATCAGGCCTCTGCACACTCAGCTGCAGAGACTCGCCTTCTTCTACCAACTGAAGATCACAACAATTCAATCATAGCAATGATCTCGATCATAAGATGATTCTCTTCTTATTATTTTACCCTATATATACTATTACATCGAAGGGTTACATCATTACAATACCATGGTCCATATACTATGGACTCCCTAAAACAAGTAGTTTGGTCCCAAAACCCATTGATCCTTTACATCATTACAAAAAGGAGGGGCTTTGGCCCATCCTGAAGCCCTTGCGATACCGCGTGATATATTCAACATGCTCCATTGTGTGGTCCACTTTGCGCTCCGTTATGCACTCCACCCCATAAAACGCAGTCTTTGTCAAAATCTAAACCAAATTGGATTGCACCCAACATCTTATCCATAACAAAAATGATCCAACCACTGCCACCAACACCTACTCCTAAGCTAGGTGTGAGTCCTCCATAGTGAAAACCATCCCACTATTAACAAAAGACCTGCTAGTTGGTTTTCACCATATCTGATAAATTCGTATGGGTCACGTGAGTAGTTAACTAAGCGCTCCTTCATTTGGAAAAAAATGTTCGCAAAGGGTGACAACTCCTCCAAAGATGAACTTTTACTTTTTGAAAACACATTTCAAACTTATAACGCAATAGAATTTATAGAATAATATGCAAACATTTACATTCTAAATGAAATTGAGATTTTATTACCTTTAGGTTCAAGTTTTTAATTACTATGTATTATTTTCCATTTTTTTTAATTATAAATTTGTGTGTATAGTATTTTTCATTATTGTTTTAAAATAATATTTTTTTTTTATTTTTATATATATAACATGTATATTATAACAATTGGTATGTATCTTGTTTGGGAAAACATCACAATAATTAAATCGACAGGGCGATTTCAAGATAGTTTAATTATGAATTAGTCAACCATATAAATTAAACAAGTGATAAATGTCCATAGGAATTAATTCATCATAACAATCAAAACGTTTTCTACATGATACATCTCATGTTGCTAAAATTTAAGAAATAAATAAATAAATTATAACTTTATTTTAAATTACTGGTATTATTACTAATTATAAAAATGATTACTATATATGTTAAACATTTATACATTTAAAAGAACATATGGAACAAGATTTTTGAACATGGAGATTTAGCCTCATTCTACCCAATACTATGGGGCAATACCATGGCTTATCAATACCATATGCCGATAATTCACTTTATATGGCACTTGTTCATATAACGTTTTTTTAATTAATCAATTTGATTAAAGGACGAAAATGGCATAACTACTTTAGAGATAAAACTTAACCTTTGATTTGTGTATACTACTACGAATTTTCTAGAATATTCTATGGAGGTTAAATCCCTACCATCTACCTAATAATTACCGATGATTAAATTAAAATTTTAGAAGCCCTATTCCAAAATAGACATGCACTGAAAAAAACTAAAATATTAAATATCATATTATTATTAATAAAAATCATGAACATTATTATAAAAATAACAAATATTTTACAAATAAAAAAACTTTCAATAGAAATGACATAGGAGAACTTTTGTCTTGTAGTTCATAATAGCCCAAAAAAATTAAGATAAAAATTAATAAATGAAAAAACCAATCAAAAGATTACCAACCATAACAACAAACCATATTTATTAAAATTAAATATATAGAAATATTTATTAAAAATTTATATATAGAAACAGATGACTATAAAATTAATAAATGAAAAAACCAATCAAAAGATTATTAACCATAACAACAAACCATATTTATTAAAAATAAATATATAGAAATATTTATTAAAAATTTATATATAGAAATAGATGACTATATCTCGTAGACAACCCATATAATTTATAAATTTACTAATTTCATGACCAAAGTTTTATCGTTAAAAATGTTTGAACTAGTAGCATATTCAATTTTATTGAAAAACGTGTTAAACATTAATTCTACTTAAAAAAATGCTTGAAGAGACACACACTTGTTACAGAGAGCTTTCTGTATATTATTTTTAAAATCGTTGATTCGAACCATGGGATTAAATATATTAAAATTGTTAAAATGTCGGTCGTCCACCCCATTCTTCTATATTGGTTAGTTGTTTGTGTGAGGATTGAGAAAAAGAAGGCCATGACGTAGTTAAGGGACTCAGAGAACCCAATGACAAAAGGCCGAGCACATACTTATCTTCTATACATACTTTATTTGAGAATATCATTGAAAATCTAAAGTGTGGTCATTACTTCTACTAGTGGACATACTTTTATTTAACAACTGTTCATTCAGTTGGCTTTGCAATTTCAATCCATCACAAAAGCAGTTGTTTGAAAACAATCCAATATAACCATTTTCAGTTCTTTTTCCACAATTTCCTGGCTTCAACATAAGATTAATAACAATTCTAGGTTATTCTATGGTTTCAAATGATATCTCCGCTTATTTATGGACTTTGTTTTTCATTTTTGTTTTGATGGACAAGCCTGTGACGAAAAACATATGTATCTGAAACAACTAAACTTGTGCTGTTGGGACTGCATATAACACAAAGCCATACTTTATGTATCATTTTTCATATAGTTGAGCATTAAACAAAACAAAACAAAAAAAATTATTTCTACATATAAAAATGTGAAATATAAGAGAGGATGGAGTTGTGGTGACTGCAACTATGCAGATGAGAGTTTAGCTTTTGTGAAGGGTTGGGCCTGAAAAGCCTCTAACCACTCTAATATTAGTTATAGATGTGGAACTGATAGACTATTTAGAGGACCCATTAGAGGGCCTCCAAACTTGGACTTACCCTAGTATGCCCTCCCCTTTGATTCCTTTAACATCTTGGGAACATCTTAGGTCTTTCTAGGCCCTACCTCCTAGTATAGTATGCGCAACTCCCTCCACATTGTCGACTCCTCTCTCAATAGCACTCTCATGCTCCCACAACAAATACCATCCTCCCTCATCGCCATCTCCGTTAGTGAACACTCACCAAACGACTCCTACTCCAAATCTACCTTGTCATGAATCCTCCATAACAATGACTTATGGTTACTTATGCTCATCTCTATCTCTACCTGACATTTTAGAGGATTTGGCTACCCTAGTTTTGGTAATCAACCCCTATCTACCTACCACCTCTTATGATTTCCTTTGTGACCTCCTTACCTTGGATATGCTTAGTGGGGGTACCTCCTCAAATAGTTGATTTCCATCCCTCCAACTGGCATCGAAAAATGCCTCCAAAACAAGTAAAAAAAGTGTGAAAAAGAAGGTGGAAGAGTTAAATCAAGTTACAGGTGTAGGTATCAAGTTGAATGATATCACTAAGATGGAAGAGACTAAAATTGTTAGCCTTTTTGCTAGTAAACAAATGGACATGGTGCTTATACAGAGCTATATGACAAAGCATTTTTCTCATGTGCTAGGATACTGTTAATTTTAGGTATGTTCTATGCGACAGCAATTTATTTAAATTTTCACAGTTAGCAATCACATCAGCATTACGATAAACTGCAGATAGAACATAAATATAAAACGCAGAAGACAAGCCAAGACAAGAGGACACAAGATATGGCGCGAGCCAAGGACAAACCCCACAATGTGTGGGGAAACCCTTTGGTCAAATCTTCTTTTATCTTAAAAGTTCAACAGAGAAGGAGAGAGAGAGAGAGTACATTTACAACAAAAGTCAATACTTTGACTTATCTAGATCTAGCATAGATCATTTCGTATGATGAGATCAGTTGAAGACATTCTGCTTCAACTGATTCTCAAGGTGACTCCTTCACCTATCGTCGTGCTGCATCTCGTCCATTTGCTGCACATTACTATGTAGCACCATCATGCTGCCCATGATCATCATGCTGCTCATGCTCTCATACATCACTGTGCTGCACATGATCTTCATCATGTTGCCCATACATCATGCTGCCCATGATCACTGTGCTGCCCTTACATCAAGATGTCCATGACTTCATACTTCATGCTGCCCATGATCTCATCATTAACACACTGCACATATAGTGCTGATACCTCTTAAGTTTGTATGAAACCTAGGTTGATAATTAAAGTTGGTAGTCTTGAGAGTTGCAGCATTCTTGTTACAATACCAAGGATCATCACTGCAGATGGCCAATTAAGGAGGAGAGTTGGTGACAGTGTCTGCCCGAGCTGAAGTGAAGAAGGCAATACTAGATGAATTATTGTCCCTTGAAATAGTTATGCGAGGATTATACTCCAAGTTTGGCACCGTGCATAGGGCAGTCATCCATCTCAACGGATGGCAGGAGCGATGTGCTAGAAGAGCACATATCTTGACGAACTTGCATGCTGTTGTTGATTACATGCAAGCATGGATGATGAGGTACAAGGGAGCCCCGCTTCACTTGCCTAAGATGATGAAGGCCAGTGCGGTTGAGTTGAAGGCACATATCCGGAGTCAGGTCTGGAACTATGAAGAGCTCCCACATCTCATCACTAGTATACAGGCTTCCCATCCACGTGTGTTCAAGAGTATGGATGTTGTGGTGCGTGCACATGTGATCCCATCTATTGGGACTCTCACCCATGTGAAGACAAAGGCACAGGTCTGACTAGGTCTTGACTCGTACTTCGACGAGTTGATGAGCATTGCTACCAGCCCAGACTTACCCATCAGTGCAAACATCATGCACAAGTATGTTGTTAGTCCAACCACATTGAAGACAATGATGTGCATGCTTACAGACAAGTTGGAAAGAGGAGCCCGAATAGTGTACCTAGATGCTATGGAGGAAAGAGTCAGGTTCCAGAAAGATGTCACCTTGGAGCACACAGACACCATCAAGGACTACCGATCTTGGCATCAATATGTTACTGTTGATCAGCGCAAGGATGTTGAGGAGTTGGACTTCCATGGTTGTCTAAGTCATAGTGATGTCTAGCATGGCTTTCTCAAGCCATTTTGTCTCACTTGGGTACATGTGCATTGTAATGTAACGTCATGTCAAGTGTAAGTCTAAGTGTCGATAGTTGGATGTAACAGTTATAGAGTAGATGAAGAGTCGTGAGGGTAGTTGAACTATCACAAAGGGTAATGTCAAAGTGTCACCCCACCCTTTGTTATAAATAGTCCCTCATAACTCATTGTATAGGCTTTTGGTTAGCGAAGCTTCCAATAAGACTATCCTGGAGAGATCTTGGATAGTATTGTAATGAACCTTGGCTTCTCCACTACGCAGAGCTAGTACATCTCTTTGGAGGAGCAGGAGGTTGTGGCCATAATGTTCTACTATCGGAACTAGTGGTTGGAGATGGATGTATTGTATGAATGGAACATACACTTCTTAATATAACAAGAGCCAACAAATTTCATGCATATGTTGTATTCTATTCTATTCTATCTGGTTTACTCTAAATGATATATGTATTGGTTTGCTTATGCATGCATGTATAACTATATGTGTATGTATGTATGAATCTTTCTGAAATGTGTTGTTGGTTTAACCATCACTTTGGATTGCTTGCTAACCTGCCTTCCATGTTGCGATGTATCTTTGCTCGTGTGTTTTTTTCTTAACTACATGCTATCATAAGTTTCCAAGGGGCACACACATCTAGCACATTAGGGTTGAGATGTGTGTGCCCCTTGGAAACATACAAAGTTATCTTACTTGCCTCTGTGTGAAATCACGGCCAAGGCATTACCATATGAACCACTACTGGGAATCCTACACCAAACGATCTAAGGTCTAATTGGGACTTCTTACCGGGGAGATCCCCTAACATGTTGGCGGGTCCAGCACCATCAACACCACCCTAGTGTGATGGGAATTCACTATTGTGATGATATCCACCACAAGTACAACACCTCAAAGGCTTCCTACAATTTCCCTTATTCTACTCCTCGGGTCGAAATCCATTTCCTTCGCTAACTACATTGAACTTCTTATAAGGTGCCACATTATCCTTGTCACCTGCATCCTAAATTCTTCCTCACTTCTTATCCCGCTTTCCTTTGGTATTCCCATTACCTTTCGAATCCCATTTAGGCTTAGACTTTTTCTTAGATTACTCATAACAATGCTTCATCTTCCTGATGACTTCTTCCAATGACCAAGGCTCATCATACTTAATCTGATATTTAAATGCTAAAGGAAATCCACCGATGAAGCTTTGGACCTTTGTCTTCTTATCCTTGAGGTAGGGTGCATACATCAATAACTCTAGAAACTTGGTTGTGTACTCTTTATCTGTCATGGAACCCATAAGCTCATAGAAATCGTTAACTTTCCCATGAAAATATCTCTCAGACAAGTAATTATTCCTGAATAGTGCTTAAAGCTCATGCCAACTAATCTCCTCTACCCTAATGCCTTTGACATGCTTCACATCTTCCCACCATCTATTTTCTTTTCCCTTGACACTGAAGACTTTTTTCTCGGATTTCATATCCTCTGAATAGTCATGCAATCCAAACAACTTATTCATCCAAATTCGTCATGCTTCTAAATATTTTGATTTCTTCACATGACCATCAAAATTAGGAGGCTTGGCTTTCTTGAACTCATATGGAAAACACTACTTCTTACTTCTCCTATAAGGATGTTGGTTGTAATGACAATGATGTCTCTCAGAATTAGAACTAGTATAAAATCCATGAGTTCTACCCCACCTTATATGTGTATCCAAATATCTACCCTCTATGACTATATCATCTTTTTTACAACATGTATCTTGATCGAGACCTCCTACCATATGCCCCATTAGTATTTTCCTCATGTCCATGATGGATCCTTAGCTGTCCCTACTTCTACGAATTTGAAAGGCTCTGAAGGATGAATGCATTAACCTCTGCTTTTTTTTCTTGAGCTCTAGAAAGCCTTTCCTTTTCCTCAATCAATCTACTATTATCTTCCTTACAACTTTTGATTTCCATCTTCAAACTTCTCAGTGTATTTACGATATCAGGAGAGTACTATTCTCCTTGCCACTGAATGAACCTATCCCATTCATTTGAATTCACATCATGCCTGTAAGGGGATTCATGTGAACTGTAGTCCCATATGCATTTATCCCATCCAGTCCAAGTTTTTGAACCTGGAAGCTGTTATACCACCCTGTAACGCCTCCTCCCACATTTACCCACTTTTACAAGCTCTCCAGTGTAAACATGAATTGAGTGTCACTATGATATGAATCGACCTCCAAGTTACCATTATGGAAGTTGGGCTGACTATCCGACAACTTATAGCCATCCCTTAGGGACTATAGACCACGCAGGAGCCTATCAACCACCCCAGGTGATCAATCCCTGAGCTGGAACTCTTTTTCATAGGATAAAATCCCCAACTGCACCCATAACACTACATGCATGTCATTGGGAGGCTATAATCGCATGCATGGGCCTAGTTGCCAGTTTTTATGACCGAAACCCTCAGTTCAGTGCATATGGTCATGAGATCTATGCCAATTTTTAAGGCAAGCCTCCATACCACTACTTAGAACTACCTGTAAATTTCCAGAATCACAACAATAAGGATAGCAATGACTTCTCAAGCTAGCTTCAAGAACAATTTTTAGACCATGCATTCATCAACCATCTAGTAACATACGAAATTATGAATGAGAATCATAACTAGAGAACATCATAAAGTCATCTTTACAACCATCATATAACCAAAATAGAAACCATGATAAATCAACCATAAAATCTGTATAATAAAAAGTATATGTGCTCACTAATTACACTAAAATAATAAATCATATTAACTAATGCAAAATAAAACCAATTTAAGGACTTCCACATACCACCCAACCATATATTAGGCTTAACCAAATCTATCTTTCAACCAATCACCACCACACTATATTCCAAGCATGAATGTGGGATCATAAAGGTTAAACAAAAACAGAACCAACGACGACTTCCAGAGGTCAAACCGCCTCAAACATCATCCATAGTTATTTTACCTATATGGTCCATACATCACTAACAACAACCAGATTAGTCTCTATCCAACCTGAAGCAACTATTCACCCACACCACCACCACCTTCACCACAGTTCAACATGGTGAGCTTAATGAAGCTACTATTGTTTAAGGGCTTGGGATGAGGACCCGGACCAGTTCTGGTTCGTCATAAAAGCTGTATGGGAAGCTTAGGCCGTCACAGACGATCACATGAAGAAGGCAACATTGGTTAGTGCTTTACAGGATCACGTGTTAACTTGGTATATCAAGTACTCTAATGATAACCCAAACGTTGGGTTGGCAGAGATCCAAACCACACTAAATAAAGAGTTTAGTAGGCCTAAATTTGAGGCGCAGTCGATTGTGGGGTTCAAGGAAATCACGACGAAACGAGGTGAGACACCTTGGGAATTGGATCAGAGATTGAAGTGTAAAATCCGCGAAGCTAATATGAACTTAATAGATGGACAACACTGCGGGTGGTTCGTGGCTTCGCTCCTACCTCACCTAAGGGTTGCACTGTCACAACGGAAGATTATGACCCAGGCAAAGGCCTTGGAGATTGTAATAGCACTGCATGAAACATCAATGCAAGATTCAAATCTGGGGGTTTAGCAGATCCATGCGCAGTTGCAAAATCTTTGCCTCGAAATGCAAAGCTTGAAGTAGGACAAAACAATTCGACCGGAGGCGTGCGAAGAGATATGGCGCTTGAAATGTAAGGGCCAGGGGCATGACAAAGACCACTGCCCGATCTTTTTGAACTATATTGTAGGAGGAGGACTGATGCCTTTGAGGCCAGAAGCCCAAGTAGGACCGAGCGTGGGGCCTGCATTGTGGTGTGATATATGTCAGTTAGCAGGGAAACATACGACTGATAACTCTCATTTGCTGTAGAAGTTTGTACAAACACAGTAGAAACTATTCTGCAACTTTTGTAGGTCAGTAGGGCATGATGAGTGCAACTGCCAAAGTTATGAATTGATGATGGACAAAAAACTCACCTATAGAGTTTAGGTAGAAACGCGGGCCCCTAACCAGAGCACTGGGATGGTGCAAATAGGTTTTCAAGGGCAAGGAAGAGGCCAAGGTGGAGGAGGACCTAGTAGAGGATAGGGACAGTTGATCTGTTACAATTGTGTAGGACCAGGACACTATGCCCATGAATGTACTCACCTAACGTTTCCATCGTGCAAATATTGTACACAGATTGATCATGAGATGGAGGACTATCCTACATTGATAGCGAGGATACGTGACAAAGGGGTGCTACCACCGTAGCCAACTCAGAACCTGCAGACGATGAGGGATGAGCCTCGTGAAGAGGATCCAAATGTGAATATAGTGCTCCGAATTGGAATTGTAATGGACGACGATAAGGGAAAATAGCTTGAAGATAGCGCATGGGTTCGCAAAGCTCCAGCGAAGGAGGTTGAATTTAATTTGGAGCATGCACGCGAAATGTTCATGGAAGCAAAAAACAGATTCACTGAGGCCTCTACCTCAAGGAGCCAGGATAATCTTGTTAAGGAAATGGACCCTTCTATGCTTACGACCTTTCTAGATACCTTCATGAAGTTGTTGCACGATAGTAAGGCTGTGAAGGGGTTATAGGAACTAATAAATAGATGCGTTGGAAACGCTCCAGGTGAACCACTCTTGGTACAGAAGTTTGGTAAGCATAAGGCAAGCACAGGGTGTGAGATGAGACTCACCGTGTAGATAGGAGAATATGAAATGGATTAGGTTATTCTGGATTTGGGGTCACACATGAACATTTTGTTGAAGCAGAATTGGGAGTGGATGGGGAGACTCGCACTGAAGTGGTCTCCAATTTAGTTAAGGATGGAAAATTAGCAGAAAATCATCCCCATGGGACAGCTGCAAGGAATAACTGTAGATATTGAAGGTGCGAATGCATTGGTTGACTTTGAAATGAAAGAAATTATGGATGATAGCAACCCTTACCCTATGCTCCTTGGCATTTATTCGGCTACTGACATGAATGGGGTAATCAACCTAAAGAAGCGAAAGATGATATTTGAAAAGAAATCACTTTGCATAATAGTACCCCTAGATCTTGCTAAAGGATCGCGCTGTACTGAACTAGTGTGTGATTATGAAAGCGATGAGGATTTGGACTGCATATATAAAATAATAGCGCGAGACAAATATTGGGTGAATCTGATAGCATATGGTTGAATTAAATGGGATCACGAGAGTTCCTGCACCTCAGTCTCAGATGAAGAATTAGAGCGTTGGCAGAATTGGCTACATGAAGTAACTACGCTGAGTTGTAACATGATGACCCGGCCGCTATGCTATTTGTCATCAAAGGTACAAAATTTGTTCACTTATGATGGCTTGAATGATGTGGATGTGTTTTTGGATGCATTTGAGAGGGAAGTATCAGAGAAGCAACGTTTCTAAGCTTTGGACTGGGCACTCCACACTACGCCCATGAGATGGTGGGGTATGCACAAGGGTAGTTTTGAGGACTAGCGCGAGTGTAGGAGGATGATGAGAACATGCTTTGGGAAGCCAAAGGTATGAGTGATAGACAAGTATGATGGGAAGGACGATTTGCGCGCACACTTGGCCAAATGGGCTAAGGCCTATGATGTGAAGCCCCAACCTGAATGGGTGGACTTGTTTTATCACACCTTGGATGTCATCCCAATGAACTAGTACTTGGAGACAGATCTCTGCCATAGCATAGGCGAATGGGACATTCTGTGCGAAGGATTCATAATGACATTTAGCTTCGAAGATGGGTTTGATTGTATTGATGAAGCGCTACAAGAAGTTAAAAAAGCAATCTTTAGGATACCACAGAATCCTTTGGATTTGATTCAACCCAATTGGACTACTCAGCTGAGACACGTGATGGAATGCTATAACGTGTCAGTCGAAGAAGAAGACGTGGAACCCCAAAAGATTGATATCCCTAAAATCGAGGGTCATCGCAAGGTCGAAGGACCACAGATTAAGAATCCCGATGTAACTGCACCATTGAAAACGAAACAAGTAAATATTGGTACGGAGGTAGAGCTGTAATTCACAAAGATTGGAGATTACTGGGATGATGTGATGGTAGATAAGGTTGCCAAATTGCTCCATGAATACTAGGATTTGTTCCCTACCAATTTTTTGGAGTTAAAGGGGATAATAGGAGACCTGTAGATCATGAAGATCACGTTAAAACCTGACCCAAAGCCGGTTAAGCAAAGATCTTACCATCTCAATCCAAAGTATAAGGAGAAGGTCCACCTAGAGTTAAATGAGAGGCTCGTGGTAGGCATCATTGAGCCTGTAGAAGAATTTGATTGGGTGAGCCCAATGGTGGTACAGGAAAAGAAGCAGAATGATGAAATAAGGATATGCATAGATCTCAGGAAGTTGAGTGACGCGTTCATGCATGATCCTTTCCCAACTCCATTCACTGATGAGGTATTGGATAATGTAGGTGGCCAGGAAGTGTGCTCCTTCACTTATGGGTTTTCTGGGTACCATAAGATCAAAATCTGGCCTAAAGATAGCAGCAAGATGACCTTCACGACTGAATGGGGCTATTTTTAGTACACTATAATGCCTTTCGGATTGAAGAATGCACGTGTGATTTTTGCACGCGTAGTCATTGCTGCATTCAAAGACTTCATTCATAAGTTTATGGAGGTGTACTTTGATGATTGGTCTATGTTTGGGTTGGTAAAATGCCATGTGGCCTGCCCTTAATGCTAGATACTTTTCGAAGGTACTAGATTGCACTCAATCTCAAGAAATGTCTTTTTTGTGTTCCTTTTGGGACTTTGCTGGGTCATGTGGTTTGTAGACAGGGACTGATGGTAGATCCCACGAAGATCGTAGTGATACTTAACTTGGAGGTGCCAAGGAGTGTGAAACAGCTACGCGCAACCTTGGGACATACTAGGTACTATAGGAAGTTTATCAAGGGCTATGACCAGATCACCACGCCTATGGAGAAGCTGTTGAAAAGTCACATTCTATCGGAATGAGGACTAATAGAAAAGCTTGGATGTGCTGAAAGGAAAAATGGTCACCACGCCAATTTTAGTCTTCCCGGATTGGAAGAAGGAGTTTCATGTACATCTAGACGCATCATGTATAGCACTAGGAGCAGTACTGACATAGTCTGGCGGAGGAGACTTGGACCATACTATAGTGTTCGTAAGCAGGAGGTTATCCAAGGCTGAGAAGATCTATTCCACCATTGAGCACGAAGGATTAGCCATGTTATACTCACTCTAGAAGTTTAGGCACTATTTTCTGGGTGGACATTTTAAAATGTATACAGATCATTCTGCGTTGAAATACCTCGTCAATAAGCTTGTGTTGGGGGGGAGAATCTGTAGGTGGTTATTATTGTTCCAGGAGTATGATTTTGAAGTTATTGTGTAGCCTGGACGACTGAATGCAGGACTAGAACATTTGTCGCGCATCGAAACAGGAGAAGAGCCCACTAATTTGGAGGAGGGGTTGCCTGATGCATAACTCTTTGCAGTGTGTATCACAGATGGTCACTTTGAAGACATCATACACTTCCTAACGACAGGAACTTCCACGGAAGGCTACACCGTCCAACAGAAAAAGGAGTTGCGATATACTTTTCTGTCATTGCTGAACATCTATACAAAATGAGGTCTAATGAAGTATTATGAAGATATGTGCCAGAGTTTGAAAGAATTAGTATCCTCGCAAATTCTCATGGGGGTGCCGCAGGAGGCCATTATGTAGGAAGAGAGACCGCGCAGAAGATTCTACATGCAGCGCTGTGGTGGCCAACCCTCCATCAGGATTCCAAAGCCTACTATAGGGCGTGCGATGTGTGTCAAAGGACTGGTAGGTCATCGCAGAGAGATGAGATGCCCCCGAACCCATAGATGACGTTACAACCTTTCGAGAAATGGGCCATATCTTTTGTGGGACCCATTCAACACCAAGGAAAGAATACAGGAGTGTGGCACATTATCACCGCAACTGAGTATTTTACTCAATGGGTGGAGGCACAGCCTGTGAAGGACTGCACAGGCATGACCACTGTGAAGTTTCTCTTTGAGTATGTACTAACATGATTTGGGTATCCAAAGGTTTTGATGAGTGATCACAGTACACACTTTCTAAATGAGACGATCAGCACGCTGGCAGAGAAATTTCAATTGTATCACTAGAAAAGCATGCCTTATCACCCACAAGTTAATGGGATGGTGGAAGCACTCAATAAGCTGCTGGAGAACATGCTGACCAAGGTTTTCAATGCTCAACGAAGTGATTGGGACCTACACATACCCACAGTACTATGGGCCTATCAAATGACATGCAAAACATTGACTGGGCAAACACCCTTTAGGCTTGTATATGGTGTTGAAGCAGTGATGCCCATGGAATACATTGTGCCTAGTCTGCACATAGCGGCACTCACGAGTATGATAGATCATGGAGCCCTGGAAGAGAGGCTCATGCAACTTGCTAAGCTTGAGGAAGAAAGATTTTTGGCTGGATTTCACGAACAGGTCCAAAAGCAGCGTGGAAAAGCATGGCATGATCGATACATTAAACTACACACCTTTGAGGTAAATGATCTTGTTTTGTTATATGATAGCAAGTTTGATACATTTTCAGGGAAATTCAGAATGCACTAGCTAGGGCCCTATGTCATTAAGGAGATTACTGAGGGTGGCGTAGTTCAGTTGGTTAAATTGAATGGAGATCCCTTCCCAGGAAAGGTGAATGGTGGTCAATTGAAGCCATACACTCGTGATCCGGCCAGATGACTATTTGAAGGTAACATAGTCTTAGCGCTCTAGGAAGCTTAAAGGATGTGTGGGACTATAAACTACACTGCCCGAGTTGGGGAAGTGTGCGATTGGAGGATTGTGTGGAATGAGTCAATGTCACAGGGTTCACGACAACACGAAGAGAGCTACACTACCCATCGAGAAACCATGCATGTCTGCCAAAAAGTGACCGTTAAAGTCACTGTTCATGATTTGATGATGAGAATGCAGCCAAATGGAAAGGGTGGCAAACATTTAAGACAAAATTTATGGGTAAGATCCTTGGAAATGTTCCACCAATCCAGCATTAATTAACCGAATGTAGGGGGAACGGTCAGATTTGAAATCAAAATGGTATGCTTAAAGCCCTAGTTGGACGAAGCTTATTTGTTCATGACCTCCATTGAAGGAAAGCTTGCAAATCTTCACACGATTCAGAAGAAGCTTCAGGCTGACAGTTCAGGACCAGCGACAAAGTAGTTGGTTGAGGAAGTGAAGCAGACGGCCATGCAGTGCACTGCTAAAGTGGAAGTCATACAGGTTGAGTTGGGAGGTCTTCATGCCAATATATCTGCATTCACAAAGTGACTCGAGGGAGAGTCACCATGTTTGTGTTGGGGGCCTATTGGGAATGAGTTCCCCCAAGAGCAGTTTCGGGGCTAAATGCCCATGTTTTGGGATAATCTTGTAATAAAGTTGTAAAGTCTCCGCATTTTATGGTCGCGGAGCACGAAGGTGTCAAGAGTCATGAAGGGTTGTCTGCCCTTATTTTGTAAAGTGTCAAGTCGGTTATAAAGATCCACCCATGGTCCACAGACCATGCAGACCATGGGATTGTATAAAAAGGAGCTAAGTAAGTAAGCTCTAAGTAGTTAAGAAAGGAAGAAAGTAGCCAAATAGAGTGGAGAAGTCTAAGTGTTCTCAAGTCTTAGTGTAGGTAGAGGCTCTGCAGCTGAGTGCGCAGAGGCCTAGGGCAGAAGTCCGTAGCTGAGTGCGTGGACCCCTGTAGCTATGTGTGCAGGGTGGATAGAGTCTGTATTAAACTAGAAGACATTAATAAAGAGAAGTATTCTGCAATTACTATGTATTTAGTTCATGTCAATGCATCTAATCATATTGCGTTTTGGGTTTAATTTATAATGTTTATTTGATGTGTGCATATATGTGATTGTATCGGTTAATTGAATGCAAGTAAGGATATCAATTTACGCGGTGCTAATTGTGATTGATTAGTAAGATAAGTAAAACACTTGAGATAACTTGGGAGCCTATACAATACATTCTGATAGTTGCGCGAAAGTACCCAAACCACGGGTTAGGGCTACGTGAAGGTCAATCGTACACCTTCGCGGAGGTACTGAAGGGTGGAATAAAGGGTAGACTGACATAGCCCTAGGGCTTGGCAACCTGCACGAAAGTAGGGGGAGAGGGTATAAACCAACATCACGACCATCTCATGGTGCGAAAACTTGGTTCCAACATCCCCCCATACTGCTTTGGGTGAGAATTCAGTCCGTGCTCCGCGGGCTAATTCCGAAAGGGCCAGTAGTGTAGGGATTTGTTTGGCTAACTAATGCTGAACCTAGGTCAAGGCCCACAAAGCCAACAAAGTGTTAGGGAGTGCCAAGGAAAATAAGGGAGAATTAGGTCTAAATGCATGGAAATCAATGAATAAGAGTGTGTGATAGGGAGTGTCAACTAGTTCCAAGTGTGCTAAGGAGTGAGTGACAAGGTATGCTAGGCAGTTCTAAGTCTTGGTAGAGTTCCAAGGTGGCATGCCCCCAAGATGTGCTAGGTGCAAGGGTGTGCCAACATGTGCTAGGAAGTGCTAGGGAGCACCAAGGAAACACAAGGGAGCGCTAGGTCAAATTAATGCATGCAAATGAATGAATAAGAGTTTGTGATAGAAAGTGTCAGTGAATTACAAGTGTCTTAAGGAGGGAGTGGCAAGGTATGCTAGGCAATGCTAAGGCATGCCAGAGGTCGAGGAAACATGCCGAGATGTATTAGGTGCTACGGTGTGCCAATGCATGCCAAGGAGTGTTATGGTGTGTCAGGGAAACATAAGGGAGTGCTAGTTTCAAATGCATGGAAATGAATGAATAAGTGTGTGTGACAGGGAGTGTCAACAAGTTCTAGGTGTGCTAAGGAGGGAGTGGAAAGGTATGCTAGGTACTGCTAAGGAATGCTAGAGTGCCAGGGTGACATGCCAAGATGTCCCATGTGCGATAGTGTGCCAATGTGTGCCAATTAGTGTTAGGGAATGTCGCAAAAACACAAGGGAGAACTAGTTCAAAATGCATGGAAATGAATAGATAAGAGTGTGTGAGAGGGAGTGTCAGTGAGTTCCAATTGTGCTAAGGAGGGAGTGACAAGGTTATATGCCTGGTAGTGCCAAGTCATGCTAGATTGTCAGGGTATAACATGGAGTGCTAAGGTGTGTGAGGGAGTACCAAAGAATACCATGTAATGCATGGGATGCAAACACGCGCCACATAGTTCCAAGGGATTGTTAGACATGCCAGGTGTTATGGCATGTCAATATGTAACTATGTTTCTTATTTTGTTTATGGCCATGGTTGGACATGAGCCTTGTCTTTGTAACTTGTTAAGCTGTATGAGTTGAGATTCAACATGAGTAGTCTAATATGAGTTATAGGAGTTTCTTAAGTGAACAAGGTATAGTCTATTTGTAGTAACTGTAACTTGGTTAAGTTGTTGTAATCGAGGCAGGATTTCGTTGGGTTCCCATGTTGCAAAAAAAGTAAGGGTAGTTGTGAGGGCATGATAGCTAAGGACTGTCAAGGCATGCTAAGGAATGAAAAGGCATGTTAACACATGTCAAATAGTGTGAATGCTTGTCGAGGAGTTTTGCTGAGTGTTAGGGCATCACAAGGGATAACTAGATCAAAATGCATGGAAATGAACGAATAAGAGCGTGTGCCAGGGAGTGTAAGTAACTTCCAAGTGTCCTAAGGATGAAGTGTGTTAGGAGAATTTTAGAATAGAACTTGTAGGAGGCAAGCCTACAATTTTGATAAGGGGCCGAAAAAAGCAGTTTTAGACAAAGGGATACTTTGGGCTAGGCACAAAATTATTTTTTTAATGACTTGGTTGGTTTCCCAAGTCACAAAAAAAGTAAGGCTATCTATAATTCCATAACAACTAGGGAGTTCCAACGTGTGACTGGGAATGCCAAGAAGTGCTAACACATGCTAGACAGTTCCAAGGCATGTTAGGCATGCTAAGGCATGGAAATATGTGTTAGGTGCTAGGGTGTGGTGCCAATTCATTCTAGGGAGTGTTATGGAGTGCTAAGAAACACAAGGGAGCATTATTTTCAATTGCACGGAAATGAATGAATAAGAGTGTGTGATAAGGAGTGTTAGCGAGTTCCAAGTGTGTTAAGGAGGGAGTGATAAGGTATGTTAGGCAGTGCAAAGGCATGCTAGAGTGATAGGGAAGCATGCCAAGATGTACTAAGTGCCAATGTGTGCGAATACGTGCTAAGGAGTGTTAGTGAGTGCTAGGGAAACACAAAGGAGCACTAGGTAAAAATGCATGGAAATGAATGAATAAGAGTGTGTGACAGAGAGTGGCAACAAATTCTAGGTGTGCTAATGAGGGAGTGACATGGTATGTTGGGCAGTGCTAAGGCATACTAGAGTGACAAGGAAACATGCAGATTAGATGTGCTAGGTGCCAGGGTGTGCCAATGCCTACTAGGAAGTGTTATAAAGTGTCAACGAAACACAAGGGAGCACTAGGTCAAAATAATGCATGGAAATGAATGAATAAGATTTTGTGATGGGAAGTGTCAATGAGTTCTAGGTGTGCTAAGGAGGGGGTGACAAGATATTCTAGGTAGTTCTAAGGCATCCTAGAGGCCACGGAAACATGTGAAGGTGTGCTAGGTGCTAGGGTGTTCCAACGCATGTTAGGGAGTGTTGGGGAGTGCCACGAAAACACAAGGGAGAAATAGTTTCAAATTCATGGTAATAAGAGTGTGTGACAGGGAGTATCAATGAGTTCTAGGTGTGTTAAGGAGGGAGTGACATGGTATGATAAGTAGTTCCAAATAATGCTAGAGTGCTAGGGCGACATGCCAAGATGTGCTAGGTGTCAGAGTGTGCCATTGACTGCTAGGGAGTGTTAGGGAGTGCCATGGAAAAACAAGAGAGAACTAGCTCAAAAGTCATGGAAATGAAGGTCGAATAAGAGTGTGTAATAGGGAGTGTCAGTGAGTTTCAGGTTTGTTAAGGAGGGAGTGAAAAGTTTATATGCTAGGCAATGACAAGGCATGTCAGGAGTGGTAGGGTGTGCTAGGAAGTGTCAAAACATGGCAAGGAATGGAGGGGGTGCTAACACATGCCACATAGTGCTAAGAGATTGTTAGATGTGCCGATTGTTATGGAATGTCAAGATGTAAACTATTATACCTAGTTGTTTTATGGCCACGATTGGACATGAGAATTGACTTGGTAACTTGTAACTTGTTAAGTGGGATAAGTTGAAATTGTACGTGAGTAGTCTAAGATGATTTATAGTCAATTCTTAGGTGAACAAGGAATAGTTTATTTGTAGTAACCATAACTTAGTCAAGCTACTGTAGTCAAGGCAAGACTTGGTTGGGTTCCCAAGTCCCAAAAAACGTAACGGTAGTTGTTAGGGCATGATATCTAAGGAGTGTCAGGGCATGCCAAGGAATGAAAAGGCATGATAACACATGTCAGACATTGTTAATGCATGTTGAGGATTGTTAGGGAGTGCTAGAGCATCACAAGGGAGAACTAGGTCAAAATGCATGGAAATGAACAAATAAGAGTGTGTGAAAAGGAGTGTCAATGAATTCCAGGTGTCTCAAGGAAAAAGTGTGTTAGGAGAGGGTCAGAATAGGACTTGCAGAAGGGAAGACTATGGCTACAATAAGGAGTTGGTCAAAGCAATTTCAAGCAAAGGGAGATTTTTGGTTGGGCACAACATTTTTTTTCCCAAGTCACAGAAAAAGTAAGGTTATCTATGAGGGCATGATAGCTAGGGAGTGCCAAGGTGTGCTAGGGAATGCCAGGAATAACTAACACATGCTAGACAGTTCCAAGGCATATTAGGCATGCCAAGACAAGCCAATTGCTAAGGCATTCCAAGATGTCCAGGTTCCAAGGTGTGGTGCAAATGCATGCTACGAAGTGTTAGGGCCAAGTGTCAAGGAAACACAAGGGAGCACTAGTTTCAAATGCATGGAAATGAAGTGTCAGCGAATTCCAGGTGTGCTAAGGAGGAAGTGACAAGGTATGTTATGTAATTCCAAGACATGATAGAGTGATAGGAAGCATACCAAGATGTGCCAAGAACTAAGGTGTCCCAATGTGTGCTAAGGAGTGGTAGGGAGTATTAGGGAAACACAAGGGATCACTAGTTCAAAATGCATGGAAATGAATGAATAAGAGTGTGTGACAAGGAGTGTTAGCGAGTTCCAAGTTTTTCTAAGGAAAGAGTGACATGATGTGCTAGGTAGCACTAAGTCATTCTAGAGTGTCAGGGCAGAATGTGGCCAAGATGTGCTAGGTGCCAGGGTGTGCCAACATGTGCTAGGAAGTGTTAGTGAGTGTCAGGGAAACACAAGGGACCACTAGGTCAAATTAATGCATGCAAATGAGCAAATAAGAGTTTTTGATAGGAAGTGTTAGTGAGTTCTAGGTGTGCTAACGAGGGAGTGACAAGGTATGCTAGGTATTTCTAAGGCATGCTAGAGGCTAGGGAAACATGACAAGATGTGTTAGGTGCTAGGGTGTGTCAATGCATGCCAGGGAGTGTTATGGATTGCCAAGGAAATTCAAGGGAGCACTAGTTTCAAATGCGTGGAAATGAATTAATAAGAGTGGGTGAAAGGGAGTGTCAGTGAGTTCTAGGCGTGCTAAGGAGGGAGTGACAAGTTATGCTAAGTAGTGCCAAGGAATTCTAGAGTGCCATGGCAACATGCGAAGATGTGTCAAGTGCTAAGGTGTGCCAATGCATACCAGGGAGTATTATGGAGTGCCACAGGAACACAAGGGAGAACTAGTTCAAAATGCATGGAAATGAATAGATAAGAGTGTGTGATAGGGAGTGTCAGCAAGTTCCAAGTGTTCGAAAGATGGCATGACAAGGTTATATGCTAGGCAGTGCCAAGGCATGCTAGAGTGTTAGGGCATGTTAGGGAGTGCTAGGGTGTGTTGGGGAGTGAAAATAATGCCAAGAAATGCAGGGGATGCTAACACACGCCACATAGTGCTAAGGGATTGTTAGATGTGCCAGGTGGTCTGGCATGCCAACATGTAAACTATGTTGATTAGTTGTTTTATGGCCGTGGTTGGACGTGAGCCTTGACTTGGTAATTTGTTAAGTGTCACAAGTTGAGATTGGACATGGGTTGCCTAATATGAGCTATAAGCAGTTCTTAGGTGAACAAGGCATAGTCTAGTTGTACTAATTGTAACTTGATCAATCTATTGTAGTCGAGGCGGGATTTGGTTCGGTTCCCAAGTGTAAGGGTAGTTATGAGGGCATGATATCTAAGGAGTGCCAGAGCATGACAAGGAATGAAAAGGTGTGCCAACACATGGAATATAATGTCAATGCATGCTTAGGAGTGTTAGGGATTCCCATGGGAACACACGGGAGAGCTAGCTCAAAATGCTTGGAAATGAATGAATAAGAGTGTGTGCCAAGGAGTGTCAGTGCATTGTAGGTGTCCCAGGGATGAAGTGTTTTAGGAGAAGTTTAGAATAGTACTTGCAAGAGGGAATCCTATGGTTGTGATAAGGCCTAGACAAAGCAATTTCAAAGAAAGGGAGATTTTGGTTTGGGCACAACATTGTTTTTCTAATGACTTGGTTGGGTTCCGAATTTGCAAAAAATGTAAGGTTGTCTATGAGAGCATGTCAAATAGGGAGTGCCAAGCTGTTCCAGGGAATGTAAGGTTCCCAAGTTGTTGAAAAATATATAGCTAGCTATGAGGGCATGAGTGCCAAGCTGTGCTTGGGAATGCTAACATGTGCCATATAGTGTAAAGGCATGTCAAACTTGCTAGGATGTGCCAAGTGTTAAGGCATGCCAAGATGTGCAAGAGTGTGACAATGCATGTGGGGTATTGCCAAGGAAACAAAAGGGAGAAACAAGTTAAACTACAAGGAAATGAACACATAAGAGGGTGAATAAGTCATTAATTTACCTTTTCCATGAGGGGCATGCTAGGCACACCAACACTAGGTGCCAATAGGTGCCTAGTGAAAAGTGTTAATGCATTCTAAGTGTAAAAATCTACCTTTGTTGCTTCTCATAAACTTTCCAATAATTGATCTCAAATAGATTTCATATTAAACCATGCCAAAGCATACCAAGTCATCTCAATGCATTCCATACATGCTAAGACCTGCCAAGCGCCAACACGTGCCAAGTGCCAATGTGTTTCAAGGAGTGTTATGCATGCTATGAAGTGGCAGGGCATGTCAAAGAGTGCTAACGTGTGTTAGAGAGTTCCAATGCATGTTGAGGAGTGTTAGGGAGTACTAGGACAACGCAAGCGAGCACTAGGTCAAAATGCATGGAAGTGAATGAATATGAGGGTGTGTCAGGGAGTGTCAATGAGTGCTAGTTATCATGCCAAGGAAGGAGAGACAAGGAATGCTAAACAATGGTAAGGAATTCTATGAAATACCAGGGCATGTAAATAAGTGCCAGATTATGCTAGGAAGTTCCAGGGTGTGCTATCATGTGTGAAATAGTGCCAAGGCATGCTAAGACATTATAGGTGCAAAGGCATGCTAGGATGCGCAGGGTATCAGGGTATACCAATATGTGTCAAGGAGTGTCAAGGCAAGAAAATGAATAAGCAAGCTAAAATCCAAGGAAATGAAAACATAAAAGGGTTAATAAGTCAGAACTTTGTCTTTTTCAAAATCGGCATGCTATGCACACTAATAATAGGTTCCAATACATGCCAAGGTGTTCTAGGGCATGCTAGGGACTACAAGGCATGCCAACACATGCTATGAGAGTGTTACGATATGCTAGGGCATGCAGCCATGTGCTTGGGCATCCTAGTCATGGAAATGTGTTCTAGGTACAAATATGTTCCATGACATGCGAGGTGCCAAGGAATGTGTTAGTGTGTGCCAAAGCATGTTAAGGTGTGCTAGGAGTGTTGAGGAGTGTTCTATCTCTCTCATTAATAGAATTGACAAATCTTACTTATGTATTAAATAATATAGTTACTACACACACTAGTGGAACTTTGTCTAAAACGAATTTGCTAGATAATAAACCTAAAATAGATGAATCATGTGTTGACTCATAGGAAAACTATATTCTCATTACTTGAGGGAAATGATACACAATAATTACTTCTTAACAAATTGACTGAATCTAACCACTATGGCCTTAGACAAATAATAAAAAATACTCCATAACAATGGTCTTGAATTGTTATCTTTGGAAAAAAAAATATAGTAACATGCACGTAACGTCATCAAAAACACATTGGAAGGATCAGTGATGACAAACATTTTTTGACCGTCACCAAAAGTAACAAAAAAGAGCATTGGTGACGGTCAATAAAATATCGTCACTAGAAGTGTCACCAAAGAGAGAATTAGTGACAAGCCTTTAACGACCCTCACCAAATGTCTCATTGAAAATGGCTTTGGTGACAAACCTTAAAGGACCATCACTATACACACTTACAATAATGCATTTTTAAGGACCCTCACCATATGTGACATTGGTGATGAAACTTAAAGGTCTGTCATAGGCATGACTCTCACCAATGACCTTTTTTGTTGTAGTGTACCTAGAACTTCTTTTTCTTAATATGGCTATCATGCCAAGCCTTTTCTCTTACTTTCTGTACCTGCTAATGAAATCCTGCTATAAATCTATCCTACTTCAAAGAAATAAATTGTGACATTCTTTCCTTCATTATGTGAAGGTATATCATATCTGTAAAAGTTGTAATCCTCCGGCTAGGCACGATGCACTCCATGGGCATCAAAACTTCTTGCCCATAAACTAACTTGAATGGTGTCTGACCTATCAACTTTTTACATGTGGTCTTATAAGCCCATAACATTACTGCAATTCTAAGGTCCCAGTCATCTCTATTCACATTGCATACCCTAGTAAGTGCATTCTCCAAAATATCATTAATTTTTTCTACTATTCCACTGGCTTGAGGATGATAAGGGGTACTCTTCTGATGATAAACTTGGAACTCCTCAGTCAATGCTTCAATAGTCTTATCCAAGAAGTGTGAACCGTGGTCACTCATCAAAATCTTTGGACATCCAAATCTAGACAATATGTACTCAAAAATAAACTTTGCCTCATTCTTTGCACTGTAGTCCCTTATTGGTTGTGCTTTGGTTCATCATGTGAAGTAATCAGTCGTTGTAATTATGTAGCTTGCACCAGTCCCCTTTCTAGGTGGGTCAATGGGTTCAACAAAATTAATGGCCCACTTATAAAAGGCCTGCATTATAACTTTTGGTACCAATGGCATCTCATCTCTACTCGAATTCTTCCCTGTTCTTTGACATACATCACATGCTCTACAATATTCCTTCGCATATTTATGTAGTGTAGGCCACCACAATCCTACTCTTAAAATCTCTTGTGTAGTATATTTTCCTGCATATTTTCCATGACCTGTGCCACCATGAGCCCCTCCTAGAATCATCTGTCTTTGATGTTCAGGAACATATCTACACAGTATCTCATCTAGTCCCATCTTATATATTGTCCTGCTCTTAATGAAAAGGCTGTTGCCTTAACCACCAATTCCTTCTTTTTTTGTGTAGTATACTCTAAAGGAGCCATTCATTTTGTCAAAAACTGAATGATATTTGTGAAATGGTCATCTACAACTCTGATTGCAAATAACTACGCACCAGGGAGATTATCCTCTATGTTGGTTGGTTCTTCCCCTGATTCTAGTCTTGACACATGGTCAAGTCCTGCATTCAATATCCCTAGTTTAACAATGTTCTCAAAGTTATATTTCTAGAATAACAGTAACCATCTACAAATATTTTCTCCTGAGATAGATTTATTAACCAAATACTTCTGTGCAGAATGGTCTATAAACATTTTAAAGTTTGATCCTAGCAAACAGTGTTTAAATTTCTGCAAAGCATATACCATGGCCAGTCCTTCCCTTTGTGTACTTATTTTCTACTTTAGATAACTTTCTATTTGCAAAATATGTAGGATGGTCAATTTATCTTACACCAAGTTGTGCCAATACGACTCCCAAAACTATACAAGATGCATCCACGTGGACATGGAATTCCTTCTTCCAATTAGGGAAGACTAGTATAGGTGCAACTACCATTTTTTCTTTCATTATGTCGAGGCTCTTCTACCATTGTTCATTCCACTAAAAAGTTACATCCTTCTTCAACAATTTCTCCATAGGCACAATGATCTGAGCATACCCTTTAATGAATTTCTTGTAATATGCAGTATGTCCCAATGTAGTGCGAAGCTATCTTACTATCTTAGGTGGAGGAAAATTCACAATGATAGCAATCTTAGTAGGTTCCACCATTAGTCATTTCTTACAGACAATATGTCCTAACAATATGATGAAAGGTACACAAAATATGCTCTTCTTTATGTTCAAAGAGATCTTATATTGTCTACATGTGTCGAGCATAAGTCTTAAACTTCCAACATGTTTTCTCAACAATCCAAATATTGTCCAATCATCAAAATATACTTCTAAGAACTTATGGATGTAGTCCTTAAAAGATGCAACCACCACTATAGAAAATATAGCAAGGGAATTCTTTAATCCAAAAGGCATTACTATGCATTGACATGGGCCCCATTTTGTACCAAATGTGGTCTTATGCTGATCTTCAGGTGCAATCCTAATCTGATGATAACCTAAGAATCCATATGTAAATGTGGAAGCTTCCTGACCTCCTACATTGTCTAGAACTTCATCTGTGAAAGGTGTAGGGAAGGGATCATGTAAACATGCATCATTCAACTTTCTCAGATCCACATAGATTCTAATCTCTCCTTGAGTCTTCTTTTCTTGCACAACCATAGGACTCACCCATTCTGATTCTTTTACTAGTTCAATAATTCCTGCTACTCTCATCTTATCAAGCTCTACTTTCACCTTCTCCTTATACTTCAAGTTCAACATGTAAGGTCTTCGTTTGACTAGCTTCGCATCAGGATTAAGGGGAATATTCATGACTCCTAGATCTCATAAGATACCTTTCATATCTAAAAACTTGGTGGGGAATAGTTCCTAATATTCATGAAGTAACTCTATAACTTTATTGACTATCTCCTCATCCCAGTAGTCTCCTATTGTGCAAACTTGGGTTCCTTTTTTGATCCTACGTTCACCTTCTTGGTCTTCAGTGGCTTCGTTATATCTAGAAATTCCAGCTCAAGTCTAGTTACTTCGTGGTATCCTTCTGACTTTGCTATGTCAATGTTGCGAGGGTCTTCTTCTTCATCTGGAATAAGGTTATAACACTCTAGTGCATTTTCTATCTGCGCATCCCAATGAGGTTGCTGCCATGTTAGTGGGGTTACATTCTAAAAGATCTTCTTGATTGTCTAAAGGGCCAAATCTATGTATGGACAATCATCCTCAAAGTTGAATGTTAATATGAAGCCATTAACCATGTCTTCCCACTTCTTGGTACCATGTCAAAGCTCTGTTTCTAGGTACCAGTTCATAGGGATTGTCTCTAATGTATGAATGAACCCATGTACCCATTCTTGCTGTGGAATCTCCTTCCATGTTGTAGTGCATATCTTGATATGTTTCCTAGGATTAGTTTCACCATCATATTTTATCTCTATCTTTTTATTTATCTGTCCAAACCTTATCCACATCAATCTTCAACATTCCTACCAACCTCCTATATTCTTCTTGTGTGCATTCCACCATCTAGCAGGAGTAGCTTTCAGGGCTATATCCAAGGATGACAATCTTTCAATTTTTGAAACTTGTTCTTCATAATCATTAAGAAAAGTATTTACATCATCTAAGCCATCATAAGAAGGTAGGTTACATATCTAAGATATCATACAATGATCTGACTTGGTAATTCTTACACAACGCCTTGTGGATACTTGATGCAGCTTATTATGCAAGTTTTCCAACTCTTCTTCTGAGTCTGAGGTACAAGAACTATCATGCTCCCAACTCAACTTTCCCTCTACAGTAGGGTTAACCCAATCTTGTTCTTTTGTTGTCATTTGATAGATATTGTCTATGTCAGCTGCGCAATATCCTTCTTTGACTGGTTTTGTGTATCTTACTCCTTTTGATGGATCCAAGGGAACAATTAATCTCATATTATTTCTTTCAAATATCATCTATCTATTCTTCAAATTAATTATGGCCATATTGTAAAGTTCCGAGTCAATTCCAAGTAATGTAGGATAAGGGTTACTGTCATCGACAATCTCTATTACTTCAAATTCAGCAGTAGTGCAAACTCCTTCAATATTCACTATGACACCTGGTAGTCTTCCCAAAGGAAAGATATTTTGGTTATTTTTCATTCTTGACTGAATAGGTAACCATTGTAGCTTCAACTTACCCATTAATTCCCATGTCTACTTCGTCAAGACATTAGCATCATATCCCAGATCCAAAATAATTTGATCCATCTCATACTCACTTATCTACGAACTAAGCCTCATTTCTCTTTTTTCGATGAAAATTATTGACTGCGTGCATATCACTTCATGGTGTTTATTTATATGCATAGGAATCTATAAACTCCTGAAGCCCTTCTACAGTCTTTTGATCCCTTAATAATTTCATACAAGGCTGCAGAAAATATTTTAAATTGCTTGCTTGATTTGTTGAATCATGGCCTTGTATCGAAGCTTAATTCTGTATCAAAGCTTATGATACTTTGTAGTTACCTTTTTGATTAGGCTTTGGTTGTGCATTGAAGGTCGAAGCTCCAACATCCATAAAACTTCACTTTGCTTCCATAAATACTTCTTTTTCTTCCTGAATATCAAAAGAAAGAACTTTCTCAGTGGTATTTCTGACCCATGTACTTTCATATTCTTTCTTCACATCTACTTTATCGCTTCCGATCACAACTCCACTTCTAGTGACACTACTAATTCGAGGTTCATTGGTCCTCCTTTCAGTAGTCATCATTTGAATATTCTGTGTCAGCGGCTAATTCCTTTTTCTTACATATTCACCATAAGTACATGACATTATTCAATTACGTGGTCAAAGGATTTATAGTACTTACATGTTGTTGTAGGGTTTTGACAGTCTCTCGCAAAATGACCTTCCTGGCCGCAGTTATAGCAAATGATCTATCCACGTCCTCGACCAGCTCAAGCACCTTGACCTCTTCCTTGGTAACCTCCTTAACCATCACATTGTCCATTGTTCTCATGTCCATCCTCTTCTTCTTGCATTCTATAAGTGTTAACACCTCCCTCCATCATTAGTTCATATGCCCGACAATTATTTTCATCATGTCCTACTAACTTACAAAATTTGCAATATATATTCCTTGAAGCTTGTACATATTTTTATAACAAGTAGCAATCTTCTGAATGATGTTGGCATCTAGTCTTACATATTTTGCACCATAGACTGGATCCTACATTCAAGGGATTTAGTGCTCCACCAGCCATGTAATCCCTGAAGATAGGACATTGTTCTTTAGAATGGCCCTCTGATCTACACTTTGTACACCATACTTCTTCTCTAACTTATTTTCTTTTCTTGATGCCTTGTATATGTAGGGTTAGGTTTTCCAACTGACTCTAAACTTGTTGCATGCCTGCATTAGTATCTCCTATAGGCAAAGCTTCCAGTTTCATTACAATCTATAGAGCTTCGACTTGTCTTCATATCTTTTGTTACGTTAATGGCAATCTGATATGCGGTAGCAGCACAACTATAAACCATTCTTAATGTTACTGTGGAGCTATGTCAAAGTTTACTTGATCTAATAACAATTTAAATCTCTTATCAAACTCCCAAACAGACTTAATAGGGTTCTGTTTGATCTCTTTCAATTCAGTGATGCATTGCAACCTAGACTTTAGCTTCTTAGACTCTCTTATCGGTGCTTCTTTAATATTTGCAAATGTTCTGATCTGATTATTTGAATACTTCATATAACATTTTAATTATCTATCTCAAAACGTTGTAACAAGTTGCGCTTTATTTATATTTTCATTGTTGATCTGCGTTGCGGTCCATACATCTTCACATAAAAACCAAAATTGTTCTGGTTCCTCCAATCCAATCCCTTGAAAACAAGTAGCTTAATATCATTAGCCATACTTATTCTTGGAGGAGGAGTGGGACGAGTAAGGGGAGGGGGATGGGGCTAGGGGCTAAGGGGAATAGGGGGAGCGGGAGAGCCAAAAATACCCTGGCTATTACTGGATTTTGGCTTCTGTGAACTCTCAGGCTAGGAAGGTGAATATTTTGAAGTTACCAGGGGTTTATCAGGGTGGCTATCATCTCTTTCACTTTCATATCCACTCAAAAGAGGAATATACTCGGTCTCTACAAAGGTCTTCGGGTCTTTTCCACGAGATCTCTTTCTGGTATCTATTATATATCTCTTTCAACTTCGCATTACTAGAATCTCTAGCTCAGATTAATTCTCTCTTCTTTCAAACATAAGTAAACTAGCAATTTTTCTGCATCCATAAAAATCCCTTTTCACGTAGAAGCATCTTAATCCAAAGTTTCAGAGATTTTAAATAATCACCTCATGGTCCTTTAAATAATCCTCATTTCGCTTCGTTGTAGGACACGATCGAGTCTACTACAAACTCAGTAATTAATCCTCCCAAGATTCTATCAATCCAGATGTCAATAGCCCTTGAAATCCCATTGTCAGTGCTCTTGAGTTGTTATATCAGTTCAGGCATCCACACCATAGGTTCTTTGCCCTTAAAACAGTTATTTCTGTCGGCCAACCTTGGTATCCACTCATACAGTTCGACAAGAAATGAAGTGAAGAAAATTTCATATTGATCTGTAAAAATATACTTCTGTAACCAAGATTCGGATGTTAGGCAAGGGTTTTTATTCTCTTGATCTGCAAAATATCGTTCTTTAGGCTTTATCCAGTCTTGAATCTCTTTCTTCGACGGGTACCACATCCACATATCCCTCAAATAGATCCTGGTCCCGGCAACGAAACCATTTTTTGGCTTGGTGGCCTAGGTTCGATTTATACTATGCACCAAAAAAACCCTTAATCACTGGCCCTTTCGGCAATGACCTGCAAGCAGATCACAGTCTCACCCAAAGGGACTATGGGAGGGTGCAGAACCAAGTTTCTGTAGCCTTGAAGGATTATGATATGTGGTATTTTTTATGTTATCTTATTCTTAGCATTCATAGATTACTTCGTTGCATTAGATTAATCACTTAACATGTCATATAAACCATAAACCATTACTATGCTAAAGTAAAATGTAGTTGTACTAATTGTTAACAGATAACAAGCAAATACACATATACACGTCAAGATGCCAAGAATTACTATGGTTCACCCCAGTATAGGGATACGTCCACAAGAACTATTGCTTAATATAAAGAATCTTTGGAAACAAATAGTTCTTTGCCTACACACTAAGCTACAGGTTGTCTGCGCACTCAACTGTAGAATCAGGCCTCTGCACACTCAGCTGCAGAGACTCGCCTTCTTCTACCAACTGAAGATCACAACAATTCAATCATAGCAATGATCTCGATCATAAGATGATTCTCTTCTTATTATTTTACCCTATATATACTATTACATCGAAGGGTTACATCATTACAATACCATGGTCCATATACTATGGACTCCCTAAAACAAGCAGTTTGGTCCCAAAACCCATTGATCCTTTACATCATTACAAAAAGGAGGGGCTTTGGCCCATCCTGAAGCCCTTACGATACCGCGTGATATATTCAAAATGCTCAATTTTGTGGTCCTCTTTGCGCTCCGTTATGCACTCCACCCCATAAAACGCAGTCTTTGTCAAAATCTAAACCAAAGTGGATTGCACCCAGCATCTTATCCATAACAAAAATGATCCAACCACTGCCACCAACACCTACTCCTAAGCTAGGTGTGAGTCCTCCATAGTGAAAACCATCCCACTATTAACAAAAGACCTGCTAGTTGGTTTTCACCATATCTGATAAATTCGTATGGGTCACGTGAGTAGTTAACTAAGCGCTCCTTCATTTGGAAAAAAATGTTCGCAAAGGGTGACAACTCCTCCAAAGATGAACTTTTACTTTTTGAAAACACATTTCAAACTTATAAAGCAATAGAATTTATAGAATAATACGCAAACATTTACATTCTAAATGAAATTGAGATTTTATTACCTTTAGGTTCAAGTTTTTAATTACTATGTATTATTTTCCATTTTTTTTAATTATAAATTTGTGTGTATAGTATTTTTCATTATTGCTTTAAAATAATATTTTTTTTATTTTATTTTTATATATATAGCATGTATATTATAACAATTGGTATGTATCGTGTTTGGGAAAAACATCACAATAATTAAATCGACAGGGCGATTTTAAGATAGTTTAATTATGAATTAGTCAACCATATAAATTAAGCGAGTGATAAATGTCCATAGGAATTAATTCATCATAACAATCAAAACGTTTTCTACATGATACATCTCATGTTGCTAAAATTTAAGAAATAAATAAATAAATTATAACTTTATTTTAAATTACTACTATTATTACTAATTATAAAAATGATTACTATATATGTTAAACATTTATACATTTAAAAGAACATATGGAACAAGATTTTTGAACATGGAGATTTAGCCTCATTCTACCCAATACTATGGGGCAATACCATGGCTTATCAATACCATATGCCGATAATTCACTTTATATGGCACTTGTTCATATAACGTTTTTTTTAATTAATCAATTTGATTAAAGGACGAAAATGGCATAACTACTTTAGAGATAAAATTTAACCTTTGATTTGTGTATACTACTACGAATTTTCTAGAATATTCTATGGAGGTTAAATCCCTACCATCTACCTAATAATTACCGATGATTAAATTAAAATTCTAGAAGCCCTATTCGAAAATAGACATGCAGTGAAAAAACTAAAATATAAATATCATATTGTTATTAATAAAAACCATGAACATTATTATAAAAATAACAAATATTTTACAAATAAAAAAAACTTTCAATAGAAATGACATAGGAGAATTTTTGTCTTGTAGTTCATAATAGGACAAGATGGAAAGGCAGATCAAGGCATGTGCTTAAATACAGAACAATGTAGAGACCCTTAGTTCATATAACGACTAGTTTGTAAATAGTATTATTTAATTTATAATATTAATTATTAAAATCAAATAATATTAAATAAAATCTAGTAAAAAGTTAATGTTCGAAATATATATATATATAATAACAAGGATTAAAAATCAAAGTCAAACTTCAAACCGGAAGTGAAGTCAAAAATATAACAAAAAGAGTCAAGACCCTAATAATAAATAATTCAGTAAAATCCTATTAATAAATAAAAATAATTAATGAAAAACAATAAAATATTTACATAGTGTAAATAACTAAATTCAAACTAAAATAATTAAAATAGAAGAGAAAATGAATCAAGGTCAACAATAAAATACTAGGCTCAATTAATATAAAGAGCCAAAAAAATCAATTAAATAAATAAAATATAACATAAAAAAAACTTTAAAAAACTAAAAATAACAAAATGATACTTAAAATAGCCCAAAAGAAAATTAAGATAAAAATTAATAAATGAAAAAACCAATCAAAAGATTATTAACCATAACAACAAACCATATTTATTAAAACTAAATATATAGAAATATTTATTAAAAATTTTTGTATAGAAACAGATGACTATATCTCGTAGACATACTCATATAATTTATAAATTTACTAATTTCATGACCAAAGTTTTATCGTTAAAAATGTTCGAACTAGTAGCACATTCAACTTTATTGAAAAACGTGTTAAACATTAATTCGACTTAAAAAAATGCTTGAAGAGACACACACTTGTTACAGAGAGCTTTCTGTATATTATTTTTAAAATCGTTGATTCGAACCATTGGATTAAATATATTAAAATTGTTAAAATGTCGGTCGTCCACCCCATTCTTCTATATTGGTTAGTTGTTTGTGTGAGGATTGAGAAAAAGAAGGCCACGACGTAGTTAAGGGACTCAGAGAACCCAATGACAAAAGGCCGAGCACATACTTATCTTCTATACATACTTTATTTGAGAAAATCATTGAAAATTTAAAGTGTGAATTTAAAGTGTGGTCATTACTTCTACTAGTGGACATACTTTTATTTAACAACTGTTCATTCAGTTGGCTTTGCAATTTCAATCCATTACAGAAGCAGTTGGCTTTGCAATTTCAATCCATTACAGAAGCAGTTGTTTGAAAACAATCTAATATAATCATTTTCAGTTCTTTCTTCCACAATTTCCTGGCTTCAACATAACATTAATAACAATTCTAGGTTATTTTATGGTTCCAAATGATATCTCTACTTATTTATGGATTTCGTTTTTCATTTTTGTTTTGATGGACAAGCCTCTGACAAAAAACATATGTATCTGAAACAACTAAACTTGTGTTATTGGGACTGCATATAACACAAAGCCATACTCTATGTATCATTTTTCATATAGTCGAGCATTAAACAAAACAAAACAAAAAAAATTATTTCTACATATAAAAATGTGAAATATAAGAGTGGATGGAGTTACAGTGACTGCAACTATGCAAATGAGAGTTTAGCTTTTGTGAAGGGTTGGGCCTGAAAAGCCTCTAACCACTCTAATATTAGTTATAGATGTGGAACTGATAGACTATTTATAGGACCCATAAGAGGGCCTCCAAACTTGGACTTACCCTAGTATGCCCTCCCCTTTGATTCCTCTAACATCTTGGGAACATCCTAGGTATTTTTAGGCCCTACCTCCTAGTATAGTATGCGCAACTCCCTCCACATTGTCGACTCCTCTCTCAATAGCACTCTCACGCTCCCACAACAAATACCATCCTCCCTCATTGCCATCTTCGTTAGTGAACTCTCACCAAACGAATCCTACTCCAAATCTACCTTGTCATGAATCCTCCATGACAATGACTTATGGTTACTTATGCTCATCTCTATCTCTACTTGACATTTTAGAGGATTTGGCTACCCTAGTTCTGGTAATCAACCCCTATCTACCTACCACCTCTTATGATTTCCTTTGTGACCTCCTTACCTTGGATATGCTTAGTGGGGGTACCTCCTCGAATAGTTGATTTCCATCCCTCCAACTGGCATCGAAAAATGCCTCTAAAACAAGTAAAAAAAGTGTGAAAAAGAAGGTGGAAGAGTTAAATCAAGTTACAGGTGTAGGTATCAAGTTGAATGATATCACTAAGATGGAAGAGACTAAAATTGTTAGCCATTTCGCTAGTAAACAAATGGGCATGGTGCTTATACAGAGCTATATGAAAAAGCATTTTTCTCATGTGCTAGGATACTCACCTCGTTGTATCATTCTAGCTAAGGGTTGGATGGGTTGGGTCATGTCCTCTCGAGCAAATGCAAACAAACTTATTTAGCAATGATGGTTGTGCAGTTCACAAGCGTTATATTTGAAAAGCTGGACAGTACACTTCAACGTATGTTCCAAGGAACTTTCACTGGTTCTAGTTAGGGTTAGGCTTCCACCCTACCACTGCAAATTTTGGTCAAAGGAAATGTTCAAAGAAATCGATAATATATTAGGTTTTTTCTATGAAGTTGATTCCTCCTAAAAAAAGATTGGTTACATAGCAATGGCCATAATACCTTTGGGTCTGAACCTAGCATATGGCCTTCGAGATTTCATCTCCATTCAATTTTGAACAAAGAACCATAAGTAGGACCTAGATTATGAAGGAATTCCATATAAGTGTGCCCACTGTCATTCCTATGACCGCCCTGGAAAATGTTTCCCTAGCGGAAAGATTAAGAAAAAATGGACCCAAAAGGTCACAAAGGGTATGGACTCAAGAAACATCACTTTGCATAGTATGGACTCAAATGATAAATATTCAAAGGAAAATTTCTCTTCCTCCATGTTTAGTTCAAATGGATGAGGGATGCCTCTTGTGGAGACAATTTAGGGCACCCTTGCTATGACCTCAACGTTGCCTCAAATATTTTGTATACCTACTACAATGGCCACCATGGCTTCCTCGACTAGTATGTCTCCCCCATTTATCCCTTACTACTTTTCCTTTGATTTTTTAAACCTTATTTCTCTGAATTTTTCTCATGTGCCTACAGGCCTATCGAATCTCCCCAATATTTCCTTCCCTCCTCCCCCTCCTTCATTTACTTGTTTTTCCTCTCCCCCTTCCTTAAATCCTTTTCCCCTAGTTTGAGCCTTTCTCTCCTCTCCGAGGAAGCTTTCCTCCCTCCTCCTGTTCCTCCTCAGACTCATCATGGTAATCTTAAGTCACTTTCCTCTTGCCCATCAAAGAGTGGCCTGCCTAATGGTATTTTCGAACTAAAACTTGGTGGAGGTTTAGGAATTATAGATTACTAGTTGACCTAGGGATCTCTCCATGAAATAAAGTCATGTATCTCCTTATCATGAAGCAAGCCTCCTTTGAGGTTTAATAGGTAAAGAAAAAGTGCATCATCAGTGCACTTATAGCAATGGGCCCTAGGAAGGGTTAGGAATGAGGGTACTTTGTTTCAATGTAAGGGGTCCTTCCAACCCATGAAAAAACTAGGCCACAAAGAGACTGATCTCATCTCTTTCGCCTCACATATTTTTTCTTTAAGAAACTATGATTGATGGAACAAGAGTGGAGTCCATTCTTCCACCTATGTTTCCTTCTCCGTTCTTTAATTATATAGATTCCTTGGTTGTAATTAGGAGCTCTGGTTACTAGATGGAATAACTTTGTTCTCCATTGTTTATTGGCATGGGCTTCATGGTCATGTCTAGAAACAACCTTTATCTATAGAGACAATGGTTTCTCCTTCATTGCCTTAAATATATATGACCATTACATGGATAGGAAGATTTTCTAGGAAAACATCTTTAGATTTCCCTATTTTGGATCAAAATTTGTTTGTCTATTGGGGAGATTTAAATTTCTCTCTAGGACAATCTAAATTCTGGGGACCCTTGCATCATCTCGACCCTCTGGAAGATTATTTTGTGGATAGTATTGAGAATGTAGGTGTAGTTGATATCCTCCCTACAAAAATACTTCCTACATGGACATATAATATGACAAGACCTACTTACATAGCTAAGATACTTAATCACTTCCTCTTTTTTCAAAATATACTAGATCAAAATCTCCAAATATGGTAATGGGTAACTTCAAGGGGAGTTTCAGATCATAATCCAATCATCTTGGACATGAATTCTAGTTCCCAAAATCCTATGGTTCCCTTCAAATTGGACCCCAACTAGTTTGACCATTCTTCCCAAATTATTGAAAAAATCAAGGAGGATTGGTCTATATACAATCCTTCCCTAGGATCATCTCCCCTGATATAATTCTAGGAGAACATAAAAGAGACAAAAAAATTATCTCTTGGTGGGAAAGAGAGAAAAAGCTTGAGGATGAGAGGATTCTATCTGAAATTAAGGATAAATTATGAGATCTCTTGGAAAATGTTAATCATTCCTCTTTCTTTAATGATACATTAGCTACTCAAAAATCCCTAGAGGAAAAAAAAAGGGTCCTTCTTAAAAAAGAGAAGGAATGGTGCTTAAAGAGCAGAGCTCTATGGCTTCAGGAAAGGGATGAGAATACAAAATATTTTCATATAATTGTAAACCACCAATAATCCGTAAACACTATTTGGGAAATCAATAAAGAATATGGCACTAAAACCTCTTCCTTTAAGGAAATTACAAAGGAAGGAGTTTCATACTTCGAGGGCATCTTCAAAAAACATGAAAGAGAAAATAATGACAAGATCCTCCAGATAATTGAATTCTTCCCATGTTTTATAAATGATGATGACAATGAAGAAATAATGAAAGAAATCACCAAATTGAAACTGAAAGTAGTTTTACATAGTTTTCAAAAGATAAAAGCCCTAGACTAGATGGCCTCTTCATTTAATTTTGTTAGTCTTGTTTTGATTTCATCGGTGGTAACTTATTGAGAGTGGTGGAATATTCCAGACAAAAGGGTAGAGTCTTATCCCCCTTCACCTCTAGCTTTATCACCCTAATCCCAAAAATAGATAAGACGATTTATTTTGATCATTTTCAGCTTATCTCTTTTTGTAATTCTATCTACAAAATCATTTCCAAGATCATCACCATCTGACTAATGCCAACTCTATCTAAGCATATTTCATTGGAGCAATTTATTTTTTTGAAGGATTAACAAATCCACAAGATGATAGGGCTCACCAAAGTTGGACTACAATCTATCCATACACATAAGCAAAAGGTGGCCATTTACAAAGTGCAATTATTCAAGGCCTTTGATAGAGTGGATTGGCTCTATATCAAACTGATTAATCTTCATCTTGGATTCAATCCCTCCTTTCTAGACTATATTTATTGTTGTATTAGCACATCTCATATGGAACTATTGATCAATGGATCGACTTCATCCTTATTTAATCCTTAGAGAGGTCTTAGGCAAGGCTACCCCTTGCCCCCTCTCCGCTTTCTTCTTATTACTGAAGCTCCCAGTAGGGCTATCATCAATTCCAATAGACATCATATTATTAAAAGAATTGATATATCCCCAACCAATTATCTCAATCACCTATTATTCACGTACGATATCATCCTTTTCCTTTCATTAGATGTTGTAATTCTACAAACCATAAAACACATACTAGAATTATTCTCTATGGCAATAGTTATGATGATAAATCATGGGAAGTCTATTCTTGTAGGGAATTCCATAGATCAAAATTATTTTATCTTCATTTCCGCAATCCTTTCATAAGTCCCCTCACATCTTAGGGATGATATAAAATACTTGGGATTTACGCTAAAGTCAAATAATTACAAAAATGAGGATCGGGCTTGGCTCATTGCCAAAATTGAGCTAAGAATTCAAAACTGGCATAATAGATGGTTATCTAGAGTTGGAAGGCTATTTTTATGCCAGGAAGTGATTTAGGCTATTCATGTATAATATGAATCATTATCGTGGGTTCCTTTGGGCATCCTTACTAAAGAAAAGAAGATTTCCTTACGATATCTTTTGGGTTGGAAATCATGACCATAAACCTTTTGCACTCATAGCTTGGTGCTCTATAGCCCTTCCAAATCCCTTGGGAGGATTGGGATTGAAAAATATAATTTGGTTTTCAAAATAATTAGCTGCAAAAGGTGCTTGGAGGTTGATACAAGGAACTAGGCTCTAGGCACAAACTATGGTAAAAAAATACATTCTCCCATCTACTACTCTAGATTGGATTAGAGCCCCTATAAGACCTTTACAAAATGGATCTATAGTTTGAAACTATATTTTAAACTCTATGAATATCATCACTCAAGGTCTCAGATGGAAAGTTGGAGATGGTCCAAATATTTTGGTTCAAAAGGGCCTTTAGATAAGGAGCAAGGAATCACATATTCTCTCGGAACAACTTATACATGCTCTAAATAATCAAGTTATCTTCTACTTGGATCAGGCCTCCACTAGGATGGAATTCCAAGGCCATCAATCTTGGAAGAAAGCTGAGGATCTAAATATTGATGGGGACTTGGCTCTAGAATGGAATCGATAGACCATTTCTCTTCAATACAATCTCATCTCTCTCTCTCTCTCTCTCTCTCTCTCTCTCTCTCTCTCTCTCTCTCTCTCGCCTTCTAAAGATATTTTTTTTATGGTCATATTCCTATTGGTTATTACAATCCAAAGAATGGATACCTTTCCATTGCTCAACAACCCAATGTTGAGCAACCTCCCTGATAGGTCAAAAAAATATGGAAACAAATTTGTACACCCAAAACAAAATGCTTTATATAGTTGCTCTTAAAAAACAAAGCCCCAACTTGGTACATTATACAAAAAGGATCGTTCTATGTCTCTAGTACATGCTCTCTTTGTTTAGAGGAAATTGAAAATACCCCCCATCTCTTTATACAATGTCTCTTCATAGGAAGCATCTAGAAAAAAATATAAAAATCCATTGGAGAAAACTACACATGGAAAGTGAACTCAATGCATGAATGCTTAAAAGTTGGGATGGACATAAATCCCCCTAATAAACTAAGATATCTACCTCTGATAGTTTGTTGGAGCATTTGGCTAGAGAGAAACAACACAATTTTTGAAAATTAAGGGCAATATTTTATCAGAGTTGCAATAAACAATCTAGCTTTATCAAATTCTCTTCCAATACACTAGTCTACTATCAAAACCAAAAAATGTTTTGAAGTTAACATTAGTAAAGAAAATTTGTGGGCCTTCTTTGACAATAAAACAATTTCATGGGTGGCTCGAGGGGTCTCATCTATTTGTCAGATTCTCATTTCTTCTCTTTATCTTGCAAAATTACGAAGGTGTCAAACAATTATGTTGAGTTATTTACATTAAAATTACTACTACAATTGACAAAATTTCTTCATATCTCTGACCACCTCAATATATATGGAAATTCCTTGGTTGTTATAAAATGGATGCAAGGAACAACTAGGCTAAAAAATCATATGTTAATCCATTTATCTCAAAATTTTATCAATCGTGTAAGAACATTCTCTTATCTTTCTTTCACACACATCTTGAAGGAACAAAATGAAAAGTCTTATCAAATTTCTAAAAGAGGATTGAGACTGGATCAAGGACAACGACAAATCAAATAAAGAAATGAGGGCACAATCAACCACCGCTAGTTGTGCCCCTGCGCATACCTCACCAAATAAGAATTTATTTATGTAATATTATATGACATGTTAATTTTGGAGATCATAGGAACATGTCTCATATAGAAGGCACTTTATTGATGGCTTTTACAATATTCAACCTTACTATCAGTTTCAATTTTTCATAGAATATGTTGTACACAGATAGTAGGATACCTACAGTTGAAATGTCTGATGTTAAAGTTTCTTTATATTGGACCCTTTTTTTTATGGAGAAAACAAATACTTATGTTATCTCTAGAGTTTTAGGATATGTTTTATTTTGAAAATGTACTTGGTTATGAACTCGTGAGATTGGATTATTTTTTTGGAACTTAATGCCAATGGAGTGCTACCACATATATGTTAAATGTATTTTATTTTGGCTATAAATAGAATATTTATTTTTTTCTTTTCAATAAAAAAGAAAAAATGTGAAGTATATATAAAATATTAGTAATTATAAATTAATATCCTTTACCATATAAATTAAAATAATAATTACCTCACTCACGAGGCATAGAATATACAATGATGGGGTGAACTGTTAGGTCACTTTGTGATGTGAAAGTCATCAGTTTTAAACTCCTTGGAAAAAAGCAAGTCATTGTAAGGTTTGGTGTTGCGGGGTGTGATCCCTGGGTGATTTTGATGGCTTAGATGCCCCTAGATCATGGTTTCTCAAACCATAGCTCAAGCCTCAAGTAATCTCTGGAAAATTCAGACAAACAAGAAAATAATATTAGTTAATTTTAATATAGCAAATTATAATTGCCTTTAAATTTTATGAAATAATAATTAAACATGTAAAATGTCAATGAAATTTATGTTTTATGTATATTATTAATTTTATAATAAACACTGATTTCTTTCCAATTCCCAAGGGTTAGCTCAATTGGTGGAGTTCCCATTGTTAAAGTGCCTCTCTCATTGGGAGGTCACAAGGTCAATTCCCCTCGGCTGATTGGGAGGTCACAAGGTCAATTATCCTCAATGCCCTTGGGGTTGGCAGAATGTGATCCATTTCGGTTGATCCACTTACATTTTCCCTCATTGGAAAAGAAATAAAATAATTACTCATTTTTTCATTTTTCTAAATTATATTTTTAATTAAAACTAGCATATATATTATGAAAAATCCTAATATAATATTTTTAATTATTATTTTAATAGGAATATTATTAATTTTAGAAATATTATGTAAGCCATAAGATTTAAGATTCAAATATAACAATTTTAATATGTTATATTTATAGGAAAAAATAACAATAATGTATATTTAAGTAAAAATAAACATGGTTGATATCATATATGGAATTATATTATGTGAGAGTAACATTAACAATATGATAAGAAAAAAATTATATATATATTTTTAAATTATTAATTTTAAAAAATATTTTAAAAATTTTAAATAAATATCAGTATATGATAACAATTTGAATATGTGATATTTATAAGAAAAAATAACAATAATATATATTTAAGTAAAAATAAACATTGTTGATGTCATATATGGAATTATACTTATGAGAATAACATTAAAAATATGGATTTCAGAGATCTGTGGTTTGTGCTTTTTGAATTTTTGACCGGAGAATCCACAGTTGTAGAATTTATACACCAACGTTTCGAATCCCAAATGGGATCCATCATCAGGGAACAGAGAAAGATGATAAGAGAAAGATGATAAAAAGAAGAGCCACATGAAGGAAATAAATACACATGAGGGATGAAAGTTTAAAGGAACAGCACAGGTCGGCCAGAGAGATTAATAATGAAAACCTAATTTTAATTTAATTTTAAATTAATATTATTCAATTAATATCTCTAAAAATAAAATAAAAACTTTAAACTAAAATCTGAATTAATATTAATATTAAAAACTAATATATAAATTAATATTAATATCATAAAACAATAAAAACCTAAAATCTATAATGATAATGATATCTAAACCTAAAATGTAAGTTAAAAATGATAACATAAACCCTAATATATAACTTAAAAATTTTTATAAGTGAAATATGATTAATATATGACTAAATGATTGTATAACCTAAAATCTATAAAATCTATATAACATAAAATATATATAATAGAATTAAAATTAATAAAGCCTAATAACCATATTAGTCTCTAAAACTAATATAAATATTAAAATCATAATACTTTAAATATAACATAATTTTTTTATTTTTTTTGTTGAAATCTAAAAATTAATATGTAAATTAGAATTGATGTTATAAATCCTAATAACTATATAAAATAATATGATTATTAATATTTATATAATCTAACATATAATATTAATATTTATTTAACTTTAGACAAAATAACTTAATGCTTTTATGAAACTAGAGCCCTAAATAACTAAAAATTTTTACCTAAAAACCCATATCACCTAATGAGTAAAACCTAATATCTATAACAATAAATTAATTATTTTTTTTTTAGTTATAATAGAATTAATGAAACCTAATATCTATAACAATAGATTAATATTAAAATAACCTAAGAATTATATTCATTTTAAATTAAATTTTTAATTACACTCTATATTTAAAATCTAAACTATATTAAAACATACAATAATGTCTAAAAATCCATGCTTATTTAATAATTAGGGCTTTTATGGATTATAAATAACTTAATGACAAACCTAATATTAAAATAAAAACTATGTTAATATCTATAATAATAATATGTAAACTTATGTTAATATCTATATTAATAACCAACTTACCTGATCGACAACTTACCTGGGGCCGGGTTGACGTTTCTTGATTTCACTGATGAGGGGAAGCCAGCTTCCGCTAATCTCCAAACCGCTGTCTCTGTTCAGATTACAAGGATGCTTCAAAATCTCGAGGGCTTCTCTGATTTTCCGTTTCTGATGATGCTCTTCTCTCGCAATGATTGATGCGCTTTCTAAGCAGATGTGGTGTTTTGTATTAAAAATATGATTGCAAAGCTGTAGAAGTCTACACTCTCAAAAAATATATATTATTAATTTTTACGATTTAAAATAGATACATAAATAAAAATTAAAAAAATTAAATAAAAGTATAATATATTAAAATATATATATAAATATAAAATTTTCTTCACCAAAATGATATTATATCATTGACAATTTTCATCACCAAAATTATATTATCGCTGGTTACACTTTCAACTTCAGTCAATAAAAAAAGGTGCTAAACATAAATATTTTGAGACATTCTTTAAAAAACATAAAAGACCCACACTTGTTAAAAAGGGCTTTCTTTATATTATTTTGAAAATCGTTGATTTAAACCATGAATTAAATATATTAAGGTTGTTAAAGTATCGGTTTAAAAAGGGCTTTGTATATATTATTTTGAAAATCGTGGTTGTGAACAATGAATTAAATATATAAAAATTGTTAAAATATCTTCTACTAATCGTTTGTGTGACGATTGAGAAAAAGAAGGCCATGACGTAGGTAATGAACTAAGGGACGCCACTGAGAAAAGGCCGAGGACATAATAGTTATCTTAGGGAGATATTTTATATGAGATTATTATTGAAAATTGTAAATGTGTTTATTATTTTTTTATGATGAAATGAAATGATATATTAAGGTTTATGAGATTAAAAATAGTTTATGAGATCATTAGTTCTTTTTTTTTCATTTTTTGTAATTCAATCCTTTTCCGATTCAATTTGATGATGAGCTGGCCCAACTTTCCAACAATCTCCTCACTAAAAAGACAATGCCAAGGAACTGATGCTAACATGTTCTCATAACTTTCTCTGATGTCTTTGAATGCATCACATTCCAAAATGAAATGTTTTTCTCATTCCACAGCCTCAGACATGCAAAATGTACACACTCCTTCCCAAACTTTTTTAGGCCTTTTCCACCATCCTATTTCACACCAAAGTTGACGTGAGTTGGTCCTTAATTGAGCAATAAAAACCTTTTCCCTCCACAAAATGCTAGCTCCAATGAACTCTTTTTGTTGTAGATCACACGTAGGGTTGAATTCCTCAATGTAATATTTCTTCTTTCTACCCAATTCTTTTCCCCATACCTTTTTACGAAACTTCTTCATAACAAAATCCTTTAGGTTTTTGCTATTTGTGGGATAGGCATTGAGGTAGATATTCCATTTTTGCATCCATTTGTAGTTTTGTTTCATCAATGTTTTCTTTCTTTCACTCATGCCTTCATTGAAGATAACATTAGGCCATCTACCTACTCTCATTTGCTCAATTCTTTGTAGATATCTTATGAGCCGCACCATAGCAATTGCTTCAATGGGAGTTGCTCCTGTTTCACTCAACGTTATCTCATAAGGTACTAAACTTATTATTTTGAACTTGCTCATGATCAAGTGTTTTTGGATTTTCTCAATTTGTTTCCATTTTGAGACGAAAGTGCTGCTAGCCCACAATTCACACCCATATAGCATCACTAGACAAAGTAGGAGTCCAAAAAGCACTTTAATCGTTTTCCAATCCCATAACTCTGCTTCTCGACCTCTGTTTTGAAGAGCATATAATGCTTTCCACCCTTGTAAAATTCTCTTCTTTCTGCAGTCCTCCCAATTGAGTTTGTTGTTGAAATCAATCCCAAGGTACTTGTACTCATTTACTTCTTCAGTAATGTTGCCTTCAAAGAAGAAAGTATGTTGGCTCTTCTTCCTTTTATTAGAGAAACTCATTATTTTGGTCTTGCTAGTATTGACTTGCATCCCCACTGCTCTACAAAAATTCTCAAGGGCATATAAGTGCATTTCAATCCATGGGCCAATTTAGATATCAATACAATATTATCAACATATAAAAGAAGCTTTATCACAAACTCCCCCAACCAAACACCATCTCCACCTTGCAGATTTAGCCACTATTCCAATTTATCAATATATAGACAAAAAAGAGCAGAGGATAGAGGGCAACCTTGCTTGACTCCAATGTCACTTCTAAAGCTTTCTAAAATACTTGCTGAGGTTCTAATTTTGACTTTCACTTTTTCATAAAGTCTATGGACAATAGCTCTATAATTGACATGAATTTCACGTTCTTCCATTCTATGCCACAACTTATCCCTAGGGATTGTGTCAAATTCGTTTTTGAAGTCAACGAAGCAGCAAAATACTTCTTCTTTGTCCTATCAAGCCATTTCAACAATGTGTCTCAATGTGATACCATGATCCACTGTAGAATGTTTTGGCCTAAAACTCGCTTGTCCTCTTGCCCTCTTTTCTTTTACTTTTTCCCACTTACTAATTCTATCTTCTACCATGTTATCGAAAATCTTTTCAAACAAAGTATTGATTATAATTGTTCCACAGTTGGATGGATTATTAATGTCTCCACTTTTAAAAAGGGGTATTCCTAGGCTAGTTGTCCAATCTCTTGGGAATCCTTGCTGAATGATGTTGAATATTTCCATGATGTGCAATACAAGAGCGTTCATTCCCCATTTTAGATACTCTGCTTGAAGTTCAACCAAGTCCTTTACCTTTCCTATTTTCAGCTTCTTAATTCCATTCTCCACCTCCTATAATGTGAAGAGCTTTGAATTTGTGTTGATCCTAGGTGGGGGCTCTGCCTTAGATTCTTTCTCATAGAGTTTCCTTGCATATTCAAACCATTGATTGGCTATAATATTATCTTCAATTTGCTTCTTCCTTGGTTGCAGTTCCTACCATAAAAGCTTTGGATTATTCTTGCTTAAATATATTAACTCTTCTCTCCTTGTTTGCATGAACTCATCTTTTTTCCTTTTTAGTATCTTCTTATATAACTTTACATTCATCTTCTCCTTTCTTGACTTTTTCAAGGTTCTCCTTTCCATTTTGCATTCCTTATCAAACCAAGCATTTACAAGAAAACAATTTGATTCTGATTTCCTATTTTTTGCTCTTTTGCACTTCTCAAGTGCACTTTGAATTATATTTGTTAACTCATGACTGTTGAAGCTTTTGAAACCAGTTTTCACCTTCTGAATTAATCTCTATAACATTGTCTTGAAGATAGTACAATTTTCTTGTGTTAGAAGAATTTTTCCCCTTGATAGTGATTGTCGAGAGGATTGGGTTTTCCTCCTATGTTTCCTTTATTCTAACCATGATAATCTTATATAAATTGGGTAATCGTCTGATATTAATTCCCAAATATGCTCTCCAATACTAACTTCATCTATCTTTTCTATCAAGCTTTGTGAACACATCACATAGTCAATGACACTTGCCCCACTGTATGTGTTGCAAGTGAAGTTCCCAGACCTTTTCCATCTATCTAGGCCATTGCAAATAATTAAGTTGAAAGCTCCACACAGTGTAAGCAACTCCTCTCCAAAATGATTGTTGACTTTGTCATCTTCTGAACACCTCACCCTTTGGGGATTCGCCTCTTCAGTGAGCCAAATAAGATTGTTATCCTCTTTGCAACAAAGAATGCTAGCTTGATTATTTTCTATTCTAGCATTTAAATCTCCCACTAAAATAACTTCTCCTTGCTGAGAGTACATGGAAATATCTTGTTTTAAAGCTACATATGGATCCTTGCTGTCAAGACTTGAGGGGAAAAATAGTATGCTGCAATTCTTTTGTGATTCTCATTCTTTGATATTTTCAACCATATATATTGATTATTTGCATTTTCTTTAATTAACTAAATGTGATGACCTTCATTTTCTTTCACTGAAACTAGTATGCCCCATACCATTTTCCATTTTCTGCTAACTTGTTCCAAACTGCCAATTTCAAATAACCGTCAAACATAGGAGTTTTTCAACCATCATGCTCATGAGTTTTCGTGAGACAAATTATGTCTCTACCTTCCGCAATAGGCCCTAACACAAGTCCCCTCCTCCAAGGGTAACCTCTACAATTCCAACAAACTAAACTTAGGTAGACCTGGGTATGTTTTGACTGCTACACTGTTATGCAACCAGCTCAAGAAAAGATAGAAAAGATAGATCAACGCCTTAGAATTCAGCCTCTTCGAGGGGGCAACCTCCTTTACATTACATAAATGAACAATTCTTGGATGATACAAATGACAAAACCTCCTTTCTATATATAGGAGTCTAAGGAGTCATAATATAATCCAGCCGACCTAACAATAATAATATAAAGCCACAAAAATAACAATAGAGGGATTCTATGGGGCACAGAAATAACAATATGGGGGTAATAGGGGCACAACAATATAAATAAGGGGTATAACTACAATAGTAATGGGGTAATCACTAGTATTATAGGGACCCAACATGCCCCTCTCCTTCAAAAAAGTGTTGTCCTCAACGCTTGAGTAGTTCTGGATACTTCTGCATAAAATTCTCATCCTCCCATGTGGAATCTTCAGCGGATAAGTTCTTCCACTTGATAAGATACTCTGAAATTGATCGATTTCGTAGCTGTCGAGTTCTTGTTTCTATAACTGCTTCCGGTTCCAATATAAATTTTCCTTCCTCGTCAAGTTCTGGCAATATTGTTTGAATTGGGAGCTTGTCACCTATAACCTTCTTTAAACATGAAACATGGAAAACTGGGTGCAATCGAGAAGCTGCAGGAAGCTCCAATTTGTATGCCATAGTACCAATCTTTTCCAACACCTTGTATGGACCATAATACTTTGGTGATAATTTATTATCCTTCTTAGCTTGCTTTAGGGACATTTGCTTATATGGTTGTAGCCGTAGGAATACCCAATCACCTACATCAAAACTTCTTTCACTGCGATGTTGATCTGCCTGTTGTTTCATTCTATTTTGTGCCAACACGAGGTTATCCTTTAAGAGTTGGAGGACTTGTTGTTGATGTTCGATGTGATGTTCCACTGCCTGAACCTTAGAATTTTCTCTTAAATATGATGTGATGGATGGTGGTTGATACCCATAAAGTGCCATAAATGGGGTCATTTTTGTTGCTGTATGGAAGGAAGTGTTATACCACCATTCAGCTAGAGGCAACCATTTGACCCATTGTGTCTGTTTATCAGATACAAAGCAACGAAGATATCCTTCCAAACATTTGTTTACTATCTCAGTTTTCCCATCAGATTGAGGATGATAAGATGAGCTATGAGCTAACTGAGTACCAAGACAAGAAAATAATTCTGTCCAAAAATTTCCAGTGAAAATGGGATCTCTGTCACTTACAATAATCTTTGGGTTTCCATGTAGCTTTTGAATTGTTTCCATAAATGCAGTAGAAACTGTACTGGCTTTAAATGGATGTGATAATGCACAAAAGTGTGCATACTTGGTAAGTCTGTCAACTACCACCATGATGACACTCTTTCCCTCAGACTTGGGTAAACCTGTGATAAAATCCATTGAAACCTCCTCCCAACGTTGGCTTGGAATGGATAAAGGTTGTAATAGACCTGGTGTCTTAATTGTTTCAACTTTATTTTGCTGGCAAACCAAACATTCCGCCACAAACTTTTGAATATCTGATTTAAGGCCATCCCAAAAAAATTCCTTCTTAACCCTGTGGTAAGTTTTTAAAAATCCTGAGTGCCCTCCTAAGGGAGAAGTGTGCAATTCCATAAGAATCTTTTGTTTTAGCTGGGAATTCTTACAGAGGTATAAGCGATCTTTGTACCATAACGAATCATTTTGCCAGCTAAATGTATCAGAAGTACTGGAATCTTGTTGTAGCTTTTGAATAAGTGCCCACACTTCTTCGTCATTCTTCCATTCCTCCCTTGCTTCGTTTATCCAATCTGGTTGGATAATAGAAATGGCACACAACAATGCTTCCACATCCTCATCCTTTCTTGAGAGTGCATCTGCCACCACATTTTGCTTCCCTTTTTTGTAGATGATTTCAAAGTCATAACCCAACATCTTTGTGACCCACTTTTGTTGCTCTTCAGAGGATAATCTTTGTTCTAAAAAGTATTTAAGGCTATCATGATCCGTTTTTACCTTGAAGTGTCTTCCCATTAGGTAGGGTCGCCATTTCTTAAGTGCATGGAGTATTGCCAACATTTCCTTCTCATAAATAGCTTTGCTTAAAAACTTTCCCTTGATTGGACGACTTTCAAAAGCAATGGGTCTTTCATCTTGCATTAGAACAGCACCAATTCCATTTCCTGAAGCATCACATTCCACAATAAAGGTTTTTGTGAAGTCCGGTGTAGCTAAGACCGGTGCTTGGCACATTGCCTCTTTAAGATGTTCAAAGGCCTTTGTTGCTTCCGGAGTCCATGAAAATGAATCTTTCTTCAATAATGTTGTTAGAGGTGCTGCTATTCTCCCATAATTCTTAACAAACTTGCGATAATACCCTGTCAACCCAAGAAATCCTCGCAGATGCTTTATGGATGTGGGGATTTTCCATTCCTTAATGGCTTTAATTTTGCTAGGGTCTACCTTAACTCCTTCATGAGATACAATATGACCCAAATATTCCACCTCCTGGACTCCAAAGAAACATTTGGATCTTTTTGCATATAATTGTTTCTCCTCCAATAGTTGTAGCACCCTGTCAACATGTTCAACATGATCCTTCCAAGACTTGCTGTAGATTAGTATATCATCAAAAAATACTAACACAAATTTTCTAAGGAATGGTTTGAAAATTGAATTCATCAAACCTTGAAATGTTGAAGGTGCATTGGTAAGGCCAAAAGGCATGACCAAAAATTCATAATGACCCTCATGAGTTCTAAATGTCGTTTTCGGAATGTCTTCAATCTTCATTCTGATTTGATGATATCCTGAACGAAGATCCAACTTGGTGAAGTAAATTGATCCATGCAATTCATCCAGTAATTCATCAATAACAGGAATGGGGAACTTATCTTTAATAGTGAGCTTGTTGAGCTCCCTATAATCCGAACACATGCGCCATGATCCATCCTTCTTGTGCACCAATACTACTGGAGCTGAGAAAGAACTTTGACTTGGTTGAATTATACCAGCCTCTAGCATTTCTGCAACCATACGTTCAATTTCACTTTTTTGGGCATAGGGATATCTGTACGGCCTGATGTTTGGAGGAACACTTCCTGGAATCAGATGAATAGCATGATCATGATCACGCATAGGTGGGAGACCTTTGGGAGTCTCAAATACCTTGGAATGATTGTCCAGGACTTTTTGGAGATCTGGAGAAATAGATGATTCCAATGTGGAAACATCTAGCGAACATAATTGTGCAATTACACCTCTTTGCTCCTTTTTTAGAAGCTTTGTCATGCCATTAGAGCTGATTATCTTTCCTGGTTTCCCTGCAATACCCCTTAATTCAACTTCCTTTCCTTCCGTAGAAAATTTGATGAAAAGTTCTTGAAAATTAAAAGCTATTGTACCCAAGGATTGTAGCCATTGGACTCCTAGTACAACATCAACACCTCCCATTGGAATGGAAAGCATTGGGCTAGTCAATACATATTCTCCCATGGATAGCTTGATATTATGGCACTTTCCAGAGCAATTTATTGTTCCTCCATTTGCAATCATCACTTGACACTCTGGTGCTGGATATAGGAAGCAATTCAATTCTTTTGCTACCCTACAATGAATAAAATTGTGGGTGCTTCCTGAATCAATCAACACTATTACCTTTTTCTTCTTGATTTGTCCTTCTATCTTGATGGTTTGAGGAGTGGTAATTCCTGCCAATGCATTACAAGATATGGTCGGATTTATTTGTTCTTCATCTAGGCTTTGTTCCTGGAGTATATCTTCTTCTTTTGACCTTTCTTGCTCCTTTTCTTCTTCCTCTTCACAATCTATGTAGAATAATTTCTTCTCAGCACACTTATGACCTTTAGTGTATTTGCTATCACAACTGTAACAAAGCCCTTTTGCTCTTTTTTCTTCCAATTGTTGTGGTGTCAACCTTATAGGTTGTGGAAGACTAGGGGCAACAACACTTCCGTCTTTATAGTTGTGAGTGGTATGCTTCCTGGTTGCCATAATTTTGCTTTCCATTTTTCTTGCTAACCTGAATGCCTTCTCTAATGAATCAGGTTCCCAAAGGCGAACATCATGTTGGATATTATCCTTTAAAGACCCTATGAACACATCAATCCTATGCTCCTCTGGAATATCTTTTACCCTTATGTTCAATTTTTGGAACTCCTCAATGTGCTCCATTACTGAACCCTTTTGTTTGAGACTTATCAATTGGCTAAAAAAAGTGTTGCTTTTTGTATCTTCATAATGTGCTATCAATTCTTCCGTAAAAATTGCCCAAGTGATAAATTTTTTACGAGAGAAAAGCCATTGATACCATACAAACTGATTTGGTTCCAAATATACAGTTGCCATACGTACCTTTTGTGCGTTTTGCACATTATTGAGATCGAAGAATTGCTCCATCTGTAATATCCATGTGGCGGGATCCTTGCCATCAAACTTCCTCATATCGATTTTTGGAATATGGTGATTCTTCGATCCAACATTAGTGTCTATGGAATCATGATTAACATTTCTTTTGTTCTCATCATGAGTTTCCTTTACTACCTTTTCACCATTAGTGACCCTTTCTTGTAGCAACTTCTTCAATTCTTCCATGTCTGTCTTCAAATTTGCCATCGAATCCTCCATCTTAGCTTCCATGCCCTTTATCTTAGATTCCACGCCATTTACCTTAGATTCCACACCATTTATCTTAGATTCCACGCCACTTATCTTAGCTTCTGTTAGCTTTTGTGAGCGTGACATTTGTTGCACTTGTTCTTGTAATTTTGATATATCATGTAGCATTTCTTCCTCTTCTTCATGAGTCATGCTAGAGCTTTCAGGTTCCTTACTAGGTGTTTGCATTTTCTTTCCTCGGGGCATCAGTTACCGATAATAATGCTTTACTATGCCTTTTGAATTCTGTTAAACCAAGCTTACACAAAAATTTAAAAAAAACTACACACCTTTTTTCACTTTATAGAAGCCTGATATTGAATCTGATGTATCTCTGTAATTTTGAATCATCCAGTTCTGAAATTGCTACCTTTAGTAGCCTTCTGCGTCCTCTTTCCAATGCCACAAGTCTGAGCCAAATTGGATTCTCCAAGAAATAGTTATGCACAATCTCCCGCAGTGACCTGATTATAGAATGGTTCAGTAGAGCAAACTTGTATGAAGTTCCACGTGTCACTGTTTCAACCTTTGACTCTGAAAAATATATAAAAGAAAACTATAGTCCGTCCTCTTTCTGTACCTTCTTACGAAATTTCAATCCGATGCTTAGAAAGAAAGTTATGACGATTTTCCCAGGTCACCTGTTTTGAGTGTAATTCAGGAGTCTGCAAAAAGACCAACTTCCTCAGATCATATCTCCGAAAATATCGCACGAAAATATTTGAAATTCGGACCCAAGGTTCAGCGTGAATTCTTCTCAAATGGGTTTTTCTTACGACTTCTGAAACGTCACAGAAAAAAAGTTATAGCAACAATTCCACGATGCCCTGTTTGGAGCAGCGAAACCCTAGAATCCAAAGCTCTGATACCAAATGTTATGAAACCAGCTCAAGAAAAGATAGACAAAATAGATCAACGCCTTAGAATTCAGCCTCTTCGAGGGGGCAACCTCCTTTACATTACATAAATGAACAATTCTTGGATGATACAAATGACAAAACCTCCTTTCTATATATAGGAGTCTAAGGAGTCATAATATAATCCAACCGACCTAACAATAATAATATAAAGCCACAAAAATAACAATAGAGGGATTCTATGGGGCACAGAAATAACAATATGGGGGTAATAGGGGCACAACAACATAAATAAGGGGTATAACTACAATAGTAATGGGGTAATCACTAGTATTATAGGGACCCAACATGCACAGTTTGGCACATAAGACTCAAATTTGAGTCTTCACCCATTTTCATCCATGTTGCTCTTGTTGTTTTCGTCCCGATTTTCATTCATGTTTCTCTTGTTGTTTTCGTCCCTATTATTAAATTTTCCATTTTTTCTGTTTTTTCTTTACTACAAGCTTGCTATCCTATTTATCCCGGAGGACCAAACACTACAATAACAACTTTACCATTGTACAACCATGCCCTTTTCCCTTCACTTCTTGCTCTTCTAATTTTCTCCACTTCATCCCTTCTCTCATCTTGTTGTTTTTTGGTTAAATATTCATCGAGGAAAAAGTGTGAGCCTTTCAAGAGTTTTTTTTTCCCAAAAGCTGGTGTTTGTCTTTTACTCTTGCCATGGTTACTTTTATGGGTCGAGGAATCTCTTCACATATCGTCCTAGCCCTTCTTGCTTGGCAAATTTTCTCTTTCCAATGTAGTTTCTCTTTCAGAAAATCTCTTGTCAAATTGAGATTACTTTCACTCTTTCCATAATCTCTTATTCCCCTGATAATAAAGTTTGTTTTCCTGTGTTGTCTTTCTTTGTGTTCTATTTCTTGTGCTTTACAAGAACTTTCATCTTCTTCTTCCTTTACCCTTATGTAACCATTACCGTCTTCAGCTCTAGCTTTGATTTGTTTTGGACTATCTTTCCCACTGTTCCTTTTTTCCTTCTCTTTGGAAATGTCTGTTTGCTGAGATACTTATGTATCTACCTGAGTTTGTTTAGAAATTATCACATCCCTATTTGTTGTTATTAATTATTTCATGCTTTGCCATGCTATCTTCATGCTTTTCCATTCTTGTTTTCCTATCTCTAAATCCTCTTATAACATTGTTACCTATTCTTTTAAAATTATATTACCTTCCATTAGACATCAGTTTGCAACTATGATCTCTAAAATTTTGCGGACCCTTTCCTGTTCTTTGGCTTCCAAAATCTCCAGCCTTATGCTGGACTTCATCAATTCTTAGGCAAATAGATCTAATGACCAAGTAAGAGGTGTAGATGTGGGACTGTAAATGATTGATTCTTCTTTATTTTTGTTTCTCTTATTTATTTTCTTTCTCTGGATCAGTTTTCTTCTCATTTGTCCCCATTTAAGGCGAGAAAACATACGCCTTAAAAAGCTCTCATATTGCTTTGCATTTACCCAAATCCACTTTCCTGTTTTGTGTGTTGAAGCAATTTTGACTTGAACCAAATGATTTGTTTCCACAAAATCTTATATTACCTTGTCATTTTTTACATTTTTACCATTTTTAGTATTGGCAACAGCTTCTTTCCCTTTCCCTTGAAACAATTTTTCTACAGCAACATCATAGGCATCCCTACTCTTTACGCCTTCGCTCTTCTGAGTGTTTTCCTTGTTCTTGGTAGACACTGCCTCTCGACAACTCTCAGTTACTTAAATCCTCTCGGAATCAACTATTTGTTTCTCTTTTCCTCATTCATGTGTGCTTGAAGAATGACTCTATCAACGTTGATACCACCAACAGATGCTATCTACTACCATCCCAAACTGATATTGAATCCACTACGATACTGTGCTTTGGCCCTTGCCTCCTATAGAGCGCAATTTGTGGGATTGGTCATTTCATAACTTTCAATCAAATAATCTATAGAAGCTCCCTTTGCTAGCATCTCTGTAGTAGTATCTCCAACATTTCCACACCAACATTGTATCCGAACCAACAAGATTTCGAAGATTCAATTAAATAAAACCAGAGGAATTTGGAATCATCCTCAAGTCTTGTAGTCGCAGCTAATATGTGAGTTTAGTGTAAATCAACCTCAAAACGTGAAAGGGTATTGAGGCTTACAAAGCTTCTGAGCATGTATCTCTATGTGGCACAGAATGTAACTTCAATGGCTAACTACACGTTTCCTTTATTTAAGGGTGGATATACATTTATTTAAGATCTCTGCTTTCCACAGTATTATTTAAAATTATCAATGTATTACCAGTCCCGTCGGACGCTTTGTTTAGGTCATTAACAAGCTATGGAGCGCTTTCATTCAGTTGAATTTTAAAACCAATTACAAGAAGTGGTTTGGAAAACATTCCATTATAACCATATAACATCGTGCCATCCCAAGTTGCATCTAAGTTAAAGTTATAGCTAGATTTAGTCACAAGGAATGGTTGAATTTTCTATTTTAGAATAAGGTTTTCATAATTTTAATTTAATTATCAATAATTATTAGTTGGATTGTAAAATTTAACTTTCTAGAATATTTTAAAATATTTTTAATAATATACATAAATTAAAGGTTGAGATTTATCTCCAAAGTAGTTATATTTATTTTTAGGTTTTAATTAAATAAATGTCATATGAACAAACTTTATTTGAAGCGAATTATGGTTTTTTGAGCATGTGGTTTTGATAAGACATAGTATTAGCCCATGGTATTGTAGCAAAACCTATTTATAAATTAAGAATATCCATATTAAAGCAAATGTAAATCTCTTGTTCCATATTTTTCAAATCTATATATGTTTATTATTATTATTATATAATAATAATAATAATAATAATAATAATAATATTAATAATAATAATTTAACTACCTCTAAGGGTTAACTCAATTGTTTGAGTTCCCGTCTTTAAAAACACCTTCTTAATGAGAGGTCACAGGGTCACTTCTCCTCGACACTCTAGGGGTTCGGCTTTGCTAATGAGTCAACGGGAAGTGATTGAAGTGATCCCATTGGATGGATTTGCTTGGATAGTTTTCATGCACATCGCAACCATTGATCTTAGATAGTTTCTATGGGTGTAACAACCACTGATCTCTGGTGTACATGAAACACACATAAAGAAAAATAATAATTGTATTTTAAAATAAAGTAAATGGCTTATTATAATTCATGCTCTGTGCATTGACTAGCCATGACTACACTAGTTATAATTATATTCAATTCCTTCCTTGGCTTAAGCATAAGATTAATAATACTTGGACTATTCTCTAAAACAGAGACATGCATGCAATAATTATAACTATAATGTTTTTCCCTAGTCCAATGAAAGGGCTCTATGTCAACTGCTATAAATAGGGTTGGTCAGTAGTACAACCCTCAACATGTAAGAGATTATGTTGGAAAGGAAGATGAATAAACACACAAATTCATACATAGAACACATGAGCTATTATTCTTCTCTATTAATCACATAAACTTGATTGATTACAATTGAAACCAATGTGGGGTATTTATCTTTTCTAACTAGTGATTCAACTGAAGCTCACTCAGACTAACTTCATCATGCAAAATCTCACACTAACTTGAATTTTCCAAATATAGACTGAACTCAAACTAACTCACATTGACTCAAATTAACTCACACTCTTAAGATATACTTCACTACATGCGAGAGTAATTAGTTATTTTATCACTCCCCCTTAATTACAATAGCTAAACTAAAACATGACTCATCACAACTCAAACATGCATGTTGGTCTAAGTCTCAGCTAGGCTTATAACACTAAAGTTTCCTATATGAAACTCAAATACATCTTCTACTAATGGCTTAGTGAATATATAAGCCAATTGATCACTCGATTTACAAGGCTCTAAATAAACTTCTACATTTCTCTTAAGTTCTCTTATAAAATGATATCTCACATCTATATGTTTTCTCTTTTGATGGAACACACTATGATTTGATAATGCAATGATTGAGGTGTTGCCACAATAGATTGTTGTTGATTCACCTTGTTTATGCTAAAGTCCTACAAAACTCATCATAACCATATTCCTTGACACACTGTCGATGTCGTTGCTACATATTATGCTTCTACTGATGAAAGTGTCACAATAGGTTGCTTCTTGGATGCCCATGATATCACACCTGGACCAAGATGAAACACATAATTATAAGTGTTTTCCCTATCATCCAAAGTTCCTACAAAATCACTATCATTATATCCAACCAAATCTTTATTTTTTGTGATTTCATACAATATGCGACAATTTGTGGCTCCTGTTATGTATCTCAGAATTCTTTTGTGAGCTTTACAATGTGAGCCTTTTGGTGACTCCATAAATCTAGAAATCAGACTAACTTCTTGCACAATATTTGGTCTTGTAGTTGTGAGATACATAGCGTTGCCAACCAATCTTTTAAACAAAGTGGGATTGACATGTCATCCTTCACCATCCTTACTTAATTTTGTACCTATCGCTACTGGTGTGGGAAAAAGTTTACAAATTTCCATTCTGAATCTATTTAATGATTCTTTTGCATATTTATTTTGACAAATAAAAATCCATTTCTCTAATTTCTCAACTTCTATACTAATAAAATACTTCATAAGACCAAGATTTGTCATTTCAAATTATTTCTTCATTGCTACTTTAAACTAATCTAGTTCAAGATTACCAATATATATCATAGCATCTACATACCAACAAACAATCAAAATTTGACCATGCTCATTTACCTTTGTGTACAATCTTGGTCCAATTTTGCTTATGCTAAATCCATTCTTGATCATATAACTACCAATTCTTCTATACCAGGCTCTTGGAGCTTGTTTGAGTCCACAGAGCTCTTTCTTCAATCTGTAAACTTTATCTTCATATCCTTCAACTTCATAACCTAGAGGTTGTTGCACATAGATTCCTTCTTCCAGAATGAAATTTAAGAAGGTTGGTTTCACATCCATATGATCCACTTTCCACTTATTTTGAGCTCTTATTTCCAAGACTTCTCTTACCATATTCAACCTAGCTATAAGAGAAAACGTTTCTCCAAAGTTTATTCCTAGTTGTTGTGATAACCCTTTTTCTACAAGCCTTGCTTTAAATATGTCAATCTCTCCCTTTCCATTCAACTTTGTCTTGCAAACATATTTCACACCAATGAGATTTTTTCCTTTAGGTAAATCAACCAAATCCCAAGTATCATTCTTCTGTATATATTATATTTCTTCATCCATAACTTGCACCCAATTCTAATCTTTGATAGATTCTTCAAAAGATGAAGTTTGAAATGACAATAATACAAAACTTGAAATAACATCCAAATCATCATAAATATCTAGTACAATTCGCATTTTTCTCTTACCATTGCTTGATTCATCACCTGACTGATCTCATGGAGTTTTCTGATCTGTTGATTTGCTTAAATATCTACAGTATCATGGTGTCTTTGTTGTCGTGTCTCTGATTATTTTCTTCTCTTGTGATCCCTACTTCTCATTTTCTGCTACATCCTCTTCTTCCATGAGTGACACTCTTGCATCAACAATTTTGTCTATACTCCAATTCCATGACTCTTGTTCTTTGAACACAACATCTCTGTTGATTAAAGTCTTTTTGGTGACAATGTTATATAATTTATATGCCTTTGATTACTCATTGTATCTAATAAATATACAATTTTCACTTTTATCATCTAACTTGCCTCTTATCTGTTTAGGTACATGTGCATATGTTATGCATCCAAACACTCTAAAATGAGATACAATACATGACATACCTGGACATGCTTATTGCAGAACTTTGTTCATCACACTCATTCTAGGAGATCTATTTATCACATAAACAACACATGAAAATGCTTCTGCCCAATACTCATTTGACAATTTTCTTCCTTTCAACATATTCCTTTCCATGTTCATAATTTTTCTTTTCTTTCTCTCTGCCACACCATTCTATTTCATTGTGTATCTCTTCATAAATTTCCTTCTAATTCCATGTTGTTTGTAGTAAACATGGAATGCCTTCAAATCATATTCTCAACCAAAATCTTATCTAAATGCTTTGATATGATGATCACTTTGGCTCTCTACTAGGGCTTTGAATTATTTGAACTTTTCAAAAGTCTCAGAATTCCGCTTAAAAAAATAGATCCATGTCTTTCTACTGAAATCATCAATAAATGTGAGGAAGTAACAACTTCCACCAATCGACTGTGTCTGCATGGGTCCAAAAAAGTTTGTATAAACCAACTCTACTGGCTATATTGATATGTATGCAACTACTTTTAGAAAACTTACATGGTGTTACTTTCCAAAAATACAACACTCACAAGTAATAGAGGGTTCCTTGATAGGAGGTAATATTCTAACCATCCCTTTTTTATACAACAATCTCAAACCAAAGAAATGAAAATTTCCAAGCTGAAAGTGCCATAACCAATAATCATCAACACATGCAGCCTAAAAAGAACTAACCTAATTTCTGTAATTCTTTATTAGAGGGAACAATTCGTTCCTCTTCATCTGCACCTTCGATATTAGCTTCTTGCTTGGAGGCTTGTCATATATGAGACAATATTATCCCTAAAGATAACTTTTTATCCTTTCTACATTAATGGACCAACACTTATCAGATTATGTTTTAGGTTAGGAACATAGTATGCCTTTGAAATTTTGTTCAACTCCCCTTGCTTGGTCAATATCTTGACCACTCCTTTGTCGTCTACATCCACAGTGTTGTTAGTCCCTAATTTTATCTCTGTCTTAACCTATTGATCCAAATTTGCAACCAGTTTCTTGTTGCTAGTCATGGGGTTACTACAACCACTATATAACAACCAAACATTATCAGAAGGTTCATGCATGGTATGGAAATCTAGGAACATGGAGTCATTATTTCCTGTGGTTACATTTTCTCTTTGCTTTCCTTGATCAACTATCCTCTTTTTGCAATCACGTGCATAGTGACCAAATTTATTGCAATAATAACATTTCACCTTTGATTTATCAACTCTTTGATTATTGTTGAAGAATTTTTTATTTCTTCCACTTTCTTGTTGTTTCTCTTCTCTACCATCTCTCTGACCACCATTTCTTTCACCTCGACCTCTGTCTCTTGAGATAGAAACCTGGATTTTAAAAGCAATTTCTATGTAGGAATCCTTATTTATGTTTATCCTTTCTTCATGGGATAGAAGTGATGCCATGAATTCATTAAATGTTAGCACTACCAAATCCTTGGCTTCTTCAATAATTGCTACTACCACATCAAATTTAGTAGACAAAGATCTGAGGACCTTTTCAACCACTATTTGATCTTGAATGTCATCACATAATTTTTTAACTGATTTACAATGGTCAAAACTTGATTCATGAAATAATTGATATTCTTTGTTTCTTTCATTTTCAAACATTCAAATTCTCTCCTAGTATTATGTAACTTAACAATATTTACTTTAGCCAAACCTTGATAGCTCATCTCTAAAATCTCCCACGTTTTCTTTGCCGAAGACGTGATCATAATTTTTTGGAATATTGCTTTGTCCACTGCTTGTTGGATAAGTTGCAATGCATGTGCATTGTTCCTTTTTTTAGCCTTAATTGATCCCTCTGTGAATTTGTGAGGACTTCTTTTGTTGCCTCATCCTTAGGTTCAACATATCCAATCTTGATGTAGTTGCAGACATCTTGAGCCTGTAGCATAGTCTCCATCTTAGTGGCCCACATATTATAGTTCTTCCCTATGAATGGTGGAAGCTACGACTGGAAGCTCAATGAAGTCATTCTTTTTTCTTAATCTCCTGAAAAATATTTCTTGATTAATAATAAAATTTCTTGGAAAAACTAAAATTCTCTTTTTAATAAACACTATATCTATATATATATATATATATATATAATTAAAAAAAATACCATTTATAGAGCACACCCACCAAATAATAAAGGCTCATAAGAAAAAACCTTTATAACCCAACTCTTTTAATAAGCCCTTTATATTTTTTTATACAATAAAAAGAACTTTACCAAAAAGGAGTTGTCACTTACTAAAAAAAACCTTTAATATCAGTCAAATAAAAAACCATGTAACTTTAACTTTACCCCTAACGCTTTCAAGCTTGTGCACTTGATTTTTTTAATGAATTTTCATGTTTCTTTTTTAATGATGGCTGACACAATTTTTTACAGGTGACACCTGCGGCAAAAAACCCAAAATTTGCCAAGTTGAAAGTATGCCCGAAACTTTGAGTGTTTAGGCTTTAAGCTTATGATGATGATCACTCCTTAATCTTCTCCAAAATGTCACATTTGTAAGCTTTAATCTTGTTATTTTTTAAAAAAATCGTAGGCCTTTTTTTCTTAGTTCTCTTCTTGATAGCTCAACAGGCTCCTCAGATCTTATGACTCTTCCTTGACTCTAATACCAATTTGTTGGAAAGGAAAAAGCGGAAAGGAACAAATTCACACACAAAAAACAAGAGCTATTGCACTTCTCTATTATTGATTATAATTGAATCCAATGTGGGGTGTTTATCTTTAGCTCACTCGAACTAACTCCATCATGCAAACTCTCACACTTACTTGACTTTTCCAAATTTAGACTCAACTCAAACTGACTCAAATTATCTCACACTCTTAATATAGACTACTTTTCATGGAAGTAATTAACTATTTTAATTAGATTATACCATGTAATGCAATTGAAATTACCAAACAACTTCCTTTCTTTCCCCTCAATACTCCATCCTTTGTTGGAAAGGTAGAAGAGGAAAGGCACAAAATAAAAAAAAATAACAGAAAATAACACTCTCATTTTCAATGAGTTGTGGAAAGGAGTTTGTGTAGGAGAAGGAGAGAATGAACCTTCAAAGCCCACCTCAGATAAGGATATTCCCTTTTGGGAAAACAAGAACAACAAGGCCTATGCCTTGATTGCAACATCTGTGAATGAAGAAGTGAGTCACTATATTTCACCATTTTCAAATGCTTTTGAAGCCTTATGAGGTCTAGTATTTGGGGCGGGCACCATGGCATCCTCAATGCTACACCAGTTAACTAAATATTCACTCATAAATAACTCATGCATGTCAATTTAGAGGAAGGCCCAATTGAGATTATTCAGCGACAATGTACTCTTAGTTGTATAATTTTCTGAGTTGTACAGATGGTGCATGCAATCAATTGAGGGACTATGGATGGATTTCAAATTTATGGAGTGAGGATTTCCTAATTAAATATGGGCTAATTCTCTCAGGAATTGTCCAAGGAAGTAGGGGCTTGGCAGGCAGTTGATTTGGCTAAATGTTGTCTTGAGCTGGTTTGTGAAGCAGTGAGACAGATTGTACTTGTTCAGAGATTGTTCGGGTTGAACAAACATATTACTTAGATCTTTTGGTTAATTCAATATAGATATTCTAGTTTTTTAGCAGTTATTACCCCATAGAATATTTGTGTTATGTGCGATTGATATTCTTCCTTTTTTTCTTATTGCTTTAGTCAATCAATTTTGGTTTCCACTAAAGAGTAGAGTAGATTTGTGTCTTTTGTTTTAACATATCACATACGCTGTTGAATATACAAGTAAAAATATACATGGTATCAAAGCTAAACACAATATAGAAGAGGAGAATTTGAGTTTGTTGTGTAGGTGAAATCAAATTTTCAACTTCATACTTCAAAGTTAGCAATATGTCATTCTACGGTTTGAGACTTGATTATGCCCTAGAGGGAATCTCAAATTAAATAGCTTGGAAGGACAGAATGGAGCAAGTGTTGGAAGACAATGGCCTCAAGGAATTCATAGATCATGATATTCCGAAGCCTACAACATCTGATGCTAAAGATCTGGCTGAATGGAGAAAGTGTGTGGAAAAGGTGAGAAGGATTATCCTTGAAGGAGTTCAAGATCCCATTGTCTCGAATCTCCATAGTAAGGACACTCTATTTGCAATGTGGAAGGCATTGAAAGACCTATTTCAAAATAACATTAACCATAGGGATTTGGCACTAAAGGACAAACTCAGAAATATTAAGATTGAGAAGGGCAACTTAATTTCGAAGTACTTGACCAAGTTCATTCAATGTCGGGATGAGCTTGGAAGTGTCAGGATTACCATTGTCGAAGACGGTTTGGTGAACTTGACACTTCTAGGACTTCCAAAGAGCTGACATAGTTACGAGGACTCTGTTAATGGGAGGGAGAAGCTACTAGAGTGGGAGCGGTTGTGGTTTGACTTGGTACAAGAAGAGATTCGGCGGAACACCAAAGACGAATCCTCAGCAAAGCATGATGATGAGGAGAATTGTGCCTTAGAGGTAAGGCAAAGAAATGGAAGGGGAAGTCATCCCATTCCAAATCAAATTCTTGTTAGGGTGGTAAGAAGAAGGACATGTCGAAAGTAAAGTGTTTTCACTGTCACAAGCTAGGACATTTTGCCACAAAGTGACCTCTCAAGAAGGTTGGCAAGAAGTCCTCAGGAGGAGCGGTAGGTGAGGCTCTTGCTTCAGAATTCGAACTAGACTTTACCCTCATCGCTTATATGGTGTCATTGATGATGGGAAGTGTGTGGTATGTGGATAGTGGAGATTCTTTCCACATGGCTAGTAAAAAAGAGCTCTTCAGTAACTTGAAGGAGAAGGATCTCCAGATGCATATCGAGATGGGTGATGACGAGAGGTATAATGCTACTAGGATCAGTACAGTTACCTTTCAAAAGGAATCGGGTTCTCCCCTCACTTTGTAAGATGTTATGTATGTTCCTGGTTTGAAGAAGAACTTGGTATTTGTTTCCATGCTAGAGGATAGAGTATATGATGTGATATTTAGTAAGGGAAAGGCGTTCTTCTTCACATAGCCACAGGATAGGTGAAGAGGATATGGGTTTGAGTGAAGAACCTCTACAAGTTGGAGGTAGAATATTGTGGTTCCTTGAGCACAAAATCAGATAAGATGCAGAGCCGAGATATCAATGACTTGTGGCACAGGAGGTTGGGTCACTTGCACCATGGCACTTTGAAGATTATGCAACAAATTTTTACCGATCTTCCCAAGGGTACACTAGAGTAAGTAGACACATGCAAAGGGTGTACATTGGGAAAATACACCAAATCTTCCTTTCATGACAAAGACATTCAAGCATAGGCGATCCTTGATCGAGTTCACTCAAGTGTGTGTGGACCATTCTCGACAACATCCACGACTAAGCAAGGGTATTATGTTATATTTTTTGACGATTTTTCTCGTAAGTGTTGGATCTTCTTTATGTAGAAGAAAGATCAGACTTTTGCAATTTTTTTGAATTTAAAGCACTGGCCGAGAAAGATAATGGAAGGAAAGTTAAATCTCTCATGATGGATAATGGTGGAGAGTATGTGTCGAATGAGTTCAAAAACGTTTGTGCATCAGAAGGCATTTGATAGGAGTTGATAACACCTCATAACCCAGAATAGAATGGGATGGATGAAAGGAAGAACAGAAGCATTGTAGGAGAAGCACAAGAAATGTTGCATGATCAAGGCCTACCATTACACTTGTGGGTTGAAGCATGCAACACAATTGTTTATTTGCAGAATAGAAGCCCTCATCGAATTCTTGGGATGAGTACACTGGAAGAGGATTTTTCAGGGAAGAAACCAAATGAGGGACACTTCAGGATTTTTGTTTCGTCAGTCTATTTCCATGTAACCAAATATGCACAGAAAAATCATGGGCCAACAACTGAGTTGGGGATATTTGGGGGTACACTGATATACCTCACAATTATTAGGTGTGCCTTCCAACCAACAAGATGACAGTGGTTCACAGAGATGTAAAATTTGATTAAGAGAGGGCCATGAGATGTTCCCTTGAGAGGGAGATTTGATGTAGGAGCATGAGACTTGGAGGGAAAGGAACTTCAAACTTATTCCAAAAATTCCAAAAAATCTACAAGGAAAGGAGTGGGATCCTTTAGCCATCAATTTCCATGTTTTTCTAGTTAAGCATAGAGATAAAATCTATGAATAAATCATGATGTAATAAATGTTAAATAGTTAAGCTATAGTGGAGGTTCTCGAGGAGAATACCTCGCTGAATAGATAGGATTAGTTAGCATAGTGGAGGTTCTCGAGGAGGATGTCTCACAGAACTGATAGTTGCAATAAATTTAAGCCTCTATTTTAGGATTTGGTTGTTAAAATGAACTAGTATATATGTAATTTGGATGCTATTGTAATGGGATTTGGACGACATGCTTTTATCACATATCTTTCGAAGAAAGAAGAGGATTTCTCTGTGTATTGGTCGATCTCAGAGGCGTGGTGACCTCTAAAACCCTTTCTGTCCATTTGAACTTGTATTTATCTGTTAAATTGGTGTTTATGCATAATTTTGGCTTCACGCAACGCTATTTTTTAAGCTTTTATAACAGTGGTTTGGACTTGTTTTCCAACCAATACTTTGATTGAAGTCTGTTTGAGTGTGCTTCCTTCATATTGACATGCCCTGTTTCCTTTATATACGTCGTTTGGTCCTGCAAGTGAAATTCTGGGTTACACTAAGAAACCATGAAAACTTAGTCTGAATTGAGAATCCGAACTTGAAATATTCTTAAGTGTGGTTGATACCCATATCGAGTCCGCAAACACTATCACATTGCAACGCTTGAGGGGAGAAGGACTGGCCTTTTGAACCACCGAAGTCCAAAGTTGCGACACATTCAGATCTGAAACACTATAGGGGAGGTTTTATAACCTATCGGGTCCACGATAGTTATCGCATCGCAAGTTTGAAGAAACCGTGGGTGGATTTCGGCTGGATGAAAGACCGTAAACGGTATTTCATCTTTAGCTCCGATTCCATACATATTGTGCCACGTAGCATCGAGGACGGAGCGAGAAACCACCTTTTCGGGTGGATTTGGAGTGCGCAGGTCTGACGGCCGACATGTGTATGAACCATTAGATCTTGTGAGATAAGATCAACTGTCCACAGGCGTGAAGTTCAAAGGTCGGTGAGCATTGAGACCCTTGGATCTTAAAGAGATCAACGGTGAAGAGGTGCGACAGGTTTAGAAGGCAGATCTCAAGCTTATTAAGCCATGGTTTATATTACCTTTAGGTCCATTTCTCATGGAATAACCCGCCGATAGTGTAATTAAAGCGCTGATAGTGTTATTCCATTTCTTATGGAATAAACTTTGCCGATAGTGAATTTTGCATGTTAACGCATTTCCTTTGGGAAACAATGCCCGATAGGGTATTTTACACATATTTACATTATTGCCATTCTAAATAGAGCCGATAGTAAATTACGTGATTCCTATGCAATTACAACTCCGATAGTGAGAAAAGGGGCTCTATTATGAAATTGCACCCGATAAAAAGGGTTGGGGCGATTAAAGGAAAAGGATTGGTAATAGTGGCTAAAAAGGGGAAAGTTTATAAAACAATTAGTCTAGGAATAGATTACTGATACTCCAGTTGGGATTGAAGAAGAGATTCAGCCAAAATTAGAGGAAATTGTATCAAGGTTTGGTTTGTCCATATCGCCTACACCCAGGCCACCATTAGTTGTATCAGAGCCAGGTTTTAACACTGAATTGAATCTCAGAAGCAAGAGAAGGAAACCTAATATGGCTTTCAGAGTTGGAAGAGGAGTAGGGTGTGGTGGAAGAGGTCGACCAGTTGCAAATGCTAAAGTGATGGAAGCTATGCAATAGATGCAGGCTAGAATGGAAGCATTAATAGCAGGGAGAAATATAGATGATGGAGATGTTAGTGAGCCTGAGGTTGAAGGTGAAGGAGAGGAGGAAACTGTAGTAGTTAATCCTGAGATGAGATTCTTCCAGTTAGTGTTGAGATCCACAACTAGGCCAAAGGACTGAATCCAGAAGAATTGGTAGATTGGATAAATGGCATGGAGAAATTCTTTGACTATGAAGAAACAGAAGATGAGAAGAAAGTAAAGTTTGCTATCACCAAGATAAAAGGACATGCAACAATTTGGTGGGATGGAGTGCAGGCAGCCAATCAGAAATTGGAACAAGATGGTAGCAAATATAAGAGGTAAGTTTCTACCAAGTAATTATTAGAAAACCTTGTTCAGATAGATGCAGAATCTTAGACAGAGGTCTATGACAGTGAGAGAATATACAGAGGAATTCTATAAGGTAAGCATAAGAGCTAGAAATAATCAAGATATAGATGAGAAGGTGGCTAGATATGTGAATGGTCTTAATATGGACATTCAAGATGAGATAAGTATACTGTCTCCTAAAATAGTAGAGGAAGCTTATCAGATGGTATTGAAAGCTGAAGAAAAACTCATGAGGAAGCAATCTGCCAGAGGGAGAGGTACTTCCCGAGGAAGGGGAAGTCAAGCTGGTAGAGGAAGATCTACAACACCTAAAGATGGAGCTAGCAACAGCTCAACCCAGCATGCAACCATAGGAGGTGATGCAAGTGGCAGAGGGAGTTTTTCTAGAGGAAGAGGAGGCAGAGGCAGAGGAAGAGAAGTAAGATGTTACATATGTAACAAACTGGGACACAGAGCTTTTGAGTGCCCAGAGAATGCAGGAACAAGTCAGAGGAATGAAATTGTTGCTCAAGTTGAGGGAGAAGAAACAACAACAACATTGATAGAAGAAGAAAATATACCAGAGAGAGGAGAATCTTTTGTAATCAATAAAGCTTTGCTTAAGTTAGCAAAGGAGATAGTTGAACCATCACAAAGAAATAATATGTTCAGAACAATGTGTAAGGTTCAAGGGAAATGCTATAAGATTATCATTGATAGTGGTAGCACTGATAATTTGGTCTCTACATAAGTGGTGGAGAAATTGAAGCTGAAGATAATGAAACATCCAACACCTTACAACGTGTCATGGTTACAAAAGGGAAATCAATTGTTAGTGAATGAACAGAGTGAAGTAGAGTTGCAGTTGGGAAAATATAAGGACAAAATTGTATGCGATGTGATGCCAATGGATGTGTATCACATATTGCTTGGAAGACCTTTGCAATATGATAGAGGAGCTATGCATGATGGGAAAAGAAACACCTAAAAGTTTGGTAAAGATGGTATCAATCATACATTGCTACCTATGGGAGAAGAAGATGCATCAGGAAAGAAAACTGATCCAAAAACTCTATTAATTGGAGGAAAGTAATACTTGCAGCAGATCAAAGAGAATGAGGTGAATTTTGCTGTAATTTGCAAGCCCAAGGTAATAATGACTTCTACTAAAGTTTCTGATTTACCCATTGAAATTCAAGAAATGTTGGACAATTATTGTGATATCATTGTTGATGATTTTCCTAATGAGTTACCACCCATTAGAAGAATTAGCCATCATATAGATTTGATTCTTGGAGCAAATATACCTAACAAAGAAACTTACAGAATGACTCCCACAAAAAATGAAGAGGTTAGAAAGAAGGTTCAGGAACTGCTTGACATAGGATTGATCAGAGAAAGTTTGAGTCCTTGTGCAGTACCAACAGTGTTGATTCCAAAGAAAGATGGAGACTAGAGAATGTGTACTGATTCAAGAGCCATCAATAAAATCATAGTCAAGTACATATTTCCATACCTAAAATTGAATATTTAATGGATTGTTTGAGTGGAGCAAATTATTTTACAAAACTAGATCTTAAGAGTGGGTATCATCAGATAAGGATAAGAGAAGGGGATGAGTGGAAAAATGCTTTTAAGACAATTGAGGGATTGTATGAGTGGAGAGTAATGCCTTTTCGGTTGTCAAATGCACCAAGTATGTTTAAGAGACTCATGAATGAAGTTATTAAAGAATTTATTGGTAAATTTGTAAGAGTATATCTGGATGATATATTAGTTTACAACAGGTCTAAGGAGGAGCACATGAGACATCTGAATTATGTCTTACAAAGGTTATAGAAAGAGAAATTATTGCTAAATTTGAAGAAGTGTTCATTCATGAAAGAGGAGTTAGTGTATTTGGGTTTTGTTATTTCTGCTGAAGGGTTGAAGATGGATCCAGAGAAGATCAAGGCAATCATGGAGTGGCCTTCACCTAAAAGTGTTTTGAGGTAAGAAGTTTCCATGGTCTTGCTAGTTTTTATAGGAAATTCATAAAGAATTTTAGTAAGATCATTTCCCCTATTATTGAGACCATAAAGAAGGATAAACAACCATTTAGATGGACTGCTGAAGCAGAAAAGAATTTTCAGCTATTGAAGAAGAAGATCACTAAAAAACCTGTTTTGGTTCTACTTGATTTTAGTAGGCCTTTCCAAGTGAAGTGTGATGCTAGTGGAGAAGCTATTGGAGGTGTTTTAAGTTAGGAAGACAAACCTATAGTTTATTTTAGTGAAAAGTTGAATGATTCAAAGAAGAAGTATTCTTCTTATGATAAAGAGTTTTATGCAGTTGTAGTGTCGTTGAAGAAGTGGAGACATTATCTAATGTCAAAAGAGTTCATACTTTATTCAGATAACCATGCACTGCAGTATATTATGCAGTAGCCAAAGCTTAACCAGAAACATGCCAAATGGGTAGAGTATCTTCAGGGCTTTCATTTTGTCTTGAAGCATATAAATGGCCAATCAAACAAAGTTGCAGATGCTTTAAGTAGGAGAAATACATTACTTCTAGAGAGTCAAATTCAAGTGTTGGGTTTTGATTTTATTAAAGAATTGTATGAGACAGATTTAGATTTTAAAGAAGAATTTGAAGCTTGTAAGAATCCTGCATTGATGGATAGGAATAAATGGTTGGATTATTTATTACAAGATGGACTATTGTTTAAGAGAAATCAGTTGTGCTTACCAAATTGTTCTATGAGGGAGAACTTAATCAAAGAGAAACATAGCGGTGGACTTGTAGGACATTTTGGCATAGATAAGACTTATGAGGAGTTGAACAGATTTTATTTCTGGCTGAAAATGAGATCTGAAGTGGAAAGGTATGTGACAACTTGCAAAATCTGTCAATACGCAAAGGGAAGAAGCCAAAACACAGGTTTGTATGTTCCATTACCAATTCCAGATAGACCTTCAGATATGGTAAGTATGGATTTTGTTTTGGGCTTACCAAAGACTCAAAGAGGGAATGATTTGATTTTTGTTGTAGTGGACAAATTTTCAAAAATGGAATATTTTATTCCATGTTATAAAACTAGTGATGCTACTCACATTGCTAATTTGTTTTTCAAGGAGATAGTAAGACTGCATGGGTTGCCTAAGAGTATTGTCTCAGATAATGATTCCAAGTTTGTTGGACATTTCTGGAGGACATTATGGAAAAATTTGGGAACTAAACTGAGTTTCAGTTCTGCCTATCATCTACAGGCTGATGGATAGACTGAAGTTGTGAACAAGAGTTTGGGTAATCTTTTAAGGAGTCTTACTACAGAAAATCCAAAGCAGTGGGATCAAGTGTTGGCACAAGCTAAATATGCATATAATGACTCACCTAACAGGAGTATAAGACAAAGTTCATTCCATATAGTTTATGGAATGCATCCAGGAGGAGTATCTGAGTTAAGAAACTTGGGAAAAGATGAGTTGAGAAGTGCAGTGGGTGAAGATTTTGCTTCATAAATGCAAGCAATATATGAATAGGTGAAATAATAGCTACATGATAGCAACATCAAGTAAAAAACCAGAGAAAACATGAAAAGAGGAGAGGTGAACTTTGAAGTTTGAGATTTGGTTTTAGCACACTTAAGGAAGGAAAGATTTCCAAAGAGGGAGTATAATAATTTAAAGTTCAAAAAAGTTGGACCTTGCAGAGTATTAAGGAATTTTTTGCAAATGCATATGAAATTGAAATACCCCCTGATGTTGGAATATCTCCAATTTTCAATGTTGCTGACCTGTACAAGTATGAAGGTGAAATTGCAGATGATACAGAAAAGGATCAGGAGACATAGGAAATTGATTGGGTAAAACAATTACCTACATCCAAGGAACTGTGACCAAAAAGGATTCTGGACAAGAAAGTGTTCAAGAAAACTAGAGGACATGAGTAATTTCAGTATTTGTTTAAATGGAAGGATCAACCAATTGCTGAAGCTACTTGGGTAACAGAAAATATGCTACAGAAGCTGCGCAGTTCTATAGAAGAGCTCATGTATAGGAGCCCATCAAGAATTTTGTCCTCAGGAGTCTGATGTAGGAGCATGAGACTTGGAGGGAAAAAACCTTCAAAATTATTCCAAAAATACAAAACAATCTACAAGCAAAGGAGTGGGATCCTTTAGCCATCAATTTCCATGTTTTTCTAGTTAAGCATAGAGATAGAATCTAGGAATAAATCATGATTAGATAATAAATGTTAAATAGTTAAGCTGTAGTGGAGGTTCTCAAGGAGAATACCTCGCTGAATAGATAGGATTAGTTAGCATAGTGGAGGTTCTCGAGGAGGATGTCTCCTAGAACCGATAGTTTCAATAAATTTTGGCCTCTATTTTAGGATCTGGTTGTTAACACGAACCAATATATATGTAATTTGGATGCTATTGTAATGGGATTTGGACATCATGCTTTTATCACATATATCTCAAAGAAAGAAGAGGATTTCTCTATGTGTTGGTCGATCCCGGAGGCGTGGTGACCTCTGAAACCATTTCTGTGCATCTGAACTTGTATTTGTATGTTAAATTGGTGTTTATGCGTAATTTTGGCTTCACGCAGCGTTATTTGTTAAGATTTTATAACAGTGGTTTGGCCTTGTTTCCCAACCAATACTTTTATTGAAGTCTATTTAAGTGTGTTTCATTCATATCAGCGTCCCCTGTTTCCTTTATATATGTTGTTTGGTCCCACAAGTGAAATTCTGGGTTACAATAAGAAACCATTAAAACTTAGTCCGAATTGAGAATCCGGACTTGAAATCTTCTTAAGTGTGGCTGATACCCATATTGGGTTTGCAAACACTATCACATCGCAATGCTTGAGGGGAGAAGGATTGGCCTTTTGAACCGCCGAAGTCTGAAGTTGCGACACATTCGGATCTGGAACACTATAGGGGAGGATTTATAACCTATCGGGTCTGCGATAGTTATCGCATCGCAAGTTTGAAGAAACCACGGGTGAATTTCGGGTGGATGAAAGACCGTAAATGATATTTCGTCTTCGGCTCTGATTCCACACATATTGTGCCATGTAGCAGCGAGGACGGAGGGAGAAAGCACCTTTTTGGGTGGATTTGGAGTGCGCAGGTTTGACGGCTGATATGTGTATGAACCGTTAGATCTTGTGGGACAAGATCGACGGTCCACAGGCATGGAGTAAGTTCAAAGGTCGAGGAGTGATGAGACCCTTGGATCTTAAAGAGATCAACGGTGAAGAGGTGCAACGAGTTTAGAAGGTGGATATCAAGCTTATTAAGCCATGGTTTATATTACCTTCGGGTCCATTTCTCATGGAATAACCCGCGGATAGTGTAATTAAAGTTTCGATAGTTTTATTCCATTTCTTATGGAATAAACCCCACCGATAGTGCATTTTTTGTGTTAATGCATTTCCTTTGGGAAACCATGCCCAATAGGATATTTTACACATATTTGTGTTATTTCCATTCTAAACAATGTCGATAGTGAATTACATGATTCCTATGGAATTACAGCTCCAATAGTGAGAAAAGGGGCTCTATTATGAAATTGCATTTGATAACAAGGGTTGGGGCGATTAAAGGAAAAGGATTGGTAATAGTGGCTAAAACGGGGAAAGTTTATAAAAAAGCCAGTCTAGGAATAGATGACTGATACTCTAGTTGGGATTAAAGAAGAGATTTAGCCAAAATTAGAGGAAATTGTATTAGGCTTTGAACGTTTGTCTATATCACCTTCAGCCAGGCCACCAAGATTCAACTACATGTTTTTGAGGAGCTTCTAGCTCCTAAGGAGGAACCTAAAGATGATGTGTAGAAACCACATGTAGAGGATCAGGAAGTGGAGACACCCACTCATGCAGAGTCTTGCACCAGAACGGCTGACAGGTTATTACATGATGTTAGAGAGAATGTGGGAGAACCCAGATCACAACACGAGTAGAGGAGGTCACCAGAGAGGTACACTAGATACATGGCTCTGATGGGTGGATGTGTAGATATTGAGCAATCCTATTTTGAGGAAGTAGTGCAACAACCAGTTTGGGTTGATGCCATGTTTGAGGATTATGACTCCATTGTCAGGAACAGTTTTTGGGATGTGGTCCCGAGACCGGCAGACAAGTTAGTGGTGAGGGCCAAATGGCTTTACAAGTTAAAGCGAGCATTGGATGTTAGTGTGGGGAAACATAAGGCCAGTTTTGTGGCCAAAGGTTTTTCTTTGGTGGAAGGGATTAATTATGATGAGACTTTTTCTCCTATTGCAAGGGGATTGATTACGATGATATTTTTTCTCTTGTTGCAAGGTACTCATCAATCAGATCTATTCTAGCATTGTCAGCACAGATGAGATGGAAGATACATTAGATGGATGTAAAGATAACATTCCTCAATTACATGATTGAGGAAGAGGTGTATATTGAGTAGCCTGAAGGATTTGAAACCTTCAACAGAGAGTTGCATGTGTTCCAACTCAAGTGAGTATTGTATGGACTAAAACAAGCACCCTGTGCTTGGTACATAGGGATCGATAGCTATTTCACCAAGTTGGGCTTCACCAAAAGTGAAGCAGATGCGAACCATTACCATTTTTTGGTTGAAGGTAAATTGTTGATTATTTTTTTATGCGTCGACGATTTGATTCGGATAGGTGATGATAAGTTGATGAAGTCTTGCAAAGAGGATCTTGCAAGAGAGTTCAAAATGAAGGACTTGGGGATCATCCACTGCTTTCTTTCTATGGAAGTATGGCAAGCAGATTAAGAAATTTTTTGTCTCTCAAGGAAAATATGCCAATGAGATGCTCAAAAGGTTCCACTTGGAGAGCAGTAAACCCATGGAGACTCCTCTAGGAGGTAACTAGAGGAAGGAGGATGCTACTTCCAGTGAAGTAGTGGACGCTACTATTTACATGTAGCTCATGGGTTCACTTATGTATTTGGTGAACACATGACCGAACATCTGTTATGTAGGTAACCATCTTAGTCAAGCGACGGTTAAGCTGACCAAGTTGTATTGGAAGGCAGCCAAACATGTGTTGAGATAGCTCAGACACATTACTCAGTATGGTTTATGGTACAGATGGGTAGATGGAGTCAAGATTCAAGGCTTCACCAATGCAGATTGGGTAGGAATTCCATTCGAGAAGAAGAGTACATCAAGTGAGATCTTCAATATTGGGTGATGTTGACAGTGCTGGACCCACCAACATTCAGGGGCTCTCCCCAATATGATGTCCCAAATAGGCCTCACACCATTTGGTTTGGGAGTCCCATCCAATATAAAGGCTGAGTTTCCATATACTTAGAGATATGCCTTCACTCCAACTTTCAGCACATGAGAGCATTACGCTGGTATCTTCAAACAACAAGGTAAGTGTGCCTAGTGAGTGTGTAATGTAACTTGTGTCTCGTTTCTCTTACTGCAAAAGGGGAAAGTAAAATGAGCCTCTAAGTGAGAGGTAATAGTACCACCCAGGAAGGGACACATGCGAACCAGAAAGGTTTGTCCGGCATCTAGCAGAATAGTCCACAATGGATATGGTAGTTGTTAAAACCGAAGTGTAGGGGACAACACATACACCACCTAGTGGAATAGAAACACACGGATGTGACAATCGTTAAAACCAAAGTGAATGGGAAAACACGTACACCACCCAACAGAGAAGTTCACATGGATGTGACAGTCTTTATAACCAGGAAACAAAGATGATCTATCTAGTTTCCCATGGAGTAGTCCACAAGGATGAGACATCGGTGATAACCAGTACAACACATTCACAACATTGTAAGTACTAAAAAAACCAAAGCAGTTTAATTATATTAGAACAAGTGAAACAAACATGCATTACAAATGCTGAAAGAATAGTCTTACAAACATCTACAAAACATGCATGAAAATGTGCCAACCTTAACAGGCTTCTGAATTAAGAAAAATTCCCAAGACACATATATACACCATACATCACTAGTCCGAGTAGTGGGATATTGGAGCCACTCCTTGCTCCTCAAAGAATTGACTTTCTACTCTCAACGCTATGTGGGAGGAGCCAATGTGAAAAGTCCTTTCTCATACAATGGTAGGGGTATATATAGCCAAAGGTGATGCTTGACCCTTGTTACTCCTAGACTACCCTTGTGACCATTGAACTTCCTATGAATTTTCAACTGACATCACTCTTCAACTTCTTGTGTGTGTCCATTGAACTTCCACTTTACATTATATTTAGTTGCAACAAATATTACCCATAGTGGTGATGTGGCCCTGAAAACTCATAACACAACTTGACACGACACTGCTGAGATGTACTGGTTGGCTATGGTGTTCATGTCAAGCTACTGCACTACTAAGTGATGTATGTACTCTCAGGTGTGCTTTGTCTTCTCCTCTGCATGACTTGATGTTGCGGGGCCTTCAATGGTCTTGGCCTTTCAAGATGGTTCAATGCATGTGTTCCTTTCGCTTGCTGCTTGTTGTGCTTTGTTCGTCCATCTAGTTGCAAGTAATTCTTCTAGTAGGTGTGCTCCTTATTCATCCCATTCATCGTCTTGCCATGATCCATCTATGTAGTTTATCCTCGAATTCACTTATGACAGGACAAAAGAAAATGCAAAACCTCCTAGTCTAGCATGATGCATTGTTTTCATGTTTTGAGCATGGGACAAATGACAGGATGGGAAGAGGTCACAACAACTACGCAATGTGCAATTTGAGGTGACAGGGAGGGAGGAAAAGTCACTGAGACAGTACAGAGCACAACTCAGGCTAGGATGAGGTACCTCTGGTCACAGTCTTCACTGTTAGGGAAAACTGCACAGTAACCATTGGGAGGTAGAATTATGCAGTGAAGGACACCATTAGCAGCTGCAAGGTGGTACCTTGCGGAGAAATTCTGCGTAGTTCTCGGAGAGAAGAAAATATAGGGATGTAGAGTTCCATCTGGGCAGTTCTATGCATATTCCAGGAGGAAGACATGATAAGGAAACAAGGGACCAGTTGGGCATTTCTACGCAGTTCCCAAGGGGAAGAGAAGACAAGGCAACAGAGGACCAGCTAGGAATTTCTAAATAATTTTTTAGAGTAGCACAGGCCTAGGTCTCTGTGCAATGTGGGGTTCCAGTAGGAAGCAAGGAGGCTTGATGACTATGCTTGGGAAATACGAGTTCACCAAGGTTGTGAAGTAGCTTTTGCATAGTTCTGGGAAGGAATACAACTACTCATTTCAGGGATTACGTAGTGAAGCTGGCCCGGAGGATAGCCTCAAGCACTATGCATTTCCAGGAGACAAAGAAACACCATTGAGGGCTGAGACTATGCTGTGCAGCTCAGTTAGGGTCCGGTGAAGTGGAGTTTTTCCTTTGAGAGAATTTCAGGAAAATGGCTAAGTGTGAAAGGTAAGTGAACTCGTGAATACTCGACAATGTGATCACACACTTAACATACTTCAAAAAAATGATGGCAATAACCACTAGGAAAACATAGCATAGCATGACCCTCTGGGAGAATTTCTAGAGGTGACAGTGACAAGTGCGACACTTCGGATAGACCTTCGAATGCCCACAACGACACTTTCTTGACAATGCTTACAAATTTGTGTGTGAGTACGACGAATGTTCCTAGAGATAGGTCAACCCAAACAAACAAAGACAAACCTTTGAAATCACTAGAACAACATCAAAAGCATCACAAAGAAATCAACATGCCAGAAGATGATGGTTGGTTGAGTAAGAAAAATGGAGTAAGACACGTAGAGGAAACATAGGGAATGACTTTCAGTGCTTGCAACTATGCATGTTATTGAAGACAAAATGATATGACAATGATAAGCAGACCTTCAAGCTACACTAAGAGGTCTATTTCAAAAGATGTGCTTTGTTTTCATACCTACCCTCCAAGGATTGTGCATTAGATGGAGTCTTCATGTGGTCTCAATCTTCTATCATACCTTCGATTCCTTAGTCTACTCATCTTCTTCTTCAGCTCCTTGAGATTCCTCTAGCATGTCCTCCTTCTTGTGATCACTTAGAGACACATCTACGCAATTTTAGTGGCTAGTGACTTGTTACGGGATGAGGACCTAGGAGGATACATCTATGCATTTTCAGGATGCAAGGCATACTAAGCAGCTGATGGAAAAAACTGCATAGTTTTAGGATGCAATGCACTGCTGTAGGATGAGGCCCTCGGAGGACACATCTGCATAGTTTCAGGATGCAAGGAAGACTGGGCAACAAAGAGACAAAACTGCACAGCTTCTAGAGACAATGGGTTTCAGTTTAGGGAAGGACACTAGAGGAAATCACTGCGCAGTTCTAAATGCTAAGCAAGGCTAGGCAAATTTCCCCTTGAAGCAAAATAAAATTCCCTTTGCATAACAAGTGATAATCCCCACACCCAAAGATGACACATATTGTAGGAAGATAAAATTGTGAAAAACTCTTCAGATCGAAAAGGGTATCTTGAAATCATTAACTTATGAATAAGTGAATAAGGAATGATTAATCACAGGATCCACATTAGGCTTTGAAATTTGAGTACATAACAAAATTTTGGAGGGTGTTGCAGCCACTACACCACTTGGTGACACACTGGTTGAATTCCATATTCTCTGTCTTGGTTCATTTTAGTGCAGGGCCTTGGTCCATTATGGAGTATTGATTCATCATGCATATTACCTCGGCTTCCCCACTTACCCCATGGGAAGACATGGTCCCTTGTGTGCCTTCTTAGTTGAACACAACATAAGATTCATCCAAATCACAATGTTTTGAATTGGGAAGGGTAGTTTAGCTCACGAGCTTAAGATTTTTAGAGTATAGTTTTTAATCTCTATTGTTGCTCCACTGTTAGTAGGCCTAGACAGTACCTCGACGGAGTCACGCACGAACCTAAGCATTGCTCCACTGCCAGCGAGCCTCGACAGTACCCTGGTGGAGTTTCCTGCTTCACCTCTCTACACAGGAAGACTTTCCCTTCTTTCACCTTTTTTTAATTTTAAAATAGAAGGAACTTATTTATTTTTGGGGTAGAAGAGGGACCCTAACTTATTGATAGCAAGAGACATTGTTCCTTCAAAGAAGCATGTAAAGATCTCTGATTCAAGTTTGCTCATTTAAATTTTCCCCTACTTCGTTTCTACATGTTGGATAAGCTTGAACACACCAGAGGAGAAGACTGAGTACAGGCGTGAAGTTTCCCAGGCTGGACACAAATTCATGGTTTGACCAAAACTCTCCTTATAGACAGATCATATTTTCCGTCAAGGCTTCATCGACCAAAAGTTATAATAAAACACAAAGAGGATAGACATAGGATTGGCCAAGTGCTGTAGTGTCACAAGACCCTTTGAACTCCAACCACATACACATTCAGAAGCCAGGACGTAGGTCCAGGCACAACACTTATTCGCGTAGCGAAAACAAAATGACAATTCAACATGAAAGGGAAAAATAAGATGAGAGGAAAGGAGTACACAACAAGCAAACAAAAATAGAAGATAAGAAAGAAAAATGGCCAAAGAAAATAGGATGTAAAACCATGGTAAGAAAACCATGATGGACTACAAGTGCAAGATGAGTGCAAGGAAGGGAAAACTAAGATGCAACTATTTCTACTTCTATCCTGATAGCTAAATGTTTGGGATTACGTGAAATGAAATTTCCAATGAAGCAATTGTAGTTTCTCTCGACCTGCATCCACAAACATACGAATGATTAAAACAGAGAAAAAGTAGTGTGCAAGAGAAAAATACAAAAACTTGAAAAATTTTCACATGGGAAGGAAGGTCTTTCCTGTGGACAGAAAGGTGTGTCACAACCAATACATTTACCCAAGGCATGTTCTTACCTCTTTGATGGATACCATTTTTCAACAAACCTTGGAAACCTCTTGCGAGTGCATCCTCATCTGCACTGAGCCTCTTGGCAAGTGTGTGGACTAATTAAAACTTGTAGTCTGCAACAGAGGTTTCCAAATAAGATTGTTCCAACCATTTAGTGATTGGATCATAAAATTCATTATGGTTGTCTTGAAATCCTCGTGATCTTTGAGAGGATGAATTCTCAATTTGATAAATGGGATCACAATGGGAATCTTGTAAGGAAAAATAAATCTGATCATTCTCAACACTCATGCCAAGACAGTGAGGACCTGCCATAACCACCAGTGCTAGCTAAAGTGCCTCATTTTCTTGATGGAAATCTAAACAGAGAGATGTTAAACAATGAATATCAGAGAGCACAAAGCAACTATCATCAGATTTGCTAATGGGAAAATGATAAAATGAATGACAGTCACCCAAGATAGAGCAATGATCAGATGAGCTAGTTGAGACGTCAAATTCCCAGTTTTCAATGAACAAAGAAAATTCCATTTGAACAATCTTGCGAACACTCCGAATAATGGAACCAAGTTAATTGTGAGCTAGATATGATAAACACATTTGTAGTGAAATGTTCGCAAGAAGGCTGAGCAGTTGATCATGAAGAGGAAAATTTGATAAGTAAGATCGCAGGAAAAAAGAGTCTTTGAGGTGATCAAATTCAAAATCCCATGATTTCATAAGAGACAGACACTCCCAATGTGATTTCGATGTAAGAGATGTGCATGAAGATGGACGTGCTGTAATTGATTCATGAATTCAGTCATAAGTTAAATTTTGAAAATTTGAGCAATTACATCCGGAATACCAAACATATTTTACATGTGAATTCACATCGAGTGCAACCATGTAGATAGATGGATTATGCATGAGAAATTAGATCTGATTTGGTTCCGGGGACTTGCTAGAGTCATGATGTCTTGACATAACCATCAATGGATGTTGAAGTGCCTCGACTCCGTTGCATGTCCCGAAACTTTCTAGAATTGCAGAATCCCATTTTGGAGCTTAAACTAGATCATGCATGGATTGAGGATGGTTGTTGTTGCTGATTTTAAAACTGTTCTTTGGATGGAAGCCATATCTGTCATAGGTTTCAACAAAAATCAGATAAATCAATTGAAGAGGCTCTTCTGATGGTACTTCCAAAGATAAATGAATTGGTGATCTCGCATGAGCAAGTTGATTTGATGAGTTATCTTCATGCAACATAAGAGATGATGAAGGGTGGGAAGAGTCTTGTGCAATCAAACTATTTTCATCATGGATAGCCTCACTGCCTTGTGTTAATTGAGGAGATAGATCATTGGATGAAGAAGCAATATAATATGGAGTATCTCTGCCACATGTGAATGCATTGTGAATGGTAGGACACAAGGGAAAGTTAGGTGAAGAGGAAGTTTCGATATTGATGTCTTCTTTGACCGAAGCACATTCTAGATATGAGTTAGAGTCTTCATGAGAAAACGGAAGATCACATGATGTGTTTGGGCATTACTCACAAAATATGGAAGTATGGGAGTGATGACTGCCCAAGACTGAGGGTTGATCGAAAGAATTAATTGTACAAGATGTTCCACTGAGATTAGAAGATTGAGAATCATTCAAAAATGACAACTTATTATTTTGATGTGGAAAATTTTGAAACAGAGAGGGAAGATTGATAGTTTCCTCACCTTTCTTCTCCTCTACCTATGTAATGTGACTACCTCGCCCCTAATTGTAATTTGAGCCAGATGCTTGAGAATCAAGATAATGCAAACAACTAGCTAGTGAAATAGATTTATCAAGTGAGTCATGGTACAAGGAGTCATGGCTTGTAGCTGATAGAGGATGGCAGAGATGCAGATCAGATTCAAAACTTGACTTATGAACAATGACATCCTCTTGTGGAATGGAGGAGTGAGTCTTCATTATAGGCTTCCTAAGCCATTCTTGAATTTCCCCCATTCAAACATGAGACAAATGAGAAGATGGGCTAGGGACATGCTGTGAATATTTCTCAGCTTCGTAGTCACTACTAGGGGCCACCCACATTAGGACCGGAAAAGGAGGAGGACAAGGAAAAAACGGGGTGGTGGGCTCCTCCTCTATAATCTGAGGTGCCTCATGATTTGCAAGAGTTGGGGAGGAAGGAAAATTAGGGGGTTCACTATATTGGTGAACATGAACCAAGCATCTAAACTCTTGTCTCAAGAAATCTGAGTTCAAAAGTTGTTTAGGAATTTCACAATAGAGGTGAAGTGATCAACAAAGTCCTCAACTGATTCGTCAAGCTTCATTCTTAAACTGCAATTTTTTTAATAGATATCACAATGGCTATACTCATTGAATTTTTAAACCATCATCACAACAAGCTGACTAAATGAATCAATAAAGGCAAAGGGTAATTTATGACACCGGTGTTTAACATGACCTTCGAGTGTGGAGGTGAGTAGTACAACCCAAACATCTTCAGACTTTATTTGGTGACGATGACAAAGAGTCATAACTTGAACCAAATGTACATAAAACGACAGTTCACCCTCACCATTGAAATTCAACTTGGACAGGTCACGAATAACTTCCCTATGGATGGTACATTTAAGATTTTTAGAAAAACTACCTGGGATTATGATTTCAGGAAAAGCCATTTTAAAATAAGAGATTCAAACCAGACTCTATGGGTGTAGCCTGTCATCTGGCCCTCCTTCTAGCGCTAGAAATGTTGGTGGTGCCAGACCCACCAACATTCAAGTGATCTCACTAGCTTTGAAGTCCCAACTAGACTTCACATCGTTTGGTGTACTAGTCCCATTCGGTATAAAGGCCTAGTTTCCATATACTTAGAGATATACCTTAGCTCTAGCTGTCAGTACATGAGAGCATTGTGCTGGTATCTTCAAAAAGTAAGGTAAGTGTGCCTGGTGAGTGTGTAATGTAACTTTTCTCTTGGTTCTCTTACTACAAAATGGGAAAGTAAAGTGAGCCTCTAAGTGAGAGGTAATAGTACCACCCAGGAAGAGACATGCATGAACTAGAAAAGTTTGTCTAGCATCCAACGAAATAGTCCACAACAGATATGATAATCATTAAAACCAAAGTGCAGGGGAAAATGCGTACACAACCCAGTGGAATAGTCCACACATATGTGAAGGTCATTAAAACCAAGGTGAAGGGGACGACGCATACACCACCCATTGGAGTAGTTCACACGGATGTGACGGTCGCGATAATCAGGAAATAAAGATGGTTTCTCTAGTATCCCATGGGGTAGTCCATAGGGATGAGACAACAGTGATAAACAGTCAACACATTCCCAACAATGTAAGTACTAAAACAACCGAAGTAGTTCAAATATGGGCTAATTCTCTTAGGAATTGTGCAAGGAAGTAAGGGTTTGGCAGGCAACAAATTTGGGTAAGTGTTAGCATGAGCTTGATTGTGAAGTAGTGAGATAGATTATAATTATGAAAAGATTGTTCAGGTTGAAAAAGCATTGTATTTTCTTCTCAGATATTCTAGTTAATGCAATATATGTACTCATGGTTTTTAGCAGTTGATTTCCCCAGAGAAACATTGTGTTATGTGTGATTGATATTCTTCCTTTTCTACTTCTTGTTTTCATCGATTAATTTTGGTTTCCATTGAAGAGTAGAGTAGATTCTTGTCATGTGTTTTATCATATCACATAAGTTGTTGAATCTACAAGTGAAAATCTACACTTGTATTCTAGGAAAACATAGCAAACAATATTTTCATGATTCTCATTCCATAGCACATAGAAAACGTGAACTTATCCATTCAGACTTATGTGGCCGAATGCCTCTTCCTTCTGCAAATGGAAATAAATATATGATGACATTTATTGATGACTAAACCAAAAATTTTTGGGTTTATTTTTTGAAGAACAAATCTTATGATTTTCAAACATTCAAGAACTTTCATGCATGGATTGAAAATGATGCACAATATCATATTGGATATATCCGCACTGATAATGGAAAAGAATACACTTCAAATGAATTTTGAAACTATCTTTGCCAGCATGGGATCAAACATCAAACAATTGTGCCTTATAATCCCTAATAGAATGGAGTAGCTGAAAGAATGAACAAGACAATCTTAAATATGGTATGTTCCATGATGTTTTTCAAGAATGATAAACTGATGTTTTGGGCTGATGCAATTCTATGTGTTTTGTATATAAATAATAGGTGTCGTTTTAATGCTATTACAAATGAGACACCTTATGAAATTTGGTATGGCCACATTCCTTCGGTAAAGCCTCTCAGGGTCTTTAGTTCCACCTGTTATGCCTTGATACCTAAGGAACAAAGAAAAAAACTTTGTGCAAGGAATCACAAGCATATCTTTTTGGGGTATTAAAATACCTCCAAATCATACCGTCTCTATGATGAAGTTAATAAGAAGTTTTCATTGTCTAAAGATGTGATATTTCTTGAATCTTCCAAGGCTAACAATGTTGTTGAGCAGCAAATTGATCACTTGGATAGATTCGGACATGCCAAGTCCTTTCAAGAATTTGATAATGAGTTCCACATCTTGAAGGGGGAATTCCTATATTGCGTCAATCTATGAAATATTCTTTTGGAGCACTCTCTCCCCCACATGAATCTTCAACCATTAATGACAATTTGAGTGATGTGATTGATAGAATTTGGAGACTCAATCTTGATTTAGTCCCATCTTAGTCAACTAAACAGCCTGGGCCATCTCAGAAAGGTCCTCCAAAATGGCTAACATAGAAACTTGAAAGTGTTCATCCTGATGAGGTTGGAAAGACATGAACAAGAAATTCAACCAGGCCAAATGGAGGTGATGTAGACGATTATCACCTATTGATATGGATGTTTCTTATGATTTTGAACTGAATCTTTCTTCAAATTTTGAACCAACTTCCTTCAAAGAAGTTGCTTCTCATGATGAATGGAAAGAAGCGATGTAAAAGGAGTATGATGGCTTGATAAATAATGGCACTTGGATGCTGATTGATCCTCCACTAGGAACCAAACCAATGGGCTACAAGTGGGTCTACAAGAATAAGCATAAATCTGATTGCTCACTTGACAAGCATAATGCCAGGCTTGTGGAAAAAGTTTTTACACATAAGTAAGGGGTCGATTATGAGGATACTTTTCCCCCACAACAAAATGGGCTACCATCCGAACACTCTTTTCCTTGGAAACTTAGAACAGATGGAAAGTCCATCAAATGGATGTAAAAACTGCCTTTTTGAATGGATATCTCAAAGAGAATATTTTAATGTCCCAGCCAGAAGGAATTTTTGTGAAGGGCCAAGAACACAAAGTATGGAAGCTTGTGAAATACTTGTATGGCCTAAAGCAAGCACTGTGAGCCTGCTATGAAAAGTTAACTAAGCATCTTCTGAAAATCAAGTTCAAACATTATGATCTTGATGATGCAACTTTGTTTATCAAGAAAGTTGGAAAAATAGTCGTATATCTTCTGGTGTATGTAGATGACCTTTTGATGACTGGGAACAATGAGAGCTACATTGCAACCATAAAGAAGGAATTGAGGAAAGGTTCACCATTATCTTGGTATTGAAGTAACTCAACATCTAAATTTTATATTCCTCCCTCAAAAGAAGTACATTGGAGATCTGTTGAATAGGTTTGGCATGGATGAGTGCAATCCTTTGACTACTCCAATGGAATAGAACTTGAAGCTCACATCTATTGAAGGAAAAGAATTTGAGGATGCAACAAAGTATAGATAACTTGTAGGAAGTCTCAACTAACTAACTACTGCCAGACCATACATTTCATTTATTTTTGGAATCCTCTCTAGGTTTATGCAAAAGCCTTGTGAGGCACATTGGTATGCTACAAAATTATTTCTAAACTACTTGAAGGGAACTCAAGACTTTGGACTCAAGTATACACAGATGGGTCACTTCAACTTGATTGGATACTATGATTCAAACTTTAATAGAGACAAAGAAAATAGGGTATCTACTTCAGGTTATGCTATGAGTCTCAGATCAGGAGGTGTCTCCTAGAGATCATGCAAACAATTAGTTCTAGCAGATTCCACAACTGAGGTAGAATATGTGGCAACATCTGAAGCAACAAATTAAATTGTGTGGCTAAGGAAAATTCTAGAATATTTTCAAGAGAAATAAATGCATTCAACTCCTCTCATGATTGAAAACGCTTCTGCAATAAAGTTGGCCAAGAAACCAAAGTTCCATGATCGAACAAAACACATCAATACAAAATACCATTTGATTTGACATCATGTTGAGGCCAATACAATCCATCTACGCCATTGTTCCACAAATGAGCCGATTGCAAACATCTTCACCAAAGTGTTTGGAAGAGAAAAGTTAGAAAGATTCAGAATGATGCTTAGACACACTAACATCCCTTCACATTAAGAAGGGGAATATTGACACCTAATCTTTGGGATTAGGAAATTCATGTAAATAATGTAAATAGAAAAGAAAGAGATTAGGAATATGAAGAGACACTCGGAGGTGAAGCCCAAGAGTGTCTCCCTCCATATTAATATCCATGAGCAATCTTAATGCAAAAACACAATTCGCATTATGGAGTTACCTCCTAGCCTAACGAATTCACACAAAACACACATGAGCTACAAATTTTCTATTGATCACACAAAAACTTGATAATTACAATGAACCTTGTGAGGGGTATTTAAATTTTTTCAACTAGAAACTTGCCCAAAATAACTCAACATGAAATCACACACTAAATTCTAATTTACCCAAAATATGAATTAACTCGACTTGACTCAACTTGACTCAACTTGACTCAGATAACTAACTCTCTAAATTTAGCCAACTCTTCATGTGGGAGTAATTAGTTATTTTAAAACTTCCCCTTAACTATGACCATTAAACTAAGAGATGACTCGACAACTCAAACATGCATGTTGGTCCATGTCTCAACTATGCTTACAAAACCCAAGTTTCCTCTATGAAACTCAAATAAATCTTTTGCTAATGGCTTAGTAAATATACCATCGAATTGATCACTCGATTTACAAGGCTTCAAGTGGACTTCTCCATTGCTCAGAAGTTCTCTAATGAATTGATATCTAGTATCAATATGATTTCTCTTTTGATGAAACACACTATTCTTAGATAGTGCAATTGTTGAGTTGTTGTCACAATATATTTTTTTTTATTCTTATTGTTTCCATTTGAGTCCATCCAATACTCTTCTTAACCATACTACTTGACATGTTTCTGATGTTTTTGCTACATATTTTTCTTCTCCTGATGATAGTGTCATAATAGGCTTCTTCGTAGATGCCCATCAGATGACACCTAAACCAATAAGGCACACATAAACAAAAGTGCTCTTCCTATCATCTAAACTGTCTGCAAAATAATTGCTAATGTATCCAATCAAATCCTTCTTCTTTGTGCTTGCATACATTATGCCATAATCTCTAGTTCTTGCTATGTATCTCAATTATTTTTCATGCTCTCCAATGTCTATCTTTCATAGTCTCCATAAACATGGAAAATAAAATAACTCCTTGCATGATATCCAGTCTTACGGTTATGAGATACATGAGCCTTCCAAACAATCTTTTGAATAGAATTATATTGACATCTTATCCTTCATAATCCTTGCTTAAATTTGTACATGTTGCAATTGGTGTAGGGACAAGTTTGTAATTTTCCATCCTGAATCTTTTCAAAAAATCTCTAACATATTTATTTTGACAAATAAAAATTTCTTTTTCAGATTTCTCAGCTTCTATGCCAAGAAAATACTTCATGATTTTGAGATTTGTCATCTCAAATTCTTTCTTCATGATTGCTTTAAATTCATCCAATTCAAGATCACCTGTAAAAAGCATGTCACAATATATGAGCAAAACAATCAAAATTTTTCCATGCTCATTTACCTTTGTGCACAATGTAGGCTCAATGTTTCTTTTGAAAAATCCATTCTTAATCATGTAGTTTTCGATTCTACTATTCCAAGCTCTAGGTGCTTGCTTCAGTCCAAAGAGCACTTTCTTCAACCTATAAATTTTATCTTCTTTACCTTCAAATTAATAACTTGGAGGCTACTACACATAAATTTCTTCTTCTAGAATTCCATTCAAGAAGGCTGATTTTACATCCATCTGATATACTTTCCACTTGTTTTGAGCTATTGTGGCTAGGATTTCTCTTACACTATCCAATTTGGCTACCAGAGCAAACGTTTCTCCAAAATTTATTCTCGGTTTGCTATGAGAAACCTTTTGCTACAAGTCTTGCTTTAAATCTATCAATTTATCCTTTCTCATTCAACTTTGTCTTATACACCCATTTCAACTAATGAGATTTTTATCTTTTGGAAAATCAACTAAATACCATGTATCATTCATTTCGATAGCTTCAATTTATTCATCCACGTCTTACACCCAATTTTTATTTCTGATTACTTCTTTAAACGAAGAAGTTTGGAATGACACCAATGCAAAGTTTGAACTAACATCCAAATCATCATAAATATCTTTCAGAATTCTCATTTTTCTCTTATCATTGCTTTATTCATCACCTGATTGATTGCTAAGAGAATTCCAATCTATTGATTTTCTTGGAGATCCATGTTGCTAAGAAAATATTGGATTACATGTTGGTGTCTTCTCTTGTGATTATTGCTACTCCTTCTCTGCTACATCCTCTTCCATCAATGGTGATTGTGCATCAATTGTTTTTTTTATAGTCCCATTCCATGATTCTTGTTCTTTGAATACAACATCTATGTTAATTATGGTCTTCTTGGTGAGAGGCTTATGCAATTTGTAAGCTTTTGACTGCTCACTATAACTAGTAAATATGCATTTTTCACTTTTATCATCCAACTTACTTCTTAGCTCCTTAGGAAAATATGCATAAGATACACATCATGTTAGGCCCCTATACTACTAGTGTAGCCCCTTATTGTTGTTAGTACAACCCACTTATTATATTGATGTACCCATGTAGTGCCCATATTGTTACTATTGTGCCCCATAGAAGCCCACTATTATGATTATTGTGCCCTTACATTATTATTGTTATGTTGGCTCTGATTATGTTATGACCCCTTAGACTCCTATTTATAGAAAGGAGGTCTTTTCATTTGTATCATCCAAGAATTGTTCATTTATGTAATGTAAAGGAGGTTTCCTCCTCTAAGAGGCTGAATTCTAAGGCATTGATCTATCTTTTCTTGAGCTGGTTTCATAACATTTGGTATCAGAGGTTTGGATTCTAGGGTTTCACTGCTCCAAACAGGTCATCGAGGAATTTTCGCTATAACTTTTTTTTCTGCGATGTTTCAGAAGTTGCAAAAAAACCCATTTGAGAGGAAACCGTGCTGAACCTCTGGTCCGAATTTCAGATTTTTTTCACACTATATTTGCGGAGATATGATCTGAGGAATTTGGTCTTTTTGCAGACTCCTGAATTACATTCCAAACAAGTAACTTGGGGAAAATCGTCATAACTTTCTCTCTGGGGATCGGATTGAAATTTCGTTAGAAGGTACAGAAAGAGGACGGACTGTAGTTTCTTGTATATCTTTTTTAGAGCCAAAGGTCGAAAAAGGGACACGTGGCACGTCGTACAAGTTCGCTCTACTGAACTAGTCTATAATCAGGTCACTGTGGGAGATTTGACATAACTCTTCCTTGGAGAATCCAATTGAGATCAGACTAGTGGCATTGGAAAGGGGACACAGAGGGCTACTACAGGTCACAATTTCAGAATTTAAAGATCCGAAAGTATAGAGTTACAGTATCCGAAAGTATAGAGTTACAGTCATTTCAAGATCGAGCTCCTAAAATCAAGAAAAAGAAAGATGAGGAAGTTTGATGGCAAGGATATAGTAAATTGGATACTTAAAATGGAACAATATTTTGATCTACATGGTGTGCCACTATTACAAAAGGTATGTATTGCATCTTCATATTTAGAACTGGATCAATTTTTATGGTATGAAGGGCTCTGTTCTCGTAAAAAACTTGTTACATGGTCAATTTTCACAGAGGAAATGATAGCACATTATGAGGAAACAAAGAGCAACACCTTTTTTAGAGCAACACCACAACAATTGGAAAGAGTAAAAGGCCTTTGTGACATAGTGGAAAGCAAAATTATGGAAACCAGGAAGCATACCCCTCACAACTATAAAGATGGAAGTGTTGTTTCTCCTAGCCTTCCACAACCTACAAGGGTTACACCACAACAATTGGAAGAAAAAAGAGAAAAGGGGCTTTGTTAAAATTGTGATAGAAAATGCACTAAAGGCCATAAGTGTGCTGAGAAGAAATTATTTTACATAGAATATGAAGAGGAGGACGAAAATGATCAAGAAACATCAAAAGAAGAAGATATATGCTAGGACCCCACCCCAGAGAAAGAAGAAATGAATCAGACCATATCTTGTAAAGCATTGGAAAGAATTACCACTCCTTAAACTCTCAAGATAGAAGGACATATCAAGAAGAAAAAGGTGCAAGAAGTGAAAGATCACATCGAGAAAGAATAAATGAATTCAACCATATCTTGTAATTCATTGGTCGAAATTACCACTCCTCAAACTATCAAGATAGAAGGACATATCAAGAAGAAAAATGTTCAAGAAGTGAAAGATCACATCGAGCATCAAGAAATGAATCCGACAATGTCTTGTAAAGGATTGGAAGAAATTACCACTCCTCAAACTCTAGAGATAGAAGGACATATGAAGAAGAAAAAGGTTCAAGCAGTGAAAGATCACATCGAGCATGAACAACAAGTTCTCCAAATTTTAAAGGATAACTCCACTTCGGTGCAAAATCAAACGAAACAACAGGTAGATCAACATCGTAGTGAAAAATGTTTTGATGTAGGTGATTGGGTATTTTTACTACTACATCTCAAGCAAGCTATTTATGAGAAGGAAATGTTGGCAATACTACATGCACTTAAAAAATGGTGACCTTATCGAATGAGAAGACTCTTCAAGGATGAGGATGTAGAAGCAATGTTTTGTGCTATTTCTATTATCCAACCAGATTGGATAAACGAAGCAAGGGATGAATGGAAGAAGGACAAAGAAGTATGGCCACTTATTCAAAAGTTGCAAAAGATCCCAATTCAAACAATAGTGCCAGAAATTGAAGAGGAAGGAAAAATCATATTGGAACCTGGAGCAGTCACAGAAAAAAGAACTCGACAGCTACGAAATCTATCAATTTCAAAGTATCTCATCAAGTGGAAGAACTTACCCACTGAAGATTCCACATGGGAGCACAAGAATTTTATACAGAAGCATCAAGAACTACTCAAGCATTGAGGACAACGCTTTTTGAAGGAGAGGGGCATGTTAGGCCCCTATACTACTAGTGTAGCCCCTTATTGTTATTAGTACAACCCACTTATTATATTGATGTACCCATGTAGTTCCCATATTGTTACTATTGTGCCCCATAGAAGCCCACTATTTTTATTATTGTGCCCTTACATTATTATTGTTATGTCGGCTCTGATTATGTTATGAACCCTTAGACTCCTATATATAGAAAGGAGGTCTTTTCATTTGTATCATCCAAGAATTGTTCATTTATGTAATGTAAAGGAGGTTTCACCCTCGGAGAGGCTGAATTCTAAGGCGTTGATCTATCTTTTCTATCTTTTCTTGAGCTGGTTTCATAACACATCCACACACTCTGAGATGAGATAAGTTGCAAGACATACCTGACCACGCTTCTTCTAGTACTATGTTCATCACACTCTTTGTAGGGGATCTGTTTATCACATAAACAATGCATGCAACTGCTTATGCCCAATACTCATTAGAAAAGTTTCTTCCTTTTAATATGCTCCTTGCCATGCTCATAATTTTCCTATTCTTTCTCTCTCCTACACCATTCTGCTACAGTGTGTATCTAGTTGTAAGCTATCTCTTGATTCCATGTTGTTTGTAGTAATCATGGAATATTGTGATATCATGATCACATTTTTTCTCTACTGAGGCTTTGAATTCTTAAGACTTTGCAAAAGTTTCGGACTTCTACTTCAAAAATTAAACCCAAGTCTTTCTACTATAATCATCAATGAAAGTGAGGAAGTAACAACTTCCACCAATCAATTGTGTCCTCATAGGTCCACACGGGTTTGTATGCATTAGCTCAAGAGGTTTCTTTGCTCTGTATGCAACTCCCTTTGGAAAAAATTCATGGTGGTGCTTTCCAAAGATGAAACACTCACAAGTACTAGCAGATTATTTGATGAGAGATAATGCTCAAACCATTTGTTTCTGCTACAACAATATTAAACTAGAGAAGTGTAAGTGTCCAAATTGAAAGTGCCATAACTAGTATCATTAGAACATGCAACTGTAAAAGGAATAACCTAATCACTATAATTAATGATTAGAGGAAAGAGTTTGTTCCTATACATCTACACCTTTTCTATCAGCTATTTTCTTGGGGGATTGTCATATATAACACACTCTTGTCCTTGAAAACTAACTATGTTTCCTTTCTGCACCAATTGACCAACACTTATCAAATTATGTTTGAGACCAGGGACATAATATACCTCTGAAATTGTCTTTGGCTCACCTTTCTTAGTCATAATGTTGACAACTACTTTTCCATCTACATCCGTAGTCTTTTCAGTCCCCAACTTTACATATGTCTTCACAGATTGATCCAAATTTGTAACCAAATTCTTGTTGCCTATCATTTGGTTACTGCAACCACTATCTAATATCCACACGTTGTTAGAAGTTTCATGCATGGTATGGCAAGATAGGAAGATAGAATTAGTATTCTTTGTATTGACATTAGCTCTTTGGTTTCCTTGATCAACTATCTTCTTCATGCAATCACGGGCATAACGACCAAATTTATTGCAATAATAACATCTCACCTTTGATTTTTAAACTCTTTGATTATTGTTGAAGATTCTGCTATTGCTTCCACTTTCATGTTCATTCCCTTTTTAGTCATTTCTCTGACCACCGAGTCTTCTCCCTTGTCCTCTACATCTCGATTTACCTATGCCTCGACCTCTGTCTCTTGAAATAGAAAACTGGCTTTTGAAAGTGGCTTCTAAAGTGGAATCCTTATTTTTGTCTATCCTTGCCTCATGGGATAGAAGTGATCCCACAACTCATTAATTGTCAATGTTTCCAAATCATTGGCTTCTTCTATAGCTTCTATTACAACATCAAATTGGGTAGAAAAATATGAGGACATTCTCAACCACTATTTGTTCTTTAATATCATCACCATAAATTTTTAACTAATTTCTGATATTCAAGACCAAATTCATGAATGAAACGATGTCCTTTGTTTCCTTCATACGCAAAATCTCAAAATATCTTCTAGTATTCTGCAACTTAACAATATTGAATTTGGCCATACCTTTATATCTTATCGCTAAAGTCTCCCATTTTGTCTTTGCTAAAGACGTGATCATAATATTTTGGAACACTCCTTGATCCACTCCCTACTGGATATGTTGCAATGCTTGTGAATTCTTTTCTTTGTATTTCTTCCATAGTTCCCTCTCTAAATTAGTGATGGCTCATTCTTCTACTTCATTCTTAGATTCTGGAAATCCATTCGTGACATTGTCCCAAACATTATGCGCTTTCAACGTGGTCTCCATATTAATGGCCCACACATCATAATCCTTTCCTATAAATGGTGGAAACTGGGGTTGGAAGCTTGATGAGGCCATCTTAAAAAATATTTTTAAGAAAACCCTAAAAATTCTCCTTTCCAATAAACCCCAAGTTTTGTTTTTTTTATTAAGAAAATCTTTTCAAAAACATTTCCTTTTATAAACTTTCCAAAGCCTTTATAAAGAGAGGAATTTTAATAAAAGACTTTTAATATGCTCCCTTTTAGTAAAAGAATCTCTTAAAACCTCACTCAATGTATATAAAAGAAATTTGGGAAAAACAAATTCACCATATAAATCTTCACAGTTTTAAAAGATATGCACTTTTCTCTATTAGCACTCATGTTGTGATGATTGATTGCATGTTAATGCCTTTTATGGCAATGATAACCCCCGCTAGTCCTCTAGTGCTACAAATGACAAAGGAAACCAATGTTCTTACAATGTGTGGTAAGTTTACAACTTGTAACACGTCCCTTTTCTAAGTCCTCGTGCATTATAACGCCTTGTATACCACTGCAATGTGTGTTATATCTCTACCAAGAGAAAACAAATGTTTCTCTCTTCTCTGTCATGGACTGCTATTGATTCGCTTTCCCTTGCTCTTTGTAACCTCCCTCTGATACCAATTTTTTGGAAAGGCATAGGAGGAAAGGCACAAAATAACACAAAAGTTCACAAAAAACACATATGAGGGGCAACTCTTCTATTGATCACACAAAAGATTGACAATTACAATGAACCCAGTGAGGGGTATTTAAACATTTTCAACTAGCGACTCGCCTAAAATAACTCAACTTGAAATCACACACTAAATTCAACTTTACCCAAAATTTGACTTAACTAAAATTTACTCAACTTGACTTAGTTAACTGACTCTCTAACTTTATCCAACTCCTCATGCGAGAGTAATTAGTTATTTTAACATCCTCTAAAATCCTAGATCTCTTTAAACATGTAGGTGTTTTAAGCTTGTCCTACAAATCAAAATCAACTTCAAAAAACTAGGTCAACCTAGGGTTTCATAATTATGTATTGTAGATCATTTTGATTTGAAAATACCCTTTTGAAGTAGGAGGAAGACCAAGACTTTAGTCTCTCATACCATGTATTTACATAATGAGTACCTTTTGTGCCAACCGTTTCATAAAATTTGGTGTTGCGTGAGGATATGCGAAATGTGGGAGGGCAAGTAAACACCCATTAAAAATTGTAGAAGATAATATGGATTCCAAATGCATCAATGGATTTTTTGTCATTATTCTAGGTATTGTTGCCACAATGCTTTCATGGGCAGTGTTTTGGCTTACAAATTTCTCACTACCCAATCAACATATATTTCTTTCAATGTTTCTGCTACGCTCTTCATGTTATTCTTATGCAATTTTACCATAATTTCACTTACTAGTATTCCCCACCTAATACTCTCCACGAGTTCCAATGGTGTTATAGCTGATGATAGATTTAAAGGGGAAATCGGTGAGGAAAATTATTGTCAACAACATATTGTATCTTGTAATGAGACATTTGATCAATAGGAAACACCAAGTTGCGATGATGGACAACTAGATGAAAATATGATTTTTATTGACAATGTTGACAATGCTGGTGATAATACAAGATATAATCCCAACAAGTCAATGAAGGCAAGATTCATAGAGATATTTAAGTACATAAAAATTTCTCTGTATCACTAGCCAAGGTGATGCACTTTTTGAAGTTCCAATAGCTAGACACACCAAAAGCCACAATGAATTGACTTCCATGCTTGATGAAGATTTTAGCAAGAGAGTGGACAAACCCACAACTAAATTCAATTATCAAGTGCGTCTACAAAGGCAATAGTCTATGTCTCACTGTTGGTTTTATCTTAATGTTTTGTACGCATATACATTGTATATGATATGCTATATAAGTTATTGTATGATTATGTCTGTATCCATGTTAATTTTTAGATACTACCTCAAGTGTTAATTTCAGTAAAGACTGTCTCCCACACTATAATTCAGAGAATTGTATTATTTAAAAGCTTTGTGTATAATATTGAAAGAATTTGTGCACACAATTCCTTTTGGTGGAAATTTGGTAGAAACTGTTTGCTAACTATGAATATGTAGGCTATAAGGTTTAGCTTTATCTTTTTTATCTTTATAAATATGGATTTTTTCGATTCACCATAAGTTCAGATATATATTTTATACTTAGATATTGAATATGAGAGATTATCCAAACAATCCCATTTTTATTCCTTTAACTTGCTTGAGAAATTATAACATAGGTAGTTCTTCCCATGGAGCCATAGTTTGAAAGTGTTATAATATCATTCAACACTCTTGTAGTTCTGATGCTCTAGTATGGCCTTGGGAAACCCTTTCTCATATAGACTTGATCATTTATTAAAAAACAATATTTTAAATTACATATGCAACTATTCCCTTTAAAAATCACATACACACGCAGGTACCATAATACAAAACCTTCTTATATTATTTAAAATATGAAAAAATAAAATAATATCCTATTTTTTGGGCAGGGTTTAAGGGTTTCACCGAAAGCTCACGTACACGAGCCCGTGGCCTAACTGAATCAATTTATTTCTAGTGGTATTTATACACCTCATGGGAAGGCCTAATGAAATCAAGGAGATAGGATATTGACATTATAGTCTTTTCGGTCCTGAGATCAAGTCTGATTTTCCCTGTGCCTCCTACACTCCTAGTCATAGGAAACCCTTGTTTCCTAGCATAGTTTCTCATCCTTTATTATATGGCATCCTTTTTCACATTTTTGAGAGGATATCTTTGAGGCTTAGACTAGATGGATCTGGAGGAAGCTTTCGTTGGTGCCATGGTCGGATCAGGTTGTATTTCTCCACTACTCTTTGTTGATATCAATAAAAAAGCTCTATCTAATTTTCAATATGTTACAATCTCATGTTTTTATGATTCATGTGTAATATGTCATGATTTATATGTTTATGCTTGATGTTATAACATGTTTATTATGCATGAACTTTGAACTACTTGCTATGTATATGCTTCTTTGAACTATGTTGCAGGCCTGCTCACCTGGGAGGAAGCAAAGGGTTTGGACCCTACAAGATCAACATCGAACATAGGACCTACGGGTACTCCTCTCAAACCAAAATTTGGTAGTTTTCATAGTTTTCTAGCTTGAACGTATGCTTCTTGTTGATTGTCTGCCTTCATTCTATTGAGGTTGTCAAACCTTGCCTTAGGGATGTTTTTGACACCAACAGAAAGTGTTTGATACAACAACATTGTGAATAGACAGACATTTAAGTTCCTTCAATGTGTAAAGTTGTATTTTATAACTCAATAAGAAGAATATATCTGAGTGATATTTATCTTGAATATATATATATATATATATATATATATATATATATATATATATATATATATATATATATATATATATATATATATATATATATATATATATATATATATATATTATATAAAATAAAAACAAATTGGTGTTAAATAGGTTTTTAATTTTCTTACAATATTTGCCTCTAGGGTTTTTTTCCTGAACCATCAATGTCATTCCTTCTAATGACACCCCCATGGTGGGTGGGCGTGGCCCCTCTGAAAGAAACACAAGTACTTCCAAATTCAATTAGGCTACCTCATGCAAATTCTACAATTCCTTAACTCATAAACGATAATCAGAGGTGAACCCATCTAATACAACCAACAATGAAGTTGTTTCTTCTACCTCTACCACTCTAGCAATGAAAAATACAAAATATAATGGTCCTTCTCTTCCTCAAATAGTCAAATACCGCCTCCTTGAAATACCATCAGAAAAAATAGGTGCAAAAATCAAATATATGAGAGAGCATGCAATAATATGAAAACTCGTAAGTCTTTGGCCCTAAAAAAACCGCTTCTCAGCTGGATCTGAAATAATTAGATACTCAAAGGGGATCTCAACCTCAAGTTTGGTTCCAATGGTTTCTACATGTCCATATTCAATAATATAGAGGACAAAGATCACATATTTCAAGGAGGACTATATTTCATGAATTCTACCAAACTATTCATGAAGCCATGGGTTTAGAGATTGTAGCCTGACAAAGAATACTTTTTTCTAGACCCAGTCTAGATCTATCCATATTCTCTCCCTCAGAAGTTTTGGGACCCTAAAACCTTAGAAAGAATTCATAATTCCATCGTGCATTTTTTTAATGATCTCGTACACCACAAAGTAAGGTCAATACACTTCATATGCTTACCTTTGTTCTTATTTAGACATATCCAAGCCCATTCAAGCAACCATTCAGGTGAGCAGTCAAGATGAAATATGTAACATCTAATAGATTATGAGAAAATCCATTTTAGATGCCAAAAATCCCAAAAACATAGCCATTTATTCCAACTGTTCCAAGAAAACCAAGTCCAACAAAATGTAAAAGTATATCTATATTTGGATCAAGATGGGTTTACCATGGTCACCAATAAAAAGAAGACATCCAAAAAGGAACACAGAATCCAACCTTTGAAAATGCATCGAGCCATAACCGGTACAAATTCCTCTAATAGCTAAAAGGAAACGAGGCAGCTATCAAAGAAGAAAATCCCAAAAGATAATAAATTGGCAAAACCAATCAACAACCACCCAAGCCAACCAAAGATGTGCATGCACATTTGACTAAAAAATATTACTAGGAGGATCTAGAAATGGAGGATGACATCTATGCTTTTTCTTATGTAGAAGATTTTGAGGAAATGGATATGCAAAACGTTGATCTACAATCTCTTGTAGAGGAATGGAGAAACAAAGACCCAAAAACCATTCTCAAGGAGCAAGTTTGAATCATGACCGAAGCATAAATTTGAAATCAAGATCTAATTCTCCACCAAGCTCATGAAATAGGTAATACCCCTAACCACAAATCTTATTTTACCCCTCATGCAATATAAAAAAATGTCCCCACATATCAATTGAGTAATATGAAAGATCCAAAGAAAAAAGTGGGGAAAAGAAAGAGTCAATTACTTCAAGACCTAAGGGATTACTTGGTGAATACAAGTAGTGTCACCAATGGATGTCATATTTCATCCCTCCTCTCAACATAATCAATGAAAGTCATCTTTTGGAATGCTATGGTTCTTAATGGAAAATCTAAGCAAAGTCTCCTAAAAATCATAATCCACCAAGAACACCCTAAAATCATGATGATTTAGGAAACAAAATGGTGTTCTGAGTCTCTAAGAAACCTTTCAAATAATGTCTAGAGAAACTATTATTATCAAGCGTAGGATTCCCAAGAACAATCAGGAAGTATTGCTATCATATGGAACCCTTCCTTAGTTACTCTTCAGGATTCCTTTTCTCTACCCTGAATCTTAACCACTAATATTAATCACATTGGTTCAACCAATTCGAGCTTCATAACCAATGTTTATGGCCCTAGTATTCCCAATGACAAAAATTTGTTCTGTCAAAACCTCCAAAGAGCTTCAAAGCCTATAGGATAAATATTTTAGATCATAGGTGGGGATTTTAACATGATAAAAAAATATCAATTCAAAGAAAGGTGGGATTAATAGTCTCAATGAAGGAATCCCCCTCTTTGTGGATTTTATCAATAACTCCAAACTTATATATCTAAGCACACTTAATGACTTATATACCAAGAATAATAAGTGAGGCAACACATTTAAAATAGCTTCAAGACTTGATAGTTTCCTCATATATGAGTCTCTCCATATTTAATGCACTAATTTTGAGACTTTAATTCTCCCTTTCCATGGTTTGGATAACTAGCCCATATAACTCTCTATGGACTGGACCAATAGTCCCAAGAATAGGCCCTTTAAATTTGAGGATTTTTAGTTATGATATCCTCATTTTCTCTCTCATCTAGAAACATGGTGGAAAGAATCAGATCGTTTTTCTCAACCCTTATGTATTGCTTCCAAAAGAGGTTAAAGTATCTCAAAATGAAAATAAAGAATTTGAATATTGAAGATTTTGGTAATTCCTTAAAAAAAACTAAAGTTATAACAAGAGATTCCTACCATGTAAAAAACAATAATATCGAATGGTATATATAAGGAATTGGAACATCAAGAAGTAGTCACTCACCTATAGCTAGAGGAAATCATTTGGAGACAAAAATATTGAGTATAATGGCTTAATGAGGGAGAAAAAATTAATAAATTATTCCACAGATCCATGATCAACTACAGGAAAAGTAATAGAATATCAAGCATCAAAACACCTAATCACCAAAAGTGGAAAGCCATGATGCAATAGTGTTGGGAAAAATACTTGGGGGGGTGGAGGGGGGATGAATGAGTATTTTAAATTCAAACATCCAAAATTTATATTCTGAAATATGTACATTACTATTATTAAAGCAACCTGCTTATGCATGCTACTTCAAAGAAGGAAACTAGTGTATATCCAGTTTACTGATTTTTCATGTATTCTATCAAATTATTATCTTTAATCATTGCATTAGTAGATTAATTACTTTTAATTTTGCTGTAAATAACATAAAGAAATCACACCAAACATACATAGAACACCAGGATTTTAGGTGGAAACCCAATGTGGGAGAAAAACACCATTGTTGTTGTATCTCTCTTCTTTCTTACGATATAAAGAAGAATATTACATTTGTACTGATGTAGACTCTTTTCAGTACATAGGCACCCACCTGCAAAAGGCTACAATCTTCTCTCATTCTCCAGCACCCAATGGAAGGGAGCTACAACCCCCTGAACTCATTTACTCACTTCTACTGGAAGGGAGCCCCTAGCCCCTTTCTAAAGGTTGCAACCCTCAATTCATTGTGTACCACTTTTCATAATATTTCAGACTAGATCCACATGTCACACAATCATCATACAACCTGTAGGACCCATATTAACAATAAGCTCAGACAAATATGTCAAATTAAAGCATTGAATATGATTCACTCTCACGCTGCAAAACAACTAAATTTCTGAAGCATCAAGTCTCTGAATGTAGAAACCAACTAGAAACCAAAAACATCAAATTATGTATGAGACTGTACAAAATAGGATTTGTGTATGTACGTGTCTTCTCCATATAAAACCTACATATAGATCTCAGAATACTAAACATTGAATCATTTACCACTAAACCATAGATAGACCGTTTCACCAGTTACACATCACACCATAGATCATACACCCAGTCAAACTTTTGTCCCATTAAAACTGATCAATTCAACCAAATCACCTCAATATTTACTGTCAGACGCAGATCATCATGATAGAGACATCACCAAAAAATTGCAGCAAGTAAACTAGACATTATGAACTATAAACTAATCATCAGTTCAAACCCTAGTTTGTATACACAACTTCCACAAGGAATATATGCGTATGTACGTGCTTACCATATACAAAAGCTATGTACAAATATTTACATACTGAAAAATATTTCACAAAAAATATACGTGACCCTACAGAGATGGATCCACGTATGTACGCAACTATTCCCAAATATACTTGCATATAGATCTGAAAATTTTTCATTGTAAACACAATTTCACTTTCCACAACCTTTATTGGCAACATTGCAGGCTCATTAATAAATCGTTTGGATCACAATATTACCATAATCATAGATTCATCAGTGTTAGATATTTATACATTTGCAACAACTAAACCAATCAAGCATATATGTCAACATACTTCAGATCTTTCAAGTCGGAGTCTTCTCCTTTCTCCCTAGTGCACACCTATTTTAGATTAAGTTATTCATAGACAACCCAATACTTTCACACATAACACCTTGATCTCCATCTCCTTATGTATCTTTAGCCTTATCCAATACCTTAGGCCAATCCTTTAGTAATGTCATTGGTATTCTTTGACAATATCAAATAGTTGTTTACACACTCATTACAATGGGCCAATACGATTGTAAATACCCTTGATATTCAAATTACCATGGTGTAGATTCTGTACACGAATCTTCTGCACAATACCTAGGGATGTACGCAACCTTTCTTCTCAAGACCCGCATATACTTTCTTAAACATTTCTTTTACCATCCATATTTCTTTGAACTGAAATTCCTTTTTCGATGTCACTTGTAAAAATTGTACCAGTCTGCATAATCATCTTGTTATCACAAAATTTGACATATTTATCAAGTAGGTTGCCATCAAGGATAACAAATTAGCCATAATTCTAAAAATTTCCCCCTTTGGACTTGATGGCAACCACTTTAGTGTTTGGTCACCATATGTAAACATCTGCAAACACGTGTACATACCAAAGCATTTTTCTCCAAACACCAACCTTCTCTCCCCCTTTTGACATTAAGGGAAAAGGGCTAACAAATGATGAATGAATAGTTCCCTTCCTCCTTTGTAGAGAGGATCATTATAGTTCTGATCTCCTGAGTATGATAAATACATGCATACCATGCTCAACCTAAGCATATGTTGAACCTTCTAAATATAGTCAATAGAGTAAAACACTTTATGACTCAACCAAAAATGACCGTTCCTATGAACAATGACATATGATTACATAAATCACCCAACACAGTGGGGTTACATATGTTGGTGCCCCAAATTGCCTTATTTTTACCCCATTTCTATAAACATTAACCTCGGTTTTATCTCAAGTTAAACCTCTCTTTCCTGCACTAGTCCATGATAACTACCTATTCCTGCATATGCTTCATAGTTTACATTAAGATGTATTAAAGTGCTTTATTAATCATTTTTACATAGATTTCATGCCTTTTAAGTACTTATTGTAACTTATGATAATTTCCTAGAAGTAATTGAGGATATTAGTGTTAATTATGAGTTTGAATGATCAGTGCAGGCTGATTCCTGCACTGCCACGATGATTGGTCCGAGATTTCCATGAGTTGAATCTTTCCACGCGGAAATTTTGATCCATGACTCTGAGTTCGGTTGCTGATAACTTGAGGATGGATATCTGTGGTGCATGATTAGGGATGTTTTCCAAGGATGGTCTACAACCAGCGAAGTACACGTTCCATTATAACTATTAGCCGATTTTGTAATGTTTGGTTGTTAGTCTATTCGGCTAAAAGGACTGAATAAGAAAATGACTGTAATTAGTGGAATACGATTAAGGCTGAAAGGATGTATAAAATATAGATTGTAGGTAGAAATAGCTAGCGATCCTTAGACTATAATTTCATCTTCTATGTAATCTGGTATCACCCTCGAGTCTAGGCTGGACTCATACTACTATGTACATTTTCTGATCAAGTAATACAAGGAATCTGCCATGTTATTCATGCACTATGTTTGATTTATCTTCGTTGTGTACTTAACTGTTGAATTTTTTGGTTTCTTAAATGGGAAATGAGAAGGTTGGCTAGGGCCCAACCAACCCAATTCATTTACCCTTGTGCTTTCATTATTCGGAAAGACTGTGTGGATATTTCCCTTTGCAGTTGCGTGGTGTGAACAATTTTATATTTATTTCTGAACTTCTGATTTCAATCTATTTCGGTGTTAAGTGTGAAACGGATCCATGGCTTGGGAGTTAATTGAGTTATTTCTTTTCTTGTCTTGGCTTGGGAGTTAATTCCTTTTTCACATTTCTTTACTTGTAGTTCTTGTCTTGATTTTCTTCCACTTGGATCGTGCAGGAAGCCCTTTTCCTGTACCAGTGCATGTGATTTCCTACACTCTGGTTCAGTCATTTATTTTACAGCAAACGTTGCATTTCTTTCCCTGATTATCATTTCAGTTATTCTTGCAAGCAAATGGACTATTAATTTCAGTAATTGTATTCAACATTAAAAGTATATTTCTGAAGGATCTAAGAACAATTACATGAATTTATCATAGACACGTTATACTTTCATTTTATGCTTTACGACCAAGGAATAGAAGCACTTTAAGTGGATTGTCGAAGTTAGATGATACATGCAGATCACTTAGACTACTGATTTGATTACTTCGAGTTGCTTTCATTTCATGAATTTTACTTCCTTTGCAAGATTTAATCAATTAAAGCATTTGTTTTCCCTAGATAATTTATCTCAGAATTTTATTTGCAATTGCAATTCCTTTTCAGCATGTCTTTCAATCTTTTCGAAAGTAAATTAGAAACTTGGTGAAGGAAACTATGCCTCGGTGTAAGAGCTGGTCTCTTGTCACAAAAATAGAGTGATCTAAGCCTTGAGGCTTAGATCACCTCCACAAAGACATAAATCTTCAGTAAGGGAGGTAGAATATACTTTTACCCAGAGGCACTGTGCCTGCACCAGTGCAAGCACATTGCAATAGTACAAGAACAGGTTGTTTGTGTACAAGGAAGATCGAGAGGAAAACAGATCTCTGCAAGGGCCCATTTGTGTGAATGCTAGCCATCTATTTAAAGATAAACATAGAATTTCCTTCCAGAATTTAAGATTGCTTCAGTTGTGTGAAAGCTCCTTTACTTGATTTACTTGCAAATTGTTCTTTTATATTCTAGCACTAGAGTTGCTTTGGTTTCAATTTCCTTTAAGATTGTTTTCTGTCTGATTCTACAAAGATTTCCTTTAAGGAGTAGGATTAAAAATAGGAAAAGGTCATACCACTTGTGGCATTTCCTATGCTTTGTCTCTAAGTTTACGAAACCCCCGGATTGAAAATTAAGCGTTGAGGAGTTTTCTTAAGTGCAATTCCTGCACCCAACATTTTGGCGTTGTTGCCGGGGAGGTGATTTGAATTTGCAAGAATTTTCTATTTTTACAATAGGGGTAAGTGTGCTATTATTTTTATTGCAGTGTTCTTCTATTGTTTGAAGGAATTTATAGGTGTTGAGTTATTTTTTTGAAGATTGGAGCTTTTTATTTGAATTTCACTTTGTCATTGTTTGAAATGAATGCCTAAAAGAGATAGGGGTCTGAAGCCCACTAGGGGCCAATGAGATACTGACAAATATGAAACCAAATCACATATTGGGCCTTATTTGGTAGTTAGAAAGTCGAAACAAACTCAGACTCATCACGTAGGAACAATCCACTTGGGCTCTGGTAGCAATAGTCCAGGTGTGACACGGCCCATAAAGGGGAAGAAGGGGAATGTTGGAATCTGTAGTCAACCTTCTTAGCCTATTAAGAGCGATTCGTGTCGAAGAAAAAAAATGGCAGATGAGGAAGACCATGTAGAAGGAAGTGGTGAAAATCAAGTAAATGAGGAACAATCCACTTTTGGATTCCCGATTGTGAATCCTAATACACAAGTACAAATGAAAATTATTCCACCATCAGCTCTTCCTCATTTCTATGGTAAGGTACATGAAGATCCAGAATATTTCTTATTTGATTTTGATATTTTGTGTAGAAGTTATGATTATTCATCTAATTCCCATAAGTTAAAATTGTTTCCCGCAACTCTCAAGGACACAGAACTCTGCTGGTTCATGGGACTAGGAGGAAACACTATAACTTCTTGGGAGCAAATGAAGAGAGTGTTCTTATTGAAATATCAGGAATATTTTAAAACTAGAGATATTCAAGATGAAATCTTTACTATTGTGCAAAATGGTGATGATATGCTAGAGGACTACTTGGAGAGATTCCTGTACATCCTCCAAAGGTCAAAGCACAAATTTGATCTAAGTACCATTAGAATATTGTTCTTACGTGTTCTTACTGATGATGCTAGGAATAATCTAAATCTATTAGGACAAGCTTGCTCAAAAATATTTTGATCAGATATGTGACTTGTGTAGGAAATTCTCGAGGAACCAATATAGATCCAGTAAAGGAATTCAGAATAGAAATAGGAAAACTGAATCTATTGATGCTATGATTATTGGATTAGAAAAAAAAATGGACAATATGAAAATTGAAATAATGAATACTGTTAGTAAACAAATAGACTCTTTGAAGTTTCAGCAAAAACTTGTAGAAGAGCAAGATTCATTGTCTATTTTCTATCCAAGATGTAGAAGAAAGCATCCTTTAAGAAAATTCCCTCTAGATATTAAAGAAACTAATAAATGTGCAATTTTTGCAAAGAACCATGCTACAGAAAAATGTCCTTCCATACCTAGGCTAAATGATATACTGGAAGGAGGACACCTGAATCTGAATCACTGCATGCTATGGGAGCATGAAGAAATTGGGCTCATGTAAGTGTAGGTATGGTTCTTGAACCTCCACCACATTTTTTTGGTTATAATTCACATTCATATTCCTATCCTAACACTGGTCACTCTAAACATTGGCAGCATGGGAACCAATATCAGTATGGACAACCCTCCCAATCTTGGCAACAAGGATGGAGAGGGCCAAACCATTCACATCATTCTTATCCTGCACCTATGCAATCATACCCTCCTACATATGCACCTTACCTAATACCACAACCATCATTACCTCAGTGAGTCAACCTATACCACTATTACCTTTACCTCCACTGTTTCGACCTTCTCAGCTACCTGCTCAACCTTTACCCAACCCCAATAATAAAGCGGTACAAATGATCCATTCTATGAACCCGCTTTCTTCATCCAGATATCAGACTATGCCAGTTGGAGTCAATGATCTCCAATTGAGATTAGGGAAGGTAGTAACCTCAGAAAATCAAAAGAATCCTATGTTCATTTTCAATGAGAAAGGAGAGGAGGAAACTCCTAACCATTCTGAAAAAGATGACACCATTCAGCCTATCCCTATACATTCTGAGCCCTTGCCATCTTCTTCCAACCGACCTCCCTATCCAGAGAGGTTAGTTGTGGAGAAGAAAGACCCCATTCCTGAGTCTAGCCTGGCTTCTGAGCTTAGGAACCTTTTCATAAGGGTACCTTTGCTCCAAGCTATTAAAGAGATCCCCATTTGTACAAAAATCATTAGGGAACTCTGTCTCAAGAAGCCAGGAAGGAGAAGAATGGAACCTCAAACTATTCAATTTTTTGGTAGAGCAGCGGAGTTAATGATGGGGTGTATGCACATGGAAAAATATACCAACCCCGAAAACCCTGTTGTCTCTTTTCAGATAGGTGTTGTCCTTGTCTCCAATGTACTTATATACCTAGGGGTAGCCATTAGTGTTATGACCAAGCAAACCATGGATCAACATGGATTGGTCCATAATCGTCCTACTCTCACTGTGCTTGAACTAGCGGATAGATCTAAAATCAAACTGGAAGGGGTGTTGGATGATGTGGTCGTTTCACTAGACTCTTGGGAATATCCCACAAATTTCATTGTACTTCAGCCAAAGAATCCTGTGGGAGGGCATCCCTTGATCTTGGGACAACCATGGCTTGCTATGGCCGATGCTTATATCAGATTTCGTTCTGGTGATATGTATATTTCCCATGGAGATTCCAAGAATAAGGTCACCTTATATCCACTCGTTAGATCCATTCAGGAGCTCTAAGACACTTTATGGTTAGAATATAGTAGTGATGAAGAGACTCAACCTGTTTCCTTGATACATCAGAATGTTGAGTCCTCACAAGATGGTGAGATTCAAGACTTCTTGAAAAATATAGACACCATGCTTAATTTTGAGTCATTGAGTCAGATTTTTAGTCTAGATTTTTAGGAAAAATATGAATCTCTACCTCCATCACCACCATATCTAGTGACACCTTTATGTACTCTTGAGCTTCATACTACTCTTGTTGAGATTAGTCTAGGTAAATCCTTGTATATCAGTTCAGACTTGGATCCTTCTCAACAAGAGCAACTTGTCAATTTGTTGTGAAACCATCTCGATGCCTTTGCATGGGGTTATGAAGATATGAAAGGAATCCCTCCTGAAACTTGTACACACCATATCTATATTCAGGATGGAGCCCGACCTGTCCGACAACCCCAAAGGCGAATGAACCCAGCTCTAAGAGACATTGTAAAGGAAGAATTGCAAAAACTCTTAGATGCTGATTTTATCTATCCCATTTCTGATAACGAGTGGGTCTCTCCATTAGTATTAGTCCCAAAGAAAGATGGAAGATGGTGCATTTGTATTGACTACAGAGAATTTAGCTAAGCCACTCTCAAAGATTACTTCCCCCTTCCTTTCATTGATCAGGTACTCGATACCCTTACTGGTAAGAAGTACTTTTCTTTTCTAGACGGCTTTAGTGGATATAACCAGATACAGATAGCACCTGAGGATCAAGACAAAACCACTTTTACATGTCCATGGGGTACATTTACTTACCGAGTGCTTCCTTTTTGGCTATGTAATGCCACGGCTACCTTTCAGAGGGCAGTCTTGGCTATTTTTGCTGACCTTGAGTGTGTAGAAATCTATATGGATGACTTCTTTGTGTTTGGTGATTCATTTTAGGAAGCCCTCAAGAATATAGAAAAAGTGCTTCTTCACTGCCAAGAAGCTCATCTCACCTTGAGTGACAAGAAATGTAGATTAATGTGCAAGGCGGGAGTGGTTCTTGGCCATCTTATTTCCGACAAAGGTATCCAGGTTGACCCTGCAAAAATAGAAGTCATTTTGAGTCTCCCTATACCCAAAACTCAAAGGGAAGTGAGAGGTTTTCTAGGACATGTGGGCTACTATAGGAGATTCATTGAGAATTTCTCAAGGATATCTACCCCCCTTTTCTGACTTTTGGCTAAGGATAGTGAGTTTTCTTGGTCCACAGCTTGCCAATAGTCCTTTGAGACATTGAAGGAAAAATTAGTCTAGGCACCAGTTTTGAGAGGACCAAATTGGTCCCTGCCATTTCATATTTCCTCTGATGCCTCAGATACTTCTATTGGCGTAGTTTTAGGACAATAAGAAGACAAACAATCTTATGTTATTTATTTCATAAGTAAAAACTTGTCACCCGCCAAACTCAATTATATTGTTACTGAGAAAGAGTTTTTAGCTGTAATTTTTCTATTAATAAATTCAGACATTATATTATAGGATATGAAGTCTTTGTACATACTAACCATTCTGCAATAAGATATTTGATGAATAAACCATTAACTAGCGGTAGAGTGACTAGGTGGTTACTATTGTTACAGGAATTTAATATTACTATTGTTGATAGACTAGGAAAATCAAATGTAGTAGAAGATTATCTTTCAAGGTTAAATAATCCTGGTGAAGAAATTCCTGTTGATGATGATTTTCCTGGCAAACATCTTTTTGTTGTGTCAACAAAATCCCCATGGTTTGCTAACATAGCTAACTATTTAGTCACTAGAAAATTACCACCTCACTTATCTGCTCGTGAAAAGTGGAATATCATTCAGAAAATGCTACATATTCCTAGATGCAAGGAGACATCCTTTACACCAGAGCAAATCTCATTATCTATATATCTGTAAGAGAGGGAGAAGTGTTTTATATTTTAAAATCTACGCATGATGAACCTTGTGGGGGTCACTTCGTTGATAAGCAGAGTGCATGCAAATTGTTACGAGCTGGCTATTTTTGGCCTTCCTTGTTTACGAATACCAAACAATATATTAAGTGATGTGATAGCTGCTAGCGCGTTGGCTAGCCTAATCAAACCAATGAAAGGCATTTATGTCCTCAGGTTATGATTGAGCCTTTTGAAAAATGGGCCATTTATTTCGTAGGACCAATAAATCTAGCATCATCAAATAAAAAGAATATTTTAGTTTGTACATATTTTGTTACAAAATGGGTAGAAGCTAAAGCTGTTTCTTTTTCTACTGAAAGAGTTGTTGTTGATTTTATTTTTATCGAAATCTTTACTAGATTTGGTGTGCCTAGAGAGATTGTTTCTGACAATGGACCACAATTTATTTCTAATCTGGTATAGGGTGTGATGGAACAGTGTAAAATACGGCACAGGAAATCTACACCATATCACCCGCAAGCAAATGGTTAGGTGGAGTCCACAAATAAGGTGATTGAGTCCATCCTCACAAAGATGGTAAATATGCACAGAAAGGATTGGGCTGACAAATTACCAGAAGCATTGTGGGCCTATTGAACCACTTGGAGAAACAACACAGGACACACACCATATGAGCTGGTGTACAGAAAACAAGTCTTGTTGCCAATATAATTCCAAATCAAGACTTTCAGAACTGCAGTTCAATTGGGGCTAGATAGAGTTGAAGCACATCAACAATGTCTTCTACAATTAAATGAGTTAGATGAAGTCTGAAGGGATGTTGTTCAATAGAACATCTTGGTTCAACAATAGCGCAAGAAGTGGCATGACAAGTCCATTTAGAAGAAGCAGTTCCAACCAGGTGATTGGGTACTCCTTTATGATTCTAGATTCAAATATTTTAAAGGAAAATTCCATACACGTTGGATGGGACCCTATGAGGTGGTCAAAGTGTTCGAAAATGGAGCGGTAGAAATAAAAACTATTGATGGACGGAATTTTGTGTTTTTGGTAAATGGGCATAGATTGAAGGTATATTTTCAACCCCTTACTAAAGGAGATTTTATGCAGCAAGTCCAACAACCATTTGAAAAAGAGTTGGAAGGTGGTAACCAACCTGTTGAAGATTTGATTCCTTCTTTTCCTTACTGAAAAAATAATAAAATCAAAATAAAATGACAAAAATAAAAAGTATAACAAGAAAAAAAAATTCCTGTAATTATGAAAATCAGTTGACTAACATGATTGCAGAAGGATTAACCTAAAAACTAGCATGCTAGTAGGAAGATCGAAATTTTAATAAAAAGGGAATGTTACTTGATTTTTAGGTATGTTGGCTGCCACCAAGAATAATCACGTTCACAAAACCGAGCACTTACCCAAGTTTGGGGTAACTAGCATGGACATTTTTATGCAAGTAAACTCTTACTTCTCACTGCAGTTATTTTTTCTGCACCAGTGCAGGCAGATTTCAAGATAAAACTTTTTCTTTCTTCTATTTCCCATTTCGAAAATTTCCAATAGTTTCTTTTCTAAAATCCCTAATGAATTACCTTCCTCTTTCTTCTAAGAAACTACCCTTGCCTGATTTCGTAAAATCCCTCTTTTCCCTTGATTTTTTTCACACATCTCGTTTCATTTATCCCTCTTGGCGATATTGTTTCAGGAATCCCTGCTGTAATGTTCCTTCCCATTCTAATTCTTTTTTTACCCCCATTCCCACTTCTTTATTCCCTCATAAATTGATTGCAGAATTTGATGTAGTCAATCCAGAAGGCATGCTCATGAAACACCAAAGGATGGCGAATAAATTTATCTTGTATAATGAGGCAATTTTTTTTTAAGTCCAACTACAGAATTGTGTTCTATCAGATTTTATGTTTTGGTAAAAGTCCTTGGTGCAACATGCATAATGCAAGCACAACGAAGTGCAAGCAAGGTTTAGTGCAGGAACATAGTTGATTGTGAAAGAAATTAAAATTCACACACTCCAGGAGAGTTTTATCAAGGATATTTATAGATCTTTGCTTTCTTGCACATGAGTACTGATATATCATAGCATTGCATGTTTCAATTAATACTTTGTTTCATCATTTACTGACTTAGGAAAATCTTTAAAGTGCAAGGTGTATAGGGTTTTGAAATCTATTTTTTTTAATAAGTATTGAAGTATGTCTTGATTAAATTATGAGGCAGAATGTGGGATAATATTGTTGTCTGATAGCCTGTATTCACCTTCCTTGAAATAATTTCGTATTACTTGTCCATTATTACCTTACCCCATAACCCAATCATTGTAACCATTACACCACCGCCACATAAACCTGCACTCCACCCAATCATTATGACTCACTTACAACGGGTTGATACAAATCTATGCCTAATATGAACAACTGGTTTCATCATGACCGGGTGAGTGGGACTGAAAAGACGAAGGGTGACGAACCTCCAGCATAAAGCTCTCGGCAAAGCATTGGTGTCACTTGCTGGAATTCTTTCGAGGGTGTGATCAGAAAGGGTGAAGTGCAGTTCGAAATGGCACTTGTAAGGAGTGAGCCATTGTCTTTGTAGGAGATTGAGCAAACTGCAGAGTACCAGAATAGTCTTGCACTATTGCAAGAATCTGGGTTCCTGCTATTCTTACAGAAGTTTGATGGCTTTGACATGGCTATGGTACTGGAGTTTGCAAGGACATTCAAAGGAGGCTGAGTCAGGGTCGGATTGTTGAAGTTCAAAGTTACAGAAGATTCTATTACGCAAGCTACAGGCTTGCCACTTATAGGAGAGCATAGGTTTAAATAGGAGTGGCTCGGGAAGAAACGATGGCACTAGTTTGTGGTTGAAAAAAAGTTTAAGGTTTACTGGAGGAAGGGACTTCCGCAGAGCGCCATGATCGGGAAGTGGCAAGACCTCCTGTTCATATTGCATAAATTCATGACTAGGGAGGGACGCTATACATTGGCGTTCGTGTATCACCTTCAGTTGTTGCTACACTTTGAGTTGGGAAAATTGATTAATTTCCCTTACTACCTACTTAGGAGTCTTAAGAAAATGGTGAAGGGAGTGCAGAGTGGAAATGCAAGCCAAGTTGAAAACAAGTTCTACCATCATGGGCTTATCTTGATTCTAGTCAGGAAGAAGCTAGAAGAAAAGGAGTAACTTGGGGAGCATTCTTGAAGGAGTTCCGAGCAAGGAGTGCAAAGAAGTCTGCTAGCACGAGTACAAGTAAGAAAAGGAAAGCAGAGACATCATATCCTGCCGAGCAGAAAGATGAAAGCACACCAATGCAAGCAGGGAAGAAGACTGTTGAAAATACTCCACCCTCGACTAAGAAGAGAAAGACCAGAACCTCGGTGAGGAGTAATACTGTCTCCCAAGGGACAAACCAGTCGAGCTCTCTGATTATAATCGACGAATCACCCCAAGTTTACTCTAAAGTTCATAATCTCTCAATGTTTGCAAATGCAACAGCACACACTGTGGAAGATGAGGAGAACACGGAAGATGATGTATTGTTGTCAAATTTTGTCAGCAAATTAAGGAAGAGGAAGACGACACTGAGTACTGGTGAAGTCCAAATAGAGAGTCATGAGGATGAAGAAGAGCATCATATAGAGACCCTCGATAATTTCAGTGAACCATACATTGAAACCCTTGGTGATTTTGAGGAACATGGTACTGAAACCCCCGCTATTTTAGAAGAACAGTGTATTGAAGCCCCTACTATTCTAGAAAGATACGATACTGAGACCCCTACTGGTCTGAACAAGCAGTGTACTGAGTTCCCTGAGGAACTGGAAGAATAGGGTGTTAAAAACCTTGAGGAGTTGAGTGCACAAGGTACTAAAACCCTTGGCACGAAGATTATGGAGGGCATCAAAACCCTCAGTGACAAGGAAACACCAAGTGTAGAAACCATCAGAGACATCATAATGCAGATATTTGATGGCCTTAACCTTGACGATGATGGGACCCAATTTATTTCCGTTGCAGAGAAGAAATTTACACTTGAAGATCTTAGCATGGCACCCTCTACTCTCTACCTCAATAGCCAAACAATAGAATTGGAGCAACAATTTCATGACCTAGAGGCTTTGAACCAGGTCATGAAGGAACAAAGTTAGCAGAAGCAGAGCAAGGTGGATCTACTTGCAGAGGTAAAAAGGCAGAAGCAAAAAGTAAAAGTGTGGAAGTATCGGGCTTCCAAATGCTACAAATGCCTCAAGAAGGTGACGAATCAGCTAAGAAGAGTCTAAGGGAGAAAGTCGAAGATAGTGAAAGAAGGAAGAAGCATTGAAGTTCAGGATTGAGAGTTGGCCACTCATTTTTTGAGGATTTTGTTTGCAGAAGGTAAAATGTTGTGTGAGGACACACAATAGCTTAGGGATGGGAGGATGTTGGTGTCCAAAATTTCCCTATTTTTACCCCATTTCTATAAACATTAACCTTCGTTTTATCTCAACTTAAACCTCTCTTTCCTGCACTAGTCAAAGATAACTACCTATTCCTGCATATGCTTCGTATTTTACATTAAGATTTATTAAAGTTCTTTATTAATCAATTTTACATAGATTTCATGCCTATTAAGTACCTCTTGTAAATTATGATAATTTCCTAGAAGTAATTGAGGAACTTAGTGTTAATTATGAGTTAGTGTAATCAGTGCAGGCAGATTCCTGCACCACCATGATGATTGGTACAAGATTTCTGTGAGCTGAATATTTCCACACGGATGTTTTGATCCATGACTCCAATTTTGGTTGCTAATTAACCGAGGATGGATATAGGTGGCGCACAATCATGGATTTTTGCCATGGATCATCTATGGCTAGCAAAGTACACGTTCCATTATAACTGTTAGCTGATTTTGTAATGTTCGGTTGTTAGTCTGTTAAGCCGAAAGGCCTAACTAAGAAAATGGTTGTAATTAGTGGAATATGACTAAGGTCAAAAGGATGTATAAAATATAGATTATAAATAGAACTAGCTAGCGATCCTTAGACTGTAATTTCATTTTCTATGTAATCTGGTATCGCCCTCGACTCTGGGGTGGACTCACACTACTATGTACATTCGCTGATAAAGTAATATAAGGAATCCACCATGTTATTCATGCACTGTGTTTAATTTATCTTTGATGTGTACTTGAGTGTTGAATCTTTTCATTTCTTAAACAAGAAACGAGCTGGTTGGCTAGGGCCTAGCCAACCCAGCTCGTTTACCCTTGTGCTTTCATTATTCAGAAAGACTGTGTGGATATTTCCCTTTGCAGTTGCATGGTGTGAACAGTTTTATATTTATTTATGAAGTTCTCATTTAAATCTATTTCAGAGGTAAGTGTGAAATGGATCCATGGCTTGGGAGTTAACTGAGTTATTTATTTTCTGTAATTCCTTTCTCACATTTCTTTACTGGAATTTCTTGTCTTGATTTTCTTCCACTTGGATCATGCAAGAAGCCCTTTTCCTATACCAATGCATGTGATTTCTTGTACTCCGGTTCAGTCATTTATTTTACAGCGAACATTGCATTTCTTTCGTTGATTATCATTTCAGTTATTCTTGCAAGCAAATGGACTGTTAATTTCAGTAATTGTCTTCAGCATTAAAAGTATATTTTTGAAGGATTTGAGAACAATTGCATGAATTTATCATAGACACGTTATACTTTCATTTTATGCTTTATGACCAAGGAACAGAAACACTTTAATTGGATTGCCGAAGTTAGATGATACATGCAGATCACTTAGACTATTACTTTGAGTTGCTTTCATTTCATGAATTTTACTTCCTTTGCAAGAGTTAATTAATTAAAGCATTTATTTTCCATAGATAATTTATGTCAGAATTTCGTTTGCAATTGCGATTCTTTTTCAGCACGTCTTTCAATCTTTTCGAAAGTAAATTAGAAACTTGGTGAAGGAAACTCTGCCTCAGTGCAAGAGCTAGTCTCTTGTCATAGAAACAGAGTGCTTTAAGCCTTGAGGCTTAGAGCACCTCCACAAAGACATAAATCTTCAGTAAGGGAGGTAAAATATACTTTTATACAGAGGCACCATACCTGCACCAATGTAAGCACATTGCAATAGTACAAAGAAGATGTTGTTTGTGTAGAAGGAAGATCAAGAGGAAAATAGATCTCTACAAGGGCCCACTTGTCAGACTATTAGCCATCTATCTAAAGATAAAAATAGCATTCCCTTCTAGCATTTAAGATTTCTTCAATTGTTTGAAAGCTCCTTTACTTGATTTACTTGCAAATTGTTCTTTTATATTCCAACACTAGAGTTGTTTTGGTGTCAATTTCCTTTAATATTGTTTTGTCTAATTCTGCAAACATTTCCTTTAAGAAGTAGGATGAAGAAAAGGAAAATTTCATACCACTTATGGCATTGACTGTGCTTCGTCTCTAAGTTTATGAAACCCATGAGTGGGAAATTAACTGTTGAGGAGTTTTCTTAAGTGCAATTCCTACACCCAAGAACATATTTGACCCAATATTACATCAATTTCCCAAAATAATGGTATTACATACAAAGTATGACTTGATCCCAGTATCCATACATGACTAAATATTACAATGACTACATCATGGGCCTTTACATGAACTTTACATCAAGGGACATATATGACATTTATAACCAAGACCAAAACCTCAACAATGAGGTTGTAAGATGACGATAGTAATCATAAACCACCATATACCATATAGGAACCAGTAGCACGAATATTTGATAGCAACAACATAAAACCAACATGAACATCATCATCAAGAAGCAAGATAGGGAAATGGTGCATCAAACTCTTAAGCATCATTTATAAATAGTGACAGAGAAACAACATATAAATATCCAATAGTAATAGTAGAAATAGCCAGACACCAGCAAAGATATGCAAAAAGACAAGCTTATGAAACCATAATACCAACAAGGACTTATAAGGTTATAATAGTTGTTCCCTGTGAACCAAAAAAATGCACTAAACCAATGTCAAAAGCGAAAGACCAAACTTGAAATGGTGAATACATATAGGAGCCCCCCCCCCCCTGAATCTGTGCCCTTCTTATTTATTACTAAGATGCATATGCATTTGTCTGACTCAGAAACCACATATACATACGAGTGTCCTTCACACCATCCACGTACATAAAATAAACTGTAGTGATTTATAGTCACAACTCCCCACGAACATGAAATATATGTTAGAATAATTAGCAGAGTGATGAAGCATGAATCATTCCTAATTTATGTTTGAGATATTCAAAGGAATCACATGAAAGTGCCTTTGTAAATATATCTACAAACTGTTCCTTTAAAGGAACATACTCTAGTTTGACCTTTTGTTCAAGCACCCGCTCTCTCAGAAAATGATATTTGATTGGAATGTGCTTAGTTTTTAAGTGCATGACAAGATTTTTAGAGATATTTATGGCACTAGTATTGTCACAGAGAATAGGTACAGGTTCAGGAAAAATGATTTGACTATCTTGTAATGTTTGGATCATCCATAGAAGTTGAGTACAACAAGATGCAGTAGCAACATATTTTGCCTCAACAGTAGATAAAACGATGGAGCTTTGTTTCTTGTTGAACCATGAAACCAATACGGGTCCCAAATAAAATTCTCCTTCACTAGTACTCTTGTGATCATTAATATTACTTGCCTAATCCGCATATGTGTAAGCATGAAGTGCAAAGTTTGCATTTTTAGGATACCATAAACCAAGATCTTGAGTTCCTCATAGATACTTGAATATTCTCTTAACTACCTCAAGATGAGTTTCCTTAGGATTTTATTGAAATCGTCTAAGATTTCCAAATGCATGCATAATATATGGTCTTGTGCCTATTAGGTAGAGCAAGCTGCCAATCATAGATCTGTATTTTGGTTGATTTCCTAGAGGAGAATCATTATTTTGACTAAGATTGAATCCTATTACCAGTGGTGTCTTGTTCCGAACTTAAACTGGAATGCAACAAATTATAGATATAACCATAAATACAGAGATGCAACAGAAATAACACTTCATTTCATTAATATCAAATACTAAAATAATCTTACAAACAAAATGGAAATAAACTAGCTTGAGTGATGGTAGATTATCTCTAAGAAGAGATATGGCAACTAGATGCCTTTGAATTGTGTTACAATGAGGCTAGAAGGCCTATTTATTATTGAGAAACAATGTAAAACCCTAAACATCGAAAAACCTAACCCTAGGAGATGAAGTGCGAAAACTATGGGTAGTGTTTGGGTAAATTGGTATATCAACTTCCCGGGGTCGTAAATTTGGCATATGATCTCTGATTTCCATGAAAAATACCTCGTGAGAAAGATCTGTTTGAGGAATACAACTTCTCAATGGAAAACATGAGTTAAAGAATCATGTTTGCCCCAATTTTCCCAAAAAACACATCGTTTAGGGCCTCAAAATGGCTCCGAAAGTTTAGTACCCGAAGAATTGCCAAAAATAGTAAATTGTGCTATAATTAAGGAAACTGAAAAATTGAAAAAGACAGTAGTGAGGGTCCAAGCGCAATAGATGGGTGGCCACTAAAATCCACCTAAATCATGTGCATACAGGCTTTTGACTCTTCCATTCCATATTTATTCAAAATCTATTTGAGGTACTTGGTTTGACAAAGAAAGATACCATTCTTAGTTTATTGAACTTGAACACCAAGGAAGTATGTCAGTTCACCAAGTCAAGACATCTAAAATTTTTACTGCATAAGTGAAGCAAATTCTTGACTCATATATTCTACATTACTTCCAAATATGATGTAATCTACATAAACAACAACTATCAAAAGTTAGTCTGTATCAAATTTGTTATATAGGTTGTTATCTACAGACCCTTTTGTGAAGCCTTGTTGTTGAAGATAAAGACGATAATAGCATGCATGAGGATATTTTCTTAACCCATACAGTGCCTTCTTAAGTTTTCAAACAAGATTTTTATCATTCCCTAGAATGAACCCTTCAGGTTGTTCAATATAAACTTTTCCTTCTAGACCCCCATTTAAAAATGCAGATTTAACACCCATTTGATATACTTTAAAGTTATGAAAGCTTGAAAATGCAAGAAACATTATTATGCTTCAAGTCTAGCTACAAGTGAATATGTTTCTTCAAAGTCTATCCCTTCCTATTTAGCATAGCCTTACATACAAGTCTTGCTTTCTTTTGAATTAATTCTCCATGGACTTGGTATTAATTTCCATGTATGGTTCTTTTCTTTTTGATCAAGTTTTTCATTCATTGCCTTAACCCAACATTCATCTTTTCTTGCTTGATTCAAATTTTGACGTTCAATTGTGGATAGTAAGGCTAAGTAACTAGAGGTTCCAACAAGAGTTCTTCTAGTTTGTATTCTTGCTTCCTTTTCGCCTATAATTTGAGATTCAGGATGATTTTTATGAACATACCTTGAAGGAGTCTTTTCAAATGTATCTATATTTTCATCTCACTCTTCTGGTGCTTCTCCATTTCCTTCTCAAATAACCTTTTAGCTTGTAGTAAGGAGAGATTCATTATCTACTGGTGCTTCCTTTTTGTTACATATGGATGCTTCATCGATCACAACATTTATGCATTCAACAATATTTTGAATCTAGTATAACATTTATATCCCTTGCTTCTAGAAGAGTATCCAAGAAGGATTCCTTCATTAACTCTAGATTCAAACTTTCTAAGCTTATTATCATTTTTCTTTATGTAAAATTTGCTTCCAAAAGTTCTAAAGTGTTTGACAATTGCAAGAATACCAAGCCATAGTTCATGTGAATTTTTATCATTGTTTACTCGAACATGAGCTTTGTTAAGCATATTCATAGCTGTATGTGATGCTTCTCCCTAGAAGGTATGAGGTGTTCCTGAATCATCAAGCATGGCATGTGCCATTTGTTGGATTGTTGTGTTCATTCTTTCTGCCACTCCATTTTGTTGATGAGTCTTAGCTATAGAAAATTTTCTTTTGATGCCATGCTATTCAAAAAAATTGAAAAATTCATTTGATATAAAATCTCCTCTATCAGATCTAAGACATTTTATTTTCAAATCTAACTCATTTTCTACCAGAGCTTTGAATACTTTAAATTTATCAAATGAATCATCTTTATGTTTTAATAAACCAAACCAATTCATTCTTGTAAAATCATCAATGAATAATATGAAGTATTGTTCACCATGGGGAGACTTCTTTCTCATTCTTTCTCATAGGACCACACAAATTGGTATGAATAAGTTCAGGTGGCTTACTTAAAGTATCTTCTTTAGCTTTAAACTGAACTCTATTTTTTACCAAATTGAAACAATTTGTAGATGTTATTTTTAGGTGGATAGATGTTGGTCAAGTCATGAACGGCTCCCATTCTTGTTGATTTATATAGTTTAGAAAATATAAGGTGTCCCAACCTTTTGGGCAAAGCCAACTTTGTTTAGATTTACTTAAGTAACAATTCTCTTGGCTTCCTTCCAATACATAGACATTTCCTTGAGTTCTTGTTCCCTTTATTATTATCTTACCTGTATCCAAATTTCTTACCATGCTATTCTTTAATCTGAAAACAACTTCATGCCCTTGGTCACACATTTTACTAACACTTAACAAGTTATGTCTTAATCCATTAACAAATAAAACATTTCTAGCCTTGACATTTGCTTTTAACAACATAGTTCCTTTCCCTTTGATAGCAGTAGGTGAGTTATTACCAAAAATTACATTCTTTTCTTTCTTTATTTCATTAAAAGAAATAAAATTTTCTTTGGCACCTATCATATGCTTTGAACATACACTGTCAATGTACCACATATTTTCTTGATCTCCAACATACAAAGCTAGACCATAATTTTCAAAGTCTGTAATTTTTTTATTCTATACCTTGGGTCGTATTATCTTCTATTCATGCTAGTAAGATGGCCTCATTCTGCAATCAATTTATTTATGACCAAAGTTATGACAAAGGAAACATTTAATTTCATCTTGAAGAGGTGAGAAAACATTATTAGAACATTTATTTTCTCTGATCTCATTCTTTTGTTTTCTCACTTGTCTAGTCATAATATTTTTATAAGCAACACACTGAACAACTTTCCGACCAAAATTATGACAAGTGAAGAATTGACCATTGAAGTATGAATACCTGGGAGTATAATACCTTATTGAATAACTTGTCCTTTGATTATGGTACGGTTGTTTTGTTTTAGAAGTATTTGATCCTTCATTATTTTGTTGAGAAATATAATTCTGATAATTACTTCCTTTTACTCCATTGACGTAACTTCGTGTACCTATTTCATAAGATTTTACAGTTTTTTATGATTCACCATTTGAATTGTATCCAAGACCTATCTTGATTAGAGGAGAGCATTGCACTTTGATGCTTTCTTCTAAAGTCTCATATCCTTTACCAAATATAATATTTATATCCTTTGTTTATCAAGTTCATTTCTTAGACCCACTATTTGACGTTCTAGTTTTTCGCAATGCCTTTCCTTTTCTAGAACATGTTTCTTCAAAACTTCTTCAACTAATTTAGTTTCCTCTAAATGGATTTTTGGTTACGTTATTTCTTCAACAAGAGTACCTTCCTTATACATATAAATTTCCTTTTCTTCTAGAGCATCCATAAGGACATCATCAAATTCATCCACACATTTTTATTCAAAATCCATAAGCAATTAATAATCTTGATCAGATTCAACATCCTCATTATTGGAAGAATATTCACTATATTCATGACTATAAAAGACTTTCTTGCTATCAAAACTTCTGTTAACATTCCCTTCTAAAGAGTTCTTCCCTTTCTCATGGTTTTCTTTATAAGGACATTTAGAAGCATACTCACCTACCCTTCCATAGGTAAAACATTTAAAAGGAATCTTACCTCTAAACTTGTCAATTCCTACTTGAAGTTTCTTCACAAAATTCACTTATTCTTCGTCTAAAATGTAACATGTTTCCTTAAGCTCTTCCTTTTCCTTCCCTTTGTATGTAACTTTGAATGATGCTTCTTTGATATCTGATGGACTGCCTTTTCTCATTTCATAGGCTGTTAAAATCCTATGGATTGGTTCAATAGTGAGATTCTTCAAATCCTGCATTTCTTCAATGGCAAAAACTTTGGAGTTGAAATTTGAGGTTAGAGATCTTAGGATTTTCTCAACAACATTAGAATATTTTATTTCATCACCAAGATTTTTCATTGAGTTAATGATCTCATTTGCTCTAAGGAAAAAACTTGCAATACTTTCATCATCATGCATCCTAAGATTCTCATATTGAAATCTAAACATTTGAAGTTTAACTCTCTTTACCTTAGTGTCACCTTAATAGCTTGGGATAATTTTGTCCTATAGAGTCTTTGTAATATTCAGTTGCATGACCTTCACAAATTTTGATTCATCCAAGCTTCCTAAGACAACATTTACTGCCTTTGCATTGGTTTCACATTATTTCTTCCTTGCATGATCTGTGGGAATAGAGGATGGGTATTGATAGCTTCCTTCAATGATTTCCCATACATAAGCTCCAAGCGACTGTAAATATGCTCCCATTATCACTTTCCAAAATACAAATTTAGTTCCATTAAACAAAGGTGGCCTAATAGAAGATAATTCATCTCGACTGCTTATATTGATGGATCTCCTTTTAAGCGATCAAGCTTCTACTGAGGCACCTTCTTTGATACCAATTGTTGGGAAAAATATTGGGGGGGGGGGGGGGGGGGAATGAGTGTTTTTAATTAAAAGTTATAAAATTTATATTCTGAAATATGTGCACTACTATTATTAAAACAACTTGCATATGTAGGCTACTTCAGAAAAGGAAACCAACATATATCTAGTTCACTGTTTTTTCATGTATTCTATCAGATGATTATCTTTAATCATTGCATCAGTAGCTTAATTACTTTTCATTTTATAGTAAAGAGCATAAATAAATCACAACAAACACACATATAACACCAAGATTTTAGGTGGAAACCCAATGTGGGAGAAAACCACCAATGTTATTACCTTTGTCCTCTTTCTCATGATATAAAGAAAAATATTAAATTTGTAATAGTGTAGACTCTTCTCAATGCGCAACCACCCACCTGCAGAAGGCTACAACCTTCTGTCATTCTCCAACACCCACTAGAAGGGAGCTACAACCCCCTAGACTCGTTTAGTACTAGATCCTACCGGAAGGGAGCCCATACCCCCTTTCTGAAGGCTCAAATGATCAACTCATTGTGGACCACTTTTTAGAATATTTAGACTAGACATACCTATCACACAACCATCATAGAACCCGTAGTCCACCTTTCATAAAAATTTCAAACTGGACCCATATCAACAATAAACCCAAACAAATATGTCAAACTCAAACATTGGATGTGAGACATTGTCACGCTGTAAAATAACGGAATTTTTGAAGCATCAGGTCATTGAATGTAGAACCCAACCAGAAGAAACGAACATCCAATTTTGTACGTGACTGCACTGAATAAGACTTGCATATGTACACATATCCTCTCTGTATAACACCTATGTACATATCTTAAAAAACTGAACATTGAATCATTAATCACTAAACCATACACAGACCATTTCAGCAGTTACAGATCAAACCATAGATCATATATCCAGTCAAACTTTTGTCCCATTAAAACTGATCAATTCAACCAAATCACCTCAATATTTATAGTCAGACACATATCATCATGATAGATACATCATTGACACACAGCAACAAATAGACCAAACATTATCAACTGTAAACATCAATCTTCAGTTCAAACCCTATTTTGTATACGTGACTTTCCCAAGGAATATATATGTATGTATGTGCTTACCATACACAACACCTACGTACAAATCTTTACATGCTGAAAAATATTTCGCATAAAATATACGTGACCCTACAGAGATGGATCCACGTATGTAGGCGATTATTCCCAGACATACCTTCATACAGATCTGAAAAACTTTCGCTGCAAACATAATTTCACTTTTCCAAACCTTTACTATCAACACTACACGATTCTGAATAAATCATTTAGATCAGAGTATTACCATCATCATAGATTCATCAATTTTAGTTATTTATGCATTTGTAACAAGTAAATCATTCAAGCATATATGTCAACATACTTTAGATCTTTCAGATCTGAGTCTTCTCCTTGCTCCACGGTGCACACCTATTTCAGATTAAATTATTCATAGACAACATAATACTTGCACACAATACACCTTGATCTCCATCTCTATATGTAGCTTTAGCCTTAACCAATACCTTAGGAAAATACCTTAGTAATGCTGTTGGTATTCTTTAATGGGATCAAATAATCATTGTCGAACTCATTACTATAGGCCAATACCATGGTAAATAACCCTAATATTCAAATTACCATGGTGCGTAATCTCTACATGACTCTTCTGTACAATACCACCATATGTACGTGACCTTGCTTCTCGGTACTCGCGTATACTTTCTTAATTTTTTATTTTACCATCCATATTTCTCTGAACTAACATTCCTTTTTCCATGTCACCTATAACATTTGTACCAGTTTGCATAATCATCCTGTTATCACAAAATTTTACATCTTTATCAAGTAAGTTTCCATCAAGGAGAACACATTAGCCATGATGCCAACAAATAGTTGTGGAAATCATGAATAATTTCCAAGTCACTCACATAAACAGTTTCCAAAAATAAGGCATGCTATTAGGAAAATAATAGAGCACATTCCAAAACTTATAAGAAATGAACAAAATGATCTCCTTTTGAATGAAATCACCACACAGGAAGTGGAAGAAACTATATGGAAATGCCTAAATTCAAATCCCCTAGTCTTGACAGCTTTACCACCCATTTCTAGCAAGCTTGAAGGATAATTCCCAGGTGTGATGTTTGGAAAGTAGTAGAATACTCTTGATGTTCCTCCTCTATCTTTATAACCCTTAATGCTACCTTTATATCTCTTATTCCTAAAAATTCCCGTGCTAATTATCCTTCATATTTTAGTCATATTTCCTAATGTAATTTTATCTATAAAATCATCTCCAAAGTTATCACAAAATAAATAAAACCCATTATCCCCTCACTTTTCTCTCTTGAGAAAATTGGTAAGGGGGAAGGAAAGAAAATTATGGATAGAATAATACTATCTCATGAACACATTCACTTTATTAATTCTAATAAGTCTCTAAGTATGCTCATCAAACTTGATATGCCAAAAGCATTTGAAAAATTGAGCTAGCAATTTATTTTTCACATTTTCACTACTTTTGGGTTTACAGAAAGATGATTTCATTATGCTATTTCCATTGTTTCAAAATTATTCTTCTTCATCCTAGTTAATGGATCTCCCTCTCCCATTTTTATCCACTCAAGGGGCATTACGTAAGGAGACCCCTTTTCCCCTTATATCTTTCTCCACATGTCTGAAGGGATGGGTATATATATCAACTCAACCCTATAGCTTGGCTAGCTAAAAGTTTTTCCTCTTGTTTCCCATGGTCTCTCTTCTTGAAACTAGTATTTTGTGTATGACACTATTCTCATGGGCATCCCCAGTTTCAAAGAAGCCACTACCCTTAAAAACATCCTTCAAGACATATCTGATGCTTCTCGAACCTCCATTAACATGGAAAAAACTAAAATATTATTTTTTAATACCCCATTAGCTATCCAAATTCACATATCTCATTTTCTGAGTTTTCAAAGGAGCTCTCTTCTATGCAAATATTTTCGAACCCCTCTAACTCGAAATTGTCTTAGAAAAAAATTATGGGAAAATGTTCCTTCTAAATTTGATGTGAAACCTTCCTGTTGGACTTTCAGATTGCTCAATCTAGTTGGTCACTTGATCTTTCTCAAATGCATCCTTCAATCATTCCCCCATATCTTCTCTTATTAATGTAAGCCCCCAATGCCATCATAAAAAATATAAAAAATATTTGACGCAACATCCTCTAGTGTAGCACTAAAAGAGACTAAAAATGGGTTCTAGTTGCATGAGAAAAAATCTATCCTCTGAAAAATGGATGTCTTGATCTCCATGATCCAAATGTTCTCAACAGAGGCTTAATTGCTAAACCTAGTGAAGATGGATAAAAAACTTGGAGGTAATATGGAAGCATAATGATGTAGGAGTATCCTTACTTCCAAAGCATCAAATTTTTTGAAGGTAAGTAAAAAAGAGGGGTCTCAACATTTGTTGAGGAAATAAATCCTTGATGTAATTAAATCTATGTTTTATACAATATGCCAATATTGATCATTAGGAAAAATAGAAAAAGAAAAATTTTTATCTCTTCATTAGGGATAGTTAGACTTATGATAGTTAGCCATTGAGTCTTAATATAATTAGTTAGGGATGAGAGATTGCACAGAACAAATCTTGGTATAGAGTCTAAACTAAATTAGTTATCATTTTTCAAGGTTAAAAATAAAATCATTGTAAGCCTACTTGCATTGGAAAAAATGATATACGTGGGAAGTGTGTGAAAAAGAAGAGGGCCAAGGGCTTAATTCCTACATTGGAAATTCGGACAAGTGTTATGTATGTTTGAATCTGGCTAATGAAAAAAAAAAGTATATGATCTCTTATTGCGATATAATTGTATCTTCTTGATATGGTAATGATTGTCTTTTCATAAGAAACGCTCTGTGTATATATATTTCTTGTATTGGAATTGTCATGGTATCTTGAGAGAAACATTGATATCAAGTTCCTAAAATCTAACTTTGTTGGTGAATTTGTGTTGTTAGTGTCAGTCTTTGAAGCCTTCATCCAGTGATCAAACATGCTCTTACAAAGTGATTTCAGGGTGTCAAAGTCAAATTTTGTCATTTCAGTGAGTCTTCAAGTAAAATTTCGTCACAAGTATTAGGTCTAGGGTTGTTTTCACTCCTCCCAAAGTCTTCCAAGTATTGGTCCATGTCACCCATTCAGCTTAGTGTACCATCATTCAAAGAGTTGTCATCATCATTTTAGGTTCCAATGGGTCATTTTACACCTTGTTCATGCTTCAGTTGTACTTGGGTAGGCCTCATTTCCCTCTCCTAGGGTTTTGAAGGTATTTTTTCTTGGATGGCCAAATGATCAAAAAAACTTGTGTCCTGATGTTCATAAACCTTCCCCTATCCATAATATACCTTCTTAAACAATTCCCATCACTGATATCCCTCAAATTCGTCATTTTCCCATAAACCCTAGCTTATTGCTACAATTTGACAATTTTCTAGGTTAGGCCTGTGTTTTTCCCTTTTGGACCCCTTCCCCTCACTCAATATTTGAAATTACACTTTCAACTACTTCCTAACATCCCTCCCTACTTCCAAAAATTTTCTCAATAATTTAGAAGCCTCTCATCCCCTTCATTTCCCTTCATTTCTACAAATACCCTGTTCCACATATCGGGATAGGTTTTCTTCAAACTATGTTTCTGAGCAAGAAAAGATGAATTTGACAATCGTGAGAGAGGTATTTTTCCATCATTGACCCAAGAAGAAAAAACTATTTCAGTTTTTACACAAGTTTCATGGTTTGGGATAAATTTCGAAAACAGCATTGGCCTCAGGAGGATTGATGCACTTCTGGAGTGACCTTGGGAAAATCAAGATCTCACCTAGTTGGGATGTTAAAGTGACTTGATGATTTAAATGATATCTAAATAGAGAGATATTTCCAATGATCTATCATGAGCTCAATTTGGAGTTGAGAAAGACCTTCAAAAGTTGACTGCAACAGCACTCTGCATTTAGGAAACCTCATTCTGCACGTTTCGATCAGTCTTTGGAGATTTGACTTTTTATAGGGCAAATGAACTCCAAATTGAAAATTCAAGATGTTCTAGAAAGTAGACTTGAAAAGCTTTCCAACAAGCTATCACATACCCAATTTTGACATTGGGAAGGTAGTCAAAACTCTCCTTGAAGTTGGAGTTGCGCATAGGAACAATTGTGCTACGCATTGGGAGGCGGGCACTATGCATCAGGGAGGTGCTGCGCATCAGAGCCAAACTTCCTTCCAAAAAAACAATGGCACTGCACATTGGGCTGGTGGTGCTATGCATTTGAGCTGTGAAGCTTCTAAACCTCTAAAAAGCATCTTCAATCACTGCAATTTCCTCATGTCACCTCCTATCAAGTAAGTAGAGCCTCTTTTCAGTTGAAACTAGGGTTTACATGAATTTTTGGTGGTTTATACCTCTCTAAAAACTAAACCCTAATTTGTCTCTAAACGTACCTCATACATTTCATACCACAACTGTTTATCATTCTCCTTCTAAAACCCTATGCCCCTAAATCCATTTGCTCGAAACCTATCTCCTAATCCCTTCCCTAACTCCCTAGACATTATTCCCTTCATCTATTTTTTCCAAACACAAAACCCTAATCCCTACATCCCACTATTCCCAAAACCTATTCTACATAAAACCATAACCCTCCACATACAAAACTATTCTACCTACGCCCCTACAAAACTTACCTATTCCCTTAAAAACCCTACCCTCTCTCCTAAATCCTGTTCACATTCCATAAACTCTATTTACATCTCATACATTCACATACCCCTCCATACACTCTGTCCACTTCATTCCTCCACTTTATTTTCACTTCACCATTGTCCATACAACCACAAGTGTTCACAGCCATAAAAATGGAGAGATATTTTGAACTTGTTGACCATGAGGAGACACAAAGAGTTAATGTCATTGACTTGGATGCTCAAGATCCAAGGATTGTCAAAGACATGATCATCAAGAAGCAAGAGGACAAGATACAAACTTTGTTAGTTAATTTAGAGAGGGATAAGTGGATCATGAGAGAGAGATATGGCTTGAAAGGGTAAATATCCACCTTGAGGGCCTGCTGAAGGAAGCAAATAGAGACAACAAGATGCTAAGGCATATAGCCCACCATTATTTGACCCAGAATAGAATATGCAACAAGAGGATCAAGCACCTTAAGGAAAGATTAAGGAGGGCCTTAAAAGGAAAAAAGAAGGATGAAAAGTTCAACATTTTGGCTGATGTGACTTTAGCCCAGAAAAGTAACCCATGATGCAGCTTTGAGCCAAAATTGGGCAAATTTTGAAACAATTTTGTCATTTTCCAAATTTTGAATTAGGCAACACAGGAAATTCCAGCTGATGAATTGGTGCATCCTCTCGACAAATGGCTTATAGATTTGGATTTATCATCAAAAAATAAGCAAACCCAACAAAGTTTCATCAATTTTGGAAAATATTTGGGCTACCAAAGGGCAAAAAACACCCAAATAATGCCCTCTCTGCCACTTTTTGGACCCACAAGAAGCAGTCTTGGGAGAATCAACTTTTAGAGGGTCAAATCAACCCCAAATCAGAAAATTAAAAGTGTTCCAAAAACTAGACAGGAATATATTTCCAAAAAGCTATCTTGGGCCTAATTTGGATGAGTGGAAGGCCTCAAAAGGATTCCCTAAAGCGGCATTGCGCATTGAGCTCAGGGCGCTGCGCATCAGGCAAATTTTGTCAATTTTTCCTAAAACTCAAAATTTCACCCAGTTTCTTTAGTGTTTGACTTTTCCTCTTGTTTAGGTAAATATATGCATGGTAAATGATGTATTTGATGTAAGTATAGATGAAAATCACCTCATATGGTAGATACATCAAGTTCCAAGTGGTTTTGAGCTGTAATGAATTGGTTCCCGAAGTTTTAGAGGCAAGTTGTGCCATTGCCTACTTTTGTGTTCCTAGATTAGATATGGTTGAAACCACCCCTTTTCTCATGGATTTGACCTTGATAGCTAGCATGAGTGGTTTCCTTGCCTATATTATGTAATTTCTTAGTCATTTGTAAAGGTTGGACTTTAGTGGAAGTGGTGGTACTCATTGAACATTTGTATCAGCAGTTTGGCAAGGAATAAAACTAGGTTTCATAGCTATTTTTGTGGGATTCTTGTGATAGTGAGTTTATGTATTGTTTATTATTTGTAATGAGTTTTTCTTTTGTTTTATATGTATCCAAATCCATATTTATCTTCTGAAACTAAATGAATCAAGGTGAGCGGACAAAATACATTGCTGTGCTTTGTCTTGGGAATGCATTTGGTTTTCAATGTTTTCAACTGTTTGAAGAGGATTCATAGTTTCTTTATGCCCTCCTCAACTCCTCAGTTGTCTTAATCTACCATATTAATCCATTTCTAGTACATAAACCCTTTTCTACCTCACCCCACAAAACATGACTATACCCCTGAGTTGATTTCCCGGACCCAGTCTGCCTTCTCCAATTGATCCAACAACCAAAACCTAAAAATCAAGCCAGAAACCTTGAGCTACTATACCTAGCCTAGGATCTATAGTAAATTCAGTCATCTCAAACCCTAATTTCCAATATCCTAATTGAGATTGACAAGGAGAGTGCCCTCTCCCGACCTGGTAGGGCTAGCTACTAGGTTAAGCGTGGTTTGATGTTACCCTAGGATTGCCTCCCTTAAGCCTGAGGTCGATCTAGGCTTTAACATAGTGGCGACCATACTAGGGAATGTAGTTTTATGTTCCTCAACAAAACGTATCAAGTTCAAATCTGATTGTTGATGGTGGACAACAATCAGACATAGGAATGCCGAAATCATTCACCTGGCGACTCCAAATCAGTTTCGAGATCAGATCCAAGGACTCCACTGGAGGATGAACCTGACCAACAGAAACATGAAAGGAAAATATGGAAATATGAGGTATTCAAGTTGGAATTTCATCCAAGACATTATGTTCTTCGTTATAAATTATTTCTTCTCTTTTCCCGAGAATGTTAAGAAGGCTTTACAAGGCATATTGTATTCGAGGAAAGATCCTAGACCTTCGTTTGATTCTTTCCCTTTGAAGATTGTGGATACAAAATATGTGCATGCCTTTGATCTTGATCAAGACCCTTCTTCTGAATTTTATGATGATCGTCTTCAAACTGATGAGCCTCAAGAGACAAAGACTGATTCTATACCTTCTGTACATATTCCTATACCTTGTAAAATTCCAGATAGATACAAGCCTCTGATTTTACCTCCTATATCCCATGATTTCCCTAAAAATCATTACCTATATCTACCAAGATTTGATGGTGAATGTGACAACATCATTGCTGAGAGACATGTACTGAATTTTGTGTCTTTCCTTGAACTTTTTGAAGTTGATGAAGAGGATGTCAGTATTAGGCTTTTTTCTCTTCTTTTCAAGGCAATGTCAAGAGTTGGTTCAAAACCCTACCTGATACAAGCATCTCAGATTTCCAGTAGTTTGTCAAAGTTTTCCTCGACAAGTGGGTGGTCAGACAAAACCCTTTCTTGATTATAGAAGAGTATAACCATCTTAAAAGATTACCAGGGGAGATAGTACAATAGTTTTCTGCTAGGTTTAACTAAGTCTATTTTTCAATGCCGGTTAATATAAGACCTCCTCCTAGATCCACTCTCTTGCACTACCCAGATGCCTTTGATCCAGAAATGGAGTTTCAGCTGAGAGAAAGGAACCTTGCAACACTTGAAGAGATGCAAAACAGTGCAGTAGATGTAGAGGCTAATTTGCTAATCAGAAGGGCAAATTTGAAGGAAGAAGAGATGAAGAACATAGGAATCAAAATCTTTAGAGGTAAAGCTCAACATTTTGGTAAGTCCAGTGGAAGAGATGATGCAAAGGATCACCACAAGGAATGGGTATAATATTCAATACCATGGCTCGCTGATTGAAGAGGAACAAGTTGCTGATCCAAAACAATTTCTTTATTATCCCAGTTGTCATAGACCTGATAATGATTATTTTATAGATCATCTTGGAGAAGAGAGATCTGTTGATATGACATGTATGCTTGATGATGTATTTTTTACTGATGATTTGCCTCAGTTTGATCAGTATGATGATGATTATGTCCTCCAAACAGAGGCTAGTTTTGCAGATAAATTAGTAGCTAGTTTGTGGAAGGAGGAAGTCCACTTTAAGCAGCTCGAATATAGTGATTAGCTTATGCATATCAGCTATGGAAGTGAGGAGGAAAGTGAAACAAATTTTGAAGTAAGTGAAGGATCTTTTCCTTCTTGTTTTACTTCGTTTCAGTTCATCAGAGACAACTTTCATGCAATCAGAAATCAACCGTCCATAAGTTTTGATCTGAACCATATTGAAGGCAATGAAATCCTTGCTCAAGACTTCTCATATCTAGATTTGCAGCCCCCGAATGCCATTGATTGTCAAGTTGCAGATGAAGACTTGGAAGCTGGAACATATGATCAAATGATGCAAGATGATTCCGCACCAATCTGTTTCGAATCATTTTAGTTTTTGAAGGGAAATTTGCATAGTATATCTTCAATAAAGGATGAGCAGCCTATAGAAAATCATGCCATCTCATTGGAACCAATCGAAAATGGGTTGCAACAGTCTTTTCACATTTTTCACGATCCAATAGCTGATGTGTTGGATGATGTTTGCTGTCAAAGTCCTTCTCCACTAGCTAACTGTGAGATTGAAACAAGTATTGATACAAACTTGATCTGGCAGCCGGTTTCTTTGTCATTTTCAGCAGTAGTCTTGTCACGAAGCTCATATGAAAGTTTGCATTCATGGTACGAGGAGAAGAAAAGTAATCCATTAGATGAGCTGAGTCCCAGTGCACATGAATTTCAAGATCCTTATGCAATATTTTTGGAGTCAGATAGAGAATCCATATTATTCAATTTGGGAAAATTTGGATCTGTTTACAAGATTTCATGGGAATTGCATTTCAGTAGTTTTCTCTTGTTGTTCATAAGAAAGCGCTTGCAGAGAATTCAAACAATAGCGAGAATGCTTACTTGGTTGCATTGGTTGTTTCATTTCACATGATTAGGTGATGAATGGAACAATTAGAGTAGGTTTTATTGAATAACCTCCATTCTGAGTATAGTTTCCAGTATGTCAGTTATGTTTTAGTATGGAGTCAATTTTTAGTAGAATAAGATTCAGTTTGTGCCTTTGAGTCATCAATTTTCAGTCATCCAATTCAGTTTGTGTTTTTGACTCCTTGCCTAATGGATAAGACTAATAGGTCTATGGTGTTCTTAGCACCTCCAAGGAGATACCATCCCCATTAGAGCCAATGTTAGTGTCAGTCTTTGAATCCTTCCTCCAGTGATCAAACATGCTCTTACAAAGTGATTTCAGGGTGTCAAAGTCAAATTTTTTCATTTCAGTGAGTCTTCAAGTACAATTTGGTCACAAGTATTAGGTCTAGGTTTGTTTTCACTCGTCCCAAAGTCTTCCAAGTATTATTCCATGTTACCATTCAACTTAGTGTACCATCATTCAAAGATTTGTCATCATCATTTTAGGTTCCAATGGGTCATTTTACACCTTGTTCATGCTTCAGTTGTACTTGGGTAAGCCTCATTTCCCTCTCTTAGGGTTTTGAAGGTAATTTTTCTTGGATGGCCAAATGATCAACAAAACTTGTGTCTTGATGTTCATACACCTTCCCCTATCCATAATATACCTTCTTAAACAATTCCCATCACTGATATCCCTCAAATTCGTCATTTTCCCACAAACCCTAGCTTATTGCTACAATTTGACAATTTTCTAGGTTAGGCCTGTGTTTTGCCCTTTTGGACCCCTTCCCCTCACTCAATCTTTGAAATTCCACTTTCCCCTGCTTCCCAACATCCCTATCTACTTCCAAAAATTTTCTCAATATTTTAGAAGCCCCTCATCCCCTTCATTTCCCTTCATTTCTACAAATCCCTTGTTCCACATATCGAGATAGGTTTTCTTCAAACTATGTTTATGAGCAATAAAAGATGAATTTGAAAATCATGAGAGAGGTTTTTTTCCATCATTGACCCAAGAATAAAAACCTCTCTCAGTTTTTACACAGGTTTCATGGTTTGTGAAAAATGTCGAAAATAGCATTGGCCTTAAGAGGATTGATGTACTTCTAGAGTGACCTTGTGAAAATCAAGATTTCACCTAGCTGGGATGTTAAAGTGACTTCCTTGATGACTTAAATGATATCTAGATAGAGGGATATTTACAATGAGCTATCATGAGCTCAATTTGGAGTTGAGGAAGAACTTCAAAGGTTTACTACAACGGCACTCTACATTTAGGAATCCTCATTCTGCACATTTTGACCAGTCTTGGGAGATTTGACTTTTTATAGGGCAAGTCAACTCGAAATTGAAACATTCAAGATGTTCTAGAAAGTAGACTCGACAGGATTTCCAACGAGCTATCACACGCCCAATTTTGACATCCGGAAGGAAGTCAAAAGTCGCCTTGAAGTTGGCGTTGTGCACAGGAACAGTGGCGCTATGCATTGGGAGGCTCGCGCTGTGCATCAGAGCCAAACTTTCTTCAAAAAAATACACTGGCGCTGTGCATCAGGGAGGCACTGCGCATTGGGCTGGTGGCACTATGCATTAGGCTGTGAAGCTTCCAAACATCTAGAAATCATCTTCAATCACTGCAATTGCCTCATGTCACCTCCTATCAAGTAAGTAAAGCCTCTTTTTAGTTGAAACTAGGGTTTACATGAATTTTTGGTGGTTTAAACCTCTCTAAAAACTAAACCCTAATTTGTCTATAAAACTACCTCATACATTTCATTCCACAACTATTTTTCATTCTCCTTCTAAAACCCTATGCCCTAAATCCATTTGCCCAAAACCTATCTCCTAATCCCTTCCCTAACTCCCTAGACATTATTCCCTTCATCTATTTTTTCCAATCCCCAAACCCTAATCCCTACATCCCACTATTCCCAAACCCTATTCTACATAAAACCCTAACCCTCCACATACAAAACCTATTCTACCTACTCCCCTACAAACCTTACCTATTCCCCTAAAAACCCTACCCTCTCTCCTAAATCCCATTCACATTCCCTAAACTCTATTTACATCTCATACATTCACATACCCCTCCATACACTCTGTCCACTTCATTCCTCCACTCTGTTTTCACTTCACCATTGTCCATACAACCATAAGTGTTCACAGCCATAAAAATGGAGAGAGATTTTGACCTTGTTGACCATGAGGAGACACAAAGAGTTAATGTCATTGACTTGGATGCTCAAGATCCAAGGATTGTCAAAGACATGATCATCAAGAAGCAAGAGGACAAGATACAAGCTTTGTTAGTTAATTTAGAGAGGGATAAGTGGATCATGAGAGAGAGATATGGCTTGAAAGGGTAAATATCCACCTTGAGGGCCTTCTGAAGAAAGAAAATAGAGACAACAAGATGCTAAGGCATATAACCCACCATTATTTGACCCGGAATAGAATATGCAACAAGAGGATCAAGCACCTTAAGGTAAGATTAAGGAGGGCCTTAAAAGAAAAAAAGAAGGATGAAAAGCTCAAGATTTTGGCTGATGTGAGTTTAGCCCAACATAGTAGTCCATGATGTAGCTTTGAGCCAAAATTGGGCAAATTTTGAAACAATTTTTTCATTTTCCAATTTTTGAATTAGGAAACACAGGAAATTCTGGATGATGCACGGTGCCACAAAAACCGTGCATTGAATGGGTGCATCCTCTTGAAAAATGGCTTATAGATTTGGATTTAGCATCAAAAAATAAGCAAACCTAGAAAGTTTCATCAATTTTGGAGAAGATCTGGGCCACCAAAAGGGCAAAAAACACCCAAAAAATGCCCTCTCTACCACTTTTTGGACCCAGAGGAAGAAGTCTTGGGAGACTCAACTTTTAGAGGGTGAAATCAACCCCAAATTATAAAATTCAAAGTGTTCTAGAAGCTAGACAGGCGGATCTTTCCAATAATCTATCTTGGGCCTGATTTGGATGATTGGAAGGCCTCCAAAATCTTTCCTAAAGCGGTGCTGCACATCACGCAAATTTTGTCAATTTTGCCTAAAACTCAAAATTTCGCCCAGTTTCTTCAGTGGTTGACTTTTCCTCTTTTTTAGGTAAATGTATGCATGGTAAATGATGTATTTGATGTAATTATATATGAAAATCACCTCATAGGGTAGATACATCAAGTTCCAAGTGGTTTTGGGCTGTAATGAATTGTTTCCCTAAGTTTTAGAGGCAAGTTGTTCCACTGTCTACTTTTGTGTTCCTAGTTTAGATATGGTTGAAACGACCCCCTTTCTCATGGACTCAACCTTGATAGCTAGCATGAGTGGTTTCCTTGCATATATTATGTAATTTCTTAGTCAGTTGTAAAGGTTGGACTTTGGTGGATGTGGTGGTACTCATTGAACATTTGTATCAGCAGTTTGGCAAGGAATAAAACCAAGTTTCACAGCTATTTTTGTGACAGTGAGTTTATTTATTATTTCCTCTTTGTAATGAGTTTTTCTTATGTTTTATATGTATCCAAATCCATATTTCTCTTATAAAACTAAATGAATCAAGGTGAATGGACAAAATACACTGTTGTGCTTTGTCTCGGGAATGCATTTGGTTTTCAATGTTTTCAACTGTTTAAAGAGGATTCATAGTTTCTTTATACCCTCCTCAACTCCTCAGCTATCTTAATCTACCATCTTAATCCATTTCTAGTACATAAACCCTTGTCTACCTCGCCCCACAAAACATGATTGTATCCCTGAGTTGATTTCTCAGACCCAATCTGCCTTCTCCAATTGATCCAACAACCAAAACCTAAAAATCAAACTAGAAACCCTGAGCTACTATACCTAGCCTAAAATCTACATTAAATTCAGCCATCTCAAGCCCTAATTTCCAATATCCTAATTGAGATTGACAACGAGAGAGCACTCTCCCGACCTGGTAGGGCTAACTACCAGGTTAAGCGTGGTTTGATGTTACCCTAGGATTGCCTCCCTTCAGCTTGAGGTCGATCTAGGCTCTAACATGTGTTTTACCAATCTGTGTTGAGAGTAAATGAATACTTTGTGAACAAATTGTATGGACTTACTGTCTCAATAAAATTCCATGTAGAATGGGCTTTTGTTGTTTCTTGACAAGTTAACTCAGCCACAACATGACATAGTTCAAGAGACTGGAAAATGTATCAAACCATGCTCAATGAAAATTGACACTATATGGAGAAAATAGGAATTGCATCATAGAGATTTGTGGCCATGTTCGGACAACAATAAAAATTGATTCTTGGTGATTTACATTGAGATAATATTCTAGTCTTTAACAAAAATTTGTTGAAATTATCCCTATAGTGGTTGGTACTCGTTATGCATACATTCGAGGTTATGCATACATTCTGGGTTGAAATTCATTTAAAAGGGAAGAAACCATATCTAAATTAAATAGTTGACCATAACAACAACACATGTTCCTAACTTCGAAGTGTGAGGGAAATTGAAAGCATGACAACTAACCCAAGCGTGGGAGAGAAACGTTGAAGCCAATGTTGAATATTGGTGTTTATATTATTAGGTACCAAATTATTTTTGTGTACGCATTGAAGGGGAATTGTATTTATGGAAATAAAGCATTATGTGAATCAAAGGTGTTGAGAATCCATTAAACCTATTAATCATGGTTGTGAGGGTTGAATGGTAGTCTCAGAGCGTTTGCTATTAATGTGTCTATGAAGCATAAGTATATGTTTGTAGAGTGATTGATTTAAGAGATAATGTAGAAGGAATATTTTTTAGGTCTGATAACATTGTGATATGCTATAGGAACATATATTTCCCTTAATCAACATCATTGGCTACTAGTAATTCACTATTCATTTTAATAAACACATATCTCGAAGTGTTATGAGTTTATGAATAGCTGAAACTAGACTAGATGATTCTGGGTGGTTTAATCAATTTCATGCAAACATAGTTCACTTCCTGTTAGGTGTATTCAATTCTTGTTAGAAGAACATGGCATGTTCATACTAATTGGTTCAGATAGTCTATGGTTGAATATTTTTGGGGAATCTGTTGAAGGAAAGATCATTATGGATTGAGTTCTGAGCCATGCATTAATCAGTTGGGATTCAAGAAAATAAGGTCATAGTTTAGCATGCATCTATATTGAGAAGAGTTGATGGTGAAGGCATTGATGTCCTATGAAAACTAGGAGCTTGCATCAAGTGGTATCAAAGCTAGGTTAAAGCCTAGTTCTTTTGAATATTGAGGAAATTTAATCATAGTGAAAGCACCAAAATCATACTAGCGTAGGAGACATCAATAAAGGTATTGAGGTATTGTTTTCAAACATTAAATTTTGATAGTGTGAAGAAGATTTGTTTGCAGTTGTTGAATTAGTTAGAAGAAATGGTTCAGGATAGATAAATGTTGTAACAAGACAACGACATATGGTGACATTGGTTAGCACAAAGAATCAAGGTTTGAAAAAGGCATCATTTGAATGTATGAAATGTTGAAAGAAAATATACATGTGCATAAGTGATAAAAATAATTTTGTTGGAATGGACTCATATTTGGAGTTAGAGAATAGAAAATTTGGATTAAGGAGGATATTTTGGCCAAGAGGTGAATTTGAATCCTTGATCTATTGAAATATAATAAAAGAATTCCCTACGGTTAAATTTGAAAAATTAACAAGTACTTGTCTTACAGGTAACAATGAGAGAGAAGGAAAATGTGGTAGAAGAACCTTACAACAGAGAGTCGTAACAATTCCAACAAATTTAGAACAGATTGAGAGTAGGAAATTTAAATCTCTTTTGGTTGAGATGGATCACAATTTTAAGTTTGATTTGTAGATTGTAAGTGAGGAATTTAAAATTTAAAATGGTGTCTAGATTGTAGATAATTGAAAATAAGGAACTAATAATTTCTTGGTTGAACTCTGAAGGGAAGGAAAAGAAAGAAAACTAATGTTCTTTGAAAATGAGAGAATTTCTATGTTGGGAAAAATGCAGTAGTGCATGTCCAAGTGTTGTGGGGAAAAATTCCTATGCAGGACGATCCTATCCACCTAAGGTGTGACAGAGCCTTAGCAACAAACAGATACAGCTATTCTGGTTCCTTCCTTTATGAAATATGAAAGAGGGGAGATTGATGGACTTACCGTTGTCTTCCGTTTGTCCCTCGATCCAGATCCTCTTCCCTTTGGGTGTTCACAGCTACTTGCCTCCTCGCTTGCTCAAGAGAACAGCTACTTGATTCCCACAAGATCACAAGAGAACAGCTACCTGTGACAAGAGAACAACTACTTGCGACAAGAGAAGAACACAACACAAAGGCAAATATACATATTCATAAATGATTCAGGATTAGAAGTAAATCAAATACACTAATGCAATCATACAAATACACCAGTATATAGGAGAAAACCAAGACAGCTTTATTGATTGATAACAGGGTTCAGGAAGAGATACAACCCAAAGGGCTCCAATCCAGCATCTCTTTCCCAGCAGAATGGAATTCCTTCTTCAGCTCCCTTCAAAGCATTAAGCACCCAATGATTCCAGTCTCAAACCAACAACAATTCTTTGCAATAACAAAATTCCAGCCTCTAGATCTCATGGAGGAGAGATCTATATATAGTTATTTTGGAGAGAGGATGAGTCAGCTTGAGATCTGACTAGTGTCCTCTCCTTCTCTCAGTTCTTGAGTCCACTTGGAGGTTCTTGCTTCCACTTGGAGATTTGGAACCTCTTACTCATCACCAGTAGAATTCCCTGATACAAGTGTCATTTTGGAAGCTTCCTGGGCATTGACACATTGAGGAATGAGCCTGCCACTTGTCCAATTACGCTCAGCGCAGGTAGCCTTTGTTGGAGTTGACATTCAACGCAGGTAGACAGTGGAGCAGTTGACATTCAGCGCAGATGCTCAGTGGAGAAGTTGACATGATCCAAAATTGGCTTGTTTTTGAGTGTTTTCAAGTGGAGAACTTCTGTGAATTGCTGTGGTTAGCTGGCCTTGTTCCTCTAGGGGTAGGAACAACATGTTTAGGGACTTTGGATCCCTTGATTATGGACATTTCATGCTCAATGCTGTAAGGCACAAAAATGTCTATAACTATTTCCCCCTAAAGTATGAGGCCGTTTATCGGGTGAAATGCTTTATCCAGGAGGGTCCGAAGTTCATCCATTTGCTGGGAGGAGACCTGTAATAAGATACAATACAATACATTATGATTCATACTGCTTTCATGATCTAGATGAGGCGGGCATTCCCATGCTCAGCTTTATAAATTCATTTTTGTACATAGAACATACGATCGTCAGTTGGTAGACTGATAATTTTGGTGAAATTATCATCCTTTGAGTAGGATGATCATCTGCTACAATGATGTACATGTCAAATGTCTTTATTTTCCCTGAATATATATCGCAGCCTGGATGGATGAAACTAGATCCGGGGTCTTCAAACTCGTTCAATCTTCACTCTAAGTACAAGTCGATCCATGTGAGAATTGCGCTGAAGTCGAACATGGAAAGACATCGCTTGATTACCAGTCAATGATGTAAACCGTTAACAAGCGCGAGAGGAATCACCGATAATGATAATGACCCTCAAGGTACTGCAGTACAATTCACGTGGTGTGAATAAAGGACTTGGCGTCGAACACCACGCAAAATCTTCTGGTCAAAGGTCATTGATGTATACCTGTCGCCGGAAGTGAGAAACTTGCCATTGAGGCATGCAAGCTTCAAAGTACTGAAGGGGTTGTTCCTAGATCAACTTCTTGGATAATGAGCTGATGTCGACAAGAAGCGATCCGTCAAAGGAGGGCCTTGATGAATCCCACATCAGTGACACAGAACAGAGCTAATGATTTTAATGGAGGTGAAAACGATCTGTGACATATGATTGAGGGTGGCGGTCATGAATGGATGAAGGATAATGTATGGTAGTGGATGGGACCCGCTTGACTCTTTCTGAACGACTTCTCTTGAACATATGGCGACACTGATGCGATGGATCGGTAGCATTACCCCAAATATGGATGGTATGGCGAGACCATGGTGATGTGACCGGTGAATGAAACAACCCAACCCGAATGTGGTACGGAGGAAAAGTGTCATGTTCAAGAACGACCTGCTATCATCAAAGTTTTCTTTAGTTTCTCCCAATTTTTCCCCAGTCATTGCTGACCAGTACCTCTTTATTTTTGTCAAGCTTGAGGAGGATAACATATGCTTGTTCTATAACCTGCCCTTCGGGCAAGCCCATCGCTATGTTTTAACGAGCTTAGCGATAGTGAAACTCGTTCTCGTCTAAAGACAAGTTTGTCGCTATTTAATAATTTTAACGAGTCTAACGACAAGGATAACTCGGTCCTTTTCATTTTTAGAGAGTCTGAAAAGGTACATAAAGTCAACTCCAAAATTCCTTTTTCGTCATCTAATCCCTTAAGTCCGAAAAAGTATAAAACAATACAGAAGGGATGAGTTTTCGATAGTTTTAACGAGCCGAACAAAACAAGCGCTCGATCTTTTTGTGCAATAATCCCTCAGGTCCAAAAAGATTAAAATCTAGAGGAGGGATAGCTCTTCCGGTCATTTTAACGAGCTGGAAGGCCAAAACTCGGCAATCTTTTCATATTTTATGAGTCAGTTGAAAAGAGCTTAAAGAAGACTCGTCTTTTGAGGAACGAGTGATAAACAGGGTTAGCAGCAGATTCCAGGTACAGGTTGGAATTTTCCAATCACGGCAGTGTCACAAGGATGGCTAGGTGAAATCACTCTTCGTAGCTGTTCCTCAAAATGGGTAAACAATCATATGGAGGTGAACGATCGGCCAAATGAAGAGTGGAGGTGGCAGGTGCAAACACGACCAAGGCTTTTATGGCTGATAAATTTACGATCACAGTGGTTATTTACCGGGATAGGTTCATTTTTTAATGAGCTTGAACTCTAGAGGAAACTCTTGCTCACAATCACTTTTCTATTTTTTAACAAGAAAAAATTCCGCGTTAAAACTGCTCGATTTTGCGCTTATTTTTTAACGAGCATGAACTTTATGCTAAAACTGCTCGATAATATATGGTCAAATATTTTGATTTTTACCATGACTAGCTTTGCCCTTTTCAAAGATAGTACTGTATCCTCAATCGCTGCATTAAACTTAGTTAGAAATGAATAATATTTGCATGAAAATGAGATTATAACCCTAATATTTCACTTTGAACTACGTAAAAAGCCATTAAAAGGTGTTTTTACCTCTCATTTTACCATTTCTTTTGAACTTGGTTTGTTGGAGCTCTGGAGGCGCCTCTTCCCCCTTGATTTTCACCAGCTAATTCCGTCAGATTCTGAAGACGATTTTCGACGCCGTCTGGACTAGGTAGGAGCTAAACTCTAGCTCTTTCTTTTCATGGTTTCCTTTTTCCATTTTGTGCATGTTTTCCTGCCCCCATGAGCCCCTGGGGTTTGGTTAGGGCGCTCTGCCATAAGCGCAGGCAGTCCATTCGAAACCTGCGCTGAATGTCAAGCTGCCTTAAGGTAGTTTGACTTTCAACGCAGGTAGGACACTAGCCACTTGCGCTGATCATAGAAAAGCAGTTCTATTGCACAGTTTTTGATGAAATTTTGCCTGTTTTTCATCAAAACCAGGATCTTACTCTTTCTCTTGTTTGTTTTGCAGGGACTCTTGAGCAAAATGTCCCTTACATGGCGAGAACGAGAACATGAAGAGGAGGACATGCTTGCCCTCCATGACCCTGTCACGGTGAACGCACTGCGGAACTGTGGCCTGCTGAAGTTTTTCCGTATCTCTAGCATGAGAGCACAGATCTCTTTACTGCAGTATATGCTTGATGCTTGGGATCCCATCAACCAAGTATTCCAGATTAGGGGAAAATCCATCCCCTTGACCATCGTAGACATTTACTTCTTGACTGGGTTGTCAAGGCGGGGTGCCCCCATTTCTTTGCTAGGTTCGGCCCGGGGGAATGACTCCGTGAGAGATTATATCCGCCAGTATTGCAGGGAAGGTTCCCAGCCGAGCAGAGACGGCAAGGTTGTTATCCGTGAGATTACTGACAGGTCCCTCAGGTCCATTCTGTATACTATTGGTAGGATGGCCGGTAGCGCATCTCTACATGTTGCCAACAGATCTTATGTACAGCACGCCTTGGAGTGCCTCCAACCGAAAGTATTCAACTGGTGTGATGCAGTACTTGTTCAGATGAAAAGTCAATTGACCAAGGTAAAGGACGGGAAGCTGAAGAACTTTGGATTTGGTTCTATTTTTACTGCCTTCGCCTTGGAGAAAATACCACTGATGCAGCCTCAGTATATTGCACTCGACTTGCCTTCTCCGACCGAGCCACGCATGCAGAGATGGGTCAATCACATGTCTAGGCATGCTGGTCAACCTCAGATTACTTTCACTGATACCTTCTTCAGGTGGTTCGAGCGCCAGGAGATGGTCTATTCTGATTATCCATATGTGGGTATGGATTTCCGAGGTGATCCGGATTTGGTGTTACCGGATGGCGAACAGTGGGGCGCTATTGGTAAAATCTCTGACCATATCACTGTTTACTGCTTTTATTCATAATGTTGTTGTGCTCTATTCTATCAAGACTTTTAATCAAACTCTTGTGTGCATGCAGATGTTGGTCCTGTTCGTCCAGCAGTTTGCCTGAGAGCGCCAGTAGCTGCGGCATACTACTGGCATGCCAAGATGATGGACTCGTCTCTTGCGCATGATTGCACAGGCCGTGACGTGCTATCATGAGCATCACTAGGCTAGGGTGCCCCCTAGCACTTTTGAGTTTTTGGGTCATATGACCGATTTTTGTCTTGGTTACAGAACATTATGTATGAATGATAAACAGCTTATATATATTTTGATTTTCGAGTTTTATTATGGTTGAGTTATATGATGCATATGTACAATCATTGATGATGTGTCTCTTTTTATAAATGTTGCAAATGTCTATCTAACACATAGTTTACTAATGAGTCAGTTAATGTGTTTAAGTTTCTGGAAATATGCTGGTATTGAATTGAATCAAACTGTCTTTCCAAAATCTTAACCCTTAGGAACATGCGATAAATAGCTGGATTGCGAACGGAATATATACCACTGAGTTGTAGTATTACGAGTTGTGAGTCTAGCCTAACAATTAGTCGGCGTATACCACGGGTGATGGCATCAGAGAGTAGTTCTATCAACGCGCTATACTCAGCAATGTTATTCGTTGATTGCCCAATACACACACCTCTGAAACTTACTAACTCGCTGCTTGGATCAAAAATGGCCCAGGCTGCGGAGGACAGGTTCCGCGAACTACGACTCGCTCCGTCGGCATATCCAACACATGTCTCTAGAAGGTTTGACATCTGCAATAAATGTAAAAAGTTGGATCACTCGACCAAAACAAACACTTTAGCGAAAACAAAATACGACAAAAGCATACAGGTTACTATCTAAGCATAGTAACGCTTGAGGTACAACCCATTGCGGGGTTGCGCCAGTGGGATTCCGTCATAATCCATTAACTCGTAGGCTCCTTTTGCTAACACTTTTTTTACAATATATGGGCCCATCAATAAGGAATTAAATTTACCTGCTCCCAATTTATCGGATTCTTGGTCATAAAGCAAGACCAAGTCACCTTCTGAGAAGACACGGGGTTTGACATTTTTGTCGAACTGTGCCTTAACTCGTTTCTTATGGGCTTCGTTAGCCAAAGCGGCATCACGACGGGTTTCATCCAATTGGATTAATTCCAAGAAACGAGCCTCTTCTTCCGAAGTTCCAGGGAGGAGATCAATTGCGAGTTTAAGCGACGAAATTTCACACTGGATTGGCAAGACTGCTTCTAGGCCATACACCAGTTGAAAAGGTGTGAACCCGGTCGTGTTCTTTACCGATGTTCGGTAAGCCCACAAGGCTGAGTATAGGATTAGGTGCCACCTTCTTTTATGAACCCCGATCATCCTTTGCAACATACGCTTCAGGACTTTGTTGATTGCTTCAACTTGTCCGTTGGCTTGTGGATAATACGGGGTAGAGCTGTCGTGAGATAGCCCTAGCTTGGCAGCTAATTCAACCATCATGTGATTGCGAAAATGTGATCCATGATCTGTTACTATAGCTTGTGGTACGCCGAACCTGGCGACTACATGATTGAAAAAGAAAAGGGCGGCTGTTTCACCAGTGTTATCCAATGTAGGCATCGCCTCGGCCCATTTGGTAAAATAGTCAACGACAACTATAATATACCCATGCCCCCCGGTCGAGGTGGGGTTACATTGCATGAAATCGATGCCCCATTTGGCGAAAGGCCCAACAGCAACTATTGGCTGTAAAGGTGCGGGTGGTCTTCTGGTTTTGCTATCAAAAATTTGACAAGCATGGCAACTTCTGACTGTGATTATGCAATCTTTGAACATGGTTGGCCAGAAGTATCCTGCTCGTAAGATTTTTTGTGCTGTTGCATATCCAGATTGATGCCCCCCACACGCTCCTGAGTGACACTCATTCAGGGCTTTCTCGGCCTCTTCATGGGTGAGACACCTCCTCAGAACTGTATCGATACCACGACGGTAAAGTGTATCGCCGACGATCATGTAGTCTTTCGCTTGGTATCGTATACGTTTCTGTTCTGAGTGAGAGGTGTCAGGCCTGAATTTTTGGGTTTGGAGATAAATTATAATATCCCCACACCACTCATTGCTTGTAGATATTAGAAACAAACTTTCGTCCATGATTGATTCTTCGGAGGTTTCATCGTTGGACGACGATGGGAGGTCGCACAATAATTCTGCGAAAACTAGGGCTTTCTTTGATTTGGATTTTACAAATTCCAGATCAAACTCTTGAAGGATCGCTATCCACTTTGAATATTTGCCCCCCAGCAACTATCGCGACAGTATATAAATCATGGGGTTGCAATCTGATAAAATGGTAGTTCTCCGGAAGAGGACATAATGTCGAAACCTTTGAATCGCTTGAACAGCTGCAAGTGCTAGTTTTTCAACATAAGAATATTTACTTTCTGTATCATTTAAGTTTTTACTTAAATAATATATAGGTTGTTCAATTCCATCGACTTCTTGAACTAAAACCATCGCAATGGTCGTATCCGCTGCAGCCAGATACAGGTTAAAATCTCTTTGATAGTCTGGGGCATACATTCATGATGCTTTTACTAGAGAATCTTTCAGAGCATCAAAGGAAGCTTGCGCCACCTGGTCCCAGACGAAAGGTACATCCTTTTTCAAAAGACGAGTATAACCTTTAGCAAGTTCTGCGTAATTTGGAATGAACCTCCTCAGAAAGTTTGCTTTCCCTTGGAGTTTCTGTATCTGAAGCAAATTTGAAGGTGGAGGCAAATTAATGATTGCCTGAACCTTGCAAGGATCGAGATGAATCCCATCCTTGGAGACTACAAAGCCAAGTAAATGACCAGAACCGACGCAAAATACACATTTGTGCGGATTGAGTCTTATCTTGTAGTGTCGGCAACGTAGAAATATCGCTCTTAAATGCTGCGGATGATCAGTCCGCTTTCGCGAATGAGCCGGAAGGTCGTCGAGATATGGTTGAACGATGTTCTTGATGTCATGGAAGGCGTAATTCATTGCCCTCTGAAACGTCGCCCCTACGTTCTTTAAACCAAAGGGTAATTTTCGATAAGCGAATGTGCCCCACGGACAGATAAATGTAGTCTTTGACTGGTCCTGTGGGCGGATATTTATTTGATTATACCCGGAAAATCCATCCATAAATGAAAAGATTTCACATCCGGCGCATTCATCAATTATCTGGTTGATGAAGGGTGTAGGGTAGTTGTCCTTTGGACAAGCTTGGTTTACATCCCTATAATCGACACACACTCTGATTGTCCCTTGTTTTTTCATAACAGGGACAATATTCGATACCCAATCGGTTAGAGGAACTGGGTAGATGAACCCAGCATGGAGAAGTTTTTCAACTTCCGCCTTAATGGCAGTGGCTTTCTTGGGGTGCACCTGCCGAAGCCGTTGTCTTACTGGTTTGAAATCAGGATACATTTTAATTTCATGTTCAACGATACTCGAGTCAATGCCTGGCATTTCATCATATGACCAAGCAAAGACATCTCTGAATTCGCGAAAAAGAGCGTTATATATTTCTAGTTCTGAATGGGAACAACCTTTGCCGACATAAATATTCTCTACAACATTTGTTTTAGTTGAGATATTTATGGCTATAGTCTCTTCAATATTGGATAAGTTTTGCTCGGAATCCACCGTATTCACAGTATTTGATAGGAATTCAAAAACTGAAGGGTGATAAAGGTCGTGTTGATTATCTTCTTGATATTCCGGAAGAAGGGAACGATGGTGGCAATCATTCCATGGTGCCCCCTCAATCAACATTGATTGTAGGATTCCTTCGTCAGTCCCATGTACTTTCGACCAAGGATCTAATGGGGTACCATATTCTCTAGACCTATCTACCCAAACGCTTGATGAGCGTTGATTTGGGTTTGCCTCCCATGCTCGAAACATTGATTGCTACAATACTTCTATAGGGCTTAGGGGCAAAACCATCGCATGATCCATTTCGCCATTGTCCTCTGGGATCTTTGTGGAAGATACCATGTTGCAGGCTCTTACGAATGGAGGTGGAAGTGCGAAAGTTCCCATTAATGTGGGGTCTTTCAGTAGGCCTACTCCGATGTCTTGAAGCGAATGGTTGCTTCCATGGATCATTGGAATGCTTCCTGTAACTTGTGAACCATTAGGGAGGAAGTTTTGTTGGTCGACGATCGTAATCCCTCCTTCAAACGGGAATGTGATCTTCCTAAAATAAGTCGACACAACAGCTGCCATGGCATAGATCCATGGTCTTCCCAGTAGGATGTTGTAGTCAAGGTTCCCATCAATGACTTCAACATCTATTTCTACTGTTTTTCCTCCCAGTTCAACCTTCAAGTTATTAAGGATACCGTACGGGGTATAAGTCCTTCCGTCGAAAGCTTTTAATGTCGACGAAGATCGTGACAAGGTTGGAGATCCTAAAGTTTTCCAGCAACTCATCGACATAATACATGTAGATGCCCCCTCATCAATAATTGTTCGGTGAACAGTTTTGTTGAGGGATTTCACTTGAATAAGGAAAGCTAGTTGAGCCGGTAACTGAGGATCGTATCCTTTGTGATCAAAAGATACAAGATTGGAATCCTTAGGATCAACCCCACCAATAGCTGATAACAAAGCCTGCCTTTGGGATGGGAAATTCTGTAGTACTTCAAGAGTCGACATATCGGATGGCGATTGGGCCAAATCTTCCAATATGTTATAATGTTGCGCCGCTCTGGCGCGAGGATTAAATGTCGACTTGTGTACTACTCCCTTAGGCGGTTTTATTGTTAATTCAGGAATGATGGGCGGTACAACATCTGTCGAAGTTGTTGTCGAACTACTTGGTTGATCTTTACCTTTGTCGTTCGACAGCTACGGATTCCCGTAATCTTTGTTCCTTGTCGAAATCAAAGCATCATTCTGCTGTTTTGAAACCGACAACATAAGTACTTGCGACGGGGAAGCATTTCCACTATGAACCAGATTTTGACCTGGGTTGGGAAATGGATCAGTTAACACAGCTGAGACGGCAAGTTTGTTATCCGTGAGATTACTGACAGGTCCCTCAGGTCCATTCTGTATACTATTGGTAGGATGGCCGGTAGCGCATCTCTACATGTTGCCAACAGATCTTATGTACAACACGCCTTGGAGTGTCTCCAACCGAAAGTATTCAACTGGTGTGATGCAGTACTTGTTCAGATGAAAAGTCAATTGACCAAGGTAAAGGACGGGAAGTTGAAGAACTTTGGATTTGGTTCTATTTTCACTGCCTTCGCCTTGGAGAAAATACCACTGATGCAGCCTCAGTATATTGCACTCGACTTGCCTTCTCCGACCGAGCCACGCATGCAGAGATGGGTCGATCACATGTCTAGGCATGCTGGTCAACCTCAGATTACTTTCACTGATACCTTCTTCAGGTGGTTCGAGTGCCAGGAGATGGTCTATTCTGAGTATCCATAGGTGGGTATGGATTTCCGAGGTGATCCAGATTTGGTGTTACCGGATGGCGAACAGTGGGGCGCTATTGGTAAAATCTCTGACCATATCACTGTTTACTGCTTTTATTCATAATGTTGCTGTGCTTTATTCTATCAAGACTTTTAATCAAACTCTTGTGTGCATGCAGATGTTGGTCCTGTTCGTCCAGCAGTTCGCCCGAGAGCGCCAGTAGCTGCGGCATACTACTGGCGTGCCAAGACGATGGACTCGTCTCTTGCGCATGATTGCACAGGCCGTGACGTGCTATCATGAGCATCACTAGGCTAGGGTGCCCCCTAGCACTTTTGAGTTTTTGGGTCATATGACCGATTTTTGTCTTGGTTACAGAACATTATGTATGAACGATAAACAGCTTATATATATTTTGATTTTCGAGTATTATTCTGGTTGAGTTATATGATCCATATGTACAATCATTGATGATGTGTCTCTTTTTATAAATGTCGCAAATGTCTATCTAACACATAGTTTGCTAATGAGTCAGTTAATGTGTTTAAGTTTCTGGAAATATGCTGGTATTGAATTGAATCAAACTGTCTTTCCAAAATCTTAACCCTTAGGAACATGCGATAAATAGTTGGATTGCGAACGGAATATATACCATTGAGTTGTAGTATTATGAGTTGTGAGTCTAGCCTGACAATTAGTCGGCGTATACCACGGGTGATGGCATCAGAGAGTAGTTCTATCAACAGGCTATACTCTCATGCCGGCGATGGCGTGATTGGCACGGCAAACGCGAAATCGATAAAGGCTTCGTCTAAGAAAGCCCGTAAGAATTCAGATCAAAATACAAAAGAAGAAATTCTTGCTTCGGAAGTAAATGCCGTATCAGCAGATAAAGGCAAAGAAACCAATCAACCAGGAAGCAAGAAGAAACAAAACAAAGGGAAGAAGAAGAAACAGGGTGAGTCATCTCCTGGAAAAACTTCTTCAAACCCTCCTGGGTTGGGAAATGGATCAGTTAACACAGCTGAGGTTTGCGAACTTTTAAAGAACCTCTTCAACTCAGCTTTGAATGGACAATTTTTTGTATAATGATCCTCCTCATTACATATTTGACATGGATAATTTTGTTTCCCTTTCCCAGGAGGGTTTGAGGAAGTTTTTCCAGGAGATGACTCACCCTGTTTCTTCTTCTTCCCTTTGTTTTGTTTCTTCTTGCTTCCTGGTTGATTGGTTTCTTTGCCTTTATCTGCTGATACGACATTTACTTCCAAAGCAAGAATTTCTTCTTTTGCATTTTGATCTGAATTCTTACGGGCTTTCTTAGACGAAGCCTTTATCGATTTCGCGTTTGCCGTGCCAATCACACCATCGCTGGCATGAGAGTCACTATTGGATTTAGGAGGAGGAGGAATTGAAAATTCCGGTCTAGGGGCGTCAGGTATTTTGTCGTAGAGCGTGCCAGACTGAGTATAAACTAAGTCTAGATATTGCGCACAAGCAATAACTTGCTCCTCTGTTACGACCCCCCCCCCCCCCCTTTGCCACATCTTCCGTTATAGCAGGAAGTAACGACTTTATAAACCATTCAGCTAATAGCTGATCGGGAACGTAAGTCTTTACCATCCTGCGACGACGACGCCACTCATGTATATGATCATCCGATATGGGTGGCCGTTGTCTGCTTGAAGTTGGTTAAGATTTCTGTTCCAGTTTCATACCTTATCGGTAATTGAAAATGGGTTAAGAAAGTCGTGGCTAGGGAGCTAAAATTGTCGAACGAGGCTCTAGGTAATTCAATATACCATTTTGCCGCTGGACCCGTTAACGTCCTCTGGAAAAGGCGAAGCCTTATCGAATCATCATTTAGGGTGTTTGATGAACACCACAGATGAAAAGTCATCACGTGATTCAATGGGTCTTCACTTGGATTTCCATTGAATTTAGGAATGTCAGATGGAAGTTTGTGGGGAATCGCTGGCCACCAAGGGGCGTAAACAATTGGATCATTGGTTAACCGGTGTAAATCAGGTAACTCTTAAGTTGCCACAAATGGTAACTGTTGATTCAGATTAGGTGAAGCATACCCAGGGTACGATGGGATCGCATGAGCAGTGGGCCTTTGCATACCAGCATAATGTAATTGATGTTGGTATGACTGATACGGTTGGTGGACTTGACCACCGTAAAGCGGTTGGTTTTGACCGTTTTGAATATACGGTTGTCCACTGTTTGCAAAGATCTGCTGCTCAGAACCTTGGTACACTTGCTGGAATTGTGGTTGTTGGTATTGCACTAGCCACGGTTGTGAAGCCATGTTATGTTGTGCTATACTAATTGCTGGACCAAGGTGTGGGGTAATTGTACCCGTTTGGACCTGTGTCGCCCCACCAGTTGGCGATTGCGGTTGTGACCTAGGGTCAAGGGGCTGTTGCATTACAACCTGGGAGATCTGAGGTTGACATACAACAGGCATCGCTTGAACTTGTTACACTGTTACAATAGCCGGTGTGGTCGGGATGTTCGTCGTAGGTACGAACTGTTGCATAGAATATACAACCCTTGGTTGTTGAGGTAGCATAGGTACCCAACTACTTGATGTTATTCCAGTATAACCTGAATACTGTTGTGAACTCCCGTATGGATACCCTCCCGGAGGGGGTAATGAAAGGGCATACTGCCCCCCATACGGTAGCAATCCGGAACTCAAGGGGATTGTTTGTCCTTGGGGACTGGATTGCCCAAATTGACCTCCAAATCGATCAATCTGGCGACTCTCAACACAAGAGTTGCCGGATATTACTCCGGATGAACAAACTGGAACAGACCATACTGTCGAAATAGTCCCTTGATGGACTCCTTCTAGCGGTTGCGAGCTAGTCGGGACAGATGGTATGCCGGCAAACATTGTCGGAGTGACGGCAGGGGCTTCTGCTGTCGCTGTGTCGTTTGACACAGTCCTAGATGTTGACGGTTGTTCAGACATTTTGAGTCTATCCAATAGATTGCCTAGCGATTCTACAGGAACTTCCACTTGTGGTGGATTAACTGCTGACGAAGGAAATAGAGTGACCCCGACTCCAAAATGGGTTGGAGTACTTGCTTGTGGATCCTCTACAATTTCCTCTATCGCAATCAAACCCGGTGGAAGAGGAAGACCGTCAGGTCCATAAAATATCTCTGGTGCCGAAGAAGGGGTTGAATCGACAACGACAATTGTTTGGGGAGCAAGACTCTCTAAACCGGTTACAGATGGAACTGGTTCAGTAACGCAAGTATTTGCCCCCAGACTAGGATCAGTATTACTATCCCTCTGTGGCTGTTGAACTTCTTCTATGGAGGCAGGGTTTCCAGAAATGTTTGGAGTAACCAGAATCTCAGATGTGGTTGGAACACTTGTTCTAACTTTGATAGGAGTGTTACACTAAAAAATGTCACCTTGACTACTTACAGTTAGTATGGCTCAAATCAACAGTCATGCTACCCTCTTAGGCAAGTCTCATGCCTCTGTTATCCATCTCAAACTCAAAGAAGAGAGAAAGTCTTGTAAAAACTATGTTTATCTCTGGGGTCGCAGGTTCTCTCTAGCCTTACCTGCGGGGACGCGGACCTTGTTCACAAAATATGCGTCCATGGACGCTCTGTATGTTAAGGGACAGGTGCGTCCCTCTGTAAAAGGCAAAATGCGCGAGTTTTATCTTGAAAAAGTTACTTGTGGTTACTTCTAGAACATTCTAGAGGTCGGTTTGATGAAATGGATGCGCCTCCAGTTGGTTCATGTATCTCTATTAAGGGGGAACTTATCCCATCAATAAGGGAGCTATCCCACCCATAGAGGGGGATGATCCCATTGATAGTGGACCTGAATAACCTCTTTACAGCACTATAAATAAAGGCATTGAGCCAGAAGGAGAAGAGGTTGGAGCTATACATTTTCTTTGGGTAAATGCTGCAGGATTTAGGTCTTCCATTAGAGCCTTTGTGAGGAGAGATTGTCTTCACTTGATTCTACTTGGGAGAGGGTGAGCTTTGTCAAAGTAGAGGAAAACCCTTGATGGACCCTGGGAGGAACTTGCACAACACCAAGGCCAGGTTGTAAGAGTTTCTTTGTTTCGTTATTAATACAAACTGGTTTATTTTTCTCAATAGCTTGTGTTAATGAGTTATTTCATGTGTTCCTTGGTCTGCATGTTGAATATATGTTTTATTATATGAAATGCAAGTGCTTGGTAATTGTTTGATTGTTTGTGGTTGCAGGAATTGACTTGAAGGAGGAGCTCATCCGGATCGTCAAGAACGGACTTCAACAACAACGTTTTGGAATAAGGTAAGCCTAAACACTTGTAGTTTTCATGTTGTAAAAGGTGTATTTAGAGAAAGATCACTCCATTTTGTCTTGTTTGTCATTAGAATGTCTTAGACTTCTAGGAAGGTCAGTCGTGTCCGCACCCTTGACAGATTCCGTGTGACAAATTGGCGACTCCACTGGGGAATCCATTAATGAGAGAGTCTTTTCCTTTATATGAACTTTGCTTTGAGAAAATCATTTTTATTTTCTGGTTTTTGACTGTGAGAATTAGTATTTGGGTGGCTTAGCTTTAGATTTAGTTAGATTGGTTTTTCTTCATTTTCCCAGAAGGACGCAGTCTCTGAGTACTGCACAGTGCGTCTTTGGACGCGCTGTTGCCGTCTGCACAGAGCGGGGCCGCACCTGTGACAACGGGTTGCCTGCGTCTTCCTGTAAAACTTAAGAAAATTCCATTTTTGCTTCAAATTACTTTTAGATTTTGTTTTTCCTTAGTGTTTTCTGCCCAGATCCTTTAGTACCCTGTCAAGAATTTTCACCTAAACTTGTTTTGTGAGCTTTGAGTGTTTTAGTGGTTTTCAACGAAGTTTAGACCTAGGGTTTGATTTTTGGAAAGGCTTTGTAGTGACTTTGATAGTAGAAAGTTGTCCAGCCTTAGATCTCTCTGGTTAGTCAACCTTCTTAGAAGTCGGGCCTGTCGTAAAGTCTCCTTTTGTGAGCAACTTGCCATTTGAGTTGTTTTGGGTCAAATTTCGAATTACTTGTTTATAAAGTATTGATTTCCATTTTACAAAAAGAACAAAAAGATTAGAGTTTTGTTTTGGCTAGTTTTTGATTCTGCAATAAGCTAGTCCTTGATTTGATTGTGATCAAGTAAAACACCTTAGAAATAATCATTGTTAGTTTTGGCCTCGTTAAGATTGCTTAGAGTAAATTTGCCTTTAGTTTGCTTATGAGTGCATTTTCATAGATTTTAAGAGTTGTTAAGATTGATTTTTTGGTTACATTAGATTTACTTGTTTTATTAAAAGAAAAATACAAAAACATCTTCTTAAAAAGTCTTGTTTCAAGTAGCTTTTTGTTTTCAAAAGAAGAAAAGAGTTTTTTCGTGCATGTAAAGAGAAGTTATGTTTTTATGCTTGGAAAAGAAAAACGAATTGTTTCTTTGATTGTCTTCAATTAAGAAGTTGCTTTTATAAAGATTGCATTCTCTCAACTTTTTAGTTAAGCAATTCATCGAAAAAGTAAAGTAGTGGATAAATCATTCTAGGTGCATTTTGTAGTGGTTTCGAGTCGAGTCAACACACCACTAGTTTCACTTCCATCACCTTTTGACTTAAGAAACAACCTTAAAAGTAACGCTTAAATTAAAATCAATCTAGTAATCTTTATTTTTCTAGGGCTCTGAAGCACCAACATAGCTTAGGCTAGGGTCTTGGAGTAGGTGAGTACTTAACTCTCCAAGACTACAAAACCAAACAGATAGTCTATCTTGAGTAGAACAAATCCAATTGTTTCAGTTACATTCTGGGAAAGCTCCTCTTAAAGGAGAAGCACGAGCTCGTGTCCGAACCAGTGAGGGGATCATTCCTCCCTCGTTGGGAACGACGCCAGGCAGTACGTATTACAAACGGTAAACCTCGGATTAACCATTGTCGAGGAGCCAGGGGTCACTTATCGGTAAACCTTGGATTGTTGTCAAGGAGCCGGTAAGGGGATTGGAGCTTGCTACTCTGCCCTTGCGTGCTGTCGGAGTTTAGACTGTTCCCCCAGGTGTAATTGTTGTGATTGGTAACCTTAGTGGCCATAATATCTAGGATTCTACCCAAGGTGACGGTGGAGGGAAGGTCCCACTGTACCTGGAGCAGACGTCGGTTATACTCACTTGGATTTTCTGGGGGGTTCGCTTCACTTCGAGACGGTTAAAGTGGAGGAACTTGGTCCAGTCTATTCATTAAGCAGGTTGCCGGGGTAACTGTTCCACCCACTATTTCTGTACTGAATCCTGCGAGGTTGGGCCTAATCACCAACTAGCGTTTTTGGTCCGGAAGACTACTGTTTGTGTGTGGTTTGACGCTCTAGATTATTTAGGCGTGTGCTTCAAATTTGATTGGTTCTTTAGAAGACTTTAGGTGGTTTGATTTGAAATTTTTTACTTTGTTTTCGTGTGTTGTAGTTAAAATCTTTAATTGTGGCGGAATTACCGAGAAGGTCCCGTCGAATTGCGGGGCAGTCTCCTGAAGTTGTTTCTGTGGCCGAATTGTTGAGAAGATCCCGTAGACTTAGGGGATCCCCTCCTCGAGACGACCCAGGTAATTTAGAAGGGTTAAAGGTCCTTGTAACTCCTCCTAGTGGCAGTAGAGTAGGATCACCTGAAGAAGGAGAATTTTCCTTGGTAGTCCATCCAGATTACCAAAGTTTAGAAACAGGTTACAATCCCGAAGCTGTTACAGTTTCCGAGCTTGCTGGTAGTTTTTCATCTGCCAGTGAAACAGGCGAAGAACCTGAAATTTCAGAACCTGTTACTCCAACTCCTAGTGTTCCTGATTCACCAAGAATAGAAAGAATTATCACCGAAAATCTTCCTGTTGGATTAATTGCTATAGAAGAACTTGTTCCAGAGGAAGAAATAGGCGTTTCTGATTCTGAAGATCTAATTACCCTTGATCTAAGGGAGCGTGAATCCATCTTTTACAGTCCTCCTAGAAGTGAATCTTGGTACCTTGCATTAACCAATTTTTTAGACAACTCAGTAGGTTTTTCTACACCTCGTACTCCGGTTCCACCTAGAGGAATTCATTCTCCTGTAAATATGTCTGGTCAGTCATCTGTGTTTTCACAAAGTCCTGAATCATTTTTACATGGCGGTCCTTCTGTTCCTACTGGGTATCAATCACTTTCTGGTACCTTTGCGGGAGCATCTCCTCAACCTGTTGATCATGGGTTATTAGTTGGAAACAGTGGTAATGTACCATTGAGTATAGGTGAAGTTTATATGATGTCAGGTTCAACTCCCATTAACCAACCTCAAGGTGGCCAATTACCGCCTGGGGGGCAACCTTCGTTAATGCCTGGGGGGCAACCTCAAGGTACTTCATTCGTGACTGGGGGGCAACCTCAAGGGTATCAACCCCAAGGGTATCAACCCCAGCCTCAATATGTACCCCAAAGTCAACCTCAGTATCAGTATCAACCTCAAGGATGGCAACCTCAAGGATGGCAACCCCAAGGGTATCAACCCCAAGGGTATCAACCTCAAGGATACCAACCTCAAGGTCAAGGTCAACCCCAGTATTCGTATTTACCTCAAGGTTATCAACCTACGGGTCAATACCCTGGTCAAGGTTATCAACCACCTCAAGGGCAATCATATGGGACTGCACCTTACAGTTATCAACCCTATCCTCAATACGGCTATGGATCTCAGTATCCTCAACCTGTTACGAGTCAATACCCTGGAATGTTAACATGGGATCCGTCACAGGGTCAACAGATGTCGCAACCAAGTATACAGTCGGTACCTCAAGCAGGACAACCTGCAGTTCCTGGTCCACCCCAGCAACCGCAACCTGTCCAGTCAAGTGTTCAGACCCCTGTAACTTCTGTAGTTACTCAGCCGCCAATTGCACCTAGTACTCCACCTCACACGGCTGCAGCAACTACCGCTTCATCTACCATGCTTACTTCTGGAGTATCGGCAGCTCCGGTTTCTACTGTCCCTGTAACCACTCCTCAGACATCTGTACCGTTGTCTGGACCCACGGTTCAAACCACAGTCCAGATGCCTGCAGGCCAACCTGGTACAAGTACGGTTGTTACTACTCAACCTCAATTTGTTCAACCTCCGTACCAGGGACAGTATCAACCTGGGCAAGCTGCCCAACAACCGGTTTACCAGTATCAACCGTATCCTGGGTACACTTATCAACCACCTCAGCAACCCCAGTACGGTCCGGTTAATCCTGGTTTTCCAGGAGGATATAATATCCCAATGCGACTCCTGTTCCTAGTTATCCTGGATATCCTCCTCCTGGGGCTGGTATTGTGACTCAGAGTTTTAGAGATCCTAACCGGCAGTTACCGTTTATTGCAACTTTAGATTTACCCGACTTGACGCGCCTAACGAACGATCCAATTCAATATCTTCCGTTCTGGCCGCCAATGCCAAATAAGTTGCCCAGCGATATACCCAAGTTCGAAGGTAAGTCTGGAGAGGATCCGTCTAATCACGTGATGACTTACCACCTCTGGTGTGCATCAAATTCCATCTCAGATGATTCCATCCGCTTACGTCTTTTCCAGCGTACACTCATTGGTCTCGCAGCCAAGTGGTACATTGAGTTACCACGGGCCTCTTTTTACAACTTTAGCCAGTTAGCTACCTCGTTCTTAACTCATTTTCAGTTACCAGTCAGATACGATAATGGTACAGAGTTATTAACTTCGCTAAAACAATCGACATCCACGTACATTTCTGATCACATCCATGAGTGGAGACGTCGAAGAAGATTAGTGAAAGTTTTTATCCCGGACCAAATCTTAGCTGAATGGTTTGTCAAATCATTATTACCAAGAATTACTGAAGATGTAGCTAAGGCCGGAGTAGTTACTGAGGAGCAAGTCATTGCTCAGGCACAATACCTTGACTTAGTTTACACTCAGTCGGGTACGTTACATGAGAAAATTCCGGATCTTCCAAAGTCAAACCAAATCGCTGCTGCTCCTTCGGGATCTCATGCCGCTGATGGTATGATCGGTATCGTGACTACGAAGAGTAAGAAGAAGTCTTCCAAGGCCTCCAATACTCCAATTATCACTTTGCCTGATTCTCCGACAGGAGAGTCTTCTCCTCCTGAACTTACCGCCGACATTCACGCTGTAGAGTCATCTACGGCCAAATCCAAAAACGGTGGAAAGAAGAAAGGAAAGAAGAAGGCTAAAGCAGACAAGGCTCCAAAGGAGAAAACGGAAAAGTCGGAAACCAATGACGAAAAGCGCAAACCTCGCTATCCTTGTCTTATTTGTGAAGAAGATCATTTTACGAGAGACTGCCCTCATCGGGCCGAGGTAGTGAAAATAGTCAAAGGTTCTCCCACTCCTGCTGTGTTAAAAAATCCATTTCCAGAGCAGGAGAATAAGATGATAGGTTCTTCTTCGAATGCCAGTGAAGAACCCATTTTGATGATGTCTCATGTCAGGATTGCGACTCGATCGCAAGATTATGGTAGTAAGGCTCCTGTTGATGGAAAGGAAGCAGAATCTTCTCACTCTAACCCATCAACCTCAGCTCCTGGTTCCGATCCACTACAGATCGAAAAACCTAACCCAGACTTAGTGATTAAGCCGCCCGCCAAGGGTGTACTTCGAAGGTCTGCTTTCAATCCACATGCGAGAGCAGCCCAGAATTACAACATTGTTGAAGACTTAGCTGTTTCACCTTCAGCAATGTCGGCACTCGAAGTGCTGCAATCATGTCCAGCGCAACGAAAATTGCTTTTGTCGGCTATTGGAGCTGTCGATGTTCAGGACCCGAACCTAATGATCTTTGATCTAGAAAGTAGTACACCGCGTCTCCCCCATCAAATGGCTTTCCAAATTCCAGTGATAGTCAAAAACAGGCCTATTCATCGGACTGTGATTGATGAGGGAGCTTCTACGTGTATTATGTCGATTCAATGTTGGAGATCGCTTGGTTCTCCTTCGTTGAACCAATCCCCCACCATCCTTAAGGCCTTTGATGGCCGTGGGTTCCGTCCGTTTGGTATTCTACAAGAATTGCCTATAGGGGTCGAAGGTAAAACCGTTAGTCTGGATGTGGAAGTGGTTGATGCCCCTCTAGACTACAACCTTCTTTTGGGTCGAAGTTGGTCATATGCTATGACAGCGGTCGTTTCATCGGTCTTCAGAGTCATTAAGTTTCCACATAACGGTAAGATCGTGACTATTGATCAGCTGACATACTTTTCATCCGACCCAACCTCTTTAGAAACTATCCAGCATGTTGGTAAAACGACAATCCCTTATAGGGACATTGGTGTAGGTTTAGTTAAGGATTCCGGTTTACTGGGAACTTTTCCTCTCCCTCCACTCAATGCAGACCCTTCGTTTGCAACAATTCATATGATCACGTCAGAAAACATTATTTATGATGATCCTTGGTATGTTCCCTCTGACTCTGAGCTAGACTCACTCGGTGATGTTATGCCGTTGAGTCCGTATGAGATTGCTTATGAAGCTCTTATGTCTTTTACCGACTTTCATTCAACCGACCAAATGAATGTGGTCAGTGAAGAGTCACTTTTCACCTCACCCTTAGAACGGATAACGTTTCCCGAAGAAGTGTCATCTGACGAACAACTTCGCGAAATCCTAAGTGTAGATGATCTACCATGGGAAGATCTCCATCACAGATCTTCGTTTTTACCTAAGGATGATGCATTTGAAAATGATTTTTCATCTATCTTTACCGCTGAATATGTCAAAGACGCTCAGGATCCAACGAAACATTCTGATTCAGAGCTGAATTTAGGGAATATTTCTCGTACTATTCCCATTGATATTTCAGTGAAGCCCGGAATCGAGGAGAACATTCATATAGGTGCCGCATGTACTGAAGAAGAAATCCAAACTTACAAGGCCCTATTCCAAGAATTCCGCGACGTGTTTGCCTGGTCTTACGAGGAAATGCCGGGAATTGATCCTGCCATTGTTGTTCATGAAATCAAAACCTACCCGGATGCTAAACCCATTCGGCAACGGTTGCGTCAGATTCACCCTCGAAAAGCGGCTGCGATTAAAGCAGAAGTCGAAAAGCTGTTGAAAGCAGGTTTCATTTATCCGATCCCGTTAACGGATTGGGTATCGAATATTGTTCCCGTCAATAAAAAACAAGGAACAATAAGAATCTGTATCGACTATAGGGATATCAATCGAGCTTGTCCAAAAGACAACTATCCTACGCCTTATATCGATCAAATAATTGATGATTGTGCCGGAAGTGAGATGTTTTCCTTCATGGATGGTTTCTCCGGCTATAATCAAATCAATATTCTACCTGCCGATCAACCAAAAACGGCATTCATTTGTCCATGGGGGACATTTGCTTATTGCAAATTACCTTTTGGACTTAAGAATGCCGGGGCCACTTTTCAACGGGCAATGTCTTATGCATTTCATGACATCAAGCACATTGTGCAACCCTATCTCGATGATTTGCCTGCTCATTCTTTACAACGAGCTGATCACCTTGTCCACCTACGAGCAATCTTTATGAGGTGTAGGCATTATCGAATTCGGTTGAATCCCCACAAGTGTGTTTTCTGTATAGAAACAGGTCGATTGCTGGGATTTGTTGTTTCAAAAGCCGGCATTCGCGTCGATCCCTCGAAAGTCGAGGCTATCATCAAATTGCCTCCTCCTTCGAGTTTGCGCCAACTCCAAAGTTTGCAAGGGAAAGCGAACTTTTTACGCCGATTCATCCCAAACTACGCCGAGGTCACTAAAGGTTTTACACGGTTGTTGAAACAGAACGCACAATTCTTTTGGGACGAGATTGCCCAACAATCTTTTGATGCACTGAAACACGCGTTGACCCATGCACCGTTATTGCATCCTCCCAACTACAACCAGGACTACTTCTTATACCTCGCAGCTTCGCATTCCACCATTGGAATGGTGTTAGTTCAAGAAGATGAATTCAAAGCAGAGCATGTGATATATTATCTTAGTAGAACCTTAAATCCCACTGAGTTAAAATATTCGCATGTGGAGAAATTGGCCCTGGCAGCCGTTCAAGCTGTCCAGCGTTTTCGTCACTACATTCTTCTCCGCAAGACTACAGTTATTTCGGATTGCAACCCTATGATTTATATTTTGACAAAACAACTGCTAGGGGGCAAGTACTCTAAATGGATTGTTATCCTGCAAGAGTTCGACTTGGAGTTCGAGAAGTCCAAGTCTAAGAAATCTTTAGTTTTTGCGGAATTGATGTGTGATTTCCCGAGTGCTGACACAGAGACTGTGGCAGAGGAGTCCATTGTGGACGAATCTTTGTTTCTTATTAGCACTTTAGATCCGTGGTATGGGGATATAATCATCTATCTCCAAACCCAAACCTTTCGGCCTGAAGCTTCCAAGGAAGACCGTCGAAAAATTCGGTTTCGATCCCAGCAATACAGAATTATTGGAGATACACTTTATCGCCGGGGGGCAGACTTAGTTTTTCGACGTTGTTTAACTCACGAAGAGGCTGAGAGAGTTTTGAATGATTGTCACTCTGGAGCATGTGGCGGTCATATGTCTGGGTATGCCACAGCTCAGAAGGTGTTGCGCGCTGGCTATTTCTGGCCGTCTATGTTTAAAGATTGTATCCTTGCTGTCAGAACATGCCACAACTGTCAAGTGTTTGATCGAAAGATGCGCGCTCCACCTGCTCCTCTCCACCCTATAATTGCCGCTGGTCCATTCGCCAAATGGGGCATTGACTTTATTACTTGTAACCCTCACTCGGCCGGGGGGCATGCGTATATCATCCTCGCGGTTGATTATTTTACAAAATGGGCCGAGGCGATGCCTACATTCGACGCAAGCGGCAAGACAGCTGCAGTTTTCGTATTCAATCATATCATAACTAGGTTTGGTGTCCCACAAGCAATCATTACTGACCATGGGAGCCATTTTCGAAACGTCATGATGACTGAGCTTACAAGCCAGCTTGGTTTGCGCCACGATAGCTCTACTCCTTATTATCCGCAAGCCAACGGTTTGGTTGAGTCAATCAACAAAGTTCTAGTCATCATGATTCGACGGATCATTGGTATCCATCGAACGAATTGGCATAACATGTTATTTTCGGCGCTATGGGCATATCGAACTTCAGTGAAAAATTCAACAGGTTTCACCCCTTTCCAGCTAGTTTATGGCTTAGAAGCTGTGTTACCTATTGAATGCGAAATCCCATCACTTCAAATGGCTGTCGAATTACTTCCAGCTACTTCCGAAGAGGAGAAACGGTTATTATACTTGGCTAAATTAGATGAGACTCGACGTGACGCTACTTTAGCTATCGAGACTCACGCGAAACGAATGAAAGCTCAGTACGATAAAAATGTAACCCCTCGAAGTTTTTCGGAAGGAGACCTAGTACTATTATATGATCAAGCTAACGATAAGCTAGGTGCCGGAAAATTCGTTCCCATGTGGCATGGGCCCTACATTGTAAAGCGAAAGCTAGCAAAAGGGGCTTATGAGTTAGTTGATTTTGATGGGGACTCTTTGGGTAAACCCAGAAATGGACTTTACCTAAAGAGGTATTATGCTTAAAATGATGGGTATGGAGAAATTTTTAGATAGGTTAGATTTTCTTTCTAGCTAGCAAGTGTGTTAGTTTAGTCAGTGTGCTTAGCTTAGCAAGTGTGGTTTTTCGTCATTATTCTGGCTTATCTTGGTTTTACTCTTGATATTGTAGATGTCGACGCCTCTCCAAACATACATTGGATTTGCTGATGGTGCTTGTCGTAATACACGGAATATCTCTTCCGCAGCTTGGGTTATCTATTCGCCCTCTGACGAGTTAGTTTCTATGCATGGGGTAAGCCTCGGTCAAACAACGAATAACATTGCAGAATACAGTGCAGTGGTTGAATTATTATCCGAATCTATTTCATTTGGAATTCGACGTTTGATAGTGAGGTTAGATTCTGAACTTGTTGTATTACAGCTTAATAGAGTTTATGCCATTAGAAATCCTGTGTTATTAAGGTTGTTTTTGAGAGTGCGTCTCTTGGAACGTGAATTTGATTACATTGAATATCAACATATTCCAAGGTCTTTGAATACATTAGCAGATGCAATTGCTTCTCGAATGTTGGACAGACATTTACGATAATCATGCAAGTAAATTTAAAAACATTTCATCACATATGTTAAACAAGATAAGCCGGTAATAGTGATATATATAGATAGAAGTGTGTCAAAAAATATATACATCGTCTTCGATCATAGGTTTAAAACACCTTATGATCGGCAAAATGATAGTACAAAAAGTCAAAAATGTCACATGTGACTACAAAAGTGACTAGTCAATCACTGGTGGTGCTCTCTGTACGACACCACTGCGCGGGCTACCTTACGCAAAAATCTCCTAAACGGTCCAGGGACCGCGACTACGAAGCGCTGAAGCCTGATAGGAATGTCATCCATAGTAGTCTCAGGTATATCTGCCGTGAGACGCTCTAGATCATGCTCCAACTCAGCTAGTACTTCTGCTGTCGCATCCTGTGGGGCCGGTACCGGTGCAGCTGGATGTAGTCTATCATAAGGCCGGAGGTTGGCTGGACGCTGTGGACCAACATCTGCATTTTGAAAGATTTACTATTAGTTTTGAGACGATATATATAAAAAATACAAAAAATACATAACTAGAAAACTTGTGAAAATAAAAAGTACCTCTGTCGTCCCATTGTTCTCCCTGTGGAAGAACCATGTCCGGATCACCTCTGAAATCCATTCCGGCATACGGAAAGTCCTGTATCACAAAAAGCTGGCCCTCTAACCAGTCAAAATAACTATCTGAGAATCGAACTACTGTCGCACCCTCGTCAGGATGCCGGGCCATCACCGCAACCCATCGTATCAGCTTTGGCTGCTGGGGACCCAAGATATCAACAGTGAGTTGCTGAGGGATCAGCATTGGAATTCTCTCCAAGGCAAAGCTCACGACTATAGGCCCATATCCAAAAGTCTTTAGTCGTCCGTTCTTTGCCTTGGTCAGTTGGCTCTTCATATGAGCCGACACAGCTTCACACCAGTTGAAAATGGTGCCTTGGTAACAGTCAATTGCCATCCGCATTTGGGATCCGGAAGCAATGTGTAAAGCGGCCGCGCCGCAAATTCTGGTAACCGTGAACGCTATGACTTTGAGTTCCGGCAGAGTGATGTGTTTTATCTCTATGCCTTTTGAATGGTGAGCCCCAGGTGTGCACCAATTCTCGCGGAGACTATCAAGGGATTGGCCACCCGGCCTAGTCCCCGCAAGACTGAGTTGCTCACCTCTGTTTGGCAAGCCAGTGAGAAAGTATACATCCGAGGGCTCTATCTCGAGCTGGTGCCCTCCTATGTAAAAGCATTGTTCTTGTACGTTCCATCGCTCAACCAGCCATTCCAAGAATCTTACCTGGCCCCTCATGCCCGGTATGGTCCAATATTTGTATAATCCGCATGCTCTTAGGGCATCCAGGGAAGGTTGATGATTTATTGCAGCTTCATCTTCCTCTACATGCTCTCTTTCTCTCCAGTCTAACATGATTAATGCCCTGCATATCAAAAAAAGCAATTAGAAATTAATTTGGGAATTTTTGGTGGTTTTTTGAGAGAGTTGGGGTTTTGAAATGCGCGTTTCTCGGAGGACGCACCCCGGCTTTGTAGCACAGGGCGCCCGGACGCAGCTGGCCTGAAGGCGGGCTGCGTCTTCCGACCGTTTTCCCGTATGAGAAAAAGTCGGGGGACGCAGGTCACCCGAAGGGCACCTGCGTCCGCCGAGAGGCGCATTTCAAAACCAAAACCCCCCCAAAAAATGAAACTAAAACCTAAAAATTGATTCTAAACGGATAGAAATGCAGAGTAGGATGTGTAAAATACCTGGATGAGACGGCGTTCGATTCCAACGGTCAGATTTTCCGCAGCGACCACGGGAAGTTTCTTGTCAAAAGCTCCTTTTTCAACCTCAACAGTGAAACGGTAAAAATGACATGGTAAAAGGTCTTTTTATAGGTTTTTTGGATGAATTAGTTCATTTTTTACCATGAAAAGATGTTTTTGAATGTATTTTTGCCTATTTTAAACAGGTATGAGTAATGTGTCGCTTTTGTGCAGGACAAAGGGATTTCGAGGGAAATTGTAATTTTTCACAAACAAAATTTCAGAGTCATCTTTTAAGCCCTTTTCTGACTCCTAAAACATGAAAAGATCGCCGAGTGTTTCTTTTTCACTCGTTAAAACGGAATTAAAAGACGGTCCCCTTTTAGCTCTTTTCTGACCGCAAAATCAGGAAAAGATTGCCGGGTTTTTGTCGTTTCAAACTCGATAAGGAAATAAAACGACGTGTCCTTGATCGCTTTTTACTTTTCAGGTTAACGACACTATTATGAAAGTACTCCTTGGTCGCAAGATCAAGCGGTTCCCCCAGGTATTATTTTATACTTTTTCGGGCTTGAGGGACACAAATATACGAAAAAGTTCAACGTGGAGTCTCCTTTAGTTTTTTCAGACTCTCTAAAATTGAAAAACGCCGAGTTTTTCCTATACTGGGCTCGTTAAACTTTTACAGTAGAGGACCTGTTCAATTACAAACAGGAACGAACCACTCCTTCCTAGGGTTCGAATTTAAACTAGGTTGGACTCGTCCGAAGGATGAGCTTATAATCAAGCATATGTTATCCTCCTCAAGCTTGTTAAAAATAAAGAGGTACTTGCCAGAAATGGTGGGGGAAAAAAGAGAAGAATGAACCTATTTGTCACCTTTTGTCTCAGAAGAAACTTTATTACCGCTCTTGAACACGACACTTTTCATTCACCTGGGTTGGGAAATCTTTTACCTCACAGTTGACCAAATCACTTTGAAAGTCTTTAACCGGGTTCCAGGGGTTAACTTTGAGTTATACGTCACCAAACCATCTGTTGTGTCGTTATGTGTTCAAGAGGTCTGCAAGAAAAAACTTTCATCTGCAAAATACTTGTCATCCATTTGACCATCCCTGAGTCAGTCCTTACAGCAACATTTCTTCAACTTGAACAATGATTTCGTGTTGCGGGCTTGCCTGCAACGGGTCGCTTTCTATCGACATCGACACATTATCTAGAAAGTTGACTTAGGAATCGACAGTACCTTGAAGTCTGCATGCATCAATGGCAGGTTTCTCGCCTTTGACGTCAGTTTACATCATTGACTTTCGATCAGAGGATTCCGTGAAGTGTTCGACATCAAAACATCTATTCACATTTCACGGGTTGTGCTTGGTACTTTGAGAACCATTGACATTACTGGTGGTTTCTCTCACGCTTGTTAACAGTTTACATCATTGACTGGTAATCAAGTGGTTTCTACCATGTTCGACATCGAATCATTTAATCACATGGTTAGAATCGTACCAATTCGGGAAGTAGAAGTGAAGACCCTGGATCTAGTTTCTACCATCCAGGCTGCGAGGAGTTTTGTATTCATTATCTATGTAGACTAATCATAAACAGATGGCTGCGTCCATACTGTGTCTACAAAAGTCTATAAAAATGATGTACTGCAAGATCATTCCTGTATCAGAATAGTTAGTCCATTAGTTAAAGTTTTGAGTCTGAGTATGGGAATGCCTACCTCAGTGATGATATAATCTTATCCATGTATTTTGTGTTGAAAATTGCAGGTTCCAACCAGGCCATCCACAAGGCAATCCTTGAAATGATAAAGCGCTTCACCCTTCCTAGAATTACAAAACCCTATTCTATTCCAGGCTTCGCAATTTAGGGGGCAATCTGTTACACTAAAAAATGTCACCTTGACTACTTACAGTTAGTATGGCTCAAATCAACAGTCATGCTACCCTCTTAGGCAAGTCTCATGCCTCTGTTATCCATCTCAAACTCAAAGAAGAGAGAAAGTCTTGTAAAAACTATGTTTATCTCTGGGGTCGCAGGTTCTCTCTAGCCTTACCTACGGGGACGCGGACCTTGTTCACAAAATATGCGTCCATGGACGCTCTGTATGTTAAGGGACAGGTGCGTCCCTCTGTAAAAGGCAAAATGCGCGAGTTTTATCTTGAAAAAGTTACTTGTGGTTACTTCTAGAACATTCTAGAGGTCGGTTTGATGAAATGGATGCGCCTCCAGTTGGTTCATGTATCTCTATTAAGGGGGAACTTATCCCATCAATAAGGGAGCTATCCCACCCATAGAGGGGGATGATCCCATTGATAGTGGACCTGAATAACCTCTTTACAGCACTATAAATAAAGGCATTGAGCCAGAAGGAGAAGAGGTTGGAGCTATACATTTTCTTTGGGTAAATGCTGCAGGATTTAGGTCTTCCATTAGAGCCTTTGTGAGGAGAGATTGTCTTCACTTGATTCTACTTGGGAGAGGGTGAGCTTTGTCAAAGTAGAGGAAAACCCTTGATGGACCCTGGGAGGAACTTGCACAACACCAAGGCCAGGTTGTAAGAGTTTCTTTGTTTCGTTATTAATACAAACTGGTTTATTTTTCTCAATAGCTTGTGTTAATGAGTTATTTCATGTGTTCCTTGGTCTGCATGTTGAATATATGTTTTATTATATGAAATGCAAGTGCTTGGTAATTGTTTGATTGTTTGTGGTTGCAGGAATTGACTTGAAGGAGGAGCTCATCCGGATCGTCAAGAACGGACTTCAACAACAGCGTTTTGGAATAAGGTAAGCCTAAACACTTGTAGTTTTCATGTTGTAAAAGGTGTATTTAGAGAAAGATCACTCCATTTTGTCTTGTTTGTCATTAGAATGTCTTAGACTTCTAGGAAGGTCAGTCGTGTCCGCACCCTTGACAGATTCCGTGTGACAAGGAGATTTTGAACCGGTTAAACGAGTTCGCTTTGTCCGTACTGTTTTCGATTCCGGAGACAAAGACGGTTGACTCGTAAGCCTCCGCGAACGACGGGGTTTCAATTGACTTTCTTCCACGATTGCGGATTACTCGATCAACCAAAATAAAAAGGGGAAATTGATGTTTCCGAATTGAATGAATTTTATTAGACGCTTTAGACACAACTTTCTTTTTCACTTTTAAAGAGTCGAGAAAAAGCTAAAGATGACTCTAGTCTCCTTCGATGTTTTAACAAGCCTGAAGTGAAAAATGCTCGAATGGACTTTTTCTGTTATAGAGTCTGAAAAATGCCAAAAGGAACTGCTCTGGAGATCTAGGCAGAGGGTGTGCCAAACGTTTCGCAAAACCACAGAATACTTTTTAGGGTATGGGCGGTCGATCTTCGTGAATGCTGTGTTCACTGCATTGCGATCAGTAGGGCGGCCGACACGGCTTCCTAAGGATAAAGGATATATGCCTATAGGGGTCTCCCAATATATACACGACGGTATGTGGGAGCACAATCCGTATTAGCGCTATCGTCCCTCAGGAGGAATCACCCACCTTCCCCGAGATCGACAGTCACTAGGTTTAACGACGCCGGAACACGTCTCTAGCCTAGACCTCTATGTTGTGTGTTATGTTACAAAGCGTTGTTAGGTTCATTTAGTTTATTTTAGGTTGATCATTTTTAAATTTTTCCTTTCAAGGTTCACCACGAGATGTATGATACAAATTCCTAAATGCAGTCTAAGATGATAAGCAAGCTTTATAATCTTTTCAACTTTGAAAATCCTAGCTACTAAGGGAAAAGAAAGACATTATCTTTTCTCAAAGAGCAATCATCACACTCTAATGCACTTTTCCTAAATCCAACATGCAAACTTATCAAATGCAAAATGCACAATGCAGGTGTTTGTTTTCCACTTTCTTAGTATAAATGCCTACAAAGAAAGCTTTTTGTACAACTTTGAATTTGCTTTTGAGATGATCAATACAAACAAGTTCACTTTTCGAAATCAGAGAAGATAGAAGAGATTAAAACACTTAACGATTTTCGAAATAAAGACTTGTTCTGACACTTCAAAAGAGACAAATCCAAACCAATAAGCAAAAGTAGATCTATAATCAATCTGTAAACATCCAATGAACTCTCTTCTAAGATCACAATCAATCAGATCTGAATCAAAGGCTACAGGATGACTACTTTACTCATGCAAAGGAAAACTGTAAATGACGCCACAAACACATAAAAACATTCACAGTCTTTTTGTACAAAAGGAGGCGGAATCTAAGCAAAGAAAAGGAGTTATCAGACTGGTACCTATGCTGGTTAAAGGTTGTAAAAAACAGAGATCAAAACAGGGCAACATACAGCAAAGAACCCCAGATGCACAAGGCTAAACTGGTTCAGCGCAAGTCCAACACTGTGGAGTTGACATTCAGCGCAGGTAGCCTTCACGGGACCTGCGTTGAAATGCAGACTACCTTCACAGTGCCTGCGCTGAAAGAGAAACTCTCGTTTCCCTTGGGTTCTAGGTCACAAAATGCTCAAAAATCAACTGTTTCAGGCCAAATCAGAAACACAAGCAAGGTATAAACAAAGGGATGCTTTGAGAGGGTACTAAAGACTATCACAAAGGATCATCAAGTCATTTGTGAGTCCATTGTTCAGATCATAGACAAAATCCAGTGAAGGATCAAGACAGCAACAATCTACTTTACAGAAGCAGTTCGATTGTTGCTGTTGAGTCTATGAAGTAAACAAATGACAGAAACACAAATGAAATGAATAAACAAATTCTTCCCCATTGGAGTCGCCAATTTGTTGTGGGGAAAAATGCCTATGCAGGACGATCCTATCCACCTAAGGTGTGACAGAGCCTTAGCAACAAACAGATACAACTATTCTGGTTCCTTCCTTTATGAAATATGAAAGAGGGGAGATTGATGGACTTACCGTTGTCTTCCATTTGTCCCTCGATCCAGATCCTCTTCCCTTTGGGTGTTCACAGCTACTTGCCTCCTCGCTTGCTCAAGAGAACAGCTACTTGATTCCCACGAGATCACAAGAGAACAGCTACCTGTGACAAGAGAACAGCTACTTGCGACAAGAGAAGAACACAACACAAAGGCAAATATACATATTCATAAACGATTCAGGATTAGAAGGAAATCAAATACACTAATGCAATCATACAAATACACCAGTATATAGGAGAAAACCAAGACAGCTTTATTGATTGATAACAGGGTTCAGGAAGAGATACAACCCAGAGGGCTCCAATCCAGCATCTCTTTCCCAACAGAATGTAATTCCTTCTTCAGCTCCCTTCAAAGCATTAAGTACCCAATGATTCCAGTCTCAAACCAACAGCAATTCTTTGCAATAACAAAATTCCAGCCTCTAGATCTCATGGAGGAGAGATCTATATATAGTTATTTTGGAGAGAGGATGAGTCAGCTTGAGATCTGACTAGTGTCCTCTCCTTCTCTCAGTTCTTGAGTCCACTTGGAGGTTCTTGCTTCCACTTGGAGATTTGGAACCTCTTACTCATCACCAGTAGAATTCCCTGATACAAGTGTCATTTTGGAAGCTTCCTGGGCATTGACACATTGAGGAATGAGCCTGCCACTTGTCCAATTACGCTCAGCGCGGGTAGCCTTTGTTGGACTTGACATTCAACGCAGGTAGACAGTGGAGCAGTTGACATTTAGCGCAGATGCTCAGTGGAGCAGTTGACATGATCCAGAATTGGCTTGTTTTTGAGTGTTTTCAGGTGGAGAACTTCTGTGAATTGTTGTGGTTAGCTGGCCTTGTTCCTCTAGGGGTAGGAACAACATGTTTAGGGACTTTGGATCCCTTGATTATGGACATTTCATGCTCAATGCTGTAAGGCACAAAAATGTCTATAACACCAAGTGAGATTGGACAAGAGGTAATTTTAGTCTTTTTGTGTTCTTAATACATTAGGAATAACATTGGTTATTTGAATATAGCAGTTCTGTGGAATTTCCTATGATAGGGGCTTATAGCTAGGAGAACTATAAATAAGAGAAAATAATGTTTTTAATTGTGGCAAAGAACCTTGATAAGTTCCATCTAAGGTTGGAAGGAAGAGAGTGGCAAGAGGAAAAGTTGGATTTCTTGGATAAGTGAGTTAAGTTAGTGCAATAGCCTAAAGAGAAACGAGTGCTGAGAGGAGAGATGTTCTAGAGGAGAGAACCCAAGAATACTAAAAGACTAGGCCATGGAGGAGCTTGGTGAGGTCTTGGTTAACAAGTCAATGGAAGGGGCTTGTTACGTGGGCTTGACTACAACTCACAATGATAAAGAGGAGTCTCAGAAAGGGAGAAGGAAGATGATTATTGATGGTCATAGAAAAGGTTCAATGAAAATCCACAAAAGAATGAGAAATGAGGCGTTTGATAGGGAACCTGTTGAGATAAAAGTATGATGGAATGTACTAATGGAGCTACTATAAGAAGGTGAATAAGACCAAATATGTGGATGGATTTTGTGGAATGAGGTGAAATGGCATAAGTTTCAAATAAAGATGAAGCATAGGCTACATGCTTGGTTGAGGAAATAACTCAGGGTAGGAGTAATGGAAGTTCACTATTGTGAACTGGAGCAAGGATCAATCCTTCATGAAGATAAGGATGAAGAAGATGATGAGATCCAATAATCTCATGTTTTTACCAATGAAATTTGTAGTCATACAGTTGTTGGAGGTACCAAAGGTGAAGCACAATCACTAAGAACTGTCATAGTGGTTAAGGAGGAACCATTACAAGAACCTTTTGTTGAAATGAGCAAGGACATGTTGGCTTATGAAGAAAACCAAGAGAAGGATAGAAGAGAAGAAGAACAACATTTGGATATAATGTTGAATGATGTGGAAATCAAGTTGTTGGAAAGGATGCCAAGTGAATTTTGGAATGAAGTGTTATATCATTTAACCCAAGTAAATGATGTTGATAGGAGACTAGTGTAGAGTATCATAAAGTGTGTTGAGGAAAATTAATTATCTATCATTTAATTGTCAACCTGGGGGTTTCATAAAACTTGTGAAGCGTGAGTGCACTGTATTTGCTAGAAATTAACTTCTAGTTTAAATCAATCTAACTACGAAACCAGATAATGACAAACCAAATTCACCTATTCTAATTCAGCAATCAATTCAAAAGAAATTATAGTACAATTATAGTACAATGTGCATAATTGAAATCTTAATATTTCACACTTGCAGGAATTGAAATTACATGAAATGAAATCTACTCTAAGGGATCATGTGTGCATTATCAAATCAGGATCCTATGAAATGAATAATTAAACCCACATGACATGAAATGAAAGAAAAAACAATCATTCTTAACCTCTAGATATGAAAGCAAATAAAAACAATCGCACTTAACCTCCAGATATGAAAGCAAATAAAAAAAATCACTCTTAACCTCTTACACAGGAAAAGATATGAAAGAAATAAAAACAATCACACTTAACCTCTCACATAGGAATATATGTGAAAGAAATAAATTTTAATCTATGAAAGTAATAAATCTTAATCTATGAAAAACAATAAATTTCACACATTGTAGGTGGTCAATCCAAAATCATGAGAGATGGAAAGTTGAGAGGCTCCAAATTCAAGCATAACCAAATCAAAGTGAACATCACTCATGAACATGGTGCCAAATCCAAATTCTATATTCAAAACATGGGCATTTCCCAAATTTTACACGTGCCTTTGAAAGGAGAAGATTTTCCTATTTATACAAAAACATAAGAAGCTACCTCATTAATGTAGGTCCAGTATTCTCCCCCTAGATCCCTAGAAAATCTCATAGAGTTACAACTCAAATAGGTAATGATGAGACACATATAAAGTTATAACTCAAATAGGTAATGATGAGACACATATCCTCTTTGACCTTTATCCAAATCTTCTTCAATATCTTGAAGGGAATTCGAATTTGAGCATTGGAGGCCACATAAGGGTGCCTTGGAAGCTTCCAAATGACCTACACATGTCATGAAACTGAAGCCACTTTTAAGTATTAGCAAGTACATGCCATTTTTCTAAGTTTTAAACATAAATTAACTTAAAATTCTAGAAATCATTAGCTTTTGGAAAACACAAATGGAACCCATATAATTATGAAAATGGAGGCTAGTGAAAGATTTATATGGCTATGGAGTTGTTGCATGTGAATGAAATGGTGGCAATAAAGGTGAAAGTGGATGATATTTTAAAGAAATTTTGGAGACTCTACATACCCCCCAATTGACGCTATTACATGTCCTCATGCAATCCATTGCATTGCTTAATCATGATCTTCTTTTGAATGAGCTTGTCTTATATCAATTGTCCTTAAACTTTGCATTTGACAATTTCATTTATTTTTGCAAAGCATTCCTTGTCATACATTGAATTGCAACATGCTTGGTTGGTTATTGTGTGACAACCCAATTTTAATTGGTATTGTTCTTGTGTGACAACTAAATTTTAATTGGTATTGGTTCTTGTGTTTCAATACCTTGTTTCTTTTTGTTGCACCAAGATTCATTGAAAACATTTAAGATGCATCTTTGAATCAGCCATATAATATGCTCATCATTTAGTCTTTATTTGAAAATCACATAAATTTTGAACCATAATGCAATCATAATGATTAAGACAAGTATGTTAGGATGAAATGAAGTGATATGAAGAGTGATCATAAAAGGATGTTGTTCGCATTATGATTCTGGTATGGCTTTATGATACATATGTTGTACTTGATGGCAACCCACTCATCTCAGATGATAAATTATAGTGTAGAAAAGTTCACGCACTTATATGCAGAGAAAAGCTTATTCTATGTAGAGAAAAGTTCACGCACTTATATGCAGAGAAAAGTTTATTTCATGTAGAGAAAAGTTCACGCACTTTTATGCAGAGAAAAGTTTATTTCATGTAGAGAAAAGGTTCATGCACTTTCATGTTGGAGAACTTACCTTTGGTCCATGGTAGTTAGTCCTTGGTATTTGAACCTATGAGGAAAAGCGCGTATATGTTGGAGAACTTACCTTTGGTCCATGGTAGTTAGTCCTTGGTATTTGAACCTATGGTTTTGGACCATGGTATCTCGTCAAAAGTGTTGATCTCACGCAATTTCATGGTTGGTTCATGGTATTAGTCCAACAGTTTTTTTTTTGATCCTATGGTTTTGGCCCATGGTATTGTGAAAGGCCTAAGACTATAAAAGAGGAAGGAGATCATTTGGCAAAGCATCTTCTGAATTATCGAATATCTGATAAAGTGTTAGATCTGGAATATTGTGATTGGGTTATTGTTTTAAAAGTTTGATCTATGAAAGGGAAGTTGAAAGCAAATCTGTGAAGGGTGATTTCTCGAGCGCTGCAGCTGCGGAAGTGCGGAGGTGCCACAGAAGGCGCAGTGCGAAGGCGCCACAGAAGGCGCAGTGCGGAGACGCCACAGAGGCGCCACAGAAGGCGCAGTGCGGAGGCACCACAGAAGGCGCAGTGCGGAGACGCCATAGAGGCGCCACAAAAGGCGCAGTGCGGAGGCACCACAGAAGGTGCAGTGCGGAGATGCCACAGAGGCGCCACAGAAGGCGCAGTGCGGAGACGTCACAGAGGCGCCACAGAAGGCGCAGTGCGGAGACGCCACAGAAGGCACAGTGCGAAGGCGCCACAGAAGGCGCAGTGCGGAGACGCCACAGAAGGCGCAGTGCAGAGGCGCCACAGAAGGTGCAGTGTGGAGATGCCACAGAAGGCACAGTGCGGAGGCGCCACAGAAGGCGCAGTGCAGAGGTGCCACAGAAGGCGCAGTGCGGAGGCGCCACAGAAGGTGCAGTGCGGAGGCGCCACAGAAGGCGCAGGTGTGGTGGTCGCGGCGCCACAGAAGGCGCAGGTGCGGAGGTAGTACAGATATCCGCAGATCTATACCAGTCAAGTTGCGATCCCTGCTTAAAATTTGTTTTAACTGCCTTTGACTATTCTGCAGGGTTTTGGGTGCATAACTGATGTTTGGTTACTGGTATTCAGTTCAGATAACAGCATGATTAATGACTTATCTTTATGTACTAGATCTGGTTGATAACTCTCATAATATCATTGTATATGTATGGATCTGGTGATTGGGTGATTCAGAAGGTTGTTTGATTATGAGCTTCAATGTTGTTGTTGGGTCCAGTATGAAAATTGGATCAAAAGTGGCCTTTCAGATTATGTGTTGTGCTTCAGTGTATCCAGTCTGAAAATTGATGAAACGTGGTACCTGGAGGAGAGAAGATTGTAGGCCAGCGCCTACGTACTAGTATCTAAGCTAGTACAAAAGCTAAGGGAGATCTTTGGAGCATTGTAGCAGGTAGCAACCTGCGTACTAGTAAATGGATCGGCTAGTACAAGAGAAAAGGGGGTTGTAGCTCCCGTACTGGTATAAGACTACACCAGTACAAATATTGTAAAAGGATTTTCTTATTAAGAAGAAGATTGAGATGACTTGCAGCAGGTGGTTTTTCTCCCGCATTGGGTTTCCACCTTATATCATGGTGTTCATGTGTGTGCCTTATGTGTGATGATCTATTCTCTATTACTGCATCTGTTATCTGATAATATGGTTGATAATGTTCTAATGCACTCATTGAAGATCAATTAACTTAATCATAAGAAGTTGTGGAAGTAGCATATATGAATCTGATTATGGAAATGAAAAAGTTTTATTAATGTGATAATACTAATTCACCCCCCCCTCTCAGTATTATTTCCAAAAATTGGTATCAGAGCAGGTCCTTTGATAGAAGCTTGATCGCTTGAAGGAGATCCGTGGAACAATGGGAAAGAAGCTTAAGAAGAAAGCACCTAAGAAAAAGAAGTCATCTCAGAAGAACTATGACAATGGGAGAATCGATTGGGGATTAGGTATAAGAAGCTCTTCAGATTCAGAATCATATTCAGAATCATTATCAGGTATGAATATATTATCCTCTGATGTTCCAACTATCTTTCCTTTTGGAAGAGATGAAAGTGATAGAGAAACTACTGAATTTTCTCTTATGGGTGAACAAGAAAGATATCAAATAGAGGCAGAATTTAAAAGGCTGACAGACAAAATTAGAGATCAACAAGATCTATTGAACAAAAGGGAATGTGATTTCAAAGAAGAAGCTACCAAACTAAAGGCCCAACTAGAAGAAGGAAACAAGGTAAGAAAGCTACTCAAGGACAAGGAAGACCATTGTCAAAAATTGCAGCATGAAGTGACATCATTAAGAAAAGAAGTCAACGAAAGAAGCACAACCATCAAGAAACTCAAAGATAGATCCAGCTACTATGAAAATCTTGAAGCTACAATCCTCTCACTAAAAGGAGATCTTGAAGAATCAAAGAAGCAGAATACAGATCTACTCCAAGCTATTGCAAAGCAAGAAAACGAAGTCACCAGCTTAAAATCTCAACTAGAATGTGCCTTCCGAGTTCATCAAATGCAGCAGGATCTGAATGAAGAACAAGAAAAGGAGATTCTCAAACTAAGGGAACAAATGGAAGAAGGAAGGAAAGCTGAAGAAGATTTGAAAAAGAAATCTCTTGAAAAGGAAGAACAGCTTCAGGTTGAGGTAAATATCTTGAAAGGTAAACTAGAAGAAAAGGATAAGCTTTTACGATTTCAAGATAGTTCTAAAGTCTTGGATGATATTCTTAGTAGTCAAAGGTCTCCTGCTATAAAGACTGGTCTTGGTTTCCATGAATCTGTTGAAGGTGAATCTAGTTCACAAGGTGAGGCAAGGAACTCTAAAGAGAAATCTAATGTGATCACCGAAGAAATGAAAGATCAATCTCATCATCAACCAAGAAAAGAGATTCCTCAAAGAAAATCCTTTACTCCTCCTATGAATAATGTTGAATGTTATGTATGTCATAATCTTGGAAATGTTGCAGCTAGATGTAGAAGAAGAAGGGTTCAAGACCATTATGCAGAAACATCATCACATTCAAGGTACTTTTATGGATATTGCTTTGCTTGCAATATGTTTGGTCACAAAGCTGCTGATTGTTACAGGAGGAATATGAAACATGTAAGATATTATGCATGTAACAAGCTTGGACATATAGCTAAGGAATGCAGGAACAAAGTGTGGGCACCATATCAAAAGGAGAAAATGTCATCATCACGCTTGAAGATATGGAGGAAAAAGGAAGTACAGTTAGAAAAAGGTGGCACTGCACAATGTACAGACATACCAGAATCAGAGGGAGCTGAAAGTACAAAACATCAGTGTCCTGAATCTCATATGCAAACTCCATAAAGGAAAGTTGCATATATACGTGAGTTAGTTACTGCACAGTCGCGTACATGATTGTTTGAAGAAAGGCAGTAGGGACAGATTCAAGAGAAGGATCAGTTTTGCTCTAGTTAATAATAATGATGTGTGGATATGATGGTTAGAAGTGTTTTGGTTATAACTTGATATTGATGATGTCTTGATACTTCTTATTGATATGCATGATCAAACAGATGGCACAGGTTTAGAGGGAGCATATGGACTTAATGCATTATTGGCATTATGGTTAATAGTCCTTGGTGATGATACTTATATGGATAAATGATTCATCTTGCTATGGTTATGAGTTGTTCACATGGTTCTTGGATCAGATTTATGGTTGATTCTCTAATGATGCTTGCATGGGAAGCACTTAGTTTGAATTCACATCTTCTTGATGTTGAGTCACTCATATGCTGCTATCGTCATATGCATAAAGATCATATATTACAGTTATGATTCCTTTCATTCTTGGCACAAATGGATGAGGATTGTTGGCTGGATACAGGGATGATTATTCAAAGTTGCATTGTTGGAGACATGATGATAATGAGCTCTTATCTATATGATGTTAGGATTGTTTCATACATATGTTGATTAATGCATATATTCCCAATTGATGATACTTGATTCATGTAGATCTGGATGGCTATGATGTTTCTCACATAGAATGTGAAATTCTGTTGATGCGGACATACCTTGATGATTCATGCACTAATACAAGTTGCGAGTCTAGTTTCTGTTGACAGATACTATGGAGCAGATCATAAACTGTTGTTGGTGATGTTCATCTTATTTAGGTGATGTCATATCAAGACTCATGATGTAATAGTGTCATCTCTTCAGGTCATGTAACGACCTATGTTGGTTTCCCCACTATGCCTGGGATGAAGATGTGATGTATTTGGTTTTCATTTTTCTGATATATCCCCACTTGGTTGGGTGATGGATGTATGTATTGAATCTTTTAGGAAGGTCATTTGTGATGTACAACATCCTTTTGCAGACCTTGCTTACAGTCAGGGGGAGCCTGAGCATGAACAGCACTATATAGCAGAGCAGACATTTCAGCTTGTTCTCAGAAAGAGCATGATCATATTGGTGCACCATGACATATACAAAGGGGGAGCTCATTCAGAGATTTCAACAGGTACTCAGGGGGAGCTTATAATGCATTTTTGGCATTATGGAGGACGTACAGAAGGAGATCTTGGATGTTGGTCTGATTACTGCTGCAATCTATCTCTTTCATGGTCATTTATGGTGTTTGGTGGATTATGTTTCTTCTTTACAGATCTGGTTCATATTCAGGGGGAGCATGCTCTTAGGGGGAGCATAACCCTTTTCCCTTGATGTCAAAGGGGGAGAATGAGCTGAAGATTTTGAGGTTGCCATCAAGTCCAAAGGGGGAGATTGTTGGCATTATGATTCTGGTATGGCTTTATGATACATATGTTGTACTTGATGGCAACCCACTCATCTCAGATGATAAATTATAGTGCAGAAAAGTTCACGCACTTATATGCAGAGAAAAGCTTATTCTATGTAGAGAAAAGTTCATGCACTTATATGTAGAGAAAAGTTTATTTCATGTAGGGAAAATTTCACACACTTTTATGCAGAGAAAAGTTTATTTCATGTAGAGAAAAGTTTATTTCATGTAGAGAAAAAGTTCACGCACTTTCATGTTGGAGAACTTACCTTTGGTCCATGGTAGTTAGTCCTTCGTATTTGAACCTATGAGGAAAAGAGCGTATATGTTGGAGAACTTACCTTTGGTCCATGGTAGTTAGTCCTTGGTATTTGAACCTATGGTTTTGGACCATGGTATCTCATCAAAAGTGTTGATCTCACGCAATTTCATGGTTGGTTCATGGTATTAGTCCAATAGTTTTTTTTTGATCCTATGGTTTTGGCTCGTGGTATTGTGAAAGGCCTAAGACTATAAAAGAGGAAGGAGATCATCTGGCAAAGCATCTTCTGAATTATCAAATATCTGATAAAGTGTTAGATCTGGAATATTGTGATTGGGTTATTGTTTTAAAAGTTTGATCTATGAAAGGGAAGTTGAAAGCGAATCTGTGAAGGGTGATCTCTCGAGCGCTGCAGCTACGGAAGTGCAGAGGCGCCACAGAAAGCGCAGTGCAGAGGCGCCACAGAAGGCGCAGTGCGGAGACGCCACAGAAGGCACAGTGCGGAGGCGCCATAGAAGGCGCAGTGCGGAGGCGCCACAGAAGGTGCAGTGCGGAGGTGACACAGAGGCTCCATAGAAGGCGCAGTGCAGAGGCGCCACAGAAGGTGCAGTGCGGAGACGCCACAGAGGCACCACAGAAGGCGCAGTGCAGAGATGCCACAGAGGCGCCATAGAAGGCGCAGTGCGGAGACGCCACAGAGGCGCCACAGAAGGCGCAGTGCAGAGACGCCACAGAAGGCACAGTGCAGAGGCACCACAGAAGGCGCAGTGCGGAGGCGCCACAGAAGGCGCAGTGTGGAGACGCCACAGAGGCGCCACAGAAGGCGCAGTGCGGAGGCGCCACAGAAGGCGCAGTGCGGAGATGCCACAAAGGCGCCACAGAAGGTGCAGTGCAGAGGCGCCGCAGAAGGCGCAGTGCAGAGGCGCGACAGAAGGCGCAGTGCGGAGGCACCACAGAAGGCGCAAGTGCGGTGGTCGCGGCACCACAGAAGGCACAGGTGCGGAGGTAGTACAGATATCCGCAGATCTATACCAGTGAAGTTGCGATCCCTGCTTAAAATTTGTTTTAACTGCCTTTGACTATTCTGTAGGGTTTTGGGTGCATAACTGATGTTTGGTTACTGGTATTCAGTTCAGATAACAGCATGATTAATGACTTATCTTTATGTACTAGATCTGGTTGATAACTCTCATAATATCATTGTATATGTATGGATCTGGTGATTGGGTGATTCAGAAGGTTGTTTGATTATGAGCTTCAATGTTGTTGTTGGGTCCAGTATGAAAATTAGATGAAAAGTGGCCTTTCAGATTATGTGTTGTGCTTCAGTGTATCCAATATGAAAATTGATGAAACGTGGTACCTGGAGGAGAGAAGATTGTAGGCCAGCGCCTATGTACTAGTATCTAAGCTAGTACAAAAGCTAAGGGAGATCTTTGGAGCATTGTAGCAGGTAGCAGCCTGCGTACTAATAAATGGATCGGCTAGTACAAGAACAAAGGGGGTTGTAGCTCCCGTACTGGTATAAGACTGCACCAGTACAAATATTGTAAAAGGATTTTCTTATTAAGAAGAAGATTGAGATGACTTGCAGCAAGTGGTTTTTCTCCCGCATTGGGTTTCCACCTTATATCATGGTGTTCATTGTTGTGCCTTATGTGTGATGATCTATTCTCTATTACTGCATCTGTTATCTGATAATATGGTTGATAATGTTCTAATGCACTCATTGAAGATCAATTAACTTAATCATAAGAAGTTGTGGAAGTAGCATATATGAATCTGATTATGGAAATGAAAAAGTTTTATTAATGTGATGATACTGATTCACCCCCCCATCTCAATATTATTTCCAACAGATGTCCCTTCCCCCCCAACTAAAGGTGTTTACGTTTTTTTTTCAATTGAGAAAGGAAATATGGTGAAGTATTTTCCAAAAATTATAATTTCATTATTTAGGGAATTCTATGATTAAAAGCTAGAAAAGAACATACCTTTACTTACCTAGGAAGTGGACAAACTGTGAATATGTAGAAAACTTGTAGCTGTTGCTGGATCATGGAATAGAATGTAGAATTTCATATGTTTCTTGGTTGCATAAATGCTGGATGAGGTGGTGAAAGTGGATTCTTTATTTCTGCTATTAAATCTGTTGTATCTGCTACAAAAGGCTAAAATGATATACTCTTCACCTACTACAAAACCCGATGGTACAATTCTAGTCATGCGAATAAATGTGTGTTGCCAAGCATGAAGAGAAGTCATTGGATTACTGGCCATTGATGAATGTCATTAACCAATGCCAGGAAAACTCGCCATTAATGTCAATGAGAGCCAAGGTACCTAAGTACATCTTGAAAATTGTGAATAGATGAGCTGATGTCGAGCCACTTGCAAGATCCAACGATCAAGGGACATTGATGTATTCCCATGATTGGCGGCAACAGAATTTGTCATTGATGCATACAATCCTCAAGGTACTAATAAATACTCTAGCCTTGAACCTAGATAATGTGTTGATGTTGATAGGCCAAGACCTGTTAGAAGGGAGGCATTATGAATCCCCCATAATCTAACACGAGTATGAAATGATGATTTTAGAAGGACTATAGATGAAAATTTGCATCAAGCATGATTTATTTAACAGAAATGAAAATGACAAGAGGGTAAACAAGCGAATGGAAAGAAAAAGGAGAAATAAACGTGTAAGCAAGATAAATGTCTCTATGAATGGAAATTATGGAAAATTTGAATGGAAAATGTAAATGGAAAATGTGAAGGAAATGTGAGGAAAATGGTGATGGCGATGCTTAGCAAAAATGCTTGGATAGCTTGTGAGTTTGGAGAGGAAAAATGACGGCATTTATGGATGATAGAAATGGATTCAATTGGTTCATGTTTCTTGAAATTGGACATAGAAAACCAATCGTGCACAAATTGGTCCCCTTCAATTCTTTGATTGTCCTAGAACCTGAAAATAAAAATGGCACTAATATTGCAACAAATGTAAGTGTGTTCAAAGAGAACTGATCAATTTCTCTAGGTACATATGAAAAATTTGCATAATTAACAGGTTCATGACGTGTCTTTGTTTCAAATGGTTAGTCCAATTCCACAATTGTGATAATAAATCCAATTTCTAAAAAAATGACAATATGCACAAGTAAACAATTTCCTCCATTTATTTTTGAATCATATCATTTTATAAAGATACAGAAATATTATTTGCGAATGCTTGATGATTCCTGCAAAAAAATCTTCGAAAAATAATCATCAATCGATCTTGCAGATAAAGCACCTTTATAATTATTCTTCTTTCCTGCATCATGCTTGAAAACATAACATTAGATAAAACCAATAATAAATTTTTGAGCATGATTTTATAATTAGAATGCATTGTTGACAAATAGATAATTGAATTAAATACATAGATGAAAAATTGTTTTTCAATTGTAGAATTGTTGTTCAGCTGCAGAATTGCATAGCATCTATAGCTAAAATCCTAAACAGACAATTAATCAGTACCTCTTCTAGAAAAAATAGCAAATAGAATAATTTTTTTATTAAAAAGGGAAAAGGTAATTATGATCTGCTTATTTTACTTGTAAACCTTCTTCGACTAAACAATGGCAGAGAAATTTCCAGTTGTTGATGCCATACCCTTGTTTTCTGTTCTTGTCTCGTGTTTTATAAATTTTTATTTTGTTTCTTTCTTCAACAGGTGTGTTTGAGTGGACCATCTCAACATTTTTTTGTTTAATTTGCTTCAATCATTAAATGAATTTCACATCAATTTTTATGACAATTTTCTTTAAAAATAAATAATAAAAGATACAATCTAAAAATTAATGAAATATTTACAAAACTAAAAAGTAAAGTAAATGTACATAAAAGAAAAACATAAGAAGAAAAGCATATGTACAAACTAAAATATATAAACAAATAAATTTAACAAAAATCATAACAAAACTTATGACATAAATGTACAAATGTTAAAAAAACCTTTATTAAAAAAAACCTAACAAAACATTAAAACATAACATATGTACAAACTAAAACACAAAATATGACATTCTAAAAAAACAATGTAACAAAAAAAAACATAACCAAAATAAAAACAATTTAATAAAAAACGAAATTTGCCATGTATAATTATTTCCAAAATAGTTTGCAAATTAAGTGAATGTAAATGGCAAAACTATTCTTTTATAAAGGATGTATCTCTAAGGACACACATTATATTAAGAGGAAAAGCTGAACTCTATCCCTCCTTTTGCTCGATCAAGATCAAGTTATCGTCGAATATGACAGTAATTGATCTCAATGTGAGCCAACTTCATTGGAATGACTATACCAGCTCCTACAGAACTATGGAAGGAAGATCCAAATTCCCGAAATGGCACCATAAACTTGGACACAATAAAAAAAAAAAATAGAAATAGTTGGGACAATAATCCAAAAATGAATCAAAACTATAAAGTTGATAGAGCAATCTCTGTGATTTCCCAACATTACAGACTTTCGCGGCCATAGGATCTTCATGAGATGTGGTATTCACTTTACACCTGTCCACATGAAATGATAGAAGAGGTTCTCTCATAATCAACTACAATAGAATTACTTACCAGCACGAGAAGAACTGAATTGTGATCCCCACAAACACGACAATCAATAATCTATTCACAATGTCATCTATTGGTATCAATTTCCATTCCTCTTTGGTGTGATGGAAACGACATTGGCAGATGTATCCCTGAGGATTGATTTTAGATAGAGAGTGATGTCCTAATAGAAATTTTTAAGCTCCTGCCCACCAAGATCGAAGGGGTGGTGAAGCGACTCACATTTTCCAAGCTTTGCAACGCCATTTTTAGTGAGTCTGCAACAAACAAAATGAAATATGATGCAGAGATCTCATCCCCGTAGAAGTGAGAAATGAGATCTGCCTCCTCACAACCACAAATAGCACACACAATGCAAGGAAATTGTTATTTCATGCTGCTGAGTTTGAATACACTCAGATCCCACTGTGTAGCTCATGTCCTCCTTTGTCGCTCCTTTTTACACGTTTTTCTTCTATGGCAGCGAATCCATGGATTTTGTTGACAATAAATCACAATACTGACTTCTCAAACCACCATATCATCCAAAACTGGATTTGATCCTTTATGCATGGTCGCAACTGCTATTTGTGCATTTAATTGAAATTCTGTTTTTCTCACGCAATTTGGAAAATAAGGCTCCAGAAAACCATGAAAATCTCTCAAACGGTTACGAATTTAAGAAAATTGTTCCTAATTAATATAATTAGCCCTATTATGAAGAAAACCCATGTTTTATTTTTTTGGAATTCATTTTCAGTTTGTCACAAAACGCGTTTTAAAAATGACGTTTTAGAGCTCTTAAGCATTCTCGCAAATGCTCAGGTAAAAAAAATTACTCGCTGGATCTTTCAAGTCCACTGCCAAGCATGGATAAGGATGAGTGGAATTCTGCAGGGGTAAGTCTGGCCTCAGTCAAGAATAGTCCATCCAAGACCTCTACCTCAAATAAAGAATTGCCTTTTCTCTGAACTGCCTATAGTTACTAAATTGGAAATGAAGCCTAAGTTGTGTCTCGACAATTGATGGTGGATGTATAGATGGATATTTGAGTGCCAACAGCTGTGGAATAGAATCTTAATATCCTTCTCAACACATTGAAAAGTAGGTGTTTCAAGTTGAAGACAAGGAAAATCAATTTATAAATCCTTGTGGAATTGACCACACCCACAATGAATCTGTATATTGAAGAAGCCAAGGATTAGATTGCCCTCGACAACGAGTATTAAATATGGATATCAACACAGTAGCTCCTTGCCTCGGTATACCATCAGATCATGTATAATATTTCAAATGTTTCCTTTGGCTAATATCCATGATGTGAGTGCAAGGAGAGATGGTAATTCAGGGCAAGTAAGACAAAGAAAAGGAAACGTTTTCCTACCAAGCGATCCTACAACTATGTCTCATGATAGATAGTAAAAGTGCGGAATAAGGAAACCATGTGGATGGGTCCAGCGTTGAATTGGCCTTTAGTACATATTGGTGATAGATTACCAAGATTATTGGATCGTGAAATGAATGAAATCAAGCTCGGCTGCAGAAAAGAGCCTTTTTTACAGCTTCACAAGAACAAATCAGAATGGGAATCATTTGAATCGTTGATATGCAAGATATGCAACAAATTAGATCAAATTCAAAGGAAGAATTATTTTTTATCTTTATACTTTTTATTATGATGGATTTTTTAATTTGGATTCCAAGCTAACACAAAAAAAAAAAAAAAAATTCTTTACAGGTCGCATGAGAGCCTAAATTGTCAATTTCTCAATTCTCTTTAAAAAAAGAATTGATAATTTTAATTTAAAAATTTACATTTCCCTTATTCAAAAACATGATTTTTTTTTTTTGAAAATCTAACATGATTTTTTTTATTATTTAAAATCAAAACATGGTTTTTTGTCGAAAATATTTTTTTTAATGAAAAATGCAAGAAAATAAATGAAAATCTAAATATTTTAAAGTCTAAAAACTTGAAAAAAAATATAATCAAGCTTGATTTTATTTTTCCTAATTTATCTACTTGAGAGATTTTTTTTTATTTATTTTTTAAGTATATGAATGTTTCCAATTGAGTCATTTACGGATTATACTTTCTAGAATGTTCATATCTAGATTTGCAAAATGAACCTGATTGTGCATGAGAACATGAAAAATCGCTTTAACCTTTAGATTTGCTACAAAGATATCTTGAAGAATGAATGAATGTCATAGCACAATCACGTTTTGATACCATTCCTCAATGTAGTCCTTGTGCTCCAAAGGATGTTTAATCTGCATTCTAGATCTTTCATTCGTAAATGATTAGTATCGATTTATTTTTATTTTTTTATAAAAGTGATATGCAACTAAATGATTCATGCATCTACATGCTTTAATAATGCATCTAGAACAAAACTGAAAAAAATACGAACTCTAGACTGAAAACTTGTTCCTATGCACACTTCCCCGGCAACAGTGCCAAAATGTTGAGGCAAATTAATTACCTGTCATTTAATTGTCAACCCGGGGTTTTCGTAAAACTTGCGAAGCATGCGTGCACTCTATATGCTAGAAATTAACTTCCAATTTAGATCAATCTAACTACGAAACCAAATAATGCCAAACCAAATTCACCTATTCTAATTCAACAATCAATTCAAAAGAAATTATAGTACAATTATAGTACAACACATGGAATTGAAATCTTAATCTTTCACACTTGTTGGAATTGAAATTACATGAAATGAAATCTACTCTAAGGGATCATGTGTGCATTATCAAATCAGGATCCTATGAAATGAATAATTAAACCCACATGACATGAAATGAAAGAAAAATCGATAATTCTTAACCTCTAGATATGAAAGAAAATAAAAACAATCGCTCTTAACCTCTAGATATGAAATAAAATAAAAACAATCACTCTTAACCTCTCACACATAAAAATATATGAAAGAAAATAAAAACAATAACTCTTAACCTCTCACACGGCAAAAGATATGAAATAAATAAATCTTAATCTATGAAAGCAATAAATCTTAATCTTTTAAGAACAATAAATCTCACACATTGTAGGTGGCCAATCCAAAAGAATGAGAGATGGAAATTTGAGAGGCTCCAAATGCAAGCATAACCAAATCAAAGTGAACATCACTCATGAGCATGGTGCCAAATCCAAATTCTATATTCAAAACATGATCATTTCTTAGACTTTACAGATGCCTTTGAAAGGAGAAGCTCTCCTATTTATACAAAAACATAAGAAGCTACCTCATTAATGGAGGTCCATTATTCTCTCCCTAGATCCCTAGAAAATCTCATAGAGTTACAACTCAAATAGGTAATTATGAGACACATATAGAGTTACAACTCAAATAGATAATTATGAGACACATATAGAGTTACAACTCAAATAGGTAATGATGAGACACATATCCTGTTTGACCTTTATCCAAATATTTTTCGATATCTTGAACGGAATTCGAATTTGAGCATTAGAGGCCAAATAAGGGTGCCTTGGAAGCTTCCAAATGACCTACACGTGTCATGAAACTCAAGCCACTTTTAAGTATTAGCAAGTATATGTCATTTTTCTAAATGTTAACCATAAATTCACTTAAAATACTAGAAATTATTAGCTTTTGGAAAACACAAACGGAACGCATATAATTATGAAAATGGAGGCTAATGAAAGATTTATATGGCTATGGAGTTGCGACATGTGAATGAAATGGTGGTGATAAAGGTGAAAGTTGATGATATTTTGAAGATATTTTGGAGACTCTACAAAGTGTTTGAAGAGTGAAGATCAACATAAGGAGTTGATGGCTAAAGAAATAAATTAACCAAGTTTCCTTATGATTTTAAATTTTACAATTTATGTATAGTTTCAAGTTTTGAGGGAGATGAATATCCATCTACCGTTTTGATAGAGATAGAGGAAAAGAAAAATATGAATTTTGTTAGAAGTAAAGAAGACATAGGAGTGTTTTTAAAAATAAATGAGGAAAGAGATTACCAGAATCTTGTGATGGGGCAAGATCAGAGAAGAAAAACTTTAAATTCTATTATAAAATAAGTTGAGAAAATATTTCCTCATAAAGATCATTTGAGGAAGGATCATACATAGTGGAAAAAAGAAATTTATGAAGGAGAATTGCTTAAATTTGTTAGGACAGAGAATAGAGTGAAAATATCTCTTAAGGACAACCAAATAGATGACAAAGATAAAGAGAAGTGTACAAATGTAATGATCATAAGGGATGATGAAAGTTTTATGTCAGAGGAAGAAGATGTAGACTTCAAGGAAGAACCAAAGATCTTAGAAAAATGGTTAGAAAAAAGACACAAATGATGAATATGGCATGGATATTACAAATTCCATTAAATACTATTTTACTGATTTGTGTGAAGAGTTGAAACTTCCTGAGAAAATATTAGTAATTCAGAAAATGCAGATTTAGCTTGTAAATTTGAAACTAGAAGAAAAGGAAATTATCTTGAAAGACAATAATGAAGAGAATTTACAAGGCATGAGAAAAATGTTTTGAAGGAAATGAATAAACTATATTTTTGTGAGAGTCATGTAACTCTTTTGAACAAGGAATATATGCATAAAAAATCGAGAGATAAAAGTAAATTTCAACAGTCAAGGACAAAGTTAGATGAGGAAATTGATAGGTTGTCGATGTTTATGAAGAGAATGATTAGAAGGTACAATAAGAGTAAAATGAAAACCAACAAAAAATTACAACTAACTAAGAATATTTTCATTAGCAAGGAAAGTGGGTGAGAGCAACATAGGATTTGGAAGCCTAGAGAAGTGAAGGCAACTTCAACAGTATGAAAAAAACATGATGAAATTGGTGACCAGTTACAACAAAAGTTTTGGGGTCCTAGGGGATTTAGGAAATGATGGCACATGACTAGGAGGTCACGAGTTTTTATAATTTTGGAGTCTAATACAGGAGCATCCTTACTTCTAAAGCATCAAGCTTTTTGAAGACAAGTGAAACAGATGGGTCTTGACATTTGTCGAGGAAATAATTCCTTTATGTCATTAAATATATGTTTTAAGAAATATGTTAATATTGATAACTAGGGAAAATGGAAAAATAAAAGACTTGATATCTTCATTAGGGATGAGAGATTGTAATGGACAAATCTGGTATGGAATCCAAACTAAATTAGTTATCATTTTTTCGAGGTTAAAAAAAACACATTGTATGCCTACAAGCATTAGAAAAAGGATAGATAGGGGGAATGTGTGAAAAATAATATAGCTAAGGGCTTCATTCCTGCATTGAAAATATGACTCAGTATTATGTGTATCTGAATTTGGTTAATGAAAAACATTTGTGTATGCTCTCTAATTGTGACTATCTTTGTATATTTTTTATATAGCAATGATTGCCTTTTCATAAGAAACATTCTATGTAGATATATTTCCTATATTGGAATTATGATGGTACCTTGTGAGGACAATTGATATGAAGTTCCTAAAGACTAATTTTGTTGGTAAAGTTGTGTTTTACCAGTTTGCATTGAGAGTAAATGAATACCTTGTGAACAAAGTGTATGGAAAATATGTGTCAATCAAATTCCATGTTGAATGGGGTTTTGTTATGTATTGAAAAGTTAACTTGGCCACGACATGATGGATTTCAAGAGTGAAAAACACCTGGGTTAAAGTTTCATGTAATAAAGGACATTAAAGGCAAAAATAAGACCAAGTTCATGGGACCTGTATTCCAAGTTGAATGGAGGGGAAAAACATTAAAGTGGGTATGACTTGTGGTTTATTATTGGTTATGGAAATTAGCATGGGCATTGGCAAAGGAAAAAAGCATTAAATGGAAATTAATTAAAAGAATAAAGGAAAATCAGAGAAAAGGAAGATGACGAGACAAGAATATGCATGCAAGGGAAATTAGAGAGAAATGAAGGAAAATGAAAGAAAAAGGGAAAAAGAAAGGGAGAGGCATGAGACATCAATGGGAAAAAGGCATTTGAGAAACATTTGACAACTTTTGGCTATCTTAGATTTTTATCACATTTAGAAATAGAGCTCTAGGATAGGAGAGAGAGAAAAAGTACTTGCAGACAAGGAAGACTCGACCAAGCAACTAAAGGATATTAAGAAAAGAACAAGCAAAGGAAATCAAGGGAGTGCACACAGAATATCGGAGGAGCAACTATAGTAGGAAGATTTTGTGGGTAACAAGTTACATGGTAATTCCCTTGTTGGGGTTTGAATGCATGGTGTATGCATATGGCTATTTGGTTAATTTTGTGTCATTGGCATGGGATTTTCCTAGATTGACAGTGGGTTCAACCTTACCTTGCCATTTATTGGATAGCCATAGTATGATGGGGTTCATTCTTGGTTGAGCTTTGGATTTCTAGAAGATTTTGGATCTAGGTGAGGTGGTCTGAGGAAAATCCCAAGGGTTGGGGGTGGAAATGGTTTTCTCTAGAAATCCCTTGATAGGTGGGTGGAGACAAAAAAATTCCTCTAGGCATGGTGAAGAAATTTTGAGGCATCCAAGCTTATGTTGGTTTGGTGATTTATAGACCGAATTAAGTGAAATCATTGTGGTTGAGAGTTGATGTGGTTTGGCTTCTGGATTCTCGGATTTTTTTTTGTTTTAGTTTATCCGATGAAATTCCACATTCATGCTTTGAATATGGCATGGGGGTGATTGGATGAAAGAGAGTTTTGGTTCAACCTAATCTATGGTCAGGTGGTATGTGGAAATCCCTAACTATGTTGGAATTTTTATATGTTATTATGTACCGATTCTAATAGATATTAATAAGCACAAGTTGTGATTTTATGTGTGATATTATGACTGGTTTGTCATGGTTCTATTATGGTTAAACGTTGGTTACATGCATGACATATTTCCTATTTTATGATGTGCTCTTGTTATGATCTATTCCATGGTTTAATGAGTTACTAGCTATTTGATATGAATGCATTTGCTAACGTATGTTGTTGCAGCTAGCAAAAGAGGGCAGTAATCCTTCTTGGTGATTTTTTTTTATGAAACTATGCATCTATGGCCTACAGGTACTTGTTGATGCCTCTAAAATCACTGCATCAACATCGGGGAAAACCATCCAGTCCAGACCTTAGTGCATCTCCTTTTCCGTTTGGTATGGTGGCTCCGACTAGATATAATGGGACCAATTTCCCAGTGATGCATGAGTTGATGGGTGATTGTTTTATAATGTGTAACGAAGGTGATAAGTGTTTTATCCTACAATTCAAAAATATACAAATATAACTATATAACCCGGGTATCCTATTAACATGCGATTTCTGATTATTTCTAATAGACAAATAATCATAAAGATGGCTTATTCGTAAATAGAAATATGTATTATATGATGATTACTTTGTTTAAGAAATTAAACAAAGTAATTATAAAAAAATTATCGCATTCATCACAATATATCGCTGACATATATCCTTTGAAATAAACAATTCTCAATCTTCAGAAACGATATAATAAAGAATCATTTGAAAAAGCATACATATATCAAAAATAGCAACTTTTAAGAAATGTCCGTTCACATAAAGAAATAAGACAAAAACAGTGATAGAAGTACCGCATGCATTTGAATCCTTTCGATGTAAAAAACACTCCAATTCCACTTTCCTATTTGAGAAAACCTCCAAAAGATACAAAAGTCCAAGTCTTGAAAAAGATTTTTTCACAGAAATGTAGAACTTTGATCCACTATTGATAAAAAATATTTAGAAGTACAAAAGTGCAACTTCTTAAGTCAAATCTTATACAAATTGAGGACCCTTTCTAAATGCATGAAAGGGTCTTAAATAACAAAAATAAAAACAAACTATCAACAAAAATTTCTATGAGTTGTTTAAACTGTATACATGAAAATCTGGGATTTGCTATAAAAATAGCAGTGCAATAGCAATTGAACTAATTCATTGAATCGCCTTCCTTTCTTGTGCTTGTAGCTGACAGATTGCGAGCATTGGCTAGATTTCTAGAGGTTGAATCATCCTGGAATGTAGCTGGGATGTGTAGCTGGCATCGGAGAGTTCAGAAATCATGCAGATGACTGCGTCGAAAAGGCATTTCATGGCCATCTGCTAGCTATGTGGCTTGACTAGAAAAAACTAGAATGTATCCCATGTCAAGTTTTGCACTTCGATCTATTTTTCTCTACTTGCCATATCCTTTCTCCAATAATGTTCCAATGCCATTGCTTTCGGGAGTTTACCTAGAGAGCGATCGGAGATCAAATTAGACATATGTAAACTATTATTTACTAATTCGATTACACCGTTCATTGCAGCTCTGGATCTAGAAGTTGCTCTTTCTGCTTTCATTAGTTGGGACTCCCATTCCAAAAATAGGATTTCCTTGTGTGATTCTTGTATTTTTGGAAAATTGGCAGCCCTTCCTTCTACGAAATCTTTCCAAGAAAGAAAATTTGTTATCCTTTCATCTACTTTTTCCAATTCCAGTCTGGTGTCAACTGCCTTCTCAGTCAGCGATGCAGAGATATCACACAATGGGTCAGCCAATGATATATTATGGCAAAGGATATTCAAATACCAAGACAAGGCTTTGGTTATCTCCAAGGCTTCTTTTATAAATTTAGTAACCTGTGGATAACCCCCGTACTTTTCTATCTGTAATTGCGTTTGTGCAATTTTATCTTCCTTGTCCTTCTTTTCCTGCTCAATTGTCATCTGAAGCCTGCTTTGTTGCTATTCAAGCTGACTAATCCTTTGTTGTCCTTCTACCAATTGCACTTCAAGTTGATTGATCCTTTGATCCTTTTCCCTGATTAGCTGGCTGACCTCTAAGGCTTTGTCTATTATTATTGTTGTATAAGCCCCTACATACTGAGATACTTTAGTTAAATCCTCCGAAGGATTGACTTTTGCCTTCCATACCACATTCATCATTTCGGCCTAATGAGATAGGAGAGGTCCCTGCTCAATTTTTCACTTTTTCCTCTATCTTTTAACCACAACCCTATGCTTCGGACTGTAGAACACATCTAGGGGTGGTATTTCTTCTATTTTTAGTACAATCTCCTCCGTAGGATTTTCGGGAATTATTTCTATATACTACTGAATCTTGGGTAGACTGCTTGTCCCTTCAATCGGAACACTAATAACCTCAGGCTTTTGTGCTGGAAGCGATTTTGGTGTAGTGAGCTTTTGGGAGTCATTCAAGTTCTTGATGATTAGATCGAACTGCTCACATTCCTTGATTAAAGCAGGATCAATATTTATATCAGTATCAAGGATCTCACTAGTTCCTTCCTTTGGTTGCTCCCTTTTAGGGCTCTTTTCCTTTTCAGGAGTCTTTTCAATAGTTTTTTTTTCATAGTGGCCTTCTAGTTGCACCATAGAGGTAGTATTTAACAAGTCCAGAGGTAGTGTTTGCAACCTCTGTGTCCTGAACCTCAAAAATTCCTCTAATCCCTTGCTCCCGCTCTGAATTTTGCTAGATGTTTCACTTGAGAAAATAACTCAGCTGAAGTGAAAAAATCATCATAATCATCCTTCTCATGTTCAAACATGGCAAGTTTGACATGAGAGGTGAAATTGTAGGTGACTGCTTTTGGATCATACTGCCTCTTTGGGATGACTGCTAACTTTAACATTTTAATTTTCTCAGCTTCCTTCTCTGCATGTTTGAAGTCATGCAGTGTGAAAGTACCACATCGGAGGGGGAATGAAGGCCACATTTATTTTTTAGACTCCTTTAGGTTCCTTGACATCCTTGCTTCTGTTATATGATAAGCGATTTCTCTGGAAAATAGTTTATCAGGAATATATAAGGGGAGGACATGTGGATCAGTAGTGCTACCAAAAAGTCTAATGTAGGTGAACTTATCTTCACTGAACCAACTACTAATTGATGTTAGGTTGACACTGGCTTCATTGGACAACCGAGGAGCGGGTTTGTTGAATATAGCATAATGAACAGGCAAGACAAAACCATGACAGATTCTATAAAGATGATTTTTATAATGGGCTTTCCACAATTCCTTATGATAGATATGAATGGGGGTCGGGTCTTGTGGAGTCCATTTCCAACCTAAAATGGGGTAATCAGAATTAAAACAGATGTGTCTAGAATGTAGGCACTCATATAAAACAGGGGTATTACTCGGGTAGTCACAAACCTGTTTCTTCTATAATCAAGGATTTGGTTGGCCATTTTATCAGATAAAATGGTTGCCTAATCCGTGATAAAAGAGTTAACTGTTTCTTCCATTAAAGGCACCATTTCTATAGAAAACTTAGGAAAGTCATGGACTCCAAAGAGTCTACATATCATAGCACCAACATAGTAGTAAGGAGATTCTAAGGAGTCTACAGAGTACATACCCAATGATTCATGCTTGTGTTTTTTTGGGTAATTCCTCCACTACTTGATAGGGTCAGATGCCACGTCATTTTCCTTGGCAAAGGATTCCTAAAATGCCTTGCTGTACTGCTTCTGTGGTTCAAGCAAATGGTACATATTTTTGATATCTTCTACCCTGAATGACCCGTACATCCTTCCATCAGCAGTAAAGAATGCTTTGCCTGTTATGCTAATACTCTCAATTATCCATCTGACTAAGTCATTGTAGGGTAATATTTTAGCATGGGCTGCTATTCTGTGAAGATAATAACTGGCCAAATCCTTAAGAGTACTCTCTAACTTGTCAGTGGAATCCGCTGTTCCCTTTTCTTCTTCAATCTCTTCTGGATACTCGACTTCTAGTAAATTATATATTCTTTCCCATGAAGCCTGGCCCAGACCAAGGCAGCTAGTATCATCTATCAAGACCTTTTTTACTGGTTCCTCTTTGGTTATGACGGGAACCTTTGGTTTCTTTGATTTCTTTGTCATTTTCACTGGATTCATAAATTTAGACTTGGCCTACACAATGAAATAGAAGAACGTAACAGAGGAAATATTTGCTCAAAGCTAATACATAGTATACAAGATTAACAACAATTAAATGCAATGAGTGTTATGGATTTGATATATTACACTACCACGAATGAAATCCTTAAAGGATTCAACCATAACTTCTTAATTAATTATTTTCCATAACTACCAATGTGACACTCAAATGCCATAATGATATGTCTCATCGCAAATCTTAATAATGATCCTCTTAAAATAAATATCGTAACTTCCCGATCAACAACAAGTGATTAATCGCATATCGAAGATTAGAAGGTATAACAGTTCTGCTTAACTGTTTCCTTTGTAAAGTTCTGATCGCAATAGATGGTAAGCGGGATAAATTGAATAAAATGTTTTGCTTTTTATTTATAATTGACTTATAATTTAGACCCGCAAACATTCGCTTAACGATTATATTTCACCTTTATTGAAAAGCACGCTTTCCAATAATGAAATCGCATCGGCGGATTCCAAATGGGCATTTGTTATGCATTTCGTGCTTTCAGCGATGGCCGATTGTGATCGGCTTATCGCATCGGAAGATTTATATGACCCCTTGGAATGATTCCTTGATAAGTTGCGATATGCGCTTTCCGATGGCGTTATTGCATCGACGATTGCCAATGGAAACCTTAAGTCTATTTTTTAAACAAAGGATGTGACACATTCATTTATATTTATTTTATGACAAGGTCTTGTTTAATATTTAAATCGGATCGGACCTTTTCATAAGGATTTTCATGTGTTGTATAGATTTTGCAAAGTTGTGATTGTTATTGAACTTAACCTAAAAGCAAAAGACTTATCACAACTATTGATTTTTTAAAAGTTTTATTGATTTTATCTAAGTTCTAAAAAGGGGACCCATTTCTTGTTAAAGTTTTAGATAAAAATTTTGAAATGAGGAGAGTTGTTGTATAACACAACAATTATCAATTCACTGGGAGAAACAATTATCTCTGATAAAATAATGCAATATCTATAACTTTCTTAATTTGGAAACCATTGAGGATAAAGAAAACCATCTAGGAATAGCTAAATAAAAAATAATTCTGAATATAATGACAATTTTTTGTAATTTCTTTTCCAATCTTATAAATAAAAACATTTTGGGATTCTTCAAGCTTTGATTGGTTGATATAGATAAAGCAGGGGGCTTCTCCAACTTAGCTTTTAAGTTTACTATGTTGTAATAGGTAGTTCCTCTGCTGCCAGCATACATTTATAGTCTCGACAGGGTTACCTTTTAACCACTAATCATTCATTGTCCCATCCATCTAAGAGTATAAAATTTTGAAATATAAATTCATAAAGATATGTTTATATATATATATATATATATATATATATATATATATATATATATATATATATATATATATTTTCTTCACTTTTTAAAAGATAAAAATCCATTGTCCTAGTTTGGTAGCCATCTATTGAGAATGCCATTCACTGGTTGTAATTGCACTGAACAAGCTGGCTCGTGATGAGACCCCTTATCTTATGATTATAAGCCATTACCCTATTTTGATATGCATTATTGGTAATGTTAGTTTAATTAGTTCCCTATGATCATGGTAAGCAGGCTCATGATGAGACCCCTTATCTTTTATATGAGACATATTTTAGAATTACACTCTGAAAAATCATGAATTAGTGGATGGAGTGAATGACTTTCTCCTTAAGAGTTTATGGATAACAATTTTAGAGTTGTAGATGCTAAGTTTGGAAAAGTCTTTACTTCTTACAAATAACCTCTCTCAGCTCTTTAAAACTTGGAATGGTTTACAGTATTTTCAAGGCTTGTGAATATTTTACAAATCTAAAAGAGGTTCTCAGAGTTTTATATTTTATCTATCGTTCTAAAACTATAGTCTTTTCCTTAAAGGTTTCCATCTATTGAAAGTAATTATTTACAATATTTTCTTAAAGAAATTTCCAATAGTAAAAGGTCAATGAAATACTATTTACAACCTTATTATCTACAAAAAATTTGAAATAAACAAACTTGCATAATGAATATTTACAGATAAGAAGGGGTTACCTCCTTAAGTAAAAAATTTCTTCAAGATAAGCCCATTGATAGGAAGAGAATCTGTCTTTCCTGATAGGTCTTGCAGCATGAACATTGTTGAGCTTATCTTCTCAATGATTTGAAATGGTCCAAGCCACATCTTTTGAAATTTGGTATCTTTTCCTTTGTCTTCGTGTGCTTTGTCCCATTTCAAAACAAGATCATTGATTTGTAAAATTTTTGGGCCGGTAGAATTTGCATCAAAAGAAGATTTAATGACCTGTTGATGTTTTGCATGTGTGATTTTGGCTTTTTCCCTTTCCTCCTCTAATTTAAGGATTTGATCATATCTTAATTGAATAGAGGACGAAGGATTTTCTTCAATAAATTGTACTAGGGCCAGAGATGGAGTGCTAAGTTTGTTGGTATTACAGCTTCTTTCCCATACACTAAGTTGAATGGAGAAGTACCTACTGAGGCCTTCTAAGTTATGCAGTCTGCCCATAATACAAATATCAAAGACTTATGCCAATTCTTTTGATTCTGATCAACAGTTATTTTAATAATCTTAATGATATTCTTATTAGTTGATTCTGCCAAACCTTTACCTTAAGGGTAGTAGTTTGCAGAATACTTTAATTTAAATCCTCTCTTAAGAGAAAATTCAAGTATGGTACTTCAAGAAAAATAATATGCATTGTCAAAAATAAGGGCATTAGGTACACCAAACCTGGTAATGATGAATTGATCAATGAACTCAATGATTGCATCAGAATTGGCTACCTTCAAAGGAATTGCTTCTACCCACTTCGTGAAGTAATCCATGGTTGTAAGGATGTATTTTTGTTTCTTGGAAGAATGTGGAACAATCTCTCCTATGATATCCAGGCCCCATTGTTCAAATGGTTGCTCAATGTTCACTAGTTGTAAAGGAAAGGTTGGTTTCCTTTGTCTCCCACTATCGGTTTGGCATATCTTGCATTTCCTTACATAGGCATGGGCGTCTTTAAACAAAGTGGGCCAATAATATCCAACATGTATTATCTTGTGATCTGTTGTATCACCTCCAAAATGTCCACATGGTGGACCATCATGTAATTCCTGCAAAGCCTTCTATGCTTCAGTTTTTTCAAGGAATCTCGAAAAAATTGAATCATAATTCCTTCTAAATAACACATCATCAATGATTTCGAAGTGTTTTTATTTTAATATTAAGGCACGTTTGTTTTTGTAACTAAAACTAGGAAGATCATATCCATTTTTCAAATAAAAGACCAGATTTGCATACTAAGATTTAGAATTCATGATACTTATATTGTTTACTTGAAGAGCATTATCTGAATCTTCATGTTCTGGAATATTAGAAGCTCCTACTAATAACCTGCAAAAACCTTGTCCTCTTACAATTTTTGTTGTTTTAATATCTATATCATACTTTTGTAATGATGTAACCTAGTTGGTTCTCTTCTCTCCTACTTCCCTTTGGACTAGCAATTATCTCACTGCATAGAATGGGACTATTACTTTTGTATGTGTTTTTAGGAGGAATGGCCTAAAGTGTTTGATAGATTTAAACACAGTGAAAGCTTGTTTTTCTACTTTGGAATAGTTAAGTTTAGCACCTTGTAAATTAGAACTGAAGAAGGAGATGGGTGCTTCAATTTGCTGATCATTGATTTGCATTAACACAGATGCATAAGATGTTTTAGTAGCTAAATTGTACAAAATAAAATGATTAGAAAAATTTGGAGTATTCAATGTAGGAGTATTAATGATTGCTTGTTTGATTGAATTAAAGGCTTCTTTTTCATTATGTCCCCATTTGAAAACTAAATTTTTTTTAATCATGGTTTGTAAAGGTAAAACAATCTGAGAAAAATCAGGAACGAATCTTTTTACAAAATTTATCTATCCTAAAAATGATTGCATTGATTTTTTATTGTGTGGCAAAGGAAGATCGGAAATCTCTTTGATTCTGTTTGGATCAATGTAAATGCCATCTTTAGATACAATAAATCATAATATTTTACCTTCATCAAGAGCGAATAATGATTTCTTTGGATTTAAAGAAATCCCATACCTTTTACATCATTCAAAGATTTGTTTCAAATCATGTAGATGATTTGCTCTTTTCTTGGAAAAGATAGTTATGTCATCTAGGTAGAAAAAAACTGACCTATTAATGGAACCCTTGAATGCTATATCCATTGCTCTTTGGAAAGTAGCTCCAGTATTAATCAAACGGAAAGGCATTTTCTGATAGGCATATGTTCCCCATTTGGTTCTGAATGTAGTTTTTAGTCTGTCATCTGGATGTACCAGTATTTGGTTATATCCAGAAAAACCATCCAGAAAAGACATCAACTCTAAACTAGCTATCGACTAAAGTGTCTACTCCATTGTTGGTAATTGGAAATTATCTTTTTGGCATGCTTTATTGAGATTCTTGAAATCAATGCAAATCCTAATATCACCATTCTTCTTCCTAACAGGTACGAATTTGAAACCCATTTAGAATGTCTGACTGGGAAAACTGTCTTAGATTTCAAGAGTTTATTCAATTCCTCTTTGATCTGACTCTCCAGATTTGGGTGAATTTTCCTCAATTTTTGTTGTACAGGTTTCTCCTCAGAAATAATTGGAATTGTGTGTTATATGATAGAAGTATTATACGTCCTCAGATCGTCATAATTCCAAGCAAAAACATTTTTATATTTGTTTAATAATATAATAAAAGAAAATCTTTCTTCTGAACTAAGCCCTAGTCCTAGATTAACATTTTGTGGTTTGGACTCAGTGCCAATATTTACTAATTCAAACTTCAAAATAGAACTTTGAAGTTTTGAATTAGTGGCTTTTTTGAACCTATCTTTGATATCATAGAGATCTTCAAGTTTGACCACAGACTTAGGTATAGAATTCTCATTCGGTATTTGTTTTATTTGAAGATCATGATCATTTTCATCAATAATCTAGTCATCATAAGATTTTTTAAAATTTAAGAAATTGAAAATGTCTTCGTCATGATTAAATACCCACCAATTGGTGACATTGTCTGGAATATATAGTCTAAAAAATAATTCAACTGAAAACCTATCAAGACTGTAATCCTTGGATGGAAGGAGCTTAGAAGCAACATTAGCTAATAAATCAGTTGATGTATTCTGAGATAGGGATAGGAGAAATATTAAATGCTAGAAAATGAGATATGAGGTCTTGAACCAGGGACTGATAATGCTTGAGATGTCCTAAAAGGCAATGGATAGTGTTCCTTACCTGTTTGATGACAATCTCAGGATCACCAAATACTTTTAGATATTGAATATTCAGGCCTATTGCTTTATAGAGCCCTTGAATCAATGCCTCATATTCCGCAGTATTATTTGTACACTCAAATTCTAGTCTGCATGGTAGCATAGTTTTCTCCCCTTCAGGACTAACTAAAATACGTCCTGCTCCTACACTGTCATTGGATTTTGATCCATCAAAATATAAATACCAAAACACAGGATTATCTATAGGTCTATTTACAATTTCTTCAGCAATCGTAACACACCTTGAGGTATCCATATGAGAGAAATTTTCTATTTGTGATGTGAAACTATAAACAGAAAAAGGTGATGATTGAGCATTAAAATTACCAAAGAATGATTCAGATGAGTAAATCTTGAGAATGTTGTTATTGAAAGCTATAGGTTGGTTTTCCTGCTCAAACTCCGTTACAGTATGGGTCATGTGTTTCTCCCGATTGATTTTGATTTGGTTTGATTTCCCTTTATAGGGAAGCCACATATGAGACCAATCAGTAGAAATGTAACCATGGAGTTTCTCAGACCAATCCCTACTTAAAATTAAACCATAAAAGTCAGGGATGCCAGCAATTAATATATCAATTCTCTGGACTACTCTAGGATCAGCTGATAACCTAATGGTGACTGAAGTAATCTCTCCTAAGACTTGAACCTTAGTTCGATCTAACTGAACAATAGGTACTACAGATTTTTGGGGCTCAATGTTTAATTCTGAGCAAACCGAGGTTGGTATTATGTTTGATGAGGCCCCTGAATCTATTAAGTAGTTGTGTAGATTTCTATTGTAGATCTCATAGGCCAAGCGAAAAGGACAAGTATGAGAACTAGATCTATCTCCGATCAAAACAACATCAGTAGCATCTACTTTATCCGACGGTGGCTTATCTGATCCTTTAGCCGCCTTGGATAATACAGAATTTGGAAGAGGAGAATAAGGTACTGCATTTAACTCTTTGAGCAACAATTTCTATTGATGTTTGAGCTTGCTAAGCTCAAATAAATAAATATTCACTCTAGTCTTCTTCATGTCTTCAGTAATGTTGTAATCCATAGAGTCAGAGACTACCAATGTCTTAGATGATGTGGGTGGATTGGAAGATGATGGCTGATTTTGCGTAGGCAAAACTGGAGTTTTCTTCATGGGAGCCTTATCTTTGGCAGTAGGTCTTGTATTTTTCTTCTTTTGAGTTGTTTGAATAGGCTCTGCAGCCATTTTACTTCTAGTATTTATTGGGAGAGCTTCCTATTCACTTTCTGTATCAGAGTTAAGAAAAATGAAGTCCCACATACTGTGACATTCAATTATCTCATCTTCTTATGTTTCCTCTGATGACAAAACTGTGTCTTTATCCTCATCGTCATCTGGATCTGATTTTGCATTAGATATGGCATTAGGTGGTTTTGATTTAGCTCTTTTGAAGTTCCTAAATGGTTTTTTATTGGAGGTTTCAGCTACTTGTTTCTTTATCTCTACCATTTCGTTGGACATAGTCTTCAAAAAGTTTTGCAAACCCTCCATATCGTATGAATCTTTAGCTTCTTTCTTTTTCGAATAATCTTTAAAAGTAACCTTTTTGGACTTTCTTTCTTCAAAAGTAGTTTTCTTTTCTAAAGAAATAATACATTTTTCAATGACGATCGCTTCTTTCATATTCTCTGCTAAGGTGGGCTTTGCAGCCCTATCAACGAAGATGGCTATATTCAAAGGTAAAGAAGAAATATACCATTCACTTCAGACTTCTTCACTGGGCTTAGCAGTAGCAGAGCTTATTAAATCGCGAGTTGAAATATTTAATGGGTTCTTTTGACTCAGTTTTAAGATTGGAGAGATCATTGATTAATGTCATTGTGGACCTATCATCTCCGAACTTAGTTAAAAACTGCTCTTGGAAAGCATTCCAACTATTAATGGATTCTGGTGGTAATGAAAAATACCATGATCCAGCTGCTCCTTGTAAGGTGCATGTGAAAATCATAACAACAACGTCTTCATCGGTCAGCCCATTTGAGTTTATTGACAACAAAAATTTGTTTATATGTTCTTTTGCTAGTATGTCGATATCATGATTAAATTTTGGTAACCACTTTTCAGGATGGGCCGGTAATTGACTCAAGGCTGTAGGCATTGCGAATTCCCCTAGATTTTTCCATGGCCTCGGTTGTGGTTGATTTTGTGTCATTGTCGCACTAATAACAGAAGGAAGTGAGGATGTAGTTAAAAGTGGTTAGGTAGAGGATGTCAGAGTACCTGTACCCTTTTGGACTATGATGTGTAGTTGGGGAATGGATGGTTGACTTTGCAATGGATTGGATGAGATGGATGATGATGAGGAAAGAGCCTCACTGTCAGACTCTAACGGTGTCTTCCTAGCTCTTTTTTGACTTGGCAGAGGAAATTCTGTTGGTGGGATACCAAGCTTTTCGCTCTGCAATCTTGTAAGAGGCTGAGAAGGGATATATTGCGAAGTCACACTGCCTTGGGATAACTCAGACTGTTCTTGAGATATTGAAAACCCTTGAAGTTTATGAATTAAAGACTGAACTTCAGGGGGTTCAAGGGAAGAATTGTCCGATATGTTCAAGTTTTCAGTAATGGGTGTTGTCTTTTCAACTTCTCACTTGAAAATGGGAGATTTAGAATGTGAGGGAGAAGTTGGAGGAGATGGTGAGGGAGATTTACTCTCAGAATGGGCTATGGATTTGGATTTTCTCACCATTCACAGTTCATGCCCTCCTTCTAGTGCCAAAAATGTTGATGCCTCTAAAATCGTTGCATCAACATCGGGGAAAACCACCCGGTCCGGACCTTAGTGCAACTCCTTTTCCATTTGGTATGGTGGCTCCGACAAGATATAATGGGACCATTTTCCCAGTGATGTATGAATTGATGCGTGATTGTTTTATAATGTGTAACGAAGGTGATAAGTGTTTTATCCGACAATTCAAAAATATACAAATATAACTATATAACCCAGGTATCCTGTTAACAATGTGATTTCTGATTATTTCTAATAGACAAATAATCATAAAGATGGCTTATTCGTAAATAGAAAGATGTATTCATATGATGATTACTTTGTTTAAGAAATTAAACAAAGTAATTATAAAAACATTATCACTTTTATCACAATATATATCGTTGACATATATCCTTTGAAACAAACAATTATCAATATTCAGAAATGATATAATAAAAAATAATTTGAAAAAGCATACATATATCAACAATATCAACTTTTAAGAAATGTTCATTCACATAAAGAAATAAGACAAAAACAGTGATAGAAGCATCGCATGCATTTGAATCCTTTCGATGTAAACAACACTCTGATTTAACTTTCCTATTTGATAAAACCTCCAGAAGATGGAAAAGTGCAAGTCTTGAAAAATCTTCTTTCACATAAATGCAGAACTTTGATCCACTATTGATAAAAAGATATTTAGAAGTATAGAAGTGCAACTTCTTAAGTCAAACCTTATACACATTGAGGACCCTTTCTAAATACATGAAAGGGTCTTAAATAATAAAAATATAAACAAACTATCAACAAAAATTGCTATGAGTTGTTCAAACTGTATACATGAAAATCTAGGATTTGCTATAAAAATAGTAGTGCGATAGCGATTGAACTAATTCATTGAGTCGACTTCTTTTCTTGTGCTTGTAGTTGACAAATTGTGAGCATTGGCTGGATTTCTGGAGATTGAATCATCTTGGAATGTAGCTGGGTTGTGTAGGTGGCATCAGAGAGTTCAGGAATCATGCAGTTGACTACGTTGGAAAGGCATTTCATGGCCATCTGCTGGCTATGTGGCTTGACTAGAAAAAAACAGAATGTATCCCATGTCAAGTTTTGCACTTCTCCGATCTGTTTTTCTCTGCTTGCCAGCTCCTGTCTCCAATGATGTTCCAGTGCCTTTGATTTCGGGAGTTTACCTAGAGAGAAATCAGAGATCAAATTAGACATATGTAATCTGTTATTTACTAATTCGATTACATTGTTCATTGCAGCTCTAGATCTAGAAGTTGCTCTTTCTTCTTTCATTAGTTGGGAATCCCATTCCAAAAACAAGATTTCCTTGTCTGATTCTTGCATTTTTGGCAAATTGGCAGCCCTTACTTCTTCGGAATCTTGCCAAGAAAGAAAATTTGTTATCCTTTCATCTGTTTTTTCCAATTCCAATCTAGTGTCAACTGTCTTTTCAACTAGTGATGCAGAGATATCACATAATGGGTCAGCCAATGATATATTATGGCAAAGGATGTTCAACTACCGAGACAAGGCTTTGGTTATCTCCAAGGATTCTTTTCTAAATTCAGTAACCTATGGATAACCCCTGTACTTTTCTATCTGTAATTGCATTTGTGCAATGTGATCTTCCTTGTCCTTCTTTTCCTGCTCAATTGTCATCTGAAGCCTACTTAGTTGTTGTTCAAGCTGACTAATCCTTTGTTCTTATTCTGTCGATTGCACTTCAAGTTGAGTGATCCTTTGATCATTTTCCTTGATTAGCTGGCTGACCTCTGAGGCTTTGTTATTGTTGTTGCTATATAAGCCCCTGCATATTGAGATAATTTATCTAAATCCTTAGAAGGATCGACTTCTGCCTTCCATACCACATTCATCGTTTCGGCCTGAGGAGTTAGGAGAGGTCCTTGATCAATTTTCCTCTTTTTCCTCTGTCTTTTAACCACAACCCTATGTTTCGGACTATAGAATACATCTAGGGGTGGTATTTCTTCTATTTTTAGTACAATCTCCTCTATAGGATTTTCGAGAATATTTCTACATCCTGCTGAATCTTAGGTAGGCTGCTTGTCCTTTCAATCGGAGCACTAATAACCTCAGGCTTTTGTGTTGGAGGCGATTTTGGTGTAGTGAGCTTTTGGGAGTCATTCGGGTTCTTGATGATTAGATCGAACTGCTCCCATTCCTTAATTAAAGTAGGATCAATATTTATATTAGTATTAAGGATCTCACTAGTTCCATCCTTTGTTTGCTCCCTTTCAGGGCTCTTTTCCTTTTCAAGAGTCTTTTCAATAGTTTTTTCTTCATAGTGGCCTTCCAGTTGCACCATAAATGTAGTATTTAACAAGTCCAGAGGTAGTGTTTGCAACCTCTATGTCCTGAACTTCAAAAATTCCTCTAATCCCTCTGCTCCCAATCCGATTTTTGCTAGATGTTTCACTTGAGAAAATAACTCAACTGAAGTGAACAAATCATCATAATTATCCTTCTCATGTTCAAACTTGGCAAGTTTGACATAATAGTTGAAATTGTAGGAGACTACTTTCAGATCATACTGCCTCTTTGGGATGACTACTAAGTTTAACATTTTAATTTTCTTAGCTTCCTTCTCTACATGTTTGAAGTCATGCAGTGTGAAAGTACCACATTGGAGGGGGAATAAAGGCCACATTTTTTTTTTGGACTCTTTTAGGTTCCTTGACATCCCTACTTCTGTTATCTAACAAGCTATTTCTCTGGTAAATAGTTTATCAAGAATGTATAAGGGGAGGGCATGTGGATCAGTAGTGCTGCCAAAAAGTATGATGTAGGTGAACTTATCTTCACTCAACCAACTACCAATTGATGTTAGGTCGACACTAGCTTCATTGGACAACTGAGGTGCTGATTTGTTGAATTTAGCATAATGAACAGGCAAGAGGAAACCATGACATATTCTATAAAGATGATTTTTATAATGGGCTTTCCACAATTCCTTATGATAGATATGAATAGGGGTCGGGTCTTGTGGAGTCCATTTCCAACCAAAAATGGGGTAATAAAAATTGAGACAGATGGTGTCCAGAATGTAGGCACTCATATAAAACGGGGGTATTACCCGGGTAGTCACAAACCTATTTCTTCTATAATCAAGGATTTGGTTGGCCATTTTATCAGATAAAATGGTTGCCCAATCCATGATATAAGAGTTAACTGCTGCTTCCATTAAAGGCACCATTTCTATAGAAAACTTAGGCGAATTATGGACTCCAAAGAGTCTGCATATCATAGCACCAGCATAGCAGCAAGGAGATGCTAAGGAGTCTATGGACTACATACCTGATGATTCATGCTTGTGTTTGTTTGGGTAATGCCTCCATTGCCTGATAGGGTCAGATGCCACATCATTTTCCTTGGTGAAGGATTCCAAAAATGCCCTGTTGTACTGCTTCTATGGTTCAAATGGTACATCTTTTCATATCTTCCACGCTGAATGACCCAAACATCCTTCCATTAGCTGTAAAGAATTCTCTTTCTGTTATGCTAATACTCTCAATTATCCATCTGACTAAGTCATTGTAGGGTAATATTTTAGTGTGGGCTGCTATTCTGTGAAGATAAGAACTGGACAAATCCTTAAGAGTACTGTTACACATTAATTTGTCACCATTGGTCACCGTCCCTATCACCCCGTTTCCATACATTGGAGGACGCATTCCGGGACCTGTGAGCAGTGACATAACCCAAAAACACAAGCATTATGTTCCCCTGAGTATGTACTTCATGTTCCCTGAAGACACCTTCTGCAAATTATCCCTGAAAAGTGCTCTTTTTCCATTGGCGCAGGTCCACAGTATCTTACCCGCGCCAATAACTGAGATCCTCAAAATAGGGTGCGACCACTGGCGCTCTGTCACAGAACAACACCCGTGCCAGCCCAATTTAGTAATGATTTTTGCCAAAAGCACGCCCATATGATTTTTTCCCTTCAGATCACGAAACCTTTTGAGGGAAAAATCCAGTGGATAGAGGTCGAGAGTCATCATCTATCCTTGACAACTATCCACAGTAGCTTTTCTGAGATAATGCCAATCCACAATGGGTGTCCTGGTTCATCAAATCTTTCTACCTTCTCCATCTATAAATATTTGTCCTCATGCATTAGACAAGCTAGTGCTAGTTGTTGAGTTCTTGAGTTCTTGGAGGAATGCTAGTTGTGGTTATCATGAGTGATAATGAAGCATAGAGAGGTTATGCTGCCGGAGAGGAGACACATTGCAAGACACATATAGTTGCTCGCCCAGCTAGAGGAGAGGTTCAACGTCAGAACCTTGGTTGTAACGTTTCCTGTCTATTATTAATTAATGAGCGACTGCTATTATAGTTCCAATCTCATTGTCTATTATAGTGATGTGTGATTTATTTCCTTTCTGACCGAAATATAGTTGTGTCTTGGTGGATTTTATGCTGGTATCTGTTTCTTCCTTTGCATGTGCAGGTGTCCGTTTATGATCTGCTGGAGCGAGGGAGCGGGAACATCAACTCTGCTTCGACTACAACGTTGGATTCCAGGTTGGTCTTCTTAATTCACCTTTGATGCATAACTAGGAACTTGCGTGGCAGCGTGGTTTGATTGTGGCTAGTTCTGTTTTAGGCTAGTGGGATCGCCTCTGTCTGCAGAGGGGATTTACCTATCCAACAATTTGGCGACTCCACTGGGGAGAAGCTATTTGGAGTTTGTCTTGCATGTTAATTTTCTCTTGCTTGCTTGAGTGAATGAGCTTCCTGGTCAGTTTTGAGTTTATTCTTTACTGTTTGATCCATCTGAGCACTGTCAACCCGACCTGAGGTCGTGTTATTTATTTTTCTAGCCGGAAAGCTTAATTGGCGCGGTTATTACTCTGACAGTCGCGCCAGTTGGCGCATGTTGCTCAAAAACAACTCGCGCCAATCCTTTGGTAGCGCATGTTGCAGGCTGATAGTCGCGCCAGCCCTGTAAATTTTGCCTGTGTATGGGTGGAAAGCTCTTTCAGCCTCTTTTTATATCCCTTAGAGCCTCTGGAAGTGTGTTGAACCTCTGTTTGACTGGTTTTAGCCTTTATCCTTCAGTTGTTTGCTTATTTCTATTGATTTTCGTCTCAGCCCTAGAACATCTAGTGACTTTGCATGTCTAGCCTTCTGTGGGAAGTTTCGGTCTCTTGATTATCCAGTCAACTTGTTGGTTGTGTTCTGCACCTATCCAGTGATTTGTTAAAGCTTGATCTTCTATACTCTGAGTGATTCACTTCTAGCCTCTTTGGATTTTACTTGACTTCATTCGAACTTAGATTACATGGTTCGTTGAAAGTCTTTGTGTTTTTCCTTGCTTGCATAGTTCATTTTGGTGTTTCAGAGTTGGTTCTATTTCATTGAGTGAACTTGGATTGTGCATATCTCTTAAGATTTGTTTAAATGCATCATGCCATCTTAAAGGAAAGAAAAACAAAATATCTTTTGCATCATATTAGTTAGCGTTTATTGTTATTTGTTGCTATTAAAAAGAAAAAGAAAAAATTTCATTTCTTGTTATTAGCTGCATTAGGATCTTTGTTGCTTGTTGAGTGATCATTTCGTTTGTGTAAAGATCTCAACCCTCCTGTAGATAGAATTCATCGAATCAAATGATATAGTTTTGGCATATAGTTTGCATTTAAGAAGTTTTTGAGATATCACATACGGTAGGACCAAAAAACTGAAACATAATCGAAGATAAACTTTAAAATAAACTCAATGAACATAACAACGCATTGGAACATAACGCAAATACTCTAGAGGTCTAGGTTAGAGACGTGTTCCGGCGTCTTTAAACCTGGTAGTTTATCATCGAGTAGTTGGGTGATTCCTCCACGGTGAAACGATAGGTGCCAATACGGACTGAGCTCCCACGTACCGTCGCGTATATACGGGAGACCCCACTAGGCTATTATCCTTTATCCATAGGAAGTCGAGTCTGCCGCCTTACAAGCTGTAATGTACTGAACACAGCATTCGGGAAGATTGACTGCAGTACAGGAAGTCCTTGGTTTTCATCTGACTGCCAAGGTGTATAAGCAGTTTTACGGATTGTTTGGTAAACCTTTTACCTAGAGTCTCCAGAGTAGTCACTTTGATCCTTTTCGGACTCCCTGAAAGAAAAGGTGCCTGTGAGCGTCTTATCACTTCGTGCTCATTAAATATTCGAAGGAGACTAGAGTCATATTTTATCCTTTTCTCGACTCTTAAAATATGAAAAGGTCAAGTTCAATGTCTTAAAATTTATTGGCCACGATAACATCTACCCAATTAGCTTTTGTTTATGTTAGTTCGAAGTAGGGGTTGTCTCGGTAGATTTCGTAAGTTTCATCCTGGCGGAATTACCAGTTTCGTCTTCTACCGAAACACTGGTTGTGAGTCTTCCTGTGGTTCTAAGTATACAACCACTTAGTTCTCGTGCCCCAGGTGACGAGACTTACCAGTTTCATTGCAACCCTACGTGGGAACCTTTTGAGGACGGTGTCCCTTTTTCGGACCATACTTCTCCTCGTGTGTCAGTCCCACCTGCTTCATCTGACATGGATGATTTGTCCCCTACAACGACCGATGAGTCCGTTGCGACAAGCGGTGAAATTCCCACCTCAACGGACCCTATACATGTTAGTAGTACACCTACTACTACAAATTTACCACCAGGCTATAAAGCTTTAAGAGATGCTATGCCTTCTAGAACTCCGTTCACAGGTCCCATTTGGCCATCACACACTTTTCCTACTACGGAGCCTTTTACTCCACAAAGTCGCAGTCTATCTGTTACCTCCGTCACAACCGCTCCAACGGTTCGTGCAGCCTCTTCGACTCCTATTTCTAGTCGTCCCTCGGCTTCCTTGTTTGGAGTCTTTGATCCCATGACAAATGTCCCAATACAGGGGCCATATGATCCATATTTGTCATCTCAACCGGTTGTTGAGGTATCAGTTCCATTGTCAATTGATTGGACCTCCACCTCTTTCCATGGTGGTCAAGTTTCATCTGCGCAATCTCCAAGACAACCCCCTCAAGACCAACTAGAGCAATCCTTTCGTGGAAACCATTTTGCTACTGGTGCTCCTTTTTCCTCTTCTTATATGCAACCTTCTGGTAACTCAGGTCAGTCGTCTTTTCAACAAGTCCAACCTGGTATCCAGCAAGGTTATCCCGTTGGATAAATTGGTCAACAAACTATTAACCCAAACCAATCCAATGTCCAGTATAGTCCAATGTCTGGACAAGTTACTCAACCACTTGGTCAGCCTACTGTCCAGTATTCACAACCCTCTGGGCAAGCTGGTCAGCCCCAAACACAGTTGGGCCAACCAACTGCCCAGCCCTCTCAGCCATCTAGTCCGTTGGGACAACCTTTAGCTGCGCAACAACAGTTCCAATCCCAACAGGTAGGCCAACCTCAGTATCAGCAGGTACAACCTTTTGGACAGGTCGGCCAACCTCAGTATCAACAAGGTTTTCCTTCTGGCCAGATAGCCCAACCTATCGGACAGCCTACTGGCGCTGCTCAATCCGGTCCGTGGCCCCAAACGGGACCCCAATACCCATCTAGTCTTCAAATGCAGGCTGGGTCTCAATCACAAACTTTTTATCCAACCCAACCTGGTCCTCAAACTCAATTTGGAGCCCTACCACCGTATGGCTACCAACAACCTCAAGGGCAACCTTCGTTTGCCCCATACCAGAACTACCAACAACCGCAAGCGAATCCCTCGCAAACTTATCAACATCCATATGGCACATCTGCAGCATCGTTTGGTAATCCTTATGCTGGGGGGCAATATACAAATCCCTATGGCCAATACACTATGGGGCCAAATCCGTCCGGACAAAATCCATGGGGGCAACCGCCACCTGGTTGGAACCCTGGTGCTCCACCCTACCAGCAGCCCCAGATGTCTTTCAATCCTCAATTACCAATGTTCTTAGTGACTTTAGAATTACCGGATGTATCCAAATTAACCAATGATCCTATTCTTCATAATCCTTATTGGCCTCCAGTTCCAACTAAAATACCTAGTGACTGTCCAAAATTCGATGGTAAAGCCAATGAAGACCCACAAGCCCATGTTATGACTTATCATTTGTGGTGTTCATCTAATTCATGGCTTGACGATTCAATTCGGCTTCGCCTTTTTCAAAGGACTCTCACTGGCTCTGCCGATAAGTGGTATATCGAACTTCATCGCGGGTCCTTTCAGGATTTCAATTCTTTGGCTATGGCATTTCTCACTCATTTCCAGTTACCCATTCGATACGAAACGGGTACACACCTCCTCACTTCCTTAAGACAAACGACGGCTACGCATATCTCTGATCATATCCATGAATGGAGACGGCGTAGACGTATGATCAAATTTTGGATTCCTGACCAGCTTCTTACTGATTGGTTTACGACTTCGTTCGTGCCTCCAATAGCTCGGGATATCGCCATGGGGGCGTGTGTCACTGAAGAGCAAGCTATTGCTCGAGCTCAGTACCTTGACTTGGTTTATTCTCAGTCAGGTACATTATATGATTATTTGCCTGATGTCCCAAGACCAGGAACGTCTAAAGCCCCGCCAACACCCACTGTTGACGGTATCATTGGTTCGGTTAATTCATCCTCAAAGAAAAATCCCGCGAACCCTACAAAGCAAAAACCATCTGCTTCGAATGGACAACGTTCCCAGGCATCGCCTGGTTCGAATGTTACTTCTGAGGTTAATGCCGTCCAATCTAATACAGCAAACAAGGCCTCGAAAGAGAAGAAAAAAGGGAAAGCGAAAAATAAACCAGAACAACCCAAACAGGAAGCCCCAAAACCTGAACCCGAGGACAACACTAAACGCAAACCCAAGTATCCTTGTTTTATCTGCGATGAGGATCACTATACCAAGGATTGCCCGAGGTGGTCCGAAGTTAGTCGTTTGTTAAAAGGCACCCCTGGGACTCCTGCGGTGCTCAAAGAGCCCTTTCCCACCCAACACACTAAAAAAACTCAAATGGTGGCTGACCCTACTCAGCCTCCCTCTTCCTTTGGTTCTCAAGTGTTTATGGCTGGTACAGTACCCATTAATATCAGTACTCGAACGAAAGATTATCCGTCATCTACCGGGAAGGAGCCTGAGGTTCCCTCGAGCGCTCCTCCGTTCAGTTCAGGTCCACTCCACATCGAGAGACCTACCACTGAAACGCCTCTCCGACCCCCCCCAAAAGGAGTACTACGGAAATCCTCGTACAATCTGAATGCTCGTGCTGCACAGCACTACAACATCGTTGAGGACTTAGCACAGACTCCGTCGGCTATGTCTGCTTTAGAGGTTCTCCAGAGCTGCCCTTCTCAGAGAAAGTCCATGCTATCTGCCATTGGTGGCATAGACCCGGCCGATTCGGATTTAATAACTTTTGATTTAGAACGCCACACTCAGAGACTGCCTCCCCAAATTGCCTTCCTCATACAGGTAATTATTGATTCCAAGACGATTCATCGTACAGTTATTGATGAAGGTGCCTCAACTTGCATCATGTCTGTTGCCTGTTGGAAAGCTATTGGATCTCCAACGTTGAGCCAGTCTCCCACTACCTTGGAAGATTTCGATGGAAGAGCGTCCCGTCCTTACGGTATACTCCAACGTTTACCAATCTCTTTGGAAGGGAAGACAGTCGAGATGGAAGTTGAAGTCGTTGATGCTACTCTAACCTACAACCTCCTTCTCGGACGTAGCTGGATATACGCGATGCAAGCTGTTGCTTCATCTTTCTTCTGAATCATCTGTTTCCCTCATCAAGGGAAGATCGTTACCGTTGACCATCTCTCCTTTTTTGCTTCTTCTTCCGAAGGCACCATCCCATTTGTGGAGCATACCTCCAAATTACCTAAGAGTCTGGGAGCAGGACTTTTCAAAGATCCTGATCTTATGGGTGTTTTTCCACTCCCTCCTCTAAATATCGCCTCTGTCAATATGATCACTACTGGCTCTGATCCGTGGTTCGTACCTCCCACAGACCAAGTAGATTCCTGGGGCAACCAGATGCCGTTGAGTCCTGCTGAGCTTAATTATGTTGAAATCATTGCTGCCTCGGCTCCCTCTTCTGCGCTTACTCCATCCTCAGGGCTTCTAGACGAGGCTTCTTCGGATTCCCTAGGAGAAACATTCCTCTCCGACGAAGCCATTATTGAGACTATGTCTGTGGAGGAACCTCCCTGGCATAATTCTCACCATCGTTCCTCATTTCTCCCTGCCCCGCAGCATTTTTTGACATGCCTCGAGCGGTTTGCTCCTTGTCTCCCATCACAAATCCTTCAAACGCCTATTCAAATTGATCAGGTTTTTTCTGAAGGGAATATGGCGAACATTACGTGAACCCAACCCATCGACATCTCTGTCAAACCGGGGATAGTCGAGCATCTTCACATTGGAGTCACTTGTACTCCAGAGGAGATTCAACTTTATTCCAAACTTTTTCGCGAATTTCGTGATGTTTTCGCATGGTCCTATGAAGAAATGCCCGGCATTGATTCTAGTATAGTGATGCATGAAATAATCACGTACCCAAATGCTAAGCCTGTTCGTCAACGTTTACGCCCTGTACACCCCCGAAAGGCTGCAGCGATTAAGGCCGAGGTAGAAAAGATTCTTAACGTTGGTTTTATTTACCCTATTCCTCTTACAGATTGGGTTCCTAACATTGTGCCTGTAACTAAAAAACAGGGTACAATCCGGGTTTGTGTCGATTACCGTGATATAAACAAAGCCTGTCCTAAAGATAATTTTCCCACACCATTCATTGATCAGATCATTGACGAGTGTGCCGGCAGTGAAATGTATTCGTTTATGGATGGTTTCTCTGGTTATAACCAGATCAATATTGCTTCCGTTGATCAACACAAAACTGCTTTTATTTGCCCATGGGGGACTTTTGCCTATAAGAAGCTCCCTTTCGGTCTTAAAAATGCCGGTGCTACCTTCCAGCGTGCAATGTCTTATGCATTTCATGACATTCGGCATATTGTGCAACCTTATCTGGATGATCTCCCTGCTCATTCAGCTAAACGTCAGGACCACCCTAAACACCTTCGCGAAATCTTTCTTCGCTGTCGATACTACCGAATCAGGCTCAATCCTCACAAATGTGTCTTCTGCGTTGAATCTGGCAGACTTCTCGGGTTTATCGTTTCTCAAGAGGGCATCCATTTGGATCCCCTTAAAGTCGAGGCTATCGTGAATCTCCCTCCCCCCGCTTCTTTGCATCAGTTGTAGAGTTTGCAGGGAAAAGCCAATTTTTTACGTCGTTTTGTTCCCAACTATGCCGAGGTGGCCAAAGGTTTTACACGATTACTGAAGCGTGATGTCCCTTTTCATTGGGATGCCACAGCTCAGGAATCTTTTGAGCGTCTCAAGAGTCTCCTTGTTTCCGGCCGTCTATCCAGTCCCACCTCCAAGCAACCTAGTTGTTTCCTCCAATTGGGATCAACTAGGCAATCCTCGGTTACCAGCCTCCATACCATTTCGAATTATAGTCCAAGTCTACCGCATGGTTATGGCCGGTACAATTATTGATGAGGGATCTCCTGTGAGTATCCTTTCTTCAACAGCTTGGGAAGCACTTGGTTCCCCACTGCTTCTGCCTGAGATAAGAAACCTTACAGGTTTCCATCGAGAAACAACTCGACCTTTAGGAATTCTTCCCAATGTACTTATCACATTAGAAGGGAAGACTGTTCAAATGGGCGTCATGGTAGTCCAAGGTCCGTTAGATTACAATTTACTCCTTGGACGAGACTATATTTATCGCATACGTGCAATTGTTTCCTCACTCTTCAGAGTGATGTGTTTTCCGCACGAAGGAAGGACGATCAAGGTCGTAGACCAACTTTCGTTCCCCGGTTCACACTTCACATATCTACCATTCCTAAATGGTCTTATTTCCACAGGAAATGCCTCAACATCCACTCCGTCATTCTGATGACACCAGTTGACCCGGGCGCGTGACTGAGGCCCGGGGGGGGCATGCATCCTCCTTCAAAATCGAGTCTTTCCAAGTAAACCTTCATTCCATCCACTCCGTGAATGCCATGAAGCTTGGGGGGCATGTACCTCGATTTTGCATTATCATGCTGGGGGCATGAAAAAATTTAATAAGCAGAGTTCTCCATGGTTCAAGCTTGTGGAAAAAATGAACCCATACCTGATTTACATCCCGTGATTGCCTTTTATCTGCTAAATTCTGCTAGATGAGCCTTGGTTGTTTCATTCCATCGCCACCATCTCTTTGGCCGATCATATGCTTTCACCTGGTTGTTTATCCTTTCCTGAGGAACTGCAGCAATGAGTGGTTTTATTAGCCAGCCTCTTAACCTTTACATGTTTCGAGCAAGTTCCACCATTACCGGAACCAGTTGCTACCCTTTATACCACTCGTTCCTTCAGGACGAGTCGCCTTTACGCTCTTTTCTAACTCGTAAAATATGAAAAGATTGCCGAGTATTTTTCCTTTTTGACTCGTTAAAGAAAATAAAAATGGAGGTTTGCTTTCAGCTCTTTTCTGACCATTTAAAGAGGAAAAGATTGCCGAGTCGCTCCTCTTGACTCGTTAAATGTTAACAAGGGGCGGTCGTTTTAAGTTCTTTTTGTCGACCGTTAAAAAATAAAAAGATTACCGGGTTTTTGTCGTTTCAAACTCGTTCATGGTTACGAAACGACGTGGTTTTGACCGCTTTTTTACTTTTTCAGGTCGAAATCACTAATTATGAAAAGTACTCCTCGATCGTAATGATCGGGCGGTTCTTTCGGGTATTATTTTATACTTTTTCGGGCCCAAGAGACACAACTTTACGAAAAAGGACATCCCTGGAGATTCCTTTTTCTGCTGTCTTTTCAAACTCTCTAAACATGAAAAGACGCCGAGTTCTTCCTTTGTCAGACTCCTTAAGACTTGATGACATCAGATTTTGTCACACCACAAGCATATGCTATCCCCATCAAGCTTGTTAAAAATAACTGGGGTACTCGCCAGAAATGGCGGGGGGAAAAGAAAATTTTTGAACCATAATTATTACCGTGACGGAAGTATGTCGCTCTTGAACATGGCACTTTTCTGCTTTCGTGTCCAGGGTGGGGATATCTCATCTCATATCTTTCACTTGCTTCCATGGACTTGGGTACCTTATTTGACCTCTCATCCACTCATTGCCTCGTCATCATGACCTTTGATACATTGATGTCAAATACTGCCGATTCCATTAATGTGCCGCCGATATGTTCAAGAGAAGCTGACCTCTGCAAAGAAACAACCTCCCTCTGATAGTTCGTACAATCTTGATTCACAACATTATCTCTCTGTCTCGTGTCGATGATGTGGGAAACATTATGGCCCACCTTCGATCAAGGTCACTTCCTGTCGACTTCAACTCATTATCCAGGAAGTTGATCTAGAGACTCCTTTCCGATGCCTTGGAGCCTGCATGCCTCAATGGAAAGTTCTTCGTGTTCGACGTGAGGTTTTCATCATTGGCCTCCGATCGAATGATTCTACAGGTGTTCGACTTCAGATCATTAATTCACACGCCGTAGATTGTACCTATAGTACCTTGAGGGCCATTGTCATTATTGGTGGTACCTCTCGCGTCTGTTAATAGTTTCCACTATTGACTGGTAATCAGACGATGTTCATGCGTGTTCGACTTCAGCTCATATATTCACATGCCCTAACTTGTACTCTTGTTCGGGTCGAGATGGAGCGTAAGACCCTGGATTGTGTCTGTTGTAATCCAGGCGTGATTCTTGATACTTGACTCATTCACTGGATGGCTGTGACCATAGCTGAGTCAATTCATTGATCCTAACCAGATGGCTGCGTCCATACTATGGATCTAGATTATTTATGTACTCTCTTATGGATGGCTGTGACCATACCACGTACATCATGTAATTGAACTATCAGTCATGTCTCTTAACACAGATCCTCGACGGCAACTCTATATATGTGTTCTTGTGTGTTCTCGTAAAGCATTTCACCCCTCTCTCTACCTCTCGGACTTCATGCTTTAGGGGGCATCTGTTACACAGTAATTTGTCACCATTGGTCACCGTCCCTATCACCCCGTTTCCATACATTGGAGGACGCATTCCGGGACCTGTGAGCAGTGACATAACCCAAAAACACTTGCATTATGTTCCCCTGAGTATGTACTTCATGTTCCCTGAAGACACCTTCTGCAAATTATCCCTAAAAAGTGCTCTTTTTCCATTGGCGCAGGTCCACAGTATCTTACCCGCGCCAATAACTGAGATCCTCAAAATAGGGCGCGACCACTGGCGCTCTGTCACAGAACAACACCCGCGCCAGCCCAGTTTAGTAATGATTTTTGCCAAAAGCACGCCCATATGATTTTTTCCCTTCAGATCACGAAACCTTTTGAGGGAAAAATCCAGTGGATAGAGGTCGAGAGTCATCATCTATCCTTGAAAACTATCCACAGTAGCTTTTCCGAGATAATGCCAATCCACAATGGGTGTCCTGGTTCATCGAATCTTTCTACCTTCTCCATCTATAAATATTTGTCCTCATGCATTAGACAAGCTAGTGCTAGTTGTTGAGTTCTTGAGTTCTTGGAGGAATGCTAGTTGTGGTTATCATGAGTGATAATGAAGCATAGAGAGGTTATGCTGCCAGAGAGGAGACACATTGTAAGACACATATAGTTGCTCGCCCAGCCAGAGGAGAGGTTCAACGTCAGAACCTTGGTTGTAACTTTTCCTGTCTATTATTAATTAATGAGCGACTGCTATTATAGTTCCAATCTCATTGTCTATTATAGTGATGTGTGATTTATTTCCTTTCTGACCGAAATATAGTTGTGTCTTGGTGGATTTTATGCTAGTATCTGTTTCTTCCTTTGCATGTGCAGGTGTCCGTTTATGATCTGCTGAAGCGAGGGAGCAGGAACATCAACTCTGCTTCGACTACAACGTTGGATTCCAGGTTGGTCTTCTTAATTCACCTTTGATGCATAACTAGGAACTTGCGTGGCAGCGTGGTTTGATTGTGGCTAGTTCTGTTTTAGGCTAGTGGGATCGCCTCTATCCTCAGAGGGGATTTACCTATCCAACAAGTACTCTCTCACTTATCAATGGAATCCGTTGTTCCCTTTTCTTCTTCAATCTCTTCTGGCTCCTTGGCTTCCAGTAAATTATATATGCTTTCCCATGAAGCCTAGCCCAGACCGAGGCAGGTAATATCAGCTATGAAGACCTTTTTTCCTGGTTCTTCTTTGGTTATGACGGGAACCTTTGGTTTCTTTGATTTCTTTGTCATTTTCACTGGATTCATAAATTCAGACTTGGTATGCACAACGAAACAGAAGAAGGTAATAGAGGAAATATTTGCTCAAAGCTAATACACAGTATACAAGATTAACGTCAATTAAGTGCAATGATTGTTATGGATTTCAAATATTACACTACCAAGGATGAAATCCTTGAAGGATTCAACCATAACTTCTTAATTAGTGATTTTCTGTAATTGCCAACGTGACACTTAAATGCCATAAAGATATGTTGCATCACAAATCTTAATAATGATCCTTTTAAAATAAATATTGTAACCTCTCGATCAGCGATAAGTGATTAATTTCATATCGCAGATTGGGAGGTATAACTGTTATGCTTAACTATTTCCTTTGTAAAGTTCCGATTGTGATAGATGCTAAGCGGGATCACTTGAATAAAACTTTTAGCTTTTTATTTATAATTGACTTATAATTTAGACCTTCAAATATTCGCTTAACGGTTATGTTTCACCTTTATTGAAAACCGCGCTTTCAAATAATGAAATCGCATTGGCGGATTCCAAATGGGCATTTGTTATGCATTTTGTGCTTTCAGCAATGGCCAATTGCGATCGTCTTATCGCATCGGAAGATTTATATGACCCCTTGGAATGATTCCTTGATAAGTTGTGATATGCACTTTCCGATGGTGTTATCACATCGGCGATTGCCAATGGAAACCTTAAGTCTATATTTTAAATAAAGAATGTGACACATTCATTTATATTTGTTTTATGACAAGGTCTTATTTAATATTTAAATCGGATCGAACCTTTTCATAAGGATTTTCATGTGTTGTATAGATTTTGCAAAGTTGCAATTGTTATTGAACTTAACCTAAAAGCAAAATACTTATCACAACTATTGATTTTTTAAAAGTTTTATTGATTTTATCTAAGTTCTAAAAAGGGGACCCATTTCTTGTTAAAATTTTAGATAAAAAAATTGAAATGGGGAGGGTTGTTGTATAGCACAACAGTACTTTGACCACAAAGTCGTTTTCTAAATCATTTTCATGTATTTGGAAAGTTAGAGTGGGAATTGAGTCAAGATTTATGAGTAATGATTCCTATAGATGATTAAGGTGATTATGGAGAATTTTGGGTAGTTCTGGGTAGTTGACTTGGAATTGATCCTAAAAATATGGATCAGGGTTTCTAGCCACGCCCTCTGAATAGGGAAATTTTAGTTGCAACTACACGGAGGAAGTCTTGTGCATTCTAGTGGAGTCATTCAACTGCATGCACAACTTGGCATGCATGTGGCTCGACTATGAGGTCAGGTGAAAATATGTTCCAACTCAAGGTTCGATCATCAGTGAATGTTGTTTGACATCTGGGTGATTAGGTGTCCCTAAGAGGTATTAATTATTTCCTGGTTAGTAGACCCCACCTCCATAACTAGAAATCAGATGTCGGGCTATGTCATAGTAATTGTCAGCTCATGTTTACCCTAGAGAGCTTGTAAAAGAGGGTAAATGTGGGTTGGGGTGTTATAGGGTGGTGTCAGAGTAGTTTCATTCCCTGTAAACATTTATCTGGCACCATTGTTATAGAGTGGTATCAAAGTGAGGTTTATAGTATTGGACCTCGTGGTACATGCAAATGGTTATGGTTATTATGCATGCAATTAATGTTATAGATTTGTATTATTGGTTAATTCATGATATTGAATCCTGATGTTGATATGTCATTGCTATATATATATATATATATATATATATATATATATATATATATATATATATATATATATATATATATAGATAGATATATCATGCTAATATGGAATGACTTGTGCAGATGGGATAACCTCGCATGAGATACATTAAGGTATGATTTTAGTTATTTCTTCTATTTGGTTTATCTAACAAGGTATGTTTGTAGGAAATAGAAGGCCAAAATATGAAGAGAAAAATAGTGGATTACAATTCACATGACTCCCCATACAATCCTCAACTGAAATCAACAGAATGGGAAAAGTTTTTTGAGAAGCAAGGAGATGAATATTCTCCTGTTCTAGAAGACACATTGAGGAGTCTGAGGGAAGAGATAAGAATCTCTAAAGTATATAATAATAGAATGATTAAGGCACATGAAGGGATTGCAAAGGCTCAAGAAGAAAAATTTGAAGTCAATGTAGTGATTCTTCAAAGCCTTTCATACTCACAGAAGTAGGGGCAACTAGGGATTAGTGGTGGAGATAGGTAGGAGGAGAACACTAATGGGGTAGATGGAAGTATGTCTTAGATAAGGTACAAGTTGGAGAGAGATGATACAATGACAAGTGGCAGAATGTTGGATACCTTTAACAAGAAGACTAGTACACATGGGTTTTATTCCAACTCTTATTCTAGGAGACATCATCGTCATCACTAATAGCATCATAGGGGAGTGAGTATTTTCCAAAGGAGTTTAAGAAAACCAAGCCTCCTACTTTTGATGGTGAGTTCAAGAAATTAGAAGATGAAGAAGCATGGCTGCTTGGGATGTGGAAATTCTTTAGATTGCATGATTACTCAAAGAACATGAACTCCAAGCTAGCCACCTTCAGTCTCAAAGGAAAATAAGACATCGAGTGGGAATATATTAAGAATGCTAGAGACATTAGAGAGGAGAAGCTGACTTGGGGTATATTTGAAAATTTCTTCAAGAAGAAGTACCTATCTGAGAGAAATTATGACAAAAAGGCCAAGGATTTTTATAAGCTCAGGATGGGTTCCATGACAGATGAAAAGTGCAAAACTAAATTTATACAATTGTTAAGATATGTACCCTATCTTAGGGATGAGAAAGCAAAGATTCATAGGTTCATCAACAAGTTTCCAATAACATTCAAAGAGAGGATTGAGTTTGATGAGCCTCGGTCATTGGAGGAAGCCATCAGGAAGTTAAAGCATTGTTATGAACAATCAAAACACAAGCCTAAGTTCAAGCGTGACTAGAAGGGTAATGAGAAAACTAAAGTAAAATTGACCAAGTAGCGAGGAAGATCTCAGGATATAGGTGAGAAGGAAAATGAAACCCCTCACAAGATGTTTAATGCAGGGATTCGATTGTCGAATTGAGGCTTTTGTGATCCATATTAATTTATGAGAGATTCTTCAGCGTAAATCACATAGAATATCATTTATCGACACGTTTCGAACCAACTAGTGTGGTTCATCGTCAGGACAAGTTGAAGAAACAGATCGAGCTTAGCATGTTAAATAGTCTGAGTAGAGTCTCCAACGACTAATTCAACCAACGACTAATTTTGACCATGGGACGAGGGTCAAATTATTAATATTATTATTACTATTATTTATTTGTTTATTTATTATTATTATTATTATTATTATTCAATTTTTAATAAATAAAATAATTTTAATTGGTGTTAATGGTTAGTTAGAAAACTAATTCATTTATTTATTTAATAATTAATAATTATAAAGATTATAATAATAAGTTTTTAATAAAAGTTAGTTAGAATTAATAAAAATATAGGAATGAGGTAACTTAAAAAATAAAAATAATTGGAACGAGGTAAAAATAATAATAATAATAATAATAATAATAATAAAAAATAATAATTAAAAAAAAAAAAAAAAATAAAGAAAAAAAAATAAATAAATAAATAGATAGATAAATAAATAAATAAAATAAAAATAAAAATAAATAAATAAATAAATCAATAATAATAATGATAATAATAATAATACGTAACAAGAAAAGATTATCAAGTTAAATAAGTTAACTAATAAAAATCATAATCCTTCAGTTAGGAAGAGAGGGTTGGGATCCAACAACTGCTTATCTTCCATCCATCCTCTCTATTGAGATTGTTCGGTCTGTTCTCAATTTCAAGGGCTTCCCTAAATTTTCGGTGATGGAATTGCGAAACCCTAGGGATAACACTCGCCTCCTCTATGCAGACATGATGATTGATACTCTCTGCATGCTCAGCTAAAGCAGAAGACTTGGTTCTCCTATGCCTGAGGTCAGCTGCATGCTCACTAATCCTTTGACTAATGGAGCGACCAGTCTCACCAATATCGGGTGCCCCACAGGAACAAGGAATAATATAAACCCCTTTCATGTCCTTAGGGTTGATAGGATCCTTCACAGATCTGAGGGATTTACGGATGGTGTTGAGGGGTCTAAAGGTCGAGGGGACATTATGCCTCTTAAGAACCCTAGCAATCTTATCCGTGGTCCCCTGTACATAAGGAAGATGGACACCTGGGACCCGCTCTTTCGGTTCTCTTTTAGCCAATGAATTTTTGATAGCTTTGAGGAAAGCTTTCTGACCTAGGCACTTGCTGTAACCATTCTCAACGAAAACATTAAGGAGGTGGGATTTCTCTTTCTCAAAGCTTTTTTCATCAGAGATCCTAAGGGTTCGACTAGCTAGGGTGTTAAGAACACCCCACTTCTGAGCCGGGAAATGGTGGGAATTGGCATGAAGATACTGCTCCATATGTGTTTTCTTTTGAAACACTTGGTGGGAGAGGGAACCATCACTATTCTTAGAAATAAGAATATCAAGGAATGGGAGGTAACCATTGACTTCCTGTTCTTTGGTGAATTTAATGGTCGACGATTGACAGTTGAGATGATCAAAGAAGAGATTCAATTCCTCTTGGCCATGAGACCAGATGACATTAGTGTCATCTACAAATCTCTTCCAAAGCTTTGGCAGGAAGCGTGCCGAGCTAAGGGCCTTGGATTCAAAATCTTCCATAAAACGATTAGCAACCACAGGGGAAAGGGGGGAGCCCATGGCAACACCATAGGTTTGCTCAAAGAGCTCTCCTTCAAAACTAAAGAAGGTGGAGGTTAGGTACATCTCCACTAACCGAGCAGTATCAGGATCAGTTAGGTGGTTGCCTTAGCCCCTAAGAAGATTCCCGTGGAGGATATTATTTGTGACATAGAGTTCGGGATTAAGGGTTTACCTGATAATATTAAAAACACTATCAGGCAGGATTGTGCAATAATCTTGAGGAAGGCAAAGCCCCCTAAGAGAAACCTTAGCAAGGAGGAATTGGTAGCTCTTACATCCTTAAACCAGAACAATGATATCATTGTTCTGAAAGCCGACAAAGGTGGGGCTGCTGTCATTCTCAACAAAGTCGATTACCGCAGTAAGATGTTGGATCATCTTTATAACAATGGAAGCTATAAAAAGCTTCCCAAAAACCCTTTAAAGAAGATTTCTAAGAATGTGGCGCTTGCCATTAAATCCTGTAAATCTTTGTGTGACTTGCACCATAAACTCATTGAGAGCAGTCCCATAACTCCGAGGATTTATGGACTTCCTAAGATCCACAAAGAAGGAGCTCCCCTTAGGCCCATCGTCAACGCCATTGGTGGGCCTACCTATCTTCTTCCTAAGTTCCTTGCCGTCAAGCTTAAGCCCCTAGTTGGCCGTACAGAGTCCTTCGTCAAAGACTCTGCTTCCTTTATTAAGGAGCTCAAGGATGTTAAGCTTGACCCTGAGGAAATCCTTGTTAGTTTTGATGTTGTTTCCCTGTACACTTACATCCCTATAAATGAGGCTATGGAGGTGGTCAACCGCCTAACTGATCCTGATACTGCTCGGTTAGTGGAGATCTGCCTAACCTCCACCTTCTTTAGTTTTGAAGGAGAGTTCTTTGAGCAAACCTGTGGTGTTGCCATGGGCTCCCCCCTTTCCCCTGTGGTTGCTAATCTTTTTATGGAAGATTTTGAATCCAAGGCCCTTAGCTCGGCACGCTTCCTGCCAAAGCTTTGGAAGAGATTTGTAGATGACACTAATGTCATCTGGTCTCATGGCCAAGAGGAATTGGATCTCTTCTTTGATCATCTCAACTGTCAATCGTCGGCCATTAAGTTCACCAAAGAACAGGAAGTCAATGGTTGCCTCCCATTCCTTGATATTCTTATTTCTAAGAATAGTGATGGTTCCCTCTCCCACCAAGTGTTTCGAAAGAAAACACATACGGAGCAGTATCTTCATGCCAATTCCCACCATTTCCCGGCTCAGAAGTTGGGTGTTCTTAACACCCTAGCTACTCGAGCCCTTAGGATCTCTGATGAAAAAAGCTTTGAGAAAGAGAAATCCCACCTCCTTAATGTTTTCGTTGAGAATGGTTACAGCAAGTACCTGGGTCAGAAAGCTTTCCTCAAAGCTGCCAAAAATTCATTGGCTAAAAGAGAACCGAAAGAGCAGGTCCTAGGTGTCCATCTTCCTTATGTACAGGGGACCACGGATAAGATTGATAGGGTTCTTAAGAGGCATAATGTCCCCTTGACCTTTAGACCCCTCAACACCATCCGTAAATCCCTCAGATCTGTGAAGGATCCTATCAACCCTAAGGACATGAAAGGGGTTTATATTATTCCTTGTTCCTGTGGGGCACCCTATATTGGTGAGACTGGTCGCTCCATTAGTCAAAGGATTAGTGAGCATGCAGCTGACCTCAGGCATAGGAGAACCAAGTCTTCCACTTTAGCTGAGCATGCAGAGAGTACCAATCATCATGTCTGCATAGAGGAGGCGAGTGTTATCGCTAGGGTTTCGCAATTCCATCACCGAAAATTTAGGGAAGCCCTTGAAATTGAGAAAAGACCGAACAATCTCAATAGAGAGGACGGATGGAAGATAAGCAGCTGTTGGATCCCAGCCCTCTCTTCCTAACTTAAGGATTATGCTTTTTATTAGTTAACTTATTTAACTTGATAATGTTTTCTTGTTATGTATTATTATTATTATTATCATTATTATTATTGATTTATTTATTTATTTATTTTTATTTTATTTATTTATTTATCTATTTATTTATTTTTTTCTTTATTTCTTTATTTATTTATATTTTAATTATTATTATTATAGTTATTATTATTTATTATTTATTATTATTATTTATTTATTTATTTATTATTATTATTATTATTATTATTATTATGGTTATGGTTATTTGTTACGTTCTAATTAATTAACTAATTTATTTTTATTTTTATTTATTTATTTATTTTAGTACCTTTTATAACCAGCTTCTTTAATTTACATACATTAATATTTATTTATGTATTTTTATTTATTTTTTTATTTATTTTTTATTTTTTTACCTCGTTCCAATTATTTTTATTTTTTAAGTTACCTCATTCCTATATTTTTATTAATTCTAACTAACTTTTATCAACAACCTATTATTATAATCTTTATAATTATTAATTATTAAATAAATGAATGAATTAGTTTTCTAACTAACCATTAACACCAATTAAAATTATTTTATTTATTAAAAATTGAATAATAATAATAATAATAGTAATAATAATAAATAAATAATAGTAATAATAATATTAATAATTTGACCCTCGTCCCATGGTCAAAACTAGCCGTTGGTCGAATTAGCCGTTGGAGGCTCTGCTCAAACTATTTAACATGCTAAGCTCGATCTGTTTCTTCAACTTGTCCTGACGATGAACCACACTAGTTGGTTCGGAACGCGTCGACAAATGATATTCTATGTGATTTACGCTGAAGAATCTCTCATAAAATGTTTAATGCAACTGATAAGGGAAATGGGTCTTAGCTTGAAGAGTAGCAGAATAAAGGAAATTATAGGGAAAGTGTTGGATTTATGGTAAGACCATTATAAAAAGGATCTTATGTTGTACCAGGGTGGCAAGTCACATATCTATAGTGCTCAGAGGTGCATACAGCTAGGGATGTTGGTCACAGAATTCCTCGGATCTATGCAACACTTGATAACATGTAGGAAAACCATCAAACATCTATTATTGAGATGGAAGGTAAGCTTTGTGATCAAGTTGTTTCCATTTTGATTGATCTTGGATCTAATTATAGCTATGTTAGTCTTGACCTAGTGGATTGATGTCGTTTGAATAAATAAGTGCATGTAGAATCTTGGTTGTTGTAGTTGGTGACATAGACCAAGAGAAGAGTTCATCATTGGGTGAAATCTTGTGCACTTGAGCTGAATGGAATGCTTATAACAACACACTTGAATGTGCTTCATTTGGGTTCATATATCATTATTTTGGGCATGGACTAGTTGTTCATTCATAGGACCAAGGTATATTTCTATGATAAGTCCATTGAGTGCTTGGATGATGATGGAGAAAAGACAGTCTTTTAGAGAAACAAGAATCCTATATTACTGAGTCTGGTTACAACTATGCAAGCTAACTGCAACTATAGAAAATGGTGTGTATTCATTAGGGGAATTTTGAAGTCTAAAATGGGCCTCCTAAGAGAAATGTACAACCAAAATAAAATTTATAAGAACTAATAGGATTCAAGATCATGATGCCAACCATGGGGGATGATTCACCATTTTTGGAGTAAAAAGGTAAAAAGATTAAAAGAAAATAAAAAAATCAACTCATATTATCAACTTATCTCCCTAAGTTTTTACCAAATTTCGAGTGAGCGTGCTCATTGGATGCAAAGTTTAATTCCTCATCCAAATAGTACCCATGTTGCATACTTCCAATGGGCCCTACTACATGAAAAATGATAAACACATTCAAAAAATGATTGCAATCACATTTTTCATGTATTTCTCATCTTTTGTGTAGTAGGGTCCATCAGAAGTATGCAACATGGGTACTCCTTGGATGAGGAATCAAATTTTGCATCAAATTATTGTTTCCGATCAAAGTTTGAGTAAACCCATAGGGGGACAACTTGAAAATACGAGTTGAAAATATAGTTTTTTCTTTTTTTCCCTCTAAAATTTGATGATGTAATCTAATATTATTTTATTACTTCCACTACTATTTTGTAATTTACTAAGGAGGCCCATTTTAGACCTCAAAATTCCCCTAATGTGTTTGCAGTTCATGTTTCTAGTGAAAAAGGGAAGGATGTTGGTGATGATAAAGTCCTAAGGAAGTATATTGTTTTGCAGTAGTTTCAAAATGTGTTTCTGATAGAGACTTTAGAGTTTCCTCCCCATAGAGAGGTGGATTTCTCTATTGAGTTGATACCATGAGCAGCACCAACATCTAAGGCATAGTACCAGATGAGTACTCTGGAGTTGGTGGAATATAAGTTGTAGCTTAAAGAGATGCTTCATAAGGGATACATAAGGCCAAGTGTTTCTCCTTGAGGTGCGGCAATGTTGTTTGTAAAGAAGAAAGATGGTATTCTCAGATTGTACATTGATTATAGGCAGTTGATCAACTAAAGGGAGCAACAATATTTTCAAAGATAGATATGGGATCAAGATATAAAATAGTAGTCAGAATAAATATTAGTCTTTTCTATTATTTGGTAAATTTATAAAATATTACCTATGATTTCATAGGGATCAAGTCTTAGTGTTAGTTTGAGAGGCCAATAAAATCAAGTTGTCAATTGTTTAAAAAGGTTCTAGGTTTAATAAGTTTAGGGAAATGTGTAATCCAAAGTCATGAGTGAAATATAGTAGAGGATCATTATTCTCTCACCATTGAGACAAAATAATGGTGTCATTTCAGTTATTTTTGTTTTCAAATCAAGTATTTGCTATGAAACCACCCTTTAGTACAACGAGTATGAGATCTTCCTTTGTTTTGCTTTCATGGTTCGAACTTCAAATTGTAATTATTGTTCTTGAAGGCGGGTTTTATTCATCTTCGAAGTTCAAAAACTTGTTTTGGCGTCCAAGAATCTGGTCATTTACTCCTTGTTTTACCAAAATCGTTCTTAACATCAGTTGGAACTTGTTGCACTAATTCTGCAGGGGAGTTGTTTCACTCAGGGACATTCACTACGCTTTTGCAAAATTGGAGGCTTTCTTGTGCCACGATCACTCTCAAGTTTCAAAACTCCCTTCTCTAAGATAATTCATGTTTTGTGATGTAAATTTCATCTTTAGTAATCAAGAATAATTCCAAGTAGAGCTCGCATCCCTCATAAACTTGAATGTGTTGCGCTTTCTCGCTGTGCCTATGCATTTGAAATTCCATTGTAGATAAAAAAACAAACTATTGAATTTGGGTCTGAGAGTTCACTTTTGTTGTTTGAATTTGTTAATTCATGGATATTCATTCAAAGTTTGCCATAAGCCCTAATATAAAACCTTAATTCCATAACTGCTACACTATTGTCTGCTAAATTGTTAAGCATTATAATTGCATTGAGAAACCCTAGAATTCATCCTTTGTTTTGAGTCATGGTAATACTAGACAAAAATAATCATAGAGGGGGAAACATAGTAAGGTTTGAGCCTCAATATCTTGCCTTGAAAAACTCAAATCCAACAATTAGGGTTACATTTGAGTAGATTGGTTGCATCATATTTTGTGAAAAGGTACAGGGTTACAGTGTTCAACTGACCAAATAGTTTTCTTTCAAATTCACCGGGGTAGATGTTAAGGTTGGAGAATTGATTTTTCTAGTATTAAAGGCTACCATTTCAACTACTATAGAAATCCCTCTACAAGGAAAACAATGGTTCAAGGCCATGCTTTTAGACATAGTCAACTACAAGGATTTCTTAAAGCCAAAGTACAAAAACAAGGAATATGGAGCTATTATGGCAAGGGAATATTTGCTTGAACCCTATAGAAAACTACTTAAGGTCATCCAACGATATTTCTCTTGTGAAGCCATATTTGGGAGAGTTTATCAGTACCATTTCAAGCCTTTGTGCATTTAACACGTAAAATCCCTTTGAATCTACCTTTCTACCTGTTCAGAAGAATTGATAAGATGGTAGATAGGGTTCAAGGTAAGAAAAGTCAAGTAGAGCCCAGTCTCTTTCATTTCTCTTTGACCAAATTCTTAGTAGTTGAGGAGCTGAAAAATAAAATACAGTCATGGAAAGAATTCTTGGATTCATCCAAGTTGACATCTTCTTTTCCAACTAGCCCCTGGATTAAAAAGGATACACCTCCATATGTGGAAAATGATGTTCAATCAATAATTGAGAGCTAACTAAAAGGGCCACCAACTTCAATTGACCCGTCATACAAGAAAAAGGGTAAAAAACTTCATGTTTCTCCTCAGGTGGTGGAGATTCCTAAGAAACCCCTCATAAGAGTTGCTGTGAAGAATATGCCAATGGATCAAACACCTGAAAATCTAGTTGAAGTTTTAGATACCATACCAGAGGATGTTGATTCAAATGGCAAGGATAAGGAGATTTTAGAAATACAAGAAAAGTTGAAAAGGGCCCATTTAGTCATTTCTTAGCTATAACATGATAACAAGAAGTTGAAGAAGAGCATTTTGGAGAGGCCACCTAATACTGATGAAGTAGAACCATTGATGAAGACAAATCCATCTTCCACTAAGTCTATAGGTAAAGAAAATGCAACAACATAGAACATTCAGAAGTTAGAGACTTCATTAGCAAGAATTCTTGTAACTAGGTCTTCAGCCAGGAAGTTGCAGCTACAAAAACAAAGTGAGATGAAAGAAAAGTCAATGAAAGAAAAGAAGAAGGTTGAGGTGTATGAATGGAAACACACTTTCCATAGGATGAGGAAGAATTTGAAGAAATTTCAAAATGAAATCACTAGGCTGAGAAAACGGGATGAAAGGGCTAAACAAAATATACATGAGCACTTGAACATATGTCATCCAACATTTTTTCTGGAAAGTTATATATTGAAGGGAACTTTGACCCTACACAGAAGACTCAAGAACATTTGCACAAAAAATATCACTTTGAAGAAGGAGTTGAGGACTACAAAGAAATAGTTATAGGAGGCATTGCAGGAAAACCATAAAGAAGAAAGAGGAAATATGGACTTGTTGGCTAAGGCAGAAAACGTTTGAGTTTGCATAGGAAATTAGCAAAAAAATTATTTTTTTCTTTTTTTTTGAATTACATTAGCCTATATAATCACATCCTCTATAGTTTTCAGATTTTTTTTGTAAAAAGGCAGCGGATAGAGTAATGCAACGAAGTTGTTGTGCTATTATCAAAAGATTAAAATTTGATGAGAAGATCAAGGTTTTGGTACCATTTCCTATGTATTGAGTCTTAAGGAGGTTTTAAATATTGCTAGTACCATCAAAAACTAATTTTCCTTATCCAAAGACCCCGACATTCAGTCAAATATATGTAGGTAGAAATTCACTACACTCAGGTGCTGTGATTTTGCTATAGATGATTATTTTGATGGGTGGAAGTATACAATTTATATAGGTGCTTTGCAATGGTTTTCTGATGATTTAGGAGTTATTTTGTACTTTTTGGGCACATCAAGAAGTACAAGGCATTATTGGAAGCTTTAAAACCATCAACTCGCTGCACTTTTTGTCATGCTTTCTGCTGAAGAAGGGAGTAACGTAGCGAATGCACTGTGCTTCCACACAATCAATAGTTTGACCATGAAATTCGTATCTAAACTTCATGTAATTGTTAGAAAATTATATATTACGGAGCAATGGAACACATAAAATATTGCAGAAATATAAACACAGAAAACGCACAAAACAAGAGAGACACAGATATACGTGGTTCACCCAGTTTGGGCTACGTCCACCCCGAACAGCTAGTCCTTCCTTTCTATTATCAAACAAAATGAAGAGACACAACCTACAGCAAATCCGCTATAATATCCTCTGTTTTCTCTCACAGTCTCACCTTTCTATTTCTCGCTCACAGAATACACATCTATCGCACAACCTCAAATACAATACCCTCATACAAAGAGAGGGGTTGCCTTCTAGGGCAAAAAACCCTAAATTAAACATAAGTTCTACCGTCAGATCATCCGCCTAATGAACGGCCCAGATTGACTAGAAATTACTATACTTTTACAAGGCAATTTTACAGCTGTTTTTAGCTTCAGGGGCACTGCCCCTGAAACCCCTCGCTAGGGGGGGCTCCCAAAGGTCGCAGCCGCCCCCCCCCTGGACCCCCCCTGCAGTGAACATTTTACAGGCAGCATTGCCGCCCTCATTTCGAACTGGGGTCCTATGTGGCGATACATTTGAATATAGAAGATAATCAGGCTCCACACCCAACAATCTCCCACTTGGAGACTGATTGTAGCAACTCCACCGCTGCTCCATTTGTTGGACAATGACTCCTCTTTGGACCTGGCTATTTCTCATCTTCATCGTCATCCTTGAAGACCAACTGAAACTGAGCATATTCTCAGTTTCTCCCTGGTTACAACTTTTGTTAGCATATCTGCAGGATTCTGGCTAGTGTGTATCTTTTCTAGCTTCAACTCTCCATCTTCCAACACTGATCGTATGAAATGGTACTTGATCTGTATGTGTTTAGTCCTGGAATGAAATGCTGAGTTCTTTGCAAGATGAATGGCACTTTGGCTATCACTGTATAACGTGCCCATATCATGCTCCTTACCCAATTCACCCGTAAACCTTTGTAACCAAATCATTTCTTTACTAGCCTCTGTAGTAGCAACATACTCTGCTTCTGTTGTTGAAAGTGCAATAACACTTTGGATTTTTGAAACCCAACTGACAGCTGTTCCTCCAACAGTGAATACATATCCTGTAGTGCTCCTCCTGTTATCTCTGTCACCTGCCATATCTGCATCAACATATCCTTGTAGGGAGATGTTTGAACCACCAAAGCATAATGCTTGATTTGTGGTACCTTTCAAATATCTGAGAATCCATTTCACTGCCATCCAATCTTCCTTTCCTGGATTGTTCATGTACCTACTTACAACTCCCACTGCATGTGCAATATCAGGCCTTATGCAGACCATTGCATACATTAAGCTTCCAACTGCTGATGCATATGGAACTTTAGACATATAATCCATGTCTTCTTGGGTCTTTGGGCACATTTCCTTGCTAAGTTTGAAATGGCTAGCAAAAGGTGTACTAACTGGTTTTGCATTGTGCATGTTAAATCTTTTCAACACCTTTTGAATGTACTCATTCTGAGACAATGTTAATTTATGATTTTTCCTGTCTCTAGTTATTCTCATACCAAGGATTTGTTTTGCAGCTCCCAAATCCTTCATTGCAAATGAATTTGCCAATTTTCTTTTGAGCACATTTATTTCCTGCATGTTAGATCCTGCAACAAGCATGTCATCTACATACAATAACAATATAATATAGCTGCCATCATTTTGCTTTTTCAAATAAACACAATGATCAGAGTGACATCTAGTATAACCTTGTTCAGACATAAACTTGTCAAATTTTAGATACCACTGCCTTGGAGCCTGTTTTAAGCCATACAAGCTCTTCTTCAACCTGCACACTAGTTTCTCCTTCCCTTTCACCACATATCCTTGTGGCTGCTGCATATATATCTCTTCCTCCAAATCCCCATGGAGAAAGGTTGTCTTTACATCTAACTGCTCAAGATTCAAATCTTCAGCTACTACAAGACTTAAAAATAGTTCTGATTGAAGTCATTTTAACAACATGAGAAAATATTTCATCAAAATCAATACCTTTCTTCAGTGCAAACCCCTTCACCACAAGTCTAGCTTTATACCTCTGTTTTCCTCCATCTTCTTCCTTCAGCCTATAAACCCATTTATTCTTCAATGTAGTTTTTCCTACAAACAACCTGACTAAATCCCAAGTCTGGTTATGCATTAAGGAGTCCATCTCTTCTTCCATGGCTACCTCCCACTTCTTCCTGCTTTCAACTTGCATTGCTTCTTCATAACATTCGGGTTCACCAGAATCAGTCAATAATAAATAATATAGTGAAGGAGAGTATCGTTCAGGGGGTCTACTTATCCTGGTAGATCTTCTAACACCACTTTCAGGTGTTTGGGGTGCCTATTGTTGTTGTGGTGGTTGTTGTTGTTGTGGTTGTTGATTATTATTATTTTCAGGCACCTTTCCTTTTTCAGTGATTTCATCAAGAACTGTGTATTCCTTGTTTTCCTTTTCATGTTTCTTTTCCTGCAACTGATTCTTATACAAGACCTTTTCATTGAATATTACATCTCTGCTCCTAATGATTTTGTGATTTTCGTAATCATATAAGCCATAACCAAAATCATTAACACCATATCCAATAAAGGTACATTTCTTTGACTTTGCCTCAAGCTTTGTTCTATTTTCTTTATCAATATGGACAAAGGCCTCACAACCAAAAGGCTTTAAAATAGAGTAGTTTACCTTTTTACATGTCCATGCTTCCTCTGGAACACCACCATCCAAGGAACTTGAAGGCCCTCTTTTTATTAGATAAACAGCAGTATCTACAGCATCTGCCCAAAACTGTAAAGGCAATCCTGCATGCAATCTCATGCACCTTGCACGCTCCATGATTGTTTTGTTCATCCTTTCTGACACACCATTTTCTTGTGGTGTTCTTGGAACTGTCTTCTCTCTCCGAATTCCATGCACTGAACAATACCTATCAAACTCTTTACTGCAATATTCACCTCCATTGTCTGATCTAATACACTTCAATTTCTTTCCTGTCTCAATCTCAACCAAAGCTTTCCATTTCTTGAAAGTATCAAATACATCATATTTATTCTTAATACAATAAATCCAAGTTTTTCTAGTTGCATCATCAATAAAAGTAACATAATAATGAGAGCCACCGAGAGATGATACCTGAGCAGGTCCCCATACATCTGTATGCACAAGCTCTAGTTTTTCATTCTTCTTTTCTTTCCCAACTTTGAGAAATATGACTCTCTTCTGTTTTCCATAAATGCAATTCTCACAGAAGTCCAAATCAACATTCTTCAAACCCGGCAACAAATTCCTTGAGTGAAGAATCTTCATCCCCTTTTCACTCATGTGTCCGAGCCTATGATGCCATAATGCTGCATCTGCTCCTTTGGAAGTTAAAGCATTAACAGAGTTAGAAATACCATTGCATAAATACAATGTACCAACCTTTTCGCCTTTTGCTATTACCAGGGCTCCTTTGGTGACCTTCCAAGCTTTATCTGTGAAAGTTGTCACACAACCTTCACCGCCTAACTGCCCTATTGAAATCAGATTTTTCTTTAGATCTGGAACATGCCTTACCTCCTTTAATAGCCATTGGTTTCCATTCTGCTGTTTTACAAGAACCTTACCCATTCCAACGATTTTACAGGGTTTATCATCACCCAGACGAACTTGTCCAAAATCTCCTTGAACATAGTCATGAAAGTATTTCTTATCAGGTGTGGCATGGAATGAAGCCCCTGAATCTACCACCCAGGAATCAGTAATATTTTCGAAAGAAAGAATCAAAGCATCTTGTAACACCTCACCTATCACATTTGCTTCATGATTGTTTTCTTATTGTGCATCTCCTTCTTTTCCCTTCCGAGATCTACAGTCTTTCTTTAGGTGTCCTTTCTTTCCACATTTCCAGCACACTATCCCCGATCTGGACTTGGATCTGCCTTTCCTCGATTTACTGCGATATCCTGAGCTCTTTCCTCTTTCCATTTTTCTTCCTCTAGAATCTGCACTCAAAGCATTTCCCGATGTCTCACCAAAGCATTTCCGTCGCATTTCCTCGCTAAGGATAGCACCGACAACATCATCAAACTTTAAAGTACTAGATCCAGAAACGGAGTTACTAATGGCCATTACCAGACCATTCCAACTTTTTGGTAATGAGCACAAGAATAACAGAGCTCTAACTTCATCATCAAAGTTTACCCCTATAGAACTTAACTGACTTGTAACTGTATTAAAATCATTTAAATGGTTTGCAACAGATCCACCTTCCAACATATTCATATTAAATAACCGTTTCATAAGAAATACCTTGTTTGAGGCCGAGGGTTTTTCATATAGTTTCGACAACGTCTGCATCAAAACCTCTATCGTGGTTTCCTTCGAAATGTTGAAGGCAACTAACGCAGCAAGGCACAACCGCATTGTTCCGAGTGCCTGTCTATCGAGAAGGTTCCATTCTTCGTCTTTCATACCCGTCGGCATCTTTGTTTTTCCACCCAATGGTAGGTGTAGATCTTTCTGATACAGATAATCTTCCATCTGCATCTTCCACAGCGAGAAGTTTTGGCCGTTAAATTTCTCGACCCTAAACTTACCATCTTCTGCCATTGCTCCCACTCAAACCAGGAACCCTTCTTTCCTACGAGTTTATCAGCCAAATAGACCTTCGGCTCTGATACCAGTTGTTAGAAAATTATATATTACGGAGCAATGGAACACATAAAATATTGCAGAAATATAAACACAGAAAACGCACAAAACAAGAGAGACACAGATATACGTGGTTCACCCAGTTTGGGCTACGTCCACCCCGAACAGCCAGTCCTTCCTTTCTATTATCCAGCAAAATGAAGAGACACAACCTACAGCAAATCCGCTGTAATATCCTCTGTTTTCTCTCACAGTCTCACCTTTCTATTTCTCGCTCACAGAATACACATCTATCGCACAGCCTCAAATACAATACCCTCATACAAAGAGAGGGGTTGCCTTCTAGGGAAAAAAACCCTAAACTAAACATAAGTTCTACCGTCAGATCATCCGCCTAATGAACGGCCCAGATTGACTAGAAATTACTATACTTTTACAAGGCAATTTTACAGTTGTTTTTAGCTTTGAGAGCGCTGCCCCCGAAACCCCCCGCCAGGGGGGGGCTCCCAAAGGTCGCAGCCGCCCCCCCCCTGGACCCCCCCTACAGCGAATATTTTACGGGCGGCGTTGCCGCCCTCATTTTGAGCTGGGGTCCTATGTGGCGATACATTTGAATATAGAAGATAATCAGGCTCCACACCCAATAGTAATTTAATCCCATGGTTATGATAAATGTATTGAGGTGTTTGGTAGGTTCGAGCCTCATTTTTATGTATGTATTCAATGTAATTTGTTTAAGAATTTCTTAGTCGAAACAATTTCCTAGTTTTTAGAGAGTAGTTCTATATTCGTTGTTGAAGGAAGAAACTTAATCTTTTTGGGGAATTCAGTTCCTAAATGAAGGAAACAATTGCTTTGTATGTATATGTGATATATTTTTTATTATGAAATGTTTGGTCAGGGTTAGGGAAAGAAAACACTATGCATTGTACTTTTCCATTTAAAAGTTTTCAATTAACGATAAAAGCAGAGGTCTTGTTTTTTTCATGGATTCATGTGTCAATTTCTGATGGTGATGTTTTCTCCTGTGTATGTGAGTTTCTATCTTGTTACAATCATGCTTTAAATGATATGTCTTCATGTTTCGTTAAGGATAGTTTGTTTTAGAATTCACTTTTTAAGTGCTTTGTTATGGCTTATTGAACATTTTAGTGGTTTTCTTCCATTGTGACATCTAAAATTCATCATCAGCTAGATGATTAGATGTTGTCAATTCCACTACTCCTCTACTCAACCCTACACAATGAAATTTGATAAAAAATTCTAGAAGGATTTCCTACCCTACCCTTGTCTAAGGATTCCTCGGTTTCCCCATCATATCACTAAGAATAATTAACTCCATATGACTCCATGCCCATCAGATTTTCCCTCTCCCTTTCCATCAAACTTTTAAATATATTCCTCTCTAATCTTAATACCTAGCCTAAGACCTAAGAATGGAGATTCATATAGAGAGAGCCCTCTTTGAAGTTGGAAGGGATAGATTCCAGTTTTAAAGTTCTTTGAGGTTACCTTTGGGTTCCTCTCCTCAACCTAGATGAATTACAAAGTGCTAACAAGGTGTGCATCAAAGAAGAAGACATCTACAAGACTGCATTTCATACAAGATATGGGAACTATGAGTATGAGATGGTTCCCTTTTGTCTTAGCAATGCTCAAACCATTTTCATGTGTTTGGTGAATAGTGTGTTGTGCCCTTTTATGGACAAGTTTGTGATAGTATCTGTTGATGATATATTTTTATATTCAAATAATGAGGAGGATCATGTTGTGGACTTGGCAACAGTGTTGAGATTTTCGAGGGAGAATAAGTTATATGCCATGCTTAGCAAGTGTAGTTTCTTTTAGTCCCAAAGTTGTTACTTGGGACATGTTGTTTCTGAGGAAGGGAAAGAAGTGGACCTGGAAAATATTAAGGCTATCATGGAGTGGCCAAATCCGAAGAATGTGGATGAGGTCAGATCATTCATAGGACTAGTAGGCTACTACAGGAAGTTCAACAATAAATTCTCCAAGATTGGCTCTCCTATCACATCTTTGGAGAGGAAAGGGAAGAAGTTTGAATGGATTGGCAAATGTGCAACTAGTTTTGAGCAATTAAAGCCTTTTCTTACCATTGCTCCACCCTTGAAGATTGCAAATATTGATAAGAATTTTTTGGTTTGTACAGATGCATCTAAGGAAGGACTTGGTGGAGTCCTAATGTAGGAAGGGTAGATTGTTTTCTATGAGTCAAGGAAGTTGAATGAGCATGAGAAGGACTATGTGACTCATGATATTGAGCTGGGAGCGAGAATTCATGCGTTAAATATGTGGATACATTATCTCCTTAGTAGGAGGTTTTTCTTGAAGAGTGATCAGAGTGGACTGAGGTATTCATTTGACCAGCTCAATTTGAATGCAAGCCAATCTAGATGGTTGAATACTCTCAGTTAGTTTAATTTTGAGATTAGGTACATCAAGGGAAACGAGAACGGGGTTGTGGATGCTCTTAGTATGAGAGTGTAGGTGAATCATATTTTAGCTATGAGCTCTTATGGGACAACTTTATAAGTGTAGATATTACGGGCAAGGAAACATGATGAGAAGTGTCGGCAGTTGAAGTAGAATTGCAGTAGCAAGGTGAAGGTAATAGGTATGAGGAGTATCACCTCACAACATATGGCCTATTCAGATTCAAGAGAAAGATTTATGTGCTAGATAGCAACGGGTTGAAGAAACTTATTTTGAGAGAATTTCATGTCAAGCCATATATAGGCCACCCATGATACCATAATACTTTGATAGTTGTTAAAAATATCTAATATTGGTCAAATTTGAAGAAAAAGGTGGCTTAGTTTGTTCCCAAGTGTTTGGAATGTCAACAGGTGAAAGTTGAATGTAAGCATCCAATTCGTTTGTTGTAGCCTATTATGATTTCATAATGGAAATGGGAGGTCATTTCCATGGAATTCATTACAAGATTACCAAGGACATCAAGGTAGCATGACTCCATCATGTTTGTGGTTGATAGGTTGAGCAAGGTAGCTCAATTCATTGTGCTAAAGTCTACTAATTCAACTAGTGAAGTAGCTTAGATATCAATTAAGGAGATATTGAGATTGCACAGAGTTACCAAGAAGATTATATCAGATAGAGATGCCAAGTTTGCTTCCAAATTTTGGAAGGAGTTCTTTGTAGGATTGGGGATAGAGTTAGCCTTCAGTATAGCTTATCATCCATAGATATATGGATAGATAGAGAGGGTTAACAAGATTCTCGAGGATATATTGAGGAAGCATGCCATGCATTAGCACAGGAAATGTGAGAACTATCTTCCATAGGTATAATTTTCTTATAATAATGGGTATCAATAATCCTTGAAGATGAGTCCATTTGAGTCTCTTTACTAGTGGAGTTGTGGTACTCCCATAAGCTAGAGTGATCGAGTGAAGAGGGTATTGAATGGACCAGATATGTTGGTGGAGATGGAGTAGGAGATGCAGGTTATTAAAAGGAATTTAAAAGAAACACAGAACAAGAAGAAGATATATGTTGATCAACATAGATCATTCAAGGAGTTTTAGGTTATGGATCACATGTACTTGTGCATCAATGTTGGCATTTTGGCACAGGTGTGGTGCTCCGGTACAAGTGTTGTCCTTGATGGTAACTCTCTTTGATGACAGATCTCAGTCCAGGCTACAAGAATGAAGAGAAATTTCATATACGCAGGTTCGTTAAGCCCAAGTTGCGTATACACGCTGGTACACTGTATACTAAGTCGCGGATACGCAAGTTTTCTATATACGAAGTCGCGTATACATGCAGTTTTATGAACAGAAAAGAGCGTACATGTCGAGAAGCTTCCCTTTGGTCCGTGGTAGTTAGTCCTCGGTACTTGAGCCTATGTTGTTGGACCAAGGTATCTCGACAGTCGTGTTGATCCCGAGTTTTGAAGTTGATGGTATTGTATTACTATGGTTTTGGCTCGTGGTATTGAGGAGGGCCTAATGCTATATAAGGAGAAGAAGATCATTAGGCTAGTGAATTGAAAAGTCTTGAATATCTAATGAAGAAAGAGATCTAGTATGCAGGTTCTGGGTTGATGCTACATTGCTGGATCTGAGCTAAGGAGAGATCACATCGGTTGATGAAAGGATAGATCGGGATCAAATTGTTTAAAATGAACTATCGGTATATGGTTGATTATGCATATTTTTAGATCTGCATACTGACACAATGTTATGTTCTGAGTATGACTGATGACTGGTACAGCTGCAAGTTATGAGAAATTATTTTTAGATCTGTACGCAGGTTGGCTTCGGTAAAAGCGCGTGTATACGCGGGTTTGTTTCATTGAAATAGTGTGTATCTTTTGAAGCTTGATTTTTGGGTTGCAGTTGGGTCTGTCTGTTATTGCAGGGTTCTGTAGTCTGCTCTGTGTTCTGGTGACTGGGTGTTGACAGAGTTTCAGTGGTTCAGTGATTCAAAGTTTGATGATGCTAGTTGTTTTGTGCTTCTATGATTTGCTATGAAAAGTGAATGAATCGTGGTATTTAGATTGAAATGTTGTACTTCAGGAGTATCCAGTATGAAAATTGATGAAAAGTGGTACCTGAAGGAAAGAAGATTGTAGGCCAGCACCTATGTACTAGTATCTTAGCTAGTACAAGAACAAAAGGGGGTTGGAGCTCCCTTCCAGGAGAGTTTGGAAAACGAGAGAAGGTTGTAGCCTTCTGCAGGTTGTAGCCTGCGTACTGGTATAAGGCTGCACCAGTACAAAAGATTGTAAACTGAAGTTTCTTATTAAAGAAAGATAGAGACGACTTGCAGCAGGTGATTTTCACCCACATTGGGTTTCCACCTTATATCATGGTGTTCATGTGTGTGGCTTTTGTGTGATGATCTGTTCTGTTATACTGCATCTGTTTATCTTTAATATGGTTAATAATGTCCTGATGCCTTTACAGAAGAGAAACTAACTGAATCATAAGTTTTCTGGTTATACGCTGGTTTCTTTAGACACAGTAGCGTGTACACGCTGGTTCACTTAACTGAAGTAGCGTATATGTTTCTGAGTATTGAAAAGTTTTATTGATCTGATAATACTGATTCACCCCCCCTCTCAGTATTATTTCCAACAATTGGTATCAGAGGAGGTCCTTCAGAGAAGCTTGATCGCTTGAAGGTAGATCGTTCATCATGAGAAACTACGAGAGAGAAGCATCAATTAGGCCACCGGTTTTTGATGGGACAAACTTCAATTATTGGAAGGTAAGAGTTACTGCCTATCTTCAATCTCTTGGTACAGAAGTTTGGGACATTGTAGAGACAGGCTACGCTTTTCCTTCAGCTACTCCTACAGATGCAGCCGAGAAAAAAAAGTATGAAACAAATGCAAAAGCAGTCAGTACCCTATTAGGATGTATATCCCAATCGGAATTCATGAAGGTAATGCACTATAAATCCGCAAAAGAAATATGGGACAAAATTGTCACGATCTATGAAGGAGACGAACAGGTAAAGCGTGCTAAACTTCAAACTCTCAGGATTAAGTATGAGACTCTCAGAATGTATAATGATGAAAGTGTGGCTAACTATTTCCTTAGGGTAGATGAGATTGTTAATTGCATGAAGAACTTGGGTGAAGAAATAAAAGAGGCTATTGTGGTTGAAAAGGTTCTAAGATCATTGTCCCCCAAATTTGAATCTAAAGTGTCTGCAATAGAAGAAAAAGAAAATCTACGAATTCTTACTATGTCTCAGCTTCACGGAATTCTAACTGCTTATGAAATGAGAAAAGGAGGTCCATCAGACAGAAGAGAAGCTGCTTTCAAGGCTTCGGGAAAAGAAGATTATTATGAAGCAAGTCACGTGCCAGAAGATGAAGAAGAAGAATCAAATTTTGTCAGAAATCTTCAAAGGGGTTCTGGAAGGTTCAGAGGTAAGTTACCTTTTAAATGCTTTGCTTGTGGAAGAGTAGGTCATTATGCTGCCAAATGTCCTCACAAAGATAAGAATGACAAGGGAAAGGAACTTGTTAAATGGAACAAGAAACAGAATGAAAAGAAGAAAAGCTATTACAATCATGAAGATAGTGATGGTCTTTCAAATAGTGACGAAGATGAACAGGGTTATAGATATAAACTTTTAATGGCTTTTGAAGATGATGACTACATGGATGCTATAGATGTAGAAGGCTTTTATGAAGAAATGAATAATCTCAAAGTTTGCTTAGAAGAGAAAAGTGCTATTATTGATTCTCTACAATGTCAACTGGCAGAAAAGGAAAAACATCTTGAAAAATTGGAATGTGAGATTGTTTGTCTTAGAAAGGAGATTGAGAAAACAAAAGCAATTAATCTTAAATTTGTTAAAGGATCTGAAACCTTGGATGAGATTATCAATGTGCAGCGTTTTCCTCTGATCAAGACAGGTCTGGGATATAATGGAGAAACATCTCAAGCTTCTACCTCTAAAAGTTATCTTGATGCAGCAAGGAGGAGCGAACAAAGACCAAATAAAAGTCATCAGGTGAATCAGGGACAATTTACCTCAAGAACAAATAAAGACTATCAAGAAGTTCGGAAACAAGCGGCGTTAAGGACAAACAGAAGCTACAATCAGCCACAGGTAAAATCTTCCCAATTTGCCCCAAGAATGGATGTCAATAGAAGCTACAATCGGTTGGATGATAGATCTGAGTATCGGAGAAATTTCTTTAATGGCCAATGCTTTTCCTGCCATAACTTCGGTCACAAAGCAGCTCAATGTGTTGCCTACAAGACAATCATGACTAGAGAAGCTCAAAAGCAAAGAAGTATGACTGGAACCATGAAAAGGACTTATAACAACTTTTCGGTTCTTGAAAATGAAGTTGAATTCTCTATTTTTAATAACTTTGGTCATGAAGACTCTGAATGCAGGAGCAGGTTCTGGAAGACAACTCAAAAGGAACTAACCTCAAATGTCAGAACATGGAGAATAAAGGAACCGCAACCAGAAAGATGTGGGATAGCCTTTTATGCAGAAGGTCAAGAAAGTCTATGGTACATTGACAGCGGATGTTCGAAGCATATGACAGGGGACAAAGATAAACTTGAATCATATACCGCATTAGAAAAGGGAAAGAAAGTTTCTTTTGGAAACGATATCTCTGCAGCCATAAAAGGAAAAGGCGTTGCTCCGTTGAAAGAGAAGGTCAAAGCTGGAAATGTTCTGTATGTTGATGGATTGAAGCATAATCTTCTAAGTGTCAGTCAGATGTGCGATCAAGGAACAGAGGTAATATTTAGATCAAATGGATGTTGTGTTCGTGATCTTGATACAGGTGAAACAGTGATCAAAGGAAGAAGGACTCCAAATAATCTATACATATTTGAAGAAAGACAACAACAATGTTATTTGAGCAAGAATGATGAACACTGGCTATGGCATCGGAGGTTGGGGCATCTAAGCTTTCCACAAATAAGGAAAGCATGCAAATATCAGGCATTTCGTGATCTTCCAGATATCAAAATTCCAAACAACACCATATGCAAATCATGTCAGTTTGGAAAGCAAACCAGAACTAATTTTCCTGAGAAGGAAGGATCAGCTAGCATGCCTCTTGAGCTAGTACATACAGATACATGTGGTCCATTCAGAAAAAGAACACCTCGAGGAGAAGAATATTTGATATTATTCATTGACGATTTCTCCAGGTTTGTCTGGTTAGGACTTATGAAGCACAAAGATGAAGCATTCGAAAAATTCAAATCCTTCAAAGCCTTAGCTGAAAATGAATCAGGACACAAGATTAAGTGCCTCAGATCTGACAGAGGTGGGGAGTTTACCTCAAATGAATTTTTCGATTTCTGTGAAGAACATGGGATAAGAAGAGAATTCTCTACAGCTAGAACTCCGCAGCAAAATGGAGTTGTGGAAAGAATGAATAGAACAATCCAACAAATGGCTTGTGCTATGCTTGATGAATCATGTACTCCCGCAACTTTCTGGGGTGAAGCTGCACATGCTGCGGTCATTATTCTCAACAAAACAAATGTCCGAGTAAACAACACTCAAACTCCTCATGAGCTCTGGTGTGGTAAGACTCCTTCGGTAAAGCACTTCAAAATCTTTGGGAGCAGATTTTATATTAAGAATATTGATGAGCAACTTGGCAAACTTGAACCAAGAGCAGACGAAGGCATTCTTCTTGGTTATTCTCCACATAGCAAAGCATACAAGTGCTACAATAAAAGACTTGGCAGAATTGTTGACAGCATTGATGTTGTGGTTGATGAGAAGGGATACATTCCTAGGCAAGTTCATCATGAAGACATCGAAGAAGATGAAGGCTACCCTCAAAGACAGAATGATGAAGAAGAACCTCAAGAAGAACCAGAGGAGAAGACAAGAATAGAAGAGAAGATTCCATCCAGATATGTCCAGAAGAATCATCCAAAATCTCAAATTGTGGGACAGAAAGAAGCAGGAGTACAACCAAGAAGAACAATTGCAGAAGCTTCAAGCTATTTGGCATTACTCTCCTCCACTAAACCACAAAATGTGAAAGAGGCATGCAAAGATGAATGTTGGTTCAAAGCAATGGATGAAGAACTTGAGCAGATCGAAAAGAACAACACTTGGGAATTGGTTCGTAGACCAAAAGATAAGAATGTCATAGGGACAAAATGGGTCTTCAAAAATAAATTGAATGAAAATGGAGAAGTAATTAGAAACAAGGCTAGACTTGTTTGTAAAGGGTATGCACAACAAGAAGGAATAGATTTTGAAGAGACCTTTGCTCCTGTTGCAAGACTTGAGGCCATCCGAATGTTCCTTGCTCTCTCAAGTTTTCAAAACTTCAAGGTATTTCAAATGGACGTGAAATCAGCCTTTCTGAATGGAGACTTAGAAGAAGAAGTATACATTGAGCAGCCAGATGGTTTCATTCTTGGGAATGATCCAAACCTTGTGTGTAGATTGAAAAAGGCTCTCTATGGTCTCAAACAAGCTCCAAGGGTTTGGTACTATCGGTTGGACAAATATCTTCACCAACAAGGCTTTTCAAAAGGATCAGCAAATAACAATCTCTATATGAAAGTTGAAAATAACAAATTGCTAATACTTGTTGTGTATGTAGATGATATTATCTTTGGCAGCAATGAAGAGGCTATGAGTCAAAACTTTGCCTTGGTTATGCAGAAAGAATTTGAAATGTCATTACTTGGAGAATTGACATACTTTCTTGGATTGCAAATCCAACAAAATGAAGGAGGTATTTTCTTGTCTCAAACCAAGTACCTCAAGTAGATCTTGAAGAAGTATGGCATGGAAGATTCAAAGCCAGTATGTACCCCCATGGTTACAGGATGCAGCCTCAGTACAAATGATGAATCAGCAGCAGTTCATCAACCAACTTATAGATCCATGATTGGGAGTTTTCTTTATTTGACAGGTACCCGACCAGACATTATGCATGCAGTAGGAATTGTTGGAAGATTTCAAGCCAACCCAAAGGAAACTCATCTTCAGGCAGTCAAAAGAATCTTCAAGTATCTTCAAGGGACTCAAAACTATGGCCTATGGTATCTTAGAGATACAGATCTCACTCTTCATGCTTACACAGATGCAGATTGGGCCGGAAGTGTGGATGACAGGAAAAGCACAAGTGGTGGTGCATTCTTCATGGGTTCCAGATTAGTATCTTGGTTCAGCAAGAAACAGAGTTTGATTGCCTTATCTACAGCTGAAGCAGAATATGTGGCTGCAGCATCTTGTTGCACACAACTTCTTTGGATGATGCAGACCTTGCAAGATTTTCAAATCACTTGCACTCCACCAGTCTCTATCTTATGTGATAATACAAGTGCAATCAGCATTTCAAAGAATCCAGTCATGCATTCAAAGACCAAACACATACCAATCAAGTATCACTTCCTCCGGGAACAAGTGCTTGAGCAGAAGGTCAAGTTGGAGTATGTTCCTTCTAAGGAACAAGTTGCTGATATTCTCACAAAACCACTGCCCAGGGAAACTTTTGAATATCTCAGACAAAAGCTGGGAGTAGTTGATGCTTCATCTTGCTGTTGAAGCTTGTCTGTTCTAAAGAAAAGTTGGTGTACGCGTGTTTTATAAAGGATATCCGCGTACATACGTTGTTTTATGCGGGGAAAGTCACGTATATGGTGTACGCATGTTGTATAAAGGATATCCGCGTACATACGCTGTCTTATGCAGGTGAAGTCACGTATATGGAGTTCTGAACAGCAAGGGCAGACTCTGGTTGGAGAAGGTCTGAGATGGGTATGCCAGAATCCTTCAGGCACAGTTTCAGGGGGTGCAGCAGGCACAGTTTCAGGGGGAGCAGCTTAAAGTCTAATAAAGCATTGTTGGCATTTAGATGTTTTTGGTTCTAGTTCACAACTGTTGTTGGTTTCAAGAGAAGGAGCACAGAAGGAAATCTTGGTTGTTGATCTAAAAGATGATTATCAGATGTTGCTGATGACTTTCATAAGTCTTGATCTAGATCTTTCGTCTCTATGTCATGTATCTGTTTTGTGATATCTCTTTTATGGTGTCAAGGTCATGTAACGGCCTATGCTGGTTTCCCCACTATGCCTGGGATGAATGATGTAATATAATTGGTTGTTATATGTAAATTTCTGATGTATCCCTCTTGGTTGGGAGTATGGATGTATGTATTGAGTCTTTTGGTGATAGGAAGGTCCTTTATAGTGTATAAGTCTTGGTTCTTTTTGAAGAACACCTTTTGCAGATCTTGCCTACAGTCAGGGGGAGCATGTTCAGCACAACAGAGCAGAGATATCAGCATGTACTCAGGGGGAGCGCAGCGCTTTTCCCTTGATGACAAAGGGGGAGAATGATTCTAAGGATCTTGGGGTTGCCATCAAGTCCAAAGGGGGAGATTGTTGGCATTTTGGCATAGGTGTGGCGCTCCGGTACAAGTGTTTTCCTTGATGACAACTCTCTTTGATGACAGATCTCAGTCCAGACTACAAGAATGAAGAGAAATTTCATATACGTAGGTTCATTAAGCCCAAGTTGCGTATACACGCTGGTACGCTGTATACTAAGTCACGGATACGCAGGTTTGCTATATACGAAGTCGCGTATACACGCAGTTTTATGAACATAAAAGAGCGTACATGTCGAGAAGCTTCCCTTTGGTCCGTGGTAGTTAGTCCTCGGTACTTGAGCCTATATTGTTGGACCAAGGTATCTCGACAGTCGTGTTGATCCCGAGTTTTGAAGTTGATGGTATTGTATTACTATGGTTTTGGCTCGTGGTATTGAGGAGGGCCTAATGCTATATAAGGAGAAGAAGATCATTAAGCTAGTGAATTGAAAAGTCTTGAATATCTAATGAAGAAAGAGATCTAGTATGCAGGTTCTGGGTTGATGCTACATTGCTAGATCTGAGCTAAGGAGAGATCACATCGGTTGATGAAAGGATAGATCGGGATCAAATTGTTTAAAATGAACTATCGGTATATGGTTGATTACGCATATTTTTAGATCTGCATACTGACGCAATGTTATGTTCTGAGTATGACTGATGACTGGTATAGCTGCAAGTTATGAGAAATTATTTTTAGATCTGTACGCAGGTTGGCTTCGGTAAAAGCGCGTGTATACGCGAGTTTGTTTCATTGAAATAGCGTGTATCTTTTAAAGCTTGATTTTTGGGTTGCAGTTGGGTCTGTCTGTTATTGCAGGGTTCTGTAGTCTGCTCTGTGTTTTGGTGACTGGGTGTTGACAGAGTTTCAGTGGTTCAGTGATTCAAAGTTTGATGATGCTAGTTGTTTTGTGCTTCTATGATTTGCTATGAAAAGTGAATGAATCGTGGTCTTCAGATTGAAATGTTGTACTTCAGGAGTATCCAATATGAAAATTGATGAAAAGTGGTACCTGAAGGAAAGAAGATTGTAGGCCAGCACCTACGTACTAGTATCTTAGCTAGTACAAGAACAAAAGGGGGTTGGAGCTCCCTTCCAGGAGAGTTTGTAAAATGAGAGAAGGTTGTAGCCTTTTGCAGGTTGTAGCCTACGTACTGGTATAAGGCTGCACCTGTACAAAAGATTGTAAACTAAAGTTTCTTATTAAAGAAAGATAGAGACGACTTGCAGCAGGTGGTTTTCACCCACATTGGGTTTCCACCTTATATCATGGTGTTCATGTGTGTGGCTTTTGTGTGATGATCTGTTCTGTTATACTGCATCTGTTTATCTTTAATATGGTTAATAATGTCCTGATACCTTTACAGAAGAGAAACTAACTGAATCATAAGTTTTCTGGTTATACGCTGGTTTCTTTAGACACAGTAGCGTGTACACGTTGGTTCACTTAACTGAAGTAGCGTATATGTTTCTGAGTATTGAAAAGTTTTATTGATCTGATAATACTGATTCACCCCCCCCCCTCTCAGTATTATTTCCAACAATCAATACGAAGAGGAGCTCCCGGAGTATTGGGTCATGTACCAAGTTGGAACCTTGGTATTATGGGACTTTCGAGATCCTTGAGAGGATTGGACTAATGGCCTATAGACCTTCTTTGCTTCCATTGGTCAAATTCCATGATTTTTTCCATGTTTCATTGATTATGAGATATGTCCAGGATGTTGATCATGTGATTGATTAGTTTGTATTGCAGGTGGAACCAAAGGGAGAGTTCCATCCAGATCCACAATTCGTATTGCAATAGAAATAGCTCATGCTCTAGAACCAAGAAATAGATCAAGTTAAAGTGCAGTTGAAGAACTTTGGGCCCGATGAAGCTACATGAGAGACGACTACTCAGATGAATGCATTATATCCTTATTTATCTGTTGGTTGAAGCAAATGAGTTTCAAAGTTGTTTTATAAATCTCCAAAAAATAGTATGTTTTGTTTCCAGTGTGTTGCTCGTCATAAGTGTCATAGAACACAGAGGATGGTGTTCCGCCAAGGGGCAGACATTTGTAACAACCCTAGGTTATGTAATAAATGACATTCAAGGACAAAATAAGATCAAGGTCATGGGACACATATTCCAAGCTGAATGAAGGGGAAGAACATTAAAGTGGGTATCAGTTGTAGTATATTATTGGCTATGGAAATTGGCATGACCATTGGTAAAGGGAAAATAAATTAAATGGAAATCAATTAAAAGAATAAAGGAAAATAGGATAAAAGGAAGATGAAGAGACATGAATATGCATGCAAGATAAATAAGAGAGAAAATGAAGTAAAATGAAAGAAAAAAGGAAAAGGAAAGGAAGAGACATGAGACATCAATGATAAAAAGGCATCTGAGAAACAAACTGAAAACTTTTAGTCATTTTAGCTTTTCATCACTTTCATAAATAGATATCTAGGAGAAGAGAGAGAGAAAAAGCACATGGACATAAGGAGGACTCACGAAAGCAAGAAAAGGAGGAGAAAAGAAAAATCAAAGGGAAACAAGGGAGTGAAAGGAGAATATAGAAGAAGTAGCTATACCAGGAAGATTTTGTAGGTAACAGGTTGCATGTGTAATTTCCTTACTGGGGTTTGAATGAATGGTGCACACATATGGTTATTTGATTATTTTTTTGTCATTGGAATGGGATTTTCCTGGAATCAAAATGGTTTCAGTCTTGCCTTGCCATTTCCTAGGATAGCCATGATGTGATGGGATTCATTCATGGTTGAGCTTTGGATTACCAGAAGATTTTGGATTCAGGTGAGGTGGTCGTAGGAAAATCCCAAGGGTTTGGGGTGGAGATGGTTTTCTCTGGGAAGCACTTGAGAGGTGGGTGGAGACAAGAAAATCCTCTAGGTATGGTGAAGAAATCTGAGGCATTCAAGCTTGTGTTGGTTTGGTGATTTTTGGATTGGTTTAGGTGAAATCTGTAACACATCCATCTATTAATAATATCATATAAAATAAAAAATAAAAAAATACATGTCACCAAAATACTAACTTTCGATAATACATTGACATTATTAATTTCTATGAATAACCTCTTAATACCAATGACAAGGTCTATTGTCATACTTCAAATGAAAAGACAGTGGAATAAAACTTTAGGTACTGTGTATCACTTGGTTCTTGATTATGGTGGAATTTGATTACACGCATTGATGAATTAAATTAATTTACAATCGACTGTATTTATATACATAACAGTACAATGTTGGTATTGGCACTAAATGGAATCTGGCCCTAGCCTCAAAGCTTGCCATAAGAATTCATGCGCATTTAACATTATGCTTGTCTTAGCCTAGGTGCCAGCCCGATGGTCACCAAACTGTCCACATCCTACGTTATCCTCGGGATCAGTCTTCCCCATCAACGGCTCTCTGATAAAGGAAAGTGTTCCCTCAAGGGAAAGAGGCAACCCCTCTAGCCCTAGAGTGAGTCTCGTCACAGAAAAGACAAAATAACAATCGATTCCCTTGAATAGTCATCGTTGGAGGCCAACCTCAAATTGGTGGTTGTTGAATTTTCTGTTGCATTGCTCTAGCTTCCATTTCTTTCTCCTCAATGAGCAATCAACTTGAAACACCAAAAGAAAACAACAGAGCACATAACCGAGAATAATAATGATCTATTTACTTGTAAAGTCAAGGAGTCACAAGCTATCAAGTAGATTATACAAAGATATATGAAATTTATCACTGCTTGTATTAAAAATGAAACAAGAGAAAACTTACAACCATGCCTTGATGTCACAAGTCTTCTCGGAGGGTCCAGTCACTAAGTTCCTTTAAGAATTCACGCTTAAGAATGGGATTCCCAATAGGAAAGTAGCCCTCTCTCTTTATCAAGCCCTCATGCAAAGCTAAGATACTCCACAAACTCTTATCAAACTATTAGCAATCCCACACTTGCCACACTCACACTAAAGATATCTACTTGGTTTCAAACCAAACTCAAAAGAACTAGCAAACACTAATTCAGCAATAAAGAACTAAAGAACTCATAGATCATAGCAATGGTGAGTGATTTTATAGGAGAAGGAGTCTCCATGAAATGAGGGAGAGGGAGCTTATCCTTAGGGGAGGTTGCACAAGAGGCGGAACCACAATCCCAGAGGATGAAAGGCGTCCCAAACTGACCCAGCAACCAGCTCTAGAAACATCCAGAAGGTTGACTATTTGAACTAATTTTCCTAATTTGGATCGTTACAGGTCATGAACTAGGTATTAGCGACGACATCGCAAGGGAGCAATGCGTTCGGACCAATCGTCGCAAAGAATCTGGAAGATTTGCGTCGAGCCATAAATTCGACTATCGCAGGAAACAGGTGTACACCTGTGATGACGTCACAACAATACAAATCATGACACAGAATTGTCGTATATTTTAAGGGTTTACTCGTGACGATGTAGAAACTTAGGCAAATAGGGTCAATCTTCAGCATTAGAGAGCACTTGCTTAATCTTCTAGCATGAGTGGGAAGATATGGACATGTTTATCTGATGAATGACATAGTAGAGGGACTGAGATGAGGTCAGTGACAAATTACTGTGTAACCGATTCCCCCTAAAGCATGAAGCTCGAGAGAGTGGGAGGGATGAAATGCTTTACGAAACCATGACCGAACTGGAACACCACCTTAAAGAACCTGCAGGCACAAGTACAATTGATATCTGTGATAGTGAAATACATGTAGTCTAGGCATGGGCGCAGCCATCCAAAAGACATATGAACATTGGTCTGTGCTATGGATGCAGCCACCCAGTTGATAAGACCATATATAATGACAAAGGTATGGTCACAGCCATCGATGAAGACTCAAGTATGGTCGCAGGTATCCAATCAGAGAGTCATGTATGTAATCATGAACCAATCCACGAAACCTGAACATATGTAAGCTTAGTCTGGGGTCTTGAAACCCTAACCGATCTTAGTACAAATTCTAGCATGCGAACAAATGTGCTAGAAGTCGAGCATGATAGAAAGCCGCTTGATTACTAGTCAATAATGAAAATCATTAACAAGCACGAGAGAAACCACTAATAATTCCAATGGCGCTCAAGGTACTGCCAGTACAATCCACTAAATGTGAATAATGGGTTGAAGTCGAACACTTATGGAATCACCCAATCGAAGACCAATGATGAAAGTCTATCATCAGGTGCGAAGAACTTGCCATCAAGCACTAAGGTACCGAAAGGGATCCCTAGATCAACCTCCTGGATAATGAGCTGGTGTCAACAGGAGGCGATCCATCACAAGAGGGCCATAATTTTTCCCCCATCAACAACGTGAGATAAGGAACAAGTGGTAGATGGTGAAATAGAGCATCAGAGGAGGAGGTAAGGGTGTGAACTGCAGAATGATTATACTCTTGAACATATTGGCGACACGACTCTGGAAAGCGGCAGCATTTTGGTACCAAGGGATCGAAGGTTTGACGAAGAAAACATGGATCATATGGAATGAGGCAAAATGGCAACCCAAAACCCCGGAAGGCCAATGACGATGTGAGGATATCCAAACCTGACGAGAAGCAAAAGTGTCAATGTTCAAGAGTGACTAGCTGTCGTAGGTAATCAATGACGACTTCCAAATTTTCCCCCACCATTGCTAGCGAGTACCCCAATTATTTTTAAAAAACAAGCTTGAAGGGGATAACATATGCTTGTGATATAAGTTTGACCTTCGGACAAATCAAACCTAGTGATAGTTTAATGAGCCCTAGGGAGGAGAAGCTCGAGTCTCATCATGGTGACGAGTCCAATGTCATCAGGGTTTAACGAGTCCGACATAGGTAAAACTCAGAGTCTTTTTCATGTTTAGAGAGTTTGAAAAAGACACGGAGAAGAAAACTCCAGGGGGTCCTTTTTCGTAAATTGGTTTCCCTCGATTTCGAAAAAGTAGAAAAAAATACCCGAGAGAACTACTTGACCATTACAATCAGGGAGTACTTTTCGTAATTAGTGGCTCCGATCCAAAAAAGTAAAAAGCAATCGAAGACACGTCGTTTCATAACCAAAATCGAACTTGAAACGAAAAAAGCCCGGCCATATTTTCGCATTTATATGGTTGGAAAAGAGCTGAAAGTGGACCACCTTTTTATTCCATTTAATGAGTCAAGAAGGGAAAAACTCGGCAATATTTTCATTTTTTACAAGTCAGAAAAAGAGCTTAAAGGTGACTCGTCCTAGAGGAACGAGTGGTATAATGGGTAGCAACTGGTTCCGGTAATGGTGGAACTGCTCAAAACATGTAATGTTCAAGAGGCTGGCTGACAAGACCACTCATCGCTGCGGTCGCTCAGGAAAGTAAAAACAACCACATGAAAGCATACAATTGGCCAAAGAGATGGTGGTGATGGAATGAAACAACCAAGGCTCATCTAGCAGAATTTAGCAGATAAAAACCGGCGATCATAAGATGTAAATTGGCTATGGGTTCATGTTTACACAAGCTTGAACCATGGAGAAATCTGCTTGGAATCGGTTTCATGTTTACACAATATTGAAATGAAAAACTATGCTTGTTATAAGTTCGCATGCCCCCAGCGTAATGACACAAATCGAGGTACATGCCCCCCAAGCTTCATTACATTCAACAAGGTGCATGGAATGAAGGTTCACTTTCGATATCTTGGAAAGAATCGACTTAGATTTTATGAGAGCTTAATCAAAGACTCGATTTGGAAAAGGGAGTTGTTTCATTTTTTAATGAGGTTGACACAGTAAAAGAACTATCCTCATAACTCCTTGATTCATTTTTTAACGAGCTTGACACAAGATCGGGAACTATGCTCGTCACTTCTTGTTTTATTTTTTAAAAAGTTTGACACAAGAACAAACTATCCTCATACTCCTGTTCATGGGCCATATGAGAACATGGCTCCCAAGAGGTCTTCGCAGGATGGAAGAAGCATGCTCTCGGAGAAGCACATGTCATTAGACACCAATGATAGATCGAGTTCCAATGCCCCCTGTACATGATGTATGAGACCATCTGCATGATCATGAACAGATGCGGAGACGGAATGGGTAGCCACATAATTAACCCATGGCAAGGAAGGTGCTGCTTACGGATAAGAACCGATGGGGGATGATGGTGGTACAGGAGGCATCGGTTGACTAAAGAATGACAATTGATCAATAGTCACCATTCTTCCATCATGCCAAAAACAAACCACATGGAAAAGTGAAGAAACAAGACTCCCATGGCATAAATATAATCACAGCCAAGGAGAAGACTGAAATCTAAATCACCTTGGACAACCATCACATCTATATAGACAATTTTTTCTCCCAAAGTCATAAGGAACTTGGGAAGGATCCCGAAAGGTTGATGAGCTCCTCTGTCAAATGCTAACAGATTTTTAGTAACAGACACAAGTTGTGGGGAGCCCAAAGCTTGCCAAGTAGTGAAATGCATGAGGCTAACCAACACACCCTCATCCAAGACAGTGCTAGGTATTGCCTTATCATAGGCATGTACTGTAATCTAGAAAGGCACGTAGGATGGAAGGAAGAATGAAGTAAAATCACTCCAGTCGAAGGAAATGACTAAACCATTTGGTGGGGGTATCATATGATTGCCCCCATGCTCAACAGGAACCGAAGAAGGACCCTCTAAATTAGTTGGGATAGGAGGGTCCTTCTCGAACTCAGGAGAATCTTATGAGATGAGAAGAACATGAGCAGTATAATCATGATGTTCTTCGGGAACAAAGTGGACCACTAGTGGTGAATCCAAGTCAACACTCTCTCCGACCAATTGTTGGTCAAGAACAGGCTGAGGACAGCCAGGTTTGGGAAAAGGAGGATGGACAAGAGAAGAATCTAAGTTAATCTCTTTGTTAACCACGAGAGGGTCTGAAGAGAGCCTCTGATAACCAATGGGAAGTTGGGGTGAAGAAGCTGTAAGACTTTCCAAAACGTCGGAAGCTTTATCCATGAGCGAACAAAGGTGAAGGGGATGGTTGCCTTCACACAGTCTACTAGGGAATTGAATCTTTCCTTTCTTCTTACCACTGCCAATTGAGGAATGAACATTGACATGAGCTTCAGAGGACGATGAGGGATGAGCCAGATCATGAGACCATATTTCTAAGATCCTAGGAATGCCAGGACAATCATGAAGAAGATGGTCAGCCTTGCACAATTTACAAGGAAACTTAACCTTCCGCAGAGGAGCAAGAGGTGTTCTGACCTGAGATGTACTCAGAGCAATAGTTTCATGGGTGGTCTCGTGCTGATCAAACTTCTTCTTCTTCAGCTTTTTCTTCTTCTTTTTAGTCTCTTGGTTACTAGATGTGGAACTTTCACCAGGTGAAGTAGGAGATGAAGATGAAGGAATACGGGAAGAAGGTGAAAGCTCAACCTTGGAATCATTGTATCATGATTCAGATGAAGGAGATGGCAGAACAGGAGTCATGACACTTGGGACCACTGAGGTTGAAAACAACCAAACGGGCAAACCGATGGTTAACCCAGGCAAAGACAACGTTGCCATATATGGAGCACCAGCATTTCCAAATGGAGGAAATGGACCAGGAGTTCCATTTGGGGGAAGACCTTGGCCAGTAGACTCGGGGAAGGTTGCCATTAGGAACGAGCTTGAAAAACACTCGTACTGTAACCAAGAACTCGAATTGTTACTAGGAATATTTCACAAGTAGTAAATTTTATGGCATAGGAACAAAACTGGACCTTTTCATGTTTCAAGATTTGAGAAAAGGAAGAAAAGGTGACTCTATCTCTTTCGAGGTTTAATGATCCTGAAAGGACAAGTGCTCAAATGGACCTTTTCTTTTAAGGATTCGAAAAGGAACGAAAGTGACTACTCTGGAGAACTAGGCAAAAGGTTAACCAGACAAACCATAAAACTGCATATACACCTTGGTGATCAAATGGAAGAGAAATGACCAAGGACTTTCCGTACGACAATCCATCTTCTCGAATGCTGTGTTCAGTGCATTACGGTTCACAAGGTGGCAGACACGGCTTCCTACAGATGTAGGATGATAACCTAGTGGGGTCTCCTGATATATACTCGATGGTACTGGGAGCACAAATCCGTACTAAGCAACTATTGAGTCACAAAAGGAGGAATCACCCAACCTTAAGCGAAAGCAATAGTGACTAGGTTTAACGACGCCGGAGCACATCTCTAGCCTAAACCTCTAAATAATGTTCGTTAAGTTCCAATGCATTGTTAAGTTCATTCAATTGATTTTAGAGTTGATCTTGAATTAAGTTTCAGTTTTCAGGCCCTACCGAATGTATTTCCACAATTCCTAGGATGCAGCTATAATGAGTAAAGCATCAATCGTTTCGATGAACACCTACTTAAAGGAGGGTAGAAATTTCATTCCCAAGCAAACACAAGCAAATGCAAACACTAAGAAACACAATGCATAAATACACTAATCTCACGATGCATCGATACTACTAATAAAAGATTTAGAGTCCGCTTTTCAATTTCTCAAACATGAAAATTTGAAATGCACATATACTTTCACTTTCGTATATCAAATGAATGCAATACCTTAATTTTTTTTGTTTTGAATTTAAAGAGACAAACAAGAAAGTGTGAACTGATCAATCCAAATAATTGTGATCTATGCTTGGTAGTGAAGAAATCGAATCAATATCAAAAATTGGTTCAATAATCGACACTAAAAATCAACCAGCAAGAAAACAAGCAATGAAAAAGCATCAAGTGAATCAATAAGACAATTGTGGATGAACCTTGGACAGACAAGTAACCCAAGAAAATTGTTTCTCGACGAAACCTCTAAAGAGCTAGGTCACATGGTCTAAAAACATAAGACTCACTCTAAAACCAAAGAGACAGTACCTTAACCAAAAGCAATCAAAACAAGCTGATGGGAGAGAGGAAACAGTAGGGGATAAACAAGACTGGTGGATTCAAGAGGTAAAGTTGTAAAAACAACTTTACAGGAATCGTCGCAGGTGTTACAATGAAAAATATAGATGTCCTCGCAGGTGTTACACTGTCAACTAGAGACGTCGTCGCAAGTGTTACACTATCAACTAGAGACTAGTCACTAAAGTACACCCATTTTTAGAGACGGTCCGATTTCAAGAATCGTCGTGGGAATTAAACTAGAAACCTGGGACGAAAGCCAAATAGTCATGGGTACAAAGCTAGAACATTAGCGACATCGTCACGACTGTTAGGCTATCTAAAGCGATGATCTTACCTAAGAAAAACACAAAGTAAAATCACCTAAGTGACACCAGATAATCTTTCCAAGCAGTAAGGGGAATTCCCAGATTGATCCAGGTAACCCAAAAAACTTATGGTTTAACCCCAAAATTTAAGAGACACTAAAAAAAAAATAGATCAAGGGTGAACAAGAAGAAGACATACGAAGGACTCCCCAGTGGAGTCGCCAACTTGTGATAAAGGAAAGTGTTCCCTCTGCGGACAGAGGCAACCCCTCTAGCCTTAGAGTGGGTCTAGCCATAGCAAAGACAAAACAACAATCGATTCCCTTAAATAGTAATCGTTGGAGGCCTACCTCAAATTGGTGGTTGATGAAGTTTCTGTTGTGCTACTCCAGCTTCTGTTTCTTTCTCCTCAATGAGCAATCAACCTGAAGCATGACACGAAAACAACAGACAACATAACTGAGAACAATAATGATCTATTTACTTGTAAAGTCAAGTCACAAGTTATCAATTAGATTATACACAAGATATAGGAAATCATCACTGATAATATTAAAAATGAAACAAGAGCAAACATACAACCATGCCTTGACGTCGCAAGTCTTCTCGGAGGGTCCAGTTAGTAAGTTCCTTCAAGCATTCACTCTTAAGAATGGGTCTCCCAATAGGACAATATCTCTCTCTCTCTATGAAGCCCTCATGCAAAGCTAAGATACTCCACAACCTCTTAAAACTATTAGCAATTCCACACTTGCCACACTCACACTAAAGTTATCTACTTGGTTTCAAACTAAACTCAAAAGAACTAGCAAACACTAATTCCAGCACTAAAGAACTAAAGAACTCATAGATCATAGCAATGGTGAGTGATTTTATAGGAGAAGGAGTCTCCATGAAATGAGGGAGAGGGAGCTTATCCTCAGGGGAGGTTGCACAAGAGGCGGAACCACCATCCCAGAGGAGGAAAGGTGACCCAAACTAACCCAACAACCAGCTCTAGAAACATCTAGAAGGCCGAATGTTTGAACTAATTCGCCTAATCTGGATCGTCACAGGTCACGAACTAGGTATTAGCGATGACATCGCAAGGGAGCAATGTGTTCGGACCAATCGTCGCAACAAGAATCTAGAAGACTTGCGCCGAGCCATAAAATTTGACCGTCACAAGAAACATGTGTACACCTGCGACGACGTCACAACAATACAGTTCATGACAGGGAATCATCGCGGATTTTAAGGGTTTACTAGCGACGATGCAGAAACTTAGGAAAACAGGGTCAATCTTCAGCATTAGGGAGCACTTGCTTAATCTTCTTACATGAGTGGGAAGATATGGACATGTTTATCTGATGAATGACACAGCGGAGGGACTGAGATGAGGTTAGTGAAAAATTACTGTGTAACAGGCTCACAACAGTTTGTTGGATCAGACGTCCCTCGAGGAAATTGACCATCATTTCTCAGTGGTATGGCTTCAATCTGTCAATGTATCATTCCAGAATTTTCAAAGAGTTGTGTGTTGGGTCCCTATAATACTAGTGATTACCCCATTACTATTGTAGTTATACCCCTTATTTATATTGTTGTGCCCCTATTACCCACATATTGTTATTTCTGTGCCCCATAGAATCCCTCTATTATTATTTTTGTGGCTTTATATTATTATTGTTAGGTCGGCTGGATTATATTGTGACTCCTTAGACTCCTATATATAGAAAGGAGGTTTTGTCATTTGTAGCATCGAAGAATTGTTCATTTATGTAATGTAAAGGAGGTTGCCCCCTCGAAGAGGCTGAATTCTAAGGCGTTGATCTTTCTTTTCTATCTTTTCTTGAGCTGGTTTCATAACATTTGGTATTAAAGCTTTGGATTCTAGGGTTTCGCTGCTCCAAACAGGTCATCGTGGAATTTTCGCTATAACGTTTTTTCTGTGACGTTTCAGAAGTCGCAAAAAAAACCCATTTGAGAAGAAATCGCGCTGAACCTTGGGTCCAAATTTTAGAGTTTTTCGCACGATATTTTCGGAGATATGATCTAAGGAAGTTGGTCTTTTTTCAGACTCCTGAATTACACTCAAAACAGGTGACCTGGGGAAAATCATCATAACTTTCTTTCTGAGCATCGGATTGAAATTTCGTAAGAAGGTACAGAAAGAGGACGGACTGTAGTTTACTTTTATATATTTTTTAGAGTCAAAGGTTGAAACAGTGACACGTGGCACGTCGTACAAGTTCACTATACTGAACTAGTCTATAATCAAGTCACTGTGGGAGATTTCACATAACTCTTCCTTGGAGAATCCAATTTGGGTCAGACTTGTGGCATTGGAAAGAGGACACAGAGGGCTACTACAGGTCAAAAATTCAGAACTAGATAATCAGAAAGTACAGAGATACATCGGAGGCAATATCGAGCTCCTACAAAGTGAAAAAAGGTGTGTAGATTTTCTTTAATTTTTGCTTAAGCTTGGTTTGAAAATTTATTTTGAAGGAATTCAAAGGGAATATTAGAGAATTATTATCGGTAACTGATGCCCCGAGGAAAGAAAATGCAAACACCTAGTAAGGAGCCTGAAAGCTCTAACATGACTCATGAAGAAGAAGAAGAAATGCTATATGATATATCAAAATTACAAGAACAAGTGCAACGAGTGTCACTTGCACAAAAAGCAACAGAATCTAAAATGGATGGTTTAAGGAAAGATGTAGAAGCTAAGATGGATGGTTTAAAGAAAGGTGTAGAAGCTAAGATGGATGGCATGGAAGCTAAGGTGAATGGCACGGACGCTAAAATTGATGGCATGGATGATAAGATGGATAAGTTGCTACAAGAAATAGTCACTAAGGGTGAAAGAGTACTAAAGGAAACTCATGATGAGAACAAAAGAAATGTTAATCATGATTCCATAGACTCTAATGTTGGATCGAAGACTCACCATGTTCCAAAAATCGATATGAGGAAGTTTGATGGCAAGGATCCCGCCACATGGATATTACAGATGGAGCAATTCTTCGATCTCAATAATGTGCAAAACACACAAAAGGTACGTATGGAAACTTTATATTTGGAACCAAATCAGTTTGTATGGTATCAATGGCTTTGTTCTCGTAAACAGTTTATCACTTGGGCAATTTTTACGGAAGAATTGATAGCACATTATGAGGATACAAAAAGCAACACTTTTTTTAGCCAATTGATAAGTCTCAAACAAAAGGGTTCAATAATGGAGCACATTGAGGAGTTCCTAAAATTGAACATAAGGGTAAAATATATTCCAGAGGAGCATAGGATTGATGTGTTCATAGGGTCTTTAAAGGATAATATCCAACATGATGTGCACCTTTGGGAACCTGATTCATTAGAAAAGGCATTCAGGTTAGCAAGAAAAATGGAAAGCAAAATTATGGCAACTAGGAAGCATACCATTCACAACTATAAAGACGGAAGTGTTTTTGCCCATAGTCTTCCACAACCTACAAGGTTGACACCACAACAATTGGAAGAAAAAAGAGCAAAAGGGCTTTGTTACAATTGTGATAGCAAATACACAAAAGGTCATAAGTGTGCTGAGAAGAAATTATTCTACATAGATTGTGAAGAGGAAGAAGAAAAGGAGCAAGAAAGGTCAAAAGAAGAGGATATATTCCAGGAACAAAGCCTATATGAAGAAAAAATAAACCCGACCATATCTTGTAATGAATTGGTGGGAATTACCACTCCTCAAACCATCAAGATAGAAGGACAAATCAAGAAGAGAAAGGTAATAGTGTTGATTGATTCAGGAAGCACCCACAATTTTATTCATTGTAGGGTAGCAAAAGAATTGAATTGCTTCCTATATCCAGCACCAGAGTGTCAAGTGATGATTTCAAATGGAGGAACAATAAATTGTTCTGGAAAGTGCCATAATATCAAGCTATCCATGGGAGAATATGTATTGACTAGCCCAATGCTTTCCATTCCAATGGGAGGTGCTGATGTTGTACTAGGAGTCCAATGGCTACAATCCTTGGGTACAATAGCTTTTAATTTTCAAGAACTTTTCATGAAATTTTCTGTGGAAGGAAAGGAAGTTGAATTAAGGGGTATTGCAAGGAAACCAGGAAAGGTAATCAGCTCTAATGGCATGACAAAGCTTCTAAAAAAGGAGCAAAGAGGTGTAATTGCACAATTATGTTCGCTAGATGTTTCCACATTGGAATCATCTATTTCTCCAGATCTCCAAAAAGTCCTAGACAATCATTCTAAGGTATTTGAGACTCCCAAAGGTCTCCCACCTATGCGTGATCATGATCATGCTATTCATATGATTCCAGGAAGTGTTCCTCCAAACATCAGGCCGTACATATATCCATATGTCCAAAAAAGTGAAATTGAACGTATGGTTGCAGAAATGCTAGAGGCTGGTATAATTCAACCGAGTCAAAGTTCTTTCTCAGCCCCAGTAGTATTGGTACACAAGAAGGATGGATCATGGCGCATGTGTCCAGATTATAGGGAGCTCAACAAGCTCACTATTAAAGATAAGTTCCCCATTCCTGTCATTGATGAATTACTGGATGAATTGCATGGATCAATTTACTTCACCAAGTTGGATCTTCGTTCGGGATATCATCAAATCAGAATGAAGATTGAAGACATTCCGGAAACAGCATTTAGAACTCATGAGGGTCATTATGAATTTTTGGTCATGCCTTTTGGCCTTACCAATGCACCTTCAACATTTCAAGGTTTGATGAATTCAATTTTCAAACCATTCCTTAGAAAATTTGTGTTAGTATTTTTTGATGATATACTAATCTACAGCAAGTCTTGGAAGGATCATGTTGAACATGTTGACAAGGTGCTACAACTATTGGAGGAGAAACAATTATATGAAAAAAGATCCAAATGTTTCTTTGGAGTCCAGGAGGTGGAATATTTGGGTCATATTGTATCTCATGAAGGAGTTAAGGTAGACCCTAGCAAAATTAAAGCCATTAAGGAATGGAAAATCCCCACATCCATAAAGCATCTGCGAGGATTTCTTGGGTTGACAGTGTATTATCGCAAGTTTTTTAAGAATTATGGGACAATAGCAGCACCTCTAACAACATTATTGAAGAAAGATTCATTTTCATGGACTCCGGAAGCAACAAAGGCCTTTAAACATCTTAAGGAGGCAATGTGCCAAGCACCAGTCTTAGCTACACCGGACTTCACAAAAACCTTTATTGTGGAATGTGATGCTTCAGGAAATGGAATTGGTGTTGTTCTAATGCAAGATGAAAGACCCATTGCTTTTGAAAGTCGTCCAATCAAGGGAAAGTTTTTAAGCAAAGCTATTTATGAGAAGGAAATGTTGGCAATACTCCATGCACTTAAGAAATGGCGACCCTACCTAATGGGAAGACACTTCAAGGTAAAAACGGATCATGATAGTCTTAAATACTTTTTAGAACAAAGATTATCCTCTGAAGAGCAACAAAAGTGGGTCACAAAGATGTTGGGTTACGACTTTGAAATCATCTACAAAAAAGGGAAGAAAAATGTGGTGGCAGATGCACTCTCAAGAAAGGATGAGGATATGGAAGCATTGTTGTGTGCCATTTCTATTATCCAACCAGATTGGATAAATGAAGCAAAGGAGGAATGGAAGAATGACGAAGAAGTGTGGGCACTTATTCGAAAGCTACAACAAGATTCAAGTACTTCTGATACATTTAGCTGGCAAAATGATTCGTTATGGTACAAAGATCGCTTATACCTCTGTAAGAATTCCCAGCTAAAACAAAAGATTCTTATGGAATTGCACACTTCTCCCTTAGGAGGGCACTCGAGTTTTTTAAAAACTTACCACAGGGTTAAGAAGGAATTTTTTTGGGATGGCCTTAAATCAGATATTCAAAAGTTTGTAGCAGAATGTTTGGTTTGCCAACAAAATAAAGTTGAAACAATTAAGACACCCGGTCTATTACAACCTTTATCCATTCCAAGCCAACGTTGGGAGGAGGTTTCAATGGATTTTATCACAGGTTTACCCAAGTCTGAGGGAAAGAGTGTCATCATGGTGGTAGTTGACAGACTTACCAAGTATGCACATTTTTGTGCATTATCACATCCATTTAAAGCCAGTACAATTTCTACTGCATTTATGGAAACAATTCAAAAGCTACATGGAAACCCAAAGATTATTATAAGTGACAGAGATCCCATTTTCACTGGAAATTTTTGGACAAAATTATTTTCTTGTCTTGGTACTCAGTTAGCTCATAGCTCATCTTATCATCCTCAATCTGATGGGCAAACTGAGATAGTAAACAAATGTTTGGAAGGATATCTTCGTTGCTTTGTATCTGATAAACAGACACAATGGGTCAAATGGTTGCCTCTGGTTGAATGGTGGTATAACACTTCCTTCCATATAGCAACAAAAATGACCCCATTTATGGCACTTTATGGGTACCAACCACCATCAATCACATCATATTTAAGAGAAAATTCTAAGGTTCAGGCAGTGGAACATCACATCGAACATCAACAACAAGTCCTCCAACTCTTAAAGGATAACCTCGTGTGGGCACAAAATAGAATGAAACAACAGGCAGATCAACATCGCAGTGAAAGAACTTTTGATGTAGGTGATTGGGTATTCCTACGGCTACAACCATATAAGCAAATGTCCCTAAAGCAAGCTAAGAAGGATAATAAATTATCACCAAAGTATTATGGTCCGTACAAGGTGTTGGAAAAGATTGGTACTATGGCATACAAATTGGAGCTTCCTGCAGCTTCTCGATTGCACCCATTTTTCCATGTTTCATGTTTAAAGAAGGTTATAGGCGACAAGCTCCCAGTTCAAACAATATTGCCAGAACTTGACGAGGAAGGAAAAATTATATTGGAACCGGAAGCAGTCACAGAAACAAGAACTCGACAGCTACGAAATCGATCAATTTCAGAGTATCTTATCAAGTGGAAGAACTTATCCGCTGAAGATTCCACATGGGAGGATGAGAATTTTATGCAAAAGTATCCAGAACTACTCAAGCGTTGAGGACAACACTTTTTTGAAGGAGAGGGGCATGTTGGGTCCCTATAATACTAGTGATTACCCCATTACTATTGTAGTTATACCCCTTATTTATATTGTTGTGCCCCTATTACCCACATATTGTTATTTCTGTGCCCCATAGAATCCCTCTATTATTATTTTTGTGGCTTTATATTATTATTGTTAGGTCGGCTGGATTATATTCTGACTCCTTAGACTCCTATATATAGAAAGGAGGTTTTGTCATTTGTAGCATCGAAGAATTGTTCATTTATGTAATGTAAAGGAGGTTGCCCCCTCGAAGAGGCTGAATTCTAAGGCGTTGATCTTTCTTTTCTATCTTTTCTTGAGCTGGTTTCATAACATTGTGGCTCTATTCTGGTTTTACAATTTTGGTTTTGCCTATAGATGTGGTTTGCTTGTTTATTTGCTCCATGTTCTGGCATCTTGGTGTTACATTAGAAATCCTTAAACTTCTTCAGAGCCCCAGGATTCAATCTGCTAAGGTAGGGATTTTCAAACTGCTTTTCAATGGTAATTTTTTTTGCATTTCTGCATTCTTCTTCTTTGGGTTAGAATTATTACAGCCTTTGTTATGAATTAATCCTAACTCAAATCCTTCACTTTTTTGGTGGAAGGTTTTTCAAGTACAGGGATTTTGGTTCAATGCTATGGCGAAAACCCTCTTACTAGATTCATCTACCAAGAAATCGACTCTAACCAGAACCAGGTATTTTAACTCCCTTCTTACCTCTTTCTATGGAAAGGTCTTGCGACCAGGTAGTCGGGGTTTATATGATTTTAGATATTAGATCTATGTAGACTTCGGGGTTATTGGAGCTATGACTCCCATTGTTAAGGTCTTTTAATAGCTATAAGAATCTTATGGCTTTGGCCCATATGTTGAAAGTTTTTGGGTGTTGTTCTCAGGCCACCATATTTGTATAATGCATAGAAATTTGAGCCTTTAAAATGTAAATGGTTTAAGTTTACATTTATATATTTACAGGGTTTTAAAATTGTTTGCATATTTATTCAAATGTTGAATATGAGATTGTGAGTTATCATTTCTCAGATTATTCATAACAATTTTCAAGTATCGTTCTAGGCAGAGCTTAATTGTAGCTTGGGATTTCCTTAGTTGATATATGCATCAGCTCGTCCAACACTGTGTTTAGTTATTGCTCGGAATTTTTTCTCTTTGTTTGATATTTTTTTTTAAAAGGAGTCTTGACAGCTTCTCTATGTACTCAAAAATATAATTCTTGATATCTTGGCTAAGGCTATAGTCTTTTGGAACATCCCGAAGTCGTGTTTACCTGTACTACATCTTAATCTTGTAGCTTAAGTTTCTTTGTTTCTCTTTGTAAATAGTCGTGGTAATTTTTCATCATTATTATGCGTATTCACCATGCATTGACTAGGGTTTTAAGAATTGAAATGTATATGGAACAAAATCATGAGAATTTTAAATGCGAAAGCTTAGATGTGCTGATCCTTAAACATACTTAGATTTCAATTGTTCTTTTTGTCATGGAAATTTTCTTTTACCTTAGCAGTAAATGTTTACCTGACATTTTTGGAAATCAATTAGTTAAAAATATGATTTTAGCAGCTTTTCTGATTTAGATAATAGACTATGTTAAAAGAAATACCCTACCTAGTATGTTAATAGTACTTACTGTTGAACTTATACCCATTTTCCAGTTTTCTTCTCCTAATAAAGTATCAAAGTTCTTGCTATCTCTTCTGGTATTCTTTCTACAGTTTCTTTCTTTGAAAATAATGATGGTTTTTCCCTCTGTTTCCTATTACTTATTCTAGTTTTTCTTTTAATGTTATGTTGGGTTGTGTTATATTATTTAGGTTGGGCAAACCTACCTATGGTTTTGTGCATGGTTTTCGCACATGGTTTTGGACGTGATGGTTTTTGGTCCATGGTTTTGGATGCGATGGTTTTTGGTCCATGGTTTTGGATGCGATGGTTTTCAGTCCATGGTATTGGATGCTTCGGCATGTATAAATATGTATTGTAACATTGAAAGGAACATAATGAAAAATCAAGCTTGCAGTCTCGGTTTTGGGACCCAGGGGAAAATCTCTGTGTATATGTGTTTTATGTGTTATGCTCTCACATTGTTTATTTTCTGTGTCTTAGAATTCGTATGCAGGTAATTTCTATACGGGATTAAAACCTACATTTGGTATCGGACCTATTTTGGCTTCAAGAGGACACCTTCATTGCTAAGGGGTTTCGCTCGAGCCTGTGGTAGACCCTGTTCAGTGGGAGATCTGCAAGATCAATTCTGGTGGTGAAAGAATATGGCGAGCAATGGAAAGATAGAGATCAAGAAATTTAGTGGTCAGAGTTTTGAGTTATGGAAACTCAAGATGGAGGATCTATTGATGGATAAATATTAGTGGATGGTAGTAGATCCAGGTACTAAACCAACGTGAGTGTCCAATGAAGAATGGACGAATTTGGATTGGAAGGTAACGATCTCAATACGATTATGTGTCTTAGATCCAGTATTGCTAAATGTATCAGGGGAACCTACAATGAAGGCTTTGTGGGACAAGTTAGGGACTTTGTACTAATCTAAGTCTCTAGTGAATAAACTGTTCCTACAGAAAAAGTTGTATAACCTTAGGATGAAAGATGGAGACTCGGTCACAGAGCATCTGAATGCATCTAATACTGTGGTGAGTCAGTTATTATCTATTGATATTAAAATTTCAAATGAAGATAAGTGCAACAGTTTGTTGTGTTCTCTACCAGATTCGTGGGATAGTCTGGTTATTGCAATAGGTAGCAACGCAATTGCCTTGCAATTTGATGAAAGAGTCTCATCCTTGCTGATGGAGGAGATGAGATGGAAAAATATGGAGAGCCAGAATGATGATGCCTTGTATGTACGAGGATAGTCCCATAACAAAAACAAAAATAAGTCATCGAGTGGGAGATCTAAATCTCCAAGAAAACCTATAAAGGTGGTTTGCTGGAAATGCGAAAAGGAAGGGCACTACAAAAGGGACCATAAATCTAAAACTCCTGACAAAGGAAAGGGAGCTGATGATGCTCCTTCTGCAGAGGTGAAAAACACCTCAGACAAAGGTGGGAATGTGTACTTCTATTCTTCAAGTACACATGTAGATCATGAGGCATGGTTGATTGACTTAGGTGCATCCTTTCACTTCACTCCGCATAAAGAGTGGTTCTGTGATTATGAGAAATATGATGGTCATGATGTCTTCTTGGGGGGTGCTAGGAAGGCTAGAATAGTTGGTCGCGGAAAATTAAAGTTGAAGTTGCAAGGTGGAAGGGTTAGAACGTTTCCGCGTGTTCTGCATATTGCTGCATTGGCCAGAAATCTGATTTCTATAAGCAAGCTAGATGATGTAGGTGTAAGAAAAATGTTCGAGAAAGATACTTGCAAGATGGTTCAGGGAGCACTAGTTTTGATGCGAGCAGTTTGAATTGGAACTCTGTACAAGCTGCAAGGTAGCACTGTTATTGATGGGTGCAACAGTTATGTGGTTCCTGAAAGTGGAGCATAAAATCTAGTGGTCTCTGGAGAAAAGACCATGCTATGGCATCAAATTCTTGGACATATTAGAGAGAAGCGCCTTCGAATACTTCATGGTAAAGGTATGGTAGAAGGTATGACTAATAGCTCTCTGGATTTTGATTTTTGTGAAAATTGTGTATATGGGAAGGAGAATCGGGTGAGTTTCCCCACTAGTGGTAAGAGGGCGAAACAGATATTAGAGCTTGTGCACAGTGATGTGTTTGGACATATGAAGGTTCCATCACTAGGTAAGTTTGTGTACTATGTATCATTTATAGATAACATCTCAAGGAATACATGGATATATTTCATTAAGAAGAAATCTGAAGTTTTGGATAGGTTTAAATAATTTAAGGCTCTGGTGGAAAACCAGATAGAGAAGAAGATAAAGGTGTTGAGGACAGATAATGGTGGAGAGTTTTGCAGTAAGGAATTTGAAGAAATCTATAAGAAGTGTGGTATAGCATGGCAGAAGGCTACTCCATACACACCTGAACAAAATGGAGTTGCAGAAAGAATGAACAAGACGTTGATGGAAATGGCAAGAAGCATGCTCAATGGTGCCTGGTTAGGATAGGAATTTTGGGCAGAGACAGTGGAGACAGCATGTTACCTGGTCAATAGATCACCTTCATCAGTGTTGGAGGATAAGACTCCACAAGAGGTATGGACTGGTAAGAAACCTTCTCTTTCACATCTGAGGGTATTTGGATGTGATGCATATGTACATGTTCTAACGAAGAAAAGAACCAAGTTGGATAGTAAATCTGAAAAGTGCATCTTTATTGGATATAAGGATGGTTTAAAGGGTTATAAAATTTGGAACTCAGTAACAAGAAAGTTGTGTATAGTCGAGATGTGGTGTTTAGAGAGGTGAAAAATGTTATTAAACATGAAGTCCCATCAAAGGAACTTGAGAAGATAGATTTTGAGCTAAAGGAGGAAGAATCATACTCTATAGTAGAGGAGGAATTAGAAGATCAAGAGCCGCAAACTTCGAGTGCGAGAAGATCAGTTCGAGAAAGAAGGCAGCCAGAAAGGTATATTCCATCTACTTTGTGTTCAATTTTTTCTTTATCTGTTACTGATGATGATCCCAGAACTGTGAAGGAAGAAGTAGATTCAGAGGCTGGAAAACTATGGAAAGAGGCCATGGTTGATGAAATGGCATCTTTGCACAAAAATGAAGCTTGGGATCTGGTGGAGTTGTCTGTTGGAAGGAAACCCCTTGGCAGCAAATGGGTGTTCAAGAAGAAGTCAAATGTAGAAGGAAAGGTGGAGAAATACAAAGCTCGGTTGGTAGCAAAAGGTTATTCCCAGGTGTCTCGAATTTATTTTGGTGATATTTTTTCTCCTATTACCAAGGTAGCTTCTATTAGATTACTTTTATCTGTTGCTGATACTTTTGATTTTGAGGTGGAATAGATGGATGTGAAGACAACATTTCTTCATGGGGATCTGGAATAGAAGATCTGCATGAAGCAACCTCAAGCCTTTGCGGTGAAGGGTAAGAAAGAACTGGTATGCAACTTAAAGAAGTCTTTGTATTGGTTAAAAAAATCACCAAGGATGTGGTATCAGAAATTTGAAACATTTATACGGTGACTTAGCTTCACCAGAAGAAAAGCAGATCACTGCGTGCATTTTAAATTAATTATTGATCATGTTATTTATATGGTCTTGTATGTGGATGATATGTTGCTGGTTGGAAATGACAAAGACATTATCTAGGATTTGAAGACCTAATTGTCCTCCAAATTTGACATGAAAGATCTTGGTTCTGCAAACTATATGTTGGGCATGGAAATGAAAAGAGATTAGGCAAAGAGGAAGATCTAGTTAAACCAAAGGAAGTATGTCGAGACAATATTGTAGAGGTTTGATATGCAGGATAGTAAGCCAGTGAAGGTTCCTATTCCTGTAGGTGTAAAGTTATCTGCTGAATAGTGTCCCAAGACACAAGAAGAGGAAGAGGACATGTCTCGTGTTCCATATGCAAGCGTAGTCGGTAGGTTGATGTATGTGATGGTCTGTACTAGACCATACATTACACATGCAGTGGGATTATTGAGCAGGTTTATGTCAAAACGAAGGAAGGAGCACTGGACAACAATGAAGCGGGTTTTTAGGTATTTGAGTGGGACTAGTGATTATGGCTTGTGCTACCAAGGAAGACCAGGATTGGATAGAGTGTTGGATATTCATGGCTTTGTTGATGCAGACTGGGCTGGGGATTTGGATCAAAGAATATCTACAAGTGGCACTAATCAACTACAGAGGCAGAATACATGGCAGCCACTCATGCAACCAAGGCAGAGATTGTGTTCAAGTATGGGGTTAGTACAGGGAGCTATAAGGATAGACTGTGACAGCCAAAGTGCAATTTTCTTGGTAAAGAACCCTTCTTATCATTCAAAGACAAAGCACATTGATGTTCAGTATCACTTTGTGAGGGATATGATAGAAGACAAAAAGTGTTGTTGCTAAAGGTGGACACTTTGAAGAATATTGCAGATGCGTTGAAAAAATTTGTGAGCTCTGAGAAGTTCTCTTGGTGTATAGAAACAATGGGCATTGTAGGGCTAGATAAATGACTAAGCTTTCCTGTGGCCCCCTGTGGAGAGAAAACAATAAGTGGGAGAATTTTGGGTTGTGTTATATTCTTTCCACGACTAGCCTACATAGTTAACCGAGGGGTTAGAGGGGGGGCGGAGCCCCCCTTCATTGCACAGCGGGGGCGGGTCACAAGGGGTTTGAGGGGGGTAGGTAGCCCCCCTCTATGGGGTCCAAACCCTATATTAGGTTGGGCGGACCTACCTATGGTTTTCTGCATGATTTTCTCACATGGTTTTGGACGCAATGGTTTTTGGTCCATGGTTTTGGATGCTTCGGCATGTATAAATATGTATTGTAAAATTGGAAGGAACATAATGAAAAATCAAGCTGGTAGTCTCAGTTTTGGGATCCAGGGGAAAATCTCTGTGTATATGTGTTTTATGTGTTATGCTCTCGCATTATTTATTTTCTGTGTCTTAGAATTCGTATGCAGGTAGTTTATGTACGGGGTTAAAACCTACATGAAATAATTCAAGAAAAGAAAGAAACCTTTTTCTTAATTATTGAACAATAATCCACTAATACTACCTTTTTAAACTAGCCAATATATAAAGCTAATTATTCTTAGATTCAAAGAATAAACTTTACAAGAATTCTTCACTTACCTATTTGTGTTGATCCAGAATTGAGTCTAAAACAAAGACCTGCACTTTAATTTTCCTCCTTGCCGTGAGATTACCTGATTCCGTAAATCTCCCCCCGTGCTACTCCTGATTTCAGGAGTTCTCTCTCTCCTCAGAGACCTTATTTTTTTCCAATTATCTGATCTTAACCAGACATAGCCATAACAGACTGTCTGACCTTTCAGCATAGTCCCCTCTCTTCCTTCTGATCTCAGATACCCCTATCCTCTTGATCTCTTGAGTAAAAATACTCTAGGATTTAGTTTTGTGACAGATAACTGTCTAACATAACTAATTCACCAGTAAAATAGTATTTACTAATAACTCCAAAATTCATCTTTCCATAACTAAATTCCAAAAATAGTTTATAATTTAAAAATAGTAACACTCTGTTTGGTTGGAGTAGAAATAAATATTTAGCTTTAATGGGGAATATTCATCTTCCTCCCCAAAATGGAACATCATCCCAATGTTCTTCTACTGCAAATAGACCCGGAAAGTTTTCTTTCATAACCTGCTCATCTTCCCAGGTGGCCTCTTCCAGCCCATAGTGCTGCCATTTTACTTTAACCTAGGTGATAACTCGTTTCCACAGTGTTACTTCTCTCTGATCTACTATAAATAGATGTTCGACCAAGAACTCACCTTTCGGTTCGACTTAAACATAGCAACAAAAGGTGTTAAGTCATTAACCAATTTATTTAATACATCTGTAAAGAATATATATATATATATATATGTATATATGTATGTATGTATGTATGTATGTATGTATGTATATATATATCTGTATATATATATGTATATATATATATACATATATATACACATATATATACACATATACATATATTTATATATATATATATAGATATATATCTATATATATATAGATATATCTATATATATATATATATATATATATATATATATATATATATACACACACACACACATTAGCTGAATATCTTGCCATTTGATTACGTGGTTAGCATCATACACATATTTCTTAAGTAGAGAAACATGAAAGACATTGTGTACATGAATGTGATTGGGTAAGGCAAGTTGGTAAGCCACCAATCCGATTCGAGCCAGGATTTGAAATGGTCCACAATATCGAGGTGCTAATTTAGCACACCTGGTCCATTGTAAGGTGCTTTTCTTGGCTCGCACTTGAATGTAGACATGATCTCCTACTTGGAATTCTCGAAAGCTCCTCTTCCGATCGGAAAAGTTCTTTTTCTAGTCCTGAGCAGCCTTTAAATTAATTCGTACCTTTTTCACCATTTCCTCCATCTCTTCTAACATGTTTGGCCCTAGTAACAGCTTATTCTCCCGTCCACTGCAAATTAAAGTTGTCGTGCACTTGTGCCCATATAAAACCTCGAAGGGACTCATCTGAAGGGATGCATGGTACCCGTTGTTATAGGAAAACTCCACCAGGTGTATATAATCTTCCCATTTAGTGGGTTGCTGCATTACATACGTTCACAACATGTCTTCAACAAATTGATTTACTCGCTCAGTCTACCCATCTATTTGCAAATGGTCTGCAGTACTAAAGTGCAGTTGTGTGCCCAATCCTTCAAAGAGGGCTTTCCAAAAGGCTAATGTAAATTTTACATCTCGGTTGGAAATGATCATCTTGGTGATTCCGTGCAGTTTAAAAATATTCTACATAAAGATGTTAGCAATTTGGACTACTTTATAGGTTGATTGGACAGGTATAAAATGAGCATATTTTCTCAATTTGTCTACCACCACCATGATGGAGTCGTTTTTCTTTCTTGATTTAGGTAGTCCGGTAATGAAATCAATAGATATAGTTTCCCATTTCCATTCCATGATAGGCAAAGGGTGAAGTAATCCTGCTGGGTGTTGGTGTTCAGCTTTCACTTGTTGGCACTCCAGGCACTTGGCTAAATATTTTGCCACTTCCTTCTTCATACCAAGCCAGAAAATTTCCTTCCATAGGGCATAAATCATTTTCTAGTATCCAGGATGGCCTACATAAGGGATTTTATGATATTCATATAAACTTAAATTTTAAGGATGTTCTTGGTTAGGCACATATATCCTCTTCCTATAAATCAACAAATTTTCTGCATTTATTTCATAACGCAATTGTTGTTCATGGCTGTTAGGAATTTTTGCTTGCTGGCATAAATATTTATATGTTGAATCCTGCATGTCTAATTCTTGAATCTACCCAAAAAAGGTAGTTTGTGATTCACTAAAAGAAATTTCATATAAACAATTTACCTTCCGACTTAAAGCATCTGCCACCCGATTTTCTTTTCCTTTCAAATGTTTGATTTCAAAATCGAACTCACTTAGGAAATCTGCCCAACGAGCTTGCTTGGAATTTAAGGTTGGCTGCTTGAAGTAATTAATTAGACTATGGTGATCAGTCATCAACAGATTTTTTTTACCTAATAGGTAATGTCGCCACATTTTTAAGGCATGAATGACCGTTGTCAGCTCCAAGTCATATGCAGAGTACTTTTGTTCATACTCTTTAAGCTTCCTAGATTTGTAGGCAACCACTCTGCCTTCTTGCATTAATACGCCACCCACACCTTCCTTACTAGCATCCGTACAAACCACATATTCTTTGTTGGGATCAACAATGCTCAGAATAGGTGTTGTGGTAAGAAGATGTTTGAGCTGATCAAAGCTCCTTTGACAGTCGGGGGTCCATTTGAAAGATTTACCTTTCTTTTGTAGAGAGGTAATAGGATATGCCACTCTAGAGAAACCCTCCACAAATCTCTGATAGTAACCTGCTAGGCCCATAAATGATCTTATGTCGGCTACATCCTTTGGTACTGGCCATTCCATAATTGTTCTTATCTTTTCCAGATCTACAGAAATTCCATCCTTGGTGATGACAGGCCCCAAGTATTGGATTTTCTCCTTAAAGAAATCACATTTATTGTACTTGGTGTACAATTAGTGTTCTCTTAGGACTTGCAGAGCAATACGGAGATGCTCCTTATGTTATTCCATGTTTCGAAAGTAGATTAGTATGTCATCAATGAAGATTAATAAAATTTATCTAAGAATTGATGGAATATGTTATTTATGAGACACATGAAGGTTGTTGGGGTGTTAGTTAGCCCAAATGGTAAAACCACGAACTCATAATGTCCATAATGCGTCCTAAAAGCAGGTTTTGCAATATCTCCCTATTTTATTTTGATCTGATGATACCCAGAGTGGAGATCAATCTTTGAGAATACGGTTTCACCTTTCACTTGGTCAAAGAGCTCATCTATACAGGGAAGGGGGTATTTGTTTTTAATGGTCAGCTTGTTTAGCTGGCGGTAATCCATGCACATCAGCAAGGTTCCATCTTTCTTTTAACAAATAATACCGGGGCTCCCCAAGGGGACACACTGGGGCGAATATAATTTTTATTAAGCAACTCTTGGAGTTTCTTTTTTAATTATTTTAGATCAGGTATACTCATTCGGTAAAGTGCTCGAGAAATTTGGGCAGTTCTAGAAATTAGCTCAATAGTAAAATCTATGTCTCTCTTTAGGGGTAGGCCTGGTATTTCTTTGGGAAATACATCTAGAAAATTTTGTATCACAAGTATATTCTCTAGTGATACAGATTTATTTTTAGAGTCAACATACCCTACTTCTATTGCATAAACTTGACAAAATTTACGGATGCATTTGGTTAATTGGGAGGCTGTTATCGGCCTTAATTGTCGAGGTTTCTGAACACCTTGAATTTCATGTCTCTCCCCTACCTCATCTCAGTAGCTAATAGTCTTTGTTTTACAATTTATTAGGGACGAGTGTTTCTCTAACTGGTCCATGCTTATCAGAAAGTTGTATGACTCCAGGGGTAACACATTCAAATAAACTATAACAGGTTGACTAGCTAATTTTAAAGGCAAGTTTCTTACTTTAGACAAAACTCTCCTTTTTTCCCCTATGGCTAGTTGTATTAACCATGGGTTTTTAAATTTAACAGCTTTTAATTTACATCATTCCACTATCCTTGGACTAATGTAGCTTAAAGTGGCCCCAGGATCTATTAAAATAGAGCAGGTACGGTAAACAATAGTACCTTCAAATTCAGCCATAGTTGGTTAAAACTCTCCCTGATGATCTTCAAGAGCTGCGTTGATTGTAGGGATACTCCTTGCCACTTCTCCCACAGTAGATGCCTCCTGAATTTGTTAGATCTAATTTGTTCCCTTGGAGTGAGGACAATTTTTGACATAATGTGGGCCTCCGCATCCCCAACACTGTACAAGTTGTCTATTAATTAATTCTGCTTCATTTCTGCCAGTTTGTTCATTTGTCCTAGTTTCTCCTGGTACTTTAAATCTGGGCTTATTCACATTTTGGTTACTTTGACCTTTATATAATCCTTTGTTGTTGGTGCCCTTATTCCCCTTGTGGTTGGGAATAAACTTATTTCCTTTTTTGTCAGCCCACCTTTTGCTCGTATCTCCCTTTGGTTTATTTTGCTGATAGAAAATTTGTGCTTTCTGAATGACTTTGTCCATGGTCTTTCGGTTGTCAAATTCCAACCATTCCTTCATGAACAATAGAAGACTGCTGACAAACCATTGTACTTTGGATTTTTCTTCATGAATATAAGGAACGTATCACAATAATGATGTAAATTTTGTTATAAACTCATCCATGGTCATTTGGCCCAGGCAGAGATCATGGAATTCTTTTGCTTTCTCATCATAAAATCTCTTGGTTAGATATTTTTCTTTAAAGAATTATGGAAATTCTCCCAGGTTATGTTTTTCTCATTGACCCCACAAACTATTTTTACTTCCTCCCACCACAATGTGGCTTTCCCTTGAAGCTGGAAAATGGCCAAACGAGCCTTCAAATTGTAATCATACTCGTACAACTGGAAATACTTTTTCATATTAATTAACCATGCTTCTGTCGCCTCTTCCTTCTCACCATCAAAGAGAGGAGGCTTGATTTTTCAAAACTCCCCTTCAAGTTCAACCTTCTGTTTCTTCTAAGTCTTGTGATCAGACACATTACCTGATTCTTCTTCTTGGTTTTCTTCTCCTCCTTCTGTTTCCACATTTTAATTTTAGAACTCTTGTCCCCCAATCGTATGGCTCTGCTCAGGGTTAGGAACTAGTGGCTGATAATTCTATCTATTTGATAAGATTTTTAGAATCTTTTCTTGTTCTTGCATCAATCTTTTGTTGTCTACCCAGAGTCAGGCCATTTCAACCTTCAATTCTTGGACAATTTTCTGAATGTCTATGTTGGGATTTTGCGGCTTATCACCCAGCTACACCCAAACCTTAGGATTGCCTTCCTGAAATGATGTTGGTCCTGTTCCTAATATGGAACCATGTGGTAGATTCCCAGCTCACCTCATGCTGACTGTTTTGCTACCTCCTACGTGCACAGTACTGATTTTGTTATTCCTTATTCCAGAGGTCTCAATTTTGGAAACTTGAGCGCTCTGATACTATATGTAACACATCCATCTATTAATAATATCAAATATAAAGAAAAAATTAATACATGTCACCAAAATACAAACTTTCGATAATAAATTAACATTATTAATTTCTATGAATAACCTCTTAATACCAATGACAAGGTCTATTATCATACCTCAAATGAAAAGACAGTGGAATAAAACTTTAGATACTATGTATGACTTGGTTCTTGATTATGGTAGGATTTGATTACACACGTTGATGATTTAAATTAATTTACAATCGTCTATATTTATACATAATAGTACAACGCTGGTATTGGCACTAAATGAAATCTGGCCCCAACCTCAAAGCCCGCCATAAGAATTCATGCACATTTAACGTTCTGGTTGTCCTGGCCTAGGTGGCAGCCCGATGGTCACCAAACTATCCACATCCTACGTTATCCTCCTGATCAGTCTTCTCCATCGATGGCTCACAGCGGCTTATTCGATCGTACGACCCTCGAGGAAATTGACCTTCATTTCCCAGTGGTATGGCTTCAATATGTCAATGTATCATTCCAGAATTTTCAAAGAGTTGTGGCTCTGTTCCGATTTTATGATTTTGGTTTCGCCTGTAGATGTGGTTTGCTTTTTTATTTGCTCTTTGTTCTGGCATCTTGGTGTTACCCTGGTAGTCCTTAAAATTATTCAGAGTCGTGGGATTGAATCTGCTGAGGCAGGGCTTCTCAAATTTCTTTCCAATGGTAAGATTTTTTTTCATTTCCGCATTATTCTTCTTCGGCTTAGAATTATTACATTCTTTGTTATGAATAAATCCTAACTCAAATCCTTCACTGTATTGGTGGAAGGTTTTTCAGGTACAGGGGTTTTGGTTCAGCGCTATGGCGAAAACCCTCTTACCGGCTTCATCTACCAAGGAATCGACTCTAACCAGAACCGGGTATTTTAACTCCCTTCTGACCTCTTTCTATGGCAAGGTATTGCGACTAGGTAGCCGAGGTTTATATGATTTTAGATATTAGATCTGTGTAGACTTTCGGGGTTATTGGAGCTATGACTCCCACTATTAAGGTCTTTTAATAGCTATAAGAATCTTACAGCTTCAACCCATATGTTGAAAGTTTTTGGCTATTGTTCTGAGGCCACCATCTTTGTATAATGCACAGACATTTGAACCTTTAAAATATAAATGGTTTAAGTTTATTGATACCGTATTTCTCTGTTGAGATGAGGGTTTTACATTTATATATTTATAGGGTTTCAGAGTGGTTTGCATATTTATTCAAATATTGAAACTGAGATTGTGAGTTATCATTTATTAGATTATTTATAGCAATTTTCAAGTATCATTCTATCCAAAGCTTAATTGTAACTTGGGATTTCCTCAGTTGATATATGCATCATTTTGTCCTGCACTATATTTTAGTTATAGCTCAAAATTTTTTCTCTCTGTTTGATATGTAAAAAAAAAGGAGTCTTGACAACTTCTCTATATGCCCAAAAATATAATTCTTAATATCTTGGCTGAGGCTATAGTCTTTTGGAACCTCTGGAAGTCGTGGTTACCTGTACTACATTTTAATCATGTAGCTTAATTTTCTCTGTTCCTATTTGTAAAATAGTCATGGTAATTTTTCATAATTATTATGTGTATACGCCATGCATTGACTAGGGTTTTAAGAATTGAAATGTATATGGAATAGAATCATGATAATTATGAATGTGGAAGCTTAAATGTGTTGATCCTTAAACATACTTAGATTGCGGTTGTGCCTTCTTTCATGGAACTTTCTTTTTATTTTAGCAATAAATGTTTACCTGACATTTTTAGAAATCAATCGGTTAACAGGATGATTTTAGCATCTTTTCCAATTTAGATAATAGACTATGTTAAAATAAATACCCTGTCTAGTATGTTAATAGTACTTACTGTTGAACTTATACCCATTTCCCAGTTTGCTTCTCCTAATAAAGTATCTAAGTTCTTGCTACCTCTTCTGGTATTCTTTCTACAGTTTCTTTCTTTGAATATAATGATGGTTTTTCCCTCTATTTCCTGTTACTTATTCTACTTTTGCTTTTAATGAAATACTTCAAGAAAAGAAAGAAACCATGTTCTTAATTATTCAACAATAATCTATTGATACTACCTTTTTAAACTAGCCAATCTATAAAGCTAATTATTCTTAGATTCAAAGAATAACTTTTACAAGAAGAATTCTTCACTTATCTGTTTACGCTGATCCAGAATTGAGTCTAAAACAAAGACCTGCACTTTAATTTTCCTCCCTGCCGTGAGATTACCTGCTTCGGTAAATCTCCCCCCGTGCTACTCCTGATTTCAGGAGTTCTCTCTCTCCTCAAAGACCTTTGTGTTTTCCAGCTATCTGATCTTAACCAGACATAACCATAACAGACTGTCTAACCTTTCAGTGCATTCCCCTCCCTTCCTTCTGATCTCAGACACCCCTATCCTCTTGATCTCATGAGTAAAAAAGATACTCTAGGATTTAGTTTTGGGACAAATAACTGTCTCACATAACTAATTAACCAGTAAAACAGTATTTACTAATAACTACAAAATTCATCTTTCCATAACTAAATTCCAAAAATAGTTTATAATTGAAAAATAGTAACAGTCTATATGATTGCAGTAAAAATAAATATTTACATTAATGGGGAATATTACAAAATCGTTGTGGTTGAGGGTTAAGGTTGTTGAGCCTTCATATTCCATGGTTTATTTTGTTATGGTATATCCCATGAGATCCCACATTCATGCTTGGAATATGGTACAAGGGTGATTGGTTGAAAGAGAGATTTGGTTCAGCTCAATCTATGGTTGGGTGGTACATGGAAGTCCTCGACTTGGTTGACATTTGCATATGTTATTATGTATTGATTATTATTGAGATTAATGAGCACAAGATGTGATTTTATGTATGATTTTAAGGCTAGTTTGTCATGGTTCTATTCTAGTTAAATGCTGGTTACATGCATGATATATTTCCTATTTTATGATGTGCTTTATTTATGGATCGATTCCATGGTTTAATGAGTCATTAACTACTTGATATGAATACATAGGATAATGTATCTTGTTGTAGCTAGTAAAATAGGGCAGGAAACCTTCTTCGTGATTCTCTTATGACATTGTCAGTTTATGGCCTATATGTACCTTGACCACAAAGTGTTTGTCTAAATTATTTTCATGTATTTGACAAGCTTGAGTAGGAATTAAGTCAAGAATTGTGAGTAATGAATCGTGTAGTTGATTAAGGTGATTCTAGATAATCCTATGCATTTTTGGGTAGTTGGCCTAGAACTTATCCTAAAAATTTAGATCAAGGTTTCTAGTTGCACCCTCTGGATTGAGAAGTTTTGGCTGCAACCACAAAAAAGAAGGCTTGTTCATGTGGTTGGAGCCCTCTAGGTGCATGTAAAATTTGGAATGCATGCATATGGGCTATGAGGTCAAGTAAAAATAAGTTCTAGCTCAGGGTTAGATCACCAGTGGATGTTGTCTAACATCTAGATCAAGTATCGCTAAGAGGTATCAGTAAGTTTATGGTTAGTAGACCCCACCTCCATAACTGGAACTTGGATGTTGAATCATGTCATGGTAACTCTCAACTCATGTTTACCTTGGAGAGCTTATAAAGGTGGGTAAAATTGGGGTGGGGTGTTACAAAAACATTGTAAATTGTATCAAAGCGTGCTCAGTGAAAATAGACATTGTACAGAGAATAGGGGAATTGCATTGTAGAGTGTTGTGATTTTGCTAAGAAAATGAGACAAATTGTTTCCTCGTTATTTACCTTGAGGTTATATTCCAATCTTTAATGAAACATTGCTAAAATTGTTCCTGTAGTGGTTAGTACTTGTTATGTATACATTCGGGGTTATGCATACATTTTGGGTTGAAATTCCTCTAGAAAGGAAGAAATTTTCTATGAATTAAAGATTTGATCATATAACAACAATACTTGTTCCTAAATTTAAAGTGTGAGGGAAATTGAAAGCATGTGAGTTGAGCTAAGCATGGGGGAGAAGTGTTGAAGCGTATGTTGAATATTGGTGTCTATATTATCATGAATCAGATTGACTTTGTGTATGTGTTGAAGAGGAATTGTCTTTGTGGGAACAAAGCATTGTGTAAATGAAATTGTTGAGAATTAATTAAACCTGTTAATCATGGTCGTGAGGGTTGAATGGTAGTCTCAGAAAATTTATTATTAATGTGCCTATGAAGCAGAAGTAGAGGTTTGTTGAGTGATTGATTTGAGAGATAATATAGAACGAAGATTGTTTAGGTCTAATAACCATTGTGGTCTGTTACAGGAACAAAAATTTTCCATTGTCAAAATGAATGGTTGTTGGTAACTCTCTATTGATTTTAATAAACCCAAATCCTGAAGTGTTATGAGTTTATGAATAGGGGAAACCAAACTAGAGAATTCAAGCAGTTTAATCAGATTCCTGCTAACACATTTCACTTCCTATTACATGTATATAGTTCCCATTACTAGAAGGGGGCATGTTCAGACTTATTGGTTCAAATAGTCTAAGATGAAAGATTGTGGGGGCATATGGGGAAGGAAATATGACTATTGATTGAAATCTGAGTCACACATTAATCAGTTGGGATTCAAGAAAACAAGATCATAGTTTGGTGTGCATCTATATTGAGAAGATTTAATGGTGATGGAATCAATGGCCTTCCAAAACTAAGAGTTGGTATTGTGTAAGTATGCCCCCAATAACCAAGAATCTCAACTCATCAAAATGACATGCAGCATTAGGGGTTCTCATATCTAGAATGTTTCTTGGGCCAAAAATCATCTTGTCTAGGAGCATAATTTTTGGTAAATAAGAAACATGAATAGTGCACTATTTTGAGATGACTCATGGGATCAATGACCAAAATTAGCTTAGAACAAACAACTCTTCTCAACTAGGGACTCAATCATCTCTAGGGGCTAGATCTTTGCTGCACATTTTTGGGACATCCCCCTACAATTATTAATGTTACTATTAGCTCTGCTACAGCTTCAGCATGTGAAGGTCAAATTTGGGTCTGTCAGTGTTGTTTGTGCTTAAAGAAGGCTAGCAGTAGTCTTCTCTTCCTTCCTCTCTCATTTTCCTTATACTCTCTTCACTCCCACTGTTTCTATTTTCTTCCAAAATCCTTCGTAAATCTGTATTCCCTTTTTTCTCCCGCTTATACTTTCAAACCCACATAGCTGTGCGCCTTCACAAAAAGCACTATAGGCCTTTGTCCCTCAATCACTATCACAAATCGCCCATATAACCCTCTGCCTTAATCCCAACAGTCGATCACACATTACCTGATCCGACGGTCTTCGTTGTTTTTACCGCACGTTAAACCTTATGCACATTCCCCTCCATCTGACTGTTTGTTGCGCAATTGGACAATAGTCGTAAGCCCCGATCGCATGAGTTTCCAGCTCGTTAATGCGCGGGGAAAGTGGTTTCCCATCGGTCGTGGAAGCCACATGTCGCAGTTATATTGGATCGCGCCCCCGCATACGGATACCACCTGCCTCCCGTAAGCGGTGCGGGGAAACCACTTACCGCCTATCCCGCCGTTCCCCGCTCGTTAACGACAACGCATCTCCTCTGCCCAATAGCCGTCAGATCTGCCTGCCCGCGATCCGATAGCTGATGATTGTCTTCACCCGTTTCCTCCTGACGCCTCCCGCCAATATATCTCTGCCGCCCATTCACTTGATCCAATGGCTGATGTATAATCCCTATCCTGCTCATGCTTCTGCCATGAAATCTTAACTCCTTTGACTGTCTTGAGCTCTCGAAGGACAACAATCAGCTACCTGTACCCGGCACATTCAATCTTCAACCACTGCATTCAAGGAATAGCATGGCCGAGAAGGAAAGGACCACTCTCGAGAAGTTAAAAACATTCAATGTTTATGGGTTTCATTCATATTTCACGCCACATGCTCAGAGGAGAACTACAGAGCACCAATGAATGTCGAATTCATCTATTAAAGTAGCAGATCATAGCAGAGGTCCATTCCAAAGAATTAATGTGGTTGGTGGTCCATTATGACCCCTCCTCGTGTAGCATAGTAGAGTGTTTTTGTAATCAAATCCTATATATACCCAGAAAATAGATGTAATCAAGGTTGATGAATGTTATTTTGATGTAAATTTCAACTTTTGGACACTGTAACTACTGTGATACCTGTAGCCTCTGGTCTTCATTTTCAGCTAATACAAGCCTCTTTTGTTGTTAATTGCTCACTTTCCACTTCTGCTTTGTTCCAGGTTGTGCCTGTTATGCATTTTTCATGTGCTCTTTATGTTTAGCATTAGAGGGGTGTGTTAAAATCTAGTATATATCATTGAGTGTGTATGCATGTTTTTGTTATTTTAATGCCAGAGAGCTGTCATCTTGTTTGTGCATTAGGAAAAAGATTTGCAGACCTCTTTACTGGTTGCAGCTAGCCATCATAGGGTCCTGTGCATCTGCTGGTGTGGTCAGTATTCTCCATCATCACCTTAGCCTCAAACTGTGAGCAATTGGTGGTCTAAAGCCTTGTAGTCTGGGGGTTTTCACCCATGTCTGGGGTTAAGCATAGTAGAAGTGGTTATCTGGCTTGAATATGCATCATTTCTTTCCATTCATCCACCATTTTCAAACATTCTTGCTGAGTTTGTAATGTTCCCGAGCATCTCTGAGATACAACCTAGGAGAGTTTCTTGGGGTGATAACATTAATTGGTGCCATTGCCAGGGAGAGGAGATTGAAGCTCAGCTTCCCTGGGAGAACGACACAGTTCCATATTTTGATGATAGACAAGGTCTAGACACATTTATGGTTGTAATCATCTATCTGGCGACTCCAATGGAGGAAGACCAACCTTTGGCGACTCCACATTGAAGTTCTGGCTCAGTTTGTGAGACATACTCGAAGAAATCCTTAGAAATCACTAGCTGAACCGGTACCTGACCCTAAAAAGAGCATTGAGTCAAAGAAAGCATCACAGAAAGGAGCATCAAGATCAAGTAAGCCTAAGAAATCTCATGCATCTCTAAAAGATAAAGTTATAGCTAAAGATATACAGTTTGAAGATTTAGAACCCAACACTGTTAATAAGGAAATTTCTTCAGAGATTAATATAGCCCCTAGCCCATCTAGTTCTCTTTCAGATTCCAGTTCAAATAAAGAAGCTTTCCATGTTGTCTATCATATTCCTCTATTTCTGTCATCCTTTTCATTGATTCATTCCACTCAGTCTACCAGTATCCTTTCATATACCCCAGTCATGACAGGTTAGCAAGCCCTTAGAAAGATAGAAAGAATCGTTGTTGCTAGGTTTGGACCCTTGGTCTTTCCTGTCCCTTTGAATGCCATGCCTGCAGGTGATTATCAATAATATATGCCTAAGTTTACTGATGCAGAAGGAGTAACATCCGAAGAGCATTTAGAGGCCTTTTATAGCTATGTTGATAACCTGGATATCAATGAAGAGGATGTGTGGATGAGGGTTTTTGTCCAAAGCCTAGATGGGGAAGCTAGAAATTGGTTTAGAGAATTACCCCCTAGGTCTATTGCAGACATTGAGGCCCTAGATGATGTGTTCCTAAACCACTGGGGGAATAATAAAGATCTACTCTATTAATATACTAAATTTGGAAATTTGCAGAGAGAAGATGGTGAGCTGCTGTCTGATTTCAACATCGGATTCAATCATATGTATAGCAGAATGCCAGTTGAAGTGAAGCCAACCCCTACTTCTGCTGTGCTTAATTATGCTAATGCCTTCGATTCTTAGTTCTCCCTGTTGTTAAGAGAAGGAAGATGTTCTTCTTTGGCTGATATGCAAGATGCAACCTTTGAAGTAGAAGCAAACATCATTGCTATAGAAAGACTCGAAGGAGATCATGAAAGGAGAAGACAGGGAGGAGAGTCCTCATCATCCTCAAATCTTGAGATCGATGAATTAGCTAGGATGATTGAGTTGTTAGCCTCCAAAGTTTCCAAATCAAAAGCTGAGCAGTATTCTAAGGAGGCAGGAGCTCCTTGTGACTTTTCCTTTTCAACTCCAAATCCATATAGAGGAGCACATGAGCATTTGCAGATTTTGCAAAGAAATAAAGTTACAAACGAAGATAAAAGGGTGAAGACCCTTTTACAGGATATAGACATGGAAGAAGTGCAGTATGAAGAAGAGGAGGAGGTCCATGGTTTGGGAGATAAGGGTAGTGCCCCCTTCTTAACCAGAGTTGCCTATGAAAAGGCATGATTCCGAGGTACTACTTGTAAGTTTGTTGTACCTGCAGAACAACAAGCTTATCAACAGCAGCAATCAGTAGCTGACCCCTTCATCCTCCAAGAATCTGTGCTCAAAGCCAACTCATCTTCACATGACTATGTAGATCTGCAAATTACCCATCCTGCTATCATCCCCAGACCAGTGATCAAAAAGGGAGAGGAAAGCTCCCCATCATCTCTGGTCCCTCTGCCTGCTCAAAAGACAATCCCTCAAAGTTGCCCCCTGAACTCTGAGGTAGGCCATAACTTAATGCCCAAGGCTGATACTGACCATCTTAGTCTTGATGTTCTGATGCCTGCTTAGGTGGCCTCTACATAGACTGAAAAGGCAGCGTATCAGATGATAGAGGAAGAATATGCTCATTTTTGGGACTCCTCCTTGGATGTGGACTGTTCTAAGCAAGAAGGAGCAAATGATGTCTATGAGTCCTCCACACAAGAATACATTGGTTTGCCATTCATATTAATTGTGCAAGCCGCAGATGACAAAGAAAAGTACACAACAACAAGGATTATTCAGCAGGTTGTTGAGGGCCCTGAAATCGGGTCAACAACAAGGGGGATACCCACCCGGTCAGGAACCTGGTTGGCGGCTCCGTGCCCGTTTGGAGTAGCGGGTCCGACTGGGGATAATGGGACCAGTTTCCCAATATGAGGGGTGTGTGTGTGTGTAGAGTTTGATGGTATTGATTTAGGGGTATTTTAAGCTAATTTAATTATAACTTCTAAACTAACTCTATGCTATTGTAATCTAATGAAAAACAATACATCTAATCTACGCTAACCCAGGGTAAAATTCTTTCATTATGCGATCTAAAAAGATTTCGAACAATAGCTGGTAATAAAGATCATTCAGCTATCATAAGAATATAAATCAATTAAGATGAACCATTCTGCATAAGAAGTTAGGCAAAACAGTTGTGAACAGCATATCGCATAATTAGTTATTCATATGTGAAGCACAAATAAATGACTCCACCGTACAGAAGTGCCAAATGGTAATACACACATTCATACATTAACATATAAAGAACTCAGCTACATATCACTTTAGGAATACAAGCAGAAACTAGTCAAGAGATAAAAGTACCATTTATGACTGATTTCACTAATAAACTTCAAGCAATAACGATTTATTTCTACTTGTTCTAATATCTGCTAAGAGTACAGAAGTGCAACATCAGTAACAGACATTAAAATGCAAACATAAATAAATCTCGATCCATCCATTCATCAAAAACCCCCTCCGAGGGTGCAAAAGTGCATGTTCTGAGGACAAGTTTTTTTGACAGATTTCCGGACCCTTCTCCAAATGCCATCAGAAGGGTTAAATACTACTAACTAATTAATCTTAGTTACACAAATTTAGGGAACGGCTTCAAATGACCGCCCTTTTACTAAAAGCAAATTTATTTCTAAAAATCAAATCTAATTTCTAACCATTTCTGTATCTGCTCCTTAGTGCTGTAAGTAATGCGCTGTTCACTGTGAAAGAGTCGGTTGGTTGTCCTTTCCTTTTGTTAGAGCTTGAAAATTAGAAATGACAAGAGCTGGCACCTCTTTCTGACAGACTAGAAGATATTTTCGAAAACTTTTCTCTAGCTGGGTGTATTCGCTGTGCGTATACTTAGTACAACCCAAGTTCCTTTCGAACTGATTTTGCTGTTGCTATTTCGGTTTCCGGTCGTGCGGATGACTCAATGAGTTAGGAGTCATGTTGTATGTACAATCCCCTGTATCGAGAATTGCTTCCGTTCTTTGTTCCAGGCTTTTCTGGAGCGTCCTCCTTCTTTTGCGTTTCTCTTTTTGCTTTACCCATTCTGAGCTTCAAGATATTTTGCAAACACGCTGCTTTTGTGCGCCTTTGACTTTGAGTCTTAGATAGTCTATTTTCATCAGCGCCTGTTGGGTGATACTCCGGAATCCGTGGTCCTGCTGCATGCGGCATCCATTTGCGGAGGCATCTTCTCTTTGTTACCCCATTGGCGCTTTCCTCTTTTCCTTAGATGTTTCCTACATATAGATTTATATCAGTTACATGTCTTGCAGTTTATGCAAAGAAGAAGAGAAATGACGAAAAGATTGACATGAAAGCATTAAGTTCTAATGAATGCGTAATTCTGACACTCATCATGATTTGACTCTTCGAAAAACGCGATACAATCATTCTTGGATACTGAAGCATGCGATCATTAATTTCCCTTAAGGTGCACGCTCAATTTTTGGGTTTACCGTTTATGTCGGAGAATTCTTGCGATGAGTCCTTTCTGCGATTGGAATCGCAGTATCGAGGACTGCGACGTCATTAAGTGTTATCGCAAATTGCCAATATCGCAGATCGCAGTTTTGAATGATCGCAGATCGCAAGATCGCAAGGTTTTTGCTTTATCACTCTGTGCTTCTTATGCAACATTGAGACGTGCGACGTCGCATATTGGCCGTCGGCGATTCCTTAGGTTTTCCCTTTTTGAGCGCTTTTAAAGCATGCGATGCGATGGGTTCTCGCGTCGCTCTTTTTCAGTGTATTTATGCGCTTTGGGAAAACGCTTCTCTCTACCTTTGCGACGCGATATAGCTCTTAGGGAGTTAATACAAAAGATTTTTTAAACAAAATATTTTTTGGATTTTTGGTTAAGGGTCCCCCTTTGCTTGATGTTATTACTAATATCAAACAAAGAGGGGGGTTGTTGGTGACCACAACAATGGCGATTCACTGTGAAGAACCAGTTATCTCTGCTTTTCTATTGACCGTTCACTTTCGAAACAACAAAATTTTAATATGTCTAAATTTTGTTATGGACAGATAGAGTAGATTACCCCTCACCTTGTCAACGATACTTTGTCTCAACCTTTTTATGTCCCAATTGCTTGCTTCCTCAGGCTTTTTCTTGCATTCGCACCAGACATTACTTGGTCTTGATTAAAAATAAAATAAGGTCTTCTCTGTGTACTGGCTTAAAAGTATGCTCATTTGTCGTAGGTAGAGCCTCTGCTGCCCGCAAGCGCCCATAGCCTTGACAGGGTTACCATGTTATCCAGCAATGATCCTTTTTCCTGCTTGAGGTTATTCGCAACATTCCAGAGAAAAAAAATCCTTTTTGACACACTTTTCCTTTTTTAATTCTCTAAAGAACAATGTCTTGGTTTGGTGGCCAAATTATGACATAGTCATTCACTTGATTTACACTTTTGCTGAACAAGCCGGCTCTTGATGAGACCTCTTGTCTTTTGATTGCAACAATCTTAAGTCGTTGCCCTGTTTTGATAGACAGTATTGGCAAATTCAGCAAGTTATAATATATGTGATCATGATAAGCCGCCTCGTGATGAGACCTCTTATTCTTTGAGATATAGTGTTTTGCTTGGATTGTTTCTCTGAATGCTGCAATTTCCTTTTAGCAGGGAGGAAGTCATTGTTTTTCCTTAAGAAAGCTCTGGACGACAATAATAGAGTTTTTGAAAACAACAGTTTTGCAGAGAATACTTATTTTATTATTGATGATACCTTTCATTGTGCTGATACAAAACAATTCTTTACCAAAGGTTGCTTTCGTCAAAGTTTTTTAGAGGTTGAAACTAGCATCGTAATCAAGGTGAAGTTAACTCTATTTGTTAATAATAAAATTCAGATTTTCGAAAATTTTGCTATTTGTACAAGCGAAATCAAAATCTGATAGAGAATTGGCGTGCTCTTTCATGAATCCTTTTAAATGATCATTTACAACGGGTTTTATTCACAAAAAGAGAAAAAGAAAAACAAAATAAAAACTAAAAAAACTAAAAATTAAATCTATCCTACAAAAATTAGAAGAATTCTCTTCTATGGAAAATACATTTTGAGAATTTGTCCATTCACAGGCAGAGAATCTCTCTTGCCTGTTAAATCCTGCAACACAAAAGTCAATGGGCCTATGACTTCTACAATCTGAAAAGGACCAAGCCACAGCTTCTGGAATTTCGTATGTTTTCCCTTTTCTTCATGATCCTTATCCCATTTTAAAACTAAATCACCCATCTGAAAGTTTTTTCTGGTCATGATGCTTGAGTCAAAAGAAGATTTTATTAGCACTTGGTGATGAGCATGGGTTTTCCTAGCTTGTTCTCTTTGCTCTTCTAGTTTGATTATTTCCATTTGTCTTAATCGTAAAGAGGAAGTAGATACTTCATCGATATATTGCACTAAAGACAAAGAGGGAATGACTAGGTGAGTCGGAAGAACCACTTCTCTCCCATAAACTAAATTAAAGGGAGAAGTGCCGATAGAAGCTTTCTTTGTAATTCTATCTGCCCATAAGGCATTTACCAGCGCTTTGTGCCAATTCTTTTGGTTTTGGTCGACTGTCTTTTTAATAATCCTGATTAGGTTCTTGTTTGTTGATTCGGCCAACCCGTTACCTTGCGGATAGTAGTTGGCAGAATACTTCAGTTTGAACCCTCTTTTGAGCGCAAACTCAGTCATTGCATTTCCAGAAAAATATGATGCATTATCAAACATTAAGGCCCTTGGCAATCCAAACCTAGTGATGATAAACTGATCTATGAATTCAATAATGTTTTCAGAATTAGTTGTCTTGAGAGGAACTGCTTCTACCCATTTGGTAAAATAGTCAGTTGCCGTGAGGATATACCTATGTTGTTTAGAAGAGTGAGGAACGATCTCACCTATTATGTCCAGGCCCCATTGACTGAACGGTTGCTCAATGTTAACCGGCTGCAGTGGCATAGATGACTTCTTTTGTTTCCCTGCAGCAGTCTCGCAGACTTGGCATTTCCTTACGTAATTGTATGAGTCTTTGAACAGCGTGGGCCAGTAATATCCTGCACGCAAGATTTTATGCGCGGTGGCTTCTCCAGCATAGTGTCCACCTGCTGGTCCATCGTGAAGTTCCTACAAAACCTTTTCGGCTTCAGTTTTCTCAAGACATCTAAGAAGCACAGAATCATAATTTCTTTTAAACAGAACATCATTTATGAGCTGGTATTATTTGGCTTTCAACCTCAGGGCTCTCTTCTTGGTGTGATCCAGGTGAAATGGAGCATACCCGTTCTTAAGAAAATAAATGGTGTCAGCATATAATGATTCTGCGTCGTTTAGGCTTACCTCATACGTGTGTACCTCTTCAGACGAGTTCTCAGGAATTTGTGATGCTCCAGCTAACATCTTGCAGAAGCCTTGACCTCTCACGATGTGTGCTGGCTTGATCTCAAGATCGTATTCTTGTAAGGCGGTGATCCAATTCGCTCTCTTTTCGCCCACGTCCTTCTGTATCAGGAGGTTTCTTACCGCTGGGAATGGTACTATGACTTTGGTATGGGCTTTTAGCAAGAAAGGTCTGAAATATTTGATCGCTTTGAAAACGGCATATGCCTGTTTCTCTACGTCTGAGTAATTAAGTTCAGCACCTTGTAAGTTCGAGCTAAAAAATGCGATAGGAGCTTCTGCCTTTTCTTGATTAACTTGAGTTAAAATCGCGGCATAAGATTTCTCTGAGGCAAACGTGTATAAGATAAAAGGTTCTGAAAAAATTGGGGTTGCTAAAGATGGAGCGTTGATGATAGCTTGTTTGATTAAGTTGAATGCTTCGTGCTCATCTAGACCCCATTTGAAATTTGAATTCTTTTTTATCATATTTTGTAAGGGAGAAATAATACGTGAAAAATCCGGGACAAATCTTTTGACAAAATTGATCTGTCCCAGGAAAGATTGCATGGTCTTTTTGTTATGGGGCATGGATATCTCGGAAATTTCCTTGATTCTGTCGGGTTCTATGTGAATACCAGATTTCGACACTATGAATCCGAGCAATTTCCCTTCGCTTAATGCAAAGAAAGATTTCTTTGGGTTGAGCGAAATCCCATACCTCAAACACCTTTGAAAGATTTGCTTCAAATCTTTGAGATGGTTGCTTCGTTTTTTGGAGTACACTGTTATATCATCCAGGTAAATCACTACTGATTTATTGACTAACCCTTTAAACGCGATGTCCATGGCTCTCTGAAAGGTAGCTCCACATTGATCAGACCAAATGGCATCTTCCGATATGCATAAGTGCCCCATTTGGTTCGGAACGTAGTCTTTAACTGATCATCGGGATGCACCAGTACTTGATTGTATCCTGAAAATCCATCCAGGAAAGACATTAATTCTGAGCCTGCTACTGCCTGTAATATTTGTTCCATAGGTGGGAGGGGAAAGTTATCTTTCTGACAGGCTTTGTTGAGATTTCGGAAATCGATACAGATTCTAATGTCTCCGTTTTTCTTCCTAATGGGTACCATATTGGACACCCATTTGGAATGCCTGACGGGGAAAATTATTCTGGCTCTCAACAACTTATTAAGCTCAGTTTTTATCTGATTTTCTAAGTTAGGGTGTATTTTTCTGAGCTTCTGCTGGACAGGTTTTTCATTGTCAATCATAGGGATAGTGTGTTGAATGATAGAAGTGTTGTAAGTCTTCAGCTCATCGTAATTCCAGGCAAAAACGTTTTTGTACTGTCTCAGAAGACGGATGTATGCTGATTTCTCTTCAGGGGCTAGGCCGTGGCCTAGGTTAACGTTTTGTGGCTTCTGATCAGTCCCTAGGTTCACTGATTCATAGTTCAGAGTTGAACTGTAGAGTTTGGCATTAGCTGACCTTTTGAACCGACATTTCAAATCATATAGGTCTTCTAACTTGACCACTGATGATGGCCTTCGTTGATTATCTGATTTGAGTAGGATCCTTCAGAGGTGAGGAAACTTACGATGTCTGGATCGTCGTTGAATACTCTCCAGTTGGTGATGTTGTCAGGGATGGACGGTCTAAAGATTAATTCTATTGAAAACCTATCAAGACTAAAATCTTCGAAAGGAATCAGTCTAGAGGCTACGTTAGCTAACAGGTCTACGCTCACGTTTTGAATTCTTGGAATTGACGAGATGTTGAATGCTATGAAATGTGCAGTGAGATTTTGAACTAACGATTGATAGTGCTTTAAATGACTTGACAGGCAGTGTATGGTGTTACGTACCTGTTTTACGACGATCTCAGAATCTCCAAAGACTTGAAGATACTTAACGTTCAATCTGATTGCTTTGTATAGGCCTTGAACCAAGGCTTCGTACTCCACTGTGTTGTTCGTGCAATCGAACTCAAGTCTGCATGTGAGCATAATCTTGTTCCCGTCCGGGCTGATCAGAACGCATCCTGCTCCTGCTCCCTCATTGGATTTAGACCCGTCAAAATATAATTTCCAAAATAAAGATGTATTTACAGAATTATCTAAAAAACTAAAACATTTTCAGTCATCAGTTTGGGAGAAATTTTCAACTTGGGATAAAACTGAATTCTCTAAGTAAGGTGAAATATGAGCATTGAAATTGCTGAGAAAAGAATCTACTGTGTAATTGCCTACAATGCTGCTATTGTATGTTATGGCTTCATTTTCTCCTTCTAGTTCTGTCACTATGTATTTTTGGTGCAACTCTCGTTCAACCTTTATCTGATTTGGTTTACCATTGTATGGTAACCACATGTGCGACCAGTCGGTTGAGAAATATCCATGGAGTTTCTCTGACCAATCCTTGCTAAGAATCAAACCATAGAACTCAGGGATATCAGCTACTAAAATGTCGATAACCTGACACACTTTTGGGTTAGACGACAATCTTATGGTCACCTGATTAAGTTCACCAATCACTTCGACTTGGGATCGATCAAGTTGAACTATACGCACTGTGTATTTTTGAGGTTGCACATTCAATTTGGCACATATTGACCTGGGTAAAATATTCGTTGAAGCACCAGAATCGACCAAGCAATTGTGCACATTTTTATTGAAGATTTCATATGTGAGAAGAAAAGGAGGAGTATGAGATCTTGATCTTCCTCCAATCAAGGCGATGTCATTTGGATCAATCTTATTGATCGCGTTGGTTGGAGGCCTTCCCAGATTGTGGGAAGCTACAGCTGTTGGTAAAGATATAGTAGGCACAACATGTAATTCTTTCATCATTATTTTCTGCTGGTGTTTCAATTTACTCAATTCATAAAGAGTAATGTTAGCCCTAGTCTTCTTCATGTCATCAATGATGTTATACTCCATTTCATCCAGCACTATCAGTGTTCTTGATGGAGGTGCTTGATCAGATTGGACTGGGCTAAACTGGGTCGCTTTAGCAGTTGTCTTTTTTGTTGCGACCTTATCTTTTGTTGTAGGGCTTGCGCCCTTTTGTTTTGGGGTAGTTTGGGGAGGATCAAGTTGAGTTTTTCTTCTCGTGCTAACCGGAAATGCTTCTTGATCCTCTTCTTGTGGGAGGATGAAATCCCACATTCCTTGTAGTTCCACCACTTCCTCATCGTCGGTCTGTGCTTCGATGGTATTCTATTCTTCTTCTTCTTCAGAATCAACGTTTGAGACAGCGTTGGGTGGCTTCGTCTCCATGGGAGGGTTTCTTTTAAAAGTCCTGAAAGGCTTTCTTGAAGATGTTTCTGCTACTTGTTTTCTTATATCAATCATCTCATTGGACATGGCCTTTAATACTTTTTGTAATCCTTCCATATCGAAAGGATCTTTCGTTTGCTTCTTCTTGGTGTCTTCTTTGAAAGAGATCTTCTTAGATTTACGTTCTTCAATTGCAGATCTCTTTTCAAGGGCTACCACGCGTTTTTCCACTGCTAACGCCTCTGTCAAGTTGTCAACTAAGGTGGTCTTGTTTGCCCTATCTACGAAGATAGCCAAGTTTGGAGGTAAGGTCGTGATGTACCATTCACATCTTACTTCCTTGCTGGGTTGTGAAGGAGCGGGGATTTTGTTGAGGATCTTATTGAACCGTAAGTTAAAATCTTTAATGGGTTCTCTAGCCTCAGCCTTAAGATTAGATAGGTCATTGATCAATGTCGTCGTGGATCTGTCATCACCAAACTTGGTGAGGAACTGACTTTGAAAAATGTCCCAGCTTGTGATGGATCCAGAAGGTAATGAAAAGTACCACGACCCGGCTGTTCCTTGCATTGTATAAGGGAAAAGCAGGACAACAGCGTCTTCGTTAGTAACTCCGTTGAGATTAACAAAAAGCATGAAATTATTGATATGCTCTTCGGCTAGCATGCCTGCTTCCGGATTGAATTTAGGCATCCATTTCTCAGGATGGGCCAGTATAGGGCTCAGGGGTGGAGGCATTAAGACCGCCCCAGGATTGTTCCATGGAGACTGGGCCATCATTGAGCTGCTAGTCAATGGAAGTGCAGAAGATGATCCCTGATGCTGAGAAGATGAAGATACTATGATCTTTGATGATCGCGGAGGAAGGGTTGTGGAAGATGGATGAGTGATCTGGGGTGAAGATGTGGGTGGCTGACTTCGCGGTGAGGGAGTTGAAATGGACGAGGTAGATGAAAGAGTCTCTCCGTCAGACTCTGGAAGTGCTTTCCTTGCTCTTTTCCTAGTGGGGAGAGGGATTTCAGTTGGCTGGATGCCAAACTTTTCACTCTTCAATCTGGTCAGGGGATGAGCAGGGTTGTACTGCGAAGTCACGCTGCCTTTAGATTTATCATACCTCTGAGTAAAAATAGAGAATCCCTGGAGTTTACGAATCAAAGTTTGAAGTTCAGGGGGATCAATGATAAGTTGGTCTGATATATTAGAGTGTGTAGCAGTGGTGGATGCCCGAGCGACTTCCAGCTCCGAGTTTAATCGTACCGGAGAAGTCGGGGGAGTTGGTGAGGGTGATTTGCTCTCGGAATGGTATTTAGATTTTGACTTATGCGCCATTCATAGCTCGTGCCCTCCTTCTAGTGCCAAATATGTTGAGGGCCCCGAAATCGGGTCAACAACAAGGGGGATACCCACCCGGTCGGGAACCTGGTTGGCGGCTCCGTGCCCGTTTGGAGTAGCGGGTCCGACTGGGGATAATGGGACCAGTTTCCCAATATGAGGGGTGTGTGTGTGTGTGTAGAGTTTGATGGTATTGATTTAGGGGTATTTTAAGATAATTTAATTCTAACTTCTAAACTAACTCTATGCTATTGTAATCTAATGAAAAAAAATACATCTAATCTACGCTAACCCGGGGTAAAATTCTTTCATTATGCGATCTAAAAATATTTCGAACAATAGCTGGTAATAAAGATCATTCAGCTATCATAAGAATATAAATCAATTAAGATGAACCATTCTGCATAAGAAGTTAGGCAAAACAGTTGTGAACAGCATATCGCATAATTAGTTATTCATATGTGAAGCACAAATAAATGACTCCACCGTACAGAAGTGCCAAATGGTAATACACACATTCATACATTAACATATAAGGAACTCAGCTGCATATCACTTTAGGAATACAAGCAGAAATTAGTCAAGAGATAAAAGTACCATTTATGACTGATTTCACTAATAAACTTCAAGCAATAACGATTTATTTCTACTTGTTCTAATATCTGCTAAGAGTACAGAAGTGAAACATCAGTAACAGACATTAAAATGCAAACATAAATAAATCTCGATCCATCCATTCATCAAAAACCCCCTCCGAGGGTGCAAAAGTGCATGTTCTGAGGACAAGTTTTTTTGACAGATTTCCGAACCCTTCTCCAAATGCCATGAGAAGGGTTAAATACTACTAAATAATTAATCTTAATTACACAAATTTAGGGAACGGCTTCAAATGACCGCCCTTTTACTAAAAGCAAATTTATTTCTAAAAATCAAATCTAATTTCTAACCATTTTTGTATCTGCTCCTTAGTGTTGTAAGTAATGCGTTGTTCGCTGTGAAAGAGTCGGCTGGTTGTCCTTTCCTTTTGTTCGAGCTTGAAAATTAGAAATGACAAGAGTTGGCACCTCTTTCTGACAGACTAGAAGATATTTTCGAAAACCTTTCTCTAGCTGGGTGTATTCGCTGTGCATATACTTAGTACAACCCAGGTTCCTTTCGAACTGATTTTGCTGTTGCTATTTCGGTTTCTGGTCGTGCGGATGACTCAATGAGTTAGGAGTCACGCTGTATGTACAATCCCCTGTATCGAGAATTGCTTCCGTTCTTTGTTCCAGGCTTTTCTGGAGCGTCCTCCTTCTTTTGCGTTTCTCTTTTTGCTTTACCGAGTCTGAGCTTCAAGATCTTTTGCAAACACGCTGCTTTTGTGCGCCTTTGACTCTGAGTCTTAGATAGTCTATTTTCATCAGCGCCTGTTGGGTGATACTCCGGAATCCGCGGTCCTGCTGCATGCGGCATCCATTTGCGGAGGCATCTTCTCTCTGTTACCCCATTGGCGCTTTCCTCTTTTCCTTAGATGTTTCCTGCATATAGATTTATATCAGTTACATGTCTTGCAGTTTACGCAAAGAAGAAGAGAAATGACGAAAAGATTGACATGAAAGAATTAAGTTCTAATGAATGCGTAATTTTGACACTCATCATGATTTGACTCTTCGAAAAACGCGATACAATCATTCTTGGATACTGAAGCATGCGATCATTAATTTCCCTTAAGGTGCGCGCTCAATTTTTGGGTTTACTGTTTATGTCGGAGAATTCTTACGATGAGTCCTTTCTGTGATTGGAATCGCAGTATCGAGGATTGCGACGTCATTAAGTGTTATCGCAAATTGCCAATATCACAGATCGCAAGATCGCAAGGTTTTCGCTTTATCACTCTGTGCTGCTTATGCGACATTGAGACGTGCGACGTCGCATATTGGCCGTCAGCGATTCCTTAGGTTTTCCCTTTTTGAGCGCTTTTAATGCATGCGATGCGATGGGTTCTCGCATCGCTCTTTTTCAGTGTATTTATGCGCTTTGGGAAAACACTTCTCTCTACCTTTGCGACGCGATATAGCTCTTAGGGAGTTAATACAAAAGATTTTTTAAACAAAATATTTTTTGGATTTTTGGTTAAGGGTCCCCCTTTGCTTGATGTTATTACTAATATCAAACAAAGAGGGGGGTTGTTGGTGACCACAACACAGGTGTACAAAGGCTCCCATGAAGAACATCCAAGGAGGAGAGCACACAGAAGGGAGATGAAATTTGATACATATCTACCTATTAAGCTCAAATGTCCTAAACTCTTTGAGGTAGAGGATCAAATAAATCTAGTTTTGTTGATCTATGATGAACTGGTCGAGAGGAGAAGAAACAGTTTTGGTGGTCCAGTAGTTGGCCAGTTTTTGAATATTTTTGTTTAAGGTCTTCAGGTCTTAATGATTGTAGGCATTTTCTTTTACAGGTTTTAGTGTGGACTTAGTTTGACTCCATGCCCAATGGACACTAGGCACTGTCTTTAAGCTTGAATGCATTGGTCTGTAGTTCTTGAGACCTCACAGGGAGGATCTCATCCCCAGAAGGAGCCAGTGTTAGCTCTGCTACAAATTCAGTGTGTGAAGGTCAAATTCAGGTCTTTCGGTGTTGTTTGTGCTTAAAGAAGGCTAGCAACAGTCTTCTCCTCCTTCCTCTCTCATTTGCCTTACACTCTCTTCACTCTTGCTATTTCTATTTTCTTCCAAAATCCTTTGTAAATTTGTATTCCCTTTTTGCTCCCGCTTATATTTTCAAACCCACATAGCCGTGCGCCTTCATAAAATGTGCTATAGGCCTTTGTCCCTCAATCGCTATCGCAAATTGCCCATATAACCCTCCACCTTAATCCCCACCGTTGATCGCACATTACCTGATTCAACGGTCTTTGTTGTTTTTATCGCACGCTAAACCGCATGCACGTTCCCCTCCATCCAACTATCCGTCGCACGATTGGATGGTAGTCGCAAGCCCCGATCGCATGATTTGCCCGCTTTTTAATGCGTGGGGAAAGTGGTTTCCCGCCAATCATGGAAGCCACGTGTCGCAGTTAGATTGGATCACGCCCCCGCATATGGATACCACCTGCCTCCCATAAGTGGTGCGAGGAAACCGCTTACCGCCTGTCCCATCGTTCCCTACTCGTTAACAACAACGCATCTCTTCCACCCGATCACCGTCGGATCTTCCCACCCGCGATCCAATAGCTGACGATTGTCTTCGCCCGTTTCCTCCCAATGCCTCCCGCCGATAGATCTCTGCTGCCCATTCACTTGATCCAATGGCTTATGTATAATCCTTGGCCTGCTCATGCTTCCGCCATGAAATCTTAACTCCTTTGACTGCCTTGAGCTCCTGAAGGACAACAACAATCAGCTACCTGTACCCGGCATATTCAATCTTCAACCACCGCATTCAAGGAACAACATGGCCGAGAAGGAAAGGACCACTCTCAAGCAGTTAAAAGCATTCAATGGTTATGGGTTTCATTCATATTTCACGCCACCTGCTCAAAGGAGGACTGCAGAGCACCAATGAATGTCAAATTCATCCATTAAAGTAGTAGATCATAGTAGAGGTCCATTCCAAAGAATTAATGTGGTTGGTGGTCCATTATGACCCCTCCTCGTGTAGCATAGCGAAGTGTTTTTGTAATCAAACTCTATATATACCCAGAACACAGATGTAATCAGGGTCGATGAATGTTATTTTGATGTAAATTTCAACTTCTAGAGACTGTAACTACTATGATACCTGCATCGTCTGGTCTTCATTTTCAGCTAATACAAGCTTCTTTTACTGTTAATTGCTCACTTTCCACTTTTTCTTTGTCCCAGGTTGTGCCTATTATGCATTTTTCTTGTGCTCTTGATGTTTAGCATTAGAGGGGCTGTCATCCCACCTCTGTGTTAAAATATAGTATGTATCATTGAGTGTGTATGCAGGTTTCTATTATTTTAATGCCAGAGAGTTGACATCTTGTCTATGCATTAGGAAAAATATTTGCAAACCTCTTTACTAGTTGCAGCTGGCCATCACAGGGTCCTATGCATCTGCTGGTGTGGTCAGTATTCTCCATCATCACCTTATCCTAAAAATGTGAGTAATTGGTGTTCTAAAGCCTTGTATTCTGGGGGTGTTCATCCATGTCTGGGGTTAAGCATAGTAGAAGTGGTTATCTGGCTTGAATATGCATCATTTCCTTCCATTCATCCACCATTTTCCAACATTTTTTTGAGTTTGTAATGTTCCCGAGCATCTCTAAGATACAACCTAGGAGAGTTTCTTGGGGTGATAACAATTACAAATGGATGTCATGTGAGGAATGAATTGAACCTCCCTCCCAAAACAAAAGCACAATTATCAAGAAAGAATTAGCAAATATAAGTTTTGTGGTTCAAGAGGGAAACAATATTCTTCACTAGGTTTATTGTCCTTTAGGAAATTTTAACCTTCTTAAATCTTGTTCTCATGTCACAAGAAACAATAACGAGGATGATCAAGGAAAATGGAATAAAATATGGAATCTCAAACATTGGCCCAAAATCATTCCTTTTACGTGGCTTCTCTTATTGAAAAAACTTTGTCATGGAACAAGGTTTAAAGTTGTGGTTTTCAAGCCCCCTCAATCTGCCTCCTTTTTTTCTCAAATTTATAAATGTCAATCATCTTCTCAGCAATTTCAACTTCGTTGCTTCTACTTTGAACAACCTTGCTACGCTCTTCCAACAAACTAACAAGGTATAAAATAATGTTCTCCCAACTCTAAAATTTTGGCATGACTCCCATTTTACCAATCACATTTTCAATCGGGCATGACAATTCATCTTAGGGTTCATCCTATGGGAGATTTGGAAGGAGCTTATCAAATGAACATTTAAGCATATCAGGGCCTCTAAAGATTTTATTTGACAAGCTATTCTAAATAAAATAAGGGAAATGATTTCTTCTTATAATTGGTCCTCCAAGATTGGGAAATAAAACAACCTAAAAATGCAATTCTAACCAAAATGGGTCTCTTCCCTATCCCTTAAAGAAAACTCCCACTATCCCTAATTTCCTGCCTTCCAATCCTTCCTTCTAGTCTGCCCCTAAGGAGGATTTCATCAAACCTAACTTCCATGTAAAAATATATAAATACCATGGATGATGGGACATGTATTCCAAGATGAATGTTGGGCAAGACATTCTAGTGTTGGTGTTCATTTGGTTGTTAATGTCTAAGAAAATTGACAAAGGCAATGGCTAAGGCTTTGGAAAGGAAAATTGACATTTTTGGCACATTTAATTATGAAAATAATGGAAATTAGGAGAAAAGGAAAGTGAAAAGTCACAAGTTTCATGTGAGGAGGAAATTGAAGGAAAATGAGGGAAAATGAAGAAAATATATGCCTCATTGACGAAAAGGCTTCTGAGGATCAGTGGGCAAGGCTTGATTAGTCAAGTTTTGGAGCTCTCTCATTATTCTCTCTGTCTCTCTCATACTCATGGCGACTTAGAGTTTCTTGAACCACTTTGGCATTGGACCAAGAAAGGAAAGGAACGCAAGAGGAAGTAAAGATCAAGTAGGGAAAGGTAGGATCAAGCAGCTACAACAGGCTTCATTATAGGTATCGACTTGCATGTGTATTTTCCTTGCTAGATTTGGCATGCATGGGATTTCATGTGGTTCTCCTCTATCATGTCATGGGTTTTTCCAGGTGTGACAGTAGTTTCAGCGTAGCCTTTTGTTGAAGCCTTGAAAATCAGGTCTACAACAAGGGGGATACCCACACAGTCTGGACCTTGGTTAGCGGCTCCTTTTTCGTTTGGTATAGTGGGTCCAACTGGGGATATGGGACCAATTTCCTAATTTATGTGTGTGTGTTGAGAATTGATATTTCCTTCCTAATAGTTTCTAAGTAAAATGCTTTTATTCTAAGTCTAATTTAACAACATGCAATTGTATTCTAATGAACAGAAATATCTAATTCTAAATCTAACCCCAGATTTAATCTTTCAGTTATGCGATCTAAAATAATTTCTAATGGAAATTGGTAATAAAGATCATTCAATTGCTATGAGAAAAGAATTCAATAAAGATAAATTATTTCGTATAAAAAGTTAGACGAAACAATTGTGAAAAACATATCACATAATAAGTCACTCATATATTAAGCATAAATAAATGACTATCATCGTACAAAAGTGTCAAATGATAACTCAAGCATTCAGGAATTCATGCATAAATAACTGAACATGAATATCATCGTAACACATAAGCAGAAATTGTTAAGAGATAAAAGTACCATTTATAACGAGTTCTACTCATGAGCTGCAGCAATAATGATTTATCTCTTCTTAATTTAACATCTACTAAGAGTACAAAAGTGCAATTTCAGTAGTAGATATTAAACACAGATGTCAATAAATCTTGTTCCATTCATTCATCAAAACCTCCTTGGAGGGTGCAGAAGTGCATGTTATGAGGACAATTTTTTGATAAATATCAGGACCCTTCTCTAAATGCATGAAAAGGGTTTAAATACTACTAGTTAAATCTAAAAATAGTTTATTACAAAAATATAGGAGGCAATTTAAATTACTATCCTCACTTCAGGCAAAAATAAAGCAAAACTAAAACTAAAACTAAATCTAAAAGTAAAACGGGAAATTAACTATCTATGTATCTGATCTTTGTAGTCGCAAGCATCCAGCATTGGCTTGAGGAGAGTGGGCTAGCCAACCTCTGACTTTAACTATCCTGTAAAAATGGAATCGACAAGTGCTGGTGCCATCTTCTCGGCAGAGTTAGTGAGACACTTGAGAGTCATGCACTGACTGTGTGGTTTAACCATGCACTGCCAGTAAGAATCTCAATTTAACTTGGTTAACCTTTTGATAGACTCTGCTCTATCTTGAACCTTTTGTCTCCAACTTGTTTGTAGATGCTTCACATTTGATAGAAATTTGCATACCACTTGAAGATATCCCTAATAAATACCACTGGTTTTTAGAGCTCGGGTTTTGCCTTTCGCCTTTAGCACTTTTTCCTACAATTTTCCGAGTTTACAGGCGACTGAGTGATTAGAGGCTTTCCTTTTCAAGAGGTTTTGCCGGGCGATGCACAGCACTAATCTCGCATCGAAAACTACCTCCGTTTCTTGATCCGGGCTTCCCTGGTTCTATTTTTCACCTCTTGTGCACTTTTTGTTAGAGGATGTAAACCTTAAATTTTGTGGAAAGAATGACTCCATGAGTTCTTAGCTCTGAGTCTTAAACTATCGGTCTGTTATCTCATCACTATCTAGTACCCATTTGACCATGTCCGTGTATGGAAGAATCTTGGGCCTTGCCGCTATCCGGTGTAAGAACGAGCATGCTAGTTCTGTAATTGATGCCACAGATGACCCATGTGAGTTTGCAATAGCTGTAACCTCCATTACTCTGGGATTTTCTTCCTCAAGTAGACTATGCATGCCTTCCCAAGTAGTAACGTCGGCATCTCTATTACAGGTGGTGTCTATGTATAAGGCCGTCATTTCTTTGTCTTTAGAACTCGGAGCCTTTCCTTTCTTTCCCATAATATTCTGAACACTGCTATGTATACTTCTCTGCGTTTCGCTCTTGTAATTTGCAAATGAGGAAAGAGTAATGATAAGAAAAAGGTGATGGGAAAGCTTTAAATGTGGAAATCATATAAAACATATCACCTTACGTGAAATGTCTCTTCGATTAGATCAAAACCATATTTCATTAATTATTGCCAACTAACTCATTAAATTAACATTAACGCGCATAATTGGGCATCAGTTTGTGGAAAAGCCTTTTCTAACGAAGAGCCCTGCAGATCTGCGATTTGGTTTGCAATATCACAGATCGCAATATCGCTGATCCATTACATGTGGCAATCATCCATTACCATATGTTTTCTTTGAAATGCATTTTGCGAGACGTGCCATTGCATATCGGCGGTTTGAGGTATTTCACTTTAAGTGATACTTGAAGCATGCGATGCGATGAGTGTCTTCAGCGCATGATTTCGCATCGCGATTTCACCATCTTAGGGTTTGGTTTGTAGGAAAGCATCTATTACCTTTTTGCAATGTGATGCTTTTTATTGAGGGAACAGTTTTTGTTCGAACTTATCATAAAACTTAAGTCTTTTTTAGATTTTCGGGTATTCCCCTAAGTTTATGATAGTAAGATTTATTCAAAAAGGGAATACAAGTTCTAATTTATTTTTTAAATTTTTTTGGATAAGAATCCCCACTTATTTAGTATTAGAGAGAAAACTAAATAAGAAGGGGGGCTGTTGCAGGCCACAACAATTGGCGATTCACTTGGAAGAACCAGTTATCTCTGCTTTTATTTTAAATTTTCTAAACTTCCAAAACATAAGGTTTTTTAGAGAATCAAACTTTATTATAGAAAGATGAACTACATCATGCTTTCAGCTATTAAGGATAGTTTGTTTCTTCTATGTTAACTTTGGTTATTTACTTCCTAGAGCTAGTCATTGTATTTACATCAGCCACTACTTGGCTTATAAAGATAAAAACAAATTCTTCTCTGTAAATCAGTTTTGAATATGCTCATTTGTCGTAGGTAGAGCCTCTGCTGCTATCAGGCGTTTATAGACTCGACAGGGTTACCTGTTACCCAGCAATGATCCTGTATCCTACTTGGAGAAATATACGACTTTCAGAGGGAAATCCATATCCACACTTATTGCTCTTATTTTCTTTTAATCCTTAAAGAACAATGCCTTGGTTTGGTATCCAAATTATGACAGTGCCACTCACTTGATTTATAACTTTGCTGAACAAGCTGGCTCATGATGAGACCCCTTGTCTTTTGATTACAATAATCTCGAGTCATTGCCCTGTTGTGATATGCAGTTTTGGCAAAGTCAGCAAGCTATAATATCTATGATCATGATAAGTCGGCTCGTGATGAGACCTCTTATTCTTTAAGTTAAAGTGTATCGCTGGATTATTCCTTGAAGCTCGTAATTCCCTAGGTGGGGAGGAAATCATTGTTTCCTTAAGAATAGCTCTAGACGACAATATTAGAGTTTTTGGAAAGAGCTTTTCTACAGAGAACCTTCGTTTTGTTATTGATACTTTTCATTTGACTGATATAAAACAAATTCCGACTAAAGGTCGTTTTTTATCAAAATTTACAAGGTTGAAACTAGTATCATTTTCAAGTTTATAGCCTTCAACTGTATCTTTCAATAATAATGTTTGATTTTCTAAATCAGTCCTATTTATACAAGCGAAAAAACAAAATTTAAAAGAAATTCTAGTATTTTTCGTGAAGTCCAAATGTAACCATTTACAACTGGTTTTATTATCAAAATAAAAGGAAAGCTAATTTATAAAAATAGAAGAATGATCTCCTATGGAAAGTATTTTTTGAGGATTTTCCCACTAACAGGTAAATATTCTCTTTTTCCTATTAAATCCTGTAACATAAAGATAGATGGACCTATAATTTCTGCGATTTGGAAAGGGCCAAGCCACATTCGTTGAAATTTCATATGTTTGCCCTTTTCCTCGTGAGCCTTATCCCATTTTAAAACTAGATCTCCAATATGAAAGTCCTTTCTCGATATCATGTTTGAATCAAAAGAAGCTTTTACTAATGCTTGGTGATGTGCATGAGTTATTTTAGCCTGTTCTCGTTGCTCCTCTAGCTTAAGGATTTGCAGTTGCCTTAGTTGCAAGGAAGAAGTTGGTGTTTCATCAATAAATTGAACTAAGGCCAACGAGGGAATCACTAGATGAGTTGGAAGGACCACTTCTTTCCCATAAACCAAATTAGAGGGAGAAGTGCCAATGGAGGCTTTCTACATTATTTGGTCTGCCCATAGAGCATATGTTAAGGATTTGTGCCAATTCTTATGAGTTTGATCAATGGTTCACTTAATGATTCTGATTAAGTTTTTATTTTTTGATTCAGCTAACCCATTCCCCTGTGGGTAATAATTGGCAGAGTATTTAAGCTTAAAACCTCTTTTGAGTGCAAATTCAGTCATAGCATTGCCAGAAAAATATGATGCATTATCAAACATTAAAGCGGAGGGAAAACCAAACCTGGTGATTATGAATTGATCTATGAAATCAATGATGTGTTCGGCATTAGCTGTCTTGAGAGGAATTGCTTCTACCCATTTAGTAAAATAATTTGTAGTTGTAAGGATATACCTATGTTGTTTAGAAGAGTGAGGAACGATCTCAAATATTAAATCCAATCCCCATTCATCAAAAAGTTGGTCGATTTTGACTAGTTGCAAAGGCAATGATGGTTTCTTTTGTCTCCCAGCAATAATTTGACAAACTTGATATTTCCTTACATAGTTATGCGCATATTTGAATAGTGTAGGCCAATAGTACCCCGCACGCAAAATTTTATGTGTTGTAGTATCTCCAACATAATGTCCACCTACTGGTCCATCATGGAGTTCTTGCAACACCTTTTTAGCTTCAGCTTTCTCGAGACATCGAACGAGAACAGAATCATAATTCATCCTAAAAAGTACATTGTTTACAAGTTGATATTGCTTAGCCTTCAACCTTAGGGCTCTTTTCTTTGTATAATCAAAGTTTGAAGGAGCATATCCATTCTTTAGATAAAATATGATATCAACATATAATGATTCAATATCGTTTAGGATTACCTCATACATTTGTACCTCTGAAGACGGTATTTCAAAAATAAGCGATGCTCCAGCCAGCATTTTACAAAAGCCTTGACCTTTTACAATACTTGTTGGTTTAATTTTAGCGTCATATTCTTGTAAAGCAGTAACCCAATTTTCTCTCTTTTCACCCACATCTTTCTGTACTAAGAGATTTCTTAGCACTGGAAATGACACTATGATTTTTGTATGGGTTTTAAGTAGGAAAGGTCTGAAATGTTTGATCACTTTGAAAACAACATAAGCTTGCTTTTTGACGTTAGAATAATTTAATTCGGCCCCTTGTAGAGTTGAATTGAAAAAGGAAATTGGGGCTTCTATCTTATCTTAATTTTCTTGAGTGAGTATCGCAACATATGATCTATCAGAGGAAAATGTATACAAAATGAAAGGATCAGAAAAATTTGGAGTGGCTAAATATGGGGTGTTTACAATCGCTTGTTTAGCCAGATCGAATGCTTCATATTCTTCTTGGCCCCATTTAAAGATTGAATTCTTTTTAATCATTACTTGTAAGGGAGATACGATCCTTGAAAAGTCTGGAACAAATCTCTTTACAAAATTAATCTGACCATGGAAGGCTTGCATAGCTTTCTTGTTGTGAGGCAAGGGTATTTCTGAAATCTCCTTGATTCTGTCGGGATCAATATGGATTCCAGATTTTGACACTATAAATCCAAAAAAATTTCCTTCACTTAATGCAAAAAAGGACTTTTTTGGATTAAGTGAAATTCCATACCTTTGGCAATGTTGGAAGATCTGTTTCAAATCTCTGAGATGATTACCTCATTTATTGGAATATACATTTATATCATCCAAGTAGATTACTACTGATTTGTTTACTAATCCCTTAAATGCGATGTCCATGGCCCTTTGAAATGTGGCGCCAATGTTGATCAGACCAAAAGGCATCTTTTGATATGCATAAGTACCCCATTTGGTTATGAACTTGGTCTTTAATTGATCATCACGGTGGACCAAAACTTGGTTGTAGCCAGAGAAACCATCCAAAAAGGACATTAATTCTAATCCTGCAACTGCTTGTAATATTTGCTCCATGGGAAGCTGTTGACACCTAATCCTTGTGATTGGGTGAATTAATGTAAATAGATAAATAGGAAATATGAGCAGTCATCAGGAGATGAACTGAACAGTCTCTCCCTCATGTATATAATGAAGACCTACCTGAAGGAATAAATCAGTTGAATCATTTTTGCCTTATGGAGTTACTCCCTAGCCTGACATGGTATCAGAGCCAGCTCCCAAAATAGTTGTAACTCCTTTCTGCCTCCTGCTCTCTGTCCACTGGCCCTGTGCACTCTGTCTGCCATAAGTCTGAATCCTCTGACCTATCAGCCTCAGACCTAAAAACCATCTGAATCGCTGCATGCCTTGAGGCCGTGTTGCTGCATTTCTACCTCCACGCAGAAGCAAACTATGTTGGTCTTGCATTTTGAACATTGGTATGTTGGTTGAGTCGTTGCATCTTGAACGCTACTCCTTTGAAGAACCATCCGTTGAAGAACCAGAACAAATCAGAACTATTGCTGGGATCTGCGTGCGTGAATCAGGTTCCAACGCTGTGTATTATTGGTATCAATGCTGTGTATTTTCACGCTGGCTGTGTATTAAGGCTGATATTCTTGTATGCATTGAACTCTTGATATGTTGATAGTTTCCTACAGTTTAAAAGTACTTGCCTACAGTTTAAGTACAGGTTCATGAAGCTGGCTTCCTTGTTGTAACCGGGATGATCATAGTGCGAAACACAAGAAAGGAGGATGATTTTGGCCCATTGTGATGACCACAGCTTTTCAGCCCAGACTATATACTTGACCGTAGAAGGCAACTTGGAGCTCCTGCCTTCCGTTTGTCTTTGTGCATGAAATTATAGTTTGAGGTTGAAGCTCTATGGCTGGTTTAGTTCATGGAATTATAGCTTGAGATGGATGTTGTAAGTCTGATATAATCGGTTTTGTAATCTGGTTTCCGTGCTATGACCTTCTTTTCATGCGTTGAGACGTGGTGACTTGTCACTCTGTGTTTTTTTAAACTGACAGCGACTTACAAAAGGCTGTGCAAGTTGAGCACTAATGAGCTGTGGAGTCGATGGTTGATATTAATGATAAATAGTTACTTATATATAAACAATACTTGTTTGATTATTTGATGCACAGTTTTGGAAGGGATCGTGGACTCCTCGGTGTTGGCGTTTGAACACCCTTTCTTTGTGATTAGTTGGATTGTTTTTTTTCAAAAGTTGTATGATTCCGACCTACACCTACTTCAGTTTTGGTCAAGGATAAATTTATACCAGACTTATAAATGGTATATAATGCAAAATCCTTTTGGTGGAAGCAGTGCTTTATGCTGTTGAGAGTATTTTTGGACTTAGTATACTGCCATATTCTATACTTTAACATTGTGAAAATTGATTTTTGCGTTTGTTGTCTAGTCACATCAGAACTATATTTTTTTTCCATTAAGATTAAAAGTTTTGCAGCAGATTTTTTTTTGCTACGGTATGCATTCAATCATATCCATGGTGGGAATAGTTCTCACTAGCAAGGAGAACTATCTTGAATGGTCCCGGATGATAAAACACACCCTCATTTTCAATGAGTTGTGGAAAGGAGTGTGTGTCGAAGAAGGAGACAATGACCCAGTATAGCCTACCTTAGACAAAGAGCTCGTCATTTGGGAAAACAAGAACAGCGAAGCTTATGCATTAATCCTAGCATCTGTAAATGAAGAGGTGAGTCGCCATATTTCGTCATATTCAACTACCTTTGAAGCTTTACAAAAGCTGAAAGAACTCTATGACTCACATTCTGCACTTGAAGTCGTTCAACTCATGATTAAACTCTTCACTATTGAACTGCAAAATAATGATCCTCTTGCTCTTGCATCTAAAGTAAAGTCTATAATGCATGATATCAAATCCACTAAGGTTGAATTGGATATTCCTCCTATTGCTTTTCTCAAGGCACTTTATCCTACTTACTCCAATTATCTTGAGTCATTGCAAGCAAATGGAAATCTCAAAGATATAACCTTTGACTCTCTTGTGAAAACGTTTTCTGAAAGAGAGAAAGATTTTGGAAAGAAGACAACCCCTAAATCTTCTAAAGAGGCTGTGTGCCTTGCTCATAAAGAAAAGCGTCATGCTCAAGATTCTACAAGAGGAAGAGGTGGTCGAAGAGGAAGAGGAAGATATTTCAGAGGCAGGGGGCAAACATTCTCAAGGAGAGAAGGCAGATTTTCACTTCATACGCTTCAAAAGAAATGGATCACATGATGCCTCTACATGCAAGCTACCATGGGACAAAATTGAGCAGAAAAGAAATCAACAGAAAGGTAAAACTGATGATACAGACAAAGGTAAAGCACCTGAATCCGCTCACTATGTTGAGGCACAATGTAACATTGGATTAAATGAAGATTTATTTAATGATTCACTTGCTTCTTGGAAAAATGATTGGTTGCTTGATTCAAGAGCAACCTACCACATGACTCATAGAAAATATTTTTTTGAAGATTTCACTGACAATGTTGATGGACCAGTATACTTTGCAGATCTATCAAAAATCAAGCCATCAGGGCTTGGCACAATCAGGCTTAAACTGCCTGGTCTTCCGGACTTTCTTCTGCATCATGTTCTATATCTCCCACATCTCAAGAGAAACTTGTTGTCCTTGGTCCACATCTGCTAGCAAGTTCACTCCATTCATATGTTTGATGGCAAGCTTGAGGTAAGAAAAGCATCTGACCACTCACTTGTCATGAGGGGAATAGAAGAAGAAAGGCTTATCAATCTGCAAGGAACCTCTACTCATGCACAACATTTCTCATACAATTCTCATCATAAAGAAGGTACACTTCCATCAAGTTTATTATGGCATGCTAGATTTGGACATTTGAACTATGACAGTCTCCGCTTATTGAAGAAAAATGGTGTTGCTGGTTTGCCTACAATTCCTAGGAAACTTAAGCAATGTGATGTTTGCATTCTAGGAAAGCATAGAAAACAATATTTTCATGATTCACATTCAAGAGCACATAGAAAACTTGAACTCATTCATTCAGATTTATGTGGTCCGATGCCTGTTCCTTCTGCAAATGGAAATAAATATATCATGACATTTATTGATGACTACACCAGAATGTGTTGGGTTTATTTATTGAAGAACGAATATGATGCTTTTCAAACATTCAAGAATTTTCATAAATGGATTGAAAATGATGCACAATCTCATATTAGGTCTTTTCGCAATGATAATGGAAAAGAATACACATCAAATGAATTTTAAAACTATCTTCGCCAACATGGGATCAAACATCAAACAACTATGCCTTATAATCCCCAACAGAATGGTGTAGCTGAAAGAATGAATAGGACAATCTTAAATATGGTACGATCCATGCTTTTCTTCAAAAATGTAAAGATAATGTTTTCGGCTAATGTTGTTCTATGTGCTGCATATATAAAGAATAGATGTCCATCTAATGCTATAAGAAACAAGACTCCTTATGAAATGTGGTATGGACATGTTCCTTCGGTAAAGCATCTCAGGGTCTTTGGTTCCACTTGCTATGCCTTGATACCAAAGGTACATAGAAACAAACTTGGTGCTAGAATTCGTAAGTGTCTCTTCCTGGGGTATTCAAACATCTCCAAAGCATACCGCCTCTATGATGAAGTAAATAAGAAGTTTGATGTATCTAGAGAAGTACTTTTCCTTGAATCATCCAAAACTGACAATGTTGTTGAGCGACAACTTGATCGCTTGGATAGATTCACAAAAGCAAAATCATTTCAAGAATTTGATAATCAGATTCCACATCTTGAAGGGGGGATTCTTATACTAGATCAACATGTGGAATCTTCTTCTGAAGAACACTCTCCCCCGCATGAAACTCCAACAACGGATGATGCTTTAAGTGATGTGATTGATAGAATTGGGAGACTCAATCTTGATTCAGTCCCAACTCAATCAACGGAGCAGCCTGGTCCATATAAAAAAGGTCCCCCAAAGTGGGTGACAAAGACACTTGAAAGTGTTCATCCTGATGAAGTTGGAAAGATAGGAACGAGAAATTCAAACCGGCAAAATGGAGGTGATGTAGGTGACTCTAATTCACCTGTTGATATGGATGTTTCTTATGATTGTGAATTGAACTTGTCTATAGATTTTGAACCAACTTCCTTCAAAGAAGTTGCTTCTCATGATGAATGGAAAGAAGTGATGCAAAAGGAGTATGATGCCTTCATAAAAAACGACACTTGGAAGTTGGTTGATCCTCCATTAGGATCCAAACCAATTGGCTGCAAGTGGGTTTACAAGAACAAGTATAAAGCTGATGGCTCACTTGACAAGCACAAAGCTAGGCTTGTGGAAAAAGGTTTTGCACAGAAGGAAGGGATTGATTATGAGGAGAGTTTTTCCCCCACAACAAAATGGGCTACCATCCAGACACTCTTTGCACTAGCAGCTCAGAACGGTTGGAAAGTCCATCAAATGGATGTAAAAACTGCTTTCCTAAATGGAGATCTAAAAGAGAATGATTTTATGTCCCAGACTGAAGGATTTGTTGTGAAAGGACATGAACATAAAGTATGCAAACTTGTGAAGTCCTTGTATGGCCTCAAACAGGCACCGCGAGCGTGGTATGAAAAACTAACTGAGCATCTTTTGAAACTCAATTTCAAACATTTTGATCTTGATGATGCAAGTTTATTTGTCAAGAAAGTTGGCAAAACAGTTGTATATCTTCTGGTATATGTAGATGATCTTTTGATGACAAGGAATAATGAAAGCTACATTGCATCCATAAAGAAGGAATTGGGGAAAAGTTTTGAAATGACTGATTTGGGCTATGTTCATTACTATCTTGGCATTGAAGTAACCCAACATCCAAAGTCCATATTTCTTTCTCAAAATAAATACATTGGAGATCTGTTGAATAGGTTTGGCATGACAGAGTGCAATCCTCTCACTACTCCAATGGAACAAAACTTAAAGCTCACATCTATTGAAGGAAAAGAATTTGAGGATGCAACAAAGCATATACAGCTTGAAGGAAGTCTCAACTACCTAACTACAACCAGACCAGACATTTCGTTTGTTGTTGGAATCCTCTCCAAGTTTATGCAAAAGCCTTGTGAGGGACATTGGTCTGCTGCAAAAAGAGCTCTAAGGTACTTGAAGGGAACTCAAGACTTTGGAATCAAGTATACACAGGTCGATGACTTCAATTTGATTGGATACTCTGATTCAGACATCGATGGAGACAAATAAACTGGGGTATCAACTTCAGGATATGCTATGAGTCTTGGATCAGGAGTTGTCTCCTGGAGATCACGCAAAAAATCAGTTCCAACAGATTCCACAACAGAAGCAGAATACGTGGCAGCAACTGAAGCAACAAAAGAAATTGTGTGGCTCAGGAAAATTCTTGAAGAATTGTAGGTAAAACAAGTACAATCAACACCACTCATGATTGACAATACCTCTGCAATAAAGTTGGCCAAGAACACAAAGTTCCATGATCGAACGAAGCACATCAATACTAAATATCATCTAATTCGGCATCATGTTGACCCCAAAACAATCCATCTTTGTCATTGCTCCACAAATGAGAAAATTGCAGCCATCTTCACCAAAGCGCTTGGAAGAGAAAAGCTTGAATGATTCAGAATGATGCTTGGACTCACCAACATCCCTTCAGATTAAGGGGGGAATGTTGACACCTAATCCTTGTGATTGGATGAATTAATGTAAATAGATAAATAGGAAATATGAACAGTCATCGGGAGACGAACTGAATAGTCTCTCCCTCATGTATATAATGAAGACCTACCTAAAGGAATAAATCAGTCGAATCATTTTTGCCTTATGGAGTTACTCCCTGGCCTGACAGAGGCAAAGGAAAATTATCTTTTTGGCAGGCTTTGTTAAGATTTCGAAAGTCAATGCAAATTCTAATGTCTTCATTTTTATTTCTAACAGGAACCATGTTGGAAACTCGTTTAGAATGTTGAACCAGAAAAATGATTTTGCCTTTCAATAATTTATTGAGCTTGGACTTAATCTGATTTTCCAAATTAAGGTGGATTTTTCTCAGCTTTTGTTGGACATGTTTTTCATCGTTTATCATTGGGATAGTATGTTGAATGATAGAAGTGTCATAAGTCTTAAGTTCATCATAGTTCCAGGCAAAGACACTTTTGTATTGTTTTAGAAGACGAACGTATGCTAATATTTCTTCAGGGGCTAGGCCAAGACCTAGATTGATATTCTGTGGCTTCGTATAAGTTCCTAGATTTACTAATTCATAGTTCAGAGTTGAACTTTGAAGTTTTGAATTGGTAGATCTTTTGAATCGGTCTTTCAAATCGTATAGGTCTTCCAATTTGACTACTGATTTTGGCATAGAATTATTAGTGCTATCATGTTGCAACTGTTTATCATGTTGGTATTCATCTATAATCTGATTAGTGTAAGATCCCTCTAATGTGAGGAAGCTTACAATATCAGGATCATCCTTGAAAATTCTCCAATTGGTAATGTTATATTGAATGCTATTGGAGTCTGGGAATTGATGAAATATTGAATGCTATAAAATGTTCAGTCAGATCTTGTACTAAAGATTGATAATGCTTTAAATGACTTGATAGACAATGTATAGTATTTCGTACTTGTTTAATTACAATTTCAGAATCTCCAAAAACTTGTAAATACTTGATATCTAGTCTAATTGCTTTGTATAATCCTTGGATTAAAGCCTCGTATTCTGCAGTATTATTGGTGCAATCAAACTCAAGTCTACAAGTTAGCATAGTTTTGTTTCCCTCTGGGCTAACTAATATGCATCCTGCTCTTGCTCCATCCTTAGACTTAGAACCGTCAAAAAATAACTTCCAAAAAAAAGATTTATTTACAGGACTATCTATGAAATTAACACATTTAGAACTCTCTGTTTGAGAAAATTTTTATACTTGAGATAAAACAGAATGTTCTAAGTAAGGCGAAGTATGAGCATTGAAATTTCCTAAGAAAGAGTCAACAGAATAGTTGCCAATTATATTGTTGCTGTATGCTACAGGTTCATTTTCTCCTTCCAATTTTGTTACTATGTATTTTTGATGCCTTTCTCGCTCAACCTTTATTTGATTTGGTTTACCATTGTAAGGGAGCCACATATGCGACCAGTCAGTTGTAAAATATCCATGAAGTTTTTCAAACCAATCCCTGCTAAGAATTAAGCCATAAAATTCTGGAATGTCTACAACTAAAATATCAATAATTTGACATACCTTTGGATTAGATGACAGCCTTATGGTAACCTGATTTAGTTCACCGATCACTTCAACCTATGACCGATCCAGCTAAACTATGCGTACTACAGATTTTTGAGGTTGAACGTTCAACTTTGCACATATTGATTTAGGTAAGGTATTAGATGAAGCTCCCGAATCAACTAAACAATTATGCAATTTTTTGTTGAAAACTTCATAAGTAAGAAGAAATGGAGGAGTATGAGATCTTGACCTTCATCCAATTAGAGCGATATCGTTTGGATCGACTTTACTAGTCACATTAGTTCGAGGTCTTCCCATCTCGTGAGAAGCTTGCGAGATTACAGCGGCAGGTAGAGGTGAAACTGGTATTGCATGTAACTCTTTCAAAAGTAGCTTTTTTTGATGTTTTAAGTTGCTCAATTCATAAAAAGTAATGTTAGCCCTAGTCTTCTTCATGTCTTCTACGATATTATACTCCATCTCATCAGAAACAATTAATGTTTTAGATGGAGTTGGTGAATCTGTTTGGACTAGGCTTGTTTGAGTCACTTTGGGTGATGTTCTATTACCTGCGACTTTATCCTTAGACATTGAGCTTGTGTTCTTTGGCTTAGGAGTAGGTTGAGGAGGATCGAGTTGATTTCTACTTCTAGTACTGACTGGTGATTCCTCTTGATCCTCTTCATCTGGGAGGATGAAATCCCACATTCCCTGTACTTCTACAACTTCTTCTTCATCAGTAGGATCCTTATTGGAAATTTCCTCTTCTTCTTCTTCTGATTCAGCATTTGTGATAGCATTGGGAGGCTTTGAATCAATTAAAGGGTTTCTTCTATAAGGCTTGTAAGGCTTTTTAGAAGAAGTCTCTGCTACTTGTTTCTTAATGTCAACCATTTCGTTATACATGGCTTTCAAAACTTTCTGCAATCCTTCTAAATCGAATGGGTCTTTTGATTGTTTTTTCTTTGGATCTTCTTTAAAAGTAACCTTCTTAGATTTTTGTTCATCAACAACGTTTTTCTTTTCTAAGGCTATGATAAGTTTCTCTACCACTAATGCTTCCTTCATATTGTCGGCTAAAGTTGTTTTGTTAGCTCTATAAATGAAAATTGCTATGTTTAATGGTAGAGCAGATATGTACCATTCACTTCAAACTTCTTCACTAGGCTTGGAGGCGGTAGGAATTTTGTTCAAACGTTTATTGAAATGCGAGTTAAAATCTTTGACAGGTTCCCTTAATTCAGCCCTAAGGTTATACAGTTCATTGATCAGTGTCGCAGTAGACCTGTCATCACCGAACTTAGTCAATAATTTTTCTTGGAAAATATCCCAACTAGTGATAGATCCAGATGGTAATGAGAAATACCATGATCCAGCTGCTCCTTGCAAAGTGTAAGGAAAGAGCTGAATGACAGTGTCTTCATTAGTAACCACATTGAGATTTATAGATAACATAAAGTTTTTTATGTTTTCTTCTGCTAGCATGCCTGCTTCAGGATTGAACTTAGGCAGCCATTTTTCAGGATGGGCCGATAATTGACTCAAGGGTGTAGGCATTAAGACTGCCCCTAGGTTATTCCATGGAGTTTGGGCCATCATTGAACTACTAATAGAGGAAGGCATAGAAGATGATCCTTACAGTTGGGAAGATGAGGATATTACAATTCCAGATGATTGAGAAGGAGATTTTGAAGTTCCAGTGGTCTGGTGGAAAATGATTTGAAGTGGAGGAGTGGATGGTTGACTTCGCGGTGGAGAGGTTGAGATGGATGATGATGATGAAAGAGTCTTGCTATCAGACCTTTTAGGTGATTTCCTTTCTCTTTTCCTCGTAGGTAGAGGTAATTCAGTTGGTTCGATACCAAACTTTTCACTCTACAATCTGGTAAGGGGATGAGAAGGGTTATATTGCGAAGTCACACTACCTTGAGATTTTTTAGATTTTGGGGTGATATAGAAAATCGATGAAGTTTATGGATCAAAGATTCAACTTCAGGAGGTTCAATAGTATATTTCTCTAAAATATTCGGGTTTGTGGCAGTGGTTGTTGCTTTATCGACTTCTCACTCAAGATTTAAAGATTCTAAATGTGATGGAGAAGTCAGGGGAGATGGTGAGGGTGATTTACTCTCAGAATGGTATTTAGATTTAGATTTACTTGCCATTCATAGTTCGGGCCCTCCTTCTAGCGCCAAATATGTTGAAGCCCCGAAAATCGGGTTTACAACAAGAGGGATACCCACCCAGTCCGGACCTTGGTTAGAAGCTCCTTTTCATTTGGTATAGTGGGTCCGACTAGGGATATGGGACCAGTTTCCCAATTTATGTGTGTGTGTGTTGAGAATTGATATTTCCTTCCTAATAGTTTCTAAGTAAAATGCCTTTATTCTAAGTCTAATTTAACAACATGTAACTATATTCTAATGAACAGAAATACCTAATTCTAAAACTAACCTGGGATTTAATCTTTCAGTTATGCGATCTAAAATACTTTCTAATGGCAATTGGTAATAAATATCATTCAATTGCTATGAGAAAAGAATTCAATAAAGATAAATTATTTCATATAAAAAGTTAGACGAAACAATTGTGAAAAACATATCGCATAATAAGTCACTCATATATTAAGCATAAATAAATGGCTATCACCATACAAAAGTGCCAAATGATAACTCAAGCATTCAGGCATTCATACATAAATAACTGAACATGAATATCATCGTAACACATAAGCAGAAATTGTTAAGGGATAAAAGTACCATTTATAACGAGTTCTACTCATGAGCTGCAGCAATAATGATTTATCTCTTCTTAATTCAAAATCTACTAAGAGTACAGAAGTGCAATTTTAGTAGCAGATATTAAACACAGATGTCAATAAATCTTGTTCCATTCATTCATCAAAACCTCCTCGGAGGGTACAGAAGTGCATGTTCTGATGACAAGTTTTTGATAAATTTCAGGACCCTTCTATAAATGGATGAGAAGGGTTTAAATACTACTAGCTAAATCTAAAAATAGTTTATTACAAAAAATATAGGAGGCAGTTTAAATGACCGTCCTGACTTCAGGGAAAAATAAAGCAAAACTAAAACTAAAACTGAATCTAAAAGTAAAACTGGCAATTAACTATCCATGTATCTGATCTTTGTAGTCGCAATCATCCAGCATTAGCTTGAGGAGAGTTCGTTGGCTGACCTCTGACTTTAACTGTCCTGTGAAAATGGAATCAACAAGTGCTGGCACCATATTCTCGGTAGAGTTAGTGAGACACTTGAGAGTCATGCACTGACTGTGTGGTTTAACCAAGTACTGCCAGTAAGAATACCAATTTAACTTGGTTAACCTTTTGATAGACTTTGTTATGTCTTGAGCCTTTTGTCTCCAGCTTGTTTGTATATGCTACACATTTGGTAGAAATTTACATACCACTTGAAGATATCCCTGATAAATACCACTGGTTTTTAGAGCTTGGGTTTTGCCTTTCGCCTTTGGCACTTTTTCCTACAATTTTTCAGATTTACAGGTGACTGAGTGATTAGAGGCTTTCCTTTTCAAGAGGTTTTGCCTGGTGATGTGCGACGCTAATCACGCATTAGAAACTGCCTCCGTTTCTTGATCCGGGCTTCCCTGGTGCTATCTTTCGCCTCTTGCACACTTTTTGTTAGAGGATGTAAACTTTAAATTTTGTGGAAAGAATGACTCCATGAGTTCTTTGCTCTAAGTCTTAAACTATCGGTCTGTTATCTCATCACTATCCAGTACCCATTTTACCATGTCCGTGTATAGAATAATCTTGGGCCTTGCTGATATCCGGTGTAAGAACGAGCATGCTGGTTCTATAATTGACGCCTCAGATGACCCGCATGAGTTTGCAGTAGCTATAACCTCCATTACTCTGGGATTTTCTTCTTTGAGTAGATTGTGCATGCCTTCCCAAGTAGTAACACTGACATCTCTGTTACAAGTGGTGTCTGTGTATAAGGGTGTCATTTCTTTGTTTTGAGAACTCGGAGCCTTTCCTTTCTTTCCCATAATATTCTGAACACTGCTATGTACACTTCTCTGCTTTCTGCTCCTGCAATTTTCAAATGAGGAAAGAGTAATGATAAGAAAAAGGTGACGTAAAAGCTTTAAATGTGGAAATCATATAAAATATATCACCTTACGTGAAATGGCTCTTCGATCAGATCAAAACCATATTTCATTAATGATTTCCAACAACTCATTAAATTAACATTAATGCGCATAACTGGGCATCAGTTTGTGGAAAATATTTTTCGAACGACGAGCCTTGCAGATCTGCGATAAGGCGATTTTGCGATTTTCTTCACAATATTGCAGATCGCAATATCCTTGATCCATTACATGTGGCAATCATCCATTACCATATGTTTTCTGCGAAATGCGATTTGCAAGACGTGCCATCACATATCGGCGGTTTGAGGTATTTCACTTTAAGTGATACTTGAAGCATGCGATGCAATGAGTGTCTTCAGCGTGTGATTTTGCATCACAATTTCACCATCTTAGGGTTTGGTTTGTAGGAAAGCATCTATTACCTTTTTGTTATGCGACACTTTTTATTGAGGGAACGGTTTTTGTTCAAACTTATCATAAAACTTAAGTCCTTTTTAGATTTTCGGGTATTCTCCTAAGTTTATGATAGTAAGATTTATTCAAAAAGGGAATACAAGTCCTAATTTATTTTTTTTAATTTTTTGGATAAGGGTTCCCACTTATTTAATATTAGAGAGAAAACTAAATAAGAAGGGGGGCTGTTGTTTTTTTTCCAAAGAAAAAAACGGTAACATTTTATTAAGAAATTAATGAAAAGTTACACTAGCAGATGCAATTAAGCATTCCATGAACTGCCGCAAGGGCACGAGTGCTTTCGCACCCCACGCAACGTTAGAAGACTAACGTGCACCAAAAAATAAGAGAAAGAAAGAGAGAAGAGGGGAGGAAAAGGGAAGAGAAAAACTGAGATCCTTCAAGTTTTCCTTCCCTTTTTCTTTTCGACCTTGCGCCATTCTCCTTGAGAAGGCTCGATCGAAGCAATGACTATCTGTGTTTCTGCATTCTGTGGACCTGTTTCTTTGTCTGAGTCTGAGGTATCTGAGAGGTGGTGCCTCTTTATGCCTCCCATACTTGGATCCACGCTCATCATCTCTCCCTGATTCTTCTCTGCCTGATTTTCGTGATGCTGTGGGTCCTTTGTGACTGAAGTAGTTCCCTTCTGAGTCTCTTTCTCTTGAGAAAGCTCTATTTTCTCTGTAGGAGGCTCTTCCTCCTCTGCTTCTGATTCTTCGTCCTCTGAGTCTGGTGCAGGGAATTGCCATCCTTTCCTCTGCTTCCCTTTCTGTTTCTTCTTACTGTTTGTTTTTTTTGCTTCTGGACATGTGCCTTGCAGGTGTCCTGTCTGCCGACAGATCCTGCATCTGAAAGCGGTGTTTTCATAGTCTAGTACTTGCAGCCAGTTTTGTTGTTTATAGATCAGCCTGATATTATCTGGCAGCCCTTTGCTGAGATCTACTTCCACGCATATGCATGCGAAGGTGTATATCCTTTCGTCAGTCCTTTCCAGATCTGTTTTGATATACTTCCCTATGCTGTTCCCAATACCTTCCAATACTTTTTCACTCCAGAAATGTAGAGGAAGGTTGTGAAGACGAACCCACACCGGCATTGTGGATACTGTCATTTTGTTTGGATCGAAGTCCGAAAACCATGGGGTCATAAAGAGCCCCGATGTTCCCCAGAACCAAGGCCCGGCACTGATGACTGAATCTCTAACTTCCTTGGATATAAATCTGACTATAAAAAACCCCCTGGAACATAGATGTATATCACATTCCATGGTCCAGTTGGTAAAGATCCAATGGAATAGATCCATTGGCTTAGGCCAAAAACTGTTAAAACGGCATATAATGGCCCGCGTTTCATAGGACTTAACGTAATCATCAAGTCCTGTGGAGTCAAGATTCAGGACTGGGGAATGCCCCAGTTGGTCTACTATGTATGGCCTGGGTTTGATTCCGCCGTGATCTGGAGAGGACTCTGAATTCCTGTTGCCTTGTAATATATTTTTGTAGGATTTGCCTCCCTTAGGTTGATGTTGGGGTGCTGTTCCTTTCCCCTTGTCTCCCCCTGCAGAGCTTGACTGTCCCTGTGGCTGAGCCCCTCCTCTCAGCCTCAGATTTAAGACAATGTGTGTTCCTGGTCTGATCGCATAGCTTCCCAACGTTCTAGGGTCCTGAAGGGACCATCTACCGCTGACCAAATGTTGGATCTGAACTGGGTAACCCAGCTCAGTCCAAATTTGTTGTTTCAGCTGCAGGATGGTGCCTCCTGCATGCACCCACATTAATCGAGATTCCCCTTCAGGGGATTTAATGAAAATCTGAAAGCGAATTGCTTTTAACTGCTCTGACTGCAAGTTGCTCAAATCCCATTTTTCAGTCTTGTTTGCTGGGTCTGGCGAGATAACATTTTGTTTCTGCCTATCTCTGTCCACTGCTGCTAATTGTGACGCAGAGGCGATTAGATCCAGCCCCAAGCTGCTGTCTTTTTGAACAAAGAAAGGCCGATCTATACCATGCAGCCTCGGTATGCCAAGCTGGGCCAGAGGAAAAGGGAATCGCCTCTGTTTCCCGGTAGCGCAGACAGGCCAAGCTTTCCAGGGAAGGGCACCCGCGACAGATAGCGAGGCATCCTGTGACTGTGTGGGAGTTGATAGATTGAAAGTAGAAAAACTCGGGCAATGAAAAGGGGAAAACAGATACGCCCTGAGTACACCGAAATATGCCAAAGAAGGGGAAAAAACCTCGGATACCTGCTTGTTTGGATTCAATACCAGTGGCTTCTTTCCGTTGATGAAATCGGTTCAGATCCAAGGGGTTTCGTCGCGCGCTGTAGATCCCGCATACAGACTCCAGCATTTTCCAACAGCGACAAGAACTAGTGGCTCCTTTTTGTTGATGGATCCAGTCCAGATCCACGGGATTTCATCGCGCACTGTAGATCCCATTGACGGACTCCTGCACATTCCATCATCGACCAACACTGTGAAGGCGGCAATAGCATCGCATGGACCTGCAACGTCAAACCAGTCTGTGGAGGCAGCGGCGGCAGCAAGAGGACCTGAAAAAACCCTAAGCACGCACCCTCCGGTCATTTTTTTTTCCTCTCCTTTCTCAACCCAACAGTTTCCTTCGATGAATTCTATCTACAGGAGGGTTGAGATCTTTTTCACAAACGGAACGATCATTTCAACCTAATCATTAATCTCGAAGGGGGGCTGTTGTTGGCCACAACACCTTTCCATTTCATAATAGCTTTGATGAGATAGGTTCTCTCATATGGTTTATGTGGGATGGTTGGATTAGATTCAAATTTTAGTGGAGTGGATCTTTGAATTGATAAACACATCGTCTGAGTGGTCCTTGAACCATAATGAGGATCACGAAGCCACTGGCCTAGTAACCCCTGAACCGAACTGTGGGTTTCTATAAAGCCAGATTGTGTGCCTCGGTGGGCCTAGGAATCCTTGTCGGTGAATGACAGAATATACGATAAGGCCAAGAGGTGGATTTTCTCTCCGTTGGGCCTAGTGGTCGTGGGATGGGATGCAAGATAAAGCTTGGAGAGTATGTCTCATTGTATGGCATAGTGATCCTTGGATAGGAATGTGGATGCACGGTAAAGCTTCAGAGACTACGAGGCACTCAAATTCCTCATGATGTAGGTGGCACGAGGGTGATTGGTTGAAGAGAGACTTGGCTCAGTCAATCTATGGTCGAGTGGAATGTGGTAGTCCCATCTTCAATTGGTTCATTACATTCATTAATGAGAAATTCACTCCCTTGATTTCAAGTGTAAATGTACTAATGTATATGTGCATATTGAGGGCTGATTTGTTTATAGTATATATGTTCCTATTATGTGGGTTATATGCATGTTTTATGACAACAACTATGTATGGCTCTCAGCATGTTTTTACTTGTATATGAATGGATAATGTGTCTATGACCTAATAGAGGATAATGAAACAATTAACATGAGGGAGCAATGGTTCATAGTGATTCTCAAATAAGTATGATATCCCTACACTTAATTATGTTATTTACACATGTAGGTTACATGTTGATTATGTGTTTGACGGAATCCTTGTCATGGCTAGTAGAGGTTTGGTTATGGTCTTGTTTAGTTTATTGCTTTTTCATCATTGTTTTCCTATAATTTTATTGATTCAAAGTTGTCACTCTATTTTGGGAAGTGACCTGGGCTCTGGGCATGAAAAAGTGGCTTAAATCCTAGGGTCGTTGGCACAAAACTAAAAATTTTGGTCCTTGTTCATTTGTAGGCAAGCCTGTGAGAGAAACTTTAGGTTGTTGGTCGCTCCCTTGCCCATAGCATGAGAGGGGCTATGGCCTAAGAGATCCAAAACAACAGTGGGACCTAGGGATAGGTTGTCTGAGTGGCTGACTTGTCTCCTGAGGTTTTTTTTTATTATGTTGGATGAATGTGTGTGATGTTCCGTCAATTCCACTTCATTAAGGTCACATAGGAGGTTGAATTTGATCATAGTAGCCTCTTGTCTCATGTTTACCTTGGTTAGCATGGTCACTTGGGTGGATGTGGGAGGAGGGCGTTATAACTTCGATGGGGACTCAAAAGGAAATTGAGGCCACGCTAGTTATAGCAGAGTCAGTTTAGTATATTCATGGACATTAAAATTATATTCATTAATCTTCTTAACTAAACCATTACATGAGCGTCTTAACAAATGATGACCAAAAGATTGAATATGTGAACAGTGATTAATAGGCAAACCAAAACATCATATCAACACATAATAATGACACATATTAACACCAAATATATGTGGAAACCCATAAAGGGATAAAACCATGATTTTATTATTGTTGTGATGCAAAGGCAAGCTCCTACTCCTTATTACATCTAATTTTCTATAGGCTCCAACCTACAAGAGGCTTCTACCTCAATTTTCTGCAAACTGCAACATGCAAGGAAGCTCCAACTCCCATATGTTTTCTGTAGGCTACAACCCACAGGGGGCTCCTACCTCAACTAGCTCCAACTAGATATTTATCAAGACATAACTTGAAAGGAGACTACCATCCCCTGATGCAAACAAGAAACAACAATGTGTTGGTTTACCTGCTCATAAATGTTGCATGTCTCCCTCTTCATTTTTTCCTATTCTTCTCTTCAGATCTGCATGACATCAGCTTCGTATGTGCCAAGTAACTAAAGCATAATAGTTCTATCAGCTCTCTCACATTCTCCCATTCTCTAACTCTATGGCCTTGCAACCTCACACATTTTTATAAGAAAGCATTGATGGTTGTTGGTATTCCAAACGTGAATGTGAAGTGAAAGGACTTGTCTCTTAGCATTCCATTCATTCATTTCCCACCTTTTGGGATTTTGAGTATTATAATAAATAAATTCTTCACCAAATATTATTTTCATCCACCTGTAATGATTAGATCAACAACCATAAAGTCCAACGCCTTTGCAATGTATATTAGTAATAAATCAATAACTATAACACATATCAACATTACAAGCACAACTACATCTTCATGCATTTTCCCTTTGTCTTTGCCTTGCATTAATTCTTTGCCTTACATCTTTGCCTTTGTCTATGCCTTGCATCACAACATCTCATCTCAGCCATCATATGCATATAGACACATGAGGAAGAAAACATCAACATCTCCAAGCATCACAAGCATACTCATAACATAATAAGCATCAACATATGCAACATAACATAAGAATAACAACTATAACAACCATAAGAATAATAGTTGTAACAACCATGCCTCTCAGTTGTTCCTTCTCACATATTGTGACCACAATTCCTTTTTGTTGCTTCTTGCTGCTCCTTCACAGTTCCTTGATGTTGCTTCTTGCTGCTTTCCTTGTTGTTGCTTCTTGTTGCTCCTTTACAGTTCCTTAATGTTTCTTCTTGTTTCTTTCCTTGTTGCTACTTCTTGTTGCTTTCCTGTTGTTACTTCTTGCTGCTTTAAAATTCCTTTCTACTACTCCTTTTCCTTTGTTGTTCCTTGGCCTTTGTTGCTCTTTTGCCTTCTATGACTCGTTGTTGCTTCTTGTTGCTTTCCTATTGTTGCTTCTTGCTGCTTTACAATTCCTTTCTACTACTCCTTTTCCTTTGTTGTTCCTTGGCCTTTGCTGCTCTTTTGCCTTCTATGACTCGTTGCTGCTTCTTTGCGGTTGTTGCTCCTATGTTCCTTTCTCCTACATACCTTGTTGTTGCTCCTTTGCCATGATACTGCTTCTTTTTCTTTGCTAGTCTTATGTTGCTCCTATGTCTTTGTTGGTCTTGTGCTGCACCTTTGCTTTTCCTCTCCTATGTTCCTTGCTCTTGCATACCTTTTTTCTCCTTGCATTGTTGCTTTTTGCTACTCCTTGCATTCCTTCATTGCTCCTTTGCCATCAAATGACAATAATGCCATCATCTTTCACAACACCAATGGGAAGATTCTACATGTTTATGTAGGTTCCATAGGCCTCAACAATAATAATGTGTTGAAATATGGGCGTTAGATCAAGGTCTCTCAATTGTTATTTGCAAACAATTTCACAATCTCATTATTGAAGGAAATTCCAAGAACATTATCAACATCTTCCACAAAATCCAATGTGGATCAAATCCTTCCAAAGTAATTTAAGAGTTGAAGGTTGGAAGCTCGAATAGGTAATATTGCAAAAATCATGGAAAAATTAAGTGCTCCCCTCCTCTCTCATTTCTATAATGAATGCAACAAACTTGTTGACAAGCTAGCCAATTTTTGTCTCAGTATAACAATTGATCCCTTTGATTTTCATTGGAGTAAGAACATTCTAGAATTTATTCGAATTCACTATCATGAACTGGCTATGAAGAACCTTATCCCCCAAGGGGGGTGTCTAGGAGCGGGCATTCCCCCTTGCCTTGATATGATGCTAGTTAAAATGAAAGGTGGTTACGGCTCCCACTATACTTAGTACATTTATGTTCTCCTATCACTTCATCGATTATGACATGAAGCTGACACAAGGTTAAATGTCATTTGAATATTCCAGGCTACATAAGGAGGTACAAGAGAACTTAGTAAGAGAATTCTATCATATTGACAAATTTGGAGGAAAAATTTGACAATACAAACTACAAGATGACCATTCTATCCATTAGATCAACCAACATCTTCTTCTCCTTGGATAAGGGTAGTGACTAGCCATCACATATGTTTGCAGATTGTATCCAATAATTGTTATGACTCACTAGTCTTTTGCTTGCAACACTAGTAGTCTTTTTTTCCTTCTCATATCGATGTATTACAAGGTTTAGCATAACCAGTATATTTTATAAGTTTCTATTTACAAGATGCTCTAGTTAGGCAAGCTCTTAACGAGCTTTAGAGTTTGAACTTATGTTACTTGTTTGGTTTCACTTCGGACAAACCAGTAGTAGAAAATTTTTGGTTTAAAGCAAAGTACCTAACTTCAAAAATAAATTAATTAATTAAAATTAAAATTAAAAGATTAGTAATCTCATTTTTTTATATGTTGTTTCTTATTGGTTGAAAAGCATTGTAGGATAGATATTGTCATGACCAAGAAAATAAAGCATTAAATAAAATAATAATAATAATAAAATATGGTGTATGCTCGATAAGTAAATAAAAGATTAAAAAATAATAATAATAGTAAAATAGTCCCATGGGTAGCTCAATCTGTGATCAAAGTAATGTGAAATCTATGACAATTGTGAAATCTAGGTGTGACCCAGTTTAAGGAGAGGAGGACATGCCTTAGACGCCGAGAGGTTTACCAATAGTTATGTGTTTCTTTTTATTAATAATATTACAAACAATTTTTTGAAGAAAAATATCATAATATACATATCACATTAAAACAAATTTAAACAATAATGACTTATATTCATAACCATAATATTTGAGAACATATAAAAAAATAATTTTTTTAAATGATTAAATTCTATTTATAAAATATAAATAGTAATTATAAATTAAAATCCATCATGCATTTAAATAATGATTCTCTCTAAAAGAGAATGGGTAATTAGGCAATTTCATGACTCAAGCCCTTATTGAAAATGTACCTTAACTAATGATGAAAAATTCCTCACTTTCTGCCATTGGATCCAACTCCTTCTAACTATATGATATTTTTAATTATTATGTTCACATGAATATTTTCAATTTATTGATTGTTTTAAGAAATAAAAATGTAAGTTGAAAATAATTTTTTAAATTATTATATTTAAAAATTATTACTAAATAATTTAATAAATATATATCTCACACATATATGGGTAGAGTAACTAATACACATATGTGTATGATCAAATTTAAACCAAATTTGATAGAAATTTTTAAAAATTTAGATTTTAAGTTATTTAAACTTTAGTCTACAAAATTAGAATGTTTCAAAGGTCAAGACACTAAATTTAATTATACATAATGAATTCTAAACAATAAAAAATCACAACCCTAAACACTCAAATGCTACAAATTAAACCCCTTGAAGTGAAGTATTTTCTTCAGTAACATTTTTTTATTAAAATAAAATAAAATAAAAAAATAAAAAATCATCCAAAATTTTCAAAACTGATTAACAAAATATTTAACATAAAAACCAATACAGCTAACACAAAAAACAAGTGCAAACATCTTCAATATCCCTGTCTGCCATTAATCCCATTGTTCGCGTTGTCTTAAAGGATGTTGATGCTCCCTGCATTTGATAAAGATCCCTGGTTGAAAGCAGGATGTGTATTTTTTTTATTTTATTTTTTTTGGGTGTAGTGATTGACATTTATCATTTTAATTCACAAATAAGAAAAGTATATGAATTATAATATAATAAAAGAATAAATATAAATTATTAATAATTTTAGGTTTACTGTGTTTGTTTATTGGTTATTGGTGGAGAGGTGATTTATACTTAAGGTAGATATTTGTATTTTATAAAATAAAATAAAATATTAAATTAAAAAATAATAATAAAATATAATGTAATTTCATTTTTTTTTAATTTGATAGAATTATATCGCGGTATGATTATATATTTATCATGTCTAATATATCATCCCTATTGGGGCAGAGAATTCAACAAATGACTTCATATAAAAAAAGTTTTTTTTTTTAGAAACGAAAAAGCATAATTGTATTTATATCAAAAATATAAACATAGCAGTACATTAGAGGATATATGTCTCATTGGGTTAAAATAAGCAAAAGGATGGTGAAAACTTGCCACGCAAAAATATAAGCATGAGCCATACAGATGGCCAACAACAACACATGCCAGAAAAAAATGACAGCCAAGAGAGATATATGTCTAAAATAGTCTAACTGTCCATCAAGAAGACAATAACTAGCCGCTAAGCCAAAGAGACCATAACTATCGGCCATCAGCAAAAAAAACCGTCACGAAAGCTAGATATACAGACATCGAGCTTGGAGAATCTGCATCCACTAGAAACAACGTCATTAGAAGATTGAGACCATCAACATGAGGAGAGAAGAACTGAACTGAAGAGAAACAAAACCTAAAGATAATGAGAAAAACCAGAAGTGAAGAAAAGAAAAAGTTAAAAGTCGGGAGGGAAGAAGTCCTGAATGGAGAAGATTTTCCCCTCATGAAAAACCTGTAAAGACCATAGACCTGGAACCGCCTGAAGACCCATTTTTGATAAACCATCTGCCTGCTGATTTAGGATCCTTTGGATGTGATGAATGGAGGCACCCTCTAATCTATTCCATAAAAATTTGATCCTGTCTAACCACCCAATGAGCTGTGGCTTAATAATGTTATTCTTACCAAGCACAAAATCCACCATGACCTTTGAATCGCCAAAAATGGAGACATCCTGTAAATTAAGGAAGAGACAGAAATGAGGAAGGCCAACAAATGAGAAATTGGCTGTTTTCATTTACCTAGATGATGACCCCACATCCACATTGACCTCCCTGTTCAGCTCCATCGAAAAAAGCCCTTGGCATAGACGACAACTTCTGAGGGATCTCAATACCATTCTGTTTCGGCTGCTTGGAAGGGCTCTGCGGGATTGATTCATAGATGGAAGTAATGATGGAGAAGATTTCCAGAAAAGGGGAAGCTTTGTTATTGAAAATAAAATTATTTCACCACTTCCAAATACTCCAAAAAGTTATGATGAAAACAGTTCTCCATGACTTTTTTTGAATACTGCTCCATAAGAACGCTTCCGGAATAGAGGTGTGTGACATATGTTGGATACCATAGCATTGCTCCAGCGCTTTCCAAAGTTGACGAGATTTATTGCAATCTAGAAGAAGGTGGAAATTGTTCTCTTCTGCAGACCTGCAAATGGGGCAGACACCAGGACCCTGCCATCCACGTTTCCTTAAGTTTTCCCAAGAGAGATTTCTATTGTGGAAAGACAACCAAGAGAATAGAATCATTTTTGAAGGGCATCCCGATTTCCAAAAGATGTGTGGGAATGAAGGCCTGAGGAGAGGATGCTTAAGGCCGATCAAGTCTTGATAAACATCTTTTACCTGAACAGACGACAACCCTTGCGATTTTTTCCACATGAGGCAGTCCTGATCCTCCGAGCGAAAGATTCCGCAATTTCTAAGACAGATTCTTATATGATCCCATTGTACAACAATGTCAATCAGCATCCCCAGACTATCAGCTTCCTTCCAGAGAGGGATCGGACCCAGCTAACCTGCTATTAGACTATCCCAATAAAACAAACCTTTCCTATGAAGAAACTTCAGTAATGGATTCTGAACCTCGATCACCTCAGCACCACTCATAAATTGAGCTCTCCCAATGAGAATTATTTTTCCAGATTGGAATCGCCAGGTTAAATTTCCCAGAAAAAATTTTCCGATCTTTCGGAGGCTTAACCAAATTGGAGACCCTATAGAAGAACCGATCCTTTCTTTTCTGAGCCAGAATGACAGATCCTTCCCTCTCAAATATTTCTTCCGAACTATATTGCTCCACAAACCATTTTCGAAGATGCCTCTCCATAGGGTTTTACAAAGTAGAGCCCTTCCGAAAATTCTCAAGTCTAAAAACCCCCACCCTCCGCAGCATTTCGGCATGGAGATATTGGATAATGTTGAGAGATGATATTTCTTTTCTCCGGCTTGACCGCCCCAAATGAAATTTTCCGTAACCTTGTTCATTGACTGAATTATACTTGCTAGGAGGAAATATAAATTAGCCCAGTATACTACAAGTTGGCTTAACACCGATTGAGCGAGGATCACTCTTCCTCTGAGTGAAAGGCACCTGAATTTCCAAGCCGATATCTTCTTGTGATATCTATCTAATATCCACAACCAATCCGCCTTTTTGTAACGAAAAGCTTTTAACTGAAAGCCCAAATATTTTATTCCGAGACTGATAGATTGAGCTTTGATTCCAAACAGAGCTGACAACCATTCAACCTTGACCTGGCATATATCATTATGGTAGATGACAGACTTTGCATAATTTATTTGAAGACCTGTTGCCCTTTGAAAATTTTCTAGAATTTCATAGAAACATAACCAGGTAAGTCTGCACAGAATCCCGAACAGTATAATATCATCAACAAATAGATTATGGGAGATCGAAATGCTCCTGTAAATTTTTAGCGGATGACACCTGGATTCCTTTACGACCTTGTTGATATGGAGGCTGAGAGTATTCATCGCCAGTATGAATAGAAGTGTGGATAAGGGGAATCCTTGATGGAGACCTCTGGAGGCAGGGAAAAAAGAAGAAGGAATCTCATTAATGATCACCGCATAGTTCACCTTCTCGACACATGCCATTATCCAGTTTGTCATGCTAGCTCTTAAGCCAACCTTTGCCAGTAAACACCTTAGGAAACCCTAGTCGAGGCAGTCTTATGCCTTATGAAGGTCGATCTTAAGAATGATTGTATCCTTTTTTTAGACTGAATAGCAAATAGACCTTCCTGTGTACTTGCCACTGCGTCCTGAATGTTTCTTCCTTTAAGAAAAGCATGTTGATTTTTTGTTAAGTGTTTGGATAATGTTTCTTTTATTCTCTCTGCAATAACTTTTGCAATAATTTTGTAAGAAATATTACATAGAGAGATCAGCCAAAAGTCCATGAATGACTCCGCCTTTTCTTTCTTCGGTATGAGCGCAATGTTGGTGGAAGCGACCTTTGGATTGATACTGCCCGACATTCTTGAACCTTCTATCATTTTTAACAAATCAACTTTGAAGAGGTCGAAAAAGTGAACCAAAAACTCTATTGTCCAGCCGTCCGGCCTTGGACATTTATCTCCTTTAAAAAATTTCATATTTCTAAGCAGCTCTTCCTCAGAAACTGGCTGAAAGATTTTATCATTTGTATCCTCATCAAACATTTGTGGAAAAATTTCAATGCCCCATAGAATGTCCTGAAACCCATAGGCTTCAGATCTTTTGTACTGTTTACCAAAATAGTTTACTGCCTCATTTGATATCTCCTTTTGAGAAAATAGGAAACGGCCTCTTCCATCTCTTATCCTCCATATGGAGTTCTTTTCATGCTTGGCATTTGCAAAATTGTGAAAAAACTTTGTGTTCTTATCCCCTTCTTTTAACCATGTCGCCCTACTTTTCAATCTCCAAAAGGATTCCTCTTGTTCTAAAATTTTTATTTTCTTCTTTTGCAACTCCTTTATAAGACACCTCATTTTAAAGGATAGTTGATGAGCAGCCATTGCCTCTGAGGCCATGTCCAAAGCCCTTTGAATATTCCTGAGCTCTTTTCTGTTGGATTGCCTTTTCTCATATTGCCATTGTTTCACCACCTTGCGCATTTGAACCATTTTGTCTCTGAATGTCATCAACAACGAGGAAGTATTATTAGATGCCAACTCATTCCATGTTTTTTAATAAGTTCGTTAAAGTCTGGATCCTCCAAATGAGACCTATTAAATTTGAATGAGTATCCTATCCTGAAACTTTTTTCCTTCCAGCCTAATAGGATCGGCCTATGATCTGAAATGAAGACATTTTCAATTGATGAGAATGACATTCCCATACTATCAATCAAACTAGCATGAAGAAGAAACCTATCCAGCCTTTTTGCAATATAGGCTTTCTCAATTCTGCCATTTTGCCATGTCGGGAGCATTCGAGTAGGGAGAATGTCAACAAAATTCCTCTTCAACAATTCATTTTTAATTATTTCAGCAAGAGGGTCCTTCTTCTTGTTAATACCCCAAATCTCGTCCATGTTTAGAGTGACATTTAAATCCCCTGCAATCAATAAATTTTCCACATCAAGTATTTTAGAGTCAAAAATATTCTCCCAGAATAGCATTCTATTCTTGTAGGGAGCATATACATTCAAGATATTTATAGGAAATTTATGTCCTCTCATTTTTTCCGAGATCAGGATGCCTGCCAAGCAACTATATGTTTTTGCCATGATCCAGGTTGGATCCCATAAGACCACTAAACCTCCTGAAAGACCAACCACTTCCATAGCAGAGATGTGCTAGGAAGGAAACATCTTTCTGAAGTAAGAGACTACAACAGAAGATGCATGCATTGTTTCCTGTATTAAAATAATTTTGGGACTTACTAAGTAAAAGAGGTTTTTTAATGCTAAAAACTTGGGACCAGCCCCCAAGCCCCTTATATTCATGGAGATGATGAAATTCATTTTGGAGATTTTCCGTCATGCTTGCTCTAAGAGGCCTGTCTTCTGTCATTTCTATGATTGGGACATCTATAAGAGATAAATTTCGGACTGCTCTGCCCGCGCCCTCTCCCCTCCCTCTGAAGTGCCTACTTCCCCCTTTTGTTTTCCTCCTCACCGTGATATTTCTAGCAGACTTTGGACTAATTCGAGGGGACAATCGGGTAGAGGGTTTATGAATAGTGAGCGCCGTGAGCTGTAAAGATTTTTTGCTTAGCAGGAAGTCCAAGTCACTGCCTACAGAATTTGTGGGGGAAGATGTAGATGAGTTTACAGGGGTAGTAGTAATTAGAATCTCTTTCCCTCTTTCAATTGAGGAGCTGATTTTAATTGGATATGGAGTAGAGGAATAGATAGATTGAATTTCATTACTGAGATTTTTAAGAGGATGCTGAGACGGACGAGGGCAAGGGATCTTGTGATCCGAGGCGAGCTCCAACGGGGGCATAGAGGGAGAAATAGGTTCCATCGGGATATGAGTATCAATAGGAACCTCGTGGTCTGAGGCAGGCTCCCAAGGGGGCATAGAGGGAGATATAGGCTCAACGGGAACGTGAGAATCAATCGGATGAGGGAATAGTTGTTGATCTTTAGAAAGAAACTCTCAGTGAGCTTCTGACCCTAAGAGCGATTGGTTCTTTGAGGATGTGGATCATTCTGATTCCTGGCATGAATATTTAACTTTATAGGGCTTTGTTGCAAGATGATGGTGACCATGATGCTTTTGGGTATTAGAAAGGTGTCTTAAACAATTCTTAACTAGATGCCCAATGCGATGGAAAGCTGTACATCTAAAGGGGATCCCCCAGAAGTCGAGCCTTTGCCTGATTTTTAAATCCCTCCAGTGAATATCTATATGGGCTGGGAATCCTCCTCTGAAAGGTTTATCTATCAAAATCCAGGCTACTTGTTTGTCTTTCTCACCTAAAACCCAAGGATCCACATATACACATCTTCCAATGGCATTCTCGATTTCAGCTAAAGTTTCCTTTGACCATAACTCTAATGGTAAACTAGGAAGTTTGACCCAAATTAAATTATTCGATGGAATATTCTTTAATGGATTATAGCCCATATACCATCTATGTAATGCCAAAAGCTTCTTTTATAAACCCACTGTTGTTTTAGGATGATTTCCAGGTCATTGGAACTCAGAAAGTGAAAGCAGTACCATTCTTTCAGTATCCTGGCGACAATTGGAACATATCCAATTAGTGGTTTCCATTGCTGCTCGAGCCAGCGTCTCATCTTCAAGTCATCCAGTTCCGAGAAATGCCATCTCCCGACCAAGGCCTTGTCTTGGAGACTTTCAATATGATCTGCCAGATGACTGCTATCTATTCTCATAGCCGCGGGAGGGGGGATAGTCTTTACAGGTTTTTGATTTCCCTGAAGACAGTCTTCATGCCAGGTTTTTTGATTACGATTTTTTCCGGACTGACCGATAGTGCGAAAAGGTTTATCTTTTAAAAGACCTTTCATCTCATTTTGTGGGACCGAGGGATGAATCAACATTTCCTCCAAAGTGGATTGCCACTCATTATCCAGCTTCGAATTCTTTTGTATTGACTCAGCCTGGATGGTCGCTTGGATCATCGCCTCCAAGTCAGATGTGTCAGTCATTCTTTATTCCACCACCTAATTCTGCACACGAAGGGATCATAAAAATCCAGGGAAGATATGGTCCAGGGCCTACGGATAGTACAATCAAATGGATCTGAACAAAAGGCCCAGAGAGAGAAGGTTTAGACCTCAAATTTTCAAACTTCTATACTGTCCTATGAAGCCTCGGGAAAGAAGTTACCCCTATTTGAAGCGAAAGGGAATTAATTATAAATCCATCAACCCCTCTGTCTATAAATAGGATGACTTATGTCATTAACTGGATTCTGACTGCCACATAGAATTTTGAATTTTTTACGGCTTGGCTTAATTCGGAAAACCCATTCTGTCCCACAGAAGATTTAAAAATCTAGAGAAATACTTTTCTTTACTCTGCCCGAAAATCTTAGTCAGAGAAAGAAATTAAGGCTTGTACTTATGAAGGCATACCAGCTTCCCGGAGAAAAAACCCGGCCCGGAAAAAAACCAGGAGGATTCAGGCAGGTGGACGTAATGAGCCAAAATTGCAGGGATCAGGAGGTTTCGACAGACTGAGCCTTCATGACGATTCCTCAGGACAGACTATACAGCAACAGAAAAACTGACAGACACACCACCAATGGCCGACCTTAAACCGGAAATCCGAGCATGGCTTTGAAATGACAAAATATTTCTGAAACTTGAGAAGCGATACCCATGATCGGCTTGAAAACGATTTCGCAGACATGGGAAAAAGACTAGAATCTAAGGCAATCCTTGAGGTTATAACAAAACATCTATACTGATTCCCTTTTTTTTCCTTATTTCTAAAACAGAATAACAGCTTCGAGCTATTATAGACCTACAGATTCTAACTAAAATCCAATGTGTTTCTGGAGCCTAATTCTTTCCTTTCAAAACACCATCATAAAACACATTTAAAATTAAAGCTGAGAGATACTGACCTGGAGCCGCAGGCGAGCTGAGAGGAGAGTGCAAGAGTGAGGTACAAATTTGAGTCATGACCGAAGAAGAAAACAAAATGTTCTCGTCCAACATAGAGAAATTGATGTGAATCACGACAGCGATAAGCATACCACCCATGAAATTGAGCCAGAGGTCATGGAAGGCAACAGAGAAAGCTAGTGCAATGGGTTCAAAGAAATTGAAACTATTCAGGTGACGAAAAGCTTATGCCATCCATGAAAAAGTTAGGTCGTCGTTATCAGAAGGATTGCAGCGCTACAGACCGTCGAATAGCTTACCAGCATGTCACCCCTGAACATATGAAATAGAGGTCGAAGGCGACAGGGAAAGCTAGTGCAAAGGTTTCAGAGAAATTGAAACTATTCAGGCGACGAGAAGCTTATACCATCCGTGAAAAAATGAGGCCGCCAATAGCAGAAGGATTGTAGCGCTACAGACCACCGAAAATCTTACCAAAGTGTACAGAGGTCCTTGATAGCGAGGGCAGCGGCTAGGTGTCATAAGAAAGCTCATGCAACGAGTCCTGAAAAGAGTGTGCATTGCCGCAAGAGGCCAAAATGCATTGGTTGCAGCTCCATCTGTGCTTCGCTTATAGGCTCCCCCTCCTTCTCGAGCTCTGGTTGGCCACAGGTCTCTGCACTCCCCCACTCAGCTACCGCGCTCCCCCAATCCTCCTAGCCATGCTCACCCCTCCCCATATAAAAAAAGTTTATCAATTTTTAAAAAAAACTTTTTTAATTTCAAGTTTTTATATTGTAATTTTATTTATATAATAAATTACAATTATGCTAATTAATAAGCATATAAAAATTTAATATTTTTAATTAATAAATATATAATAGAATATTTCTATATATAAAAATGTGAAATACATATAAATTAATATAGCCATATAAATTAAATGGTTGGTAAATTCCTATAAACATCAAAACACTTACCTCATTATACATGTCATTTTAACAAGATTTTTAAAACAGCAAAAATCAAATAAATTATGACTTTATTTCAAAACTATGATCCAATAAAATTACATGTAACACGTTTTTTAAACATAGAGGTCATTATCACTTTACTATGGAGACTTTTAAGATGTAAATAGACTTTGTTGCAAAATCACGACCAACACCATTACTTATTAATACTACATATCTAAAAAGTCATAACTCATGTTCATATGGCATTTCTTTTAATTAATCAATTTAATTAAAATAGTAGAAATTACATAACTACTATTAAGATAAATCTCAACCTTTGATTAACAAATATATAAAAATTCAATAAATTTAATAAAAATGAGAATATTATTATAGAAAAATTATAATAATAAAAATTAATATCTATTTTATCATATAAAATATAATAATAATTACCTTTAAAAATAAAATTATAAGTTATAATAAGTTGGTTTGACTCAAGAAATATGTGAACACCGTAACTCATGCTTTACATATAGTTTATAATAATACTATGGCCAATTGAAATGCCCTTCATGGCAAAACAAAATTTATTTTTTATATATATTATTTTATTATTTTTAATGTTATATTGATTATTTATTGTTTTCTTAATTAAAATAGATTTGATCTAATGAATAGGGTGGTATCAAGGATCGTAAAAACCTAGAACCTAAAAACTGGCAATGTTTATTTATTTATTTTAAATTTTATGTAATTTAACTAAGTCATAATAAGATATGTTAAAACATTACAACATCTCTTTAATATTGAGCAATAAAAAGTAAACATAAAATGAATTATACATGATGTTTTGTCACTTCCATATTAAGTAGTCAAGAAATTACATATCTCTCTCCTATTTTGCACGGAGAGGTGCTCTAAATGTTTAACATTTTACATAAACAGTTACTCAATTAAAAAAATAATAAAGAGTAAAAGTAATAAAAATAATTAAATTCAATTTGCATAAATAATTGTAAGTTACATTGGTCAATTTTAAATTAATAATGGTTGATAGACAAATCATTCTACAGTCTTGCTTTGACAGTAACTAATAAATTGAGATGTGAAGTGGATAATTAAATTGCTTACTCAAGTAGAAGAACTTGCATAAAATTTTGGTGGATAGTAACCACTATTAAATCTACACATTCACAATTTTACGGTCGGAAGTAATAGTTTTTACATATTATTCCTATCCGCATTTTATGAAAAGACTTGCTTAAATTATGGTGGGAAGTAATTGATGGTAGATATGTTATTTATTTGACTATAAGTTTTATTTTTTGATGGTTTTCTTGCAAAACTTAAGAATAAAAAATCACTACACAAATATATCTAAAAATCATGGATGAGTATTGTAACCATATCCATAAATTATGACATAAACTATGAAGAAAGAGATCTAGGAAAAGGGTTAAATAGATAAACAGGTCAACCTAACAGCTAAAAGATAGCAACTATATTTGACTAGGGGAGATATCAGCTATATTTGATTGGGGGAGGGAAAGAGGGGAAGTATTAACTAATTTTTTATTTTATTTTTATTTTTATAAAAATATATTTATATTATTATTAATTTATTAATAGTTTATTTTAATAAAAATGAATATATAAATAAATTTATTCTTATTTGTTGATATTTAACTCATTTAAATGATAATCAAAGACTAAAAATAATAACTAACCCTTATGTTATATTCAATTATAATATATTAATAAATTATATATATATAAAAATAAAGTATAAAGTGAATAATATCTATATATGAATAGGTAATACAGTTATTTATGTAATAATAAGTTAATATAAAAAATCAAAATATATTTATTCTTATTTGTTGATATTGGACTAATTTATATAATAATCAAAGATTAAAAATAATAACTAATCTTTTTATTATGTTATATTCAATTATAATATATTAATAAATAATATTTATTAACTCAGGAACGGCGGTGAGAAAAGCCCGAGGACATGGTTATCTTATGGACCTACTTTATTTGAGAATATTATTGAAAATTGTAAGCCTGCTCATTACTTCGTTCTTCCGATCACTTTTATTTAAGATTTGTCCTTTTTCACAGAGGATTATTAAAAATTGTCAATGTACTCCTAGTTCTGTCGGGCGCTTTGTTCGGGTCATCAGCAAGCTACTCTACGCCTTCCTTCACTTGACTTTTAAATTACAACCAATTACAGAAGTGGTGGTTTGGAAAACAATCCAATATATAACACGGTGTTATCCCCGACTGCAGCTGAGCTAAAGTGATATCTAGACCTAGTCACAAGAAGTGATATCTAGCATTACGACGGGTCATTTTCATTCAAATTAATTATAATTTTGTCCCATTTTCAGTTCTTTCTTCCACAATTTCCTGGCTTAAACATAAGATTAATATACTTGGATTCTTGTCTGAAACATGCATGTTATAGTTTCATCTATAGCGCCGATCCCTATTAATGAAATAGCGCTGATCTCTATTAATGAAACACCCTTATGTCGGCTGCAACACATAAGATTAATATACTTGGGATTCTTCTTTGAAACAAAGACATGCACATTATAATTTCAACTATAGCGCTTATCCTTATTAATGAAAGATTCTTAAGTGGGCTGCTATAGATATGGTTGGACGGTATTGGTCAAGTAGGCTTAAAACACTTAAGGTTTTTCAATAAAATTCAATTACATCTAGCGTTAATGGTTTTGTGAATAGGTCAGCTAATTGTTCTCTTATGTACAAGATTCCAAGTAGATTTCTCCCTTGTTTACAAGTTTTTTAATGAAGTGATATTTCATATCAATATGGTTGCTCTTATGATGAAAAACATGGTCTTTTACAAGGTTACAGTTGAATTGTTGTCACAACACACTATAGTTGGTCTCTCTTGTTTTTGTTGTAGATCATTCGATACTTTTCATAACCAAATTGCTTGACAAACTATTGTTGTTGCTGATGAGGTAGTCACAGTGGGTTGCTTCTTGGATGCCTATGAGACGACACCTGAATAATATGAAAAACATATCCCTAAGTACTCTTCATATCATCCATGCTACTTGCAAAGTCATTGTCAGTGTATCCAACTAAAAGATCCCATCAAGTTGTTCCAACAATATATCTTGAAATTATTTTTCCCGCTTGTAGTGTGAATATTTTGGAGACTCCATGAACTTAGAAATCAAACTAAAAGCATACATAATGTCTGGTATAGTGGTAGTAAGATACATAAGACGACAAACCAATCTCTTCAAGAGAGTTGGATCTACATTGGATACTATATCCTCTTTACCGAGCTTTGTTCATGTTGCAATTGGATTTGGTGCTGGTTTACAATTTATCATCCTGAACCTCTTCAACACGTCCATGGCATACCTTGTTTGAAACAAAAAAATATCTAAATCTTATCAAGTGACTTCAATACCAAGTAAAAAGCCTCATTAACCCCAAATCAGTCATTTCAAACTCTTTCTCCAAAAATGATTTAAGCTCACTAGCTAATAGATCTCCTGTGAATATCATATTTTCAACATACACACAAACAATTAGAATATGCTCATTCACGTTTGTATACAAATTAGGTTAATTGTTATGTCTAATGAATCCATTGTTGATTAGATACAAATCAATCCTTTTATACCAAGCTTTTGGAGCTTTCTTAAATCTATAGAGAGCTTTCTTCAATCTTTAAACCTTATTTTAATGACCTTTTATCTCATATCCTTGTGGTTGTTCTGTATATACTTCTTTTAAAATTCCATTCAAGAATGTTGACCTTACATCCATTTTGTATAGTTTCCATCTGTTATCTGCTATTATGGCTAGGGTAGCTCTAATTGTATCTAGCCTCGCCACGGGTACAAATGTCTCACCATAAAGTTACTGTGTGAATACTCTTGCTACCAATGTAGCCTTGTACTTTTATATTTTTCCTTTCCCATTGATCTTTTTTTTGTAAACCCATTTAACACCTATGCAATCTTTATCTTCTAGTAATCCTACTAGATCCCATGTATCATTTTTCTCTATAGAATTAATCTCTTCATCCATTACTTTGACCCAACTTTTAAATTTTATTTCTTCTTTAAAACATGTCAATTGGCAAGTAAATAATGCAAAATTTGAATTCACATCTAAGTCTTAATTGATCTCTCTCAAACTTTTGGCCTTTCTAGGCAATAAGAAATAAGATTTACTACTTGATTGAGTAGTAGGAGTTGACTCGGTTGCTAGACAAGATAACTCACCTTGAATATAATGTCTTAGAGTTCTTGTTTGAGTCTTTTTGGTTGATGATTGGCTTTGTGAATCTTGTTTACCTTCTTGTACAACCTATTCCTCTGCATAATCTTCTACTTGATGTATCAATACTCCAATTGCTTTATATTTATCAATAATTCCATTCCATGCTTCATTTTCTTTAAATTCAACTTCTTTGTTATTGGATTTTACAACTTGTATTCTCTAGACTAATCATTATACCTAATAAAAATGTACTTCTCACTTTTATCATCTAGATTTTTTCTCAACTCCTTAGGCACATAAGCATATTCCACACAACCAATACTCTAAATTGTGCTACACTACAACTCATACCTATCTATGCTTCCTATAGAACCTTATTCTTCATAGTTTTAGTGGGAGATCTATTCAAAACGTAAACAAAGCAAGCTATTGCTTCCCCCCCAAAACTCATTTGATAGATGTTTTTCCTTAAACATACTTCTAGCCATATTCATCATGGTTAAATTCTTCCTTTTAGATACATCATTTTACTATGGTGTGTACCTTAATGTAAATTATATTTTTCTCCCATGATACTAGCAAAATTTATGAAAATATTTTGAATCATACTCACCTCCTCTGTTTGATTATAACACTTTGATCTAATGACTAGTTTGCTTCTCTGCCATTGCTATGAATTCTTGAAAGATTTCAAAACTTTTATACTTCCACTACAATGAAAATACCTTCTAGCAGAGGTTTTTACGGAAACCCCTATGAAAATAGCCCAAAAAACCGTTTGTAGTGGAAGTCACTAGCAGAGGTGCGTGGACATATGGTTTTTAACAGTTCATCTAAATTATACATGCACACCAGTGCTTTACTATCCATACAAACACCGATGCTGCAAATAACATGGTGCACCGTCGAAAATTTATTTTTATAAAATACAAAACATGGTGCGCTACATAACATCACGCATCGGTGCTTGAATAATCAATAACACTAGTGCCATTCACATAGTAAAACATCTCGGTGCATACTAGTAAGGAGCACCTCTATAGTTTTAAATTTTAGAGAAATGTGGTGCTATTTCCAACGAATCCCTGGTGCGGTACAATTAAACAAAACACCCTAGGACATCTTCTAAATATCACAACTAGGCGGTTTTTAAATTCTAAAAAAATAGTGGTTTTATAGTAAAAACACAACATCAGTGTGGTACTTGTATAGAAATTCCCTGGGGTGTCTCAAGAAAATCACCGTGATATTTTTTAATTAAAAAAAGTGTGATGCTTTTAGATATATCCCACACCAGTGCATTTCTCCAAACACACCGAAGGAGGGTTAAATGAAAAAAAAAACCTCCCAACCATAAATTCCATTTTTACAATCTATAGTGCAGGAGAGCTATGAAGCACTGGTGCCACTCTTGCCACATTCAAGCACCCTGACATTGGTGCTTCTCTTGCTCACCATCCTTCTCTACTGTGCTCACTATTTAACTTTTCAATTTTTTCAAAACAACCTACATTTTTTTTTTCTCCATTACACATCAACAATGCCTCCCCGACGACATAATGTCCAGGTAATTTCTATGTTTCTTTGTAATTTAATTTTTTAGCAGATTATAATTCTAAATTAGACTTAATTTTCCACATTTTTTGATTTTTTTTCACCGCGCGGTGAGTCGATACGTTCAGCTCGCACCAATAACAGTGCGCCCTGTAAAGTTACAGGGTGCATCGGAAGTTGGTGCATGAACATAATGCTTTGGAATTATTCTGGTGCGTTTTGTAAACTAAAATGCATTGGGATTATTGTAACAGATTGTACGTTGATGCATCATTCCTGGTGCGTTTATATTTACCAAACACACCACAAATTTAATATTTAAAAATATAGCCATATCTTGGTATGTTCGATAACCTAAACATTCCCTATTAGTGAGAAAAGGTTATTCATGTGCACCGGTGCACAGGTTTTTTGCACCGCTATCAAAAGTTAAAATTATGAACCAACAACGATGTGTTATGCTTATGTGTGCACTGATAGTAGTGCGGTTATAGTTGAAAGTGCACCAACATTGGTGCATGACTGTGTTTTAAGTGCAGTGATGTTTTTTTTAATTAAAAGTTATGTTTCCATATTTATAAAAAAATGTTTCATTGAATAAAAAAAATGTCATTTATGTATGAGGCTGATGTATTTTATATTTCAATCATGTAGGAGATACGTTAGTAGAGGGAGCACCAAAATGAGTAAGAGGAGTAGGTAGACCCATACAATATGGTTCGAACGTGAAAAACGAGAGAGAGGGAGAGGGATTTATATCCTTTCCCTATTACTGCACTGACCTGAGTGCTCTTGAGGAATGTAGGCCTCCTCAAGTACTATGAGGAGGCTACATCCCTGAAGGCACACTCTTTCTTTTTGGCGCATGTGATCTGCCGATGGAATTTTTAGGAGTAGGCTTTTTGTGTCGATCCTACGGTATGAGGCCCACTGAGGAGGACATATCCTTTATCATTGGCCTATCCAGGAGAGGGGAGGATTTTATCTAGTTCCATGATGTCCCCCATGGGGTTGTAGCTAGGAGTGTGCCTGCATACACAAAGAGATATGTCAGGCCTCATGTGGTCCATCCATCAAATTTTTAGGTTCATTGTGGACATATAAAGATTTCTTATTTTACTGCAGAGGAGGTTAGGTGCCTCTCATTATTAGTCACCACAATACACACACTAGTAGTGATGGGAAGCGCATTAGTTGCCCTCTTTTGAATTATGTTGATTCTTTGATTCAGGTGCCATATTGCATCATATGGTTTGTCATTCTTTTGAGGTATATTTGCACGACTTTAAATACATTCTGTGCATTGAGACATGGGAGGAAGAGATTCCCTTTTGCTTCTGAGCTTTTTTGTTTATTTTTTGAGAGGTTTCCAGAGATGAGGCCTATAATTGACCGTTACCTCCTAGGTTGATCATTGAGGTCCAAATGCACATGTGGGGGCAGATGATGCCCAAGAGGGGCATGCTAGAGTATCTAGCTAGGATATCTCCTGAGGAATTGGCATTATTGGCTAGTGAGGATGACCATGCATTTGTCACGTTAGAATTTCTGTACGCGGGGATTGATTGGCGAGGGTGTCGCAACATCTTCTTCACAACGGTTGAGCCTCTAAATGATAGAGGCAATATTAGTTTTTATTTAAATTAATCATTTAGTTTCATTTTCTTGTTTTAATGAATTAGAATAAAATTTATTCTAGCACATTATTTAACTTTTCTTATTAAATTGTTTAATTAAATCATCTAATTATTTATCTACACTATATATTTTGTAGATATTGGCACATTCGATAGGGACATGCCTCCTCCACCACCGGATGTTGGAGGAGATAAGGAGATGGGTGAGGCACATCCTCAAGGGGGTGTGCATGTCTAAGGACATAGGTCTGGTCTGTGAGTTAAGATGGACTATGCAACATATTGGCCAAAGTTTTGATTGATGCAGGACTCTGCCTTGGGAGGCGTCGAGATGTCACCACGGATCCTAGTTTCATGGGTTTGTATAGGGTTTTTCTACACAAGGTGATGTCTCTTATGCAGCATATCATCAAAGCTAGTAGGGTACTGACATTGATGAGGAATGTAGGCCAACATCGTGCAACTACATATACATCATATGAGGGTGGTGATGATGATGATCAAGGTGATGATCATGACCATGACGATGAATATGGTGATCATGATGCTTCTGGTAGTACCACCCCATCGGATCATGACCATCAAGGTGTCGATGATCCTTCTAGTAGTACACCTCGTCGTCAGTCACTTAATGATGAGATGCTAGAGCTAGAGGATATGCTTCATGTTTCTCCTGATAGAGCAATCCAACCACTTCCTCCACCTCAGAGTTCAGTAGACCACATTCAGGGTGCAAATGTAGTTGACCATCCATCATCTTCTACCCATGCATACCACCCACCTCCTTCTCTATAGAAATTCCCACTATAGATCACTGTTATAGACATATTTGGGCACATCAACCCCAAACTTATATGTCGATAAACTAGGGCTCATCAACCCCTAAAAGAGTTGTTTCATAACCTAAAAGAGCTTAGTCATCTAATTACATCATTCCCCAAAAGTTCCACCTAATAAACCATCCAGAAATGGCCTAAACTGAACCATACTGACTACTCCACTGGCAAAGTGTGATGCATACTGAGTGGTACACTGCCAAGGTGCGATGCATACTATTTGGGCCTATTTGAAACAGTTTGCTAGGTGGTTTCTCATGGAATATTCTAGAAACTTCTCCTATGCCACTTGCCTCTCTGAATTCGCCCTGGGATGAGTAAGAGATCCAAGAAATCTCTAAGTGGAACCAATTGTAACAAGTGGAATGACACTAATCAAAGCCCCAGAGATGACTCACACCCTTGCACACATCTATAAATGGATCCCTCATCCAAGATATCCGGAGGCTGGAATGTTGTGAATTGCAAGGAAGTGTTGATAGTTTGTAATTGAGGAAAGAGCATTGTATTGTTGGTGTGATCTTTCTATTTCATGAGGTGAATAGGGATTGAAGCTGGGAGGATGATGCTGGATCAGACAACTGGGTTGTAATTCTCCCTTCTATTAATAGAGTTCTTCAAGTTTTCTTCCATATGATTGTGCAATTGTGAATGTTATCATTTGTGAATGCTATCATTTGTGAATCATATATCTGATTCTGTAATTTTTTTGTTGTAATAGATCACGATGCTTTGACGGTTCTCTATTGTTGTACTTGTGCAAATACTCTCTAAGCATGTTAAGTATGGGGGGAGTTGTGGGCTCTGTCAAAGGGGAGAGAGATCAAGCAAGGGATTAAGCGAAAGTTCCAGGTTGGTTCCATTATCTTTCTCTTATCTGTTACGCATAGAATAAATCATTGAATTGCTTTAAACTGTTGTTTCTAGGGTAGCTGCCAAACCTAGAGGGATAGTCGTTCGACAAGACACTAGTTTTCCCAGAAATAAATTGGCGACTCCATTGGAGAACTATTAGATGTTTTGTTTGTGGTTATTTTTTGTTTTATAAACTATAGACAGAGCCTGCGGTCAGCCAGGTAGCCTTCGAACTTCTCTTGATCTGTAATTGCATAATAGATGAATGTTGCTTCAGTCAATCTCTGGTTTAGTTTATGAATTGAACATATGACTTGCAAGCACATCTAGATGCCCTTTTGGTAGCTCAGTAACCTCTCAAGACATTCCTCCATACTTTTCTCCTCATTGTTCATCAAAACCCAGCTTAACTCATTGAAAACAGCTCCACATTTGAGCCAAAACCCATTTCAGTTGTGCTCCTTGGACCATCGCACTGTCTTCCACTATGACTCAGTATGCATAACACCTCTCGAGTGTATTAAGTGCAATGCATCTTAGTTTCTGTGAAGCCTAGGTGTGATGATTGACTGAACTCTTTTTCCATCTAGAAATTGAGGGTTTTTGACCTTGTTTTCAATTTTGTTTGGTTGTTTTGCTGCATATGAATAGTGCCTCTTTACTGAAGCTTACTTGCATCACTTATATCAGCCTCAATTACATTAGGATTAGTGAATTTTTTTTGTATTTGTTCCTCATTTACAATCCTTTATCGAAAATTTTTTTAAATCGATTTGTCGCTTTGGTACAAAAAGTGTCGTAATTGTCATTTTGTGTCGAAAAGAGAAGTGTTGTAAATTCTTTCTTCCCTTGATAACCGATTAAACTTTTCTTCATATATTTGGTTTGATTTATCTATATTCAAAGTGTCGAAATCATTTTTATTCAACATTGAAAGTGTCGTTGAGTCTTCCTTTCTCTTTTGAAGAAGAAATTGTCGAAAATGTCATTTTGAAAGAAATATTTCATATCTTTGCTGCATTTAGTTTTCCTTTTTGGCATTTTTCACATTAAGGAAAATGAAAACAAATACATGCATTTGCATTTAGCATTTTTTGGTTTGTGTGCAAAACTATGATTCAGAAAAATGCACTAGTGTGTGCTCTTTGCTCTTCGTTTGAAAGAATTGTAATCTTCTTTCCCTAGTAGCTAGGATTTTCATTGCTCAAAACAAACAAAGATTGTTTATCATTGTAGATTGCATTTTAGGAATTTCAAATCATCATCACGCAGTGAACCATTGAAAGGAAAACTTTAAACAAGATCAACTTTAAAATAAATTTCAATGAACCTAACAACGCTTTGGAACTTAACACAACATATCTAGAGGTCTAGGCAAGAGACGTGTTTCGGTGTCGTTAAAACTAGTAACTATTGTTTTCATTGAAGCTTGGGTGATTCCTCCATCTTGATACGACAAGCGCTAGCATGGACTTGTGCTCCTCGTACCATCACGTATATATTAGGAGACCACAATAGGCTTAAATCCTTAAATCCTTTATCCATAGGAAGCTGATTCTGTCGCCTTATTAATCGCAATGCACTGAACACAACATTCGGGAAGATTGACTGCCATACATAAGTCCTTGGTAATTTCTCTTTATTTATCACCAAGGAGTATATTGCAGTTTTGCAATTGGTTTGGCAATCCCTCTATCTAGATTTTCCAGAGTAGTCACTTTCGTTCCTTTTTGACTCTTTACAAGAAAAGGTCCATCTGAGCACTTGTCACTTCGGGCTCATTAAAAATCAAAGGAGACTAGAGTCATCTTTAGCTTTTTCTCGAATCTTAAAAACTAAAAAAGAAAAGTTTTGTCAAAGCGTCTTTAAAATTAATTGAATTCGGAATAACATCCCTGTTCCTTAGTTGATCTTAGGTTGAGACATATGGTGATGAATCCAAAGTCCACTGATCAAGGAATCCCTTTTGATGGGAATCCTAGTCCTTTTCCTTCTTTCGGAAATATTGGTGCTCCTTATATGGCTACATTATCCCTTCCAGGATTTACTATTGGCCTACCAGTATGGTTGTTTTCAACCTCCTTGGTTCAAAATGTCGAGATTTCTCTAAAATCGAGTACACCTCCAACTGGACAAAATCAACCTCCAGTTGATCCTGAAGTTGACCATTTGCCTTCTTCCTCATTTGTTTCTTCCTCCCATTCTTCCTCTTCGCTTGGTGAAAGTATTAATACTAGTAACCAAGTGGCTAAGAAGAAGAAGAAGAAGCCAATTCAGCAAGGGGACAACCAAGCAACCATTGCTCTGAATGCAACATCTAATGAAAATCCGTCCATTAAGCCTCACAAAGTCAAAAATCCATGCATAATTTGTGCGGGAGACCATTTTCATTGAAATTTTCCTTACTTTCCTCAGATCTTGAAAGAATGGTCTTCTAGTCCACACCATCCTGTGTCATCAACCTCTGGAGATCATGTTGGTAACACACCATCAACTAGTGATAGTAAAGTTCATGGACAGAAGAGAAAAGTCAAGCTTCCATGTAGGTTATGTGAAGGTATACACCCTTTTCACCTTTGTCCCTATTTGGATGAAGCCAAAAGAGTGTTGGATAACCTTCCTGCATCACCGCACCGACTTCCATCTGGTTACAGGAAACTCTCCCTGAATCCTTCACTAGCTGATGAACCGACTGACTTAAATCAACCATTGGTCAAAACCACTCTCTCTGAAAGTGAATCCTATGAGTCTATGCCCAACCAAAATAAACAGGTCGAGGTAACAGTTGACCCGATTTCACCTTCAGCTAATCGTACCTTTCCTGAAGAGAGTGAAAATGATATCGCTCAAGTTCTTTTTATTACTTTGGATTCTAATGAGCCTGGGGGGAATCCACCTATTCCACCAAGACAGGAGGAAAATCCTCCAGTTCTCGTAACTTAAGGGGTTAATTCTTTCATTTCTACGGTACCCCCTCCAAGTAGTCTAGTCACTTCCTTTGATTGGAATCGACTAGCAGGATCCCGCCTCCCTTCTTATGTGCCTTTCCAGATCATAGTACAAGTTTGTAAAATGATTATACCTGGCACTATTATAGATGAAGGTGCATCACTGAGTATCCTTTCCTCAACTACTTGGAAAGCACTCGGTTCGCCACCACTTGTGCCTGTTACACAGAATTTGTTGGGCTTTAACAGAGGAACCAGTTGACCGTTAGGGATCCTTCCTCAGTTACCTATCACTTTGGGAGGAAAAATGGTTTATCTAAATGTGATGGTAGTCCCAAGACTTTTAGATTATAATTTACTTCTTGGGCGTGACTACGTTTATCACATGGGAGCTATTGTTTCAACACTCTTTCGAGTGATTTGTTTCCCACATGAAGTCAGGATTGTCACCATTGACCAGCTTTAATTTCTCGGTCCAAATATGGCTCCTAGTCAACCATCTTCCCTAAATGATCCTTTTGTACCAATGGTATCATCCCCGCCGCGAGTTAATTATGTGGCAACCTGTTCCATACCTACACCAACTAACGATCAATTCAGTGATGTTGTACAACATGTACTGGGGGCATTGGAACTAGATCTCTCCTTCATGACCACCTATGAGTTGTGATATAAAGGTCTTCGAGGATGGTTCATTGTCTTGTGTCAACCTCGTTAAAAAATGAACCCAAGGACCTAAGAGGATAGTTCGTTATCTTGGGTCAACCTCGTTAAAAAATGAAATCAAGAGTCTCCGAGCATAGTTCCTTGTCTTCTATCAAGCTCTTTTAAAAATGAAACAAGGTCCCAAGTTCAAAGTTGAGTCTTTCACTTGATCTCACAAAATAACCTTCATTCCACTCACCTGATAGCCATGAGAAGTCTACTTAGGTGAATGTAATAAAGCTTGGGGGGCATGCACCTAATGGTAAAGATAACTTTCCCCGTAGGTTATGTGATTGGTCTATCACACCATTCACCTTTGTCTATTCTGGATGAAACCAAGAAGGTGTTGGATAACCGTCCTGCTTCACCGCAGTGATTTTCCATCTGGTTACAGGAGACTCTCCTCTTCATCATGCCGGGGGCATGCAAACCATTTTTATTCCCATTTTTCAATTTCATTTTAATTTTTAGTTTTTTTATTTCTAGCTTGTGTAAAAATGAAAGTAAATCCAAGCATAGTTCCCCCATGGTTCAAGCTTGTCAAAAAAAAAAGAACCCACCTTCAACTAAATAACCCTTGTGATTGCCATTCTATCAACTTTTTGAGCCTTGGTTTTTTACATCCCATCACCACCATCCCTTTGGCCGATCATACGCTCTCACTTGGTTTTTTTACCCCTTTTGAGGAACTGTTGCAATGAATGGTCTTATTAGCTAGCCTCTTCATAAAATTCAACATGTTTTGAGAAGTTCCAAATTCAGTGGAACCAGTTGCTACCCTAGACACCACTCGTTCCTCAAAACTGAGTCTCCTTTAAACCCTTTTCAGACTCGTTAAATATGAAAAGATTGTCGAGCACCAGCCTTTCTAGCTCATTAAAGTGATTGGAAATGTCATCCCTCCTGTATGATTTTATACTTTTTCGGACCCGAGGGATTATCTTACGAAAAATTTGAGTGCTTTTCTTTTTTAGCTCGTTAAAGTGATTGGAAACGTAATCCCTTTGGTATTATTTTATCCTTTTTTGGACCTAGGGGATTATTTTACGAAAAAGGACTTATGGAGTTTTCTTTTCGTCCCTTTTCAAACTCTCTAAACATGAAAAGGACCGAGTTATCCATATTTTTAAACTCGTTAAAACAATAGCGATAAACTTGTCCATTCTAGATGAGACCCAGTTTCACTGTCACTAGACTCATTAAAACATAGCAATAGGTTTGCCCGAAGGGAAAATTAAAGAACAAGCATATGTTATCCTCCTCAAGCTTGAAAAAAGTAAAGAGGTATTGGTCAGCAATGATTGGGGAGAAAGGGAAGAAAACTTGAAGCATTTATGGTAGCAGATCACTCTTGAACATGACACTTTCACTTCATCACCATGATTGAGTTGGGTTGGGTTATTCCGTTCACCAGTCATCTCACCATTGGTCTTTCATACCATCCATATTTTGGGGTTAACACTACCAATTCATCTCAGTGTTGCTGACATGTTCAAGAGAAGTCATTCAGTTGAGAAACCACCATCTAGTTAATGTCTCATCCACTACAATACCTCTAACCTTCATTTTTTTCATGACCGCCATTTCTGAACCTTGTGTCATCAGTTCATTTTCACCTCCAGAAATCATTTGCTTCATTTCGTGTCATAGATGTGGGATACATTAAGGCCCTCCTACGACGAGTTGCTTTTTATCGACAGCAGCTCATTATCCAAGAAGTTGACTTAGAAACAACCCTTTTAGTGCTTTGAAACTTGCATACATCAATGGCAAGTTTCTCACTTCCGGTGACAGGTTGACATCAATGGTTTTCAACCGAAAGATTTTGCGTGGTGTTCGACATCGGATCATATATTCACACCATGTGAATTGTACTATAGTACCTTGAGGGTCATTAACATTATCGATGATTCCTCTCGCATCTGTTAACAACTCACATTATTGGCTGGTAATCAGGCGATTTCTTTCCATGTTCAACTTCAGAACATCTCTTCACATGGATTGACTTGTACATCGGGTGAAGATTGAATGATTTTGAAGACCCCGGATCTAATTTCATCCATCCTGGCTGCAATGTATTCAGGGATATAAAAACATCAAATGTACAAAGGCACTACACAGATGGTCATCCTAACCATGGATGATGACTCTACATCTGAAGAATCACTAGTCTGCATCTACAGACGACTATCTGATCTATGTACATGAAATGAATTTATAAATCTGAGCATGGGAATGCCTACCTCAGCTAGATCATGAAAATTATATTATGATGATGTATTGTATTGTAACTTATGTAGGTCACCTTCAAGTTCAAAACCTTGGATCCTCATGATAAAGCATTTTACCCGACATCAAGATTTACAACTTCATGCTTTAGGGGGAAACTGTTATAAACATATTTGGGCACATCAACCCCAAACTTATATGTCGATAAACTAGGGCTCATCAACCCCTAAAAGAGTTTTTTCATACCCTAAAAGAGCTTAGTCATCTGATTACATCATTCCCCAAAAGTTCCACCTGAGAAACTATCTAGAAATGGCCTAAACTGAACCATACTGACTGCTTCACTGGCAAAGTGCGATGCATACTGAGTGGTACACTGCCAAGGTTTGATGCATATTTTTTGGGCCTTCTATAGGGTGCGATGGGCGAGGATGGACAAATGTCCGAGACAGTTTGCTAGGTGGTTGCTCATGGAATCTTCTAGAAACTTCTCCTATGCCACTTGCCTCTCTGAATTCGCCCAGGTATGAGTAAGAGATCCAAGAAATCTCCAAGTGGAATCAATTGTAACAAGTAGAATGACACTAATCAAAATCCCAGAGATGACTCAAACCCTTGCACACATCTATAAATGGATCCCTCATCCAAGAGATCCAGAGGCTAGAATGTTGTGAATTGCAAGGAAGTGTTGATAGTTTGTAAATGAGGAAATAGCATTGTATTGTTGGTGTGATCTTTCTATTTCATGAGGTGAAGAGGGATTGAAGCTGGGAGGATGATGCTAGATTAGACAACTGGGTTTTGATTCTCCCTTCTATTAATAAAGTTCTTCAAGTTTTCTTCAATATGATTGTGCAATTGTGAATATTATCATTTGTGAATGCTATCATTTATTCATTATATATATGATTCTGTAATGTTTATGTTGCAATAGATCATGATGCTTTGACAGTTCTCTGTTGTTGTACTTGTGTAGGTACTCTCCAAGCGTGTTAAGTATGGGGAGGAGTTGTGGGTTTTGTCAAAGGGGAGAGAGATGAAGCAAGGGATTAAACAGAAATTTCAGGTTGGTTCCATTATCTTTCTCTTATCTGTTACACATATAAGAAATCGTTGAATTTCTTTAAACTGTTGTTTCTAGGGTAGCTGTCAAACCTAGAGGGCTAGTCGTTCGACAAGACACTAGTTTTTCTAGAAACAATCACCTGATAATGCAATATACTAAAGCAAAATACTTGATCTACTTCTACAAATAAACTTGCAGAATCTTAATCGATTATGAGCAAGATCAAATAGAACACATATAACAGAGAATGAGAAATCAATCACATATCAACATAGAAGAATACTCTAGGGAAAGCCTCAACTAAAAACCCCGATCTCTGTATTATCATACAAGTGGAAATATGTCCGAATTACACAAAGATTTAGCTCACAAGCTATCCAACTCTCAGTATAAGCCCTCTACTGCTCATAGATAGTTAAAGGCTTCTCACAGACCTTCTCCTCTGCCCTCCAAGCCTCTTATTTCCTTGCGCAATTTCTCCTGAGGTCCAATGTTGCCACTTGTGTGAATTCACCTCTCACACAACTCACCAAACTCAAAAATAACTGCGCAATCCTAAAGGAGATAATTCCTTCTGAATGGATGAGTTTCCTATATAGGGAAAAATCCTCCAACTGATAATACACTGTCCCTTCCTCTAATCTCAACTAGGTCTCTGACTCAACTGACATGCATGAGTTATTTATGAGAGAATATTCAGTATTTGAAGTGCAACAGTTACATTCATGCATGCATTAACTAACTGAACTCACAGTCAGTTCCACAAACTATTGGAACTAATCTAACTGGACTTAACTCAGTTAACTAAGCTAACTAACTAGAACTCATCCTGATCTCCTTTTAATCAAGGGATAACTTCCTCAATCAAAGGGAAAACTATTACGTGTCTTCACATAGACTTCATGTTTGATTTTCTCCATCTAATTAACTCAAAATGAATTAATGAATTATTTTTCAAACAGCTGCTAAGATCACATTTGAATTTTAATTCTCAATTTTAGTTCAGGAACTAACTAAATTTTGAATCTATCCCGAACTGTTATTTATAACATTTCTATTTTATCATTCCTTGTTGCTATATCCAACACTGGTACCTGAGATGCTATTTATATCATTTCTATTTTTAGCATTTCTTGTTTCCATTTTCAACATTCTCCACCTCATCTGAGTTCGACATACATGGATCATATAGAAGTTGACCATCCATCTTTTGTATTCCAGACCAGCCTGACAGTATGTCTACTTTATCGGATATTTGATTTCACTTATTTGACTTGATGTCATTATTTGACATATATATATATATATATATATATATATATATATATATAGATGTTGCATTTTTTTTGTTCATGTTTATGTATTTAATTTATATGTTGGTGTTGATCTATATATTGTTAGGTCATGTTAGATATGTTCATTTAATGTGCTTGCAGAGAGATGTGTATGTGATAACAGTTATTTGACATAATATTTATATTAATTTAAGGATGTGTGTGGTGATGATCTTAGATTAGGATATTTGTAATTTGTTAGATGTGATCACGATGATGATGTCCAATTAGATTATTAAATTTGTGTGCTAGCTAGTGACGTTTATATGTTCTAGAGGTGTATATAGTTAGATGATGGTAGCGAATTTGAATGTGTATCTTAGATGATGTTTATGATTGTTACATGATTATCATCATGATGTTTATTTTTATGAAATAATATTTATTATAGATTATGTATTGGTGAACTTATATCAAACTTTTGTATATGAAATTGCTTGCAAAATGACTTACTTTAAAAAAAATGCAAAGATATTTTTATAAATTACAAAGTTTTGTATGGTTGAAAATGTGATTGTAAAATTAGGCTGATATAATAGGTTGATATGGATTCTAGTATAATATATATGTATTTGACATTGAAATATTTTATTTATAATTCATGTTCTCCACATTAAAATGTTAAAATATTCCCCCTCATAATATTTTCCTGTATGTATACATTTAATTATTTTCATTATTAACATTTTGTAAAATATTACATATCAAATTCATATTAAACATGGAAAATTTTACAAATATGCCGCATACATTGACTTAGAAAGAAACTTTTAATGAAATAAGAATTCTCTCAATCTTTCTCACTAAAGTGAAAATATAAGAAAATTTTCAATTTAAAATATTTTACTTTTCTCTATATAAGGTATCTATAAAATTATGTTATTTAATATGGACATTGAAATATTTTACTTATGGTTGTCAGTAAAATATTTTTTGTTATAAATATACTTTTATTTTAAATATCACATGTAAGTGAAACATGGAATGAATTACAAATAATGTGATATCAATAATACTATTTCATGTCATGTGAAAAATAACATTTCTTCCTTGTAGTAAAAAGTAAATTATATTTTTTTACTCATTACATTTATTCCTCATAATAAAAGCTAAAAGATTTTTTTTAACTTTCGATTACTTTATATCTCTATATAAAGTTATATAAGATTAAAGTGTAAATTGATGTATTTTCTTTTGTTATTACTATTTTTAATTTGTTAATTTAAATTATTATTTTACTATGTAGAGCACTTCTCGACGCATTTAATTTAGATTTAATACAACTTAATAAATTCCATTTTTATAAAATTTATTTTATTGTTAAAGTTATGAGATTTTCAAGTAATTTAAATTTAATGTTTATTGCAACTCTTGCCAATTTAAATTAGAAAATTTTCTCTCTAAAGATGAGGATAAAAAAATATAACATGATAAGGTTCCATGTGAAGTTACTTGTAGTTGGAGATTTCCTCTATTGAATTTCTCCCTTAAAGAGGCGAGTGAACTTTTTTGTAGTGCTAAAGATACAACAATTTGATGTTATTTTGGTTATTTATTTGCTACAGTACTAATGGTTTAAATTTAACTCTTTTTAATAATAAATATGAGTTAAATAACACAAATATGATAATAAATTAGATTTAAACTTTTGACAAATAATATATTTTATTATTTCTTAATGGTCAACTCAAAAAACCAAAAAAAAAAAATCCACTTACTTATCACGAGATAGTCACTAAAATTCATGTTTTTCACATTTCTCCTAGCTAATATTACATCATGTTCATAATGATAAAGACATGCCTAATTTAAATAATTTAGTTATAAATAAATAAAAATAGATATTTATTTCACATAATCTAAATAGGAGACTAAAATGCATCACTGAGTCTATCTGAAAGTCAAACAAATGCCTCTTAATCACCATTACAATAATACCTCTTAATCACCATTACAAATTCAATGCTTGATATGTTCCTATTTGAGAATGGTTGTGACCTTGAATTCTTATTATCATATATAATGTACACAATTGGAAATACTTAGTTTTAAGCACTGTTAAAAATTTTCCACTGCAAAAAAACCGTGTAAAAACATTTTTTAATCTTATCAATTATATTATAAAATGTCAACAAGATGAATAAAAAAAATGATATAATTAGTGAAATAATGTCAAAAAAAACATACAACAATAGTTTAAATGATGAAATAACAAGTACATATCACTCTCCATTGTCATCACCCTGATTATCTTCCTCGCTTGGCATGATAATAATATTATTCTCAAAAATATGTTTTGATCTAGGGTTGTGTCTTAATACGAAAAACCAATCCCTATCCAGCATAACTATGTTAGAAAACACCTGGTTGCAGTGTTTTGGGAAAACATAAGGCTCCCTAACTTCATGCCATGTCTTTTTAGAGTTGATAGATATCAGCCCACTATTACGATCTTCCTTTACAATGTTCCAATCAAAGGTGTCCCACCACTTGCACTTCAAAATAACACATTGGAACGAAGATAAGTCCACTTGGATGATTTCTTGTATATTTCCAATGTAACCTAATGTCCCATGCATTAGGTTTTGATCACGGTGGCCAGCACAACTAGATTGGTCAAACTTGACTTCCACTCCACAGCCTTGTGTCATGCATCCATCATCGACATCCTCCGTGCAAAAATGATGTCTATATTCCCACATAGATGGGAACAAATGCACCTATAAAAAAGTGAAAAAATCACATTGTAATGTGTCTAATAAACCAAACATATATATATATGTTACAATTCAAAGGTGAAGTATGAAGTTAAAATTGTACAGAAAGAGTATAATTACCCATTTGTTGCACTGAATCCCTATGTTTAGCGCATCCTCTTTAGCACACAGGTAATGACTAGATGCGTCGCATTTCTGTCTTACTTGATCAACAACCCAACTGTTAGGGCATGTCATTGGTATATTTTCTTTTAAATGATCAGGATAAGGCACACTTCTACCATTCAACCATTTTAATTCTTTCTTGTCACTATCCCATTTCCTCCTCTTCTCTTTGTACAATGTGATCCACAGTTGTGTCATTTCCATATTGTAAAGAATGAATTTGTTGATGGATTCAATTTCTGAATTTGTTGATGATAAAATAAAACCATATATATATATATATATATATATATATATATATATATATATATATATATATATATATATATATATATATATATATAGATATATGAGATCAAAATATGCATTAATATGAAGTTTAGTGTGAATAGTTATTGTGTAGTAATTTGACAAATGATAAGCCTGCACTTACTCTTTATCATGCGCCTCTTTCCATTTGTTTCGAGAAGCTCCCCTTCTCTTTTTTCTTCATCCCTTTCGTCATCCCAAATCACCGCACCTGGTGTTCTTTTTATCTTCTTGATGTACTCACTGGCATAATAGAAAGACTCAGACGATATATACCCCTCTGTCATAGACCCCTCAAGTTTTTCTCTTTATCGAACAAAACCTTTCAATTTCTTCATATACCTCTCTAAGAAGAACATCCAATGACGAGAAAAAACCCATATTAATTCAACCTCATCTACTAAATTAGAAGATGAACCTAAAATTCCATGAAACTCATCGGCAAGTCCTTCTCAAACATACAAATAATCTTAGCTATCTCTTGACGCTACTGTGGAATGTCATCCATATGAACCTCCTTTGATGTGATCCAACATACAAATGCAAATAATTTAGATATGGCACATCGTAGGACTTGGGGGAAGTACCCACACACGAGCAGAGGATAATGACACTACACAGTAAATAGTACATTACACAAAAATTAATTATAAAATATCCAATTACATAAATTAATTAAAAAAAAAAAAAAAAAAAAAAACATGTTTTTGACATACTTACTCTTAGATGGTACAAATGGTCATGTGATTTCAACCCCAAAAAATGATCTTCAATAGTGAAGCAACACCATATTGAAGACCCATATAATGAAGGTACCCTCACACTCATTAAACTTCCTTTTCCAAAGAAATATCATCTTTCTTTAGTATCCATGAGACATCACCTTATTTGAAAGACCAAGAGGGACGTCATCTCCTCTAGTTTCTTGCCTTGGCCAATGTTTCTTTTTAGTTTTTGAAGAAATAATATCCCTCCTAACATCCAATGTGTCAATTTCTTTCGATGATATATTCCTCCATAAAGAAGATGAAACATTTTTAAATACATGCATTGGATCTAGTAAGTGGGAAATCTTAAGGTGCTCCTAATATGGGAGCTCATAAAATATAGATTTCCTTTTAATCCCAAAGGGAAATTTCTCAACATATGTGTCGACGAATTCTGGATCATCGAACATAGGCTCCACAATTGAATAAAACATTTATGTAAACTCCTTCTTCTTTATTGTAGGCCTTTGGGTTCTCTCTAGTTTACCATTAAAAGTCGATGTTTCTCTTCTGGGAGGAATAACTTGGAGAATGCATACATTGGATTTCACAGGTGGTCGGACCACCTATATTTCAAAGAAGGTCCACCACATTTACATCCATGATACACATTTGTTACAAGACCTACAAAATTATGTATATAGGTCGACACGTTAGAGACCATGAATATATGAAGAATTGTAGTGAATTAAATTAATATGTGAGATAATATTGTTACTAAACAAATCAATAAGAACATAATTTACGAGAGCAAACTCCTAATCATGGATAATCATGTATGGTGTAAGAACATATTCCATACAACATAAAACTCCTATATGTTGTGATGGGTCTTGATAGATCATACACATGTATCCCTCCCCATAATTCCTTTAATTCATCTACCAATGGTTGTAAGTAAGAATTTGTATTCTTGACTTATCTTCTATGAGGGACTATGAGAGAAAACATAAGATATTCATTCTTTACAAACAACGATGGAGGGATATTGTTATTGATCACAAATACAAGACAAACAAAATAGTTGGTCTTTTGGATGGAATATGGGTTGACGCTATGCATGGCTACACTGAGTAATAGACTTCATACTTCCTCCTTGATTTTTTCAGTACATGTATCGTCTATATGCTTCATGGCTATTGAATATGTTGGGATTCACATAACTCTTGACTCACTTCTGTGTGAGGCATGCCATCCCTGCAACATAGCTAATTCTTTGCAACGAAAGAGTCTTTGAATCATTGGGATTACAGGCATGTGCCTCAATCTATTATGAGGAGGACCGTGTGATTTACCCTTTTTTTTTTAATTACAGTACATGCCATCCCCACATTTCAAACATATCTCTTTTACTGTGTATTCTCCTCTATATAAAATACAATCATTCAGACATGCATGATATGATATGTACTAAACACCCAACATTTTCAACAATTACTTTGCCTCTTTGTAGCTACCCGAAAAGACATTATCACTTGGAATAACCTTATCTTTGAATATTCTATAGTTGGTGGGGAATATAATTGTACAATGTCAATATTTAACATTCATAAAATCGACCATTTTTAAATTTGATTGTGTTGAAAAATAGAAGGAACTTGAGCCATTCCATACATACGTGCAACAACTATGAGCCATTCCTTAACATATTTTGTATAAGAACGCACACATACAAATACAATGAAAATACCAGACAACCAATACAACCACCATGAGTAATCATGTGAATCAGTGCCAAACATGAATAACATCTTATTAATGCTGTTGCAACTTCAGGAACATATCTTGAAATTGATCAAAACCCAATAGTAGAACATCGGTTTCTCATGCCATTGCCCAATGCAAAACCCTACCCTCACTGCAACTCCACTCCACTAGCTTCCAAGAGCTTAGTGCCTCTAGTTCTCGAGCATAAAACAACTATCGAATCCTCGCCTCAACTCAAGTGTTAAGTTCCTCTTGCCAATGAGGCATGAGGGCACATTTATAGGGAGGATGTGACTACTCACCTACCATGACCCTTGACCTCCCCTCATGACCCTTGGACTTCTTCACTGCTCTCTCATGTATATTTCTTAGTATAAGTTGAATTGGTCTCAGCACAATTGCTGACCCCGTGATGAGAACATTTACATATTGATAGAGGATAAAATGTGAGGAGAATGGGTAGGGTTGCTGGAACCCTAATGTTGTTGTGCAGCCATGATGAGCCATTGAGTAGGGTTGTGATCCATTTTCCATGTTGAATGTTGATTTTTTGGCCATCTTTCCTGCCTTATGGTTTACATAGTGTTTCAAGAACTTGCGTGGATCCAACTAGCCTAGTTGTCAAAACCCTAACTGCAATACTTCTTGCAAGAAGCCCTCGCTTTCTCCATGCAAATAAAAATTCCAACCTGCAAATAGATAACATTTTCATATAAATATGTAGATGAACTATAATGCCAAAAACATGACAAATTAACTCAAAGTAAAGCATCAACTTGGACCCTTGTATAGTCCTCTTCTACACCATGGTGTTGTGGCAATGTGTAGCCCATATAGGGTGATCTTGATCCTTCATATTACAATATGTGACCATAGGAGCATATTCCAACCACATTCTCCAACATGGTTGGTATCACTCCCCATGACAGCATATGATAAGTGTCTTTGGGGTGATTTGACCAAGAGAAAAACACATTCTCATGTATGTGGGCCATCCCTTTAAAATTCCTAAATGCATATGCAGATGGTAATGTTATACATGGGTCATGTCCTTACATGCATATGCATATCACACCTCACATTAGAAAGTTTCCAAAGAAAGGTTAGTAAAATTTGTCATTGCTATTTGTGACCCAATTGTAGCTTCAACCCTTGGTGTAGGCAGCATCTGTCAAGAGCAGTGTAGGTCACATTCTCCGGTTTCCTCATTGGAGAATGAGAATATGACCTGCAACCTCGAAAGAGTGGACGTATCTAGGTCACATGCTCATTCTAAAAATTAGTTCGTGCCTTTAGATGAGTGATGTGAGTGCGATATGAACTTAAAGGTTCATTGTGGCAATGAAATTCACATCCCATGTGGTGTTCTCTATAGAAATAATTCCAAAACATTTGTATCCATTGCATCATACTAGCCTTCATCGCATCAGAAGAGCGTTATTCTACTTTCGTGTTTATTCTCTTCGCTTTTCACAATTAATATGGAGACTTTTCAGATTTTCACACACTCTAGCAACCACGTCTTTGAGAGAGCACCAAAATGTGCTCTGTATCTGTAGCTTTACAATATAGGTGTTGACAAAAGCATGGTCGATCTTGATTTATTCTCTATAGTTCTAAAGTGTGACATATGCTTCCCTACATAGTTGTTAGATAGGCTTCCTTTTATTTTGACTTCGTGTGATCCATATCCCTAAATGTCACACAGTTGTAAAAGAGGAGAAGTCGCATTGACAACAAACTGCTTCAAGTATGATTTGTGACTTAGCAGCTTTGGGAGGGGTCGCATGGTCGTGGCCTAGGTCAGGTCACATCGATCATAATATTTGCAGTCACAATTTTCAACTGGGTGACCTCAAGAGAAGTCGAATAATAGCATCCCAAGCTTGGTCACATAGCCATTGAATTTTCCAAGTGTAATTTCATGCCTTTGCGACTTCAACTCAGTCACACTTCCCATTTTTAGTGAAAATTCTCACCTCTGGATCACGTCTTACTACTTGTTCTAGCTGCGACTTTGGGTCAATATAGTGTGGCGAAACCTCACCTTAGGGGAATTTTGAGGTCTAAAATGGTCCTCCTAAAAAATAAGTACAACCAAAATAAACATTATAAGAACTAATAGGATTCAAGATGATGATGTCAACCATTGGGGATGATTCACCATTTTTAGAGTAAAAAAGTAAAATGATTAAAATAAATAAAATAATAAAACTACTTTTTCAACTCATATTTTCAACTTATCTCCCTAAGGTTTTACTCAAATTTTGAGTGAGAGTACTTGTTGGATGAAAATTTTTATTCCTCATCCAAGGAGTACCCATGTTGCATACTTTCGATGGACCCTATTACACGAAAAATGAGAAATACAAGGAAAAATGTTATTGCAATCACGGCTTTAATGTATTTTTCATTTTTCATGTAGCGAGGTCCATTGGAAGTATGGAACATGGGTACTCCTTGGATGAGGAATCAAATTTGGCATCCAATGAGTGTTTCCACTCGAAATTTGAGTAAACCCATAGGGAAATCAGTTTAAAATACAACTTGAAAAAATATTTTTTTCTTTTTTCCCTCTAAAATTTGATGACGTAATCTAATCTTATTTTATTATTTCCACTATTATTTTATAATTTCCTTAAGGGGCCCATTTTAGACCTAAAAATTCCCCTAATGGTTCCTTCCAAGAAGATTATGGTGAAGTGGTGCTTCCATTTCCTCCTTCTCTACGCAAAGAGTCCTTTTGTGGAAGCACTACAACCTATAGCATGCATTCCTCATCTCTGTTGTCAAATTCAAAGACCAGAACTAGTACTTGTTGGGTGTGAGTTTTTACCTATTTTCTGCACATTCTTTCCCCAATTTTGACCCTTATGTCCTCCAGGCCTATGACTTTACTTGACAAATTCCCCTGTTTTCTCACCTTTATAACCTATTCTATGTTATGTTACTTTGCCATATTTTACTGAGTAATTCGATGATTTATTCCCTTTTGTGGCTAACTGGGAGAGTATTGAAGAATTATTTTGGAAAGATCTTCTTCTTTTCAGATGATGGCTCATGAGAACAAATCTATGAAGAGGACAACCAGTATGAATTAACTACAGAGAATGGTAGAGCAGTTCACTACTACACATTAGATGTTGTTACAGGATGTTGTTACACTACATGCTGATATCAGAATCCATTGTTACGCCAAAAGTGTTGTCGCTAGCATTGCCATGACATCCCGAACCATTATTCACTCGATGTTGTTGTGCCGAAGCTAGAAAATGTGGGTCCTATTCCACATAACAACTATTAGAAGTAGGGATTGTTCATTTTGGAAGCAACAGACCCAAGAAGTTGCAATCCTAACTACTATGTATTTGTATTTAGAAATAGGTTGTAAGTACTTTTATTTTTTATCAGCATGAGAATCATGAGATTCTCATGATTGATCTATTTTCTAATTTTGGGATGTAATAACTATAAAGGAACTCGATTTTTCATGTACAAGGAGACGACATATAGAAAAGTATTGTTAATCTTCTTCTGTAATTCTGAGTTTATTTTTAGTATTAATCAGCACAATGATGTTTTTACTACTCTTCAGATGATTCGCTAATTACTTTTGTGTTACTCCTGCGCCCTGCTGAGGAGGAAGGGCCCTCCTCTTTGGCAGGGATTGCAGTGATAGAGGTAGTGTACATTCTCATTTAGCTAATTGATTTATGGTTTCTTTTTGTTGCTGTACAAATCGTGGATTACATTTGTTGTTGTTCCTATTTATATTTTGTTGTTACACTGAATTAATCAATAGAATGGTAGTAACCAGCTGGAGTAGATATTAGTTCCTGTGTGGCGTGCCTTTACTTTAATAGTTGTAAACTGTGATTAATTATGTAGAGTGTTTTTAAGTCTACATTAATGGTTTGATTCAGCAATTTAGTTGAGCGACACCTTTTACTATTTTCTTCACTTTCTTATTCTTGGTTGTGGTGTATCGGCACAGACAGTGAAAACTCCATTGAAACAGCAAGACCTATCTTCAGTTGACAATTAAATGTTGTAGTCTCGGTCAATTAGGATTGATTAAAAAAGCACTACAGTACTCTACCATTTTAATCTCTCCATATAACGCTATTAGTGATGTATTGATTAATTTTCTTCATGAACATAAACATCTTCAACACACTGTAACACTCCAGACGGGCGGTGGAAGCTGGTAGAGGTGAGGATCTTGACATCAAATAGGATGTGAGTATCCATTGTAAATCACGTTAACAACAACACCCAAATTTCACTCATGGTGATATTCCCTCTATGCCCATTACAAGCATTATCCTAAGACTCAATGATGTCGAATTATGCTCTAAAATATTGACGTGTAACTTTGGCACTATGAATTCCATCCCACATATGGTTTTATTGGCATTTAATACATTCCCCTTTTTCGTTGGCTCCCGACACAACTTAGCATGTTTCATAATGCATCTGAAAACACATCCCATGTCCCTTTAGACTGTCCTCAGTGTTATCAATCACAATGCACTTTGATAACAGGGAATTCCATTCTGAAACCCCTCCACTGTAAGATATCTCGGACCATCAACTGTATGGGTGTGAGTCAAGCTTTATGGCCCATTGAATCATTTCTAGGGCATCTGTGTGATCATTATACAAACCATAACAATTACCTAAATCTCACAAAGATAAAGGGGATAACAATCAATTACATTTAATTCTTGAGCTAATAGTGCAGTTCACATAGTTTGAATGCACTTCAGCAATAAAATAGGAAATTGCACATACTTCGTGGGGAATTCTAATGGAAAATTGGTCCAGGTACTTTTCTTACAACGTGCTCTCATAGTGGACACCACAGGAATATATCACCTCTTTTGCATTATTGTTACCGGGAAAAGTGTCTATTCAGAATGACCCTATCCCACTAAGGTGTGACAGTGACCTTAGAAACAAACAGAGAAAACTACTTTTGTATTCTTCTTTATGAACTATAAACAAAGAGGAATAGGATGAACCAACCTGTGTCTTGCGCTAGTCCTTTGATCCAATCTCTCTCCTCTTTGACAGCTTCCAGCTACCTCCTCCCTTACTTGCCCAGCTTCACCAAACACCTGCAAGATCACAGAAGAAGGAAACTATACAAAGACATGGGTTTATATTCATAAAAAGCTTAGGATCAGATTTAAGCTAAACATACAAATGTAACAAGCATCAATGATACACAAGCATGTAGGAGAAACTCAAATAGTTTTATTGATATAACAAGAAGATCCAGGAGGCGTTACAACTGATGATTCCTGATCCAGCATCAACCTCCCAGCAAAGAAGCCCCTCTTCACCTCCAACAAAGCATAAATCACCCAATACTCTGATATCTATCTCAAAACCAACAGCAATTCTTTGCAATGTACAAAATTCTAGCCTCTAGATGTCTGGGATGAGGGATCCATATATAGATGTATGCAAGGAGGATGAGTCAGCTTGTGATTTGACTAGTGTCTTCTCTCTGTCAGTTCTTGCTTCCACTTGGAGACTGAGAGCCTCTTACTCATCCTTGGTCGAATTCAGTGAGGTAAGTGTCATTGGGGAAGATTCTGGAAGCTTCCATTGTCTCTCCACCTCGTGGAATGACACTGCCATTTGTCATTTCCCGCTCAACGCACCCTGGTAGTGCATTTAGGTGCATTGTAACGCACCTAGCTAGTGTATTTCGGTGCTATGCAACGCAGCTAGCCAGTGGAGCAGCTGAAATGATCCTGATTTGACTGATTCTGAGCAGTTTCTGGTGGAGAACTTTTGGGAGAAACTGTAATTTGTTGACCTTGTTCCTTTAGGGGTCGGAACAACACTTTTAGGGACTTAGGATCCCTTGGTTTATGGACATTTCATGCTTAGAGCTGTAAGGCACAAAAATGTCTATAACAGTTGCCCCCTAAAGTATGAGGTCGTTTATCGGGTGAAATGCTTTAGTAGGAGGATCCGAAGTCCTTTCAATGCTGGGAGGAGACCTGTAATGAGATAAAATACAATACATTATCTTCATACTTTTTTCATGATCTAGCTAAGGTGGGCATTCCCATGCTCACCTTTATAAATTCATTTTCATGTACATAGGACAGACAATCGTCTGATGGTAGACTGATGATTCTGATAGAGCCATCATCCTTTTGGTAGGATGATTATCTGTGCTGCAATGCTGTACATTTCAATGTCTTTATTTTCCTGAATATATATCGCAGCCCGGATGGATGAAACTAGATCCGGGGTCTTCAATCTCGTCCGATCTTCACTCGAAGTACAAGTCGATCCATGTGAGAAATGTTCTGAAGTCGAACATGGAAAGACATCTCTTGATTACCAGTCAATGATGTAAACTGTTAACAAGCGCGAGAGGAATCACCGATAATGATAATGACCCTCAAGGTACTGCAGTACAATTCACGTGGTGTGAATAAAGGACTTGGCGTCGAACACCACGCAAAATATTTCGGTCGAAGGTCATTGATGTATACCTGTCGTCGGAAGTGAGAAACTTGCCATTGAGGCATGCAAGCTTCAAAGTACTGAATGGGGTGTTCCTAGATCAACTTCTTGGATAATGAGTTGATGTCGACAAGAAGCGATCCGTCAAAGGAGGGCCTTAATGAATCCCACATCAATGACACAGAACGGAGCAAATGATTTTGATGGAGGTGAAAATGATATGATGATATATGGTTCAGGATGGCGGTCATGAAAGAATGAAGTATAATGTATGGTAGTGGATGGGACACATGTGACTTCTCTGGATGACTTCTCTTGAACATGTCGGCGACACTTATGTGATGGATTGGTAGCATTTACCCCAAATGTGGATGGTATGGCATGACCATGGTGATGTGACCGGTGAATGAAACAACCCAACCCGACTTGAACATGGAGTGGAAGTGTCATGTTCAAGAGCGACTTGCTACCAATAAAGATTCTTTGAGTTTTCTTCCCAATTTTTCCCCAGTCACTGCTAACCAGTACCTCTTTATTTTTTTCAAGCTTGAAGAGGATAACATATGCTTGTTCTATAATTTGCCCTTCGGGCAAACCCATAGCTATGTTTTAACGAGCCTAGCAATAGTGAAACTCGTTCTTGTCTAAAGACAAGTTTGTCGCTATTAATCTTTTTAACGAGTTTAACGACAAAGATAACTCGGTCCTTTTCATTTTTAGAGAGTCTGAAAAGGTACGTAAAGGTAACTCTAAAATTCCTTTTTCGTCATCTAATCCCTTAAGTCTGAAAAAGTATAAAACAATACAGAAGGGGTGAATTTTTGATAGTTTTAACGAGCCGAACAAAACAAGCGCTCGATCTTTTTGTGCAATAATCCCTCAGGTCCAAAAAGATTAAAATCTAGAGGGATAGCACTTCCCGTTTCTTTAACGAGCTGGAAGGCCAAAACTCGGCAATCTTTTCATATTTTACGAGTCAGTTGAAAAGAGCTTAAAGAAGACTCGTCTTTTGAGGAACGAGTGATAAAATGGGTAGCAGCTGATTCCAGGTAAGGTTTGGAATTTTCCAATCACGGCAGTGTTACAAGGATGGCTAGTGAAATCACTCTTCGCAGCTGTTCCTCAAAATGGGTAAACAATCAAATGGAGGTGAATGATCGGCCAATGGAAAAGTGGAGGTGACGGTGCAAACACAACCAAGTCTTTAATGGCTGAAGTACTACATTCACGGTGGTTATTTACCGGGGAATAGTTCATTTTTTAACGAGCTTAAACGCGGATGGAAACATTTGCTCATGTCTTATGTTTATTTTTCAACGAGCTTGAACTATGTGCTAAAACTGCTCGATCAATCCAGTCATATGATAAGAATGTCTCACATAAAAACGACAACTTTTAGATTTTTGCCCCACGTCCTTTCTTTATGCAAGCTGGGTGATGACTAATCCTACGAGTTTGAAGGGTTAGAGGTCCTAAAAATTTAAAAAATAAATAGCCACCCCTTGCTTGCACTCCAAAAGGTTTGCATGCCCCCAGGTATAAAACAGAGCTTCGAGGTCTCCCTCTATTCGAGCTGACAAAACATTCATTTTATCAGGAAGGGTCACCCTTTATTTGAGCTAACAAAATATTCGTTTTATCAGGAAGGGTACTACCTCTTACAGGTTACCCAAAGATTCTTCTATTCACGGCGCAAACAAAACACTTCTTCGGCGATGTCTACCGAGATAAACAAAGGTGAACGGATGATATAGTGAGACCATCCCTGACATAACTTTGACAAGAGAATCCTATTCTAGAATAACCCCTCTTCCAATCACGGACGGGGTATAGACTAGTCATATTCTCCCACGGAAACCTATTCTATACCCGAAGTTTTCCTGCCGAAGCAGACCAGGATGCATGCCCCCTGGGTTTCAGTCATATCCCTCCGAATTACTCACGCTCATCGGGAGGACGGACTGGAGATTGAGACATTTCTTGCGTGAAAAGACCGTTTAGGGATGGTATATGACTATTTGTTATGCGTGATCCGGGAAATGAAAGCTGGTCCACGAGCTTGACCACTCTTCCTTCGTGCGGAAAACACATTACTCTAAAGAGTGAGGAGACAATGGCTCCCATGCAATAAATATAGTCTCGTCCAAGGAGTAGATTGTAATCTAAGGGTCCTTGAACTACCATTACGTTCATGCGAACTGTCTTCCTTCTCAATGTTATGGGCACATCGGGAAGGATCCCTAAAGGTTGACTGGTTCATTTATCAAAGCCTGTCAGATTTCTCATTTCAGGCAAAAGCGATGGCGAACCAAGCGCTTTCCAAGCAGTCGAGGAAAGGATACTCACAGAAGCCCCCTCATCTATGATGGTACCAGCCATAACCATTCTATATATTTGAAAAATAATTCGGAATGGTACACTTGCTGGTAAACAGGGTCTGCCTAGTTGATTCCAGACGAAGGAGACAACTAGGTTGCTTGGAGGTGGGACCGAATAGACGGTCGGATACGGCTCTGACGAACTTCCTTCCTATGGTAAAGGAACGGGTAAACTGCCCCCATGTTCGTCGGAGTCTATGTTTATGAAGAGAGTTTGGACAGTGTCATCCTTGTTCTCTTCGGTGACTGTATCATCTGAAGATGAAACCTCTGAAGGCAAGACCCGGTCAACTGCCGCCTCGACCATTTGACTTTCATCTGGTATGGATCCAGATGGTTTATCTTCAATGATAGGCGCTTCAGCCGACCACTTGAGCGGGCCAGCTGGATTCTCAACTAGTGACGGACTCGGCAAGAGTTTTTTATATCCAGGAGGAAGTCGTAACGGTGAAACCGGACGATCATCCAAAACCCTTTTAGCTTCATCTAAGAAGGGACAACGGTGGACGGCATGATTGCCTTCGCACAGTTTACAAGGAAATCTAGCTTTCCCTTTTTGTCCTGGGGCTTCACTTTCGCTAGTTGACGGTGTGCTTTCAACATGATCATCAGAGGTTGATGACACAGGATTGTGCAAACGAGGAGACCAGTCCCTTAGTATCCGATGGATGCAAGGACAATCTATGTGAAGGTGGTCTCCTTTGCAAATGACACATGGCGATTTAGGCATGGTCGGTGCAGTGTGTGGATTTTCGTTAGATGACACTTGTTTTCCCCCATTCGCCTTTGGCTCCTTCTTCTTCTTCTCTTTCTTCTTCTTTTCCTTCTTCTCCTTAGGAACTTGACTTTTGGCTTTGCCAGCCCCATCAAGCGAAGAGGAAGGAGGAGAGGAAGAGTTTGAGGAAGTAGAAGGTTGGTGGGCAACTCTGGACTCGTCTAATTGTTGATTTGATTGTTCAGGAATGGTGGTGTTCTGAACGACATTGGTTGAGAAGAGCCATACTGGCAAGCCAATTGTCAGTCTTGCAAGCGACAATGTGGCCATATGGGGCGGACCAACATCTCCCCAAGAGGAGAAGGGACTAGGATTTCCACCAAGGGGAATTCCTTGGTTGGTAGACTCCATTTTCTCAACCTAAGATCAACGTAGGAAAGGGGTGATGAATATTCCGTTTAAAATAAATTTTTAGACGCTTTGACACAACTTATTTTTTTAATTTTTAAGAGTCGAGAAAAAGCAAAAGATGACTCTAGTCTCCTTCGATTTTTAATGAGCCTGAAGTGACAAGTGCTCAGATGGACCTTTTCCGTTAAGGAGTCTGAAAAGGAACAAAAGGGACTACTCTGGAGATCTAGGTAGAGGGAGTACCAAACCAATCGCAAAACTGCAGAATACTTTTTACAGTACGGTAGTCAATCTTCCCGAATGCTGTGTTCAATGCATTGCGATCGATAGGGCGGCAGACACGGCTTCCTATGGATAAAGGATTTAAGCCTATAGGGGTCTCCCAATATATACTCGATAGTACGTGGGAGCACAATTCCGTACTGGCACTTATCATCTCAAAGTGGAGGAATCACCCAACCATCAGTGAGGACAACAGTTACCAGGCTTTACGACGCCGGAATACGTCTCTAGCCTAGACCTCTAAATGTTGTGCGTTAAGTTCCAAAGCGTTGTTAAGTTCATTGAATTTATTTTAAGTTGATCTTTCTTATGAAGTTTGCCTTTTGGGTTCACCACGAGATGTAGATGTAATTCCTAAAATGCAATCTAAAGATGATAAGCAAACTTTTATCTCTTTTCAGCAATGAAAATCCTAGCTACAAGGGGAAAAGAAAGACACAATCTTTTCACAAAGAGAAAAGAGCACACTGTAAATGCACTTTCCTAAATCAAGCCAAACAGACTGCCAATATGCAAATGCACATGTGCATGTATTTGTTTTTCACTTTCTTAATATTGATTCCTAAAAAGAAAGTTGATGTACAAATCTGAATTTGCTTTCAAGTGACAAACACAAACAAGCTTCTTTTCGAAATCAAAAGGTAGAGATGATTACGACACTTTATGATTTTGAAATAAATACTCGTTTCGACACTAGAAAGTCACAAATTCAAACCAAAGGCAAAAGTAAAAGCATAATCGACTGTCAACAGCAAATAAACTTTCTACTATGATCAAAATCGACACTTGCGACGGATCTAAATCAAAGGACGACAGTATGACTATTCTACTTTTGCAATGGAAAACTGTAAACGACGCCACAAACACACAAAAAAATCTACAGTTCTTTTGTACAAAGGAGGCGGAATTACGGCAAGGAAAAGGGGTTTTTAAACAGACACATACACTGATCACAGGCTGCAAAAATCAGAGACAAAACTGAAAAAATGAAGCAAAGAACCTCCGTTGCACAAGGCTAGCCTGATCAGCGCACCTGTTACACAGAGAAACTGCATTGTAGCGCAGGTAGCCCTCTCGGGAAGTGTGTTGAAATGCAGAACCTCTTCACAGAGCCTGCGCTGGGGCAGAAACGAGAATTCTATCCGGGTTCTGGGTCACGGTTTGCAGTTTAATCTATGGTTTTTGGCCGAGTAAAAGCAATCAGTAATGCACAATCAGAGGGTAGATTTAAAGAAGGTCTAAGAGCTATCACAAAGGGAAATCAGATCATTTGTGAATCAGCTGTTCAAATCATAAACAGATCCAGTGAATGGATTGAAGTAGCAGATGTCTACTTTGCATTTGTTAATGGCAAATGCAGTTCGATTGCTACTTCTAAGTTTATGAAACAAACGACAAGAGAAACACAGACAAACTAATTAGATAATCATCCCCAGTGGAGTCGCCATTTTGTTACTGGGAAAAGTGTCTATTCAGAACGACCCTATCCCACTAAGGTGTGACAGTGACCTTAGAAACAAACAGAGAAAACTACTTTTGTATTCTTCTTTATGAACTATAAACAAAGAGGAATAGGATGAACCAACCTGTGTCTTGCGCTAGTCCTTTGATCCAATCTCTCTCCTCTTTGACAGCTTCCAGCTACCTGCTCCCTTACTTGCCCAGCTTCACCAAACACCTGCAAGATCACAGAAGAAGGAAACTATACAAAGACATGGGTTTATATTCATAAAAAGCTTAGGATCAGATTTAAGCTAAACATACAAATGTAACAAGCATCAATGATACACAAGCATGTAGGAGAAACTCAAATAGTTTTATTGATATAACAAGAAGATCCAAGAGGAGTTACAACCGATGATTCCTGATCCAGCATCAACCTCCCAGCAAAGAAGCCCCTCTTCACCTCCAACAAAGCATAAATCACCCAATACTCTGATATCTATCTCAAAACCAACAGCAATTCTTTGCAATGTACAAAATTCCAGCCTCTGGATCTCTGGGATGAGGGATCCATATATAGATGTATGCAAGGAGGATGAGTCAGCTTGTGATTCGACTAGTGTCTTCTCTCTATCAGTTCTTGCTTCCACTTGGAGACTGAGAGCCTCTTACTCATCCTTGGTTGAATTCAGTGAGGCAAGTGTCATTAGGGAAGATTCTGGAAGCTTCCATTGTCTCTCCACCTCGCGGAATGACACTGCCATTTGTCATTTCCCGCTCAACGCACCCTGGTAGTGCATTTAGGTGCGTTGCAACGCACCTAGCTAGTGTATTTGGGTGCTATGCCACGTAGCTAGCCAGTGGAGCAGCTGAAATGATCCTGATTTGACTGATTCTGAGCAGTTTCTGGTGGAGAACTTCTGGGAGAAGCTGTAATTTGTTGACCTTGTTCCTTTAGGGGTCGGAACAACACTTTTAGGGACTTAGGATCCCTTAGTTTATGGACATTTCATGCTTAGAGCTGTAAGGCACAAAAATGTCTATAACAATTATGTCCTTCATTCTTAGTGCACAATCTATAGTGCAGTTTGATGTATAAGTGGGGAACCATTTTATCACTATTGACATAGACCCAACGTTTGGTTTCCCTACCTGTCATGAATTTTTCACTGAACAAATGCAATGAATGGTGCTTCCCTTTGGCAGTTGCATGTTACATAGCTTTGTGAGGTATATTATCAATGTAAAATATATATAACTTACTCCTTCTGATCCAAAATGGGTTTTGGATAGACTCCTAAGTCTAAGTGGTCCTCACAGAGGAAAAATGCAAGTCCAAGGAAGTTCCTGGAAATAGCCCGATTGCAGAGATCTTTTCCTTCTGAATCTACTACAACTTGAATGGGCTAAGATGGACTTAGGATGCAGAAGTTATCGCATTCAGAAGATGCCCAGTTTCTTTGAAGAAAAGAGGCCAAAACCCCTAAAAATGGAAAAAAACCCTTAAAAAGGGAAATCGCATCGGAAAAAGGCAAAGGCCAGATTTACGTGAAGACGGAGGAAACTCCGATCCACTGATATGATCGATCAGATCGGATGTAGGCACATATGTGATATTAGAACTATGGAATTGGTGATTGCGATCACATGACTCGCCGATCGTCGATCATGCGATACGCTGATCATGTGATCGTCGATCACCGATGATCGGATCATTGAATCAACGTTAGTGATACACAGAAATCCCAGCCGAGTGACGTTGTGATCCCTGATATCGACGATCGGCAATCGACGATATCGGCGATCGGCGATCGACGACCCCCAATGCTAATGAAAAGGTTGGACCCGATAAGATTTCAGAGCCCGATTGTATAAAATTTCAAGTCTGGAAAAAGGGATTTTTCAATGTAAATCGCATTTTCGTTAAATGAACAAAAAACAAAATAAATGTGTTGATGCAACAAAACTAGACCCGAAAGGGTTTTTTAATGCAAATATATAATATTTCAAGTCCGTCTAAAGCCACTTTTATGGGATTTTCATGTTTTAGTGTATTTTTTAAATACAAAGGAAACAAGTGGATTTCGGGAGGACCAAGGCAATAAGAGGTTTTGGCCGGGCTCCGTCCGAGCCCATGCATTGGATGCCACGTGTCCAGGCCCCGGAGAGAGAAAACCACCCTTTTTGGGCGGTTAATCCCGTATGCATGGGCCGCCCAAAATGAACCATAGTCGTTGGATCTAGATCTTCCAGATCAACGGTGGAGATGCGATAAGCAATTAAAAGGTGGACCTGATGGAAATATAGTGCGAATTATGAATATTTGAAATCTGATGAGCATTGTTTGGCAGATTTTTCCCGTGTTTTGTAAAGTTTCTCTGTGTAAATAGAAAAAGACTGTTTCTGGGGATTTCAAGCGCTGATGGGTCCATTCCGTTACAAAACAGGTGGCCACCATCCCTGAAGGCGTTTAGCAATGATTGCTAATGCTCATAGGGGGATTCGAGTAGACAGGGGCTGGGAAGCTAGAGAGCCCAAGAAGGGTAAAATGAACAGGCAATCACTGATTGGCTTAAAAGCCATGAATGTCAGAGACATAGGGGGGTTGTTGGGGTTGTTGCAAAACCAGATAATAAGCAAGAGCACAAAAGCAAAGAGAATCTGAGAGAGCAAAAGCTAAATGCGCAAAGCAGCTAAGGGAGTCACTTGGAGTTCAAGTGAAAAGCCAGAGAGTTGTACATTACTGAGAGCCAAAGAAGCCAAAGCCGAAGAGCCAGAGCCAAGAGCCAGAGCTAAGAGCCAGAGCGAGAGCCAAGAGCCAGAAAGTCGAGAGCTTCAAGAGCCGAGGATAAAATGGTGTCTAAACCCATTGTTTCTGTGTAAAACCAATGGAGTTGAGCCAGGGAGCTTGTAAAAGGACTTTACCATAATCCCAGAGAGCCTAGTTGAGTTGACTAGAGCTCACGGAGACGTAGCCCAAGAGTTTTGGGTGAACTCCTAATTAATATTGCTGTTATGTGTGTGTTTTATTGCTGCATTGTCTCTGCTACTTTATTTACTGTTATATGTATTTATATATCAATTTGAGCACATTAAATTACAGCACATAAATAGTTTTAAAAACAAATACCAGCATACACCGATTTTCAATCATTTTTAATTCTGCATTGGTTAATCATAAAGACTTGGGAATATTTAAAGCTTTGGAAGTGGGAGAGGTTCTTGTAAGTTAGACAAGAAGCCTAAGACCCCCATTTCCAGATCAGGTGGTATCAGAGCTTGAGATTGATTAACCCCACCTTCAAAGAAGGTTATATCAGAATGCTTGATTGCTAGAGCAAAGATTTCTTGTCTGAAAGGTGTTTTGGCAGTCAATGATTGATTATCTGATTGATGTATGCTTGTTGCAGAGTGACTATTTTCTAAGTTTTCATAGGTAAAGGGAAAGCTATTGATATCTCAGTCCAGGAAGGACAAGAAGGAAGTAGGGCTGAAGGCACTCTTCTTATCCCAAAGGACCTCAAGGCAATCCTTGGAGCATAAGAGGTTTGTTGCAAAAGGTTGCTGAATAAGCTCTTTATTTATCTTGTTGAAGTTTTTTTTTTGTTCATTAGCATAATGACAACTTCTACAAGTGAGTCCTCAAATTCTGCTTTCTTCACAAGATTCTTTGATGAAGACATGAACCAAGAATTGTCCACCGTGATGGATATGGTGAGAGAAATGTATGAGGATGGAAGGAAGAGCAGCAGACTTAGGGAGCAATTGAATTCCATGAAGGAAGAGAAGCAGTCGCTTTCTGACAAATTGCAGGAAATGGAGAGACAACTTCATATTGCAAATATGAACTTGAAAATGATGCATGAGTTGGAGACACAGCTCTTTGTTGCCCAAGAAACCTTAGTCAAGTATCAGCTTGAAGAAGAGGTAAACCATTCTAGTTTGTCTTCAAATGCCTCTAAGGATGCTTATATTGGTTCTTTTGAAAAACATACTAGAGGCAGAGGTTCCAAGCTAATGTCCAAGATGGGCTATGAAGGAAAAGGCTTGGGTAGACATGCACAAGGTATTGTTGAGCCAATAATAGTTGAGGAAAGGCCTAAGTATTTGGGTCTTGGCTATGGAGAGTCTTATGGAGAGAGATACAAAGCTGCCATGAAGGCCATTGAAACAACTCCAAGAAGGGGTTGCATTGCAGAGTGTGAAGATTGTGTTCAAGAGGAATGCAATAGCTTAAAACATCATTTGCAGGACGCAGGTGTTCAGAAGCACACACTTGAACCAAAGAGTTGGGGAGACTCTAACAGCCTTGAGGAGATTGATAGGGTTCCAAAGGGAGTCACTTCTTCATTTGCTTCACCTCCTCATGAAGGCAATAAAGGTGAAAGAGGCAAGTATAAATCTAGTTCTAAACATTTTCCTTTTTATTGTGCAAAGCATGATAAATTTCCACATATGTATGGGAAAAGAATTGCATGTTACTTTTGTGGGTTGGATAACCATAATATTTCTAGATGTTGGAAGAGAATGGCCACATACAGGAAACTTTTGAGGGAAAAGAAGCAAGAAGCCAAAGGTCCATTGGACAAGGCAAATCATGTTGTCAATAGGATGCACATGCAGTGCACTTACTACCATAAGCAAGGACATCTTGCTGCAAAATGTTGGACTCTAAATCCAACAATGCTTCCACAAAAGCTGAAGAAAGTGGAAAGAGAAGATGACATAAATGGAAAGGAAGATTCCATGACTGATGTGTCTCAGGATGATTCACATGTTGATGCTGATGTGAAGACAAAGGTAGCACCTTTGGAAGGGATTGGTGAGAAATGGCTAGAGTTCTTATCCAATTAAGGTTGCATGTCTATTAATGCATCTATTTGCATTTATTTGTTAATGAGATGCAAGTTGCAGGTTCCTACCAAGAAGGCGAATGGAAAAGTTGAGTAGGAGACTCATTTTGTTGCTGCAACATTGTATTTCATTTCAGATTTGAAAGTACGGTTTACTTAAGTACATGAGCATGATGTGCATGGACACAGGGATGTTGATGTTTTCCTTGTATTTGAACATGCATGTGTAATTAACTTGGAGGGTTGATTGCTTTGTTGTAAACATGCATGTAATGCAATATTAACTTGGAAAAAGTTGATTTGGTCCCCAAGATGGAGGTAATAATGAAGTGTTTCATCTTTTGAAAAAGAGTCCTAATGGTCTTTTTTTGCATGCTTCACTTGAAGGGTCATTTGTTTTAAAGGCATGTTTTGAAGGCTTGCTACCTAGTCCATCATTTGTATGCAGATGTAAGGCATGGAGGTGTTAACAAAATGTGAAATTTGTTTCTTTTTTTGAAGCAGGAGTTAGACCATCCAGTTGTTGCCTGTATTTCTGTTGTTGTTAATAGTTGTTGTTGACAGCTTGTCAAACAGGTACAAATGAAAGTTTTGTGAAGCAGATGTACTTCACATTTGTTTGAGCCACCTTGGATCAATGATCAAGGCATAAAAGTTCAAACCACTTTCTATGACCATTTCAGCAGAAATTTTGCAGGAAGGCAAGGAGGAAGACAGTTCTTCCCAAGAATACCAACCCATCCAAGAAGGGAAGTGGTCAGAAACTTTGGTTCAAAGGCACTATGTAAGGAAAGTGTAGGGGGGAGGCTAAAAGAATAGGGTGAGTCACTCTCATTTACTTTTCAGATCAGTATATTGGTCTTTTGGAGACCAAAAGTTCTTTTAGTGGGAAGGCGTGATCCAAAATGGGTTTTGGATAGACTTCTAAGTCGAAGTGGTCCTCACAAAGGAAAAATGAAAGTCGAAGGAAGCTCTTGGAAATAGCCCCATTGTAGAGATATTTTCCTTCTGAATCTACTGCAACCTGAATGGGCTAAAATGGACTTAGGATGCAGAAGTTATCGCATGCAGAAGATGCCAAGTTTCTTTGAAAGAAAGAGGCAAAAACCCCTAAAAATGGCAAAAAACCCTTAAAAAGGGAAATCACATCGGAAAAAGGCAAAGGCCGAATTTACATGAAGACAGAGGAAACTCTGATCCACCGATCCGATCGATCGGATCGGAGGCAAGTACATATGCGATATCGGAACTATGGAATCAGTGATTGCAATCACGCAATTCGCCAATCGCCGATCATGCGATACGCTGATCATGCAATCGTCGATCACCAATAATTGGATTGGAAAATCAGCGTCATTGATACATAGAACCATTGGCCGAGCGACGTTGCAATCGCTGATATCAGCGATCAGTGATCAATGAACCCCGATGCTGATGAAAAGGCCAGACCTGATAAGATTTCAGAGCCCGATTATATAAAATTTCAAGTCCGAAAAAAGGGTTTTACAATTTAAATCGCATTTTCATTAAATGAACGAAAAATAAAAGAAAATGCACCGATGCGATGAAACCAGAATTGAAAGGGTTTGTTAATGCAAATATATAATATTTCAAGTCCGTCTAAAGCCACTTTTATGGGATTTTCATGTTTTAATGTATTTTTAAAATACAAAGGAAACAAGTGGATTTCGGGAGGACCAAAGGCGGTAAGAGGTTTTGGTCGGGCTCTGCTCGAGCCCATGCATTGGCTGCCACGTGTTCAGGCCCTTGAGAGAGAAAACCACCCTTTTTGGGCGGTTAACTCCCATACGCATTGGCTGCCCGAAATGACAGCCGTTGGATCTAGATCTTCTAGATCAACAGTGGAGATGTGATAAGCAATTAAAAGGAAGACCCATTGGAAATATAGTGTGGATTTATGAATATTTGAAATCCGATGAACAGTGTTTGGCAGATTTTTCCCGTGTTTTGTAGCGTTTCTCTATGTAAAAAGAAACGATTGTTTCTAGGGATTTCAAGTATCAATGGGTCCATTCCATTACGGAACAGGTGGCCACCATCCCTGAAGGTGTTTAGTAATGATTGCTAATGCTCAGAGGGGGATTCGAGCGGACAGAGGCCAAGAAGCAAGAGAGCCCGAGAAGGGGAAAATGAACAGACAATCATCAATTGGCTTAAAAGCCATGAATGTCAGAGACAGAGGGGGTTGTTGGGGTTTTTGCAAAACCATAGAATAAGCAAGAGCACAGAAGCAAAGAGAAGCCTAGAGAGAAAAAGCTGAATGTGCAGAGTAGCCAAGGGAGTCACTTGGAGTTCAAGTGAAAAGCCAGAGACTTGTACATTGCTGAGAGCCAAAGAAGCCAGAGCCGAAGAGCCAGAGCCAAGAGCCAGAGCTAAGAGCCAGAGCCAGAGCCGAGAGCCAGAAAGTTGAGAGCTTCAAGAGTTGCTGATAAAATGGTGTCGAAACCCATTGTTTCTATGTAAAACCAATGGAGTTGAGCCAGGGAGCTTGTGATAGGACTTTACCATAATCCCAGAGAGCCTAGTTGAGTTGACTAAAGCTCACGAAGATGTAGCCCAAGAGTTTTGGGTGAACTCCTAATTAATATTGTTGTTCTATCTGTGTTTTATTGTTGCATTGTCTCTGCTGCTTTATTTACTGTTATATGTATTTATATATCAGTTTGACCACATTAAATTATAGCACATAAACAGTTTTAAAAACAAATACCAGCAGACACCTATTTTCAACCATTTTTAATTCCGCATTGGTTAATAATAAAGACTTGGGAATATTTAAAGCTTTGGAAGTGGGAGAGGTTCTTGTAAGTTAGACAAGAAGCCTAAGGCCCCCATTTCCAGATCACCTTCAGCATAAACCTATCTATATCATTCAAACTCGCACCATGCCATGTATCGCAGGATGTGCCCTTTTTCTGTGCTGTCTCTTCCTCCAACATTGTGTCAATATATGACCTGGTGCATGATTCCTTGATAACTTCAAAGATAATTTGTTTTACCTTCAGCTACCACCCCTACATATTTGCATCTTTCCATACCTTCAATGTGAGTCATGGTCTGCGCCATTCACCTATGTCTCCTCTATTCCCGTTTAATCACACCACCAAAGCTTGACCCATACTTGGCATACCACCTCCGTGCAGCCATTCCACGTGGCATTTTGTTGTCATTTTTCCTCTTCCTTGTTCCAGGATGTTAATAATAGATATAGAACATACAACACAATTTAAGAACATAATAAAGTTGTATTGTTGAATGCCAAAGATTTCCCCAAGTACAACTTTTTCCATGGCAATCCTTTTGTGTCTAGTGCAAATATATCACTACTCCATATTTATCCTTTCATTTGCGAAGTTTAGATTACATATCCCATGTCAATTTATATCTAATGTTTAGTGAGAGCATATAAATTGGACTACTAAATATAAGAAAAGGGGTAGTAGCAGACGTACACGGTTCTGATGTTCTATTTATGGTCCTGTTGAGTGGCCCGAGGTCGGGTCAACAACAAGAGGGATACCCACCCGGTCCGGAACCTGGTTGGCGGCTCCTTGCCCGTTTGGAGTAGCGGGTCCGACTGGGGATAACGGGACCAGCTTCCCGAATGCATGGGATGTGTATGTGTGTGTGTGTGGAATTTTGGTTAGGTTACTTCTAAGAAACGTTCTAAAGACTATTGTAAATCTATCTTACAAACTTGAGCCTAAATTACTATAATCAAATGAAAACAACACACATAATTTACATTAACCCAGGATGTTTCTTTTATCATGCGATCTAGAAAGATTTCTAACAGCAGCTGGTGATAAAGATCATTCAACCGATATCAGAATATAAATCAATAAAGATAAACCATTCTGCATAAGAAGTTAGACAGAGCGGTTGTGAACAACACATCGCATAATCAAATCATTTGCATATTAAACATGAATGGACAAATCCACCGTACAGAAGTGCCAAATGATAACTTATATATTCATACATTAACATGCAAACAATATCAGCTGTATATCGTTTTAAGAATACAAGCAGAAATTAATCAAGAGATAAAAGTACCATTGATGACTAATTCTTACCCATAGACTTCAAACAATAACGATCTACTTCTACTTGCTTCTAACATCTACCAAGAGTACAGAAGTGCAACATCAGTAGCAGACATAAGAATGCAAACATAAATAAATCACGATCCTTCCATTCATCAAAACCTCCTCTGAGGGTGCAGAAGTGCATGTTCTGAGGACAAGTTTTTGACAAATATCTGGACCCTTCTCCAATGCAATGAGAAGGGTTAAAATACTACTATCTAATCCTAATAATAGTATTATTACAAAATTTTAGGATACGGCTCTCAAATGACCGTCCTTTTTCTAATTCTGTAAAACAAAAAGAAAAACAACTTTCTAAATTGAAATTACTTCTTAATCTGGTCTCTGAAATTGCAGTTTTCAAGCATGGGCTTGAGAAGAGTCAGTTGGCCGACTTCCATGCTTAGTTGGGCTGCGAAAACAGCGTCCATAAGAGCTGGCGCTACTTTCTCGGCCGCGTTCATGATGCACCTTACTGTCATGCATTGGCTGTGGGGCTTAACTAAGTAAGTCCAGTAACTTTCCCAGTTTAGCCTCGATAATGCTCAGATTGTCTCCCCATTTGCCTGTGCTTTCTGCTTCCATTCAGCCTCCAGTTGCGATGCGATTGGTAGGTACCCCGGAGTGGATTCTGAAACTAAGTTTGCCCTGTGTAAATTTTCATTTACACAATCGATAAGTATGGTCGCCTGTGTTGCCGCTGACTCTGCCGCCTGCTCCGCCTGTGTTATTTGCTCGTCCCACTTGTTAAAGAGCAGTTCTTTATGATTTTCATTAATCTTGGGTTCCCCTGCTCTTTTCCCTTCCTCGTCATTTTGCCAAGCCAGGTATTCTGTTATTCTTTTGTTGGCCTGGTCATAGTCATTCCGTAGTTCCACTACTTGGTTGGTGATCCTGTCGCTTATTTCACAAAACTCCCTCCACTGTGATATTTTGTGTATCATTTCCTCCTGTTGCTGTGACAACTGGTCGTTCAAGCCGATGGACTCTGAAATAAACTCTGTCAGCTTGGTTTCATCCTTATGCATTTCTTGCACCGTCTGCAGCTGTTTTTCTTTTTCTTCAATACTTCTTTGGTGGCTCACCTGCATCTGGCGAAAGCTTTCTTGTAACTCTTCAAGCTGCTTGGAGGCTTCAGCGTTCTGATTGGCTTGTCGCAACTGTTGTTGCAGCAGTTGTATTTGACTTTCACGTTCTTTTAGAAGCTATTGAACTTCAGAGGCCTTGTCGATAGTTATAGAAGCATATGCTCCCGCAATTTGAGACAATTTCGTGAGATTTTCTGTTGGATTGTTATTCGGGTCTTTCCACAAGACATCTAGGTGTTCAGCATTCTGAGCCAGTGCATTTTCAAGCTTCCTTTTCTTTCTTTGTCTTCTCACAACTGCCTTGTGCTGTGGACTGTAAAATACGTCTAGTGGAGGGATTTCTTCCACGCCGAGTAGAAGTTCTGAGGATGGAGCTATAGGGAGATGCTCCGTCTCTACGGTACCACTGACTATGGTTGAGAAGACCTCTTGCACCACCTGAGTATTGCTCACAGGTGTTTGCGGGACTTGGCCTTCAAGATTTATCAGTTCATTGAAGGTCTCCCATTCTTTATCTAGTTCTGCTGTGACCAGAGGTGCTTCAGTGACGGGAGGGGGGATTCCTCTTGGTAGCGAGACGGCAACTTGCTGCTGAGCCATCGAACTTGACTGAGCCGTGTCTTTGATTGTTTCTTCGTTCTTGTCTTCTTTGTGGACAGACTCTTCAGGATCTGGAGATATTTCTTTTACGGCACTGGAATCAGATTTGGAGGCGTTGGAGTGTTCACTGAGGCTGACGCTTGGAGTCGGTTCTCTGGCAGCTATCCGCAGCACTTCCAGTGGAATGTTAGCCAGCCTTCTTTCTCTATACAACTTGAATTTCCGGAGGTTGTCTGGGGACAACCTTGACTGAGCTTCTTGCAAAACTTCTTTGATCGAGTTCTTACTCTGAAAGAGGTCGTCAAACAGATCTTTCTGTCCAGAGAACACACTTATCCTGACGCTAGTTGTAAATTCCTGGGCGACTTTATTTGGGTCGAATGGCCTTGGTGGGAGTTTAAATAGTTGGAGACACGTCACATTCTCCACCTCACCAAAAGCGTGTCCCACATCGAATAAAGAGAAGGCCCCACATGTGACGGGGAATGGAGGCCAAATGGCCTTCTTTTTGTTCTTTAGGTCCTTAGTTAAACCACCTTGAGAACAAGTCTGATAAGCTATCTCTCGGGCCAACAATTTATCTGGGATGTACAAGGGTAGGACATGAGGAGGTACTGTGCTTCCAAAAACTCGAATGTAGGTAAACCATTCTTCTCCAAACCATCTTGCTACAGAGGTGATGTCGTTTTGTGCTTCGGGAGAGCATCTCGGAGGGTATTTATCATATATCATTCTATGGATGGGCAGTATGAGCCCGTGGAAAATCTGGTAAAAATGGGGGGCAAACTGAGAATCCCACAAGACTTTATGGTAGACATGAATGGCAATGGGTCCTGGGTAGTCCATTGCCAGCCCATAGTGGGGAATTTAGACACATAACAGATAGAGTCCATTATGTAGGCAGACATATAAAAAGGGGGATAAAACCTTTGGGAGAAGGATCTTTTAGAACGATAGTGAAGAATGGCTGTGTATAGAGTGTCAGAAAGGATTTTGGCCCAATCTATTACCTCGGAGTTAGTCGCAGCATCAATTAACGGTAGCCATTCAGATGGAAATTTATTGATATCAGTCTTGCCGAATAGCCTACAGAGCATGGCTGCAGCAAAAAAGTACGGAGAAGTAAGGGAACCGGTGCTATACATACCGTTCTTATCTTTCTTCAGTGGTTTCATCCCTTTTCGACCATTCTTTGGTAGTGTCTAATAGGTCCGGATTCTCTGTTGCGAACTTCCTAACAAAATCTGCATTGTAGATCGTTTGAGGTTCGGGAAGGTGATACATGAGCTTCAGGTCTTGAGCCGCGAATGATCCTACGAGCCCATGTCCTTTGACTTTGAATTGCCTATGATGCAGCTCTGCGTCATCTAAAACCCACTTGATCATGTCCATATACGGTAGGATCTTCGGCCTTGATGCTATTCTGTGGAGGAAAGAGCACGCTAGATCTTCCAGGGATGCTTCTGAAGAGCGTGGTGCATCTGCGACAGCAGCAGTTGCCTTGATTATTCTAGGGTTCTCTTCCTCCAACAGTCTATACATGCTTTCCCATGTGGAAATTCCTGCATCTTTATTGCATGCGGTATCTGTGTAAAGGGGCGCCATCTCCTTGGTCTTTTCTCTTGTTTCTGAGCTCTGAGCTTTGTTCTTCTTCCCCATCTTGCTTATCATTTCTGTTTGATTTTTGCCTTCGTACTTCGCTCCTGCAGGTTATGAGAGAAATGGAAAGATTGATCAAAAAAGGTGATGGGAGAGTTTTGAATGCAAGAGATAGATCAGATACGCCACCTTACGTGAAGTAAATCCGCATTAAGGCACGCGTCTTTATTCCACTTAATAACTGACAACTAATTCATTACTAACATTAAAAGCGCAATAATTCTCAAGTCAGGTTATAGTAAGTGGATTTTCTTTGGGTGGTGTGCCCGAAGGAGTCGTATCAAGGTGCTTTTATGACCTGCCAACGCATCCTGCATGCCGCGCGATCGCAAACGGTAGCGATCGCAATATCGCATATCGCAATATCGTGAATTGCAATGGTTCAATGTTTGCTAACGTACCCCGCCTCATTTCTGCGATGTGCATATTGGCCTTTAGAAGGGAAATGCGGGCGTTTCTTACCCTTTCGTGCTGCGACCTTGAAGATTTGCTTTTATGAACACAGGTTTAGGCTTAAGTTGTCCAAGAAACCTTTCCTAAGCTGATGCTTGCAATTTCAAAAGAAATCTTTATTATTATTATTTTTCTTTTTTTTGAAATGTAACTAAGGGTCCCCATTCATTCTAGCATCGTGGTCGATACTAGTTTGAACAAAGGGGGGCGGTTGTTGCTGGCCACAACAATTGGCGATTCACTTGGGAGAACCAATTATCTCTGCTCTTTTTCTATTGACGTTTTCAGACCCTTTTCGAAAAAAAATTCTCAGGGAATTCAAACTTTATTATAAAAGGATAAGAGAAATAATACTTTAAAGCGTCAATGATGTTTTGTCTTCGCCCCATTCTATTCCAATTACTTGCATTCCCAGGTTGTTTTCGAGTTTAGATCAGTTATTACTTGGTCTTGTAGAACATAAAAATAAAGTGTTCTCTATGTATCAGCCGCTTTTTAAAGAATGTCCCTTTGTCACAGGTAGAGCCACTGCTGCCAGCAGGCGTCCATAGCCTCGACAGGGTTACCTATTATCCAGGAATGATCCTTTATCCTGCCTCAGTTTCTTGCAACTTTTTCAGAAGAATTATACCTTTCTTGATGCCTTTTTTTTTTTTTTTTTTTTTTTTTTTTTTTTAAATAAATCCTCAAAAGAACAATGTCTTGGTTTGGTGGCCAAATTATGACACAGTCATTCACTTGATTTATACTTTTGCTGAACAAGCTGGCTCGTGATGAGACCCCTTGTCTTTTGATCGCAACAATCTTGAGTCGTTGCCCTGTTTTGGTAGACAGTTTTGGCAAAGTCAGCAAGTTATAATATCTGTGATCATGATAAGTCGGCTCGTGATGAGACCTCTTATTCTTCGAGATATAGCATCCTTTCGGGTTATTCTCCTGAATCGTTGCATTCTTCTTCAGTAGGGAGGAAGTCAAATTCTCTTTCCTTAAGAAAGTTCTGGACGACAATGATAGGGCTACTTTTGATAATGGTTGTTTTCACAGAGAACCTTTATTCTAATATTGATACCTTTTATTGTGCTGATCTAACACGAATTCCTCACTGAGATAGCTTTCTTTAAAATTTTATGGGTTTGAATTCTAACACCATCTTCCGGGTTAAAGATCTTGTTAGACTCTGTCTTATATCAGAGATTGATTCTTCTTCAAAACAGGGTTTTGAAGAAGAAATCATTAAATGTTGCTTTTCAGATTATGTAATTTTATCTTCAGCTCTTCAAACTAGCAGCGACTTCAAGCTCTTATCCCTGCACAAACAAAAGAAAGCAAAACATCATCAGAAATCAGAGGAAAAGCAAGTTACAAGCGATTTGGAGAGGTCTCACTGGAAATCCCAAACAAACTTCACAGCATCAAACATGTGGAAGATGCAGTTAAAAATTCCAAATCAGAGAACCTCTATGTCTTGTGTGATCTTGGTCTCTTAATCACGAAGGAGTTAGTTCAGGATGTGGTGCCTTCATTGGACTGTAGTATGCCTATCTCACTTCCGACTGTTCTATACAAACCACTTGAGGAGAGCAAAGAAATTGACATTCAGGCAGATGTAAGATATTTGAGTACAGGCCTTGCTGGTACTCATGTTTTTACGCATTATAAAACATCAAATATGGGCCAAACAGTTCCGCTAATTAAAAACCAGAAAACAAAGATAAATTTTGATGAAAATGTGGCTAAAGAACGCGATGAGGATGACCTGGAAGTGCCTCTGCGAAAGATGATGCAGTGTGGCAGATTGCAAGGAATTAGAAAACAGAATAATCTTACGGTCCGAACACCTAGAGAAGCATCAGGTCTACTAAAAAGTTGCAGTAAGGAAGCATCAAACATGTTACTCAGGGCAGTTGGTATTCAATCAGATAAAATTTCAAAAAGCCAAGATTCCAATAAACTTTCATGCAAAATTTCAAATGGAATTAAGGATTCAAGAAGAGATGATGTGCCTGAAAAAGATATTGTTGATAATCCCGTTAGCAGTGATATGGAAATGTCAAGTATGCAGAATATGTCTTAGGATCTAATCTAGGACGTGCAAAAGGTTCTGGTAAAAGTCAAAATTTAAACGTGTCAAACCCCAAGGTTTGATGATGCTAAACTGGAGGAGGATCAGCTGGTCTCGATGAAGCACAATTTAAGCCTTCTGAATTATCTTCCAGTCCAATCTCAGAACAGAGTAAAAGTTTCACCAGCACAAATATCTACTCTAGATGCCAGTGATGTTTTTATATCTAAAGAGCACAGAAATTCCCTTCTAGAACTTCAGAAAGTTTTGAGAGTGGATGTTACTCCTAAAGCAAGGCAGATGCATCTTGTTAAACTGTAAACAAGGCTAAACTGAGCGTTCTTCTTCCTTGATGATCGTGTGACTTTGATTCAACTGTGACCGTGTGAAATCGAAATGGATCCATGTGACTTTGATGTAGCTGTAACAAGGGTAGAAAAACAAAGTGATAAAAGGTCAATTTCCTTGGGGTTTTGATTACAACAGCGTATTGAAGGCTGGGCATCGTGCGGAGTAAAAGCCTGTGCGCTGTGGCTCTAATTACGCAAAGGATACTCACCTTTGTTTCATTACAGTACCATGGAGTTTGGCATAAGCTCGTGAGTTGTTCAATGCTCTTGCAATTTATCCTAGAAGAAAATGGACGGGGCCTTAGCGCTGGTTTGATGAATCGATGCTGGAGCTACCGTCACCTACGTTTCCAGTGTCAGTCTTATTTATAAATACTGCGCAAAGTTGCCTGAAAATGCAAATGAAAATTAAGAAATGAAATTTTCAAGCCAGTGATTTTCAAGACAGTTTGTTGTTCTGTTTGTGAGACAGAGGTTGCAGTACTCGATGAAAATGAGATTTATCATGCCAAGTTCACAACAGCACTGATGTAATTGAATTATCAATCCTTAATCAATACCTCACCGATCTTTTCAGGTTCCGTGGGCCTTGTAAAGTATTGCAGTGTAAGTTGATGTCTTCATTAAGTTAACATAAAAATAAAAGGATCAACATCGGTCTCATTCAGCCCTGGGGAATGTTATTAGTGCACCGGCATGGAGATGGCGGAAAACCTTTACTAGAGATCAACAGAATTCTTAGACCGGGCGGATATTTTATATGGTCAGTTTATCGAGGTGACTGAGCACATCGTGATGTATGGACAGCTGTAATAACGTTGACAGAGTCGATGTGCTGGGAACTTGTTCTGAAAACCATGGTTAAAACAGGGGTTGGAATTGCCATCTATCAAAAACCTACTTCAAAGTTCGTGTTATATGCAGAGGAAACAACAAGATCCTCCTTTATGTCAAGAGGATGATAGATCCGATGCTGCCTGGTATATACCACTGCAAAGATGCATTCATCAGATACCTAGTGAAAGTTCTGTTCATGGTTCTGTGTGGCTTCATCATCTTGTTAGTCGAGCCAAAAACAGCTTCAATGGCAACAAGTCTCCTATTAAATCACCTGTACGTTCTCCAATAAAAAAGACTGCAAATCTCCCTGCGACAAATCCAGAAAATCCAACTCCGACAGCAAATGGACAGGATAAACCTCTTCTTGAGCTTTCTGAGGCAGAGAGAGATATGTTAAAAGCTGTAAATTTCAGAAAATTGACACCTGGGATAAGTAAAAGTCAAAGAGTTTGATACAGCTAAGTTAAGATCCATTGACGAGTCTACATGTAAGCTGATCAAAAGCAATAGTCACTCTCCCACTACCAACACGAAGAATGAGTTTAATGGACTGAGGCGACATTCTACACTACCAACCTTAGACTTTGACATCAATAGGACTAAAGCTCTAGGTGTGATAGATAGGGTTGATAATCTGAGTCTTTTGTAACAGCTTTCATGTTAGAACGTGATATGCTCAAATGAACCTCGACATTGGCGCTACCTGAACACCTGTCATAGCAGAGAATCAGGAACCGATAAGCTATTTTTTTTTACTGCAGTTGCAAACTGGCACACAAGATTCGATTATCTTCAGCAAATGGGATTGACACCTGCCCTTCACTTCAGCCACCTGCAAACACCTGTTACCAGATGCATAAGAGTCTGCGCTCCAATTGTTAGGCTTTTTGGTTAGAGATTTACGAGGGGATAGTTATTACATGTTCTATTAATGGAATTCAAGTGAGACAGCGCAGGAGTTTTTGATTTCAAGAGAAACACATTTGCTATTTCGATACTTAATCTTGATTTCATGAGATTTGCTCCAGATTTTGTCTCCTAATCATCAACAGATTTAGGGGAACACTGTTCTGTTTATGGAATGGATGTAACGCTTTTAGGTTAATTTTTGTAGTGCTAGTTAAAACAGCGCCCCTGTTTTGGGCAGCATTTTTATTATTTGTATTTAAAAATAATCATTAGAGAGTTTGTAAGAGAGGGAGAAGGGAGAGTTTTATGAGCGCTGAGAGTTGCTGTAGCGTAGCAGAGCTTCATTGTACAGTTTTCTGCAGAGAATTTAATGGAATTTCACAGCTCTGTTTGCTGAGATTCATGTGGTATGTTGATTTAGCATAAGTTTTCCCTTGTTTCATATGTAATCAGTTATGTTCCATTTCATTTCATGACCATTTCAAGCTGAACAAATGAAGTGATTAGGTAGGAATTCATAGTATTATATGCTCCTCCTATAAGTTTGTTCGCGTTCAATGTTTTCTACTGTTTAAGGAGGATTCAGAGTTATTGTCTGCCCTCCTTAGCTCCTCACCAGTCTTGCCATCCCATTTGAAACCAGATTTGGTGTTAAATTGCATGCCTACCTTGCCTCAGTTGATAACCTGTGTAGTCATTATATTTCTCTGTTTGAAGCTGTGATTTTGCCCATGCAGCCCAGAAAAGCCCCGTCATTCCATTAAAAAACCCCACAAATCATCAAATCAAACCCCCTATCAATTTACTAGCCTAAAATCTTTATTCTTAATTGGTCAGCCTAATCCTATTGAAAGATCTATCAAATCTGACCCGAGAGAGCCTTCTCATACCTCGTAGGGCTAGCTACGAGGTGAAATGGTTTGATGTAGCCTTGAGAGTTTGTCTATCTCAACCTAGGTGAATTCCAAGCGCTAACAGATCTATTGACAATAAAGACCGAATTCCCACAAGCTTAGTTGTTCATAAGAGCCGAAATTCCAAAATCTTTAACAGAGACATGGTTTCTTTAGCAAACGTCAAATATTGCTTTGCCAGAACAAACTTTTATTTGGGAGAGGCAACCATTCTCTGGGGTTATGTAGAGAATATAACTAATTTTGCCTATCAATTATTGGAAGCAAAACTAATAACTTTAGCTAAACTACTCCTACTCCTATTCTAATTATGTGCAGGAAATAGCTAAGAGAAATGGTATTTCCAGTGGAACCAACGATTCATTATTATTCCTAGTCGCATAGATTGCCTCAGGATAAAAAAAATGAATCGAATTCCCCATGGATAGGACTTGTTGTTTAGGGGATAGGGAATCATGAATCCAGTTGGAATCTTGTTTTTTTTTATTTTCTTGTGATAGGTTTCTTCCAACTGAATACCTATTGGATCGCAGAAATTGGGATGAATTTCTTTTGTGAATGGGTGATCTTTCGATGGAAAGGACAGCAAGCCAATCCGTGAGATATGTTCTTCGATTTGGGTGGCTTGTGACCCGTCGATTGTTAATTCTGAGTGTTTAGCGATCTCGTTTGGAATGAAAGATTTTATACATAAATCGCCAAAATCTAATCTATCAAAATTTTGGAGTTTTAAAGAGAGATTCGATTTCGTACACAAAGAAAATAAGTGAGAAAGAAAAGATTGGGTAGGTGTATATACAGTGGTGTCGCACATCTGGGAGCTACTTGAAACTCTGTGTTTTTCACAAGAACTGGCCGGGTTCTGTGAATCAGGAATTGAATCATGATTGCGATCAGGGATGGAGATCTCCTCTGGATATGAATCGTAGATAGGAGTATCGCTTCGGACAGTGAAATTATTCAAATGAGATTTTGCTTTGAGATGAGGGTCAGATAAAGCAGTTTCTGATCTAAGATGTTTCTTATAACCAGACCCTAGTTGAGTTACTTGCGACAATTCAATATCATCACAAATATCAAAGCAACTATCACGAAAGATTTCACAATTTTCCCTAGGTTCCTCTTTTTCATTATATGTTTTTAGACAAGGGAGATGAGGCAGCTCTTGTTTGATATGAATCGTAGACTGTGATATAGTGGTCTCTTTATTTTGGAAACCCAGTGATGTCTCGTTTGAATAGCCCTCTATTGGAATAGACTTGATACTATGAGGGAGAAGATTGTCATTACAAAAAACATCGGGGTAAAGAGAAAAATGTCGATCTGGAACAATGTATTTAAAATCATCAAACAAATCTCGTTCATCAGATTCATAATAAGCATCAGGCTTTAGATCGTACCTTTTTGCGTCGATACTTTTCGAAAGAGAAACAGTAGGTGGATCTAACCTTGGCACCAGGAGTTGTTGATTTGAAATGATGTTGTCTGACTTTACATTAAAGTCAACTTCTGATGTCAGGGCACCTTCCCCCTCAGTACTTTCGCCTGCGTTTTCTGATGTTAGAGCATGCAAAACTCCTAGGCTAAATTCTGTCTGATCAGGTGCAGGAGGTGGGAAACACTCATCATAATCCGAAGATTCTTCATCTATGAGTTCATCTTCAAGATCATATTGTAGACATTTAAGATGAAATCGTATATTGAAATCCCTTACGGGCTCGTCTTGTTTCCGCAGATGGTCGATCTCATCGTATACCTGGTCGTATTCATAGCAATCAAACTCTAAGATGAAAGCTCTAACAAGTTGGTCCCAGCTGTGGACTGATGCAGTTGGGAGGTTCCTGCACCATCTCCTAGCTTCTGCTGTGAATGTGAGAGTAAAAATCCTGCACAGAACGCCTTCGTCAATTTTCTGAATATCAGCACTAGAGACTCTATGAATGAACTGTAAGGCGTGATGAAATGCAGAAGAATTATTCTCACCATTAAATTTTACCTGAGATAATAGTCTTACCACGTCCGGTGGAGTGTTGGAAGATGTAGGAACCTGGATGCAACTCCAAATGGGAATTCTGTGAGTAGACATCCTTTTCCAGGACTTCTAGTTTTAAACATATCCCAACAGACAATATGCTCAGGCCCTCCTTCTAGCGCCAGAAATGTTGAGTGGCCCGAGGTCGGGTCAACAACAAGGGGGATACCCACCCGGTCCGGAACCTGGTTGGCGGCTCCTTGCCCGTTTGGAGTAGCGGGTCCGACTGGGGATAATGGGACCAACTTCCCGAATGCATGGGATGTGTATGTGTGTGTGTGTGGAATTTTGGTTAGGTTACTTCTAAGAAACGTTCTAAAGACTACTGTAAATCTATCTTACAAACTTGAGCCTAAATTACTATAATCAAATGAAAACAACACACAGAATTTACATTAACCCGGGATGTTTCTTTTATCATGCGATCTAGAAAGATTTCTAACAGCAGCTGGTGATAAAGATCATTCAACCGATATCAAAATATAAATCAATAAAGATAAACCATTCTGCATAAGAAGTTAGACAGAGCGGTTGTGAACAACACATCGCATAATCAAATCATTCGCATATTAAACATGAATAGACAAATCCACCGTACAGAAGTGCCAAATGATAACTTATATATTCATACATTAACATGCAAACAATATCAGCCGTATATCGTTTTAAGAATACAAGCAGAAATTAATCAAGAGATAAAAGTACCATTGATGACTAATTCTTACCCATAGACTTCAAACAATAACGATCTACTTCTACTTGTTTCTAACATCTACCAAGAGTACAGAAGTGCAACATCAGTAGCAGACATAAGAATGCAAACATAAATAAATCACGATCCTTCCATTCATCAAAACCTCCTCTGAGGGTGCAGAAGTGCATGTTCTGAGGACAAGTTTTTGACAAATATCTGGACCCTTCTCCAATGCAATGAGAAGGGTTAAAATACTACTATCTAATCCTAATAATAGTATTATTAAAAAAAATTAGGATACGGCTCTCAAATGACCGTCCTTTTTCTAATTCTGTAAAACAAAAAGAAAAACAACTTTCTAAATTGAAATTACTTCTTAATCTGGTCTCTGAAATTGCAGTTTTCAAGCATGGGCTTGAGAAGAGTCGGTTGGCTGACTTCCGTGCTTAGTTGGGCTGCGAAAACAGCGTCCATAAGAGCTAGCGCTACTTTCTCAGCCGCGTTCATGATGCACCTTACTGTCATGCATTGGCTGTGGGGCTTAACTAAGTAAGTCCAGTAACTTTCCCAGTTTAGCCTCGATAATGCTCGGATTGTCTCCCCATTTGCCTGTGCTTTCTGCTTCCATTCAGCCTCCAGTTGCGATGCGATTGGTAGGTACCCCGGAGTGGATTCTGAAACTAAGTTGGCCCTGTGTAAATTTTCATTTACACAATCGATAAGTATGGTCATCTGTGTTACCGCTGACTCTGCCGCCTGCTCCGCCTGTGTTATTTGCTCGTCCCACTTGTTAAAGAGCAGTTCTTTATGATTTTCATTAATCTTGGGTGCCCCTGCTCTTTTCCCTTCCTCGTCATTTTGCCAAGCCAGGTATTCTGTTATTCTTTTGTTGGCCTGGTCATAGTCATTCCGTAGTTCCACTACTTGGCTGGTGATCCTGTCGCTTATTTCACAAAACTCCCTCCACTGTGATATTTTGCGTATCATTTCCTCCTGTTGCTGTGACAACTAGTCGTTCAAGCCAATGGACTCTGAAATAAACTCTGTCAGCTTGGGTTCATCCTTATGCATTTCTTGCACCGTCTGCAGCTGTTTTTCTTTTTCTTCAATACTTCTTTGGTGGCTCACCTGCATCTGGCGAAAGCTTTCTTGTAACTCTTCAAGCTGCTTGGAGGCTTCAGCGTTCTCATTGGCTTGTCGCAACTGTTGTTGCAGCAGTTGTATTTGACTTTCACGTTCTTTTAGAAGCTGTTGAACTTCAGAGGCCTTGTCGATAGTTGCAGAAGCATATGCTCCCGCAATTTGAGACAGTTTCGTGAGATTTTCTGTTGGATTGTTATTCGGGTCTTTCCACAAGACATCTAGGTGTTCAGCATTCTGAGCCAGTGCATTTTCAAGCTTCCTTTTCTTTCTTTGTCTTCTCACAACTGCCTTGTGCTGTGGACTGTAAAATACGTCTAGTGGAGGGATTTCTTCCACGCCGAGTAGAAGTTCTGAGGATGGAGCTATAGGGAGATGCTCCGTCTCTACGGTACCACTGACTATGGTTGAGAAGACCTCTTGCACCACCTGAGTATTGCTCACAGGTGTTTGCGGGACTTGGCCTTCAAGATTTATCAGTTCATTGAAGGTCTCCCATTCTTTATCTAGTTCTGCTGTGACCAGAGGTGCTTCAGTGACGGGAGGGGGGATTCCTCTTGGTGGCGAGACGGCAACTTGCTGCTGAGCCATCGAACTTGACTGAGCCGTGTCTTTGATTGTTTCTTCGTTCTTGTCTTCTTTGTGGACAGACTCTTCAGGATCTCGAGATATTTATTTTACGGCACTGGAATCAGATTTGGAGGCATTGGAGTGTTCACTGAGGCTGACGCTTGGAGTCGGTTCTCTGGCAGCTATCCGCAGCACTTCCAGTGGAATGTTAGCCAGCCTTCTTTCTCTATACAACTTGAATTTCCAGAGGTTGTCTGGGGACAACCTTGACTGAGCTTCTTGCAAAACTTCTTTGATCGAGTTCTTACTCTGAAAGAGGTCGTCAAACGGATCTTTCTGTCCAGAGAACACACTTATCCTGACGCTAGTTGTAAATTCCTGGGTGACTTTATTTGGGTCGAATGGCCTTGGTGGGAGTTTAAATAGTTGGAGACACATCACATTCTCCACCTCACCAAAAGCGTGTCCCACATCGAATAAAGAGAAGGCCCCACATGTGACGGGGAATGGAGGCCAAATGGCCTTCTTTTTGTTCTTTAGGTCCTTAGTTAAACCAGCTTCAAAACAAGTCTGATAAGCGATCTCTCGGGCCAACAATTTATCTGGGATGTACAAGGGTAGGACATGAGGAGGTACTGTGCTTCCAAAAACTCGAATGTAGGTAAACCATTCTTCTCCAAACCATCTTGCTACAGAGGTGATGTTGTTTTGTGCTTCGGGAGAGCATCTCGGAGGGTCTTTATCATATATCATTCTATGGATGGGCAGTATGAGCCCGTGGCAAATCTGGTAAAAATGGGGGGCAAACTGAGAATCCCACAAGACTTTATGGTAGACATGAATGGGCAATGGGTCCTGGGTAGTCCATTGCCAGCCCATAGTGGGGAATTTAGACACATAACAGATAGAGTCCATTATGTAGGCAGACATATAAAAAGGGGGATAAAACCTTTGGGAGAAGGATCTTTTAGAACGATAGTGAAGAATGGCCGTGTATAGAGTGTCAGAAAGGATTTTGGCCCAATCTATTACCTCGGAGTTAGTCGCAGCATCAATTAACGGTAGCCATTCATATGGAAATTTATTGATATCAGGCTTGCCGAATAGCCTACAGAGCATGGCTGCAGCAAAACAATACGGAGAAGTAAGGGAACCGGTGCTATACATACTGTTCTTATCTTTCTTCAGTGGTTTCATCCCTTTTCGACCATTCTTTGGTAGTGTCTGATAGGTCCGGATTCTCTGCTGCGAACTTCCTAACAAAATCTGCATTGTAGATCGTTTGAGGTTCGGGAAGGTGATACATGAGCTTCAGGTCTTGAGCCGCGAACGATCCTACGAGCCCATGTCCTTTGACTTTGAATTGCCTATGATGCAGCTCTGCGTCATCTAAAACCCACTTGATCATGTCCGTATACGGTAGGATCTTCGGCCTTGATGCTATTCTGTGGAGGAAAGAGCACGCTAGATCTTCCAGGGATGCTTCTGAAGAGCGTGGTGCATCTGCGACAGCAGCAGTTGCCTTGATTATTCTAGGGTTCTCTTCCTCCAACAGTCTATACATGCTTTCCCATGTGGAAATTCCTGCATCTTTATTGCATGCGGTATCTGTGTAAAGGGGCGCCATCTCCTTGGTCTTTTCTCTTGTTTCTGAGCTCTGAGCTTTGTTCTTCTTCCCCATCTTGCTTATCGTTTCTGTTTGATTTTTGCCTTCGCACTTCGCTCCTGCAGGTTATGAGAGAAATGGAAAGATTGATCAAAAAAGGTGATGGGAGAGTTTTGAATGCAAGAGATAGATCAGATACGCCACCTTACGTGAAGTAAATCCGCATTAAGGCACGCGTCTTTATGCCACTTAATAACTAACAACTAACTCATTACTAACATTAAAAGCGCAATAATTCTCAAGTCAGGTTATAGTAAGTGGATTTTCTTTGGGTGGTGTGCCCGAAGGAGTCGTATCAAGGTGCTTTTATGACCTGCCAACGCATCCTACATGCCGGGCGATCGCAAACGGTAGCGATCGCAATATCGCATATCGCAGCATCGCAACATCGCGAATCGCAATGGTTCAATGTTTGCTAACGTACCCCGCCTCATTTCTGCGATGTGCGATCGCGCCATCGCAATATCGCAAATCAGCGGACTCGTAAGCTTTTGTCTATGGATGTTAATGTATTGCGATGCGACGTGGTTTATTAATGCCGAGATGATGTGCATATTGGCCTTTAGAAGGGAAATGCGGGCGTTTCTTACCCTTTCGTGCTGCGACCTTGAAGATTTGCTTTTATGAACACAGGTTTAGGCTTAAGTTGTCCAAGAAACCTTTCCTAAGCTGATGCTTGCAATTTCAAAAGAAATCTTTATTATTATTATTTTTCTTTTTTTTGAAATGTAACTAAGGGTCCCCATTCATTCTAGCATCGTGGTCGATACTAGTTTGAACAAAGGGGGGGGGGCGGGGGGGGGGGGGGGTTTGTTGCTGGCCACAATAGGTCCATGCTCGTCCAGTTTTCCACTACTGAAGACTTTTAATAGTAAAAATGGAAAGTATATAAAAATATGAATTTCTGGCAATGTGAATGGTAACAACGTCATTATTTTCATAGCACACCAGCAAATTCTCATAATTTTTCATGGAGATCCAAATATAGTAATTTCCCAGTAATGCTTTATAGATCAAACAATCACTACTTATATATAGAAGGGAAGATGAAGGTTGTGGCTTGTTTTCTTTGTAACACAACACAGAGTTAATATGTTCATGTTACGATGACCCATCCAACCAATGTATGTGATGAATGAAAATTGAAGGAACTAGAAAACTAGGAAGAACTATGATGAAGAGTGTGCATAATGTTTGCTCGGAGCTGAATCCCAACTCTGCACCACATTCCCATAGCGGTTGAGTTGGATATAAGTGTTCATATCGCCATATTTGTTACTGATTGGGTATATATATATATATATATATATATATATATATATATATATATATATATATATATATATATATATATATAATTTACTTCATGCAAACATTGGCTTGTGGTCCCATCACACCTTTTAATTCCTTTTTTCAAATGTCTTTTGCCTCATGTTACATTTTAAAACATCTCTCCATCGCATGTGTGGGGAATAGAGCTTCTGAGTGCGCCTTAATAAGAGATCTAAATGTGTTTCTTTTGCTGGCCCTGCATGGCACAAAGTGGCCACAAGTTAATTAAACGATATTATGCTTATATATAAGATTAGACTAAAATTCATGACCAAAATAAAGAAAGTGTATTTAAGCTTCAAGGGATATATGTTCAATGTATTTTGATATTGGAATTCCTCGGCCATTTGGTGACATTTTGAAGGATTATCCTTTCATACCCCAATAAGGTCTTTTCTCCAATAATGTGTGAGTCAAGCACATAAATAAACTTGATGATTGAAGGTGATGTGATATGTAGTTACTCTCTACATGATGCAATGATAGGTACAAACTAAAGAATGCTCAAGAGAAAGCATGCTAAATGTTGGGAATACATATAGTTGAGACTTTTCATCATGGGATTTTAGTGTTTAGCACATGTGTAAGAAAATTCATGCTTACTTAACTCTAAATTAGTTAGGGAGAGGCCATTTCTCAATAACATAGGGTATCTTTACCTTACGGCAATGCTCGTTGAATGATGAAGCATGAGAGGCTTGTAATGCCTTATCAGAGCGACCACCCTCAAACCCTAATTCATAAATGTGATATGAATTGCATGAGTAGGGCACAAATAGGGTTTGAGAACACTTAGGTCGTGAGGAAATTTACTAGCTCAAAATGTGATAAAAACCCTAATGAGTCGGAGCGAGTAGAGGGGGGACCCTAAATTTTGAATATGACCAAAATTTTTGGAATTGTTGCAACGACTACAACATAACATTACTCCACATACATATGAATTCACTAGGTCTAGAATCACCTTAATAGGGTATTTTCTAAGGATTTAATATTTTGCCTATATATAGTATTGTTGGCAACTATTCTAGTTTGAAAATTCATGCATATAGAATGTAGGTGAATATTTAATTAAAAACATGTAATTTACTATCAAAATTGGTAAAAAAAATTTGAATATCATCCATTTAATCATATATATGTAAAAAATAGGTGAATTTCTAACCAAATTGGCGAATACTTTTTTCTGGAAAATGTCCAAAAAATAGCCCATTGGCGAAATTTTGCCCCTAAAATTCTCCCTTACCGTTCGACCTATCCTTGTTACATGGTAAATTATTCTTGACATGCTTGTCACGCGCACACCCTTTTCATAGTCCCTACTACTTAATGTTCAACTCTAGAAAGCCAATGACTATGTCATTCAAAATGGGCAAAGCTTTGTAATGTAGGTGCCCCATCCTCTTGTGCCATAACTTGCACAAGTTATCTCTATTATGAACTAATGATCAAACAGGTTCTCCCTATAACTTGTATAGCTTTCCTTCCATAACCATGACCACTTATGCTACTTCTAGGTTAGATTTATTTGACCTAATAAATACCTCTCAGTTCTTAAACTCTACTATATAAACCTTATCCTCCATAACTAAAACTAAAATAAAATATTTCCTAAGACCTATAACAAATGAAGCATCATCAAAGCATAGAGACTCTAACTAGATCTATAAGGGAATGGGACCAACTCCTACTACTGCGTACTTTGAATCATCACCAAGTTCGATCTAGACACTCAAGTCCTACTCAGTTAGACTTGATAATAACTCCTAGGTTGATGCCATGTTTCTCGATGCTCCACTATCCACATACCATGAATTCCTTGAAACCATATTGGTAGAGAGTCAATATACCATATAGAAATATTTCTAAAACTTGGAAGAAAACTAATTCATCTAAGTTTCCGCAGAACCTTCCACCAACTTCTATTGTTACATCCATTTTCTCTTCTCCTCTAAACAATGTGATGCTAAATGGAAAAACTCATGAGAAATGAATCACTTGATTCTACTCAAGACCTTCTTCCCTAGATGTGGATATGATTCCTCACTCTTTCCATTACCTTTGTTGGGACGTTTACCTTTCCCTTCTTGGTTTGTCAAATTAGGGATAGTTTGTCATCATCACCCTTTTTGTTGGCCTTCCACTCCATTCAAGTTTCTTCCTAGACACATTCATCCAAAATTCATTCAAAATTAGTAAGTTTCTCCCGAGCATATATAACTTTAACAATTGGTTACCATGAAGCTGGAAATCCATTAAGTTCCACATTTACTAACTCTGCATCTACAGCCCTCTCACCAACTGCTACAAGTTGATCATAGATCTATGCTATCTCCATTAGGTAAGTGATATCAGTGTCAAATCTTGTCATCTCTACATATCTAGCTATGTTTACAATATCATCATTTTATTAATGTTCTCACTCTATTATAGGTTAGCTAAGGCATTGACCATCTCCTTCATCATTGTATTCTTAGATATGTAAGGAATTAGGTGATCCTTCACAACATCCAATACCATATGGTTGGATTTCACTTCCTTTTTTATGTTTTTTCAACTACTATGAATCTATAATTGTAGGCACAACATTTTTGAGGATATCCCAAAGACAATTTTCTTCCAATATTAATGTTACCATAACTTTGCAAGAAAAAAAGTTGGAGGCACCATCCAATATGTCCTCAAATCTAAGGATAGATACTTCCACCTTTGAGATCAACTGCATAAAATTCTCACATTAAAAATAGAATAAAAAAGATCTATCTTGAAAGAATTCTTATTCCTTCAAACAACAATAGTGAAACCCTCTAACTATGGTTCCTTGATTCTAACAATTGATCTACTATCGTAAACTCATAAGAATAGAAATCAAAGACCATATGTTCGACCATGTCAAATTTTCCAAAGCCCCTATATAACTATTGTCATATGTTTCTCTCAATTACATAATTAAAACTAATTTATTTAATTAAGAGAGATATCTGACATTAGTCATATAGAGCTTAAAATTTGACATATATAGGCCTCATCAACTATCTTTGGATTGAAAACCATCTATTTCTTTCACAAATCACTAAGTATTCCCCCCAAATATTTGAGGAGTACATGAAGGTTCTATAGTCATCTTCCTAAATTTGGTGGTGTACTCTTGCACATTCTTCCCATACCCTTGCTTGAAGTAATGCCAATGGATCCATTGGTCCTTTATATATGAAATAGGGTAAAACAAGGATGTAATGAAGGTTTTGAAATCCTCCTACTTAGTTACTAGTAGATCACCCTCTAGCCTAAGTGTCTCCATGTGAATTTCCTACCAACTCAATGCACGACCCTCTAATTTCAATTTGGTAAATACAATATTTTTCTCTACTTCTATATGGTGGACACTAAAATAGACCTTTAACTATTGCAACTAATGATTCAACTTTATTGCATTGATCTCACCTTGGTATGGCTTCATCCACAGTTTCTTCCATCTTAATAAGTATTATGAAGGGGAAATGGCATTGGAACTTTGTTTCTCTCTTTTAGGCTCTTTCCTTGACACATTTTTTCAATTTTCATTTTCTCTTAGTTTCCCATTTGATTTTATCATTGAATTAGATTCTACTATTTCTCACAATGGTTTGAGCTTGCTTGTTAGAGCCACCATGAGGAGGAACGTATTGTGATAAATATAAAAAAAAATTGTTTTGACCTCACAAATTTATCTTTTGTTGGATCTCGAGGTTTGTTGTGAATAGATTCATCTACCATGTCTAGGGTTATATGACTTTTTTTATTCGAATTTTTGGATCCTACAATTTCCCACAAATAATCCGAAAGAAAGCTACTTTAATATTAATATAATTTGTAAACTATCATGTATATTCCACTAGAATTTTTTTTACAATAGATATTATAGTATTTTTAAATATGAGATTGTGCAAATTAAATATTCTTTAGATCTCAGGTTAATTAATTATTATCTTTTTCTTAAATAAAAACAATATTTGAAATATGAAAATGAAATAAAAAGCACAAAATACACACCATCCACACAAATTAACACAATATCTATCCTAGGAAACCTAATCTAAGGAACAAACCCAAGTAGAATGTGAGGCATATGCTATATTATATTTTCATCACACTCTGATAACTTGGAGTTTCAATGTGCATTCGGAAACATCTGCAGATGTAGGATTTTTACCAAAGGAGGGCAGTGCTTTTGCTTTTTTAATAAAGGATTATCAGTGTTTGAGAATTACTACAGTTTTAATATTTTATTGAAACTTATAAATGCTTAATGACAAACTATCGTATCCTCAATAACAATGCATGTCAACTATATCAATGCATATGCAACCTCAACCCAAGTAGGAGATCTGGTATAGGTTAATGCTATCAAGAAGGTTTTTAAGGATACTTTTGGTATTAAAATGAATGGAATTTTACCAAAGGTAAATGGATAGCTTGGGCTGCATTTTGAATTTAGTAGACAATTGACATTTATATGTGGTTTATGATCAGTTCATTGTGCAAGGTAGGGGTGGGAAAAGCCTAGCAGTTTTGAAACAATACCAACAAAAAGATGGGTATTACATGTGTGCATGTGGCCATAAGAATGAAGACAATGTACAAAGAACACCATCTGTGTTTGTCTTGACATTGATCTGTCTTCTTGTATACATTATACAACTATTCTCTATCTTGATAACAAGTCACAAAGTGGACTAAAGGAGTTTTTCTCTGTATTTAGGTGGACTATTGTACTCACAGAAATGGAACAATATGCATGTTGTGACAAGTTCCTTGTTCATGCTCATAGTTTATATTAATTATTTGTCTTCTGCTGGCAAGCAATTACAATGTCCCCGTAAGAATAACCTTCAAAAGGGAAGAATAGTGTGGAAGCTTGCTCAAAAAATGTGAAAAGAAAATCCCACAATCTGAAGATAAGGGTGATATAACAAGAAGTAGAATTAAGATAATTAAGAGAAAAATTGTCTCAGATCAGGAAGTGGTTGGAGATAGAAAAAAGGAGAGCAACATGGAGAACAATAATGGATTATTATTGAATTATGAAGCTCCTTATCAAAATTCTAATCTGTTTTTTTTAATTTTGAAACATGAAATAGTATAGTGAAGCAATACACTACATAAGGAACCAAACTACCCTTTTAGACACCCTACTACCAAAAAAGGCACCACCTACCATCCTCTTTTCCATTTTGATCTATAGGATGATATCTAATAATAGTTTATGTGGGTGTTCTTAATTAGTTGTATAATATTACCACTAGAAAAAAGGAAGATTGCCAAAATCACATAGCATATGGAGAGTGAAGTGGCACAACATATGCTCTTTGGCAATGGACTCAGAAGTTTCTTAATCGATAGCAGAATGCCGACTATTAGCATTCAACACATCAATACATGGTGTTGCGATTATACAACTATATTGGTATAGAATTCAATGATCCACTAAAGTTTTCTTGCACAACTGAAATGGTCAAATTGTGGAACAAGTGGAGGAACAAATCATGCCATAGTATAGGATTGAAATATTTTATGCATTCTATATTTCCAATGTAAATGGGAATGTTATATAAATATTGCAATGCAATCTACCAACTTCAGGTAAACTAGCCAGAATTTTGTGTATCAGTCTTAGATGGAAATAGTCAAGAATCAAGAATATAGAAAGATTGTATATACATATAAATATTTTATATACAAATCAGAAAGCACATTGTAAGTTGTCTCTAAACTATCTCAGGGTTCACAAGTAAATCCATCGAAATTGTTGGCATTTGCTAGTCACATGTATAGACCAATGATTGCCTAAATTTTATCTGAGAACCAATGTTTCTTCTTGGTGAGTTATGATTATTCACTATGATAATTCATTTAGTCTAAGAGCTAGAAATACTGAAATTTCCTCCAGTCTATTAGTTAAAACCTTTCTCTTGCAGGTTGATTACCTACTGGGTGACAATCCAAGGGCCACAAGTGACATGGTGGGATATGGACAAAATTATCCTTGTTAGTTCCACCATAGGGCTTCCTTCATTGTATCATACAAAGAGGATTAAACCTTTCTTAGTTGCAAAGGAGGATATTTTATATGGTTCGATTGTTATTGAAATGAACCAAATGTTTTATTTGGTGTCGTTATTCGAGGATCTGATAACAATGATAACTCTGTAGATGCAAGAGACAACTATCAGCAAATAAAACCTACAACCTACAACAGTAGCCCTACGATGGGAGTTTTGACCAAACTTCACGAGGGGAATTGTTGGAAATGACCAGAGTCTTCCAACTATCCTTCTCTTATATGATGAAATTAATTTGGGTTTAGTTTGTTTGAGTGATGATGTTGTTGGTGGTGTTCTAATGGTTTCTTATTGTAGTTTTTGTTCCTAAGCCTGGATCAAGTTCAGGATCCCCTACTCCAACTCATGATTTAACTCAAAGGTGAAAACATAAGCCAAAGCCCTCTCCCACAAGTAGGATTTATCCACAGATTTCTTTCCAACGATTCTGTTTACAGAGAGAGGGTTTCATTTCTAGTGGAAGGCCATAGTGAGATGCATAGTTCCTCCCAACTATGATCTTCTCTTGTTCTAGAGTAGAAAATAGTGAGGATGCACTATTAGGGTCCCACCCTAACCCCCTTATTTATGTCATGGGATCACGTCATAGTCAAGAGTCAATAAAGCCCATATTAGTATTTGTAAGTGGTTAACTCGCAATTAATGACGGGACCACAGTTAGTTGCAAATGGGCGGTAGTATTAGATAGATGGTAAATGGGCGGTAGTATTAGATAGATGGTATTAATAAAACCCACGGTATTGGCCCGTGGTATTGCATGTATGAGTCATATATAAAGCATAGAGACTCCCTGCGAGGAGTATCGTGTCTTGTTTTTGTAATCGAGCTCTGCTCTATTGGAGGTTGCCCCCTCGAAGAGGCCTGTGAACATTTCTCTCTGAATAATAAAATCATTGCTATTCTGTGTTCTGGGTATCTTTTCTTCGCATATTCTGTGTTTGGGTATTACTTTGCAGGTTAAGAGCATAACAAGTGGTATCAGAGCACTTTCCAGGGCTCGGTGGGATCTCCAAATTTTAGCAAAAAAAATTTTTGGCTAGAGACGTGTTCCGGCGTCTTTAAACCACGGGATCTGTCATTAAGCGCATAAACCTGCGGATTTGGGGAGGCATGCACGTAGTAAATACAAGAGGTGGTCACATTTGTTGGACTCCCTTGTAACCCCTGTGGGTACCCCTTCGAGTAGTAGCGCATTAGACAGAACCGCGCACGGACTGTCTTCCACGTACCCTCTGGGTATATGGGAAGCCCCCTAGCTCCCTTGAAACCTCGCCATAGATAAACCTTCGGCCGTCTTGTGGCTACAGTACACCGAGAACAACACTCGGAGAGATTACTCGCCCGTATGATAGGGTAGTCGGGTTGTACGGCTAAGGGTACGGTCGATCCTCCTTAGTTAGAGCCCTGAAACATTGGGCCGAGTACTACTGTCAGACCCTTATGTATATTGCGATCTGTAGCACCTGACACTCCTCAAGACCATAGTTCCCTTTCTATCAGGGGATCACACATCATCTATTCCAGATCAGCAAGTGCAGCAGCAGTAGACATCAGTCCCGCAGCTCCATCAGATCAGCAGCAGCAGTTGTTCCACCATTCAGATCTCTCAGATCCACCAGATCGGAGTAGTTGTGTAGGGTTGCTGTACCTGGATATAATTTTCGCAGGACTTTTGGCGGCATTGACATTTTGAGGATTTGGTGACTGCAGTATTGATCAAGAAGGAGTAAAACTCCATTAGGAGTTTTCCAAAAAAAAAGAGTCTGAGATCTTCCGGGGCGCTTATTGGTGACCTAGCCCATCAGAATCAGGACGACGAGCTGAGCAAGGTGGTACCATTCAATTTCTTAGTAAAAAATTTTTGGCGGTCCCAATTTTTCATCAGGTTGGTGTATGGTAGAAACTCGCGCTCAAGCAATGGCCAATGAAAGGATGGACAAAATTGAAGACCAGGTGAACTCCATCCAATTTTCGGTGAACGAAATACAACATGAGATTAAAGGAATAAGTATCCAGATACAGAACGCACTGAAGGGCAAGGAGCCAGCCCACGAGGAGGCGAATAATGGTCATGAATACCATGAGGGTGAGTCTAGCCACTCTCCCCACGTCTGGCACACCCACCCACCACCCAGTCAGCGACCTCCCAAGTTGGATATGCATGAATTTGACGGTTCTCACACGTCCGCATGGCTAGCACAAATGGAGCAGTATTTCCAATTGAATCATATCATAGATGAGGGGACTAAGCTTATGGTGGGCACCATGTACTTGGACAATGAATGATGGCAATGGAAGGAATGGCATCAACGTTGCAATGGACATTTTCAGAATTGGGCCCAATTTGCCAAAGCTCTTCGAAATTGCTTTGAACAGGAAGACTCTTTTTTGGGGCGTCTCACTAAGCTCCGACAGACGGGTATAGTGGAGGAATATATTACTGCTTTTGAAGCCTTAGCCTTCTGCACTAAGGGTCTCACAGATGAGTTCTACATGGAATGCTTTATCAGCGGTCTTAAAGAAGCCATCAAAGCTCAGGTTCTACTCCACCACCCTCCCACATGGACAGAGGCTTGCCAGGTAGCTCGTAAGGCGGAACGTTCATTAACAGCCCAATCCAGCCGCCCCAACTTCCCCGCTAAAGGTCGTCCCTCACAGGCTCCCAACACGACTCAGACACTTAAGATTCAAAAGGTGTCACCTGTGGAAATCGCCGAAAGAAGGAAGCAAGGACTATGTTACTACTGTGATGAAAAATATTCCCTAGGTCATAAATGCAAAGAGCCCAAGTTTTTTCAAATAGATGCCACTGACTACAGCTCCACCACTTGAGGAACCGGAGGCGATTGAAGAAGATAACCAAAAGGAGATTGTATCTGATGAACCAATTATTTCGCTAAATGCATTGGCAGGAATTTCTTCCCCTCAAACTCTCAAAATCAGGGGTTTTCTTAAACATCGCCCAGTAGTAGTCTTGATTGATAGTGGAAGTACCCATAATTTCATCCATCAAAAGATCGCTGAAGCAGCACATTGTTTTGTCCGGGCAGTTTCTAACTTCCAAGTCCAGATTGCAGATGGGGGCACAATGAAATGTGAAGGTCGCTGTGAAAATGTCAAACTTCAAATGGGGGATTATCAATTGAAACCCACATGTTTGCAATACACATGGGGGGTTGCGACATTGTCCTAGGCGCGGAATGGCTCCGCACTCGTGGGCCAATCACAATGGATTTCCAGGAGTTATATATGAGTTTTAAGCAGAACAAATCCACACATACCCTCCGTGGACTATAGGCAGGAGCCCCCTCTATCATCAGCTCGCATAGGATGGAAAAATTGTTAAAAAAGGGCCATCATGGAGTGGTAGCTCAATTTAATGCCATCCAGGTAGTCGACACCATGTCTCTGCCAATTCATCCTGAGATGCAACAGATTTTAAATAAACATCGGACGGACTTTGACAAGCCTCATGAGCTTCCACCCTCGTGAGGGGAACATGATCATAGCATCACATTGGTTCCAGGGGCCCAACCCCCAAATGTGCAGCCATACAGATATCCGTTCACCCAAAAGAATGAAATAGAAAAAATCATCAAGGAATTGTTGGAAGCAGGTGTCATTCGTCCCAGCATTAGTCCTTATTCATCCCCAGTGGTCATGGTCCTCAAGAAAGATGGGGAGTGGCGGATGTGTCCCGACTTCAGGGCCCTCAATAAGTTGACAGTCAAAGATAAATTTCCCATCCCGGTGGTTGACGATTAGCTGGACGAACTCAATGGGGCTCAATTCTTCACTAAGTTGGATCTTCGCTCAGGCTACCACCAAATTCGCATGAAGGAATTCGACATTCCCAAGACGGCTTTCAGAACTCATGAAGGCCATTATGAGTTCCTGGTCATGCCATTTGGTCTCTGTAATGCCCCCTCTACTTTTCAGAGCCTTATGAATCACCTCCTCAAACCATATCTCAGAAAATTTGTCCTTGTCTTCTTTGATGACATCCTCATCTATAGTGGCACTTGGGCGGCACATCTTCAGCATGTAGATCTACTCTTGTAACTGCTCCGCATGCATAAATTATTTGTCAAGATGTCTAAGTGTTTGTTTGGCATGGAAGAAGTTGAGTATTTGGGCCACATTGTGGGGTGTGAAGGTGTCAAGGTGGACCCTAAAATGATCCAGGCAATGCAAGAATGGCCTCAACCTAAGACCTTGAAAAGCTTGATAGGATTTTTGGGTCTCACAGGCTATTATCGTAAATTTGTCCGCAACTATGGCCGCATAGCGAAGCCCCTAACTCAACTCCTAAAGAAAAATTCCTTCTTCTGGAACGAGGAAGCACAACAGGCATTTACCGCTCTCAAAACCGCCATGTGTTCCAATCCCGTCTTAGCACTACCTGACTTCACCAAATCCTTTGTCATTGAATGTGATGCTTCGGGTACAGGTATTGGAGCAATCTTAATGCAGGAAGGGCGACCATTGGCCTCACCAGCCAACAACTAAGTGGGAGGAATCTGGGCCAATCTACCTACGAGAAGGAAATGATGGCCATCTTACATGCAGTCGAGACCTGGCGACCTTACTTGTTGGGGCGACGTTTCCAAATCTGCACAGATCATCACAGTCTTAAATATTTTTTGGATCAACACCTATCTTCCCCACAACAAAATAAATGGTTAGCCAAAATGCTGGGATATGATTATGAGATCATTTACAAGAAAGGGAAAGACAACAGTGTAGCAGATGCATTGTCGCGCCAATTTGAGGAGGAAAGTACTCTGCTCGCAATTTCCCTCCCCATTCCAGACTGGATTGAAGAGGCTCGCAGGGAATGGTTTTCACATCCTGGGCTCTCCCAACTCATTTCTCAATTGCAGGTAGATCCTAATTCCAGCAAGGGCTACTCATGGCAGAATGATATTCTTCGCTACAACGACAGAGTCATAATATCACCAACATCCACCCTCAAAAGTCACATTTTGGCAGAATTGCACTCATCTCCCATTGCAGGACATTCGGGCTTTCAGAAGACGTATGCTCGCACCAGAAGATCATTTTTTTGGACCGGCATGAAACAGGACATCCTTACTTTCGTAGCAGAATGTGACGTCTGTCAACACCACAAAGGGGAAACCGTCAACACACCAGGCACATTACAACTGTTACACAGTAATTTATCACTGCCTTCCTGTCAGTCACCCTGCTGTGTCCAGAAGTCACAATCACTAAGTGTTTGATCCCTGAACTGGCTTAAAACCCATTTTTCCAAAGTTTTGTGCATCAGCGCGTCTGTTCCTAAAATAACCGCGATGACCAGCGCCCCACAGTGTATTTCGTGCGCTGCCATCGCGGAAGAACATCACTTTTCCGCGATGACGCACAGCGCGGCTTTCGCGTGTCCTTCCGCGCTGACATGACTTGTTCAGTTATTGTTATGTGCTGACAGCGCGGCAGTATCCATATAATCCGCGCTGATCCAGTTTGGGCGAATTTGTTCAAACAACCAGCCTTCCAGATCTCTCCAGGCTTGGTTGTTAGCTTTGTGAATATCGACTCCCTTCTGTGGCATGTCTGTTCGACCCTTTGCAACTACTCCCCTTGAAGATAAGCTCATCCTTCCACCTTTTTAGGAGACTCATTCTCCTATATAAACTTCCACCATTACCATGAGCAGCGGGTTAGAAACTAGCTAGACTTAGCTTGGATTGTACAGAGCTTGTAGTGCTCAGATTGCTGCTATAGGTGTGGTGTGTTAGGAGTGGAAGTGATTGATTGCTTTGGGAAGTTTGTTTGTGACATTTGTGTGAGAGAGAGAGAGTTGTTTGTCTTGGGAGAATCATCCTCAAAGGTGAATGCTTGAGATACATGCTGACTGATCCCTCCTGAGGAGTTTACCGACGTCAGAACATTTGGTTGTACTCTTCTCTATTCTGATTAATAATAGATGACTGCTATTATTGTTCCATTCTCGTTTGTTTATGCAATGGATAAATGTGAATTATGTCTTTTCTGACTGGCATATAGTTACTTTTACTAGATTTTACGCTTGCGTTTGCCTTCTCTTCGTGTGTGCAGGTGTCCGTTCGCGGGGATCGCGGAGGACTGTGACCAGCCGAAGCAAAGGAGCGAAGGAGACATCTCTTCGTTCAACGACAGCGCAGGAATCCAAGTAGGTGCTCTTACTTCTTGTTTAATTGTAACTAGGAACATGCGTGGCAGCATTGTGTGATTGTTGCTAGACCCCTATTGGGCTAGTAGGGATCGCCTCTATCCGTAGAGGGGATTTACCTTCTCAACAATTTGGCGACTCCGCTGGGGATCAGCCTTTTTGTCTCTTGAGTCCATCTTTGTTTTTGAATTTGATTGCTCTTTTTTTGAAATTGGGGATTAATTATCAATCTTTTGCGTTTCCTGGGTTGATCTGGGAGATGCCCCTGTTTGATTGAAAGATTGGCTGTTTTGATTTGGGAGTTTTGATTTGACTGTCACTATTTTTGAGCTCCATCGCGGATTTAATTTTAACAGTCGCGCTGAAAATCGGATCAGCGCGGAAAAGACGTGTATATCCGCGATGTCAGCGCCACTTTCTAGCTTAATTCCGCGATGACTGTGTTTTTCTGAGATCAGCTCGGTTTTTTGGGCAAAAGTCGCGCTGACAGCTCGGGTGGTATGTGTAAAAGTTGCGCTGACATGGGTTTTTAGTGTAAAACTTGCGCTGACTCCTGAAAAGTTGTTTTTATAACTTTATCTCCTGAATTCATCAATCTTTCTTATCCCCTGTGGTTTCTTGTCCCTCATTAGCTTGTTTTGATTGCTTTTTGGTTAAGGGATGCTCTCTCTTTGATTTCATTCGAGTGACTCTTGTGTTTTTAGACCATGTGACCTAGCCCTTTAGAAGTTTCATCGAGAAACCGTTTGCTTGGGTTACTTGTCTATTCAACATTCATCCACAACCCTCTTATTGATTTGCTTGAGGCTTTTTCACTGCTTGTTGCTGGTTGATTTTTAGTGTCGATTGTTGAACCACCTTTTTTATGTTGATTCGATTTCTTCACTACCAAGCATAGATTACGATTGTTTGGATCGATCAGTTCACATTCGCTTCCTCCTTGCTTGCAATCCTTGCTTGTCTTGCCGAGCTTAGATCACATAGCTCGTGCGGAACTTAGTTTTCCTTTTGATTTGGGAATCTTTGTTGAGTGTTTTGGGAACTTTGTGTGCTTTCATTAGGCAATTGCATTTTGCTTGGTGTTCTGGTTCCTCCAAATTATTTTAGATGCTTTGTGTCACTGAAAGAAAATCAAACTAGTGGCTTTGCTTTTAAAAAATCGAAAAGGAAAAGAATGTTTCATTGATTTGCATTTTCAAAAGAAAAGTTTCCTTTCCTCGCTTTAGTTGCATTTAGCTGCTTGTTTGTTTGTATTCGTTTTGTTTAAAAAATTCTTTGCTCTCTCGTAGCTAGAATTCATCGAACGAAACGAAATTCTTTTGCATATAGATTGCATCTAAGTAATTGTGAGCGAACATACGATAGAGCTTGAAATCGAAACTTAATCTCAAGATCAACTGTAAAATGAACCAAATGAATCTAAAAACGCATTGGAACTAAACGCAAATATTTAGAGGTCTAGGTTAGAGACGTGTTCCGGCGTCTTAAAACATAGTCGCTGTTGTTTCACATTAGGTTGGGTGATTCCTCCTTCTATGACTCGATAGTGGTCTAATACGGACTGCGCTCCCACGTACCGTCAAGTATATAGGGAGACCCCACTAGGCTTTTATCCTTTATCCATAGGAAGCCGAGTCGGCCGCCCTACGATTCGCAATGCAGTGAACACAGCATTCACGAAGATTGACCACCCGTACCCTAAAAAGTATTCTGTGGTTTTGCGAAAAGTTTGGCACACCCTCTACCTAGAGTTCCAGAGCAGTCACTTTTGATCCTTTTCGGACTCCCTAAATGAAAAGGTGCCTGTGAGCGTCTTGTCACTTCGTGCTCATTAAACATTTGAAGGAGACTGGAGTCATCTTTTCGTCCTTTTCTCGACTACTGAAACATGAAAAGGTCAAGTTTGGTTCTTGTGTCTTAAAATTAATTCGGCCACGATAACATCACCTGATTAGATCTCGTGTGCGTTAGCTTGAGTAGGTTTTGTTTTCGTTTGCTATGGCAACTTTTCCGGGATTCACTAACCCAGGTTCCCCATCTGATGGGAATCCAGGACAATTCCCTCCTCTTGGGAATGTTGGTGCTCCGTATATGGCGACGTTGTCCCTACCAGGGTTGACTGTCGGGTTGCCTGTGTGGTTGTTTTCCACCTCTTTGGTCCCTACCATATCGGCTGTTAGTCCATCAGTCCCTCCACCTGAACAACATCATGTTGATCCTAAGGTGGATCTCTCCCCTTCGACGCCTACTTCTACGTCGTCCTCTTGTACTTCGCCTGGTGAAATTCTCGATGAAAGTAACCAGGTGGCTAAGAAGAAGAAGAGGAAGACCAAGAAGAAGAAGTCCCCTAAGGGAGAGCCTACACACACAGTCCCCCTCTCAAGTCCAGCTATCCACTCCAGTGCACCTGAAGTCGGGTCACCTTCTGCTCCTCCGCGGAAGGTTAAGTTTCCTTGTCGATTATGCAAGGAGGACCATCTGCTTCGTGATTGTCCTGGCATTCCCAGGGTACTAGAAGTATGGTCTCGCGATCCGGCCCACCCTTCATCGTCCACTGATGATCATGGCGATGCTACCTCATCAGTTGGGAATGGTAAGGAGAAAAGGAAGTTTCGAATCCCCTGTCGACTTTGTGAAGGCAAACATCCCCTTCACCTTTGTCCCCTCATGGATAAAGCCTCTGCTGTGTTGGAAAGTCTTGCTGCTCCTCCGAATCCATTTCCCGCCGGTTATCAACGTCTTTCTACAACTGTAGATCGCGCCCTTGTTGACAAAGAGATTGTTTCAGATTCCTCTTTTGTCCAAGCCCCTCTTCCCGAACCTGGCTGTTCCCAGTCTGTTCCAGACCCGCCGTTGGTCGGAAAGAGTGTTGATTCGAGTTCACCTCCTCTCAAGCACTCTGTTTCGGAAGAGCAAAATTCTCATGTTCTTCTCGTCTCCTCAGATTCTCCTGAGCTTGATAAAGGTTCTCCTGAAACCTCTCCGGAGAATTTAGATTCGGTTCTTTCCGAGCAGGGGGGCAACCATATGGTTCCCCCACCAAGTAGTTCGGTCATTTCCTTTGATTGGAGTCGTTTGACTACCCCTCCCCTTCCATCCCACGTGCCTTTCTGGGTCACCGCCTATGCTTGCAATAAGGCGCTGCCCGGAACTGTGTTGGACGAAGGAGCATCCGTTAGTCTCATGCCCGTTACTACTTGGCAGGCTTTGGGTTCCCCATCGCTTGTACCTATCGCGCCGAATCTCAACGCCTTTGACGGAGGAACGAGTCAACCATTAGGGATCCTTCCACAGTTTCCTATCACTTTGGGAGGCAAGACTGTCTATATCGACGTCTCGGTTACCCAAGGTTCTTTAGACTTCAGTCTTCTCCTTGGTCGTGACTTTGTGTATGCCATGGGAGCCCTTGTTTCTTCGCTTTTCCGTGTGGTCTGCTTTCCACACGACGGAAGCATCGTGACATTCGATCAATTATCGTTCGTTCGTCCACAAGCCCCTCCGGCGCACTCGTCCTTCCCTCCTGGCTTTCATCCACAAGTTTCATCTGCCTCGCCGCAAATCAACTATGTGGCCACCTACCCCGTGCCCGTACCCAGTGATGACACCATTGTGCATAGTGTCCTGGGGGCATTAGGTCCTGATTTCCAAGATGTCGGCCTTCCCTCCGGAGCCACTTTCTTGGGGGCCTCCACTTCTCGTTCATTATGATGAAGTCAAGCTGGAGCATAGTTCTTTTCCGGTGTCAAGCTCCTTAAAAAATGAAATTGGGTCTAGTCGGAGCATAGTTCCTTTCCTGTGTCAAGCTCCTTAAAAAATGAAACTGGATCTGGCCGAGGATAGTTTTGATCTTGTGGCGACCTCGTTAAAAAACGAAACAAGGTGGTCGGAGCATAGTTCACTTTCCTATGTCAAGCTCCCTAAAAAATGAAATTGGGCTTGGTCGGAGCATAGTTCGCTTTCCTGTGTCAAGCTCCTTAAAAAATGCAATTAGGTGTCCGAGCATAGTTCCTGATCTTGTGTCAAGCTCGTTAAAAAATGAAACAAGGGTTATGAGGATAGTTCTTTTACTGTGTCAACCTCATTACAAAATGAAACACCTCCCTTTCCAGATCGAGTCTTTTGATTAAGATCTCGTAAAATACAAGTCGAGTCTTTCATAGATCTCGAGAGCGAACCTTCATTCCATCCACTTTGTTGAATGCAATGAAGCTTGGGGGGCATGTACCTCGATTTTCATTATTATGCTGGGGGGCATGCAAACTTATAACAAGCATAGTTTTTCGTTTCAAGCTTGTGTAAACATGAAACATAATCCAAGCAGAGTTCTCCATGGTTCAAGCTTGTGTAAAAATGAACCCATACCCGATTTACATCTCGTGATTGCCATTTTTATCCATTGGATTTTGCTAGATGAGCCTTGGTTGTTTTCATTCCATCGCCACCATCTCTTTGGCCGATCATATGCTTTCACTTGGTTGTTTATCCTTTCCTGAGGAACCGCAGCGATGAGTGGTTTTATTAGCCAGCCTCTTGACCATTACATGTTTTGAGCAGTTCCACCATTACCGGAACCAGTTGCTACCCTTTATACCACTCGTTCCTCTAGGACGGGTCACCTTTAAGCTCTTTTCTGACTCGTAAAATGTGAAAAGATTGCCGAGTATTTTTCCCTTTTTGACTCGTTAAAGAGAATAAAAATGGAGGTCTGCTTTAAGCTCTTTTCTGACCGTTTAAAGATGAAAAGATTGCCGAGTCCCCCTCTCGACTCGTTAAAGAAATGAGAGGCGGTAGCCTTTTAAGCTCTTTTTCCGACCGTTAAACCAAAAAGATCGCCGGGTGTTTGTCGTTTCGCACTCGATATTGGCTCTAAAACGACGTGTCTTCGACCACTTTTTTACTTTTTCCGGTCGGAGACACTATTCATGAAAAGTACTCCTCGGTTGTAATGACCGGGCGGTTCTTTCGAGCACAGTTTTATACTTTTTCGGGCTCGAGAGACAGAACTGTACGAAAAAGGACCCCCCTGGAGTCTCCTTTTCCGCATTCTTTTCAGACTCTCGAAACAAGAAAAGAAGCCGAGTTTTTCCTTTGTCAGGCTCGTTAAACACTCAATGACATCGGATATTGTCAACATGACACACATCAAGCATATGTTACCCCCGTCAAGCTTGTCATCCAAAAATACTCGGGGTACCTGCCTGCAAAGGTGGGGAAAATGGAACTTTGATTACGGTCGTCTCGGCAGTACGTCACTCTTGAACATGGCACTCTGCTGTTTCGTGTCTGGGTGGGGTCATCTCATCTCGTTTTCACTAGCCTCCATGGGTTTGGGATATCCTATTTGACCTCTCATCTATTCATTGCCGTCATCATCCTATCCGCTGCTCATTTGATGTCAAGTACTGCCAAATCCGTTACAGTGCCGTTATATGTTCAAGAGAAGTTGTCCTCTGCCACAATGCAACCTCGTTCGCTATCTCATCACAAATTATTATACCTCTGTCTCATGTCGATGATGTGGGAATCATCATGGCCCACCTTCGATCAAGGCCACTTCTCGTCGACTTCAACTCATTATCCGAGAAAGTGACTTAGAGACTCCTTCCAGGTGCCTTGGAGCCTGCATGCCTCAATGGCAGGTTCCTCGTGTTCGACGCAAGGTTTACATCATTGACCTACGATCGAATGATTCCGTGGGTGTTCGACACCAGCTCATTGATTCACACGCCACGGATTGTACCTATAGTACCTTGAGGGCCATTGTCATTATTGGTGGTACCTCTCGCGTCTGTTAACGGTTCTCATCATTGGCCGGTAATCAGACGATGTTCATGCATGTTCGACTCCAACCCTTGTATTCACATGTGTGGACTTGTACTCTGTTCGGGTCGAGATGGAGCGCAAGACCCTGGATCCTTGCTCACTGTGGTCCAGGTTGCGATTTTGTGGATAATCATTACATGACTCATTGATGGATGGCTGCGCCCATACCTGAGTCTTCATGGATGGTTGCGACCATACCTTATCATTATTATGGTCTCTTTAGCTGGGTGGCCGCGTCCATACCATAGACCAGTCTCGCATGTCTTTTGGATGGCTGCGCCCATGCCTAGACTGCATGTCTATGATTGTCCGAGATTTTTCGGTACTTCCTGGTGGTGTTCCAGTTCGGCGTGTGTTGTAAAGCATTTCACCCCTCCCACTCTCTCGGTCTTCATGCTTTAGGGGGCATCTGTTACACAGTAATTTATCACTGCCTTCCTGTCAGTCACCCTGCTGTGTCCAGAAGTCACAATCACTAAGTGTTTGATCCCTGAACTGGCTTAAAACCCATTTTTCCAAAGTTTTGTGCATCAGCGCGTCTGTTCCTAAAATAACCGCGATGACCAGCGCCCCACAGTGTATTTCGTGCGCTGCCATTGCGGAAGAACATCACTTTTCCGCGATGACGCACAGCGCGGCTTTCGCGTGTCCTTCCGCGCTGACATGACTTGTTCAGTTATTGTTATGTGCTGACAGCGCGGCAGTATCCATATAATCCGCGCTGATCCAGTTTGGGCGAATTTGTTCAAACAACCAGCCTTCCAGATCTCTCCAGGCTTGGTTGTTAGCTTTGTGAATATCGACTCCCTTCTGTGGCATGTCTGTTCGACCCTTTGCAACTACTCCCCTTGAAGATAAGCTCATCCTTCCACCTTTTTAGGAGACTCATTCTCCTATATAAACTTCCACCATTACCATGAGCAGCGGGTTAGAAACTAGCTAGACTTAGCTTGGATTGTACAGAGCTTGTAGTGCTCAGATTGCTGCTATAGGTGTGGTGTGTTAGGAGTGGAAGTGATTGATTGCTTTGGGAAGTTTGTTTGTGACATTTGTGTGAGAGAGAGAGAGTTGTTTGTCTTGGGAGAATCATCCTCAAAGGTGAATGCTTGAGATACATGCTGACTGATCCCTCCTGAGGAGTTTACCGACGTCAGAACATTTGGTTGTACTCTTCTCTATTCTGATTAATAATAGATGACTGCTATTATTGTTCCATTCTCGTTTGTTTATGCAATGGATAAATGTGAATTATGTCTTTTCTGACTGGCATATAGTTACTTTTACTAGATTTTACGCTTGCGTTTGCCTTCTCTTCGTGTGTGCAGGTGTCCGTTCGCGGGGATCGCGGAGGACTGTGACCAGCCGAAGCAAAGGAGCGAAGGAGACATCTCTTCGTTCAACGACAGCGCAGGAATCCAAGTAGGTGCTCTTACTTCTTGTTTAATTGTAACTAGGAACATGCGTGGCAGCATTGTGTGATTGTTGCTAGACCCCTATTGGGCTAGTAGGGATCGCCTCTATCCGTAGAGGGGATTTACCTTCTCAACAACAACCATTGCCCATTCCGGCGTCAATTTGGACGGAGGTCTCCATGGATTTCATTATAGGTCTTCCAAAGTCTGGGAACAAGTCAGTCATCATGGTGGTTGTGGACCGACTGTCGAAGTATGCTCATTTCTGCACCCTACCCCAACCGTTTACACCAACTTTGGTTGCTCAAACTTTCATGGATCAGATCTTCAAATTGCATGGCATGCCCACTTCTATTGTGTCTGACCGCGACCCGATCTTCACCAGTAATTTTTGGCAGGAACTCTTCAGAATAAAAGGCACTCAACTCAAACTCAGTACTTCATATCATCCGCAAACAGATGGTCAAACCGAAGCCGTCAACAAATGTCTAGAAACCTACCTTAGGTGTTTCACTTCAGAAAAGCAACACCTTTGGGTACAGTGGTTACCTCTGGCTGAATGGTGGTATAACACCAACTATCATGCCACCACCAAAATGACTCCCTATGAAGCAGTATATGGTCAACTTCCGCCTTCCCCTACTTCTTATCTCACGGGGTGCTCCAAAGTACAAGCCGTGGATCAACTCCTACAACACCGCGCAACCATGCTCGCCCATCTGCGCGAGAATCTTCATCAAGCTCAGAACCGTATGAAGCAACAGGCCGACCAACATCGCTCAGAGCGCCAATTTCAAGAAGGGGATCAGGTCTTTTGAGGCTGCAACCATATAAGCAAACATCACTCAAAGACAAAGGTTGTCAAAAGCTCTCTCCAAAATTCTACGGACCATACCAAGTACTTCAGCGCATTGGAGAAGTGGCTTACAAGTTGGCTTTGCCACCTACCGCAAAAATCCACCCAGTTTTCCATGTATCGTGCCTCAAGAAAGTGATTGGGAACAATTGCCGAGTTCAAACCAGTCTACCTGAATTGGACGAAGAAGGGTCAATCTGGCTTCAACCTGAACAGGTTCTAGACACATAAGACAAGCACCTACGCGGCCGCATGATTAAGGAGGTCCTCGTCAAATGGAAAGACACCTCTCCGGAAGATGCAACTTGGGAACCAGCCACTATTCTTCAGCAGTTTCCGCAGCTTCAGCCTTGAGGACAAGGCTAGTCTTAAGGGGGAGGGCATGTTAGGGTCCCACCCTAACCCCCTTATTTATGTCATGGGATCACGTCATAGTCAAGAGCCCATATTAATATTTGTAAGTGGTTAACCCGCAATTAATGACGGGACCACAGTTAGTTGCAAATGGGCGGTAGTATTAGATAGATGGTAAATGGGAGGTAGTATTAGATAGATGGTATTAATAAAACCCACGGTATTGGCCCGTGGTATTGCATGTATGAGTCATATATAAAGCATAGAGACTCCCTGCGAGGAGTATCGTGTCTTGTTTTTGTAATCGAGCTCTGCTCTATTGGAGGTTGCCCCCTCGAAGAGGCCTGTGAACATTTCTCTCTGAATAATAAAATCATTGTTATTCTGTGTTCTGGGTATCTTTTCTTCGCATATTCTGTGTTCTGGGTATCTTTTGTTCGCATATTCTGTGTTTGGGTATTACTTTGCAGGTTAAGAGCATAACAAGTAGATCTAACCCAGAAATACTATAGATCTGATATAAACATATGAGATAATGCAAATAACCCAGAAATAAGATGAAATGTTTCTTTATTGATCAAAACCCTTAAGGTAGGGCAACACCATACATTCACTCCTTAAGGAAGGAGAACACTCCACAAGCCATATTCCTGTTCGTACAATAATACTTCACTTCATGTCCCTCCATGTGGAGTCTCTAGCCTCTATATAGGCCTCATACATACAATACCATGCATCATTACCATGGTTTCCTCATACCATCAACTAATACCATGGGCCCATTACATTATTATTAACTACTTGTGGTCCCTTACATGACATGGGTTAACCACCTTATTTATTACTATGGCCCATCCCATTATTACATTATTACCTTGGGTACCTCCCTTGGTACCCCATATTACACCCCCAGGTACATAACATTCCACCCCCCTAAGCATGTTTCGTCCCCGAAACATGGGAAGAACATAAATAATAAGATCTACTCAAAAGAGTAGTCCACTGATACCATGCATGTGCATCTAGCCATCCAAGAGAAAGGTGAACCCTCGATCTCGTTGGTGCCTCGCTCGCTTGAGATGGAAGTTGACCGTGGCAGCTCTTCTGTGTTGATGTGTAGTGGGTGGATCTTCTCTCCTCGCTATCTGTCATGTGACTACTTGGTTTCCATCTTGATGGTTGTCTTGCGGGGTGATGTGGGTGATGATATGTTGAAGTTTTAACCCAAAATGGCTTTTTCTTTACTTCACCCTGCTGTGGTGCCTGTTGTGGTGTCTTCTTTTTCAATATGACTTCAACCACTGAGCCGTCCTCGGATGTATCAGCACCTGTAGCCTTTTCTGCTTCAGCCTCTGTTTGTGTTTGATTATCTATCATTACTAGCTCATCATCAGACTCTGGAACATCTTCTGCTTCAGCCTCCTTGGACTCTACCTACTTATTAAAGGAAATATCCTGTAATGTAATTTTCTTCTTTTTATACCAGAGCTTCAGGAATTTCTTCTGCACATTAATATTTATGGTACCCACTGATTCCATCCAAGAGTATCCCAAAAAAACATCCATGTTATCCATATCTGAAGCATAAAAATCACCATGAAACACATACTTATCCATAGAAAGCTTCAAATCCTTATAAATTTGCACATCCTCATCATCAACCTGTGTATTTTCAACTTGTTTTGCTGGAACTTGCAATTTTTTTGCCAAATTAACATTGATAAAATTATGCTTGCAACTAGGATTTATAAACACAATGATCTTCTCCTTTTGAATCAATCCATGAACCTGTAATAAGGAAACACCTGTAGCAAATAATCCCTTATGTGTCGCATTCTCCTTTTTTCTAGCACGAGACCATTTGTCTAAAAGGACTTTTTCAAATTCTGCATCTGAGAGTTTGGTCAACTGTTTGTTATCAAGTGAGAGATACCATTTATAAGCCTCATCTTTGAAACCAAACCACCATGAATTCCTCCAATTTTTTTCCCATGCTGACTTTTGTTGTTTTATGTATTCTTCAATAGTAGGACCATTATCTTTTCCTGTAAATTATAGAACCTTGCTAGAAGTCATGAAGAGGGTTTTGAAAAAAATGGTGAAAATTTGAATTTGTCACAATTCTGTCAATATTGCTCAGAATTTCTATTATAACCTATTTTTAGAAATGGAACAATCATTCTGCATCTGCCCATGTAGTAGAAATCTTGATCCAGGTACTTGAAATTTCATATCTGTGCTGCTACTCTCCCGTCGTCACCCAAAATTTCTGCAAAAATAGCTGATTTTAAATCAGCGATATCTCCCTCATCCGGACTCCGATTCGACTGATTTTTTTTTTGAAATTTGGTATTTTTTCCCAAAGAAGCCAGATCGGTAACTAGATTTTGTAGATCTTGTACCCAGACGTCTAGATCTGCGCCGCAAAATCGCTGCCCTGAAAATTGTCTGCAACCCCACTGATGTTTAGATCAGTGATATCTCCTTTATCCGGACTCCGATTCAACCGATTTTTTTTTTGAAATTGGCTATTTTTTCACAAAGAATACAGATCTATGATTAGATTTTGCATATATTGCACCAAAACATAAAGATCTGACTTGCAAAGTCGCCGCCCCCGAAACCCTGCAAAAATTAAAAAAAAATTCTCCACTGTTTGCCCAAGAAAGTGCTCTGATACCAATTGTTGTAGATCTAACCCAGAAATACTATAGATCTGATATAAACATATGAGATAATGCAAATAACCCAGAAATAAGATGAAATGATTCTTTACTGATCAAAACCCTTAAGGTAGGGCAACACCATACATTCACTCCTTAAGGAAGGAGAACACTCCACAAGCCAAATGCATGTTCATACAATAATACTTCACTTCATGTCCCTCCATGTGGAGTCTCTAGCCTCTATATAGGCCTCATACATACAATACCATGCATCATTACCATGGTTTCCTCATACCATCAACTAATACCATGGGCCCATTACATTATTATTAACTACTTGTGGTCTCTTACATGACATGGGTTAACCACCTTATTTATTACTATGGCCCATCCCATTATTACATTATTACCTTGGGTACCTCCCTTGGTACCCCATATTACCCCCCTAGGTACATAACACTTGTAGATCTAATACCCAATATGGGGTACCTAAGGGGGATAATATGGGGTACCAAGGGAGGTACCCAAGGTAATAATGTAATAATGGGATGGGCCATAGTAATAAATAAGGTGGTTAACCCATGTCATGTAAGGGACCACAAGTAGTTAATAATAATGTAATGGGTCCATGGTATTAATTGATGGTATGAGGGAACCATAGTAATGATGCATGGTATTGTATGTATGAGGCCTATATAGAGGCTAGAGACTCCACATGGAGAGATATGAAGAGAAGTATTATTGTATGAACAGGCATATGGCTTGTGGAGTGTTCTCCTTCCTTAAGGAGTGAATGTATGGTGTTGCCCTATCTTAAGGGTTTTGATAATAAATAAGCATTTCATATTATTTCTGGGTTTCTTTGCATTATCTTATATTTTCGTATCTGATCTATAATATTCTTGGGTTAGATCTACAACAATTGGTATGAGAGCTATATTTTCATATTAGATCTATTGTATTTCTGAGTTAGATCTAATATTATCCCCCCTAGGTATATAACCCCATATTAGATCTATTGTATTTTCGGGTTAGTGAGGATGCACACTCTTAAATATTATAGATCTGATATGAAAATATAAGACAATGCAAATATACCCAGAAATAATATGAAATGATTCTTTATTGATCAAACCCTTACGGTAGGGCAACACCATACATTCACTCCTTAAGGAAGGAGAGCACTCCACAATCCATATGCCTGTTCATACAATAATACTTCTCTTCATGTCTCTCCATGTGGAGTCTCTAGCCTTTATATAGGCCTCATACATACATTACCATGCATCATTACCATGGTTCCCTCATACCATCAACTAATACCATGGGCCCATTACATTATTATTAACTACTTGTGGTCCCTTACATGACATGGGTTAACCACCTTATTTATTACTATGGCCCATCCCATTATTACATTATTACCTGGGGTACCTCCCTTGGTACCCCATATTATCCCCCCTAGGTATATAACATTCCACCCCCCTAAGCATGTTTCGTCCCCGAAACATGGGAAGAACACAAATAATAAGATCTACTCAAAAGAGTAGTCCACTGATACCATGCACGTGCATCTAGCCATCCAAGAGAAAGGTGAACCCTCGATCTCGTTGGTGCCTCGCTCGCTTGAGATCGAAGTTGACCGTGGCAGCTCTTCTGTGTTGATGTGTAGTAGGTGGATCATATCTCCTTTCTATCCATCATGTGACTACTTGGTTTCCATGATGGTTGTCTTGCGGGGTGATGTGGGTGATGATATGTTGAAGTTTTAACCCACGATGGCTTTTGCTTGACTTCACCCTGCTGTGGTGCCTGTTTTGGTGTCTTCTTTTTCAATATGACTTCAACCACTGAGCCCTCCTCGGATGTATCATCACTTGTAACCTTTTCTTCTGCAGCCTCTGTTTGTGTTTGATTGTCGATCATCAAAGGCTCATCATCTGATATGTCAGTCCCTTGAACATCTTCTGCTTCAGCCTCCATGTGCTCTACCTATTTATGGATGGAAATATCCTGTAATGTAATTTTCTTCTTTTTATACCATAGCTTCAGGAATTTCTTCTGCACATTAATATTGATAGTACCCACGGATTCCATCCAAGGATATCCCAAAACAACATCCATATTATCCATCTCTGAAGCATAAAAATCGCCATGCAACACATATTTATCCATAGAAATCTTCAAATCCTTATACACTTGAAAATCTTCATTATCAACTTGTGTATGTTCAATTTGTTTTGCTGGGACTTGCAATTTTTTTGCCAAATTAACATTAATAAAATTATGTTTACAACTAGGATTGATAGAAACAATGGTCTTCTCTTTCTGAATCAATCCACGAATCTGCAATAAGGATATACCAGTAGGAAGTAACCCTTTAGGCTCCATAGTTTCCTTCTTTTCTGTAAAAATAAAATCTTTGCTAGGCAATGTGACCTGACGAGCTAACTGGCAAGCCTCCGCCCACGTGGAAGGGTGGTGAAGTAGAACTTGAGCTTTGATGGCTTCTTTAAGACCGAAGATAAAACAGTCCTTGAAGAATGTATCTGTGAGACCCCTAGTGCGGAAGGCTAAGGCTTCAAAAGCGGTAATATATTCCTCCACTGTACCAGTCTGTTGGAGCTTAGTGAGACGACCCAAAAAAGAGTCTTCCTGTTCAAAGCGATCTAGGCCCGCCATCACAAAAATATTGGCGAAAAATTGAAATGGTCACAGATCCGTCAATATTGCTCAGAATCCCTATTATAACCTGTTTTTAGAAATGGAACAATCATTCTGCATCTGCCCATGTGATAAAAATCCTGATCCAGACACTAGAATTCCATATCTGCTCTGCTACTCTCCCGCCGTCACCCAAAATGTCTGCAAAAAGAGCTGATTTTAAATCAGCGATATCTCCCTCATCCGGACTCCGATTCGACTGATTTTTTTTTTAAAATTATGTGTTTTTTCACAAAGATTCCATATCTACAATTAGATCTTGCAGATCTTGCACCAGGACTTCTATATCTGCGCCGCAAAACGCACTGCCCTGAAAATTGTCTGCAACCCCATTGATTTTTAAATCAGCGATATCTCCTTCATCCGGACTCCGATTCAACTGATTTTTTTTTTTAATTTGGGTATTTTTTCACAGGGAATACAGATCTGCAATTAGATTCTGCAGATATAGAACCAAAATGTATAGATCTGATCTGCATATTCGCCACCCAAAAATCCCTGCAAAAAAAAAAAAAATCTCCACGGTTTGCCCAAGAAAGTGCTCCGATACCACTTGTTGTAGATCTAACCCAGAAATACTATAGATCTGATATAGAAATATAAGACAATGCAAATATACCCAGAAATAATATGAAATGATTCTTTATTGATCAAACCCTTATGGTAGGGCAACACCATACATTCACTCCTTAAGGAAGGAGAGCACTCCACAAGCCATATGCATGTTCATACAATAATACTTCTCTTCATGTCTCTCAATGTGGAGTCTCTAGCCTTTATATAGGCCTCATACATACAACACCATGCATCATTACCATGGTTCCCTCATACCATCAACTAATACCATGGGCCCATTACATTATTATTAACTACTTGTGGTCCCTTACATGACATGGGTTAACCATCTTATTTATTACTATGGCCCATCCCATTATTACATTATTACCTGGGGTACCTCCCTTGGTACCCCATATTATCCCCCCTGGGTATATAACCCCATATTAGATCTATTAGATCTATTGTATTTCCGGGTTAGTGAGGATGCACACTCTACATTGGAAATTGTTGCACCATACACCCGCTTTAAGATTTCAAAAATTAGGTCAACATTCAAAGTCATGATCCATGAAATTATTAAGAATTCAATCAAAAGGCCAACGTAAGTTGAACTCAACAGCCATGTATTTTTCTTCTATGTTATTATTTTTAGAGATTATAAGATAAGCAATACTAATGACAGTGTAGCCTCAGATTTACAATGAACTGCTACCTTGGTCACTGATCCCAGTGACTAATCTCAGTGATCTAGCCTATTAGGATAAATTGTTACCAATGATTTCAGTTTCAAGGGACTATCTACATGGCATATGCCATTTTATGAAATAAATTTTTCAAATTTCATTTGTTATGGAAAAATTGGGTTTGATTTAGATACAAATGATATTTAAAATATTGGTTTAGACTTTGAATAATTCACACTGTAAGAACATGGTCTTTTCTCCAAAACTAGGTTATGGAAATTATTGAACATGTAATAAAGCGAGTAGCTCCCATAGTAGTTGAGTACCTTGGTTAGGCAGTCACTTGTGATGCTTTCCACATGACCTATCCACACTTTGATGGACTTGGAGTTTCAATGTGCACTTAGAAAGCTCTGGAAGATGCATGAATTTTACTAAAAGAGCCTACATGATAAATTTAGTAGAAAATGACATTTAGTTGGTTTGTGATTAGTTACTCATGCAAGGTAGGGGTGGCAAAAACCTAGCAGTTATGCAACAATACCAACAAAAAGTTGGGTATTGCATGTGTGCATCTTTTTAGAAGAACGAAGACAATGTACAAAGAACACCAGTTTTATTTGTCTTGACATTGATCTGTCTTCATGAATACATTATACACCTATTCATTATCTTGATAACAAGTCACAAAGTGGACTAAAGGAGTGTTTCTTTGTATTCATATAGCAGAGTTTAAAGCCTTGTATTCACTCTCATTAATAAATTCCAAATCTTTGACTTGTGACTCTGAGAAATGTGGCCTTCATCAAGGCTTAAAACACTTGGACTCTTTGTAAGGTACCTTCCTATCTGCTTTTTCTCTTCAGACATTTTAGGCATTTTCTTCATGGGTGAAAGTGTAAAATAAAGAGTAGCTTAGTATCAACACAATTTCCTTCTTATGCCACTCATGTAACATTTTTATGTTGTAAATATTACATACATGTATGGTTTCTTTACATGACACAGACATTGCAAATCCTCTAAATGGGGACTCCCTTATTGTGAAGTCCCTTAATTGTGAAATCTCTTAATGGGCTCAGAATATAAACATGAATCATAAAATTCCACTTTTTAAACTCCCTTTGCCATGTATATATTATGCTTTTGGGGTCAATGATTAATGGTTTGCAACTGGAAACAAACTCAAATAACTTTGTAGGAAACTTTCTTCTTCTATGCTATTGCTTCCTATTTTACTGCCTTACAACATTTCCTTTGCAACATGTGGTGCAATTACTAGTATATTTTCATCAGTTGCAAAATGTGCATACAAAAGAAGAGGAACTTACTATGGAATTATCTATTAACACTACGGCTTGAATAACTACTACAAAATAATCTTCTTGATATTTTATTCTCAGAAAACACTACTTTCAAATTTATTCTTCTCTGGTATGGGACAAGATATGGTGCTAAAGAATGGAATCACTTCTCTTCCTAGTAACCTACTATTTAACATAGCCCAGTAGCCATCTAAGGGAAGGGTTTTAACTTTGTTAAACCTCAATTGTAATAATGTTTTTTTCATTCTAGAATATTCTCAAAATTTCACACATGGTTAGTCCCACATGTGTCAGTAATGGGGGGACAATGTGACATCCACTCACATGATGTTAGTCAACAAAGTGGTTCAACTTGTAGGAGGCATAACTTTCGCATATGAGTCACACCATTAGAAAGGTCTTAGTGTGTAGATCAACATTGAGGGTGTGTGCCCACATTTTTGACATTGCCACCTAAGGAGCATCATTTGATGTCGCAAAATGTCTTTAGAAGGTTCTAGATCCTAATTTTTCCAAACTAGGACCTGCCACTAAAATGAGCCCTACCTACCAATTCCTCTAATTTTCTCACTCAAAATGGCCAAGATATATGAGAAATTATTCGATGATCCAATCTATATTAGGAATGATAGTGTTCCATCTTCTCTATGTTAGTCATGTCAAGGAAGAGGGAAAACTAAAAATTTGTTTCCTCTTATCACTTCTTTATTGTGTGGGAGAGCTTGTTAATCTAGACTTTGAGGCCATTTCATAAAAGTTAAGCATTATGAATACTTCTCCTTATTCATACCAAACTCTCCTTTGTGTGGTCATTCCCTCTTCCCACTTCTAACTTTAGCCTTCCCTTACACATTTTCTTGTTTTTTTCCATATAAACAATCCTACTTGAATGGATGTGTAAGCGCATAAAAAAAAATTAACATATACATTTTAACTCTAAATATAATATACATACAAAAAAAAATCCTTGAAATTAAATTTTTTTAAAATAAAAACTTTAATAAAATCTTTTTATCTATATTAATTCATAATAAATCTAAAATTAAAATAAATATACACTAAAATTAAATATAAATAACATTTAGAACTTTATAAAACATACTATTATTATATTTTACCATAATATGAAATCCAAGAATTTCTAATCAAGTGGATTCAATCATCTCCCACCAATTTTTGAGATGTTGCCTGTAAAATTGACTTGGATATTTTTTTTCAGAAGGAAAAAACCGACATGGATTATATTAAGGAAATATAAAAAACAAGATACATAGATCTGGATTTGTGCATCTGGATAACCAGGCAACCGGAAAATGCACCTAAACAGAAGCAGATACAGTTCTAATGCGGCGCCATGGAAAACCAAAACGTGGAAGCTGGATCCATCCAACCGAAAAACCTTGGCTCTACACAGCAGAGCAGACCTGTCCAATATACAGAGCGCGATACAAGAGAAAAACGATATGAAAACCACATATAAAGAGCGCTTCGAGGATGAAGCGATGCCGCCGTGAATAGAGTATAGAAAGAAACATATAGACAGAAAAGAGGGCCATATCCTGTAGAATCGATCCCAATAAAGAGAAGTATGACCAGAGAGAGAGCATGCTAATCCGAGAGAGGCAGGAGGCCCGTGATGGAGATCAGAATGGAGTGCATGGGCATCCTGGAATTCTGGAAAATGCAAGCATTTCGCCATTTCCAAAGGAACCAGCAAGTGAGAATAAACAGAGAACGCCAACACGGATTCTTTGAGCACCACCAGGAGAAAGCATCCTGAACAGAAGAGAAAGCCCGGTAAGGAAAACCATAAATCAATGATAAAGCATACCAGATTTTAGCTGATGAGGCGCAAGCGAAAAACATGTGAGAATTTGATTCTGCTTCCGAAAGGCACATTTGGCATCTGCCCGGGCCCTGCCAGCCCTTCCTTTGAAGAACCTCCCATGTGAGGTTTCTGTCCGTGAAGAGTAGCCAGGAGAAGAGAATCGATTTGAGCGGGCAAGGAGCTTTCCAAAGCTTGAGAGGAAAGATGGGGAAAGGAGGCTGCAGGTCTGTAAGGACTGCATCATAAATATCCCTGACGCAGATAGGCTGTGAAGAATTCTGTGGAGACCATATAAGCTCATCATTTGCTCCCGCTTGAGTGAAACCTTTGCTCGAGAACCACAGAGTGGCCGCAGACCATGAAAGATGAAGATGGGGGGGCATCGACAGTTCCACCACATCCTTCCAAAGGGGGGTCTGTGAGGACCAAGATTTAATCACTTTATCCCATGTAAACAAGCCTCTCGAGAAGAGAAAAGAAATGAGAGCAGGGGAAAGCCTCGATTCCAGATTGAAGACAGTGGGATCGATGCCTATAAAAATGCAAGCACCAGTACCAAATTTCCATCTTAAATGCCCAAAAAAAAGTGACTGTATCTTTCTGAAGGATTTCCAAATAGGCGAACCCGATCTGATGCCCATAACTCGCCTTCTGAACCAAAAAACAATGCTTTTTCCCTTGAGATATCTTTGGTTGATGAATGAGCTCCACTGGCGATTTCCATAGATGCCTCTGAGGAGGGATTTACATAGAAGCGCTTTTCCGAAAGAAGGCAAATGCAGAAGACCCCATCCACCCGTCTTCTTCGGCCTGGCAATGGACTCCCACTTTACCAGATGGATTTTTGACTGGTAAGATCTGCCCCCCCATAGAAAGGACGCAGCCAGAGAGGCCATTTTGCTCAAAATGGATGCTGGAAGAAGGAAAAGATGGCACCAATAGACCGCTAGTTGGGAAAGTACTGACTGTACCAAGATGTATCGACCTGCCAAAGACAAAAAGCGCAGCTCCCAGCAAGAAATTTTGTTATAAAAACGCTCGATCAGCCACTGCCAGTCCCGAGCGCAGTAACCTTTTGCTTTTAGGTGAAAACCAAGGTATTTTAACCCATCTTTGATCAGAGCGATATTTATACCGAAAAGATCAGCAATCCATCGGGCCAAATCCAAATTTGTTTCATTGTGATATAACGTGGACTTTTCTTTGTTAATAGAGAGGCCAGTAGCAGAATGAAATTTCTGAAAAATCTCATGAAGGCAGAGCCAAGAAGATTTGCATAACATGGCGAAGAGGAGAATATCATCTACGAAAAAGTTATGTGAAAGAGAAATGTCTCTGTATAACTTTATCGGCCTGCACCTGCCTTCCTGAACGGCCAGATTGATCTGAGAGCTGAGGGCGTCCATCACGAGAATAAAAAGAAGAGGAGAAAGAGGGCATCCCTGGCGAAGGCCTCTTTCTGCAGGGAAGAAGGGCGATGGGATGCCGTTGATAAGAACAGAATAATTAACGTTTTCAACACACGCCATAATCCATTTAATAGCCTGTGCTCTTAATCCGATTTTGGCGAGAAGGATTCTGAGAAAGCCCCAGTCTACACAATCGTAGGCTTTTTTGAGGTCGATCTTAAGGACAGCAGCATCAGTGTTTTTTGTTGTGATTGAGAAAAGGCATTCCTGCGTCATTGCAACAGCATCCATAATGAGCCTGTCTTTTAAAAAGGCATGTTGTTCCTTTGAAATGAAAGAATTTAATACAGCCTTCAGCCTTTCCGCAATAATTTTAGATGAGATTTTGTATAGGGAATTGCATAGGGCAATCGGCCGATAGTCATAGAAAGAATCCGATTTGCTCTTCTTTGGAATAAGAGCGATAAAAGTGGCAGAGAGTGAACTGTGAATGTGCCCCGACATGCGAGAAGCGTCCACCATGCCCAAAAGACCCTCTTTGAACAGATCATAGAAGTGACTGAAAAACTCAATAGGCAGACCGTCGGGCCCCGGAGATTTGTCCCTTTTGAGCTTTTTAATGGTGTCGAGGAGCTCTTCTTCCGTAATAGGCTTAATGAATTGTTCATTGGCAGCATCATCAAACATTTCAGGCAGCTGCTCCACAGCCCAGAGAGAATCAAGCGCATCGCTGTCCGACCTTTTATATAGATTTTGAAAAAATCTAGAGGCTTCTACAGAAATGTCCTGTTGAGAGTGGAGGAAACCCCCCGCACCATCCTCAATCTTCCAGATGGAATTCTTTGCCCGACGAGCATTTGCAAAGTTATGAAAGAACTTTGAGTTTCGATCACCCACCCTGAGCCATGTCGCTCTGCTCTTTTGTCTCCATAATGCTTCCTCCTTAAGAAGCAACTCTTGTTTCTTTTTTTCCAGGGACCAGATACGGATTTTCTGCGCGAAAGACAGACCATTGCAAAGGGCCGAATCCGTTAGAAAAACTAATTCTTTTTTGATGTCGATTAACTCATGTTTGTCGGCCATCCGCTTCTTAATCTGCCAATCTTTGGCTGCAGTCCGCAGCAATTGGATTTTCTCACGGAAAGTGTATAGGAAAGCCTCGTCCGAAAGATGAATGTCCCGCCAAGAGCTGACCATGAACTCGTTGAAAGATTTATCGCCAAGTAGGGAGCCATTTAATTTGAACGGATAGCCGAGCTTACAATTGATGTTCAACCATTCCAAAAAGATGGGCCTATGATCCGAGGCGGGCTCCAACCCCGTTCTTGCCATGGGCATGCCCCATCTTTCAATGAGGCTGGCGTTTATTATGAAACGATCTAATCGTTTGGCGATATAAGCTGGGCCTGTCCTGCCATTATCCCAAGTAGGGACCATTTTCTCAGGAATGATGTCGACAAGATTTCTGTTTAAAAGCTCCCGACGCATTTTATCGGCCATGCGATCCTGCTTTCTGCAACAACCCCAACATTCAGCAGAGTTGAGGGTCAAGTTAAGATCACCAGCAATTAATAAAGATTTTATATCAAGAATCTCAGAGCCGAACAGCATGTCCCAGAATGGAACTCTGTCCCTATAGGGAGCATATATATTTAATAAATTGATGATCTGTGGCCTTCCTCTCATAGAGGCCGAGAGAAGGATTCCAGCGCAACATTTATAAGGCTTTGCTCTGACGAGGACCGGGTTCCATAAAGCTACCAGACCACCTGACATGTCGTCCGCTCCAGTAGCAACCATATACCATGAGGGGAACATTCTTCTGAAGAAAGCCAGAGAGTCCAAACAAGAGTGCATAGTTTCCTGTATAAAAATGATGAGAGGATGAACAGAGACAAGAGTCTCTTTGAGCGCCAGGAATTTTGGGGCGGCACCCAAACCCCGAATATTGAAGGATACTAAAAATGTCATTTGGAAGGTTGACCAGCCTGACATGCTCTAAGAGGCTGCGAAACAGTGGGCTCCATGATTGGGACTTCCACTAAAGACAAATTAGTGACCCCCAGGTCAGAAGCGATAGTCCTGCCACGGAAATGGCGACTTCCTCCTTTTTGTTTTTTCCGGACGGTGATGTTTTTTGCTGAGTTAGGACTAATAGATGGGAAAGACGACTTGTGAATAGTGAGGGGTTCAAGAATGGAAGGATTCTGCTGAAAGAGAAAGTCAATGTCACTATCAAGATTGTTGACAGGAGAATGCGAAGGGGAATTAAAAGAGGTGGGGGATAACAACGGTTCCTTGCCCTTTTGCGATGCAGGGACATACCTATTTGGAGAGGGCGATGAGGAAGAGATCGTGATTGGATGGGATCCCACCACAAAGTCCGCTTTGTTCTTTACAAATGGACTTGGATATATTTTCCATAAACATGGGAGTCCATGTTCCAAAATGATTATATTATCGTCGTGAAATTAACCACAAGCAAATGATCATTCAGTCGTAAGTGACACCATTGATTTGCAAAACGGTAGTCCTATCAAATTGACGCATTTTTAAAAATGCATATAGTTAGTTTCTCCGCTTCACTCATGACATATGTAATTTCAAAGTAGTAATACAAATTCCTTATTATGGGAAGCTTGTTTTTGTTTCTCTCGCATATTTATCTCGATTATCTTGATTGATCTTGATGGTTGATTCGCTAAATATTTGATGGATATGAGTATGGTTAATTATTTTATGGCGTTTATATTTATCAAATTACCAAATATTTGGTGAATTAGTAATCAAGTGAAGCTCTAAGTTTGTTTCTTATATTGATTTTTTACATTTCATATATATATATATATATATATAATTTTAATTTAGAAATTTATTTTAATTTTGATTATTTAAATAACTTTTATTTTATATTAATATTAATATTAATATTTTAATATATTTAAAATAAAATAAATATATTTTAGTTATTTAAAAAAAATCACATTATATAAATATAATAACATAAGGAAAGAAAATCAATTGTGAGTCTGAATCTTCTCATCTTTATCATAAAAATAAAAATAAAAATGTAAACAAAAATTTCAAATATTTTTATATAAATAATAAAAAAAATTGTCATAACTTTCTATTTCTCAAAAAACTATTAAGAAATAAAGAATTGTTACCAGTTTTATTTTTATTAAAATAACAATTTCCATTCTTTTTTTAAAAGGCTTTAAAAAAAGAGTTATCTTTTAGTGCGGTTTTTTGGACTTTCCGGTGGAAAAATTTGAGGTGAAATCTTGATTTGTGTTATTTAAACTAGTTTTTTTTACTGTATATGAATTCAGTGCCCTGAAAACCCTTAGGGCACTTCGATTGCACAAGATTACCCATCAAACTTGTGATTTCAATAAATTCCTGCCGGATTTTAGAGAAATTACACCAGAAAAATAGACCGTAAAAACTTCCAAAAAATCACACTAAAAACAACTCCTTAAAAAATGACAATTTTTTATTATTAATTAATAATATATAGAATCTCACACTAAAATAATCCAAGCAATGAAGTACAAGGACCATTTAACTAATAACATATATGGAATCTCCACTACAAGAAAATAATCAAAGCAATGAAGTATAAGGACAAATTAAGTAATACCATATATCGAATCTGAGACTACAAGAAATTAATCAAAGCAATGAAGTACAAGGACAAATTAACTAATACCATGTATCGAAGGTCAGACCAATCAAAACAAAGCAACAGCAACATTAGGTTGGACATGAGCAATTTGCACTTTTACAGACCAATCAAAACAAAGCAACAGCAACATTAGGTTGGACATGAGCAATTTGCACTTTTATTATAAAACTCAATATATGATGAGATTACGCTAACTTCCCGCGCGGGACATGTTATTATATATGGACTATGGAGCACGTACCGAATTATAAATGGTTAGCAATTCGGTCATCTGTCACTCGCTTTCGTAAGATTGACTCTAGCTATCAATCAATCTTCCAAGTCGTTGCAGAGAACTATATAATTTAATCGTATAACGCTTATGACGCGCTCTCACTGGACTTCAAACATGCCCCAAAACAATGTTCACACTCTGTCACAATCAAATGTGTCGACACTGCACCGGTGTCCATAGGAAGTTTCCCATGGATTGAGACTTCACGTCAAGACATACGCAGTATACTTAGATTCTTCCCGGAACCTGGATAGCGTTGCCCACAGACTTTGACTAGCCATACATAACATCTCTGTCCACTACCTAGAATTCTACGCTTAGACATTAAGGATCATACTTCGATTAAATTATTTGATTTTTCCCGGGAACATGGTGGAATTTCCTATAGACTTTGACCCGGTTATTAGGGTAGGAATCTCAAATCTGAAGTACCAGTCAAATTGAAGGTTTTTGTAATTCTAATGTCCATTTTCATCCCTTTAACTTAGATTGTTGATGGAGATGGAAAAAATTTACTATATTAACGGGCAAATCATCTTGTGATGAGTAATTTGTCCTTCCAATTTCATTCCTTCTTACGGTTAAACACCATAGCATCAATCAATAATTAGATTACTATTTTCTCATCGCTGTAGGCTAATTAGTAGAAGGAATTGCCCTGAAAGTTATGGAAATTCTGGTCATATTTAGACAAAATCAGGCAAGGATTTTTGTAAATCCAAGTTATAGTTGTTAAACTTCAAAATTTTAGTTGTCCTAGATGTTTTGGATGGTGATGAATCCATTTCCACCATCAAAAACACGATTCAAATACTGCCTCTACAAGATTTTTTTTAATTATTTACCCGAATTCCTGCCACTTTTGGCAGTCCCTACAATTCCTCGGACGACTCCCTTTTCACCTTATTCATAATTCTTATTCAAGAAACAAAATGAAAGAACATAATCATTTAAAAAAAATGAAAAACAATAAACCAATAATTGGCTTACCTACTGCATCGTGTTACAAATTTACCTTTACAACCTTGTCAATAAGGACTCCATTATTATTAAATCTCTGTATGTTGTGTCCTGCCCTTCTCATTTCTCTACTTTGGGAGATCGTAGGAGAAAAAATCCATTAATGAGCTCGTAGCAGCAGAAGAGAATATATGGAGTCCAGACACATAAAGGGCTTTGCATTTGTTATGATGGCTATGGTTGCTCTAATGCTTTGCTCTTTAGTGTTTCAGCCTACAAATTTGTCACCGCCCCATCAACTTAGAACTCCTTTCACTCCTCCTCACACGCTCTCTGTGTTCTTCTTATGCAATATTATCATAGTTGCGGTTATTCTGACCACCCACTTGGGCTCGCCAAGGAATTGCAACGGAGTCACAGCTCATGATGATCGCCCTCATGTTTTCATGTCAACGGAATCGTTTTGTGGGCAGGAAATGCATTATTCCGAGGATCACCAGTTGATTGATAAGACGAAGTTTATTTACAATACCGAGGATGCCATTGCTGAAGAAAAATACTGTCCCGTGAAGTCTGAAAAAATGGGATGCAGGGATATAGTTGAATATACAGAAAATTGCCATGTAGCTAATGATAAGTTTATTTGCTCTTCAGTGACTCATGAGAAGATGCAGCTTGTGAAAGTTCCAGCTGTTATAGACAGTAAGTACAATGAATTGGCTTCCATGATAGACCGGGATTTTAACAGGACTGTGGAAGAATTCATAAGCGAATTCAAACGCCAATTGCGTCTACAAAGACAACAGTCTATTCCGCGCCGCAAGTTGCACCCATGACATGAAATCGCAGTGTGCATATACCTATGTGTTCAGATAATGCTTCCGGGTGTGGAAATTTTCTCCCATAGTCAAAGCTTACACTTATGATCTTGACTTGTATATATGTAAACCCCATGTGCAGACAATGATTTTTGGCGAAGATGAAGTACGCGTTCTTGAGCCTGTTGTATATTTATTTAATCTTTAGCATAATTTAGTTGCAGTCTGCTCAACTTGGCATCCCTCGTCTTCACAAAAATGGATTTATATATAACATGTCAACATTGGATTCTCCAATGGGATTGGAAGAATGGTTATAAAATTTTCCGTGTTTGATATAAATTGCAACAGGAATGGAATGATTTATCGCTCCATAATGTCTCCGCAACTGTTATTTTCGACAGCAAAACAACTTAATTATGTTCATATTTCATACATATCCTTTCTAATTTCGTTGCATCTCGAATTACTTGTATTTTTTCCATGTGGATTGCAGATTTGGGAAATATATAAAAATCTCACAGTCAAGTTGGGAAATATCCTTTTTAATTTCTTTTTTCAGAGAATAGCTTTATATTAAGAGTATATAAAGATCTTCACTACATAATTCAAGGTAACTGATATGGCATGGATATGTCCAGACCTCTTCATAAAATGCATACAGATTTTCCATACAGGCAGATAATGCCTATCATCCTTAGCAAAAAACATTATGTCAGACCAGTTCAGTTCAGAAATACACATAAAGGAGAACAGAGACATATATAATACATCTCCAGGACCAGTTGATCAAAAAGCTTGATGGAGATGTGTCAAAGCTTAATGAGGCGGTACCATATAGAAATTCATACAAAACATATAAGACAGAGGGGGCAGATACGCCCAGCCTTGGTGAAGAGGATCCAACAAAAATGATAATGACAATCTGAAAGGCAAAAACCTCATGCAGAACCACAGACTCGCAGCATCAAATGGCATCACATGTTGATGTAGAGGAATTTTGATGATAGGAATCATAGCAAGCCAATATACGCTGAATAATAGCCTGGAGAGGTTCCTTAGAGTCTTGGAAAATGTGCGCATTCCTCCAGTTCCACAAATACCAGCATGTGATAATGAACAACGATCTCCAAGAAAGGGATTGTCTACTCCACCAGAGAAAACCTTCCTGAACAGAAAAAAAAATGATGTTACATCTCGAATTACTTTTATTTTTTCCTTCCCAAACTAATTTTATAGTATTTGAAATTATGGTGGATTGCAGATTTGGAAAATATCTAAAAATCTCACAATCAAGTACGAATTTTACTGTGAGAGCGTCCAATAATTGACCCATCTCATGGGATATTTTAAAAATCTACCATCCACGTAAAGATACCCATAATTTTGTAGTTTAGATGAAACGGTTATAGCTTACATTAATAATTTAATTTAAATTAAAATGTGTGATTTTAAGTGAGATTTATTAAATAACAATTTTATTAATAAATTATGATAAAGCCATCTAAATTAGGAATTTATGGTTCAAGTTATTTTTGGTTTTGGCTATGGGTCATGTTAATAAATTAAAATATATTTATTTTAGAGATGATGTAGTATGACATTTATTAATTAATAATATTATTAAGGGAGTGAGATTCTATCATTATATATAGTAACTAGTCTAGATCTATTTCAATTTTAGATTTATTAAATGCCTATATGATCAACCAATATCAATCATTTGTGATAATACAAGTGCAATTGATATTTTAAGAAATCATATTGTGCATTCAAATACAAAATACATTCTTATAAAATATCATTTCCTAAGAGAACATGTAGTTGATCATAACGTTAAGTTGGAATACTAAAGGGAATTGCAAATATCTTTACCAAATCTCTTCCTAGAGAGACATTTGAATATATAAGGAATAAGATGGGTGTGATAGCTCTCCCATCTCATCAATAAAAGGAAGCATGTTTTCAGGAGGAGAAGTCTCTTGCTCTTTATCTCTGAAAAGGGCGAGTATTGTAGATAAAGAAAAGCATCAGTTAAAGGGGCGCAATGATTTTCCATTAATGTAAAAGGGGGAGAAATTGCAAAATAAATGAGAAAGCTACAATCGAAGGGAGAATTTGAAGACATAGGGATTTTATAGATAGAGGGGACTCCTTATCATTTTTCCAAATTTTTATGAGGATTTCCACCAATGACAAAGGGGGAGATTGTTGAATAATGTGTTGTCGTTAATGTCAAATCTAGGGGGGGGACTCAATATGGGCACATGAGACCCAAGATGAATACATTTCTAATTTAGGAGGAAACCAAAAGCTAAGGAGGATACGAGGAATCATGGACCTTGTTAGAGAAAGGACGAACTTGAATCAAGAAGTTTACCCAAATTAAAGTAATATTGGACCAAGTTAAGGTGAGCCCAATCAAGCCAACATTCACGTTGGCCCAAGGCAGACGTCAAATCTCTATAAATAAGAGGATTTATGAGCAAGCAAATGCACTAGATTGAGGAAACATGATATGTAGTGAGCACAAGGTGTAGAAGAGAGGAGAAGAGGAGCCAGGTAAAATACCTTAAGGAAGGAACAAAGGGTAGAATAGGCAATTTGAGGCGTGAAATAAACCATAAGTAAAAAAATTGATAAACCTTAAATTTTACTATGACATGAAATAACTCAAAATCACTTTGTTTTGGATCGCCTTCCATCAGTCAACACATAGATATTTTCAATAGTAGATGATCCATCTTCTAGACTCTCGACATATTGGTTTTTCCAACAAAGAAGTGGTCTACAAATCCAGTCATGCCTTAGTATGAATAGCCTCTAGACTCACCCCTAGTCACGTGGTGTTGAAGTCTAGCACCTAAGGGCTAAAGGTTGCATGGCATATCATCATATTGGCATATTTATTAAAACACTAGCACTTTATTTATCGATATTCCAATATATAGCTCCTAGTCATGCCCCTAGTCCCGAAGGTGCATAAGTATAATATATGAGGTGCCTCGGGAAAATTTTAAGGATAGAAATTTATCTAAAAGTTTATAAACCCTGGTGAATCTTAATAGTCAATAATATGCAAACTGTAAAATATTTTACAATGTGTTTATAAAAATATTCAAATTTATAATGATTCTATATAGTCTCCTATATAATTTTGGTAATTTTTAAGGTAATTTTATATTATAAAATTTGGACAAATCATTTGTAAAAAAAAAATGGAAATTAGAAAATCATTTTTGGAAAAAAACATGGAAAATTAGCCCACTTGCAAACGTTAGCCCCTAAAATTTTCCCTGATGAGGACTCAATCCCTTAGAATAATTGTGAAGACACAAGTCCATAATATTTTTCAATATTCCAGTATATGGGCTCTTTGTCACAACCCCTGGTCATAAGGTGCTAAGGTGTAGCTCCTAATGGCTAAGCACCCTTAACATATCACAATAATGGTGTTTTACCAAAAAGAACAGACTCAAGGATTTCCTAATATTTTGAGGCTTGTTAGCTCATGGTCATAGCCATGGCCATGAAGTACCAAGGAATAGTACCTAGGGCTTAGGATCTTGGCATATTGAAAATTTGAAAGATTTAGTGGTGCATAGAATGTGAATCCTTGAATATCTCAATAACCCAATCCCCGGGTCCATTAACTGATAGAGAATTCACCAACAATTAATAGGAATTATTTTTGTCACCCATACATGAAAGGTCTTTGTTTTGTGAGCATTTTAAGTGTTAAAATATTTAAATTTTTCACCAATAGACCAATATAATAGCACCTGGACAAGGTACAAAGGAATATGTTATAGTGCTAAGGCCCATAAGTGTTATTTCATGAAAAGCTAGATTGAAGGGAGATCGAAGGCTCTAAAGAATGGTAAATTTTACATAGCCCTTGGTTGTATATTATGTTATTATAGGCACAAAATAATGATAAGGCTAGAGTGAAGGGAGCTATTGTATATTATCAAGGTGTTGGACTAGTGTTGTAAATGCTCGAGCACAACTCCAAGTTATATGTAGAGTATGAGTTTGGCCCGGAGGATATAGTAGTACTATGCCTAAACATGTAATAAAATCATTTAGTACTATAACTGTTATATTTTTTAAGGGCATTTGAAGGAAGACTATTCAGAAAATTTGAAAGAAGTGTCAATTTTGATAGATTATGAAGAAAACACCTATTCAAATAGTTCAAGTTGGATTTCCATATTAATAATGACATAGTAAGTAGTAATGGAATAGATAACTAGAGTGAATCATTGCAAAGAAGAATTTAGAAAAAGTAGAGTGGACCTTTGAAGAATAAGATATTAGACCAAAGATCACATTGATAGAGGGGTGAATCAATGTAATGCTAATTTTATTATTTCAAAACATTGTATTAATTAACAGCCATGTAATAGTGTACCATAAAAATTTGCAGCATAATAATAAATAAAACCATGCATCAAGAAGCCATCATGACATCAACACAAGAGGACACAAGCTTTTACATGGAAACCCTTATGGGAGAAAACCAAAAATTATTTTTCTTCTTCTTGAATTCATTACATAGATTTGTAGGCAACGGGTTGTTGGAGGCACCCTACCCTAAGATGTGTAATAAACTACTTGAAATAGGCTACAACCTTATTAAGGCACCAACCTTATAAATATGCAAACTTAGATTTGTTGTAGGATACAACCTGATTGAGGAACCAACCTCAAAAATGTGAAAGCTTTGACTGGTTGTAAGCTTAAATTGATTGAGACACCAACCTTATTGGAGGCACCCAGCTCCTTCCTAAACTTCGTGTGGACCACTTTTCACAAAATTTCAAACTAGATCCACATACTCTTGAAACAATATAGGTCTTCAAAAACGATCATGTTGATGTTATCATCAACTTGTCATATCATGTTCATAAACTTGTAACCAATGCTTGCCATACCCTGTTCATACCATGTTATAACGTGTTCATCAATTTTGTCACATAAAATTCTTCTCGGTATATGTTTTGGTAACTTACAAAACACTTGCTACAACCTTCTCATAAGCCCCAAAAACACATAACAATTATTTTGCACATCAAAAATATATTATCAAGGATTTAAATGTCTTCAAAAATGTTCATAACTGAATTATGATCATCAGACTTCTAGAATCAAATTTGACTTTGAAATGAGCCCATAAACCATATAAAATCAAATTAAATTAATTGTTCAATAAAATGGCCCTTCTAGGGTATGCTTTACAAAATAACCACTTTATCAAAATGGTTCGATGAAACGTATTGGTATGGTCTCTTAGTTGTTTGATAGAATGAAAATTGGCAGAAAAAATAAAAATAATAACCTCATAATCATCGAGGCTTGAACCTGTGACCTCGGCTACCCACTACCGATCCAAAACAAACTTTGTTATTCAATGATGCTTGCAATGTTATTTTCTTGAACTGATTTTGTTATGATATACTTGAAACTGAGAAGAGGATGGGATCTGATTCCATGGCCAAATACAACCAATCTCTGCTTAGTCAACACTAACCTCATGTTTGGATGATGCAAACAATTTTTAAATTCATGTGCCACATCACTTATATCCACAGACCGAAATAACTTTGCGTGAGTCACTCTTTGACAACCCAACATTACCAATGCATTAGAGCTCAACATTAATTGCTAACAAATGGCCACAAGCTTATGTGGGTAGATGTTACCATAGAGGCATTGTTGCAAGTCATATTTAAAGGTTTAAGACCAAGAACTTTATTGTAACCTCAAGGCCATATGGATTCCCTTCACTAATATCCAAAAAAAAAAAAAAAATCTTTCCAAGTTTAAAACTGAAACCATTCCTTAATAGAGAACTAAAACTTATCATCCTAACCATAGAGATCATAACACATTTTTGTTCACAAGTGATCATTGTGCTTACTTTGGAGCCCATGTACATGTGTATATATACACAATCATGTGGTCCCAGGGCTTATGAGGGGTCGACCATGGAGCTAATGTTTTCGCAAACCCAGATATTTAATCACTATAATCATACTGGGCCAACCATGTGATTGTCGATGTGACCTTGCCCCTAAATTGGTGCCATAGTCCTTTGGGCCTAACACTCATGTGACCATATGACCATGTCATGTGATCAAGTCCTTATAGGTCCATGTTCGTTGGCATGTTGATGTTAGCATGACATCATCATGCCACGTGGAAACCCCTAACGGGTGCCACATGTCATGCATTTTTGGCATTTTCACCAATCAAAAATCACCATTTCTACTTGAAATATAGTGGTCCTTTATGGAACCATGTCATCCTATTCACTGCCAATCCATATCATATTTGATTCCACATCATCTCTTATCATCATGTATCCAGTTGCCACATGTCACTATGTTTCCACATTGATTTTCCACCTCATTGAGGTGTCATGTGGGACTGCCATGTTAAACTCTGTTTCCATGTGGACCTATTACAAGATGCCACTTGTTCTGGTACTTCCACTTGGGTCTTCTACCTATACACCCACTAGTTTCCTTCCATGTGTCAGCGTCTCAATGATTCATTGGGGAAGATTAAATGTTGTGCATATTTTCTCATCATCCATCATTCATGCTTTTTATCACCTTTAGATTTGATGAAAGATGCACATTGTTTAACTGCATTAAGAAATGCACAAGTTCATGTACCTGAATTCATTAATTTATCTTTGATCATTGGATCTGCCCTCAACATGTGTGACCTTTAACAAATTTAATAACTTTACATAAATTTGGTGTTTTTGGTCCTCATTATAGCTACTATGTTCAAATGCTCATAACTTCTCATCTTAGAGGATTTTTTCGAAGTGTGATATACTGTTGGAAAGCCCTAGAGAGGATTATCCAACCTATAACACCCCACCCCACATTTACCCACTTTTACATGTTTACCAAGGTAAAAGTAAGATTATAGCTACTATGCATGACCCAACTTCCAATATGCAATTATGGAAATGGGGTCTAACTTGTCAGAATTGATTTCAAATACCCAAGGGCACTTGGTCACACTGTTATTAGCTTATTTTCCCTAGTGACGATTTTCCCTGAGCTTGAACCAACCTTTGACTTTCTCACTGCTCAACCGAATGGATATAGGCTTATCAGTGCATCTAGATACCTCCAACCACACAAATAACCCATCCTTAGTGCAGTTGTGGCTAAGATATCCTCATTTAGACAATGCTGCCACAAACCTTGTTCCAAAATTTTAGGGCTAGCATTCAAGCTAATTGCTCAAACTTTTCCAAAACTCTGTCAACAATATGTATAAGTCTTCATGCTCTGCTCTTAGGCTCTATTGTGGATCATGCTTTCCCAACCCATATGATTCATTTATACAAAAATTTTGTGGCTATGGTACCTGTAGGACATGAATGCATAATTTTTTCATTGTTTTCATTAGTTTCATAAGATGTTCATCAAGAAGGCTTGCTTCCCTCTCATACTAGTTACAATAAAACATAGATTATCTCATGCATATATGAATTATCCAAGAGCCTAACAAACCATGAAACAAATCAATAATAAGAGCACTTCATATAACAAGAAATACACTATGCATGTAACATATCCTTAACCAATAATGGAGCCATGAAAAACTAGCCACATATTCAACACATTAAACCAAAACTTGTGCTCATTGATATTCATTAAAGAATAACACATATTAACATATGCATAAACCAATCCTTTCTTCCAGCCCAATCACCCTTGTGCTATATTCCAAGCCTGAATTTGGTATTACATGGGATAAACCAAAACATAACAATACAGGGAATCCAAATGAAAACCACCTCCACCCTCAAGCCACAGTGATTTCACCTAAGGAAAGGTCCACAAATCACCAAAACCAAAACATGTTTGGATGCCTCAAGATTTCTTCACCATACCCAAAGGATTTTTATTGTCTCCACCCACCTGTCAAGGGCTCCCCTAGAAAAAAATCATCTCCACCCTCAATGCTTGGGATTTTCTTGAGACCACCTCACCTAGGATCCTAAACCTATTGGCATTTGAAGCTCAACTAAAAAAGTTTCAAGGAACCCACTATATCATGGCTATCTAGGAAATTGCATAAGGGAAGGTTGTACATGACTATTAATCCAGGAAAATCTCCATGCCAATGGCACAAAAATGACCAACAAACCATTGCATGAACCATCCATTCAAATCCCATCAAGGGTAAGCACATGGATCTTGGTCACACTTTTTAGCAAGAGAGGGTGCACTTTGGGTGAAAAACAACATCTTGATCGAGCAATAGCTTCGATCAAGCCATGTTTTTTAAATTTTCTGCCAATACTGGAATTAAAAAAAGTGGCTTGATCAAGAGTTAAAGCTAGATCAAGTCTTAAATCTAGATTGAGCTATAGGCTAGATTTAGATTTAAAGCTAGATTGAGCCTTTATTTAAACATGTTAAGGGATCGATTGAGGGTTTCTTAAATACTTGATCGAGCTCCTAAAATACTAAAAATCACAACTTTAGCGCCCCTTCTACAAATTTCTCTGCAACCCCATTTTGTACCCTGGCGAATTTAAGGCATAGTTTGTCCTTAAGTGGCGGAGTTGATCATGTTGGATTCATGAAAGAATCCTCTATCCAATGGAATATGAGTTTGACACATTTGAATTCATGTAGTATTTTTCATCTAATTTCTTTTAAAAATAATGGTTGTAATTTTTCTGCATAATTTCAAAGGAGCTGAATAAAAAATCAATAACATAAAATATACACTGATTTTTTTTCAAAAAATACCACTATCTTCATTTACGAGTCCTATTCAAAAGGTTACTCTTCTTTTTTCAATTTATCTAAAGAGTTGAAAAAAATCTTAGGCGAACACATGTTTCTCTAAAATGAAATTGAAATATTACTTCGCCAACTTCGAAAAATAATAAAAAATATAATTTTTCATAAAAAATAAATGTTTAATATGAATAACTTAGTTCTCTTTGTGTATATCATGCTCATACATATACCTTTTTTAAATTACACATTTTATATTTGGTTATGCCACATGAACACATCCATACCTCTTAATATGTGCAACAATTTACAACGAGAAGTATTGCATTTAATGGAAAATTGAGAGATTATACGACAGTAAATATTTTTGAAAAAATAATCATCAGGACAACAAAATAATTCTCCACATAATATACTTTTACTTTGAGTCAAAATTCACAGTGCTTATATGAATTTTGAGGTCTTTAATTCGATAAAAGAGGAAAAACTTGAAATTTCATGGCCACATTTGACCCAAAAGTGTAAGCCATGTTCATGAATTCACCCACAAGATAATCAAACATGCACACTATTACCAACAAAAAACCTCTTGTTGGCTACTCTTTTCTCTATCCTTTTCCGCCCTTGCTAGTTGTTGTTCACACCTTCTTCTTGGTTGCTACATGAACTCCTCTTGCACTACTTTCTTTCCTTGATTGTATCTCCTTATGCCTTGCTTGTCTTTGGCTTGTGTCCAAGTGTTGTAGTCTTATTTATATTTTCCTTTTTCCATCTCTTTTTCCTCTCTTTTTCCCAAAATAATGCTAGAATTTTCTCTCTCAAATTTTGTTTTCTTCTTTCTCTTCATTTTTTCCTTGTATGCATATTCTTTTACTATTTTTATCCTTTCTCGTCTTTTCCTCTTCCCCACCCGCTGAAGTGGAATTTATCTCATTTTCCTTTATTTATTTTTCGTATTTTCCTCATGTCCTTGTTGTCTTGCAATAATTAATTTTTCATCTATTGCCTTTTTCCCTATGCCAATTCCAATTTCCATAGCTAATAAATAATTAACCACAAGGGGATCCCAATGTAATTTTTTTCATCTCATTTTGCTTGGAGTACGTGTCCCATGACCTTGGCTTGATTTTTTCTTTTATAATTTCCATACATTATTTATTACATGGAAATTTAACCTAGGGTTGTTACAAACCCCTCCCCCTTAGGGGAAGATCGTCCTCGGTGTTCTATGACTCTTATGGAAAAACAAAATTGTTGAAAACATGACAAACATATTTTCTTATGGAGCTTTACAAACACAACTCGATACAATATTTATAATGATATATACATATATACATATGCACATTTGCTTCAACCAAGAAATAAAAAAGGATACGCTACCCTAGATCAGCAATAAGGGAATCCAAAGGCTCACACCTCCACCATCAACCGATAATAAGGGAATCTAAAGGTTGGCACAACTACCCTCAATTAGCAACAAGGTAATCTAGAGTCTAGCAGCTCCATCCTCAATAAGCAATAAGGGAATCCATATTCTTGCCCTTCCACCCTCAATTAACAACAAGGGAATCTAGAGGCTTACACCTCCACCCTCAATAAAAAATAAGGGAATACATAAGCTAACACCTCCACCTTCAATCAGTAAGAAGGGAATCCATAGGCTTACACCTCCACTCTCAAATAGTAAAAATGGAATCCAGAGGCTCACACCTCCACATTAAATCAACAACAAGGGAATCTAGATAGTCCCATACATGTATGTCCCAACACATTACACAACACATGGGCCCAGACAGTACCATACTTACCTATCCCAACACATACACATCACATGTATATATACACAATGTTCAACACAACATATTTACATAAACACATGTTATAACACAACAACTAAACATGTTACAACACACCACATACATAGTACACATGGCACAATACAACATGTACACAACAGTAGTATTGCACATCCAGAGACCATGCCATCTTTGCTTGACAACCTTGCCTCTAGTGTCTTTCCTACTCCTTATTGTGTGCATCCACAACACAAATCTCAGGTTTGTGGTTTCTTTCATTATCCATGTTTTTCCCATCATTCAACGTATTATATTTCTTTCGATCTGTTAATGTATTCTTCATCACTCCATGTTCATAGCGTAAACATGGGCATAATTATAACCACATAATATCAAAATCATAAATCATCCAGGGATACCTCTTTCCCAATTGATTCCTCCTACAACCGAGAATATTTTCATGCCATCTATACCATCATTCTCTCACAGGAATGATCCTTGACAAGAACCTATCAATCACAATGGCTTAACATAACTTTAGTAATCAATCATGTTCATGAATATAACACATATTCATATACATATCAAGTAAGTTCAAGGTTTAGAGAACCTCCTTTGTGCCATTTTCATGGCTTCCATTTCACTATCCATTATTTCCCATGGACCCAACCAGCCTTCTAAGTGGTTTATCAGCCCCAAGGAACAAAACTTAGTGGCATATATGTACAATCCTTTGACCAAGGATTCTAATTAGTAATTAGTATACTTTTTGACATCATAGTCATTATTTTATGTTCATAAACATAATATAAACATGGGCACATGAATGTCATAATCACATGATAATAGAAATAATTAACACCAAGAATTCCCACTTGCTTATTGGATTCCTCACAAAACAGGGAATTTCGTCATATAACCATTATTGTGTTATCCCAAACATGCAATTCATATATTCATTAATTTTTATAAGCATAATCAATCATCCTTTCACAAGAATGATTCCTAACAACACCCTATCAAATACAATGGCATTTCCTATACTCATTTAATCATCAACATGTTCATGAACATGATACATATTCACATAATTCCATACAGAATCAAGGTTAAGAGAACCTCCTGTATTTTTCCAAGAAGACATTCAATTGGAACAATAGTTTCCAAACATAGCCAAAGGAATTCTCACCTCATTCCTTTCTTTGACATTTTTATGTTGTTGCAAATGAGTTTTATTATGTGTTATAACATTCACCCAGTTTTCAGTTATATAAACATAAACAAAAAATTTTTTAAGTTTCCATGATAATACAAAGCATGTTGCTCTGCAACTGTTCACACATTTCAGTGATATGTTTCAAGGATCAGGTCATCATGTATATTAATTTGAAATCAACCTGTTACCAAGATTAGCATTATCAAATTAAAATCAGTGTTTTACCAAGACTAGCAACCATGATATAGTATGTAATAAGCTCATAGTCATTATTCATAGGGCTACATCGAGCACCCACTTGCATCCATGTGCATATTAATTGTCTCAACACATATTGTGTTAGTACAATTGTCTTAAAACAAAAACATTCCTTCATGTAGTCTCATGAGAACATACTCATATCACACACTTAATCAAACATTCAAACAACACTTTAAGGGTGCATAAGTTCAAGAGTCATAACCAATAGTTCTTATAACACATATATGGAGAAAACCACTTACTAGTATCAAACTCTCATTAATTCACCCACAACTTTGTCACAATATGCATATCAACAAACATAGGTGTCACTTGTGTCATTCTCTCATTAGCACCTTATTTTCCATAGCCTTGGTTCCTCACGGCTACATATAAAACTATTAGTGGTTTCCAAATCGTCCTGTCAACCTACTCATGATTACCTTCTCATCATTAACCACTCTTAGTTATTTGAATCATGTTATGACAATAGAATGAGAGTATTTATGTATGCACATCCATTACTGTATGCACCTAGCATACTTTCATTCATCTACCATATTATTATTTAATATCTATTTGATGGATATGAATCTCTAAACTAATTCATATATGGTATTTTAATATGCATATGCTATTATTCATTAGCATATGACAACTTCTCAAAACATCAAATAAAATTATAAACTGGTAGGAGTTAACTTGAGAGATACCCCCTCATAATTTCGTCTGCATCATTAAGTCATGAACTTTTGCAATCCCTATTGGACTGATCTAGGGAATGTAGTTAGCATTATGCATGTTTATCAAGCTACATCGATCCTGGGAATTCTCTGAGCTACATCCCCAATTGTTTGTCCCTACTAAGCACTATAGATCTAAGGCCTAACACCCTGGTGCAATGGACAATCCTTCTTGCAGTGATCTCTAGAACAAGTCCAACACCTCAATGGTTCTTTGCCTCTTCTTTTATTCTATTGTTCCATAGGTTGAGACCCATGTCCTTTCTTAATTACATTTAACTTCTTATGAGGAGCCATATTTTCTTTCTCACTTTCATCCTAAGATCTTCCTCGCTTCTTGAGCCATTTCCCTTTAGTCTTCTCTCTATCCTTCTAGTCACACTTGAAATTAGGCTTGTGCTTTGACCGTTCATAGTAATGCTTCAACTTTTTGATGGATTTATCCAATAAATGTGGCTCATCAAACTCAATCCAGTCTTTGAATGACAATGGCAATCCACTGATGAACCTTTGGATCTTTTCTTTCTCATCCTTGAGATATGGAACATATCTCAATAGCTCTAGAAATTTGGTTGTATATTCTTCATCTATCCTGGAACTCATCCTGAGCTCATAGAATTCCTTGGCCTTTCCATCATAATACCTCTCAGATAGGTACTTTTTTCTAATGATTCTTTCAAATTCTTCCCGATTCAGCTTCTCTTCCTTGATGCCTCGAACATGATTGACATATTCCCACCAGATATTTGTTTTTCCTTTGAGACAGAAAGTATCTATCTTGGATTTCATATTCTTTGAGTAATCATGAATTCTGAAGAAAAAAATATCATTCCAAATACCTATGCTTCTGCATCTTCTGATTTGGTCATCTCGCCATCAAAAGTAGGAGGCTTAGTTTTCTTGAATTCCTGGTAAATAATCCTTCCCACTTCTCATATGATGATGCTAGCGGTGATGGCGATGATGTCTCCTAGAAGTAGAGCTAAAATAAATCCATGCTTATTAGCCCTCTTCTTAGGTGTATTCAAGGGTCTGTCGATATTTATTGTATCATCACTGTCCATCTTCGACCTCTTTTTAGATCGACTTCTATCTGACCCATTAGTATTTTCTTCTTGTATGTCTCCATAAACGGTCCCTATATGTCCATGTTTCTATAAATCTGAAAGGCTTTGAAGAATAACTGCATTAACCTAAGCTTGTTTTTCTTGAGCTTTTGCAAGCCTTTCCTGGGATTCAATCAACCGCTCATTATCATATTTACAACTTTTGATCTTTTCCCTTAGACTTCATAATGTGTCTTGTAGATTAAGAGATTCTCCCTCACCCTGCTACTCAAATGATTTCTCTTCTACCCCGTGCGGGGATTCATATGAGATGCACTCAACCACTCTACCATAATTCATCTCTTGACCTTCTAGTTTACTTCAACATACCACTATTAGATAAACCAAATAAAAAGAATAATCAAGAGCATTACCTCAATTTATTTATGGTGAGGCTATTTCATCTGCACAAGTCAATCCAGATTAGTATGATACATAATATCAAGAGCATATCAGTTCATGCATGAATCAAGATAATGACACCAAAAATGTAACATCATCATGTACATGGATATAACAACCATAATAGTAAAATATCTCACATGCATGCATGATAGAAATAAATATTTGTATAAAAATTTACATTTACCTCGAGATCTAGTGTTGTGAACCTGCCCTAATACCACTCTGTAACACCCCACCACACATTTACCCACTTTACATGCTTACCAGGATAAACGTGAGTTGAAAGTTACTATACATGACCCAAATTCCAACATCCATTTACAAAAATGGGGCCTAATTTATCAAAATTGATTTCCAACACCCAGGGGCACCTAGTTACATTGTTATCAGCCTATTTTCCCCAGTGACCCTTTTCCTTGAGCTTGAACCAAACTTTGGCCTAGCTCATTGCTCAGCTGCATGGACACAGATTTGTCAATGCGTTCAGAGACCTCCAGCCACACAAATAACCCATCCTCACTGTAACTGTGTATGAGATATCCTCTTTCAGACAGTGCATCCATGGACCTTGTTCCATAATTTTAGGGCTATAATTCAAGCCAACTGCCCAAACGTTTCTAGAACTCTGTCAAGAATATGTATAGGTCCTCATGCTCTACTCTTAGGATTAACTATGGCTCACGCTTTCCCAACACATATTATTAATTTATACAAACACTTTGTGGCTCTGGTACCTATAGGTCATTAATGCATAATTTGTTCATTGTTTTCATTAGTTTCATCAGATGTTCATTAAGAAGGCGTGTTTCCCTCTCATACTAGTTGCAATAAAACACAGTTTAGATCATGAATCAATATAAATCCAAGATCTTCTCAAACCATGAAATAGATCAATAACAAGATAACTTCATATAATGAGAAATACACTATGCATGTAACATACACTTAACCATTAATAGATCCATGGCAAACCAGTCACATAATTTACACATAATTAAACCAAAACTTGTGGTTGTTGATCTTCATTAAAGAATAACACATATTAACATATGCATAATACCAACCAATTCAGGGACTTCCATGCTCTACCTGACCATAAATTGGGTTGAACCAATCCTTTCTTCCAGCTTAATCATCCCCATGCCATATTCCAAGCCTAAATTTTGGATTACATGGGATAAAACAAAACATAACTATACAATGAATCTAGAGGAAAACTACCTCCATCCTCAAGCCACAGTGATTTCCCCTAAGACAATGATCTGAATGGACAGTGGCATCTACCCATGGTATTTATCCACCCATGGTATTCATCCACCCATGGAATCTACCCATGGTATTGTAAGTGGCATCCGCCCTTGGTATTGTAAGTAGCATCTATATATGGTATTCATTCACCCATGGTATTTCCCACTCATGGAATTTACCTGTTGTATTGTAACTAAAAAAATACTATAAGTAACAAGTCACATTTTGTAAAAGGACAAATTGTCCACCACAATGTAGCTTTTACAGTTATTCTCTATTTTAATAAAAAAATTCTTAGTGATTTTTTTTAATGTGTGTTCTCCTATTTTCTTCTGGCATTTCAGTTTTTCAAATCTTGGGGGCCTTCCCCCAAGATCCATTTCAATTTTTTACGTCTCAGCGACCTCCCACCAAGATCCAGATCAGTGGCATCTACCCATGGTATTCATTCACCTATGGTATTTATCCACCCATGGTATTCATCCACCCATGGAATCTACCCATGGTATTGTAGGTGGCATCCACTCATGGTATTCATCCACCCATGGTATTGTAAGTGGCATCTATCCATGGTATTCATTCACCCATGGTATTTACCCACCCATGGAATTTACTCGTGGTATTGTAACTAAAAAAAGACTATAAGTAACAAGTCACATTTTGTAAAAGGATATATTGTCCACCATATTGTAGCTTTTATAGTTATTCTCTATTTTAATAAAAAGTTTCCTGGTGGTTTTGTTTAATGTTTGTTCTCCTATTTTCTTATGGCACTTCAATTCTTCAGATGTTGGGGGCCTGCCCCCCCCCATCCCCACCCACCACAAGAACCATTTCAATTTTTTAGGTCTTGGGGGCCTCCCCCCGAGATCTGGATCAATGGTATCAGAGCTAGGTTATGAATCCATAGGAATGAGGGTTTGATGCATATTTCAGTTTCAAAATTTTTCAACAATATTCAACAAAATTCATGCACGTGTTGCAACCTCCACGTAGCGCTTTCTTAAGCAAAGCGAGAAGAATTTTTTTATATTTTTTCATTTGTTTTGCAGGAATTTTTTGGACGGCAAGTTTACAAATCAAATCTAAAACTTTTGGTGACAAATTTACAAAACCAAATAATATATATGGATTCCTTGTGGAAAAATACCCAAATTCAAAAACAAAAATCGACTGATTCAGAGTCCAGATGAGGGAGATATTTCTAATTTAAAATCAGCTATGTTGCAAAAAAATTTCTAATGGAAATTTGTCGATGATGACTCTCCTATCATTTTTTGTAGTTTTTGTGCAAAATTTCAGAAAACGTATTGTAGATCTAAGCTCCTTTTGAAAAATCACCCAATTTCAAAAACAAAAATTGGTCGAATTAGAGTTCAGATGAGAGAGATATCGTTGATTTATAATCAACTATTTTTTTCAGAACTTTTGTGGCAAGGCAATTGCAGCATCAATATGAGTTTCCAGAGTGTCCAGATAGGGATTTAAATCACATGGGAAAATGAAGAATGGTCATTCCATTTCCAAGAAAGGTTATACTAAAGATTCTGAGTTATTTTGACCAAGTTATGCCCATTTTAAATTAGTTTTTATATCTGGAGCAACATTCAGAGCAGGTTCCCTTTGGAGACTTTCCCTCCCACCTCGCTTTAGTAGGCACCCGCTTCACATTCATCAGTTTCAACATAGCGACATCCGGTTTGGATTCTTTGGAGATATGCCCTCCTACCCCATGCTATGTAGGCATCTTTTACTTCATCAACAGGCATCATTATGGTTATGGGTCAATCGTACAAAATCCTTGTCATCGAAGTCCATTTACTAAGCCACACACTGTCAGAATCACAATTGATCATAAGAATTACAAGGTATCTCTATCCTCAGATCTTCGTTTTTCATGGCTATGGGTCATCCACAAACCCACACTTCATCAAAGTCCATTTGCTAGGATGCACACTGCCAGTATCACAGTTGGTCATAAGCATTACAGAGTATCTCTATCCTAGGATCTTCATTCATTATGGTTATGGGTTAACCACACAAAACCCTTCTCTTTAGTGGCTCTTCATATTCAACACAGACTTCTCAGGAGGGAACTTCACACAATGTGAACCATTGCTTCTTAAGGAGGGAGGAATTATCTGAATGGAAAGTGGCATCTACCCATAGTATTCAATCACCCATGTCATTTATCCACCCATGGTATTCATCCACCCATGGTATTATAAGTGAAATCAATCCATGGTATTCATTCACCCATGGTATTTACCCAGCCATGGAATTTACCTGTGGTATTGTAACTAAAAAAAGACTATAACTAACAAGTCACATTTTGTAAAAGGATGTATTTTCCTCCACAATGTATCTTTTACAATTATTCTCTATTTTAATAAAAAAATTCTTGGTGGTTTTGTTTAATCTGTGTTCTATTTTCTTCTGACATTTCAAATTGTCAGATCTTGGGGGCCTCACCCTCAAGACCCATTTCACTTTTTTAGGTCTTGGGTACCTCCCATAAAGATCCAGATCAAGTAAGGTCCAAAAAATACCAAAACCAATACAAGCTTAGATGCCTCATAATTTCTTCACCGTACCCACAGGTTTTTTCATGTCTCCACCCACCTGTCAAAGGATCACCTGGAGAAAACCATCTCCACCTTCAACCCTTGGGGTTTTCCTAAGACCACCTCACCTAGGATCCAAAACTATTGGCATCTGAAGCTCAACCAAACAAGTTTCAAGGAACCCACTACATCATGGCTAACCAGGAAATGGCATAAAGCAAGGCTATAAATCACTATCAATCTAGGAAAATCTCCATGCCAATGAAAACGAAAATGACTAGAAAACCATTGGATGAACCATGCGTTCAAATCCCAACAAGATAATCAAATATGCACATTGTTACCTACAAAAATCCTCATGTTGGCTGCTCTTTTCTCTGTCCTTTTCTGCCTTTGCTAGTTGTTGTTCACACCTTCTTCTTATTTGCCACACGAATTCCTCTTGCACTACATGATTTCCTTGCTTGTCTCTCTTTATGTCTTTCTTGTCCCTTTCTTGTGTCCAAGTGTTGTATTATTCTTTCTCTTTTCCTTTTTTCCTCTCTTTTTCCCAAAAGAATGCTAGAATGTTCTCTCTCCAATTTTATTTTCTTCTTTCTCTTCATTTTTTCTTTGCATACATATTATTTTAATTATTTTATCGTTTTCTTGTCTCTTTCTCTTGCCCACCTGTTGAAGTGGAATCTCTTTCATTTTCCTTCATTTCTTTTTCATTTTTGCCTCATGTCCTTGTTGGCATGTAATAATTAACTTTCCATTTATTGCATTTTTCCTCTTGCCAACGCCAATTTCCATAGCAAATAAATAATTAACCACAAGTGGATCCCAATGTAATGTTTTACCCCTCATTCAACTTGGAATACATGTCCCATGAACTTGGTTTGATTTTTTCTTTTGTAATGTCCATACATTATTTATTTACATGGAAATTTAACCCGATGTTATTACAAAACCATACCATTTATAGATTGATTAGGTCATCATAACTTTGACAAAAACTCAACAAACTTAAAACCTCTTTTACTTTACTTAATGAGGGCATGCAATAGATCCAGCTACCATAATGATTCCTTTCATGAATGACATTGTTGCCTCCTTAGGAGTCTCCTTTGACATCAACGACAAATGTTATCAACAATTACAACATTGTGTGTAACATAAGGTTGCAAAGTAGAATTCAGTGAAGCAGAGTGGATCTTTGAAGATTAAGATTACATAACAAACAACAAAGAGGATCGATGTCTATTTTATGTTATTTCCTACAAAGTAGCGAAGGGGATTCTTGTTTCATATAGGTTAGTGCTTGCAAATTAGAGGGGATTGATGTCTCTTGTAGGTTGGTGCCTATAAAGAACTATCATTTAAGGAATTTTTTTGGTTTTTCTCCCTAAAATTTTTCCACATATATCTCGTGCTTCATGTTCTACCTATGGGATTGATAACTTATGGTGCTTGAATGTTTAAATAGATAAAAATTAAAATATATTTCTTCACCCCCCTTTCAATATGATTGTGAATCTAAGTATTTAGGAAATATATGAGTAGATGTTGGCCCTTCAAGGGGATATATTTCAATTTCCTATTCTAATTATTCTTCTTTTCATTTGTTTTTGGTATTTCAATATCTTCTTCACCGAATGATAGTTGTAGTGGAGGATGAGTTGTAGGAGTTTAATTTTTAGTCTTAGCTCTTTCATTATGTGTTGCCTCCTTATCATTTAAAATTTCTCCTAGTCTTCTTCTAGTTGGTCTTGTGGTAGTTTTTCCTAGTTTTTCTCCTCATATTGTCCTACTTTCCATTGGAGTGGCCCTTACTACACCACTAGCTAGAGTAGTGGGAGTTATTGGAGATGATATTCCTATTTCCCTAAGAAATATATCTATAGTATCTCTACATATATTCATAGATTATAATCACATTTTGAAAAATCAAAGAAAACTATTTGAAAAGTATTTTTTATATCTCTATGCAAAAATATTAAATGCAAATTTTGTATGTGTGTGTACAAAACAACTAATTAAATGCAGAAACTTCAAATGTAAATCTATAACAAATTAAAATGAAATTGTGCTTAAAACTATAAACATCCTAGTCCTTTGAACACTTCCCTCACAATGATGCCAAAAATGTTAGTCAATTTATATGTTATAAATCTTGTTGCATTTATTCGTCAATCTCGGTAGGTAATATTTTGAAGTGTTGACACAATTTGTAAGCCTAATATTTTATAGTTTCCTACCTAGATGCAATTTTAGACTTCATAAAATTCAAATATAGTTGTTCTAAGAAAATGATTCCTTTGCTACTAAAATATGCCCAAGGAGTGTAAAACATCAGGTTACATAAAAATATTCAATGGAAAAGTCTTCATAGAAGAACCAAAAAAGTTTGTGAAAATATCCTCTATTAAACTCATGAGCTTGTGCAATCTTCTTAAAGCATTGTACTACTATTTCAAGCTAAAAGCATCTTTGTATTATCATAATTATTGATAAAAAAAAAAGACCATGTAATTTAATTCCTATATGTCTTTGGATATTTTGGCTCATATTATCTCCTATCCACTTTTTAACCAAAAATCTTAAGTTTTATTGTATTAAAAATGTTTCAAATCCTTGCTAGTAATATTTGGAAAAAGTTGATAATAACTCTCAAAATTACATATTAGTTATCGTAGTTATGTTTTAATTTTCTTATAATATTAATCCAATCAATGTTTCCATATAAACAAATTCTAAATGGTAAATATTACTAACTATAATACAATGGCACACTTGATCTTTTTATTTTTTACTAAATTAGCAGAAATCTTAAATCTAGCCTAAACTAATAGAGATCTGGTTCGATCTCTTCCCTATATTTATGGGAATTTGGCACTTTCCATTCACATACAAAGAAGCAATTGGTTGAAGCGTGGATTTCAAGTTTCTACTTTGGTAAGATTTAGTTGCGGAGTTTGCATCTTAAGGGAAAAAAAAAATACACTTTATGATTTATTTATTGACCAAGATAATGATATGTTTTTACTTTATGGGACCGTAGAATGTGGTAGAATGAGTCCATGCAAGTGGGATGATTAAGTGTTATACTTCCCTATAGTGTTTCACGCACTAAGATATGGATATATTTTTATTAAATCTGTGGAACTATGTGAGATTGTGAGTGCAAAGAGAGGATACCATGTCAGAGTCAACTTTGTCGAAAGCTTTCTTTGCATCAATATTGAAATTTATTTCATGGTAAATTCCACATGGATGGGGCTTGAAATAAAGATAATAAAATAATATTTATTTTGGGAAATTATCCATTGGTTTAGCTTCGACATAAATAATAAATTAATAAATGGTTTGCGTGATGCATGATGTAGAGTATTATGTCCATGCGGGATGAGCTTTGTCAACATGTTTCTTTGCTTCCACATTGCAATGCTTGGCAAAGTGTTAAGATGGTGGAAGGCGTATCATGAGTATGGTAACAAGTCAAGTTCCATCACTCCCTATGGACGAGGCCCAAGAAGAAAATACTAAAATAATATTTATTTTAGGAATTGGACTGAATTTGAATTAACATAATTGGTGAATAATAAAGATTTTGTGAAAGGACCCTAAAAACATTTACCATTTTCCCTAAATGGTAAAAAAATCCTTTAAACAAGGAGGGGTTTTGTGTAATGGAACTATTTAATAATATGATATTATTGTGAAACTGAAACATGTTTCTTTGATTAGACATTGCAATGCTTTGCAAAGTGTTAAGATGGTGGAGGGCTTAACATGAATATGGTAACGAGTCAAGTTCCATCACTCTCTATGCACAGGCCTAAAAAGAAAATAATAAAATAATATTTATTTTAGGAATTGGACTAAATTTGACTTAACATAATTGGTGAATAATAAAGATTTTGGGAAAGGATTTAACAACATTTACCATTTTCTCTAAATGGTAAAAAAATCCTTTAAACAAGGAGGGGTTTTATGTAATGGAACTATTTAATAATATGATATTATTGTGAAACTTATTACTTTAATAATTAGTTAATTCATGATTACCATTTTATTTTTATTTTTATTTATTAGGATAAGAATTTATTTAATTATACATGTGATTAATGAAGAATACAAAAGAAATTTATGTAGAGACTGGAAAATGACATGGTAGGGTTAGTTGGCACTCATGCGAATAAGGAAACATCATAATAGTGACACATGGATCTAGGGACTTAGGGTACCACATCATCTTCCATGCATCAATAGTATGTTCAAGTTGATGTGGCACAAAAGTATAGAAACTTTTCAAGGTTCTAATTAGTTGACATGGTAGGGTCAGTTGGCGAATAAGGCAACACCATAATGGTGACACATGGACCTAGGGACTTAGGGTACCACATCATCTTCCATGTGTCAATAGTATGTTCATGTTGATGTGGCACAAAAGTATAGAAACTTTTCAAGGTTCTAATTAGTTTCCTTGAACTTTATGAAATCCATATTATTGGAAAGTCTTGATGAGCAAAAGAAATGTGCTAGCCTCAAACATAGGGTTTGAGTTCTGTGAAATAAGAAAACATATTATGATCGTGTCACTTTAAGATGAATTAGGAGGTTAAGTGTGTTACAATAATATATCTTGTTTATGAAGGACCAAGAAACATATTCTTTTGCATCTTAGTATGATGGGACTTCATGTACATAAGATTCATTATATTAATTTGGCATATAAAATCCTAATAATAGTGTTAGACTCATGCACTTAAAGGAATTATAGTCATTGTGCAAAGCATTCAATAAATAACAAATAACCAACCTACCTTAAAATGGAACATAGAGTTAAACATGTCATTTTCTCTCATGTGTATACATTGTGTTCTTTCAAGTAGAAAAGATGGATTATCTCTATGACTAATGGTCTCCACTAGTTTCTTATGTTTAGAATGAGATAGGAAGTTCCTTACCTTTAATGATGTCTTTTTTATATAGTTATTGTAGTTAAATGTTTATAAAAATGACTAAGTTCGTGAAGTCTATACATATGCACCTAGCTTGTAAGCCTTGAAAATGTAACCCCTCGTGTAAGGTATTTTCCCTTAACAACCATCTAACCAATTGGAGATTCATTATCAACTCAAAATATATTGAGGGTTTTCTTCTCCTTTAGGAAATTTGCCAACGAATAATCACGACCCCATTCATTTTCTTTTAGTGTAGCCACTTTATACATTTGTCTGTGGGAGTTTGATGATATAGAGATTTTACCTAAATATATAAAACACAAACTCTTATAAATTGTTACCACAATCTTTTCAAGCCTTTCCAACTATAGACTACTTGGTTGTGCAAAATCTAAGACATGACCATAGTTTAGTGAAATAAATGATTGAACCTCCTCTAACTAGGTTGATTTAACAATTACATGTGGCATTATTTTAAGTAACACATAATCCCATGGATAAGCCATTCTTTTGAGTCAAATCATCCCATTTGCCACTACTACATGCTCTAGAAAAACAAGTGTATCTTATTATCTATATTTTGAATCTAAGGTTGTCTACGTTTTAAACTAAATGAAATCCATGAGTTCTAAATATTGTGTTGTAAGGATATGCATGTAACTAATCTACAACAAAAACCTCCCAAAAATTTGTCTATGAATGTTCTCACCTTGTTGAATCCCTTCACCTTTTTGTTCTCATTACAATTACTATACAATACTTTACAATTGCTATACAACACCATTACTATAGCATCTACATTTTGAATAGGGGAATTTGTCATAAAAATAATGTTACCAACTTGATGGGGTTTCTCTGTTTTTCTTTTAAGTTGAATGTTGTTGTTTTTACCATTGAATTGAAAAGTGGTGACCTATTGTCACCATTTTTCTTCAAGGTAAAAAATAAAACTTGTTTGAAATCATGACCTTAACCGTTAGTATATTTGTGACTAAAACCTTAAATTCAACTCCTAAATAAAAGTGGTGCTTCCAAAATCACTCTTTATTTTAGGGTTAAAATTACAATACGTTTGAAAATAAAAACCTTAAAATCAACCCCTATATTGAAAAGTGGTATTCCCAAAATAACCCACACATTTTTAGGATCAAAATGACAACTTGTTGAAACCATAACCTTAACAACTAGAACCATTACACCCAAAACCTTAAAATCAACCCCTAAATGAAAAAATGTGTTAATAATGACTCATTCTTTTACTTAAAATTGTGATCCAAAACACCTTACTATATGTATATGAGAGAAAATAAATAATTAAGAAAAAAAAAAGATGACACTAAACTACATTGGGGATGGAAGAACATGAAGAAAGGACTTACATTGAGGAGCGTTTTTGCAACAATCTAAATCTTGCATCTCTAGTCAATCCATTCATTCGAGGCACTATTGATATTTCCACATCTTTTTGACAGTTTTAGTTAGCTTATGATTTTTCTGTTTTACATGGAATTTACTAGCACGGTTGCATAATGTCTTCCATAATAAAATCTTGGCTAATAGACTTTTTTTGTCTGTATCTGGTTACTATATAAACATTTGAGACAAGAAAACATTAACTTTTACCCTTGGTATGGTTTCCAATCTAATAAACCATAGCAAAAAAAATTGATATTATATAATTTGGTATTAGTTTAATAGAAAAAAGTTTTTATAACATATATATGTATGCTTAAAAAACTATAATAATAATAGACTTTAACTTTCATTTTTATTTTAGAAAAAAAAAAATAATTAACTTAACTTTCATTATTATTTAAAAAAAATAATAATAATTGTATAAATATTCTTTTAAAATATAAAAACTTAAAAATTAAAAACACCATTTTCAAATATATCCCAGAATAATATCTAAAAAAAATTATATATATTTGTGACAGTGATTTCTAAAACCTCCCTACCCACTACTTCCTCCCATACCCCAGCTTCCCACTCCTAACTCTTCCTCCACCCGATTGGAATTTGACCCTTCATAGGGCATTTTGACCGTATTTCACATTTTCTGGTTAAGGGTTTTAAAATTGATTGAACGTATTATTGACGGTTCACTTTTTTCAAAAAAAACGTTATTACTATTTTTCAAAGAGCTAATCATAAATAGAGGGTGCAGGCAAAAGACTAGAGAATTTTCAGATAGAATCAACTGCAGTTTATTGATACTAGATCTGGAATTTCAAGTTCTAAAATGCTTTATGGAGTTTGGTTTTGAATTCAGACACGAAAAATTGATCCCGCTACTACTGGAACTTATCCCTGGATTGAAGCACTTATTAATCGATCATAATACCAACAAAGAAAATAGAATTTCAAGAATCGCCCTTGGAAAATTGGGAACTGCCCAACTTGAAACAAAAACGGACATGAAAGAACATTTGAAGTTCTTGGCGTGTTATGTAGCTCCATCACTAAAATGGTAGTGCAAAGACTACGTGAAATTTTTGTTCGGTAGAACTGTACAACAACGTTTCTGCCACTTTCTTTGGTGATATTGCATCCCATGGTATTCACTTCCTCCCCACTCTATGATTATAATTGGGACATCATAGTTATTCTCAGAATTTTTTTTTGCCAAACATTCTTCTAACTTATATGATAAATGTTCCTTTCATTGATGAGATTCCTGTCCATGTAACTTGATTCTATATGAAGTTGATGTTTCATATTGCTGTCATAATATGTAACCGAAGTGTTATAATTTGTAACAGAGTTTCTAGGAAGTAAGTAAGAGATGTAAGAAAATATATACATGTGAGAAAACCTAGGATGTGAATGAAAACACTACAGAGTTGAGTCCATGGAGAGTTTAAATTTTTATGAGATGGGTATATATATTTGTATTCATATGCTATGACAATTGAATTAATATAAGTGTGTTAAAGAACCTCTTCTTGTTCTTTATTTGTAAATCTCTTCCAAGCATCTTCTCTATATGATTTCGTGAGGTATTTCTTGGTTTACCTAATTTCACTTGACTCAACACTTCAATACTCAGCCTTCGACACTTAGTTAACTGACTCACTAATTACAATTTCTAACACTCCCCCTTAATTACGACCGTATGACTCAACATGACTTAACTATCACATAAACATCTTTGTTGGTCTATGTCTCAGCTAGGCTTACAATGACTCAAGAATTTTACAATTTTGCATTTTCTTTTTCTCCACTTCCAGATTCTATATCCTCGAAATTCCTTCATTCTCTGTTGAACTTTCTTTCTGTAGGCTTTATTCACTTGTTGTTGCTGCAATTTTTTTTTGACTTGTTTTGAACTTGTTCTAAAAAACAATTGGATCATGTCTTCTACACCTTCTTCTTCAAATATTCGTTCAACCATGGACTGCTGCCAAAACATTGCATCTTCAAACTGTCTTCTTTGCTTTGCTTCTTGTGCTTTATATTCATGAGTTTGACTCACTTCAATTTGTCCTATTGGTTTCTGAATCCATTCTTCAATGAGCTTCAAATCTACATGAAACTTATTAACAACCTTGCTTTCAACTTCTTTTCCCATGCTATTATGAACACTTGCATATTCAAAAATAATGTTAAAAACATCTTTAATATGACTCTCTTCAGTGAGAGCTTCCTGCTCTACATCTACCTTCTTTTCAACTGCATGGAGGTTGTCTTCCACTGTTATGTTGTTAGTGGATATTCTCATCAAAAACTCTTCAATCACTTTATCATGTTCTTGATCATCAACTGTTGTTAGATGACATACTGCTTCATGAGCAGTTCCAACTGCTTCATATCTTGTTGCTATAGTGGCAGCTTCAACCTTCAATGTTTCATCAAACATTGTGCTTACCATATTGTCACAATCAATCCCTGTTTCAAAAAAGAAACCACACATATCATCAACATAATGTTCATCCACACTATGGTGGGATATCCGAGCATGCATGTGCTCATTGTCAATTTCATTGACAATTTCAACTTCACCAAATCCATCAGTTGCGGTTGGATTCACCAATTCACATATAACTTTGCAGTCATCATCCACATGTGTCTCATCACAGTGGGATTCACCATCATCTGTATCATCCACATTACAGTGGAGTCCTTAAGCATTTATTTGCTCTTGCTCTGTTTCACACACAAAGGCTTCAACTTCTCTCTCTGCAATCTTTGTTGCATATTCTTCATCCATATGCATGCTTGCATAATGGGTTTCAATTTTATGGTCTTGACAATTATCATCCACTTTTGAGTGGGATTCTCCAACCTTTGTTTTCCGCTCAGGGTCTTGCTCATATACTCTCAAATTTGCAATTGACTTCTTTGCATGTGACATAACCTGTTGTTGCATGTCACTCTCCTTTGTGCCAAACTCTGCTTCCAAGTTCTTCCATTCTTCCTTGAAAGTTGTAGCTTTTGCTACCTGGCACAAACACTTCTCATCCAATGCATATTTTATAAAATTAATTGCTAAAACATCACATACTGCATCATATGGGTTATTAGATTCATACTCAGTTAACTCTCTAGCTCGAATAAAAGTTAACATCTTGATAACCCAATGATCAAAATATTCACATGTAAACATAGGAGGTGGTAGCAAATCAAAACTACACCAATCACCCTCGATTTCTTCTTTATCTTTTGCTAGACTTCTCAGTTCCTCTGCGGCCTAAACATCTCTAACCATGGCAATGATCTTTGCCTCTTCTTTTCGATTTCTTTTCCTCATAAGCTTCATTCGCACTTCGCAACCCATGACTGCGGTCTTTCCTCTATTTTATAGATTCTTTCATGATTGCATAAAGCTATCTTCCATATCGCCCCTTAAAAAATATATAATTTTCAATATGCCCCTTAATTTTAACTAACTCCGAGTAATTAAAATTTCTAACATTTCTCAATCTAAATTTAGCGTGCCCCTTTGCTGACTTGTTTTATTTCCTTAAAACAAAGTTGTCTCAAAGTTCGAAGAAGTATTCTTGTCACGCCCCCAATATTTTTTTTGTTAATTGGGTGGCGCGCGGCACCACCGAGCGCTCACTTTTCTCAAGTGCGCGCCTATGGACTACGCCTCTAACCGAAACAACCATACGTTTACCGATTCAACTTCGTAACATCTACCAATTATATCATAATCATATGAACCTTCTTTAATTACGAACCCATATACTTCAACATTAATTATTGTTCTTTACATGAACTACTATAACATTCATTCATATAACCCAGTCAACAATCAGAACACATATATGGGGAGGGCACTCCAACCGAGTTCACCCAATTGTTTTTATCATAAACTGATTCAAACTTTACAACCAGTGCGCCGGACCAAGTCACGGCCGCACAGTAATAATATCAGAAAATTACAATTTACCAAGTGTGCCAGCAAACCTCGGCCACACTTAGATATTCCAACACAGACCTTCGTCTTATGTATAAACTGTCCAACCGCATAAGATCTCTGTCCCTCTGTTTACACAGTTCTGTGCACGTCTATGACCTTGAGTAATCCACTTGGTCAGGCTATCAAAAACCGACTGTTCACTGCCGCATACAATCTTCTGCTCCTTCGCCGAGGTTGGTACCCACGCGGGTCTCCCCAACCGCTCCAATGCTTAGCGCAGTTGTATGATTGAGCTATCGTCCAGATCTTGATACCATACTGCGTATCAAACCAGGATCACAATTCCTGCACCTGACTGTTCAACCATACTTGTCAGAATTCCTTATGCTCTGACCTCCTGCGTATTTACGTTATTTATCCAGCACACCCGTGTACATATAAATCAACGTAAATATATGTAATATCACCGCGTGTTTGCTCTCTGGTCTGTCCATGTGACAGACCTTCGACAACCCACCGATCTGTTTGTATAGAACCGACAATCTCCTGTCTGCGTATCAACCCCGATCGAGACCACCACGCGTCTGCCACCGAGTCCAAAATATCTGCGCTGTTCTGTAGCTTACTGCTCCCGTGGTTTTCGTTCTGCCACGTGACAGACTCCCAACAGATCTGCACAAGTCAACCAACCAGAACAGTCCACTGTCTACGTATATCTCAGCGAGATCATCCGGAACACCAACCGTTCATATGATCCACGCGTCTATACTTCGACAGCCATCGTTCGAACTACCTTTATCGATAGATACAGCCTGTTATGGATATTCTCTTCGCTGCGGCCCGAGCACACCCAAACATTCCCCGGACCTGCGAGATCTTCTATCCAAACTGTTGTCCACTATCGTGACTGCAATCCCGTAATCCTCAACTGTCCTTCACTTCGTATCACAGACCTCCAAATATGCTAAACTCCTTTGATTCAATACGCATAAGACATGCGCATTCCCGAACCTTATTCGCACTCCTGTGCTTAGACGAAGGAGAGATATTGAGCGAATACTTCAATGTCTCCAAATGAGCTCTCATCCGCTCATATTTATACTTCCTTCTTATGCTTGCAAAGGTCCTCACCGCCTTAAGGCCGACTCCCCTTTTTTGCATAAAAGTTCACGCATTATTTTATTTTAATGAACCACCATACCTTATCTCTCCATAAAGTATGTCGGTTGCCCTTCATAAGCCCATGTCCATACGCTCTTGCTGCCATGTGTCACGTATTTGTCCCATACGCACTCTTTATGGCTGTCCCTTATGTCGGCTCTTATTTGCTTTTATTCATATGCGCCCTTTATATTTTAATGGCTGTCCCATTCTTCATATAAAGCCGTGCATCTTTATTCCTTTTCACCCATTCCATCTTTTTCTCCATTATATACGTCTTCCTTATTGATGGCTATTCCATCACATATATCAGCCTTGTATATAAATGGTTATTATTCATATGTTCTACTTATTCGCATAAGCTTCACATATGCATTTACATACGTTCTTCTTCACATCTCGTTCGACACTTGGCCACATCCGGCCAATGTGTTTCCAATGTCGTACTGCTGGTTCCGTCTTCGTGCACAGTTATCACCCGGGGTAGCTCGCCCGAGCTCCGCCTCCAACCTGCGCACATCAACGTGCCACCCGAACCAAGAAGCTGTTATCAAGTTCCGCCTCCCTGTTTACTCAGCTCGGACGTTTGCTCTGGTGGCTAAAACAGTCCTCACGTTTCAATACTGCTCGGCCTCCCTTGACAACCCAACCTGCGTTCAATCTTCGTGTCGGTCCGCCTTGGTGACGAACCACGCTGCTTGCCTGCAGCTTTGGTAACCATACCTCTGCTCCGTTTACTGCTGCCCGACGGGCGGGCGCGCCTTCGCCCGGCTCGCCGCCCAACCGTCGTGTGTGTCTGCCCGGCGCGCTCCTGCCCAGCTCGCCATTTTGTTCGTGTGCATTCGCCCGGTGGGTGGGCGCGCTCTTGCCCAACTCGCCTTCCACCCGACTCCCGTGTGCGTCTGCCCGGCGGGTGGGCGCGCTTTCACCCAGCTCGCCACCCGACCGTCATCCAATTTGTCCGCCCGCTCGTGTCAAAACGCGCTCTCCGTCGTGCACGAGGGCGCCCGCCCATCGTGCACGCCTGCCCGAGCCCCGAGGGCGTCACATTCTCCTCCACCCGAAGTCGTTGTCGACCTCGACAACATGTCATTTCAGTAGCTTTCTACCAAGACTGTATCATCATCGTGACCCCATCACCTCAAGGTATCTCATCGGTCCCCACATCGAGTCACTCTTCCGAGCCATGTCCTGTGCACGGACTTCGGAAGTATGCATCCCATACTGCATCAAAGCCATCTGACCTCAGCTCCTCAATGCAACAAACCTCCAAGTCACCACATATGACGTCCCAAAGTCACAATGATCCTTTCTTCATGACACTCTACCAAGGTGTCCATCATGACTATCTCTGGATCTCGGCCATGAGAAGTCATCATCACGGGTTCCTTTCATCATAGCTCCTCCATCGAGTGGCTATAAAAAGTCTACCCCAAGGTGTGCCCTTCAACCTGTCCATGAGCCATACCGGGCACTTAGCCATGTGGCTAAAGTATGACTCCATCATCTGCAATGATCACTAAGTTCCACCCTTGTCTGGAGGTCTTGCCCTTCCCCTCTCAAGGTAGCAAGGATCTCCAACAAGTCCTTCATCAGCCAACGACCCTTGCTTTTCCATGCAAGGCTCCATCATGTTCGTCCATAGCAAGATGCTCTCATGCTCAGGCAAGCTGGTCCTGCCATCTCTTACACATAATCCATCTGTCAAATGATCAAATGAAAAGCAAGCACCCCTACTTACTTCACCAATATGAGGTTTCTCCATCCATGTACACGATCCTGGGTCAATTTGAACAGCTTCAAATCCATCCTCCATCGTGTTTGCATCGGCTTCTTCTTCCGGACTTGCCCAACCGAGTTGAAGAAGCTTCCTTTTAACCCTTTTTTCCAAGGCCTCAAGCGTATCCTGAATTCGGAGATGTCCTTCTTCTATCCTTTCCAACCTGTCCAAGAGGTCTGAGAAGTTCTCCTTACGTTCTTCAAGATCCGCCATACCTTGTACTCTGCCTTCTGCTAACTGTCACAACGCCCGGGTCCGTTCGGGCTCTGATACCATCTGTCACGCCCCCAATATTTTTTTTGTTAATTGGGCGGCGCGCGGCACCACCGAGCGCTCACTTTTCCCAAGTGCGCGCCTATGGACTACGCCTCTAACCGAAACAACCATACGTTTACCAATTCAACTTCGTAACATCTACCAATTATATCATAATCATATGAACCTTCTTTAATTACGAACCCATATACTTCAACATTAATTATTGTTCTTTACATGAACTACTATAACATTCATTCATATAACCCAGGCAACAATCAGAACACATATATGGGGAGGGCACTCCAACCGAGTTCACCCAATTGTTTTTATCATAAACTGATTCAAACTTTACAACCAGTGCGCCGGACCAAGTCACGGCCGCACAGTAATAATATCAGAAAATTACAATTTACCAAGTGTGCCGGCAAACCTCGGCCACACTTAGATATTCCAACACAGACCTCCGTCTTATGTATAAACTGTCCAACCGCATAAGATCTCTGTCCCTCTGTTTACACAGTTCTGTGCACGTCTATGACCTTGAGTAATCCACTTGGTCAGGTTACCAAAACCCGACTGTTCACTGCCGCATACAATCTTCTGCTCTTTCGCCGAGGTTGGTACCCACGCGGGTCTCCCCAACCGCTCCAACGCTTAGCACAGTTGTATGACTGAGCTACCGTCCAGATCTTGATACCATACCGCGTATCAAACCAGGATCACAATTCCTGCACTCGACTGTTCAACCATACTTGTCAGAATTCCTTATGCTCTGACCTCCTGCGTATTTACGTTATTTATCCAGCACACCCGTGTACATATAAATCAACGTAAATATATGTGATATCACCGCGTGTTTGCTCTCTGGTCTGTCCACGTGACAGACCTTCGACAACCCACCGATCTGTTTGTATAGAACCGACAATCTCCTGTCTGCGTATCAACCCCGATCGAGACCACCACGCGTCCGCCACCGAGTCCAAAATATCTGCGCTATTCTGTAGCTTACTGCTCCCGTGGTTTTCGTTCTGCCACGTGACAGACTCCCAACAGATCTGCACAAGTCAACCAACCAGAACAGTCCACTGTCTATGTATATCTCAGCGAGATCATCCGGAACACCAACCGTTCATATGATCCACGCGTCTATACTTCGACAGCCATCGTTCGAACTACCTTTATCGATAGATACAGCCTGTTATGGATATTCTCTTCGCTTCGGCCCGAGCACACCCAAACATTCCCCGGACCTGCGAGATCTTCTATCCAAACTGCTGTCCACTATCGTGACTGCAATCCCGTAATCCTCAACCGTCCTTCACTTCGTATCACAGACCTCCAAATATGCGAAACTCCTTTGATTCAATACGCATAAGACATGCGCATTCCCGAACCTTATTCGCACTCCTGTCCTTAGACGAAGGAGAGATATTGAGCGAATACTTCGATGTCTCCAAATGAGCTCTCATCCGCTCATATTTATACTTCCTTCTTATGCTTGCAAAGGTCCTCACCGCCTTAAGGCCGACTCCCCTTTTTTGCATAAAAGTTCACGCATTATTATTTTAATGAACCGCCATCCCTTATCTCCTCATAAAGTATGTCGGTTGCCCTTCATAAGCCCATGTCCATACGCTTTTGCTGCCATGTGTCACGTATTTGTCCCATACGCACTCTTATATGCGCCCTTTATATTTTAATGGCTGTCCCATTCTTCATATAAAGCCGTGCATCTTTATTCCTTTTCACCCATTCCATCTTTTTCTCCATTATATACGTCTTCCTTATTGATGGCCATTCCATCACATATATCAGCCTTGTATATAAATGGTTATTATTCATATGTTCCGCTTATTCGCATAAGCTTCACATATGCATTTACATACGTTCTTCTTCACATCTCGTTCGACACTTGGCCACATCCGGCCAATGTGTTTCCAATGTCGTACTGCTGGTTCCGTCTTCGTGCACAGTTATCACCCGGGGTAGCTCGCCCGAGCTCTGCCTCCAACCTGCGCACATCAACGTGCCACCCGAACCAAGAAGCTGTTATCAAGTTCCGCCTCCCTGTTTACTCAGCTCGGACGTTTGCTCTGGTGGCTAAAACAGTCCTCACGTTTCAATACTGCTCGGCCTCCCTTGACAACCCAACCTGCGTTCAATCTTCGTGTCGGTCCGCCTTGGTGACGAACCACGCTGCTTGCCTGCAGCTTTGGTAACCATACCTCTGCTCCATTTACTGCTGCCCGGCGGGCGGGCGCGCCTTTGCCCGGCTCGCCGCCCAACCGTCGTGTGTGTCTGCCCGGCGCGCTCCTGCCCAGCTCGCCATTTTGTTCGTGTGCATTCGCCCGGTGGGTGGGCGCGCTCTTGCCCAGCTCGCCTTCCACCCGACTCCCGTGTGCGTCTGCCCGGCGGGTGGGCGCGCTTTCACCCAGCTCACCACCCGGCCGTCGTCCAATTTGTCCGCCCGCTCGCGTCAAAACGCGTTCTCCGTCGTGCACGAGGGCGCCCGCCCATCATGCACGCCTGCCCGAGCCCCGAGGGCGTCACAATTCTTGTCTGAAGAGTGCTCCGCTAAGTTTCCCGCGTTTGTCATTCTATTTGTTGTTTTTAATCCAATGTATTACATAATCTTTTGCTACGCAGCTGCAATGTGAGAAGGTATTTCATTAATTTCAACATGGCCATTTTAAAGCCTGATTTCAACCTGAATGTGAATTACTTATAGTAAAAAGATGGTGTTTTTCATTACAAGGGTTTATTCGACATTGTTATTCAGAAGAAGAATTCCTTTCTGACAGTAACTGTTGGGATGTACATAAGTATATGCTCAGGATATTGGAAACTAAGGGGCTATTTAAGATAATTAGTAAAGACCATATTCTCCTTGATATCAGGGCTTTTCATATTGTCTTTCAACATCTCAGTTATGTTAATATTGCTGATTGACCAAATCAACAGGAAACTCAGCCAATTGAAACCTGATAATTTTGACCTTTGAAAAATTAAAGTAGCTGAAGATTCAACTGACTGAAGCAAAGGATAAATATGTTAAATTAGACAATAATTACATCAATCAAGTTTATCCTCATGTTTATCAGTACTTAACTTCTATTTTTTTTCTTCCCGTGTACAATAGTTTCCCTGATTATATAAATTATTTTTTCTATGTGCCATACTTTTCTTGATAATTATTTTTTCTATGTGCCGTACTTTTCTTGATAGCATGGAAATAAATGGTGTCCATTATATGAAATGATATATATGGAAAATTAAGTTGCGTATGAATTCTAAGACTGGTTTATTGTCAACAAAATAAAATAAATTGTGAAATGTAATTAAAAATGGAAACTTATGTAGCGTATGAATTCTCAGACTCGTTTATTTTCAAACAAAAGAAACTGTGAAATGTAATTAATTTTGACTCATTATGCACAAGTAACAATGCACAAGATTTTTATTGAACAAATGCTCTTGGTTCACGCGCGCGCTGCTGCTCTGAAGCCGCCTGTAGATTGCCGCCGCCAAACCCTTGGACGCTGCCATGAGCGGTCCCGGGGGTGGGGAGTCTGCTCCCACCCCTCCTCTTTCCATCGCAGATGCCTTCAGAAGGCTGTTAACTCAGAAAGGGAAGAAGCACCAGCACGTTGAAGTGCCGAAATTCATTAAAAAGCTGGACGAAATACCAGAGATCGCTCTTCCAGAGGAACAATCGATTAAAATCGCTCTTGCATTGTCTGACAGAGGCCTGGTAGGGCAGTTTATGGGCCGATGGCCGTCCACTAAGTCCACGGACGATTGGATACAACGAAACTGGAGACCGCAGCTGGAAAATAATGTGATTTGTTATGCTGTAGGGCGAGGCTATTTCATCTTTGAATTTACCACCAAGGAAGATCGCGACCTGGTTTTCAGAAATGGGCCGTACTTTATGGGAAATCAGGGATTGTATCTCAATAAATGGAGTCCTGATTTTGACCCATCCGTTGATGTCCCCAAGGAGGCGCCGGTCTGGGTGCGATTACCCAATCTCCCTCTTCACTGTTGGAGCTATCAATCTCTGCAGAAGATTGGTAATGGGCTGGGCCGATTCATTGACAAAGCTGATCACAAGGGCCAATATACTTGTGCCAGAATCTGCGTAGAAGTTGATCTGGAAGCCGGGCTACCAGAAGCGATTAAACTCAAAGTTGGAGAATGGCAGCACTACCAGAAGTTGGACTACGAGCAGCTGCCTTTCAAATGTCGAACTTGTCATGAGCATGGACACTTCCAGAGAAACTGCCCAAAAGCCCCATCAGGGAACACAGTTGAAGAAGATGGATGGAAAGAAATCAGAAAGGGAAAGGCCATCCCAAAGCCTCCCGGACAGAAAACTACCGGCCCATCGGGAAAGCCTCACATCAATCCAAAAGCCGTTGCTGCTTCTAAAGACGGATCTCCATCTGGAGAAAAGATGGATGATAAGGAGAACCATGAAGAAACCGGAAATATGGAGAAACAAGGAAAAACAAATGAAGCAGAATCATCAATTCCCACACCAGAGGAGGGTCAGAGGGGAAATGAAGGTAATGAAGAACACATTAGTCTAGCCTCAGATTCTGAAGGCGATTCAGAAGAGAGAGATTCTGAATCTGACAATTCGTTAGCCACTCCAATCAAGACGACCAGAGGGCGGAAATCCAAGAAAAAACAGAGAGAGGAAGAAACCTACAAAGATGTCCTCCAGGGATCCCAAAAAACTCTCAAATCAATGATGAATACCAGATCTGGGCGCAAAAGCAACAAGGCTCCAATGGGAGCCTCCTCTCCCCACAAAAGTAAATAATGAAATACGTCTCCTGGAACTGCAGAGGTTTAGGCAGCAGGTCGAAAGAGGAAGCCCTGAAAGATTTAGTGAGAATATACTCGCTTGAAATCCTCCTCATCCAGGAGACAAAGCTGGAGGATCTTTCCCTCCTCCAATCTAGTAAATTTTTTTGGAACAAAGGCCATGGAAAAGCGGTTAGTGCAAGAGGTGCCTCTGGTGGAATAGCCACCTTCTGGAACAGCACCATATATGACTTTATTCAAGAAAAAAGCAGCGCTCACTGGCTCTTCGCTCAGCTACTCCATAAGGATTCTGGTCAGCAAGTAAGTATGTTTAATGTTTATGCTCCTGTTTTGTCAAGTGAGAAAAAAATCTGCTGGAATTCGCTCCATTCATTTCTTTTAGAGCAAAACCCCGAGAATATCATAATTGCAGGTGACCTTAATGTCACCCTTGATATTGATGAGAAAAAGGGAGGTTCCATTGTTAGGGACCCTGCCAGAGAATGGGTGGAAGACATAATGCTGGGCTGGGACCTGGAGGATATTAAACCATCTTCAGGGAAATTCACTTGGTCCAATAAAAGAACAGGCCCCAATCATATTGCTGCCCGTCTGGACAGATTTCTTGTCCATTCTTCCTTCCTAACCAGCGGTCTTATGGCATCTTCAAAAATTCTCCCAAATCTCACCTCTGACCATAAACCCATTCTTCTCGAGCTTTCCCTAGATTGCAATCTTGGCCCCATCCCTTTCCGGTTCAGCCCTTTGTGGATCCAGCAAGAAGGCTTTCAAGATGTGGTCTCCGACTCTTGGAATAGGCCCGTCCATGGTTCTCCTTTCTTTGTGTGGGAAGAGAAAATTAGGACTCTAAAAAGAAATCTAAAAGTCTGGGCTAAAAGACTGCAAACCCCCTCATCCAAAAGAAAAGAAAATACAAATAGGCTTGCTGATCATCAACTAGAAATGGAGCAAAATCCTGTTTCCCAAAGTATGCTTCTAAAAGAAGTCGAGCTCCAAAAAGAGGTTCATAGATCTAGCAGGGAAGAGGAAGAATACTGGCGGCAGAAGTCTAGAATTCTCTGGCTGAAATCCGGCGATAAGAACACCAGCTTTTTTCATAAGCAAGCGGAAGCCCGAAAGAACTTCAAATCAGTCTCTGAGATTAAACACCAAAATACCGTGATCAAGGATTTCGAAGGCATCAAAAAAGCTGCATACTCCTTCTTCCAAGATCTGTATTCGGCTCCTGAAGAACCAGCTATTGATCCCCACGCTTATCCGATCAATTTAATACCCACTTGTGTCAAGGAATCGGACAACGATATGCTGACAACACCGATTAGTATGGAAGAGCTTGAGGAGGCACTGATCAATATGGAGCCTGATAAAGCCCCAGGGCCAGATGGGTTCTCTGTAAGGTTCTTTGTGACTTGCTGGTCAATAATCAAAAAAGATCTTCTGAGGATGGTCAGAAAATCCCAGAATTGTGTCAAGATAGGTGGTGGCATCAACTCAGCCTTCCTAGCTCTGATCCCAAAAGAGAAAGGTGCCTCTGACTTTAGTAGATTTAGGCCAATATCTTTGTGTAATTCCAGCTATAAGTTGGTCTCTAAAATAATAGCCAACAGGCTGAAAAACATCTTGCTAGACATCATCCCTGAAAATCAAGGCGGTTTCATAAAAGGCAGAAAGATTTTGGATAACATTGTGCTGGTCCAAGAAGCAGTCCACTCCAGTTGCCAAAGAAAGGAGAAAGGAATGGTGATTAAGCTCGACTTGGCTAACGCATTTGACAGGGTGAGACATGAATTTCTGTTTGCTGTGATGGAAAAGCTAGGCTTTTCAACAAACTTCATCAACTGGGTGAAAGCCTGTATTGCCACGCCTTGGATTGCGCCCTTGGTTAATGGCCGTTCTACTGATTTCTTCCAAGCTTCTAGGGGCCTGAGACAGGGATGCCCGTTGTCTCCGCTCCTATATGCTGTCCAAGCCTCGGTGTTAAGCTTCCAACTAGATCATAATCAGCAAATCCAAACACTGCCTGGCCTCAGAACTACTCACAAGGTGAAAGACATTAATCACGCCCAATTTGCTGACGACACTCTGCTGCTTGGAGGAGCCAGCTTGATCTCTGCAAGTCACTTCAAGAGGGAACTGGACATTTACAGGCTGATTTCGGGGAGCAAAATCAATTATAGAAAATGCTCTATCTATGGTTGGAATTGCTCGACTAAAGAGCTGTCTGACATAGCAAGACTTTTAGAAATGGAAGGAATCCAAAATTGGGAGTCATTTAAATATATCGGGATACCAATCTTCAATTCTAAGCCTAAAGTTGCTCACTGGCTGCCGCTGCTTGACAAAATAAAAAATAGAATCCAAGCCTGGGGTGCCTCATGGTTGAACAATGCAGGAAAAATCATCCTCATGAAATCGGTCCTAATAAGCATGCCTCTATTCCAAAACTCAATCCTCCTTGCCCCAAAAACCTTTCTCAGTAAGTTAGATAGCCTGTTGAGAAGATTTCTGTGGGAAGGTGGGAATAACAATGATAGAAGAATCCATTTAGTGAACTGGGAAATCCTCAGAAGTCCCTTTCAGGAAGGAGGCCTCTAGCTGCGCAATTTGGCTGCTCAAAATCTTGCTTTGGGATCCAAGATCCTTTGGAATTTAGTCTCTGGAAACACTAGCTGGAGTAAAAGAGTTATTTGGAAGAAATACTTCCATGGGCAGCGTTTGAGATGCCTGGACAAACCTCCAAGAACTCTAAAAGGTTCTCCAATATTCAATCTTTGCAATGATGCAAGGGAGCAATTCAGCCAACATCTATATTGGATCCCTGGTAATGGAAAGAAAATCAATATATGGGATGATCCGATCTTGGGTGACCAGCCAATGAAGCATGTGAATGGGCTTGCAAACATCAAAAATTGGCTTCAATCTCGTAATCTGCACACATTGTGGGACATTTCGAACTGGAAAGAAGCTCCTGACAGAACCTGGGATGGGTGGAATCTAGGGGAGGTCCCCATAATGCTGCAGGGGGAAGCCTCTTTACTACTAGATATGCTCCAAGGAAAATCGCCTTCAAAAACCACTGCTAAAGACAAAAGAGGCTGGGGGTCCAGCTCTGGCCATTATACTGTTTCTGAAGGTTACAAAAGAATCATGGTTGTTCCTCATGTTCCTCCAAATCCGGCCCAATGGAAATTTATATGGGACTTTCCAGCTCTCCCAAAAATAGACTTCTTCTGTTGGACCGTGGCACATCAAAGCATCCTCACCAGAGATAACTTGAGAAGAAGAGGGATGGAAGGACCTTCCAGATGTCCTCTCTGTAAGTCTGATGAAGAAACTACCAATCACCTGTTGCTGCTATGCCCCTATGCTCAAGAAGTCTGGAGGGGGGTGCTGCTGTTAGAGCCCATCCTTGCTCTCCCAGACAACATTCCTGCCTTGTTCAGAACCTGGGCCAACTTATCTCCTTTCTGCCTTAATAATAAAAGTCTTCTTAAAACCAGCTGGATGTGGATCCCTAAGTTTATTTGCTGGAAATTATGGTTGGAAAGAAACAACAGAATTTTCCGTGAAGAAAGCTGCAGTACAATAAAAGTTATCTCTAAAATAAAAGCATTGTTGGGAGAGGCACTGGAAGCCAACACTTCATCAAGGAACGAAACAGGACTGCTCAGAGAAGAAGAGAAATGGTTCAAAGAATTAGCTCCAAAGCTAAAGGAAAGGCCCCCTCAAGTTGTTCCCGTTCATTCCAGTTGGGAGATTAGGCTGGAAGAACAAGAGTTTATCAAGTGGAGATCGGCCTTGGAAGATCACTGTTTATTCTTCGATGGGGCTTCTAAAGGAAACCCTGGGGTTGCAGGCAGCGGGGGAGTTCTATTGAGCCCTGGAGGCTCTCCGGAACTGAGATTCAATTGGGGTCTAGGAACTGAAACTAACAACAGAGCGGAGGCTCTGGCTCTGTGGCAAGGGCTGACACAGGCGATTAAAAGAAATATCCTTTCTCTCTCAGTCTTTGGAGACTCAAGACTCATCATCCAGGCCATGCTTCGTCCTAAGAACTCTCACCAGGTTCAGTTAGCCTCCATCATCAGGAAAATCAGACTTCTGCTGCCCAAATTTAACAAAATATCCTTCTTTCATATCTTAAGGAACCTCAACTCCCTAGCTGACTCTGAGGCCAACCTTGGTGTCCTCTGTTCTCGAAGATCCCTGGTTATTAACTCAACAGAATCATCTTGCTCAATTCCTTAAATCTCCAGCTCGATCCTTCATTCCTATTTGAAATAGGGGTTCTCTGTTCAATCTTTTTTGTAATCCGACAACCCAAGGCTGATCCCAGAATCCAAGATTGTTTTCTGTTATTTGATTTGTCCCTGTTTCCCCATCGATTTTAAAGGTTCCTAAAGGGTATATCCCAGTGAAGTTTCGCACTACCTCTGTCTCTTTCTTCTGAAGGTTTGGATCAGAAATCTCAGAGTCAGTCTTCCCCGGGAAGTAGCATTTGTGACTTCTCCCAAATTCTGCGTTGGAGATTCAAGTTGTTGAAGACTTCCTCTCATTCTGCGGTCACTCAGCTTCCTGTGCCAAGGATGTCTGCTGGAAAAGCACTTCAAAGATCCGCAGGCAGCCATCTGAAGCGAAGTTTTGATACACAGCTAGCTCAAGCTTGGACTAACATCTTACTCCAGATTCTCCAAACATCCTGGTTACACAGAAACAAATCAATGCAAATCTTTCCATTCGTTCATTGAAAGGATCCCTTTGCTCATCTTGCATCTGTTGACCGAAAACTTTTCGTGTGACTTACCCATCCATTTATTGAAAGGACTCCTTAGCTCATCTTGCAGCTGTTGACCGAAATCATTCCAGTGAGATCAAGTCTGCCAGATCGAAATCAGCATCCTTCCCTTTGCCGCACGCCCTTATACGTGCTCAGATATGGTGGAAAGGCGCAGAAATCAGTCATAGGGTCATCTCCAGGGGTTTGAAAATTTCATTGCAAGGAATCTTAGAAGCACACCTCCTGGAACTTAAGTGCCACGCTCAAGCATCAGGACAAAACCAAGTATGCACTCCTTCTACAAAATGGTGGACGACAGCGACAGAAACTCGAGTTTACAAGTATTGACAAACAAATGGAAAGAGCCATCGGTTATTTGCAAGAAATCCCTCTATTCTTTGATGAGCCATCCTTCAATTGAGGACATTGCATGGGGCGCCGTCTCATCTACAGCCATCAATATGCCGAAGTAGTTTTTTTCTCCATTCCAGATCCTCGATTTGAACAGCATTCCCCTCGAATTTGATCAGCAATTTCTTGCACTCCCCTGTTCTCTGTCATGGACTCACCTGAATTGTAAAGCATGCGGTAGCTGATTTACCGCCCATTTCAATATAACCGTTATTGTCCAAAAAAAAAAAAAAAAAAAAACAATGCACAAGATTTTTCAAAATTAACAAAAAAAATTTCTGTGAATTTATGACCATCTAAGGAAATGAAGGATTTCAACTCTCATGGCAAATCTATCATTACTGTAAGGCTTTGGTTCAAGCATATGTCTCATATGTACAAGCACAATTAATTCTAAGGAAATGAAGCAACTCTTGAAAGAAATTTCAACTCTCATGGCAAATCTATCATTACTGTAATGCTTTGGTTCAAGCATATGTCTCATATGTACAAGCACAATTAATTCAAAAATATAAGGTAATACTTCTTCAATTTCCTTTGTCGACTCTATTTTCGTAGTTTCTAAAGAGATTGCAAAAAATGGTCATCTTATAAATTTTGTGGGCTTCAGCACATGAATCATGATTTTTCTTCTTGTGGTTCTCGTTACATGAATTTTTGATTTTTTGGTTTAATAGTCTTTATAAAATAGAAGTGCAAAAAATATATATATAAATGAAAATGGTGGAAAAAAAATTGGTTTAATAGTCTTTATAAAATAGAAGTGCAAAAAATATATATATAAATGAAAATGGTGAAAAAAATTATATTAAAAATAATAAATGTGATTAAGTGATTAACGCCGGGATATAATGATTTAAAATTATTAAATTATTAATATTTATGAGATACAATATTTCAAACCATTGGGTAGGTTGCAGAGTAAATGCATGAACCATGGAATGAATTTTTTATAAAGCCCTCGGAGATAGAATCAACTGCCTTTTATTGATAGACTTGAGCATATCTAAAGTAATTGGTCTAAATTAGGTTGAAAGCACAAATAAAAGAAAATATGCATGTGCTGTTTCATGAGAAAATTGACATTCCCAAACTGTTATTTGGGAAAGTAGGGTCATGAATTTTTAAGATTTTTACATTATGGATGTTACACGCTTTTCAGGATTATTAGCCTATTACTGTACTTCAATAATGGCCAAGCTACTAAATTCTGGTTCTAAGTCAAATTTCCAAGTTTTCTCTAACTTGTTTTGCTTTCATCCCTGATAGGATGTCCACATTGAAGTTCAACATTCTTTCTCTTAACAGTCATGCAAGATTTTAAATTTTCAAAATTTGGAAATCCACATAACACTATGGAAGGATTGAAAAGCATTAGAATGCCATGGAAAAACACTTCTTGAAGCCACTGATGACTAGGTTGTAAAAAATGGTAGCGATGGCTCAGTTGAGAAAGATGGTAGCACTTTCTTAGCTCGGTAGATTCCCACTTCATCTCAGTTGAGAAAGATGGCAGCACAACTTTCCTAGCTCGGTAGACTCCCTCTCACCTTTCTCGAATAAAAATTCAGTTAAAGTAAGATTGCAAATGCAGATAAGATCATAGTTTAGTGCTATATATTTTTATGTAAGCCAAACCACTTAACATAAAAATTTATTAGTGCTAAAAGATAAGCTTATTTGTTGCAAATGCAGATAAGATCATAGTTTAGTGCTATATATTTTTATGTAAGCCAAACCACTCAACATAAAAATTTATTAGTGCTAAAAGATAAGCTTATTTGCTATTTTCATTTGCAATACTTGCTCCATAATACTCTAGTTCTTTTTTTTACTGAAATCACAACATTTAAATGGTTTGATAAAAATCTAAATTGAGAATATTGAAATACGAGTAGATTGATTGTAATAATGGCAGAAAAGTGTGAGTAAAATATTTTTTTAGATTTCTCATAATTTTTGTATCTTGTGTTTTGAAGAAAAACTAGTAAATGGAATTTGGATGGTTTGAAAACCACAGATCTTATCAATAAGTGAGTAAAACTGACTTCGTGGTTCAATAAGTTATTTGTGTTTTATGGTCAAATTTTTTTCTTATAATAAATATGTGAAAAAATTAACCTAACTGTATTATTGAAAGATAATATTTTAATTAAACCTTTATTAGTGAAGGGTTAATTTATCATCAAAATATTATAGTTGAGAAAAAAAAATTTAAACATAATGTTCCTTCAATAACAACATAAAAACCCAAAACATACTGATAATAAAAAATTCCAAATTCCTACCCTACCTCCACCCTCTCCCTTTTGCAACCTTCCAATCACTGCTCCTAAAAAAATAACGCTTACAAAAATCACTCCATTCAAGGATTTCCTCAAATTCAGATATTTCTTTCCATTTCAATGTGTATTTGAGAATCGGGATGTTTTCTTTCCAACTCTTTGACAAAGACGAAAGAGACTCTTTAAAAATCAAGTTTGCATGATGCAAATCAATTTGAATTATATACATTGTATTGTTGTCCTATAAAGTACATATTAGTTAATTTTATATTTTCTAAAAGTTATTCACAAATATATTGAAAAAAAAAAGTTTATAGTTAATTGAATTTAGTTTATCTGAATAAAAAAATATCGTTTTCTTTTTTAATTTTTTATATAATATGTTTAATTCATTAAGTTTATATAGTTTAAGAGAAATATTGTTACCTTTCTCTCTTTTATTTCTATAGGTATATATTAATTTTAAAAAGTAATTAAATAAATTTAATATATATATTTTTAAATACTAATAATTTTGGAATCAGAATTTATGTGATTCATATTTTGTAAATTGAAATTTTTCGGTAAAACTCATAATGATATTTTTTTGTGTCTAAGCATTTCTAACTATATAGTATGGATATAAAGCCTGATCTACGGTAGAGATTGAATAGTGAAGTCTATGTATAGGGAATAAAGTCAAATAACTTTAATACTATTATTTGTACATTACTTTCACCATTCAATCTCTTAACCAAATTAGAGTTTCCATCTTAATTTTGACCATAAATCATTTACTAAATGGTTCTAAAACGAATCGAAATAACAAAACAAAGAAATATTGTGATTTCTACCAAAAAAAAAAAAATTAATTAATAATTTTATAATTATAGCAGCACAAATAATTAGAAAATAAATTTTCTAATCATCGATTAATTTATATGGAAGAATCATCAATTAACTTATATGGAATATCATCATGTCAACACTATTTTATGGAGTGGTCTATGGAGGTAGAGGAATTGCCTGGACGATCAAAAGTGACCTGAATCCGGGCAAAAAAATTTCAAAAAATCTTGTAGAGGCAGTGTTTGAATCGTGTCTTTGATGGTGGAAATGTATTCAGCACCATCAAAAACGTCTAGGACACCTAAAATTTTGAAATTTAACAACCAGAACTTGGATTTACAAAAATCCTTACCGGATTTTTTCTAAATATAACCGGAATTTCCATAACTTTCCGGGTAATTCCTCCATCTAGTTAGACTACGACTTATTTTATTTAATAAGAATCGAAAATATTTAATGTATATAATTTAATGCTCCGTACAATGTGTGCCTATATATATATATATATATATATATATATATATATATATTACAAAAACTTCTTCTTAGTAAAGTAGAGGTAAAATTATTGAAAATTAAATTTTAAAAATGGAAATCAAACTGCTGACTTTATGTAGGCGATCCCTATTTCCAATCCCATAGCATTATAAATGCATGCTGACAAGCGAGGGAAAATAGCACTCGCCTTCTCTCCACAGCGCCTGAACAAATGGATGGAGGGTGGAAAAAAAGAACGAGCGCTATTTCCCTCGCTTGTCAGCTGCATTTATAATGCTATATGATTGGAAATAGCATTTGCTATAAGATTGGAAGTAGCATTCGCACTTCATGTACATGATGTAAGTTAAATTATTTATTGCCAGATTTTTTTTTCTTCTAAATAAGTGCTTAAAATAATCATGTGATGCCTTACGGATTTGTCGCAATGTTCTCTTCCATTATTAATTAATAATATATATTGGAAAACCCAAAACTCAATAAAGCAACAACGCTAGCACACCGAACCTTGCAATTTGCGATCAAATAATTTAAAAAATAATTGTTTAGGAAAATAGCCATAGTTGAGGATAAGGAGAGCAGTAATATTCTGAGCCACATTGCGCGGTCCTTCAACAGGCGCTTTCGTAACGTGGACCCTAAATATCAATCAAGCAGGCGGTTGTTGCAGAAAACTGTCTATTTTAATTGCAGGAAACATGGCCGAAAACAATGTTCACACTCAGTCAATCACAAAGACTGGGGGGTCTGCAGTGGCGTGAAGAGGAAGTTTCCACGAGAAGACACACTTCAAGTCAATCATCTCAGTTCATCGCCCAAAATTTTCGCATTATACTTAGATTCTTTCCGACTTCTCCTGATTGAATTTGACTGGCCATACATAATATATGCATTATTATATTTAGTGTTACAGTTGATACCAACTCCACAGTTATTTAACTCTCTCCATTCTCTGTACTGCCTTTCACATTTCATCCATTAATGAGATCCTAACACAGGAGAATATATAAAACGCTTTGCCATTGTCATCCCGAGTATGGTTGCTGCAATTCTGTGCTGGTTAGTGTTTTGGCCTGCAAATTTTTACTACCCCATCAGCTTATAATTCTTTTCAATGCCTCCAACACTTTCTCCATGTTCTTGTTATGCAATGCTATCATAGTCGCAGTTATTCTGACCACTTACTTGGGGTCGCCATGGAATTCCATCGTGTCACCAGAATCCTTTTGTGGGCAGCGAATGCTTAATTCCGAGAATGAAGATTCGCCTGAACAGATGAAATTTATTTGCAGTGACGAGGACGCTGGTGCTACTGCAATATATGGTCGCAGCGAGTTGGAAAAAGTGGGATGCCTGGAAATAATTAAGTACACGTAAAATTGCCCTCATGTATCACTACCTGAGCTGATGCAACTTGTGGAAGTTAGAGCTGTTATAGACAGTAAGTATAATAATTTGGCTTCCATGATAGACCGAGATTTTAACAGGACGGTGGAAGAATTTATAAGCGAATTCAAATGCCAATTGCGTCTACAAAGATAACAGTCTATTCCTCGTCACAAATTGTACCCATGGGCATCGCTGTGTGTATATACTCTGGTTATTTATTGTAAAGTGTGTTGAATCTCTATAAAAAATTCTACATGTGTTTTGAGTGTTCAGATAATACTTCCAGGTCTGTTATTTAAACCTCCGAATCTCTCATGTTCCAAGTCTACACTCGCTTTCTTGGCCACTTTGTAAGTCACGCAGAAATTTGTATATATCTAAATCCCTGTGCAGCCAATGCCTCGTAGATGAATGAAGTTGGCGTTCTTGTACCTGTTGTGTTTTCACTGTCTTGCTTGGCATCTCGTAATTTTATTGTGTTTTATTTTCAGGGTCTTCAAAAATAAAAAAAAAAGTATGTATATATTTATATAATATATATATATATATATATATATTCAATTGCTACCGTGCTAAGAGTCATTGTATATTTCATGAGTAGTAATTATAAGTGAGTGAGATTTAAATATTTAAATGTTGGGTCAATATAGTAATGTTGGGTGCATCTGAGTGTATATTTTTAATTTTGGAATTAATAGGGAATATGTGTAAGATATGTAAAATAAATATTAAATAAAATAATAATAATAATGAAAGATTTAATTAAAAATAATAAAATTTAGCTAGCTGGATGGTGATGGGTTGATTGTGTGATTTGAAGGTCAAGGTGATGGGGTGTAGTGTTAAGTCACTCCATGATGTGAAGGTCACCAATTCTAAATTTCATGGGCAAAAATAGAGTCATGTTAAAGGATGGTGTGTCTTAGGCTAGGTGTGATCCCAAATGATTTTGAGGGGTTAGATGCCCGTGGGTCTGGGTTTCTCAAACCAAAGGTTAAGCGGTTTCTCAAACCAAAGGTTAAACCTGTGGTCATCTTTGGAAGACATAAAAAACTTGACAAAGAAAAGATTAATAATAATAATAATAATAATAAAAACTAATAAAAATAATAAAGGAATTCAATTCACTTTATTATATTGTAATTTTATTTTCTTTAATAAATATATATATATATATATATATATATATATATATATAAATTAATGATTAAAAATAAGTTTATTCTTTTATAACAATTTTCTTTGTAGTAAATAAGAGTTAAAAAAGATAAAAAAATAATAACAATGAAAAAATAAAAATTAATATTTTACATTGTATTTAAAATATGGAATTCTAATTTTTTAAGGTTACCTTAATTGGTCAAGTTCTAGTATATTGCTCATGGGAGATCATGAGGTTAATTTTCCTTGACATCTTTGGGATTAAGCTCTGCTAATAAGCCACCTAAATGATAGATTCTAAATGAAAAAGATTAACTTTAGATGAAAAAAGAAGTATAAAATGATAAACTATATATAAAAGTATAAAATGTCATTTTTCTTTGGTTAACATTGAATTTTTGTTTTGAAGAAATAATAAAAAACATTACTAAAAAAATTAAAAATTACAAATAAATATTTTAGACAAAAATGAAAACATTTGAAGAAAAATACATTTAAAAGTAAACTATTATACTTAAAAAAACGAAAAAAGTGAATAAAATTGCCCCAAAAAAAGAGTTATTACCAATGGTGCACAATCTCTGAAATGGAGGTAAAACAACTACTAAATGAAACCTCCAAAAAATTAAAACCATGAAGAGTTCATGTTGAGTTGGCAACATTTTTAGTGTAGCTTTCAATTGTTATCATCAAAATGATCATAATTACAATGGTTTAGAAGGGTTTCCTTGCTCTTTACACTAGTATGTGACTGTTATTGTCCTCTTTCCTCTTTCATTTCCACTTCTTCTTTCCCTCCTTGGAAGTGTCATGTTTGCCTATTAGATTGGTTCAAAATCATTTCTTCTTATCCATATTAAAATAGTGTGTTTGCACTTAAAACTCATCAAAATTCATGGGTTTAAAGATCATCACTTGTCTCTTTAAATGGTGGTGGAGACCACCCAAATACTTGAGGAGTACATCCATGGTCTTGAGAGATATTCCCGATGACATAACTTGTTTTCTAGACTCAACATTGTACATACCCTTACTTCTATCAGATATGATTCCAATAGATATATTTGTTTTCTTCTCACCCAATAAGTTAAACTAGGACTTAACAAGAGTTTTAAATACCTCTTGGTTAGATTCTAGGAGACTTCCCTCTATTGTAAGAGTCTATGTGTGGCTTTCCCACAAAGTTTGGGTGTGCTTGTCTATCTCTAAAGGGGTGAATGATATTTCTTTTTCCTTCTAAAATGTTATGAACATCGAAATACAATTCTAATTGTTGCAAGTGTTGATTCAAGTTAAAATTGTTGATCTCACTTAATAGGGTTTGAAGTCCACTTTCACTCCCACTTTGAAAAGATATTAGGTAGAGGTGATGTTGGAATCTAATCTTTCTTTTTTTTTTCTCCATTTCTAACTTCTTCACTAATTCTACTTTGTCTTTAGATTTCTCACTACACCTAGTGTCCATGTGAGACATACCAAACTCCCCAAAAGTTCTAAACATGTTCTCGAGAGATACCATAAGGATCACCATGTTCTGAGAGATGTTAGTGACTTGTACTTCTAGCTTTTTTAGTAACTCCAATTCATCCATTATACTTCTATCGCACTTTTCTACCATATATAAGTTTTCAGACTTCTTTGTTTAAGTCAATTTTGGATCCTACAATCTTATACAAAATAATTTTAATACCAATAGGATATGTAAACTACCATGGATATTCCATTAGAAGAGTTTGTCCCAACAAAAATTATAAGTTTATATAAAATATCTATTTTGAAGTGTTAATTTATTATAATTTGAACTAATTAAAAGCTTATGACTCAAATCATTGAACTGAAATGAGAATGAACTCACTATGGATTTTCAAGAGAGATTATGGCTTGAATCATTAATATACATTTTTTCTACTTCTTTTGTCTTGCTCATAATATCTCACTTTATTGTTTTGTTCAACTATAGAACAACAAATCAATTAAATAGGAATGAGACCTCATCATTTACGAGTGACTCGATATTTAACATGCCTAAATAAACATCTAGTGTTAAGGTTAATATTTTGACATGCCTCAACTACTGATTAGGGTTAGGTTTTGGAGCTTCTAGAAACTTTTTGAAAGTCAATGTGTGACTAGCTCCACATGGATGACTAATGGGTGCTAATGTGGCATCCACTTGGTACTATGGTAGTCAAAGCATAGGTGAACTTACAAGAGGCATAAATCTAGACTAATATAGACTTCAATTGATGTGATCTTTGCATAATTGGAAAATTATCACGAAATGGAACAACAATGGAGAGACAGGAACTTTGTTCTTATAGTTTTGACCCCAAAAATAGTAAAATAGTAATTTAACACCAAAATGGGCTCTAAAATTTTTCAACAGCCAATATTGCCTAAATAGGCTATGTCCCTAAATTAAACCCTATGCATTCAAAGTTCTAATTTTCCCACTCATGAACTATTAAAATAGATAACAAATTATATAATCTATTTCAAATTGCTAATAAATCCAATCATTTTACACTATGATATATAGTTATATTTGATTTAAATACAATCCTAAGTATCCTATTATAAAATGTTAAATGAGTATCTTAATAACAACTTAAATGACTCCCTAGAGACAATTTCCTAATGTTCTTCATATCCACAATGGAATGCGAAATGATTTCTCATAATTTGGGGTTCTATTGTCTCTTTCAATGTAATGTCCCAAATTATTTAATAATAATAATGAATAATAAAAAATCTAATAAAATGGGAAAAACACTAGAAATAAGACATGAGAAAGGAAAATTCAAAATAAAGAAAAAATAAAATAAAAGGTCGATCTATATCAATCGAGTTCTTATAATGGATGGATTTTATATATAAAAGGGTGAAGAAGAAGAAAAACATCTCTTTAGGCTTGGGGCAATATGGTAAAAAAATTGGCATAATAGTAAATAAAGGGCTTGACATTGGCCAATTATAGAAAGATATGATGTACTTGAGCCTATGGTTGGGTGGAGAGTTATCCCCACACATTGGTTACAATTAGCAAGATGATGGACACACTAAAGGTTTTAACCCTGTAAAGAACTTACCTACAAACAAATTTTGAAAAAATAGAAAATATACAATGGAGAGAACAAAAAATATACACAGAGATTTTTTGCCTCGAATCCAAAACATGGGGGTTTCACTGGGGGAGAAATACCATACCACGTGGGTTCATATAGGGGGATATATATTGAGGAAAAAATTACATAATATATTAAACATATAATTGGGGGTAAAGGGTTTTTATATTGGCATGTATAAAAAATGGAGATCAAAGTTAATGAAAAAATATAAAGGGGTACAAAAAATGTTAATGAAAATATGGATACCTACAATATCTAGTGAAAGTAGGGTTTTTTTGTAAATTGAGAAGGTGGATTGGGTTTGTATTGGTAGGGGGTTAAATAATGTGATTTTATAGATATTTTCCAATATGTAGTCAAATTAAGGGTATTGTATAGTATCCATGAACACACGTGATTTGTCGTAGGTTCATTAAGTGAAGCCCCCGTGATGCAAAACCAGGAAAACCAGATTGATTTTTTATTATATTCCTTTTAATGTTAAAATACATTATATACATGGCAAAGCATTCATAAACCCCAATCCTTTAACCTTTGATTAGAAAATAACCATAGTTCCCTTGATTGGATCTAAAAAATACCACGGGAAAAATCATCATGCCCAAAACCATGTACATAAACCATGAGAAAAACTATGGGTAAGTCCCCCACCACTATCCTTGGGCCCATCCCCCATCCTTGCGTTTTGTATATATATCTGTGTGTGTGTGTGTGTGGGACACAAGGATGGGGTATGCACCCAATGATGGTAGGCGGACCTACCCATGGTTATATTTTGAGGCACTATCCTGAACCTTGTGCAGGGTGGCTTCCACCCCCCTGCAAACCCCTTAGCAGGAGGGGCTACTGCCCCACTGCGACCCCTTCGCTGCACTCGATGCAATGTAACAATGCCCGGGGTTAATCATGCAAAGAATATAACACATACCCAACGTTCTCCCACTTTTTGTTTTCTTTGCACATAGGGGCGCAGAAGTACATAGTCATTAATCCAGGGCAGTAATACTCATTGTTTCTCTACACCAAGAAAAAATCTTAGTTCTCACAAACTTTGTTAATGTATCTATAACATTCTTCAAAATGTCTGCCTTTACCAGCAACAACTTTTTGTATTCAACCATATCCCTCACAAAGTAATATTGAACATCAATATGCTTTACCTTTAAATGATAAGCAGGGTTCTTTTCTAAGAAATTTTCATTTTGGCTATTGCAATCTATCCTTATAGCTCGTTTTAACAACCCCATACCTAAACACAATCTCTACAACCAAATTGCTTCCTTGCTTGCATGAGTGGTTGTCATGTATTTGACGTCTATAGTTGAAAGTGCCACTACAGGTTGTCTCTTGCTCATCCAACTGACTGCTCGTCCAAATAGGTTAAACACATACCCATTTGTAGATCTTCTCTGACCTATTTCCCCAACCCAATTTACATCAACAAATCCATGTATGTCCAACATTCTGTCCAATCCTAGTCTTCCTTGGTAGCACAAACCATAACCACTAGTGCCACATAGATACTTGAAAACCTGTTTTATTGTTGTCCAATGTTCCTTCCTTCATTTTGACATAAACCCACTCAAGACTCCCACTGTATGTGCAATGTATGGTCTCATACAAACCATTCCATACATCAAAATACCAACTACACTCACATATGGAACATGAGACATGTCGTCTTCCTCTTCCTGTGTCTTGGGACATTGTTCAGTAGGTAACTTTACACCAAATGGATAGGAACCCTCATTGGTTTATTATCTTGCATATTAAACCTCTGTAATATTATCTCAAAATACTTCCATTAGTTTAACCATAGCTTTCTCTTTTCCCGATCTTGTTTACTTTCCATGCCCAAAATAAATTTTGGAACACCAAGATCCTTCATGAATAATTTAGAGGAAAATTGGGTCTTCACATCTTGGATAATATCTCTATCATTTTCGATCAACAACATATCATCCAAATACAAGAACAATTAAATAACACGATCACCAATTAAATTATAATACACATAGTGATCTACTTTTCTCCTTGTGAATCCAAGTCCATGTATATATGTATCAAATTTTTAATACCACATCCTTGGTGATTACTTTAACCCATACTAGACTTCTTTAACCTACACACCAGTTCCTTCTTACCCTTGAGTACAAATCCTTTCAGTTGTTTCATGTAGATCTCGTATTCCATATCCTCATGTAGGAATGTTGTCTTCACATCCATCTGTTCTACCTCAAATCTAAAGAAACAACAAGAGATAAAAGTAATCTAGTAGAAGCTAACTTGGCAACAAGACAAAAAATATCACCAAAATAAATTCTCAGTATCTGGGAATAACCTTTCGCTACTAACCAAGCTTTGAATTTTTCCACTTTTCCTTATGCATTCATCTTCTTCTTAAACACACATTTGTTTCCAATGGGTTTTCTTCTAGATGGAAAATCTACCAGATCCCAAGCTTTATTTTTGTCCAAACCTACCATTTCTTCAAACCTGTTTTTTTTTCTAGAGTTTTCCATCCTCTGAATCCACTGCCTCCTTGATAGTTATGGGACCACCATTACTAACAGATAAACAAAAATTTAAACTAAAATCATATGGAATATAACTCCCTAGTTGCCTTCTTTCTCGATCTAGTCTCCTCAAAATTAAAGTGTGTGGTTCTTCCTCTTTTGATTCGTGTTCTCCTGTAGAGTTTGAGCCTTCCTCCTTTAGTTCAAACTCTATATTATCTAGTTCCATTTCCTTTTATAGGATTTCTTGTTTCATGAAATCCTTCACTTCTCTAAATAACACATTTCGACTATACACAACCTTCCTTGTTTTCGGGTTCCAAATCTTGTAACCTTTTGAACCATCTTTATACCATATAAAGATGCACCTTTCAAATTTACTATCCAAATTGATTCTTTTCTCCTTTGGAAAATTTACATATTCATCACATCCAAATTCCGTGAGATGTGAAAGAGAGGGTTTCTTACCAATCTATACCTCATGTGGAGTCTTATCCTCCAACGTTGATGAATGTGATATGTTAAATAGGTAATGTACAATATCCACTGCCTCTACCTAGAATTCTTGCCCTGATCCAATGCCACTGAGCATGATTTTTGTCTTTTCCATTAACATATTGATCATCCTTTCTAAAAATCCATTTTTCTTAGGTGTGTATGGAGTAGTATTTTTACGTGCTATACCACACTTCTTACAAAATTATTAGATTTTTTTTTTTTGTAGAACTCCCCACCTTTGTCATTCCTCGACAGTTTAATATTCTTCTCTATCTGATTTTCCACCGCAACCTTGTAGGTTTTAACCCCTTACCGAAATTACCTGCATACGAATTATAAAACATAGAAAATAAACAATGTGAGAGCATAACACATAGAACACATATACACAGAGATTTTCCCCTGGATCCCAAAACCGGGACTACCAGCTTGATTTTTCAGTATGTTCCTTTCAATGTTATAATACATATTTATACATGCCGAAGCATCCAATACCATGGACCGAAAACCATCGCGTCCAATACCATGGACTGAAAACCATCACGTCCAAAAAAAACATGTGCTAAAATCATGCACAAAACCATAGGTGGGTCCACCCAACCTAACATAGGGTCCAAAACTAAAATTTTCTAGGGCACTACCCCGGACCCCATAAAGTGGGGTTACTAGTACACCTCAAACCCCTTGTGACCCCTCCTCACTACACAATTGGCACAACGAAGGGGGTGCTCTGCCCCCCCCTTTAACCCCCGGTTAACTACGTGGGCTAGTCATGGAAAGAATATAACACAACCCAACATTCTCCCACTTGTTGTTTTATTTCCACAGGGGGCCACAAGAGAGCTTAGTCATTTTTCCAGCCCTGAAACGCCCATTGTTTCTCTACACCAAGAGAACTTCTTAGAGGTCACATTTTTTGTCAATGCATCTGCAGTATTCTTCAAAGTGTCCACCTTTACCAGCAACACCTTTTTGTCTTCTATCATATCCCTCACAAAGTGATACTGAACATCAATGTGCTTTGTCTTTGAATGATATGCAGGGTTCTTTTCCAAGAAAATTGCATTTTGGCTGTCACAGTCTATCCTTATAGCTTCCTTTACTAACCCCATACTTGAATACAATCTTTGCAACCAAACTTCTTCCTTGCTTGCATGAGTGGCTGTCATGTATTCTACTTCTGCAGTTGATAGTGCCATTACAGATTGTTTCTTACTCATCCAACTGACTGCACCTCCAAATAGGTTAAACACATACCCACTTGTAGATCTTCTCTGATCCAAATCTCCAGCCCAGTCTGCATCAATCAAGCCATGAATATCCAAAACTCTGTCCAATCCTGGTCTTCCTTGGTAACACAAACCATAATCACTAGTGCCACGGAGATACATGAAAACCCACTTCACTACTGTCCAGTGCTCCTTCCCTGGTTTTGACATAAACCTGATCAATACTCCCACTGCATGTGCAATGTCTAGTCTAGTACAGACCATTGCATACATCAGGTTACCGACTACACTTGCATATGGAACACGGGACATGTCCTCCTCCTCTTCTTGTGTCTTGGGACACTGTTCAGTAGATAAATTCACACCTACAGGAATAGGAACCTTCGCCGGTTTACTATCTTGCATATTAAACCTCTACAGTATTGTCTCGACATACTTCCTCTAGTTTAACTAGATCTTCCTCTTTGTACGATCTCTTTTAATTTCCATGCCTAAAATATAGTTTGCAGCACCAAGATCTTTCATGTCGAATTCGGAGGACAATTGGGTTTTCAAATCCTGGATAACTTCTTTGTCATTTCCAACCAACAACATATCATCCACATACAAGACCAGATAAATAACACGGTCACCAATTAATTTAAAATACACACAATGATCTGCTTTGCTTCTGGTGAAGCCAAGTCCCTGTATAAATGTATCAAATTTTTGATACCACATCCTTGGTGACTATTTTAACCCATATAGAGACTTCTTTAACTTACATACCAGTTCTTTCTTACCCTTCACCGCAAAGCCTTCAGGTTGCTTCATGTAGATCTCCTCTTCCAAATCACCGTGAAGAAATGTTGTCTTCACATCCATCTGTTCTACTTCAAAATCAAAAGGAACAACAATAGATAAAAGTAGTCTAATAGAAGTTACCGTGGCAACAGGAGAAAAAAATATCACCAAAATCAATTTCCGGCACCTGGGAATAACCTTTTGATACCAACTGAGCTTTGTATTTCTCCACTTTTCCTTTTGCATTTGTCTTCTTCTTGAACACCGATTTGTTGCCAATGGATTTCCTTCCAGCCGACAACTACACCAGATCCCAAGCCTCATTTTTGTGCAAAGATGCCATTTCATCAACCATGGCCTCTTTCCAGAGTTTTCCATCCTCTGAATCCACTGCTTCCTTCACAGTTCTGGGATCATCATCAGTAACATACAAAACAAAATTTGAACAGAAAGCAGATGGACTATACCTTTCTGGCAGCCTTCTTTCTCGAACTAATCTTCTCACAGTCAGAGTTTGTGTCTCTTCATCTTCTCATTCCTCCTCTGCTGTAGAGTCTGATTCTTCCTCCTTTAGCTCAAACTCTATCTTCTCAGGTTCCTTTGGTTGGACTTCATGTTTAATAACATCTTTCACCTCTCTGAACACCACATCTCAGTTTTACACAACCTTCCTTGTTACTGGGTTCCAAAGCTTATAACCCTTTAAACCATCTTTATACCCAATAAAGATGCACTTTTCATATTTACTATCCAATTTGGTTCTTTTCTCCTTTGGAACATGTACATATGCATCACATCCAAATACCCTTAGATGTGAAAGAGAGGGTTTCTTACCAGTCCATACCTCTTGTGGAGTCTTATCCTCCAACGCCGATGAAGGTGACCTGTTGACCAGGTAACATGCAGTATCCACAGCCTCTGTCCAGAATTCTTGTCCTAACCCGGCACCATTGAGCATGCTTCTTACCCTTTCCATCAACATCTTGTTCATTCTTTCTGCAACTCCATTTTGTTGGGGTGTATATGGAGTAGTCTTCTGCCGTGCTATACCACACTTCTTGTAGAATTCTTCAAATTCCTTACTGCAAAACTCTCCACCATTATTTGTCCTCAGAACCTTTATCTTCTTCTCTATCTGGTTTTCCACTAAGGCCTTAAATTCTTTAAACCTATCAAAGACTTCAGATTTCTTCTTAAGGAAATATATCCATGTATTCCTTGAGAAGTCATCTATAAATGATACATAGTACACAGACTTACCCAGTGATGGAACCTTCACAGGTCCAAACACATCACTGTGCACAAGCTCTAATATATGTTTCGCCTTCTTACCACAGAGGGGAAACTCACCCGATTTTGCTTCCCATATACACAATTTTCACAAAAATCAAAATCCAGAGAGCCATTACTCATACCTTCTACCATACCTTTACCATGAAGTATTCGAAGGCCCTTCTCTCCAATATGTCCAAGCCTTTGATGCCACAGCATGGTCTTTTCTCTAGAGACCACTAGATTTTCTTCTCCACTTTCAGGAACCATGGAACTGTTGCACCCATCAACAACAGTGCTACCTTGCAGTTTGTACAGAGTTCCAATCCGAACTCCCCGCATCAATACCAGTGCTTCCCAAACTATCTTGCAGGTATCCTTCTCGAACACTGTTTTTACACCTGCATCATCCAACTTACTAATAGAAATCAACTTTCTAGCTAATGCAGGAATACGGAGAACATCCGGAAGTGTTCTAACCCTTCCACCTTGCAGCTTCAACTTTACTTTTCCACAACCAATGATTCTAGCCTTCCTTTCATCCCCCAAGAAGACATCACCACCATCATATTTCTCATACTCACAGAACCACTCTCTATGGGGAGTGAAGTGAAAGGATGCACCTGAGTCAATCAACCATGCCTCATGATCTACATGTGTACTTGAAGAAGTGAAGTACACATCCCCACCTTCATCAGAGGTGGTTTTTGCCTCTGCAGAAGGAGCCTCATCAGATCCCTTTCCTTTGTTAGGAGCTTTAGATTTACAGTCCCTTTTGAAGTGGCCTTCCTTTCCACAGTTCCAGCACACCACCTTTACTGGTTTTCCTGGAGATTTAGATCTCCCTCTAGATTTAGATCTCCCACTCGATGACTTATTTTTGTTTCTGTTTTGGGATCATCCTCATACAAACAAGGCATCACCATTTTGGCTCTCCATATTTTTCCATCTCATCTCCTTCGTCAGCAAGGCTGAGACTATTTCATCAAACTGCAAGGCAGTTGCATTGCTACCTATTGCAATAACCAAACTATCCCACGAATTTGGTAGAGAACACAACAAACTGATGCACTTATCTTCATCTGAAATTTTAATATCAATATATGCTAACTGACTTACCACAGTATTAAATGCATTCAGATTCTCTATCACTGAGTCTCCATCTTTCATCCTCAGGTTATACAACTTTTTCTGCATGAACAGTTTATTCACCAGAGACTTAGATTGGTACAAAGTCCCTAACTTGTCCCACAAAGCCTTTGTTGTAGCTTCCCCTGATATATTCAGCAATACAAAATCTGAGACACACAATCATATTGTGCTCTTTGCCTTCCGATCTAACATCTTCCATTCTTCATCAGACAATCCGTTGGTTTAGTACCTGGATCTACCGCAATCCACTGATCTTTATCCACCAATAGATCCTCCATATTGAGTTTCCATAACTAAAAACTCTGACCATCAAATTTCTCAATCTCTATCTTTCCACTGCTCGCCATCTTCTTTCACCACCAGAATCGATCTCGCAGATCTCCCACTGAACAGGGTCTACCACAGGCCCGAGCGAAACCCCTCAGCAACAAAGGCGTCCCCTTGAAGCTAAATCTGCTCTGATACAAAATGTAGGTTTTAACCCCATACAGAAATTACCTGCATATGAATTCTAAAACACAGAAAATAAACAGGGCGAGAGCATAACACATAAAACACATATACACAGATATTTTCCCCTAGATCCCAAAACCGGGACTACCAGCTTGATTTTTCATTATGTTCCTTTCAATGTTATAATACATATTTATACATGCCGAAGCATCCAATACCATGGACCAAAAACCATCGTGTCCAAAAAAAACATGTGCGAAAATCATGCACAAAACCATAGGTGGGTCCACCCAACCTAACATAGGGTCCAAAACCAAAATTGTCCGGGGCGCTGCCTCGAATGATCCGGATTTAAACAGGAACGCAACAAATTACAGAGATAACCTTATACACAAAGATGCAGCAGAAATAATACTTCATTTCATTAATGGAAAATACTGAAATATGCTTACAACCAGAAATGGAAATAAACCAGCTAGGGCGATGGTAGCTTATCTCTGAGAAGAGATGTGATGGCTACATGCCTCTGAACTGTGTTACAATGAGGCTCGAAGGCCTATTTATTGTTGAGAAACAATGGAAAAACCCTTAACATTCCAAAACCTAACCCTAGGAGATGAAACGCCAAACTGTGGGCCCCGTTTGGGGGTAAATTAGTACATCAACTTCCCGGGGTCGTAACTTTGGCATATGATCTCCGTTTGACGCGTACAATAGCTCATTAGAAAGATCTATCCGAGCACTATCATTGTTGGAACGGGCAACATCGGTCCATTCCATGGACCCCTGTTGCCCCCAGATTCCCCAAAAAACGTCGTTTAGGGCCTCAAAACGGCTCCGGAAGTTCAGGACCCGAAAAACTGCTAAAAATAGTAAGTTGTGCTACAATTAAGGAAACTAAAAATGCTGAGAAAGACAATGGTGGGGGTCCAGGTGGACTTGGTAGGTGGCCACCAATATCCACCTGGATCATTCCTCCCCCCTTAGGAAGCAATGGTCCCCATTGCGTTGAGCTCCTCCATGAGATGAGGAAACTTCTGCTGAACTTGTTCCCTGGTGAGCCACTTGCCCTGCTGAAGGAGTTGGCCTGCTTTTACAACTCGATACAGTTGGATATTCTGTTGGCGAGTGTTCTTGATCTGTGTGTCCATGATCCGATCAGTTGCAGCTTGTTCCATGCAATTTGGATTTAATTCTGTGGGTTTGAGCTGTTCTGCAATGTCGGATGTGTCTAGCAATGGTGGAAAGTATGGCCGAAGGCGGTCCACATTGAACACTGGATGCAGGCCAAGGAATGGGGGAATGCTGAGCTCAAAAGCATTGTCTCCCATAGCCTTAGTAATGGTGTAAGGACCATATCGTAGTGGTCTCAATTTCCGATAGGCTCCAGTAAGGCGTTCCTTTTGCAAATGCAACCAGACTTTGTCGCCCACCTGAAACTTGTGTGGCACCCGGTGTTGATCATGTCGCTGCTTGTACTTGGCATTTGATTTCTCAAGAATGTCATGGACCTGCTGGCGAATATGTTGGATGCGCTCAATGAAGCTGGTGGCCTTATCTGTTTCGGACTGGACATGAGCTGAATTCATGTGAGTAGCTGCAAGGGGCATGGCCACATCAATGGGGCATAGTGGCTGGAATCCCAAAACCACCTGAAAAGGGCTATGGCCAGTGGAGCTGTGAAGAGCTCGGTTGTAGCTGTGCTGAACATAGGGGAGGCTCTCGTCCCATGTGCGTGGATGCTTTGAGTTATACATGCGCAGAATGTGCACAATCATCCTGTTGACAACCTCTGTCTGGCCATCAGTTTGAGGATGGAAGGCTGTGGACTTCGTGAGTTTGGTGTCCAGCATTGACCAGAGACTGGACCAAAATGTGCTGAGAAACCGACTGTCCCGATCTAAGATGATAGACTGTGGGATCCCAAAGTGCACCCACACTCGTTCAAAGAAGAGTTTAGCAGTGGCTTCTGCTGTGATATTCTTCTTGCAGGCCATCATAATGGCCATCTTCGAGAACCTGTCGACGACCACAAAAACACAGTCATTTCCATGCTTAGTGGAAGGAAGGCCTGACATGTAATCCATGGAGATGGATTCCCAAGGTCGACTAGGGGTAGGCAACGGGGTATAGAGGCCGTGCTTCTTAATGGTCGGTTTGGCAATGGCACAGGCAGTACATGATCAGATGTACTTCCCAACATCCTGTCGAAGATTCGGCCAATAGAAATAATTTTGCAGTACTGCCACTGTTTTCTCGACCCCGAAATGCCCAGCAGCCCGACTATAGTGTGCTTCCCAAATCATCTTGGCACGCTCGCTTGAAGGAACACAAAGGTGACCGAGGTGGCATAATAGGGCGTCCTGGAGGTGAAAATCTGCAACATGCCGACCCTCCAAGAGTGTCTGGTATGTGTGGCCGAATTCCGGGTCGCTTTTGTAGAGAAGTGGCCAATCAGAAGTCTCGTGCCCACAAGAGTTGAGCACGGTGGTTAGCGCCATGATCGGTGGCCGACTGAGGCAATCTGCAACATTATTGGTGCTGCCCTTTTTATACTTGATATTCAAGTGAAACTGTTGCAGGTATGTAGACCACTTCTGATGGCGATCATTCTGCAATTTCCCTTGGGTTTGTATGAACTGCAGAGGTCGGTGGTCTGTGTGGATGACCGTTTCCTTCCCCAAAATGTAATGCTTCCATTGTCGGCAGGCCTGTACAATGGAATACATCTCTTTATCATAAGTGGGGTACTTCCGGACTGTGTCTGAAAGTGTTTCACTGTGATATGCCACTGGATGTCCATGTTGAGTAAGGACTGCCCCAATAGCATAGTCAGAGGCATCTGTCTCGACCTCAAATGGTTGTTGTAAATCTGGTAACGCGAGCACTGGTGCCGTGCAGAGGCGATCCTTCAACTCCCTGAATGCCTTCTGTTGAGATTCAGACCAAAAGAATTTTGCTTTCACCCCGCCCTTGGTGACTTGACTCAAGGGCCAAGAAATATGAGAAAACCCCAACAAAAACCTGCGGTAGAAGTTGGCAAGACCTAGAAAGCTGCGGAGCTCTGTTAGAGTGGTTGGAGAGGGCCAATCCCGAATGACTTGGATCTTGGCTGGATCGACATGCACCCCCTGTTCATCAATGATGTATCCCAGATACTGAACCTGGGTCATGCCAAAAGTGCATTTCTCCAAATTGGCACATAACTTGTGTTGCCGTAGTGTTTGGAGAACCTGTCGGATGTGGTGGAGGTGCTCTTCCCAACTCTGGCTGAAGATCAGAATGTCATCCAAGTATACTACTACAAAGGAGTTGGTGAATGGCCGCAAGATGTCATCCATTAGCCTCATAAAGGTTGCAGGAGCATTCGTCAATCCGAAAGGCATGACCAACCATTCGAAGAGGCCCTCCTTGGATTTGAAGGCAGTCTTCCACACATCGGAGGGTTCGATTGGTACCTGGTGATATCCTGACTTCAGATCGATCTTGCTGAAATATTTCGCCCCCTTTAGTTGGTCTAGGAGGTCATCAATCCGCGGGATCGGGTACCTATTACGGATAGTGATCTTGTTCAGCGCCCGATAATCAATACATAATCTCCACATCCCATCTTTCTTCTGTACCAACACGATCGGGCTCCCACAGGGCGATGAACTCGGACGGATGTGACCTTTTTGCAGGAGCTCTTGAATCTGCCTCTTGATTTCATTGTTCTCCAGAACGGAGCGCCGATAAATTGGTCCATTGGGTAGCGGCGCACCTGGGGTCAGATCGATGGAGTGCTTGACTTGACAGTGCAGAGGAACCCCTGCCGGGGAGGTGAAGATGTCCTCGTACTCCTCCACAACCTTGTCCATCTGTAGTTGTCATGCAGAGGGACCCCGTTTGGAGGCCGCGGCCACTGTCTTCTTCTTTCCTTGAGGGCATATCATCAGGAAAACAAATTTCCTGGTTTTGGAAATGATCTTACTGCATTTTTTTGCAGTAATCAAAGAGATGGCGGTAGGTGGTGCTACCTCTGGTATCCTGAACAACTTATTTCCCAATGTAATAATAACAGCACGGGGCCTTGATTCATACACAGCATGTCGCTTCCACAAGTATGGTTGTCCTAGTAATACATCACAAACTTCAAGGGGAGAAATGTCACACAATACCTCATCCGTGAAGGGCTTGATGTTGTATGGAAGGCGACACTGCTGGCTCACGCGAAGATCTCGTCCTTGGTGAAGCCACCCAATGGTGTATGGTTGTGGATGTGCTGTGGTCGGTAAGCCCAACCGCTTCATGACCTCTGCCGAAATGAGGTTCTTTTGACTCCTGCTATCAACAATGAACTATATCGGGGAGCCCTTTACCCACATCTAGGAGTGGAAGAGACGCTCCTCCTCCTCTGGATCTTCGGGTTCATTTTTCTGGATCTTTGCAGTAGCAACAGTGGCGCTGGGATCCGCATCAATGATCTGCTTCCCTTTTTCATACCCCTTATCGGGTTCTGACTTAGAGTCGGAACATGCATCTGATTCTGAAACCTTTAGCTCAGCCACCAGTGACTGCTTGGCCCGACACTCACTTGTGTTGTGAGTGGAGCTCTTATGGAACTCGCACCATTTTCCAGTGTCCTTTCTCGGCTTCGCGGCGCTGTTCTTTGCTTGCAGCTTCGGCTGGTTGTCTTGGGCTGTCCCGCCTTGGCTTTTTCCTTTGTTCTGTGGTTTAGGGGCACCTTTCCCCTGCTTTGGATTCGCAGATCCAAAGTCTCGCTTCTTTTGTTTAAACTTCTGCTCGACCTTGACGGCATATCGGTATGCTGTGCCGAGCGAGGGGATGTTTAGGAATTGTATTTCTTCCTGGATGTACTTGTGCAGGCAGCCACTGTATTTGAGTATCAAATGTTGCTCTGAATCCTTGATACCCAACTTTGTGCGAAGGGTATCGAAAAGATTGGTGAACTCCGGCACGTCTTGGTCCCTTCCCTGCCGCAGTGTAGTCCACTTTATGTATTCATCCTCATAGCTTCCGACAGGGTAGTACTGCTCCTTAATGGCATCCCAGAACGAATCCCAGGTGGGTGCGGCTGAAAATAGTGAGTTGTGCTACAATTAAGGAAACTGAAAATGCTGAGAAAGACAATGGTGGGGGTCCAGGTGGACTTGGCAGGTGGCCACCAATATCCACCTGGATCACCGAACCCCATAAAGTGGGATTACGAGTACACCTCAAACCCCCTGTGACCCCCCCGCTACACAATCGGTGCAACAAAGGGGGTGCTCCTCCCCCCCTTTAACCCCCTGGTTAACTGCGTGGGCTAGTCATGGAAAGAATATAACACAACCAAACAAACCTTAAATTCTTTAAATGTATCAAAGACTTCATATTTGTTCATGAGGAAAAATATCCATGTATTCCTTAAGAAGTTATCTATAAATGAGACATAGCAAAAATATTTATCGAGTGATGGAACTGACACATGTCCAAACACATCATTATGCACAAGATCTAATATTCCTTCTACCCTTTTAACACTAGAAGGAAAACTCACCCAATTTTGCTTCACATAGACACAATGTTCACAGAAATAAAAATATAAAGAGAAACTAGAAATACCTTCTACCATAATATTACCATGTAGTATATGAAATCCCTTCTCTCCAATATGTCCCAGTCTTTGATGCCACAACATAGTCTTTTCACCAGAGACTATAAGATTTCAACTCCACTTTCAGGAAGAACAGAACTATTGCACCATCAATAGCAATATTTCCTAGAAGCTTGTACAAATTTATGATCTAAACTCCCTTCATTAATATCAGTGCTCCTTAAACCATCTTGCAGGTATCTTTCTCAAACACTATCTTTACACTTGCATCATACATATTGCTTACAAAAAATAGATTTATGACAAATCCAAGAATGTGAAGAACATCATAAAGTGTTCTAATCCTTCCACCTATCATATTTAGCTTGACTTTTCGTTGTCCTATGATTCTGGTCTTCTTTTCATCACCTAGGAATACATCATCACCATCATACTTCTCGTATTCACAAAACCACTCCCTATGGGGAGTCATGTGGGAGGATGCACCTGAGTCAATCAACCATGCCTCATGATATACTTGTGTAATTGAAGGTGGTTTTCACCTATGCAAAAGGAGCATCATTAGATCCCTTTCCTTTCTCAGGCTTTTTAGATCTACGGTCCTTTTTGTGGTGCACTTATTTTTTGCGTTTATAGAAATATCTTTCTAGATTTTCCTAGAGATTCAAATCTCCCTCTAGATTTAGATCTCTGACTGGAGGACTTATTTCTACTTATGTTTTGGGATAGTCCTGTTACAAACAAAGCATCTCCATCTAGCTCTCTGTATTTTTCCATCTCATTTCCTCTGACAACAAGGTTGATACTATTTCAACAAATTTCAAGGTAGTTGTATTGCTACTTATGGTAAACACCAGACTATCCACAAGTCTAGTAGAGAACACAACAAATTGATGTAGTTATCTTCATCTGAAATTTTAATATCAATATATAATCATTGAATTACCACACTATTGAAGGAATCTAGATGCTATGTTACCAAGTCTCCATCCCTCAATCTCAGGTTATACAACATTTTCCATAGGAATAGTTTGTTCACCAGGGACTTAGATTGATAAAAGCCTCCAAGTTGTCCCACAAAGCCTTTTTTGTAGCTTCTCCTCAAACATTAAGTAATATTGAATCTGAGACACATGGTCGTATTGTGATCTTTGCCTTTCGATCCAACTTGGTCTATTATTATTTTGGAATTGTAATTAGTTTAGTACCTGGATACTGCAATCAATTGATCTTTATCCACCAACAGATACTCGATATTGAGCTTACACAGCTCAAAAATCTATCCATTTAATTTCGTGATCTCTATCTTACCATTTTTTTCCATATTCTTTCATTGTAAGGATCGATCCCGTAGATTTTCCTTTACAATAGGGTTGACAATAGGCCCAAGCAAAACTCTTCAGCCGCAAAGTCATCCCCATGAAGCCAAAACTAATTTGATAACAAATGAAGGTTTTAACCATGTACAAAAATTACCTGCAAGAAAATTCTTAAAAAATAGAAAATATACATTGGCGAGAACATAAAATATACACAGCGATTTTTCTCCTAGAACCCAAAACTAGAAAACCAAATAAGTTTTTCATTATATTCATTTCAATGTTACAATACATTAGATACATATCGAATCATTCATAAACTCCAATCCATTAACCTTTAATTAGAATATAACCATAATTCCATTGAATGTATCTACAAAATACCATGGGAAAAACCACCATGACCAAAACAATGGGTAGATCTGCCCACCATCCTTGGGTAGGCATATCAAAAAAAAATGTGCAAGAGAGCGGTACCCCCCTTGCACCTAACGCAGCATAAAAATGCTTGCGGCTAGTCATGCAAAGAATATAACACATACCCAACATGCACAACGGTACACAATATTCTTAGTAAGTGAGTTCTTCTTCGTGCAAGTAAGTCTTATCACACATTATTCATGTGGATTTACAGTAATAGAAATACATCTATCAATCATTATAATGAAAAAAAATTGTATATATGTTTAAGATATTATTTCGTGTCATTAAATATAATATCCTCGTTAAGAGTTTAACACATGAATTTCTATGTATATGTTTAAGATATTAGATTAGGCCATTATATACAATATACTAATTGGGAGCTCAACATGTCACTTACGGGATTTGAACATGAGTAGAGAGGATAACAGGCTTTCCTCCTTGCCCATTAACAAATTTATGTTACTATAAATTTATATGATTCAATTCTTGGTGCGATCACAATGTTTTGTCATTGAAATTATATTTTTTAATACAAAAATAGATTTATAATCTTAAAAAGCTCTTGGAACATTTAAATTAGGTAAACTCAACAACTTAAAATTACATTATTAAATTCTCATGAACAATTTTGACCTAGATGTTGTCTATATAATTTTAAATTATTCTGGAGATCTAAAATCTAGATATAAAGATGCCCTCAAAATAGATAGCAACCTGTAGCGTTAAAAATGATAACGACTAGATTCAAAAATTATATATTTGTTAGTGATGTTATTGCGCCAAGAGGCACATTCTACAACCTAGTGATGTGTAAGTCTATCCATCTGTCATCAAACTTGAAATTTTTCTCATATAGGCTAAAATAAAAAATCTAAAAATAAAAATAATTAATTTAAATGTTGTATATAGACTACTAAACGCATAAGATAATTGTACTAAGCATAAGATAATTTTATTATAATAAATTATCTTATTTTTTTAATAGTTATTTTATGATATATGTTAAATTTGTATGGATCATAAATTTATCTTGAACAAAAAATTTACCACAATAAAATTCCAAATGAGGTAAAATTTTGTCAATACCAAAAGTAAAAAGATTATTTCAACACAAAGGATCAAAAATATTGCTCCAAAATCTTTTAAGTAAATGAATCTTTAAAACTAAAACCATATCCTATAGATATATTAAAATATCTAAAGTCATAAATATTTCCATGTCAAAGCTGTAATATTTAAAAATTTTGTTATTATGTCATGTAAAACATATCATTAAATCTAATATTAATATTAATATTAATATATTATAATATTAATATTATAAATTCAATAACTTAGGATTAATACAATAATAAATTTAATATAATATTAAATTTGCTATATTATAATATATATTAATATATCATGATATATATTAACTCTAGATATATATCGGAGGGAAGAACAAAGGAAAAGTGATAGAGGTAGAGAGATAGAGGGAGTGAGAGGAAGGGACAGAAAGGGACAGAGAGGAAGGATGAGAAAGACTTGAGAGATAGGAGGAGAGAGGGAGGGATATAGAAATGGATTTGGAAGGAAAGAGAGTGAGGGAAGAAGAGTCACATAGAGAGAGAAAAGTGGAGAGAGAGAGAGAGGGATGACGAGGGAAATATGGAGAGATATTGTATATATTTGGGGGTGAGATAGAAATATAAATGAGGAGAGATAGAGAGAAGAGGGGGAGAGAAGGAGAGATAGTGATAGAGTTCGATGGCATAGAGAGAGAGAGAAAGAGAAAGACAGAGAGATAAGGGGGAGAGATAGAGGAAGGTAGGAGAGGAAGGAAGAGAGATTGGATGTGTGAGAGAGAAGGAGAGAGGAAGGGAGAGAAAGAGGGAGGTAAGAAGAAAGACACAAAGATAGAAAGGTTGAGTGAGAGAGAGTGGTGGTCAGGGTGCAGGCGTAATCGACAATCGTTCAAACCCAGAAACGATTTCAGCAAGTTCAGGCAGAATTTTTTCTTCGATTTCCTATGATGTATCACTCATCTACCTCCAAAGTTGGCTATTCTACTAAATTAACATAACCGCTAAATTATAGCCGCAATGACAAGTACTTTTACAAATCCTCTAAGCATCGCACATTGCAATCACAAGCTCATTGGGTAGGGTTCATTTACTCAAGCATAATGCGATTCGATATTATCGGCGATCCTCGTATCACACATCGCATTTTGCAATTCCTCTAGGCCAGAGTCCCTTCACTTATGAATGATACGATGCAATATTAATCGGCGATCTTCGTGTCGGATGTCGCATTTCGCAATTCCTCCAGGCTAGGTTCATTCACTCATGAACATGCGATGCGATATTGATCCAATGGTCAGCAGTCATCAGTGATCCAACGGTCACTGTGATATCACACGGGAATTTGCACGACGTTTACCCGCCTCACGGAGCTGATAAGCTTTATAAGTACTCAATTTATAAAATTTTGGGTCCAGGTTTTTAGATTAACACCCGAACATCTTAAGACCCGATATCCATTAGATAACAGAGGTCATTAGATCCTACAGCTCATGGGACTTCTATTTGTACACGGGCTAAAACCAGGGCCAACCCCTGCTATTGACTATGACGTAAGGCGTTGAAAATGAAATCAACAGTTAGGAATGAGTGCGCCGCTTCAACCTTGATTAAGAAAATTGTACACTTTCACCCCCGCAGTCGCTAATACACAGCAAAAAGAAATTAGATGTGATCACACAGAACTTAATATTTCAAGGCAAACTAGAAATTCAATGATACACAGAGATACTACAGAAGGATGCAACACCTTCGGGATTGACCAATTATAGACAAAAATACACGGATATATAATTTCTGCAACTAAATCTTATATGGCCAAACAAGCCGAATCAGTCAAAATCCTTTTTCAATCATTTAGAACTTACATAAATACTATTCCATCCTAACTATCAGATCCTTAAAACACTGGATCAAATCTGCCTAATCTAAAACAATATCTAATCTAGTCGATATTCTCCTCGAGAATCTCAACTGAATCAAAACTACATGAATTAATTACAAAACCATTCAATCCCTAAATCCTAGCTCAAATCCTATCTAGAAAGCTTGTAAATTGACATCTAAAGGATCCCACTCCTTTGCTTGTAACTTTTTTTTGTATTTTTCGAATAAGTTCGAAGCCTTTTGCCTTCAAGCCTCATGCTCCTACATCAGACTCCTGAGGACAAAATTCTTCATGGGCTCCTATCCATGAGCTCTTTTACTAAACTGCCCAACTTCTGTAGCATCGAATTTGTCATCCAAGTAGCTTCAACAATTAGTTGAACTTTCCATTTGACCAAATACTGAAAATATTCCTATCCTCTTGTCTTCTTCAACAATTTCTTGTCCAAAATCCTCTATGGCTTCAATTCCTTTGCTATAGGTAACTGCTTTAGCCAATCAGTCTCTTGTTCTTCTTGATCCTCTGTTGTGTCATCTACCTGTTCCTTTTCATACTTGTATAAGTCAGCAACATTAACAATTGGAGATATTCCAATATCAGGGGGTAATTCAATTTCATATGCATTTGTAGAAAATTTTCTCAAGACTCTACATGGTCCAATTTTCTTAAACTTTAGTTTATTATACTCCCTTTTTGGAAATCTTTCCTTCCTCGGGTGTGCTAAAACCAAATCTCCAACCTCAAAATTAACTTCTCTTTTCTTCAAATCTACTCTGCCCCTGTATTTTAGGTTGTTGTCTTGTAGTAGTTGTTTTACCTGTTCATGTATTTCTTGAACTTCTGTAGCAAAATCTTCTCCTTTCATCTTTTCCCAAGTCTCTCAATTCAGACACTCCTCTTGGGTGCATTCCATAAATTATATGGAATGGACTCTACCCTGTACTCTTATTAGGAGAATCATTATATGCATATTCTTCCCGTGCCAATACTTGAACCCACTGTTTTGGATGTTTACCTACAAGACTTCTCAAAAGATTACCTAAGCTTCTATTTACAACTTCAGTCTGTCCATCGGTTTGAGGATGATAAGCAGAGCTGAAACTCAATTTAGTTCCAAGATTCTTCCACAATGTCCTCCAGAAATGTCCAACAAATCGGGTGTCTCTGTTTGAAACAATGCCCTTAGGTAACCCATGTAATCTTACAATCTCCTTAAAAAACATATCATCAATGTGAGTAGCATCACTGGTTTTATAACATGGAATAAAATGTGCCATTTTTGAAAATTTGTAAACTACTACATAAATTGAATCATTTCTTCTTTGATTTTTTGGTAAACCCAAAACAAAATCTATACTTACCATATCCCAAGACCTATCTGGAATAGGTAATGGAACATACAAACCTATGTTTTGACTCCTTCCCTTTGAATACTGACAGACTTTACAATTTTTCACATACTTTTCCACTTCAGACCTCATTTTCGGCCAAAAATAAAACCTATTCAACTGTTCATAAGTCTTGTCTGCACCAAAATTCCCTCCAAATCCTCCACCATGTTTCTCCTTGATCAAATTCTCTCTCATAAAACAACTTGGTATGCACAATTGATTTCTTTAAACAACAGTCCCTCTTACAGGAAATAATCCAGCCACTTGCTTCTGTCTAACAAAACAGGATTTCTACAAGCTTCAAATGCCTCTTTAAAATCTATATCTTTCTCATATAGCTCTTTAAGAAAATCAAAACTCAACATTTGAATTTGACTTTCTTGAACAAAAATTCTTTTTCTACTTAAGGCATCTGCTACTTTGTTTGATTGACCAGTTATATGTTTTAATACAAAATTAAAACTTTGCAGGTATTCTACCCATTTGGCATGCTTCTGGTTAAGCTTTGGTTGTTGCATAATGTACTGTAATGCATGGTTATCTGAATACAATATGAATTCCCTGGACATCAAGTAATGTCTCCACTTCTTCAAAGACTGCACCACTACATAAAACTCCTTGTCATAAGAAGAATATTTCTTCTTTCTCTCATTCAGCTTTTCACTAAAATAAGCTACAGGCCTATCCTCCTGTCTCAAAACAGCTCCAATGGCTTCTCCACTGGCATCACACTTCACTTGAAAAGGTTTATTAAAATCAGGAAAATTCAAAATAAGTTTCTCAATATTCTTTCTCTTCAACAGCTGGAAGTTATTTTCTACTTCAGCAGTCCATTTAAAAGGTTGTTTGTCCTTTTTTATTGTGTCAATAATTGAAGCATTAATCTTACTAAAATTCCTTATGAATTTCTTGTAAAAACTTGCAAGACTGTGAAAAATTCTTACCTCAAAGAGACTTTTTGGTGAAGGCCACTACATGATAGCCTTGATCTTCTCCGGATCCATCTTTAACCCCTCAACAGAAACAATGAAGCCCAAATACACCAACTCCTCCTTCATGAATGAACATTTTTTAAAATTTAACAGTAACTTTTCTTGTTATAGCCTCTGTAAGACATAATTCAGATGTCTCATAAATTCCTCCTTAGATCTGTTGTAAACTAATATATCATCCAGATATACTATTATAAATTTACCAATAAATTCCTTCAGAACTTCATTCATAAGTCTCATAAATGTACTAGGGGCATTCAACAATCCAAAAGGCATTACCATAAACTCCTACAATCCTTCATTGGTTTTAAAAGCAGTTTTCCACTCATCTCCCTCTCTAATTCTGATTTGATGATAACCACTTTTTAAATCTAACTTTGTAAAATATCTAGCTCCACTCAAAAAACGCATCAAATCTTAGATTCTAGGTAAAGGAAATCTGTACTTGATTTTTATCTTATTGATTGCTCTCAAGTCAGTGCACATTCTCCAGCCTCCATCTTTCTTTGGGCTCAACACTGTTGGCACTGCACAAGGACTCTCTCTAACCAGTCCCTTGGCTAACAATTCCTGAACCTGTATCATGATCTCTTCATTCTCTGTGGGAGTCATCCTGTAAGCTGCTTTATTAGGTAGATTTGCTCCTAGAATCAAATCTATGTGATGACTTATTTTTCTAATGGGTGGTAACTCATCTGGAAAATCATTTACAATGATATCACAATAACTATCCAGCATCTCTTGAATTTCAATTGGTAAATCAGAAACTTTTGTGAAAGTAATTATTACCTTGGGTTTGCAAACCAACACAAAACTTACCTCATCTTCTTCCATCTGTTGTAAGTACTCCTTTCCACTCAGCAAAAGTGTCTTTGGATCAGGTTTCTTTATTGTATCCTCTTCCTCTAATGGCAAAAATGTATGATTGACACCATATTTGCTGAATTTGTATGTTTTCTTCTTTCCATCGTGCATAGCTCCTCTGTCATACTGCCATGGCCTACCCAACACTATATGACACACATCCATAGGCATCACATCACATAGAATTTTGTCTCCGTATTTTCCCAACTGCAACTCCACTTCACATTGCTCATTCACTACCAACTGATATGCCTTTTGAAGCCATGACACCTTATAAGGTGTTGGATGTTTCTTTGTTTTGAATTTCAACTTCTCCACCATTTCTGTGGAGGCAAAATTATCTGTACTACCATTGTCTATTATCATCTGACAACACTTCCCTTGAACCTTACACACAGCCCTAAACAAGGTTTTCCTTTGTGCTGGTTCAACAATTTCCTTAGCTGGTTTTAACAAAATTTTGTTGACTACCAAAGATTCCCCTTTCTCTGGTACATTCTCTTCGTCTATTACCTGTGTTGCTTCCTCTTTAGTTTTTGCAACAATTGCATTCCTCTGATTCGTTCCTATATTTTCTAAGTACTCATAAGCTCTGTGTCCCAGCTTGTTACATATGTAACATCTAACTTCTCTTTCTCTACCTCTGCCTCCTCTTCCTTTGGAAAAACTCCCGCTGCCACTTGCATCACCTCCTATGGGTGCATGCTATCTTAAGCTGCTGCTAGCTCCATCTCCAGGTGCTGCAGATCTTCCTCCACCACCTTGTCTTCCCTTCCTCAAAAAGTACCTCTATTTCTGGCAGATTGCTTCCTCATGAGTTTTTCTTCAGCCTTCAGTACCATCTGATAAGCCTCTTCTACTGTTTTAGGAGACAATACACTTATCTCATCTTGAATGTCCATTCTAAGACCATTCACATATCTGGCAACGTTCTCATCTGTATCTTGGATTTTTCCTGCTCTTGTACTCACTTTGTAGAATTCCCCTGTGTATTCCTTTACTGTCATAGACCTCTGTCTAAAATTCCACATCTATCTAAATAATGTTTGCTAATAGTCACTTGGCAGAAACTTACTTTTCAGTTTTGCCACCATCCTGTTCCAATTCTTAATTGGTTGTTTGCCAAGTCTTCTTCTTTCTGCCTGCACTCCATCCCACCAAAGTGCTGCATGTCCTTTCAATTTCGTGACAACAAACTTCACCTTCTTTCCTTCATCTGTTTCTTCATAATCGAAGAATTTCTCCATGTCATTTATCTAGCCTATCAATTCCTTGGGGCTTAAGTTTCCTGTGTAGATTGAAACTTTAAGTCTAGGCTTGGATGTGGATCTCAATACTGACCTAAAGAATCTCATTTCAGGAGTTACATCTGTGGGTTCCTCATCTTCTGCAGCTTCAGCTTTAGGTTCACTGACATCCCCAGCATCTGCATCTCTTCCCATTTCCACTGCTTCCAATCTAGCTTGCATCTGTTGCATAGCTTCCAACACTTCAGCATTTGCAACTAGTCGTCCTCTTCTTCGACCACCAGCTCTTCCTCCAACTCTGAAAGCCATGTTGGATTTCTTTTTCTGATCCTTGAGATCATGTTCGGTGTTAGTAAGATGCTCTGATACCATGAATGGTGGCCGGGGTGCAGGCGTAATGGACAATCGTTCAAACCCAGAAACAATTTCAACAAGTTCAGGCGGAATTTTCCTGCAGAGTATCAGTCATCTACCTCCAAAGTTGGCTATTCTGCTGAATTAACAGAACCACTAAATTATAGCCGCAATGACAAGTGCTTTTACAAATCCTCTAAGCATCTCACTTCGCAATCACAAGCTCACCGGGTAGGGTTCATTCACTCAAGAGTGATGTGATGCAATGTTATCGACGATCCTCGTATCGCACATCGCATTTAACAATTCCTCCAGGCCAAAGTCCCTTCACTTATGAATCATGCGATGTGATATTAATCGGTGATCTTCATATCACACGTCACATTTCGTAATTCCTTCAGGCCAGGTTCATTCACTCATGAACATGCGATGCGATATTGATCCAACAGTTAGCAGTCATTAGTGATCCAATGGTCACTGTGATATCACACGGGAATTTGCACAGCGTTTACCCGCCTCACAGAGTCGATAAGGTTTATAAGTCCTCAATTTATAAATGTTCAAGTCTAGTTTTTGAGATTAACGCTCGAACGTCTTAAGACTCGATATCCATTGGATAACAAAGGCCATTAGATCCTATGGCTCGTGGGACTTCTATTTATACACAGGCTAAAACCAGGGCCAACCCCCACCGTTGACTATGACGTAAGGCGTTAAAATGAAATCAACGGTTAGGAATGAGTGCGGTGCTTCAACCCCGATTAAGAAATCTGTACACTTCCCCCCCACAGTTGCTAATACACGGCAAAAATAAATTAGATGTGATCACACATAACTCTAATATTTCAAGTCAAACTAGAAATTCAATGATACACAGAGATACTACGGAAGGATGCAAACCTCCGGGATTGACCAATTTGACACACAAGTACACAAAGATATAATTTCTTCAACTAAATCTTATATGGCCAAACAAGCCAAATAAGTCAAAATCCTTTTTCAATCATTCATAACTTACATAAATACTATTCCATCATAACTATCAAATCCTTAAAACATTGGATCGAATTTGCCTAATCTTAAACAATATCTAATCTGGTCGATATTCTCCTCGAGAATCTCAACTGAATCAAAACTGCATGAATTAATTACAGAACCATTCAATCCCTAAATCCATCTCAAATCCTATCTAGAAAGCTTGTAAATTGACAGTTAAAGGATCACACTCTTTTTCTTGTAACTTTTTTTTGTATTTTTGGAATAAGTTCGAAGCCTTTTTCCTTCAAGCCTCATGCTCCTACTTCAGAGAGGGAGTGATAAGGGTGATGGAGAGAGAGGGAGAGAGGAGAGAAATAGGGAAGAGAGATAGAAGGGGGAGAGAGGGAGAGGAAGAGGGATGGAGAGATAGATAAATATGGAGAAAAAGTGTGTATGTTTTGGGAGTGATATAGAGAGACAAAAGAGAGACAAAGAGAGATAGATATATAGATGGAAGGTGAAGAGAGGGAAGAAGAGATATATAGAGAGAGGGAGAGATAGATAGATATGGAGGGAGAAAGAATGTGTGTTTAGGGAGTGGGGTGAGATAGAGGGACAAAGAAGGAGAGATGGAGGGATATATATATATATATATATATATATAGATGCAGGGGGGAGAGAGAGAAGAAGAATTATTACACTAGATGCATTGATTTCAGTGTACATGGTGATTTCTAATCCTATTTAATTGCTTGCATTTAAGGATATAAATTGAAGGACATGAGAGATTAGGAATGAAGAGAGAGAGAAGGAGAGGAGTGAGAGAGGGAGAGAAGGGTAATATAGAGAGAGGGAGACACAAATATGGAGGGGGGAGAGAAGGGGAGAGAGAAATGGAGGTAGGGATGGAGATAGTGACTCGGTTGGAGAGAGAGAGAGATACGACTTGAGAGAGAGGAGGAGAGAGTGAGGACAAAGAGATGGATTTGGAAGGGGAGAGAGGGAGGGATGAAAAAAGACATATAGAGAGGAAATTTGAGTGAGAGAGGGGGGGGGGAGTGCAAAAGGAAGAGATGGAGAGAGAGTGTGTATGTTTGGGGGTGAGATAGAGAGATAAAGAAGGAGGGATGGAGGGATATATAGATATATATGGAGGAGGGAGAGAGGGAAGAATATTTCTTGCACTAAATGCTTTGAATTAATTGTAGATGGTGATTTCTAATCCTATTTGATTGTTTGCACTAGATGCATTAATTTCAGTGTAGATGTTTATTTCTAATGATATTTGATTGTTTGCACTAGATGAATTTATTTCAGTGTAGACGTTGATTTATAATCCTATTTGATTGCTTGCACAAGATGCATTGATTTCAGTGTAGATGTTTTCTAATTCTAATACATTGATTTCAGTGTAGTTGTTGATTTCTAATTCTAATACATTGATTTCAGTGAGTTGTTGATTTCTAATTCTATTTGATTTCTTGCACTATATACATTGATTTCGGTGTAGATGGTGATTTCTAATTCTATTTGATTGCTTGCACTAGATACATTGGTTTCGGTGTAGATTTTAATTTCTTGCACTAGATGCATTGATTTCAGTGTAGATGGTGATTTCTAACCTATTTGATTACTTGCACTAGATGCATTGATTTTAGTGTAGATGGTGATTTCTAATCGTATTTGATTGCTTGTACTAGATGCATTTATTTTAGTGTAGATGTTGATTTCTAATCGTATTTGATTGCTTTCACTATATGCATTGATTTCCGTGTAGATGTTGATTTCTAATCTTATTTGATTGCTTGCACTAGATGCATTAATTTTAGTGTAGATGTTGATTTTTAATATTATTTGATTTCTTGCATTAGATTCATTGATTTTAGTGTAGATGTTTTCTAATCTTATTTGATTGCATGCATTAGATGCATTTATTTTAGTGTGGATGATGATTTCTTATTTGATGTAACTAAATGTATGATGGTACATTAACTTACAGTGATTCAATTAACAATGTGCATTGATTTCAGTGTAAGCACAAAAAATGATTGACAATTTTCATTAATTTTTGTGTTATTGTAATTCAACCTATTAATATTCTAAGTATAATAATTTGGCTTCCATGATAGAATGAGATTTTAACAGGACAGTGGAAGAATTTATAAGCGAATTCAAATGCCAATTGCATCTACAAAGATAACAATCTATTCCTCGTCACAAATTGTACCTATGGGGATCGCTATGTGTATATGCTCTAGTTATTTATTGTAAAGTTTGTTGAATCTCTATATATATGAGAGGAAAACTTCTACATGTGTTTTGAGTGTCTGTTATTTAAACCTCTGAATCTCTCATGTTCCAAGTCTACACTCGCGATCTTGGCCACTTTGTAAGTCACGCAGAAATTTGTATATATCTAAATCCCTGTGCAGGCAATGCCTCGTAGATGAATGAAGTTGGCGTTCTTGTACGTATTGTGTTTTGACTGTCTTGGTTGGCATATCGTAATTTTATTATGTTGTACTTTCAGGGTCTTCAAAAATAAAAAATAAAACATAGTATTTTGATATATATATATATATATATATATATATATATATATATATATATATATGTTGAGTTATTCAATTGCTACTGTGCTAAGAGTCATTGTATATTTCATGAGTAGTAATTATAAATAAGTGAGATTTAAATATTTAAATGTTGGGTCAATATAGTAATGTTGGGTGCATCTGAGTGTAAAATTTTAATTTTGGAATCAATATGGAAAATGTGTAATATATGTAAAATAAATATTAAATAAAATAATAATAATGAAAGATTTATTAAAAATAATAAAATTTAGCTAGCTGGATGGTGATGGGTTGATTGTGTGATTTGAAGGTCAAGGTGATGGGGTGTAGTGTTAAGTCGCTCCATGATATGAAGGTCACCAATTCTAAATTTCATGGGAAAAACTAGAGTCATGTTAAGGGATGGTGTGTCCTAGGCTAGGTGTGATTCTAAATGATTTTGATGGGTTAGATGCCCCAGGTCTGGGTTTCTCAAACCAAAGGTTAAGCCTGTAGCCATCTTTGGAAGATATAAATAACTTGACAAAGAAAAAATTAATAATAATAACAATAATAAAGGAATTCAATTCACTTTATTATATTGTAATTTTATTTTCTTTAATAAATATATATAAAAAAATTTAATGATTAAAAATAAGTTTATTCTTTTATAATTATTTTCTCTATAGTAAAGTAAGAATTAAAAAAGATAAAAATTAATAATAACAATTAAAAAATAAAAATTAATATTTTACATTGTATTTAAAATATATGGCATTCTAATTTTTGAGGGCTACCTTAATTGGTCGAGTTCTAGTAGCTCAAGCATCTTGCTAATGGGAGATCATGAGGTTAATTTTCCTTGACATCTTTGGGATTAAGCTCTGCTAATAAGCCACCTAGATGATAGATTATAAATGAAAAAGATTAACTTTAGATGAAAAAAGATGTATAAAATGATAAACTATATATAAAAGTATAAATTGTCATTTTTCTTTGGTTAACATTTAATTTTTGTTTTGAAGAAATAATAAAATCATTACTAAAAAAATTAAAAAATAAAAATAAATATTTTAGACAAAAATGAAAACAATTGAAGAAAAATGCATTTAAAAGTAAACTATTAATACATTATACTTAACAAAATGAAAAAAGTCAATAAAATTTCCCCAAAGAAAGAGTTATTACCAATGGTGCACACTCTCTGAAATGGAGGTAAACAATTACTAAATGCAACCTCCAAAAAATTAAAACCATGAAGAGTTCATGTTGAGTTGGTAACATTTTTAGTGTAGCTTTCATTTGTTATCATCAAAATGATCATAATTACAATGGTTTAGAAGGGTTTCCTTACTCTTTACACTAGTATGCAACAGTTATTGTCCTCTTTCCTCTTTCATTTTCACTTCCTCTTTCCCTCCTTGGAAGTCTCATGTTTGTCTATTAGATTGGTTCACAATCATTTCTTCTTATCCATATCAAAATAGTGTGTTTTCACTTAAAACTCATCAAAATTCATAGGTTTAAAGATCATCACTTGCCTCTTTAAATGGTGGTGGAGACCACCCAAATACTTGAGGAGTACATCCACGATCTTGAGAGATATTCCCGATGACATAACTTGTTTTCTAGACTCAACATTGTACATACCCTTACTTCTATCAGATCTGATTCCAATAGATATATTTGTTTTCTTCTCACCCAATAAGTTAAACTAGGACTTAACAAGAGTTTTAAACACCTCTTGGTTAGATTCTAGGAGATTTCCCTCTATTGTAAGAGTCTATGTGTGGCTTTCCCACCAAGTTTGGGTGTGCTTGTCTATCTCTAAAGGGGTGAATGATATTTTCTTTTCCTTCTAAAATGTTATGAACATCGAAATACAATTCTAATTGTTGCAAGCATTGATTCAAGTTAAAATTGTCGATCTCGCTTAATAGGGTTTGAAGTCCACTTTCACTCCCACTTTGAAAAGATATTAGATAGAGGTGATGTGGGAACCTAATCTTTCTTTCTTCTTCTCTGTTTCTAACTCCTTCTCTAGTTCTCCTTTGTCTTCGAATTTCTCACTACACCTAGTGTCCATGTGAGACATACCAAACTCCCCAAAAGTTCTAAACATGTTCTTGAGAGATACCATAAGGAGTACCATGTTCTGAGATATGCTAGTAGCTTGTACTTCTAGCTTTTTTAGTAGGTCCAATTCATCCATTGTATTTCTATTGCACTTTCTACCATATATAAGTTTTGAGACTTCTTTGTTTAAGTCAATTTTGAATCCTACATTCTTATACAAAATAATTTTAATACCAATAGGATATGTAAACTACCATGGATATTCCATTAGAATATTTTGTCCCAACAAAAATTATAAGTTTATATAAAATATCTATTTTGAAGTGTTAATTTATTATAATTTGAACTAATTATAAGCTTATGACTCAAATCATTGAAATGAAATGAGAATGGACTCACTATGGATTTTCAAGAGAGATTATGGCTTGAACCATTAATATACATGTTCTCTACTTCTTTTGTCTTCCTCATAATATCCCACTCTATTGTTTGTTCAACTATGGAACAACAAATCAATTAAATAGGAATGAGACCTCATTGTTTGCGAGTGACTCAATATTTAACATGCCCAAATAAACATCTTGTGTTAAGGTTAATATTTTGACATGCCTCAACTGTTGATTAGGGTTAGGTTTTGGAGCCTCTAGAAACTTTTTGAAAGTCAATGCGTGACTAGCTCCACATGGATGACTAATGGGTGCTAATGTGGCATCCACTTGGTACTATGGTAGTCAAAGCATAGGTGAACTTACAAGAGGCATAATTCTAGACTAGTAAAGACTTCAATTGATGTGATCTTTGCATAATTGGAAAATTATCACGAAATGGAACAACATTGGATAGACGGGAATTTTGTTCTTATAGTTTTTACCCAAAAAATAGTAAAATAGTAATTTAACACCAAAATGGGCTCTAAAATTTTCAATAGCAAATATTGCCGAAATAGGCTATGTCCCTAAATTAAACCTATGCATTCAAAGTTCCAATTTTTCCACACATGAACTATTAAAATAGATAACAAATTATATAATCTATTTCAAATCGCTAATAAATCCAATCATTTTACACTATGATATATAGTTATATTTGATTTAAATACAATCCTCAGTAAACTATTATAAAATGTTAAATGACTATCTTAATAACAACTTAAATGACTCCCTAGAGACAATTTCCTAATGTTCTTCATATCAACAATGGAATGCGGAATGATTCCCTATAATTTGGGGTTCTATTGTCTCTTTCAATGTAATGTCCTAAATTATTTAATAATAATAATGAATAAAAAAAAACTAATAAAATGGGAAAAACGCTAGAAATAAGACATGAGAAAGGAACATTCAAAATAAAGAAAAAAAAATTTAAAAATTCGATCTATATCGATCAAGTTCTTATAATGGATGGATTTTATATATAAAAGGGTGAAGAAGAAGAAAAACATCTCTTTAGGCTTGGGGCAATATGGTAAAAAAATTGGCATAATAGTAAATAAAGGGCTTGACATTGGCCAATTATAGAAAGATATGATGTACTTGAGCCTATGGTTGGGTGGAGGGTTATCCCCACACATTGGTTACAATTAGCAAGATGATGGACACACTAAAGGTTTTAAGCCTGTATAGAAATTACTTATAAACAAATTTTTAAAAAATAGAAAATATACAATGGAGAGAACAAAAAATATACACAGAGATTTTTCACCTAGAACCCAAAACACGGGGGCTTCACTAGGGGAGAAATTCCATACCATGTGGATTCATATAGGGAGATATATATTGAGGAAAAAATGCCATAATATATTAAACATATAATTGGGGGTAAAGGGTTTTTATATTGGCATGTATAAAAAATGGAGATCAAAGTTAATGAAAAAATATAAAAGGGTATAAAAAATCTTAATGAAAATATGGGTACCTACAATATCTAGTGAAAGTAGGGTTTTTTTTTAATTGGGAAGGTGGATTGGGTTTTTATTGGTAGGGGGTTAAATAATGTGATTTTATAGATATTTTCCAATATGCAGTCAAATTAAGAGTATTGTTTAGTATGCGATGAACAGACGTGATATGTCGTAGGTTCATTAAGTGAAGCTCTCGTGACGCAAAACCAGGAAAACCAGATTGAACTTTTATTATATTCCTTTTAATGTTAAAATACATTATACACATGTCAAAGCATTCATAAACCCCAATCCTTTAACCTTTGATTAGAAAATGACCATAGTTCCCTTGATCGGATCTAAAAAATACCATGGGAAAAATCATCATACCCAAAACCATGCACATAAACCATAAGAAAAACTATGGGTAAGTCCCCCAACCACTATCCTTGGTCCCATCCCCAATCCTTGTGTTTTGTATATATATCTATGTGTGTGTGTGTGGGACCCAAGGATGGGGTATGCGCCCATTGATGGTAGGCGGACCTACCCATGCTTATATTTTGAGGCACTATCTTGAACTCTTTGCAGGGTGGCTTCCACCCCCTGCAAACCCCTTAGCAAGAGGGGCTACCGCCCCATTGTGACCCCTTTGTTGCACTCGATGCAATGTAACAATGCCTGGGGCTAATCATGCAAAGAATATAACACATACCCAATGTTCTCCCACTTTTTGTTTTCTTTGCACATAGGGGCGCAGAAGTACATAGTCATTAATCTAGGGCAATAATACCCATTGTTTCTCTACACCAAGAAAAAATATTAGTTCTCACAAACTTTGTTAATGTATCTGCAACATTCTTCAAAATGTCCACCTTTACCAGCAACAACTTTTTGTATTCAACCATATCCCTCACAAAGTAATATTGAACATCAATATGATTTACCTTTAAATGATAAGCAGGGTTCTTTGCTAAGAAAATTTCATTTTGGCTATTGCAATCTATCCTTATAGCTCATTTTAACAACCCCATACCTAAACACAATCTCTACAACCAAATTTCATCCTTGCTTGCATGAGTGGTTGTCATGTATTCAACGTTTATAGTTGAAAGTGCCACTACAGGTTGTCTCTTTCTCATCCAACTGATTGCTGGCCTATTTCTGCAACCCAATTTGCATTAACAAATGCATGTATTTCCAACATTCTGTCCAATCCTAGTCTTCCTTGGTAGCACAAACCATAACCACTAGTGCCACATAGATACTTGAAAACCTGTTTCACTATTGTCCAATGTTCCTTCCTTCGTTTTGACATAAACCCACTCAAAACTCCCACTGTGTGTGCAATGTCTGGTCTCATACAGACCATTGCATGCATCAAAATACCAACTACACTTGCATATGGAACACGAGACATGTCGTATTCCTCTTCCTATGTCTTGGGACATTGTTCAGTAGGTAACTTTACACCTAATGAATAGGAACCCTCATTGTTTTATTATCCTACATATTAAACCTTTGTAATATTATCTCAAAATACTTCCATTAGTTTAACCATAGCTTCCTCTTTTCCCGATCTTGTTTATTTTCCATGCCCAAAATAAATTTTGGAACACCAAGATCCTTCATGAATAATTTAGAGGAAAATTGTGTCTTCACATCTTGGATCATTTCTCTATCATTTTCGATCAACAACATATCATCCAAATACAAGAACAAATAAATAACACTATCACCAATTAATTTATAGTACACATAGTGATATACTTTTATCCTTGTGAATCCAAGTCCATGTATATATGTATCAAATTTTTAATACCACATCCTTGGTGATTACTTTAACCCATACTAGACTTCTTTAACCTACACACTAGTTCCTTCTTACCCTTGACTACAAATCCTTTCAGTTGTTTAATGTAGATCTCCTATTCCATATCCCCATGTAGGATAATGTTGTCTTCACATCCATCTGTTCTACCTCAAATCTAAAGAAACAACAAGAGATAAAAGTAATCTAGTAGAAGCTAACTTGGCAAGAAGACAAAAAATATCACCAAAATAAATTCTCGGTATCTGGGAATAACTTTTCGCTACTAACCAAGCTTTGAACCACTTTGCCTTATGCATTCATCTTCTTCTTAAACACACATTTGTTTGCAATGGGTTTTCTTCCATATGGAAACTCTACCAGATCCCAAGCTTCATTTTTGTCCAAAGCTACCATTTCTTCAAACCTGTTTTTTTTCCAGAGTTTTCCATCCTCTAAATCCACTGCCTCCTTGATAGCTATGGGATAGTCATTACTAACAGATAAAGAAAAATTTAAACTGAAATCATATGGAATATAACTCCCTAGTTGCCTTCTTTCTCGAACCAGTCTCCTCAAAATTAAAGTGTGTGGTTCTTCCTCTTTTGATTCGTGTTCTCCTATAGAGTTTGAGTCTTCCTCCTTTAGTTCAAACTCTATATTATCTAGTTCCATTTCCTTTTATAGGATTCCTTGTTTAATGAAATCCTTCACTTCTATAAATAACACATTTCGACTATACACAACCTTCCTTGTTTTCAGGCTCCAAATCTTGTAACATTTTGAACCATCTTTATACCCAATAAAGATGCACCCTTCAAATTTACTATCCAACTTGGTTCCTTTATCCTTTGGAAAATTTACATATTCATCACATCCAAATTCTAAGAGATGTGAAAGAGAGGGTTTCTTACCAATCCATACCTCATGTGGAGTCTTATCCTCGAACGTTGATGAATGTGATATGTTAAATAGGTAATGTACAATATCCACTACCTCTGCCTAGAATTCTTGCCCTAATCCAATGCCACTGAGCATGATTTTTTCCTTTTCCATCAACATATTGATCATCCTTTCTATAAATCCATTTTTCCTAGGTGTGTATGGAGTAGTCTTCTGTCGTGCTATACCACATTTCTTACAAAATTATTCGATTTTTTTTTTTTTTTGTAGAACTCTCCACCTTTATCATTCCTCGACAGTTTAGTATTCTTATCTATCTGATTTTCCATGCAACCTTAAATTCTTTAAATGTATCAAAGACTTCATATTTCTTCATGAGGAAAAATATCCATGTATTCCTTAAGAAGTTATATATAAACGAGACATAGTACAAATATTTACCAAGTGATGGAACTGACACATGTCCAAACAAATCATTGTGCACAAGCTCTAATATTCCTTCTCCCCTTTTAACACTAGAAGGAAAACTCACCCAATTCTGCTTCCCATATACACAATGTTCACAGAAATAAAAATAGAAAGAGAAATTAGACATACCTTCTACCATACTATTACCATTTAGTATATGAAGGCCCTTCTCTCCAATATGTCTTAGTCTTTGATGCCACAACATAGTCTTTTCACCAGAGACTACAAGATTTCAACTCCACTTTCAGGAACAACAGAACTATTGCACCCACCAATAGCAGTATTTCCTAGAAGCTTGTACAAATTTCTGATCTAAACTCCCTTCATCAATATCAGTGCTCCTTAAACCATCTTGTAGGTATCTTTCTCAAACACTATCATTACACTTGCATCATACAGATTGCTTACAAAAAATAGATTTATGACCAATCCAGGAATGTGAAGAACATCATAAAATGTTCTAATCCTTCCACCTATCATATTTAGCTTTAATTTTCATTGTCCTATGATTTTGGTCTTCTTTTCATCACCTAGGAATACATCATCACCATCATACTTCTCGTATTCACAGAACCACTCCCTATGGGGAGTCATGTGGGAGGATGCACCTAATTCAATCAACCATGCTACATGATATGCATGTGTACTTGAAGAAGAATCCAAGTACACATCCCCAATTTCATCTAAGGTGGTTTTCACCTATGCAAAAGGAGCATCATTAGATCCCTTTCCTTTCTCAAGTTTTTCAAATCTATGGTCCTTTTTGTGGTGCACTTATTTTCTGCATTTCTAGCATTCCTTTACAAATTTTCCTAGAGATTAAAATCTCCCTCTAGATTTAGATCTCTGACTTGAGGACTTATTTATACTTATGTTTTGGGACAGTCCTATTACAAACAAGGCATCTCCATCTAGCTCTCTGTATTTTTCCATCTCATTTCCTCTGACAACAAGGTTGAGACTATTTCAACAAATTTCAAGGTAGTTGTATTGCTACTTATGGTAAACACTAGACTATCCCACAAGTCTAGTAGAGAACACAACAAATTGATGTAGTTATCTTCATCTAAAATTTTAATATCAATATATAATCATTGAATTACCACATTATTGAAGGAATCTAGATGTTATGTTACCAAGTCTCCACCCCTCAACCTCAGGTTATACAACTTTTTCCATAGGAATAGTTTGCTCACCAGGGACTTAGATTGATAAAAAGCCTCCAAGTTGTCCCACAAAACCTTTTTTGTAGCTTCTCTCAAACATTAAGTAATATTGAATCTGAGACACATGGTCGTATCGTGATCTTTGCCTTTCGATCCAACTTGGTCTATTATTATGTTGAAATTGTAATTAGTTTAGTACATGGACACTACAATCAACTGATCTTTATCCACCAACAGATACTCGATATTGAGCTTACACAACTCAAAAATCTATCCATTTAATTTCACGATCTCTATCTTACCATTTTTTTCATCTTCTTTCATTGTAAGGATCGATCCCGTAGATTTTCCTTTACAACAGGGTTTACAATAGACCCAAGCAAAACTCTTCAGCCGCAAAGTCGTCCCCTTGAAGCCAAAACTAATTTGATACCAAATGAAGGTTTTAACCATGTACAAAAATCACCTGCAAGAAAATTCTTAAAAAATAGAAAATATACAATGGTGAGAACATAAAATATACACAACGATTTTTCTCCTAGAACCCAAAACCGGAAAACCAAATAAGTTTTTCATTATATTCATTTCAATGTTACAATACATTATATACATATTGAATCATTCATAAACTCCAATCCATTAACCTTCAATTAGAATATAACCATAATTCCCTTGATTGTATCTACAAAATACCATGGAAAAAACCACCATGACCAAAACCATGGGTAAATTTGCCCACCATCCTTGGGTAGGCATATTAAGAAAAAAATGTGCAAGAGGGAAGTACCCCCCTTACACCTAACGCAATGTAACAATGCTTTCGGCTAGTCACGCAAAGAATATAACACATACACAACATGCACAACGGTACACAATATTCTTAGTAAGTGAGTTCTTCTTCCTGCAAGTAAGCCTCATCACACATTATTCATGTGGATTTATAGTAATGGAAATTCATCTATCAATCATTATAATGAAAAAAATTTGTATATATGTTTAAGATATTATTTCGGGTCATTAAATATAATATCCTTGTTAAGAGCTTAACACATGAATTTCTATGTATATGTTTAAGATATTAGATTAGGCCATTAGATACAATATACTAGTTGGGAGCTCAACATGTCACTTATGGGATTTGAACATGAGTGGAGAGGATAACAGGCTTTCATCCTTGCCCATAAACAAATTTATGTTACTATAAATTCAGATGATTCAATTCTTGGTGAGATCGCAATGTTTTGTCATTTAAATTATATTTTCTAATACAAAAATAGATTTAGAATCTTAAAAAACTCTTGGAACATTTAAATTAGGTAAACTCAACAACTTAAAATTACATTATTAAATTCTCATGGACAATTTTGACCTAGACATTGTCTATATAATTTTAGAATATTCTGGAGATCTAAAATCTAGAGATAAAGATGCCCTCAAAATAGATAGCAACCTGTAGCGTTAAAAATGATAACGACTGGATTCAAAAATTATATATTTGTTAGTGATGTTATTGTGCCGAGAGGCACATTCTACAACCTAGTGATGTGTAAGTCTATCCGTCCATCATCAAACTTGAAATTTTGCTCATATCGGCTAAAATAAAAATTAAAAATTAAAAATCGAAAAATAAAAATAATTAATTTAAATGTTGTATATAGACTACTAAACACATAAGATAATTGTTTTTTTTTTATTACAGAGGAATCGGCAAATGGAGCAGCCTCGCAACTCATGTTACACGGGGTCCATTCTGACCAATACCACTATAACCCCTTGGAAACTACGCCCGTCCCTCTCCACAGCTTCTGGGCTAGTCTAGGCGATTTGAACTCGTGACCTTCAGTACGAAGCCTGCCTTTCTAACGAACTTCACCGCATTGTGATTACCAACTCGCCTACCCCCATGGGGCTACGCATAAGATAATTGTACTATGCATAATGTTAGCTTCCTGTTGCAACAGGGTATCATCTTTCATGATTGACATTTTTACATGCCAAATATGTCATACTTTGCAAGCTGCAGTGTTCCATATTTCCAGAAGAGACCGAAGAAAAAGCCATGAAGTGTGCTGATCCAGATGCCACTGCTGGTTCCAATTTTGATGAGTTGTTCCAGTTTTGAAGAAGTTCTTGAAGGGAGGTCCAGACAATCTAATCCTGGTCTCCCTAGGTTTCAATTTCCTGTTGTAGAATATAGAGAATGACATCTGTCCAAACTATTTAATCTTGGTAGATTTGCAGATAGGTAGAAAATCAAGGGGACCCAACTGTTTAATCTGGGCCCTGGCAGAAATAAGTGCAGATCTAGATAAACAAAAAAAAAAAAATGTTAGGACAGTAGGCAGGGTAGGTAGATTTGGTGTGGCAGAAACATGACTAGTGATCAATTTTGAATTTTGTATTTCACAATGTCTTATCTTTTCTGATCACAGTTATCAGGCAACTTTGCAGTTTCATGAAGGTACTCAGGCTGGAGATTCATTAACATCCCCTCTTCTCATCTTCCCCAAGTCACTCACTAACACCCCCCAAGAGGTCAAGATCTGCTTGAGCCTCTCAGTTCCATCATCTCCATGACATTTGCCTTGATGAGGATCTCCTTCACTCAAGGACTGCTCACTCATCATCTGTGAGCCTTCTTTTCCCCAAATGGCATAAGGTCTCATACCTTAGCGCCCTCTCTTCATCTCCATATTAACTTTTAATTTTATTACATAGCTCCCTAATAATTTTCCCTTTCCCCTATTAAAATTATGTATATAAATCCCCTATGTAAATACCCCTCCCTGGCAATATAGCCATATTTTCTACTAAGTCCGGGAAATCTCAGTCCATCTGGGACTGTTTTTAGCCCATCCGCGTCATTAAGGAGCTAGTCTGACATCCGGTCAGCTAGTAACCTCTTCCCTAACCCTAAAACCCCCAAAAACCCATATTCTGCCCCTGACCCAAAGTTTCGGTGTGTAAATATTAAATCCGCGCCAATAAAACCCACATAAACCCGTTTCCCTAAAGTTTTAAACCCACCCGCGCAAGTATTTAAAAACGAATATACTCCGCATATACCCCGCACTAACCCGCTGTCACTTCGCGTCCGCCGCCAACCGTTAGATCCCCCGCCCCACGGATCTACGGTGGGCGGGCCGTCCCATCTCCAAAGTGCCCGAGCTTTAGCGTCCGGGAGATGGGTGGTATTGCCGCTGTACTCCCGCCACGCTTCACACGCCAGGCTGTGGCGGAGCCCCTCCCACCGAAACCACCATCCCCCATAAGCGGTGCGCCATTTACCGCTTACCGCCCTGCCAGCTGACGTCACCACCACGTCACCCACCTGTACAGTCACCCGCCTGCGTGGCCTCCTGCCACGTCACTGCCACGTGTCCCGCCACCGTACCTGCCACGTCATCGACCGTACGAGATGACGTCATGCTGACGTCATCCTGTTATAGAAATTTTTGTGCCTTGCATCACTGAGCATGAAATGTCAATAATCAAGGGATCCAAAGTCCCTAAACATGTTGTTCCTACCCCTAGAGGAACAAGGCCAGCAAACCACAGCACTTAACAAAAGTTCTCCACCTGAAAACACTAAAAAACAAGGCAATTCTGGATCATGTCAACTGCTCCACTGAGCATCTGCGCTGAATGTCAACTGCTCCACTGTCTACCTGCGTTGAATGTCAACTGCAACAAAGGCTACCTGCACTGAGCGAGTTTGGACAAGTGGCAGAGTCATTCCTCAAGGTGTCAATGCCCAGGAAGCTTCCAAAATGACACTTGGATCAAGGAATTCGACTGGTGATGAGTAAGAGGTTCCAAATCTCCAAGTGGAAGCAAGAACCTCCAAGTGGACTCAAGAACTGAAGTGGGAGAGGACACTAGTCAGTCTCAGACCAGTCTCAAGCTGACTCATCCTCTCTCGAAAACCCCTATATATAGATCTCTCTCCATGAGGTCAAGGGGTGCTGGAATTTGGTGAATGTAAAGAATTGTTGTTGGTTTGTGGCTGGATACATTGGGTGTTTATGCTTTGAAGGGAGCTGAAGAGGGAATTCCATTCTGCTAGGAAGGAGATGCTGGATTGGAGCCCCATGGGTTGTATCTCTTCCTGAACCCTGTTACTTTCAATAAAGCTATCTTGATTCTTTCCTATATGTTGGTGTACTTTGTATGATTGCATTAGTGTATTTGATTTACTTCTAATCCTGAATCATTTATGAATATGTACATTTGCCTTTGTATTGTGTTCTTCTCTTGTCGCAAGTAGCTGTTCTCTTGTTACAGGTAGTTGTTCTCCTGTGACCTCGTGGGATTCAAGTAGCTGTTCTCTTGAGCAAGCGAGGAGGCGAGTAGCTGAAGACACACAAAGGGGAAGAGGATCTAGATCGAGGGACAACTGGAAGACAACGGTAAGTCTGCCAATCTCCCCTCTTTCACATTTCATAAAGGAAGAAATCATAATAGCTGTATTCGTTTGTTGCTAAGGCGCTGTCACACCTTAGGTGGATAGGATCGTCCTAAATAGGCATTTTTCCCCACAACAAATTGGCGACTCCACTGGGGAAGAACTTGTTTATTGATTTCATTTGTGTTTCCGTCATTTGTTTACTTCATAGACTTGACAACAACTATTGAACTGCATCTTTCCCGGATGCAAAGTAGAAAGTTGTTGCTTTGATCCAGTTGTTGGACTTGTCTATGATCTAAACTAGATCCACAAATTATTTGATGATCCTTGTGATAGTCTTTAGTACCCTCTCAAAGCATCCCTTTGTTTATACCTTGCTTGTGTTTCTGATTTGGCCTGAAACAGTTGAATTTTGAGCATTTTATGACCCGGAAACCAAGAGAAACGAGAGTTTCTCCTTCAGCGCGACTGCTGTGAAGGCATTCTGCATTTCAGCGCAGGTCCCGTGAAGGCTACCTGCACTGAATGTCAAAACCACAGTGTTGAGGTTGTGCTGAACCAGTTTTGCCTTGTGCAGTTGGGGTTCTCTGCTGTCTTTTTCCCTGTTTTGATCTTTGTTTTTGCAGCCTTTAACCATCATAGGTACCAGTCTGATAACCCCTTTTCTTTGCTTGAATTCCGCCTCATTTTTGTACAAAAAGACTGTAAGTGTTTTTATGTGTTTGTGGTGTCACTTACAGTTTCCTTTGCATGGGTAAAGTAATCATCCTATAGCCCTTGATTCAGATCTGATTGATTGATTGATTGTGATCTTAGGAGAGAGTTCATTGGCTGTTTGCAGTTTGATTATACATTTTCTTTTGCTTATTGGTTTGAGTTTGTCACTTTTGAATGTCAAAACAAGTATTAATTTCGAAAATCACAAAGTGATTGTAATCTCTTCTACCCTTGTTGATTTTGGAAAAAGTAAACATGTTTGTTTCAGTCATTTAAAAGCAAATTCAAAATTGTACAAAAAGCTTTCTTTGTAGGCATTTATACTAAGAAAGTGGAAAACAAACACCTGCATTGTGCATTTGCATTTTGATTAGTTTGCATGCTTGGTTTAGGAAGAGTGCATTAGAGTGTGTTGATTGCTCTTTGAGAAAAGATAGTCGCTCTCTTTTCCCTTAGTAGCTAGGATTTTCAAAGTTGAAAGATTATAAAGCTTGCTTATCATCTTAGACTGCATTTAGGAATTTGTACCATACATCTCGTGGTGATCCTGAAAGACAAACTTTAAAAAGATCAACTTAAAATAAACTGAATGAACCTAACAACGCTTTGCAACATAACGCACAACATAGAGGTCTAGGCTAGAGACGTGTTCCGGCGTTGTTAAGCCTAGTGACTGTCAATCTCGTGGAAGGTGGGTGATTCCTCCTGAGGGACGATAGCACTAGTACGGATTTGTGCTCCCACGTACCGTCGCGTATATATTGGGAGACCCCTATAGGCATATATCCTTTATCCTTAGGAAGCCGTGTCGGCCGCCCTACTGATCGCAATGCAGTGAACACAGCATTCACGAAGATCGACCACCCGTACCATAAAAAGTATTCTGTGGTTTTGCGAAAAGTTTGGCACACCCTCTGCCTAGATCTCCAGAGCAGTTTGTTTTGGCCTTTTTCAGACTCTATAACAGAAAAAGTCCATCCGAGCATTTGTCACTTCAGGCTTGTTAAAACATCGAAGGAGACTAGAGTAATCTTTAGCTTTTTCTCGACTCTTTAAAACTGAAAAAGCAAGTTGTGTCTAAAGCGTCGTTAACAATTTATTTTAAACGGAACAATCACCCTTTATTCCTGCGTTGATCTTCTAAGTTAGTCTACCTCCATCACAAAGTTCTTGTAGGATCGCTAGGAAATCTTTTGGATAGACTAAATATGTCTGAACAACCGTCGACATCCAGGACTGTGTCATCCGACACAGCAGCGGCAGAGCCTCCTGCTGCTACTCCAACGATGTTCGCTGGTATACCATCTGTCCCGGCAAATTGTCAACAACAAGCTGGAGTCCAATCAGAGACTGTTTCGACGACATGGTTAGTTCCTATTTCTTCATCCGGATTATCATCTGGTATTTCTTATGTTGAAACTCAACAACTTGATCCAATGTGTCTTCAAAGGCCAATCTACCCTTTAAGCACTGGATTGCCACCATATGGAAGGCAGTATGCCTTTTCATTGTTCCCCCCCGGAGAACAACCATATGGGAGTTTACAACAAAGTTCAGGTCAAACTGGAATTACATCCAGCGGATGGGTACCAATACTGCCTCAGCAACCAAGGGTTGCATATTCAATGCAACCAGTCCACCCTGTGTCGAATGTTGCCACTATACCTGATATGTTGATTGCGTCGCAAGTACAAGCGCTACCTGTTGTATGTCAACCCCAAGTTTCTCAGGTTGCCATACAATAGCCTCTTGTCTCGACAACTCAATCACAACCTCCGGTTAGTGCCTCCTTATCTGGACCGACTCAGGCTCAAACAAGTACTATGACTCCTCATCTTGGTCAATCATCCAGTATTGGACGACAGCAAATGGTCCAACAACCGGAGCTGGTTCAAACTCAACAACCGCAATTCCAGCAATCATATCAAGGACCCGAGCAACAAGTCTTTGTAATTAATGGGCAACCGTATAATAACGGTTATGCCCATCAAATTTGTCAAAGTTGCCAGCATCAAATACATTATGCTGGTATGCAAAGACCCACTGCTCAGGCGATTGCATCTTATCCTGGGTATGCTCCGCCTAACCTGAATCAACAGTTGCCCTTTGTAGAAACTCTAGAATTACCAGATCTAAACCGGCTGACGAATGATCCAATTGCTTATGCCCCTTGGTGGCCAGCGATTCTGCATAAACTTCCATCGGACATTCCTAAATTCAATGGAAATCCAGGTGAAGACCCATCGAATCACGTCATGACTTTTCATCTGTGGTGTTCGTCGAACACCCTGAACGATGATTCGATAAGGCTTCGCCTTTTTTAGAGGACATTGACGGGTCCAGCGGCTAAATGGTATATTGAATTACCTAGAGCCTCTTTCGACAATTTCAGTTCCCTAGCCACGACTTTCTTAACCCATTTTCAATTACCGATAAGGTATGAAACTGGAACGGAAATCTTAACCAACTTCAAGCAGACGACGACCACACATATATCCGATCATATACATGAGTGGCGTCGTCGTCGCAGGATGGTAAAGACTTATGTTCCAGATCAGCTGTTAGCTGAATGGTTTATAAAGTCGTTACTTCCTGCCATAACGGAAGATGTGGCCAAGGGGGGAGTCGTAACGGAGGATCAAGTTATTGCTCGTGCACAATATCTAGACTTAGTATATACTCAGTCCGGCACGCTCTATGATAAAATACCTGATGCCCCTAGACTGGAATTTTCAATTCCTCCTCCTCCTAAATCAAATAGTGACTCTCATGCCGGCGATGGCGTGATTGGCGCAACAGACATGAAATCGACAAAGGCTATATCTAAAAAGGCCCGTATGATTTCCGGTCAAAATGCAAATGAGGAACTTCTTGCCTCGGAAGTAAGTGCCGTGTCGGACGACAAAGGAAAACGACTGAAGCAATTAGGGGGCAAGAAGAAAAAGAAAGGGAGAAAAAGGAAACCCCCTACGGGGTGTCATATATGCGATGAGGATCATTGGACAGCAGATTGTCCATACAAAGCTGAGCTTAAAAGATTCTTTAAGAGTTCAAAAACCTCAGCTGTGTTGACTAATTCGTTTCCAAGCCCGAGAACCGAACTGGTTGCTAATCAAAATGCTTCCCGATCCCAAGTGCTTATGTTATCTGTATCAAAGCACCAAAATGATGCTTTGACGAGGAATAAAGATTACAGGAATCCAAAGATGTCGAACAACAAGGCTAATGAACAACCTAGTAGTTCGACAACAACTTTGACCGAAGTTGTGCCACCCATCGTTCTTGAGCCAATGATAAAGTCGCAAAAGGGAGCAGTACACAAATCGACATTTAATCCTTGTGCGAAAATAGCACAGATAGAGGACCTGGCCTGATCGCCGTCTGCTATGTCGACGCTTGAGGTACCGCAAAATTGCCTCTCCCAAGAGCAAGCTTTATTACCAGCAATAGGTGGGATTGACCCAATGGATTCCAATCTTGTGGCCTTTAATCATAAAGGATATGACCCTCAGTTACCAGCTCAACTAGCTTTCCTTATTCAAGTGAAAGCCCTCAACAAAACTGTTCATCGAACAATTATTGATGAGGGGGCATCAACATGCATTATGTCGATGAGTTGCTGGAAAACTTTAGGATCTCCAACCTTGTAGAGGTCTGCGACGACGTTAAAAGCATTCGACGGAAGGACATATACCCCATATGGTATACTAAATAACTTGAAAGTTGAACTAGAGGGAAAAACGGTAGAAATAGATGTTGAAGTCATCGATGGGAATCTTGATTACAACATCCTACTAGGAAGACCATGGATATATGCCATGGCAGCTGTTGTGTCGACCTATTTTAGGAAGATTGCATTTCCCTTCCAAGGAGGAACTACAATCGTTGACCAACAAACTTTTCTCCCCAACTGTTCGCAAGTTACGGGAAGCATTCCAATGATCCATGGAAGGAATCATTCGCTCCAAAATATCGGAGTAGGTTTCCTAAAAGACCCTACCTTAATGGGTACTTTTGCCCTACCGCCTCCGAGTAATCTAGCGGAAGTGGCCACAGTGGAATATGAAACCTTCTACATCTAATGGATTTGGACGCCGAGGACGGTTCTTCTCTTGTGTCAACCTCATTAAAAAATGAAACAAATCCCCTTTCTCAAAGGTAAACCTTCATTCCAACCACCGAGTTAAATGCAATGAAGCTTGGGGGGCGTGCACCTCGATTTGCGTTATTATGGTGGGGGCATGCAAACTTATCACCGAGCAGTTTTAGCACATAGTTCATGCTCGTTAAAAAATAAACATAAGATTGAGCAGTGTTTTGGCGCATTCAAGCTCGTTAAAAAATGAACCCATCCCAGTAAATAACCATTGAGTATGTAACCGGATCAACCATAAAATCCTTGGTCGTGTTTCGTGCACCGTCACATCCACCGTTCATTTGGCCGATCGTTTACCTCCATTTGATTGTTTACCCATTTTGAGGAACAGCTGCGAAGAGTGATTTCACCTAGCCATCCTTGTGACACTGCCGTGATTGGAAAATTCCAACCTGTACCTGGAATCAGCTGCTAACCCTGTTCATCACTCGTTCCTCAAAAGACGAGTCTTCTTTAAGCTCTTTTCAATTGACTCGTAAAATATGAAAAGATTGCCGAGTTTTGGCCTTCCAGCTCGTTAAAGGACAGGAAGAGCTATCCCTCCTCTAGATTTTAATCTTTTTGGACCTGAGGGATTATTGCACAAAAAGGTCGAGCGCTTGTTTTATTCAGCTCGTTAAAGTTATCGAAAACTCATCCCTTTTGTATTGTTTTATACTTTTTCGGACTTAAGGTATTAGATGACGAAAAAGGAATTTTGGAGTTAACTTTATGTACCTTTTCAGACTCTCTAAAAGTGAAAAGGACCGAGTTATCCTTGTCGTTAGACTCGTTAAAATGATTAAATAGCGACAAACTTGTCTTTAGACGAGAACGAGTTTCACTATCGCTAAGCTCGTTAAAACATAGCGATGGGCTTGCCCGAAGGGCAGGTTATAGAACAAGCATATGTTATCCTCCTCAAGCTTGACAAAAATAAAGAGGTACTGGTCAGCAATGACTGGGGAAAAATTGGGAAAAATCAAGAAAACTTTGATGGTAGCAGGTCGCTCTTGAACATGACACTTTTCCTCCGTATCACATTCGGGTTGGGTTGTTTCATTCACCGGTCACATCACCATGGTCTTGCCATACCATCCATATTTGGGGTAATGCTACCGATCCATCGCATCAGTGTCGCCATATGTTCAAGAGAAGTCATTCAAAAAGAGTCAACCGGGTCCCATCCACTGCCATACATTATCCTTCATCCATTCATGACCGCCACCCTGAATCATATGTCACAGATTTTTTTCACCTCCATTAAAATCATTAGCTCCGTTCCGTGTCACTGATGTGGGATTCATTAAGGCCCTCCTTTGATGGATCGCTCCTTGTCGACATCAGCTCATTATCCAAGGAGTTGATCTAGGAACAACCCCTTCAGTACTTTGAAGCTTGCATGCCTCAATGGAAAGTTTCTCACTTCCGGCGACAGGTATACATCAATGACCTTCGACCAGAATATTTTGCGTGGTGTTCGACACCAAGTCCTTTATTCACACCACGTGAATTGTACTGCAGTACCTTGAGGGTCATTATCATTATCGGTGATTCCTCTCGCGCTTGTTAACGGTTTACATCATTGACCGGTAATCAAGCGATGTCTTTCCATGTTCGACTTCAGCGCAATTCTCACATGGATCGACTTGTACTTAGAGTGAAGATCGAACGAGTTTGAAGACCCCGGATCTAGTTTCATCCATCCGGGCTGCGATATATATTCAGGAAAGATAAAGACATTTGACATGTACATCATTGCAGCAGATGATCATCCTACTCAAAGGATGATAATTTTCACCAAAATTATCAGTCGACCATCAGACGATCGTCTGTTCTATGTACAAAAATGAATTTATAAAGCTGAGCATGGGAATGCCCGCCTCAGCTAGATCATGAAAGCAGAATGAATCATAATGTATTGTATTGTATTTTATTACAGGTCTCCTCCCAGCAGATGCATGAACTTCGGACCCTCCTCGATAAAGCATTTCACTCGATAAACGACCTCATACTTTAGGGGGCAACTGTTATAGACATTTTTGTGCCTTGCATCACTGAGCATGAAATGTCAATAATCAAGGGATCCAAAGTCCCTAAACATGTTGTTCCTACCCCTAGAGGAACAAGGTCAGCAAACCACATCACTTAACAAAAGTTCTCCACCTGAAAACACTAAAAAACAAGGCAATTCTGGATCATGTCAACTGCTCCACTGAGCATCTGCGCTGAATGTCAATTGCTCCACTGTCTACTTGCGTTGAATGTCAACTGCAACAAAGGCTACCTGCGCTGAGTGAGTTTGGACAAGTGGCAGGGTCATTCCTCAAGGTGTCAATGCCCAGGAAGCTTCTAAAATGACACTTGGATCAAGGAATTCGACTGGTGATGAGTAAGAGGTTCCAAATCTCCAAGTGGAAGCAAGAACCTCCAAGTGGACTCAAGAACTAAAGTGGGAGAGGACACTAGTCAGTCTCAGACCAGTCTCAAGCTAACTCATCCTCTCTCGAAAACCCCTATATATAGATCTCTCTCCATGAGGTCAAGGGGGGCTGGAATTTCGTGAATGTAAAGAATTGTTGTTGGTTTGTGGCTGGATACATTGGGTGTTTATGCTTTGAAGGGAGCTGAAGAGGGAATTCCATTCTGCTGGGAAGGAGATGCTGGATTGGAGCCGCATGGGTTGTATCTCTTCCTGAACCCTGTTACTTTCAATAAAGCTATCTTGATTCTTTCCTATATGCTGGTGTACTTTGTATGATTGCATTAGTGTATTTGATTTACTTCTAATCCTGAATCATTTATGAATATGTACATTTGCCTTTGTATTGTGTTCTTCTCTTGTCGCAAGTAGCTGTTCTCTTGTTACAGGTAGCTATTCTCCTGTGATCTTGTGGGATTCAAGTAGCTGTTCTCTTGAGCAAGCGAGGAGGCGAGTAGCTGAAGACACACAAAGGGGAAGAGGATCTAGATCGAGGGACAACTGGAAGACAACGGTAAGTCTGCCAATCTCCCCTCTTTCACATTTCATAAAGGAAGAAATCATAATAGCTGTATTCGTTTGTTGCTAAGGCGCTGTCACACCTTAGGTGGATAGGATCGTCCTAAATAAGCATTTTTCCCCACAACACATCCCGCCACGTCGCCCTGCTGACGTCACCCGCTATACAATGCTGACGTCATGCTGACGTCATCACCCCTTTTTGATGCAGAGGCGCGAAAATCGCACTTCGGAGCCCCGGAATCGAATTCTGAGGCAGTTTTTGATGAGCGATTTGCACCTAGGCTCATCGCAGGATTTTTTGGGCGAGAATGGAGAATCTTCGAGGAATCTTTAAGGAATCTTCGCCCATGCAGCCCCAGGAAGCCCGAAAAGGCGCATAAATGAGCCGTTTTCTTCACAGAGCTTGGCGAAAGGATCAGAAAGCAATCTCAACGATGCAGAGGCCGAACAGCGGCCATTAATCCATGATTAGACCCTCAGTACATCAGATCAGCAGCCCAGATTGTGTCAAAGAGTATCAGAGAAGGAGAAGACGCCAAAGAGTATCAGCCGAAGATATTTTGGTGGCTCGATGCAGCTAAAAATTAATGAGCCCCTCAGGAAGTCAAATCAGGCAGCCAAAGCCCATTCCTGCACTCAAATCACAGCTCAAACTTAAATGCAGGCAGACATCAAGGAACAGAAACCCATACATATTTATTTCAGAAGACACTACAGCAAGCCACCAAGGACAACATCATTCACTCATTTCTAATACGGAGACCCTCAGCGCCGCTCAAGAGATTTTTTGCATTTAATTCCAGATAGAGTTAGGTCAATAAATGATGTTTTATAACCTGATTAGGTCAAATTGTAATAAAAGCAGTAGATAGAAAGTTTTGCCCTATATATACCACCCTCTGTATAGTTTTAAGGGTTGGTCAATTGAGAATTTTCATTAGAGACTCGCATTGTATACCTGAGTTTTTCCATAATCAAAGATTGCTGAAAGCTTGGAGAAAGAACTATCTGTTGTTGATGAATGTCTTGAGAAGCTGAAGATGGAATTCCTGCGCTGCGGCCTGAAGCAATAAGTGCCTCTTACCTCTGTTTATGTGTTTGCCATTATTTAAGTAGCAGGAAGAAAGAATAGCCTAGAATTAGTTGAATACTCTCTATGCTCAATTCCTGTTATTTCTCGATGTTTTCTTCTGACTGAAATGGTTATGAACATTGAATTCCTTCTGGCTCATGTTTACCCCAGTTCACCTGTGCCGGCCAATTATCTAGGGATTCTTAACTACCCCTAGGTAGCGCCTTGTTACTTTCTCTATTAAGCCGATTGAGAGATTCTTAAGTGCTTCTCATTGCTTGACATTTCTTCCATCCATAAAACCTGAAACCTGCTTCAGCCTCATCTATCCTGCTCCATTTTCCTTCTCTGTGTTTAAAGAAATATAACAGTTTTCTCATCCTCGACTCCACGCCCAATGGTTCGAAAAATTTGGACTATACACTGCCTCTCCATCTGAAGAAATCAATTTTCCCACCAAAACAAAACAAAGAACCCCCTGAACCCAAGACCTAGCCTAAAATCCCCTGAAACAAAGTTAAATCCAAAAGAGAGAGCCCTCTCTAATTGCAGGTTGGCTAGAACCTGCAATCCAAAGTTGGTTAGTGGTTACCTCGGCCATATCCCTTTCTTAACCTTCGGGGACAACCTGAGTGATAACATAATGGCGACTCCACTGGGGATCTTCCTCAATTAATTTTACAAAGTTTCACAAAGAAGGTTAAAACCCCCTGTGGAAATTGATTTTCTAATTGCTGTATATTTCCTAAAACTACAGATGAAGCCTGAATGCCAGCCAGGAAGCCTTTGAAACTGTTTCTGTTTTACATTAATAGGATTAGATAAAAGCTGCTTCAGTCAATCTTCATGCTAGTTTTAAGATATATACAGCCATTCCAAAATCTGATTTGGCCCTAGTAAACACAAAAAATATTCCAAAAAATATACCCAAAAAACAAGTTTGGAAGCTGGCTCCCAAGAAAAACCCGCGATATACAAGGTCTAACCCAGACCCAGATCCTCCAGTTGTTTTTCAAAATCCTAACATAATCCCTAAAGTCCTTAGGAAGCAACAAAGACAAGAAAATTTTGCTGATTTGAGTCCCGAAACAACTTACCCTAGCTCGGTTCCAACTCCTGTCAAGGTTTTATTTCGATCCACCCCTGTTTCCCCTAGTTCATCATCTACATCTCAAAGCCCTCCCTTCACACCTTCATCCACTGCACATATTCCCATTACAACCACTGTTGTTTCGACCGTTCCCATCACCCCTGTTGTACCAATCGTTCCCGTTGTCCCAATTATCCCTGTCATTCCTATAAACCCTGCAAATATGGCTAATAGATATGCACCCCTACAGTTACCTGCTAACGCCGCAGCATTACCTCAAGATTACCAATCCAAAATCACATATTTTGACTCCACTGGCCCTTTCGCAGCTATCCAGCATGCCAAAAAGATGCAAGACTATTTTGAGAACTATGAAATAGATGATGACAGCATAAGAATGAGAATTTTTGTTCAGAGCCTGACAGGTGATGTAAGAACCTGGTTCAGATCACTTGCTGCAAACTCCATAACCACTCCTGATGAGCTTTACCAAGCTTTTACCAACAGATGGGAGAAAAAGAAAGATCCTTTGCACATACTAGCTGAATATGATACAATCAAACGAGGTCCTCAAGAGACCGTTTTGGAGTACTGTGCAAGATTCAACAATGTATATAACGCGATACCACAGAATTTGAGACCTCCACCAGATTTAGCCTTGTACAAATTTCCCGACGGTTTTGACCCTGATATGGCATATCAACTGAAAGAAAGAGCTCCCGTGACCCTTGAAGACGCGCAAAAAGTCGTTGTCACCGTAGAAGCCAACTTAATTGCCAAAAGAAACAGAGCGAGAATGGAAAAGAGGACCACCTTTAAGGAAGAACCTTCAGCCTTTGACCAAAAACTTGACGCTATCATTAATGGTCTGCAAAGACTCGGAGAAAGAGTAGAACATGTTGAGAGAAAAGCATCATGGGAAGGGTAGCAGTCCAACACTATAAGGAACCCGAATTTTAGGAAAACACAGAACATAAATACTGGTAGGCCTAACCAAGACCAGGACATTAGACCCCCTTTTCAAGATAACTACGTAGAAGGATCCACATCCAGTCAGCCTATAGAAGACGATCACATAAATGTAATGGATCTAAAGGGTGAGCATCAAACTTTCCTGACACAAGAAGACCAGAATGAACATGATGATAATCAATTTCAAAGTAAAACTGGCGAATCTTTCGACTTTAAACAAGGTTATGATACTACCGTATATGAAGTACACAGACAGTATAAGCTTAGAACTAGGACAGTCGACATCTCTAAGCCCAGAAAGACAAAGGAAACCAAAGAGCCCAACAAGATTGAAAATACAGCTGTTATAACCCAGACAGCTGACACGACTGCCTCAAACCCAAGCCAAGTGACCGTAGAGGATATAACAGACACACAGCCTGCTGTCGAGCAGCCTTTGACACCTCCTTTCTTAAAACAAGACTCAAACAGCGTCCTAAAAAGTACTCCTAAATTTGCCAAGCCACAAGCAAATACATCCCATAGCATTGATAAACAGGAGCAAGCTACTGAAGATTCAAACGAAAAGGAAAAAACCGTTGTTAGCAATACCAAGATTCCCCTGGAAAAGCCTTTTAGTTTAGAAACAGAGATTGGAAAACTCAAGATAGCCACTCTGTCGGAATTGGCTAAACACGGCGTGTATAGGCAACAAATTCAAAGATCTCTGCAAATGCCAGAAAATAAAGATGATGTAAATGTTTTGGATGATTCCCCTGAACTGCTATTTGGCCCAGAGGTTAATGGAAAATCTACCTATGGACCAGTACCACCCTTTTATGTTAGTCTGCATATACATGACAAAGTCTTACACAACGCTATGTTTGACTCAGGGGCATCACACAATCTTATGCCCAAAGCAGTGATGGAAAAACTGAACCTCGATATTACAAGACCTTACAAAGATTTATACTCGTTTGACTCAAGTCAAGTGAAATGTTTAGGTCTCATCAAAGACCTATGTGTTTCCCTAGTCCAGTATCCGAACAAGACCATTCTCATGGATGTAGTGGTCGCTGATATTCCTCCCAAGTACGGTATGCTCCTGTCAAGATCATGGGGAGCAAAACTTCAGGGATCCCTTCAACTAGACCTTTCCTATGCTACCATTTCAGTCTTTGGGCAACCAAAGAGACTATACAGAGAAACGCTCATGAAATATGTAGTGAGTAGTGAAAATAAGCCTGAAAATTTTCCCATTTATTCAATCCATTCGGATATGGATTCTTTCATTTTATTTAATGATGATTTGGATCTGCCCACCAATAAGGAACCTTTCACCCTAGAACAACAAGTGCCCATCAGCGAAGGAGCGGTTACCCATAATAAAAAGATTGTCAAAATAGTAAATGCAACCAGCATGTTACAAGAACCTCCCCAAACAGAAATTCCAAATCTGCCCAATCCTAAAACAGCCCAGTTCCTTGATACTGATTACAAGCAAGATATCACATGGTTCTTAGAGTTTGATGGTTCTGTTAATAAGTTAGGAGCAGGGGCAGGTGTCTAGATTCACAATACACACGATAACCATGCAAAAGGACATTCCTACAGACTAAATTTCAAATGCACGAATAACGTGGCAGAGTATGAAGCTCTGTTGTTAGGCCTTAAACTGCTGAAAACTCTAGGTGTTGTAAAAATATCTATCTTAGGTGACTCTGATTTAGTAATACAACAGATAAAAGGTAATTTTGTTACCAATGACAATAGAATGAGAGCCTACAGAACAGCTGCTACTGACGTACTTCAATCATTCACTGCATTTAAGCTTGACAAAATTTCTAGAGATCGCAACATTCATGCTCACAGCCTGGCCACATTTTCAAGTACATGTAAACTCCCTTTTGACCCAAATCACCACTTCACAGCCGAAATAAAATATAGACCCTCCGTCCCAAATAATGTAAGAGATTGACAAGTGTTCGAGAATGATGCCCAGATTAACAATTTCCTTACCCTTGCGCACGAATTCTCAAAGATTCACATTGACACAGATGACACGACAGATTCTGAACAGCAGAGAAATGAAACTCAACAAGCTTTAGATGTTGTAACAGCCAAACTGATTCTGAAGCCAACCGTTTTTGACAATGAAAACATTGAACAACTAAGACAAACCCAGGCAGAAGAAATAGATAAAACAGAAGTAGAAATCATTGACCTGAAGGATAATTTTTTGCCCGCTGGGTTAACTCCACTAGAAGACATGTTCGACTCTAATGACGTTCCCAGAAAACCTAAATTGCAACCAATAAACATGGAAATTGAAGAACACAACATTGGGACACCAGAGAATCCAAAAATGATCAAACTATCCACAAACTTGCCACCCGATCAAAAGCCCAAGTACATTGACTTATTCAAAGAATTTCAAGATGTATTTGCTTGGAGCTATGAGGATTTGAAGTCCTATGATACATCTGTAATTCAGCACACCATCCCATTGAATCCCAATCAGAAGCCCTTCAAACAGAAATTGAGAAGAATCAACCCCGTGCTGCTTCCCCCGATTGAAAAAGAAGTAAAAAGGATGTGGGAAGAAGGCATTATAGCACCGATCAGATTCTCGGAGTGGGTGTCCAATCTTGTCCCTACGAGGAAGAAGACTGGTGAAATCAGACTTTGTGTAGACCTCAAAAACTTAAACCAAGTCTCATTAAAGGACCACTACCCTTTGCCCAAAATGGACCATATACTACAGAGAGTAGTGGGATCATCTAGAATCTCTTTACTAGATGGATTTTTAGGTTTTAACCAGATACTTGTTCACCCGGATGACCAGGACAAAACAGCTTTTACCACACCCTGGGGAACATTTAAGTATGTTAAAATGCCATTCGGACTTAAAAATGCTGGTGCTACTTTTCAACGAGCAATGGATATTGCTTTCACCAAAGAAATACATGACTTCCTAGTTGTGTACCTCGACGATTTGACCCCATTTTCCAAATCTGATGAAGAACATCTCAAGCATCTTAGGCAAATTTTCATAACATGCAGAAAATATGGAATTTCATTAAACCCTAAGAAGTCCTTATTTGGCCTTGAGGAAGGAAAATTACTTGGCCACATCATATCAAAAGATGGGATCAGGATTGATCCTGAGAGAATACAAGCCATCCTCCAAATCCCATACCCCAGAAACATAAAAGAGTTACAAGCTTTCCTTGGGAAAATCAACTTCTTGAGGAGATTCATCCCGAATCTGGCTGAATTAATAAGACTATTAAGCAACATGTTAAAGAAAGATGCCAAGGTAAGATGGTCCCTGGAAACTAAGCAAGCATTTGAGAGTATCAAATCTGCCTTAACTCAAACCCCTGTCCTAACTAGTCCACAGTTCGATAAAGATTTCATCATATTTTCATTTGCATCCGAGCATACGATAGCCGCTGTCCTGCTGCAAAAGGATGAACAAGGAGCTGAAAAGCCAATTGCTTTTTTCAGCCGAGCCTTAAGAGACGCCCCACTGAAGTACCCGATAATGGAAAAACAAGCATATGCACTTATCAAGGCCATCAAGGATTTTAGAGTGTATATACTGTACTCACACGTGATCGCCTACGTCCCACACGCTGCTGTAAAAGACATACTGACTCAAGATGGATTAGAAGGAAAAAGAGGTAAATGGATTGCAAGTATCCTTGAATATGACATTGAAATAAAACCAACCAAGCTGATAAAGGGACAAGTTTTAGCTAAACTGATGTCCGAAACAAACTTTCAGGTCTTAGACATTAACCAGCTGGACAATGAACCGGAGCTGGCGACTCCACAGATCAGTGAAATATTTCTGCAGTGCCCTTGGTACACTGATATTTGCTTTGTATTACTAAACCTGTGTGCTCCCCCAGGATTGTCTAGAACAAAGAAAAGATTTCTGAAGATGAAAGCTTTGAGATTTTGTGTGGTTGATGGTGCATTATTTTGGAGAAATCATGAAGGTATATTGTTAAACTTCTTAACCATGAATGAGACCAACAATGTCATGAAAGAATTCCATGCAGGTGACTGTGGAGGACATCTCTACTGGAAGTCCACAGCAGACAAAATCCTGAGGGCTGGTTTCTACTGGCCCACCCTTTTTGTAGATATTAAAAAATTCTCCACGACATGTCATAAGTGCCAAATTTTCGAAGGCAAGAAAAAATTATTGCCCCTGCCCCTTAAGCCGATCTCCACCGAAAAACCTTTTCAACAATGGGGTCTTGACTTCATTGGGGAAATCCATCCCTCCTCCTCAGGCCAACACAAATGGATCCTAACAGCCACTGATTATTTCACCAAGTGGGTTGAAGCCATTCCCTGTAGACAAGCCAATGATACCATCATTATCCAATTCCTTGAATGCAACATCCTTTCTAGATTTGGCTGTCCCGAGAAAATCATCACTGATAATGCCGCTGCCTTTAAATCCAAAAAGATGATCAGTTTCTGTCATAAGTTTCATATCACCCTGGGCCACTCTACAACATATTATCCTCAAGGCAATGGATTGGCCGAATCATCCAATAAGAGCCTCATTAACATCATAAAGAAGATGCTAGAAGAGAACAAGAAAAACTGGCACAAAAAGCTGGTAAATGCCCTATGGGCAGACAGACTTTCAAGCAAAAGATCAATCGGAATGAGCCCTTATGAGCTGGTATATGGAATGGAGGCTAGATTTCCTGCATCCCTCAACATTCCTACCATCAAGCTGTTACAAGAGATTCAGACAGAACCAAATGAAATTCAAAGGAGAATTAATCAGATGGTCCATCTCCAGCAAACCAGAGAACAAGTATATGACAGAGCACAGATTTTGCAAGAAAAACTCAAAAAAATGTTTGACAAGAGAGCCAAAGCTGAAGATTTCAAAATTGATGACAAAGTTCTAAAGTGGGACTCAAGAAGAGAAGAGAAGGGCAAGCATGCTAAGTTCGACTTCCTGTGGAAAGGCCCATTCGTTATTTCTGCTGTTCAGGGAAACAACACCTATTTTCTCAAATCTATGGAGGACAGCACTGGTGAAGAAGGCCCTGTGAATGGTCGGATGTTGAAACATTATCACGATCCTTGTTGCTGAAGCAACACAAGTTCTGTAAATACCTTTTGTACAATATTATTTGTATATATCAGCACTCAGTTTAAATTTTTGTAAACAGGCCGATTGTTAAGGAATAGCAATAAATTTGGAAAGGACGCAGCCGATGCAAATTCTTCAAATCTCAAAAGCATCAAAACAGAGCAAGAACTTTCAGTTTATATCAGCATAGTTGCTCAAGCATTGTACATAAAAATCAAGCACGCAGAAGAAAGCAGGCAGTGCTGTACAGTCCACAAAAAGCTCAGTTGAGGAGGAGTTTTTCATAAGTTTCAGAGTTTCATACTTTAAAGGCCAGAACAAAAAGTCTTCAATCTACAACAGCTATGGAATATCAAGGCAATATGACCTGCTGTTCTTGACTTTTCACCAGGAAAAGCCATCCCCAAGTGGAGCCACTGTTAGCTTCCTGTTGCAACAGGGTATCATCTTTCATGATTGACATTTTTACATGCCAAATATGTCATAATTTGCAAGCTGCAGTGTTCCATATTTCCAGAAGAGACCGAAGAAAAAGCCATGAAGTGTGCTGATCCAAATGCCACTGCTGGTTCCAATTTTGATGAGTTGTTCCAGTTTTGAAGAAGTTCTTGAAGGGAGGTCCAGACAATCTAATCCTGGTCTCCCTAGGTTTCAATTTCTTGTTGTAGAATATAGAGAATGACATCTGTCCAAACTATTTAATCTTGGCAGATTTGCAGATAGGTATAAAATCAAGGGGACCCAACTGTTTAATCTGGGCCCTGGCAGAAATAAGTGCAGATCTAGATAAAAAAATAAAAAATAAAAAATGTTAGGACAGTAGGCAGGGTAGGTAGCTTTGGTGTGGCAGAAACATGACTAGTGATCAATTTTGAATTTTGTATTTCACAATGTCTTATCTTTTCTGATCACAGTTATCAGGCAACTTTGCAGTTTCATGAAGGTACTCAGGCTGGAGATTCATTAACATCCCCTCTTCTCATCTTCCCCTAGTCACTCACTAACACCCCCCAAGAGGTCAAGATCTACTTGAGCCTCTCAGTTCCATCATCTCCATGACATTTGCCTTCATGAGGATCTACTTCACTCAAGGACTGCTCACTCATCATCTGTGAGCCTTCCTTTCCCCAAATGGCATAAGGTCTCATACCTTAGCACCCTCTCTTCATCTCCATATTAACTTTTAATTTTATTACATAGCTCCCTAATAATTTTCCCTTTCCCCTATTAAAATTATGTATATAAATCCCCTATGTAAATACCCCTCCCTGGCAATATAGCCATATTTTCTACTAAGTCCGGGAAATCTCAGTCCATCTGGGACTGTTTTTAGCCCATCCGCGTCATTAAGGAGCTAGTCTGACATCAAGTCAGCTAGTAACCTCTTCCCTAACCGTAGAACCCCCAAAAACCCATATTCCGCCCCTGACCCAAAGTTTCGGTGTGTAAATATTAAATCCGCGCCAATAAAACCCACATAAACCCGTTTCCCTAAAGTTTTAAACCCACCCGCGCAAGTATTTAAAAACGAATATACTCCGCATATACCCCGCACTAACCCGCCGTCACTTCGTGTCCGCTGCCAACCGTTAGATCCCCCGCCCCACAGATCTATGGTGGGCGGGCCGTCCCATCTCCAAAGCGCCCGAGCTTTAGCGTTCGGGAGATGTGCGGTATTGCCACTGTACTCCCGCCACGCGTCACACGCCGGGCTGTGGCGAAGTCCCTCCCACCGAAACCACCATCCCCCATAAGCGGTGCGCCATTTACCGCTTACCGCCCTGCTAGCTGACGTCACCACCACGTCACCCCCCTATACAGTCACCCGCCTGCGTGGCCTCCTGCCACGTCACTGCCACGTGTCCCGCCACCGTACCTGCCACGTCATCGACCGTACGAGATGATGTCATGCTGACGTCATCCCGCCACGTCGCCCTGCTGACGTCATGCTGACATCACCCGCCGTACAATGCTGACGTCATCAGCCCTTTTTGATGCAGAGGCACGAAAATCACACTTCGGAGCCCCGGAATCGAATTCTGAGGCAGTTTTTGATGAGCGATTTGCGCCATCGCAGGATTTTTTGGGCCAGAATGGAGAATCTTCGAGGAATCTTTAAGGAATCTTCGCCCATGCAGCCCCAGGAAGCCCGAAAAGGCGCATAAATGAGTCGTTTTCTTCACAGAGCTTGGTGAAAGGATCAGAAAGCAATCTCAACGGTGCAGAGGCCGAACATCGGCCATTACTCCATGATTAGACCGTCAGTACATCAGATCAGCGGCCCAGATTGTGTCAAAGAGTATCAGAGAAGGAGAAGACGCCAAAGAGTATCAGCCGAAGATATTTTAGTGGCTCGATGCAGCCAAAAATTAATGAGCCCCTCAGGAAGTCAAATCAGGCAGCCAAAGCCCATTCCTACACTCAAATCACAGCTCAAACTTAAATGCAGGCAGACATCTGGGAAAGGAAACCCATACATATTTATTTCGGAAGACACTACAGCAAGCCACCAAGGACAACATCATTCACTTATTTCTAATACGGAAACCCTCAGCACCGCTCAAGAGATTTTTTGCATTTAATTCCAGATAGAGTTAGGTCAATAAATGATGTTTTATAACCTGATTAGGTCAAATTGTAATAAAATCAGTAGATAGAAAGTTTTGCCCTATATATACCACCCTCTGTATAGTTTTAAGGGTTGGTCAATTGAGAATTTTCATTAGAGACTCGCATTGTATACCTGAGTTTTTCCATAATCAAAGATTGCTGAAAGCTTGGAGAAAGAACTATCTATTGTTGATGAATGTCTTGAGAAGCTGAAGATGGAATTCCTGCGCTGCGGCCTGAAGCAATAAGTGCCTCTTACCTCTGTTTATGTGTTTGCCATTATCTAAGTAGCAGGAAGAAAGAATAGCCTAGAATTAGTTAAATACTCTCTATGCTCAATTCCTGTTATTTCTTGATGTTTTCTTCTGACTGAATTGGTTATGAACATTGAATTCCTTCTGGCTCATGTTTACCCCAGTTCACCTGTGCCGGCCAATTATCTAGGGATTCTTAACTGCCCCTAGGTAGCGCCTTGTTACTTTCTCTGTTAAGCCGATTGAGAGATTCTTAAGTGCCTCTCATTGCTTGACACTTCTTCCATCCATAAAACCTGAAACCTGCTTCAGCCTCATCTATCCTGCTCCATTTTCCTTCTCTGTGTTTAAAGAAATATAACAGTTTTCTCATCCTCGACTCCACGCCCAATGGTTCGAAAAATTTGGACTATACACTGCCTCTCCATCTGAAGAATCAATTTTCCCACCAAAACAAAACAAAGAACCCCCTGAACCCAAGACCTAGCCTAAAATCCCCTTAAACAAAGTTAAATCCAAAAGAGAGAGCCCTCTCTGATTGCAGGTTGGCTAGAACCTGCAATCCAAAGTTGGTTAGTGGTTACGTCGGCCGTATCCCTTTCTTAACCTTCGGGGACAACCTGAGTGATAACACATAAGATAATTTTATTATAATAAATTATCTTATGTTTTTAATAGTTATCTTATGATATATGTTGAATTTGTATGGATCATAAATTTATCTTCAACAAAAAATTTACCACATTAAAATTCCAAATGAGGTAAAATTTTGTCAATACCATTTTGTCAAATAAAGTAAAAAGATTATTTCAACACAAAGGATTGAAAATCTTGCTCCAAAATCTTTTAATTAAATGAATCTTTAAAATTAAAACCATATCCTATAGATATATTAAAATCTCTAAAGTCATGAATATTTCCATGTCAAAGTTGTAATATTTAAAAATTTTGTTATCATGTCATTGTAAAACATATCATTAAATATAATATTAATATTAATATATTATAATATTAATATTATAAATTCAATAACTTTGAATTAATACAATAATAAATTTAATATAATATTAAATTTGCTATATTATAATATATATTAATATATCATGATATATGTTAACTCTAGATATATCGCAGGGAAGAACAAAGGAAAAGTAATAGAAGTAGAGAGATAGAGGGAGTGAGAGGAAGGGACAGAAAGGGACAGAGAGGAAGGATGAGAAAGCACTTGAGAGATAGGAGGAGAGAGGGAGGGATATAGAAATGGATTTGGAAGGAAAGGGGTTGAGGGAAGAAGAGTCACATAGAGAGAGAAAAGTGGAGAGAAAGAGAGAGGGATGACAAGGGAGAGATGGAGAGAGATTGTATATATTTGGGGGTGAGATAGAAATATAAATAAGGAGAGATAGAGAGAAGAGGGGAGATAAGGAGAGATAGTGATAGAGTTGGATGGTAGAGAGAGAGAGAGAGAAAGAGAAAGACAGAGAGATAAGAGGGAGAGACAGAGGAAGGTAGGAGAGGAAGGGAGAGAGAGGATGGAAGAGAGATTGGATGTGAGAGAGAGAAGGAGAGAGGAAGGGAGAGAAAGAAGGAGGTAAGAAGAAAGACACAAAGAGAGAAAGGTTGAGTGAAAGAGAGAGGTGGCCGAGGTGTAGGCGTAATGGACAATCGTTCAAACCCAGAAACGATTTCAGCAAGTTCAGTTGGAATTTTTTCTTGGATTTCCTGCGAAGTATCATTCATCTACCTCCAAAGTTGGCTATTTTGCTGAATTAATAGAACCACTAAATTCTAGCCGCAATGACAAATGCTTTTACAAATCCTCTAAGCATCGCACATCACAATCGCAAGATCACTGGGCAGGGTTCATTTACTGAAGAATGATGCAATGCGATATTATTGGCAATCCTCGTATCACACATCGCATTTCGTAATTCCTCCAGGCCAAAGTCCCTTCACTTATGAATGATGTGATGCGATATTAATCAACGATCTTCGTATCACACGTTGCATTTCACAATTACTCCAAGCCAGGATCATTCACTCATGAATATGTGATGCGATATTGATCCAACGGTCAGTAGTCATCAGTGATCCAACTGTGACTGTGATATCGCATGGGAATTTGTGCGACATTTACCCACCTCACACAGGCAATAAGGTTTATAAGTCCTCAATTTATAAAATTTTGGGTCCAGTTTTTTAGATTAACGCCCAAACGTCTTAAGACTCGATATCCATTAGATAACAGAGGCCATTAGATCCTACAGCTCGTGGGATGTCTATTTGTACACGAGCTAAAACTAGGGCCAACCCTTGCTGTTGACTGTGACGTAAGGCGTTGAAAATGAAATCAATAGTTAGGAATGAGTGCGCCACTTCAACCCCGATTAAGAAATCTGTACACTTTCACCCCCACAGTTGCTAATACACAATGAAAAGAAATTAGATGTGATCACACAGAACTCTAATATTTCAAGTCAAACTAGAAATTCAATGATACACAGAGATACTACGGAAGGATGCAACACCTCCGAGATTGACCAATTTTACACAAAAATAAATAGAGATATAATTTCTGCAACTAAATCTTATATGGCCAAACAAGCCAAATCAGTCAAAATCTTTTTTCAATCATTCAAAACTTACATAAATACTATTCCATCCTAACTATCAGATCCTTAAAACACTGGATCGAATTTTCCTAATCTTAAACAATATCTAATCTGGTCGATATTCTCCTCGAGAATCTCAACTGAATCAAAACTGCATGAATTAATTAAAAAACCATTCAATCCCTAAATCCTAGCTCAAATCCTATCTAGAAAGCTTGTAAATTGACGTCTAAAGGATCCCACTCCTTTGCTTGTAACATTTTTTTTATATTTTTGGAATAAGTTCGAAGCCTTTTGCCTTCAAGCCTCATGCTCCTGCATCAGACTCCTGAGGACAAAATTCTTCATGGGCTCCTGTCCATGACCTCTTCTACAAAACTGCCCAACTTTTGTAGCATGGAATTTGTCATCCAAGTAGCTTCAGCAATTAGTTAATCTTTCCATTTGACCAAATACTGAAAATATTCCTGTCCTCTTATCTTCTTCAACAATTTCTTGTCCAAAATCCTCTCTGGCTTCAATTCCTTTGCTATAGGTAACTATTTTACCCAATCAATCTCTTGTTCTTCTTGATCCTCTATTGTGTCATCTGCCCGTTCCTTTTCATACTTGTATAAGTCAACAACATTAAATATTGGAGATATTCCAATATCAGGGGGTAATTCAATTTCATATGCATTTGTAGAAAATTATTTCAAGACTTTGCATGGTCCAATTTTCTTAAACTTTAGTTTATTATACTCCCTTTTTGGAAATATTTCCTTCCTCATGTGTGCTAAAACGAAATCTCCAACCTCAAAATTAACTTGTCTTTTCTCCAAATCTACTCTACCCTTGTATTTTAGGTTGTGGTCCTGTAGTTTCTATTTTATCTGTTCATGTATTGCTTGAACTTCTGTAGTAACATCTTCTCCTTTATTACTTCTCCTTTCAGCTTTTCCCAAGTCTCTCAATTCAGACACTCCTCTTGGGTGCATTCCATAAATTAAATGGAATGGACTCTGCCCTGTACTCCTGTTAGGAGAATCATTATATGCATATTCTTCCTGTGCCAATACTTGATCCCACTGTTTTGGATGTTCACGTGCAAGACTTCTCAAAAGATTACCTAAGCTTCTATTTACAACTTCAGTCCATCCATCAGTCTGAGGATGATAAGCAGAACTGAAACTCAATTTAGTTCCAATCTTCTTCCACAATGTCCTCTAGAAATGTCCAACAAATCTGATGTCTCTGTTTGAAACAATGCTCTTAGGTAACTGTTGCACAAAATATTGTCACCATGACATTCTGCAATCAGTGTGAGTCTATCACCACTCATACTTTCCTCCTATGCAAGTCTTAAACCTCAGCTCTTCATGTCAAGCCTTGAAAAATGAGAGAAAGTCCTTGAAAATCTCTAAGACTCTGGTTCTGCACTTTCTCTTAGCATTACCTGCGGTCTCGCACCCCCTGGTCATGTCCCCTGCGGACCTGCCCGCGCTGTTTCTGTGTAATGGGTGCAGACCCCTGTAAAAGTCAAAAAGGCGCAAGTACATTCTTAAAAACTCACTTTGGGTTATTTCTGGAAGCTTCTAGAGGGAACCTTGAGGTGGTTAGTTCGCTCCTTGGTGGTTCATGCATCCCATAACTAAAGGAGCTAACCCCTTGATGTGATGAGCTTACCCCTTTGAAGGAGGACTCTATCCCTTTGAAGGTGGACCTAGTAACTTCCTTCCTCTACACTATAAAATGAGGCATTGGGCTGGTTACTAAGGGGGTTGAAAGCTGAGTATTTTTTAGGGTAAATGCTATTGGAATTTAGACTTCCTAATTGATCTTGAGAGGAGAGATTACATACCTTTTGATCTCATTGGGAAGAGTGTGAAGCTTGTCAAAGTAGAGGAGATTCTTGCTGGACCTGGGAGGAGCTTGTACAGCATCAAGGCACCAAGGTTGTAAAGTTCTTCTTTGTTTAAAGTTAATACAATCAAGTTCATTTTTCTCAATAAGCTATCTTATATGGTTTATTTCATGAATTCCTTGATCATCATGATAAATATGATTTATTATATTGGCTATGCAGGTGTTATTTGATGTGTGCTTGTTTGCATTTGCAGGTTCTTTAAAAGGAAACTCATTTGGACGGTCAGAGTGTGGCTGCCACAAACTAGCATTGGACTTGAGGTAGGGTCTAAAACATCTCTTGGCTTTTATTTATAAATCGCAATATTTAGAGAAAGATAAAATTTGCTTGTTTTGCTTGTCGCTAGATATCTATAGATACTAGGGAGATCGGTCTTGTCCGCAAGAACGATTTATCCGGCCGACAAAATAGCGACTCCGCTAGGGACTTGAATTTTGGTTTTTGCCTTTACTTTTACTTTGACTTGAGAAACTTTTTCTCTTTTTCTGGTTTTTGCTTGATGTGTGTGGGATTGGGTAGTTTTTTTTAGATTCTGAATTGTTGTTTGTTTTTCACACTTTTGAAAGAGGACCGCACATTCTGTTTGTAACAATTGCAGAACATCCCCGCACTGTTGCTTTGCTACACAGAGCGGTACCGCATCTGGTTCTACTAGAAGCCTGCGGACCCTGTTAAAATTTTTGAAAAACCTAAATTGTTTTTGTCTAGTTAAGTTTATTTTTTATTTTCGGCTTTTAGTGTCTACCTAGATCTGCATGTGTTCTATCAAAAAGCCTTGTTTATGAGTTTCTTTCAGCAAATTCTTCATCTCATCAATCTCCATTAAGTTAATTGGGTGTTTTGAGTCTCTTTTTTGAGAAATTCCTAATTTGATTTCCTTTGGTCTTTACTTGGAGGTTTGTCTCAGTCTTAATCGCCTTTGAGTGTTTTTATTTTTTGATCTTTGGAACTCTCACCCAATTTTCTTGACTTGCACTTGATTGGTTCTTAGATTACATTACAATCATCTTGTGTTTGAGAATTCTCTTGCATAGATCACATTTGCATAATTAGGATTCTCATTTTCAGAATATGAATGAAAAATGTGCATAGATTACATTTGCATACTTTTCAAGTGAATTGTGCATAGATTACAATTGCATAGTTTACATTCTGAAAAATCAATCGTAGATTTAGATCAGTTTTCTTTGATTTGAATTTACATACTTTTATGCTTGTTTTTAACACACAAAAATAAAAATAAAAAAACTGTTTTGGAATTGATTTGCATTAATTTTTCTTGATGAAATTAGTGCATTAGAGAATTTGTTATATTTTCTCTTAGCGATCAATTTTTTGCATTGTTGGAAGTGAATGGAAACTCTCTCCTTACTTTAGTTAGGATTCATCGAATTGAAAAGATTACATTATCATATTCGATTGCATTCAATTTTGGGTCAGGTCATAACACCATTGGTTTCATATCCATTTACCCTTTTGAGTAATAACAGCCTAAATAACACAGCACTTAATTAAAATTCATCTAGTAATTTTTACATTTTTAGGGCTCTTTCCACCAATCTAGCTTAGGCTAGTGTCTTGGAATAGGTTTTAGTTAACTCTTCAAGACAGTAAAACAAACAAGTAGTCGATCTTGCAGTAGGAAAAATTCCAATTGTTGCATGTATGCTCTAGGAAGCTCCTCCTAAAGGAGTCAAGCACGAGATCATATCTGAACCAGTGAGGTAATCAATCCTTCCTCATTGGGAACGATAGCAGATATACACGTATTAAAAATGGTAAACCTCGGATTGATCATTGTCAAGGAACCTGGGGTCACTTGTTGGTAAACCTTGGATTATGTCAAGGAGCCTTCAAGGGGATTGAGCTTTGTTACTCTGCCCTTGCGTGTGTATCGGATCATAGACTGTTCCCCCAGGTATATTTGTTTCTGTTGGTAACCTTAGTGATCATAATCTATAGGATTCTTTCCTAAGGTGACAGTGGAGGGAAGATCCCACTGTACCTGGAGCAGACGTTGACTAGACTCACTTGGACTCTCTTGGGGGTTCTCTTCACTCGAGACAGTTTTGTGAAGAAACTTGTGCCAGTCTGTTTCATTAAGTAGGTTGTCGAGGTAACTGTTCCAACTGCCCTTTCTGTATTGAATTCTGCGATGTTGGATTTCATCACCAACTAGTGTTTATGGTACGGAAATTTACTGTTTGTGTGTGGTTTGACTCCTAGATTTGATAGCGCGTGTTAATTTGTTTGTTTTTACTTTTAGAGACCATAGATGTGAATTGTGAATTTTAATTGTTAGGTGTGAATTGTGAATTGTTAATTTTAGTTTTAAATTTTTAATAAAATTCACTGAAGTTGAATATAATGGCAACTGTTCCGGAATTTACCAACCAAGGAACTCATCTTAACAAGAATCCTAGTAATTTTCCTTACTTTGGAAATGTTGGTCCTCCTTATATGGCTACTTTGTCATTACCTAGATTTACAATAGGTTTACCGACATATTTTCAACTTCGTTGGCCCCAAATACTCCAATTGTTCCACCTCAACCGAATGCTTCACCTCAACGGAGTTCACCATCTCAACATCACCAACCTTCTGTTCACCCATTACCTTCTTCGCCTAATTTTTCTTCTTCCATTTCTTCCTCTTCGCTTGGTAAAGACCTTGACGCTAGTAACCAGGTGGCTAAGAAGAAGAAGAAGAAGAAGCAAGATAAGAAATAAGTCAACCAACCAACCATGGCTGTAAGTGTTAGTTGTGTTGAGGAAACCTCCAACATGCATCGTAAATCCAAATACCCTTGCAGACTTTGTAAGGGTGACCACTTCCTTATCAATTGCCCTGGTATTCCAAAGGTCTTGGAAGTATGGTTAGAAAAATCTCATCAACTTTCCATTGATCCATCAACCAATGATAGTCAAGTTCCTGGGAAAAAGGGTAAAGTTAGGTTTCCTTGTAAGTTATGCAAAGGGAGTTATCAAACTCACATTTGCCCTCACATGGATGAAGCCTCAAATTTGTTGGGAAACCTTACTGTTCCACAGCAAGAATTTCCAACTAGTTGCCTTAAACTTTCTCCCAACCTACCGTCAACTGACGGAGTGATTGATCTAATTTCAAGTATAGTCGATCCACTCTTCCATTGGAGAGTGAAACTCATATCGCTCAGGTTGATGATCCATTAGTTGATCAAGTGGTCGATTCAATTTCACATTCGATCAATCCCACTCTCCCTTTAGAGAGTGAACTTCATACCGCTCAGGTTCTTCTTGTTACATCAGATTCTTCTACACCAGGGAGCATTTCACCTATTTCTACAGAACCCCCTCCAAGTATTGAGGTCTTTTCCTTTGATTGGAATAGACTGAAAGAACCTCGTCTTCCTTCCTCCATCCCTTTCCAAATCATTGTCAAGGCTGGTGGTAGGGACATACACCGCACACAAGTAGATGAAGGTGCTTCTGTTAGTATTTTATCCTCAACTGCTTGGAAAGCTTTGGGTTCCCCTCAGCTTGTGCCTATTACGCAGAATCTGAAATCTTTTAACAGAACCATTAGTGAACCTTTAGGGATCCTTCCTAAGTTTTCTATTACCTTGGAAGGTAACACTGTCCGTATTGATCTTATGGTAGTTCGAGGTCCCTTGGATTTCAATTTATTCCTTGGGCGAGACTATATTTATGCAATGAAAGCTGTCATATCGACACTCTTTCGGGTGATGTCTTTCCCTCACTATGGAAATATTGTGACTGTAGACCAGCTTTCATTCCCTAGTCTTGTTTCAACTACTAATAATTTGACACCTCTAAATTTTCCTGACTCTAAAGTGGTATCTACCCCACCACGGGTTAATTATGTGGCAACTGGTCCCATGTTTTCAGTTACTAATGTAAGTGAGCCTCTCACTGTTTTCTCATCTTCCTTTGATTTATATCCGGTAATTGACATGGAAAACTCTATGGGATTACTTGAACGCGAAGTTTTTATCACTTTTGGGTCCCTTGACATGTGTTCCTTCCAGAGAACTATTCTTCCTTCTGATGAAGACCTCTTGGAAGCCATGATCAAGGTGTGTCCATTGACATGTCTTTATTCTAGTTCGAAGCCATAATCAGTTGGCGAGGATAGTTTTTTCCTGTGTCAATCTCATTAAAAAATGAATCAAGGAGTCTACGAGGATAGTTTTTTCCTGTATCAACCTCGTTAAAAAATGAAACAGGCTGCTGCGAGGATAGTTCTTTTCCTGTGTCAACCTCATTAAAAAATGAAATAGGGTGTTATGAGGACAGTTCTTTTCCTGTGTCAACCTCATTAAAAAATGAATCAGGTATGAGGACAGTTCTTTTCCTGTGTCAACCTCGTTAAAAAATGAATCAATTTTTCGAGGAAAGTTCCTTTTACTGTGTCAACCTCGTTAAAAAATGAATCAGTGAGTATGAGGATACTTATTTTCCTCTGTCAACCTCGTTAAAAAATGAATCAGTTGGTCAGAGGATAGTTCCTGTTATTGAGTCAACCTCATTAAAAAATGAATCAAGTATGAGGACAGTTCTTTTCCTGTGTCAACCTCGTTAAAAAATGAATCAGTTGGTCAGAGGATAGTTCTTGTTATTGAGTTAACCTCGCTAAAATATGAATCAGGTATGAGGACAGTTCTTTTCCTGTGTCAACCTTGTTAAAAAATGAATCAGTTGGTCAGAGGATAGTTCCTGTTACTGAGTCAACCTCGTTAAAAAATGAATCATGTTTGAGGACAGTTCTTTTCCTGTGTCAACCTCGTTAAAAAATGAATCAGGCGAGGATAGTTCCTTTTCTTGTGCCAACCTCGTTAAAAAAATGAAATAGGTGTCCATGAGCACAGTTATTTTCCTGTGTCAACCTCATTAAAAAATGAATCAGTTGGTCGAGGAAAGTTCCTTTTACTGAGTCAACCTCACTAAAAAATGAATCAGGTATGAGGATATTTCTTTTCCTGTGTCAACCTCGTTAAAAAATGAATCAGTTGGTCAGAGGATAGTTCTTGTTACTGAGTCAACCTTGTTAAAAAATGAATCAGGTATGAGGACAGTTCATTTCCTGTGTCAACCTCATTAAAAAAAAATGAATCAGTAGGTTATATAGGTAGATTGTGGAGAGTAGATGCGAGGATAGTTTGTTCCTGTATCAACCTCGTTAAAAAATGAAGTTGGATGTTAGAGCATAGTTCCTTGTCTTGTGTCAAGCTCGTTAAAAAATGAATCAAGGATTTTAGAGCATAGTTCCTTGTCTTGTGTCAAGCTCGTTAAAAAATGAATCAAGGTTTTTAGAGCATAGTTCCTTGTCTTATGTCAAGCTCGTTAAAAAATGATTAGAGCATAGTTCCTTGTCTTGTGTCAAGCTTGATAAAAAAATGAAACAAGGAGTCATGAGCATAGTTCCTTATCTTGTGTCAAGCTCGTTTAAAAAATGAAACAAGGGTTTTGAGGATACTTCTTTTCCTGTGTCAACCTCACCAAAAAAATGAAACAACTCCCTCGAGTCTTTCCAAGATCTCGAAAGTGAACCTTCATTCCATCCACCTGTTTGAATGCAATGAAGCTTGGGGGGCATGTACCTCATTTTGCGTCATGATGTTGGGGGCATGCGACTTATAACAAGCATAGTTTTTCGTTTCAAGCTTGGTTAAACATGAAACTGAATCCAAGTAGAGTTCTCTATGGTTCAAGCTTGTGTAAAAATGAACCTATACCTGATTTACATCTCGTGATTGCCATTTTTATCCGCTAAATTTTGTTAGATGAGCCTTGGTTGTTTTCATTCCATCGCCACCATGTCTTTGGCTGATCATATGCTTTCACTTGGTTGTTTACCCTTCCTGAGGGACCGCATCTATGAGTAGTTTTATTAGCCAGCCTCTTAACCATTACATGTTTTGAGCAGTTCCTCCATTGTCGGAACCAGTTGCTACCCTTTATACCACTCATTCCTCTAGGACGAGTCCTCTTTAAGCTCTTTTCTGACTCGTGAAATATGAAAAGATTGTCGAGTTTTTCTTTTTAAACTCGCTAAAACGGAATTAAAAGGATGGTCCACTTACAGCTCTTTTTTGACTGCATAAACATGAAAAGATTGCCAGATTTTTGTCGTTTCAAATTCGATATTGGTTATAAAACAACGTGTCGTTGATCGCTTTTTTATTTTTCAGATCAAAGACACTAATTATGAAAAGTACTTCTTGATCGTAATGGTCAAGTAGTTCTCTCAAGTATTATTTTATACTTTTTCGGGTTTGGGAGACACAAATTTACGAAAAAGGACAACCATGGAGTTTTCTTAAGTTTTTTTTTTGACTCCCTAAAATTGAAAAATGCTGAGTTTCTCCTATACTGGACTTGTTACGATTTAACAGTAAAGGACCTGTTTAATTACAAATAGGAACATACCACTCCTTCTTAGGGTTCAAATTTTAAACTAAGTTGGACTCATCCGAAGGATGAGCTTATAATCAAGCAAATGTTATCCTCCTCAAGATTGTCAAAAATAAAGAGGTACTTTCCAGAAATGGTGGGGGAAAAGAGAGAAAAATGAACCTGTTTGTTATACTTTGTGTCTCAGGAAACCATTCAACCACTCTTGAACACGACACTTTTTGTTCACCTGGGTTGGGAAATCCTTTGCCTAACAGTTAATCAAACCATATTGAAAGTCTTCAACCAGTTTCTAGGTATTAGCTTTGGGTCAATTGTCACCAAACCATCTGCAGTGTCGTTATGTGTTCAAGAGGTCAGTGCAAATAAACCATTCATCTGCAAAATATTTGTCATCCATCTTGACCATCCTTGAGTCAGTCCTTGCAAATATATTTCTTCAAATTTGATCTATGATTTCGTGTTGTAGGCTTGCCTACGATGGATCTCTTTCTATTGAATTCAGCTCATTATCTAGAAATATGATCTAGAAATCATCAGTACCTTGGAATTTGCATGCCTCAATGGCAGGTTTCTCGCCTTCGACGACAGGTTGCATCATTGACCTTCGATCAAAGGATTCCGTGACATGTTCGACATCAACTCATTTATTCACATTTCATGGATTGTACTGAGTACTTTGAGAGCCATTGACATTACTGGTGGTTTCTCTCACACTTGTTAACAGTTTACATCATTGACTGGTAATCAAGTGGTTTCTACCATGTTCGACTTCGACACATTCATTCACATGTATAGAATCGTATTATTTCGGGAAGTAGAAATCAAGACCCTGGATCTAGTTTCCACCATCCAGGCTGCGAGGAATTTTGTTATTCATTATACAATGGACTATTCATAAACAGATGGCTGCGTCCATACTGTGTCTACATATGTCTATACTTGTGATGTATTACAAGATCATTCCTGTATCAGAGCAGTTTAGTTAGTTTTGATCTGAGTATGGGAATGCCGACCTCAACAATGATATGATCTCATATATATGTATATATATTTTGTATTGAATGTTTTTACAGGTTCCAACCAAGCTCTCCACAGGATGATCCTCGAAATGATAAGGTACTTCACTCTTCTTAGATGACAAATACTATCTATTATAGACTTTGCACTTTAGGGGGCAATCTGTTTCACAAAATATTGTCACCATGACATTCTGCAATTAGTGTGATTCTATCACCACTCATACTTTCCTCCTATGCAAGTCTTAAACCTCAGCTCTTCATGTCAAGCCTTGAAAAATGAGAGAAAGTCCTTGAAAATCTCTAAAACTCTGGTTCCGCACTTTCTCTTAGCATTACCTGCGGTCCCGCACCCCCTGGTCATGTCCCCTGCGAACCTGCCCGCTCTGTTTCTGTGTAATGGGTGCGGACCCCTATAAAAGTCAAAAAGGCGCAAGTACATTCTTAAAAACTCACTTTGGGTTATTTTTGGAAGCTTCTAGAGGGAATCTTGAGGTGGTTAGTTCGCTCCTTGGTGGTTCATGCATCCCATAACTAAAGGAGCTAACCCCTTGATGTGATGAGCTTATCCCTTTGAAGGAGGACTCTATCCCTTTGAAGGTGGACCTGGTAACTTCCTTCCTCTACACTATAAAATGAGGCATTGGGCTGGTTACTAAGGGGGTTGAAAGCTGAATATTTTTGAGGGTAAATGCTGTTGGAATTTAGACTTCCTAATTGAGCTTGAGAGGAGAGATTACATACCTTTTGATCTCATTGGGAAGAGTGTGAAGCTTTTCAAAGTAGAGGAGATTCTTGCTGGACCCTGGGAGGAGCTTGTACAACATCAAGGCACCAAGGTTGTAAAGTTCTTCTTTGTTTAAAGTTAATACAATCAAGTTCATTTTTCTCAATAAGCTGTCTTATATGGTTTATTTCATGAATTCCTTGATCATCATGATAAATATGATTTATTATATTGGCTATGTAGGTGTTATTTGATGTGTGCTTGTTTGTGTTTGCAGGTTCTTTAAAAGGAAACTCATTTGGACGGTCGGAGAGTGGCTGCCAAAAACTAGCGTTGGACTTGAGGTAGGGTCTAAAACATCTCTTGGCTTTTATTTATAAATCACAATATTTAGAGAAAGATAGAATTTGCTTGTTTTGCTTGTCGCTAGATATCTGTAGATACTAGGGAGATCGGTCTTGTCCACAAGAACGATTTATCCAGTCGATAGTAACCCATGTAATCTTACAATCTCCTTAAAAAATAGATTATCAATGTGAGTAGCATCACTGGTTTTATAATATGGAATAAAATGTGCCATTTTTTAAAATTTGTCAACTACTACATAAATTGAATCAGTTCCTCTTTGAGTTTTTGTTAAACCCATAACAAAGTCCATACTTACCATATCCCAAGGCCTATCTGGAATAGGTAATGGAACATACAAACCTGTGTTTTGATTCCTTCCCTTTTCATACTGACAGACTTTACAATTTTTCACATACTTTTCCACTTCAGACCTCATTTTCAGCCAAAAATAAAACCTATTCAGCTGTTCATAGGTCTTGTCTGCACCAAAATTCCTTCCAAGTCCTCCACTAGGTTTCTCCTTGATCAAATTCTCCCTCATAGAACAACTTGGTATGCACAGTTGATTTCTTTTAAACAACAGTCCCTCTTGCAGGAAATAATCCAACCACTTGCTTCTGTCTAACAAAACAGGATTTCTACAAGCTTCAAATGCCTCTTTAAAATCTAGATCTTTCTCATATAACTCTTTAAGAAAATCAAAACCCAACACTTGAATTTGACTTTCTTGAACAAAAATGATTTTTCTACTTAAGGCATCTGCTACTTTGTTTGATTGACCAGTTATATGTTTTAATACAAAATTAAAACTTTGCAGGTATTCTACCCATTTGGCATGCTTCTGGTTAAGCTTTGGTTGTTGCATAATGTACTGTAATGCATGGTTATCTGAATACAGTATGAACTCCTTGGACATCAAGTAATGTCTCCACTTCTTCAAAGACTGCACCGCTGCATAAAAATCCTTGTCATAAGAAGAATATTTCTTCTTTGTCTCATTCAGCTTTTCACTAAAATAAGCTACAAGTCTGTCCTCCTGACTCAAAACAGCTCCAATGGTTTCTCCACTGGCATCACACATCACTTGAAAAGGTTTATTAAAATCAGGAAAAATCAAAATAGGTTTCTCAGTAATCTTTCTCTTCAATAGCTGGAAGTTATTTTCTACTTCAGCAGTCCATTTAAATGGTTGTCTGTCCTTTTTTATTGTGTCAATAATTGAAGCATTAATCTTACTAAAATTCCTTATGAATTTCCTGTAAAAACTAGCAAGACCATGAAAACTTCTTACCTCAAAGACACTTTTTGGTGAAGGCCACTCCATGATAGCCTTGATCTTCTCCGGATCCATCTTTAACCCCTCAACAGAAACAACGAAGCCCAAATACACCAACTCCTCCTTCATGAATGAACATTTCTTTAAATTTAACAGTAACTTTTCTTGTTATAGCCTCTATAAGACATAATTCAGATGTCTCACATATTCCTCCTTAGATCTGCTGTAAACTAATATATCGTCCAGATATACTATTATAAATATACCAACAAATTCCTTCAGAACTTCATTGATAAGTCTCATAAATATACAAGGGGCATTCGACAATCCAAAAGGCATTATCATCCACTCATACAATCCTTCATTGGTTTTAAAATCAGTTTTCCACTCATCTGCCTCTCTAATTATGATTTGATGATAACCACTTTTTAAATCTAACTTTGTAAAATATCTAGCTCCACTCAAACAATCCATCAAATCTTCGATTCTAGGTAAAGGAAATATGTACTTGATTGTTATCTTATTGATTGCTCTCGAGTCAGTGCACATTCTCTAGCCTCCATCTTTCTTTGGGCTCAACACTGTTGGAACTGCACAAGGACTCAAACTCTCTCTAACCAGTCCCTTGTCTAACAGTTCCTGAACCTATTTCTTGATCTCTTCATTCTCTGTGGGAGTCATTCTATAAGCTGCTTTATTAGGTAGATTTTCTCCTAGAATCAAATCTATTTGATGAATTATTTTTCTAATGGGTGGTAACTCATCAAGAAAATCATCTACAATGATATCATAGTAGCTGTCCAACATCTCTTGAATTTCAATTGGTAAATCAGAAAATTTTGTGAACGTAATTATTACCTTGGGTTTGCAGACCAATGCAAAACTTACCTCATCTTGTTCCATCTGTTGTAAGTACTCCTTTTCACTCAGCAAAAGGGTCTTTGGATCAGGTGTCTTCGATGTATCCTCTTCCTCTAATGGCAACAATGTATGATTGCACCATATTTGCTGAATTTGTATGTGTTCTTCTTTCCATCGTGCATAGCTCCTATGTCATACTGCCATGGCCTACCAAAAAATATATGACACACATCCATAGGCATCACATCGCACAGAATTTTGTCTATGTATTTTCCCAACTGCAACTCCACTTCACATTGCTCATTCACTACCAACTGATATCCCTTTTGAAGCCATGACAACTTATAAGGTTTTGGATGTTTCTTTGTTTTCAATTTCAATTTCTCGACCACTTCTGTGGAGACCAAATTATCTGTACTACCATTGTCTATTATCATCTGACAACACTTCCCTTGAACTTTACACATAGTCCTAAACAAGGTTTTCCTTTGTGTTGGTTCAACAATTTCCTTAGCTAGTTTTAACAAAATTTTGTTGACTACCAAAGATTCCCCTTTCTCTGATACATTCTCTTCGTCTATTACCTTTGTTGCTTCCTCTTCAGTTTTTGCAACAATTGCATTCCTTTGATTCATTCCTATATTTTCTAAGCACTCATAAGCTCTGTGTCCCAGCTTGTTACATCTGTAACATCTAGCTTCTCTTCCTCTACCTCTGCCTCCTCTTCCTCTGGAAAAACTCCCTCTGCCACTTGCATCACCTCCTGTGGGTGCATGCTATCTTGAGCTACTGCTAGCTCCATCTCCAGGTGCTGCAGATCTTCCTCTACCACCTTGTCTTCCCCTTCCTCGAAAAGTACCTCTACTTCTAGCAGATTGCTTCCTCATGAGTTTTTCTTCAGCCTTCAGTACCATCTGATAAACCTCTTCTACTTTTTTAGGAGACAATACACTTATCTCATCTTGAATGTCCATTCTAAGACCATTCACATATCTGGCAACCTTCTCATCTGTATCTTAGATTTGTCCTGCTCTTATACTCACTTTGTAGAATTCCCCTGTGTATTCCTTTACTGTCATATACCTCTGTCTAAGATTATGCATTTGTCTAAATAATGTTTGCTGATAGTCACTTGGCAGAAACATACTTTTCAGTTTTTCCACCATCATGTTCCAATTCTTAATTTGTTGTTTGCCAAGTCTTCTTCTTTTTGCCTGCACTCCATCCCACCAAAGTGCTACATGTCCTTTCAGTTTCATGACAGAAAACTTCACCTTATTTCCTTCATCTGTTTCTTCATAATTGAAGAATTTCTCCATGTCATTTATCCAGCCTATCAATTCCTCAGGGCTTAAGCTTCCTGTGTAGATTGAGACTTCAAGTCTAGGCTTGGATGTGGATCTCAATACTGACCTAAAGAATCTCATTTTAGGAGTTACATCTGCGGGTTCCTCATCTTCTGCAGCTCCAACTTCAGGTTCACTAACATCCCCAGCATCTGCATCTCTTCCCATTTCCACTGCTTCCAATCTAGCTTGCATCTGTTGCATAGCTTCCAACACTTTAGCATTTGCAACTGGTCGTCCTCTTCTTCGACCACCAGCTCTTCCTCCAACTCTAAAAGCCATGTTGGATTTCTTTTTCTGATCCTTGAGATCATGTTCGGTGTCAGTAGGCTACTCTGATACCACAAATGGTGGCCGGGGTGCAGGCGTAATGGACAATCGTTCAAACCCAAAAACGATTTCAACAAGTTCAGGTGGAATTTCTTCTTGGATTTCCTATAGAGTATCAGTCATCTACCTCCAAATTTGGCTATTCTGCTGAATTAATAGAACTGCTAAATTCTAGCCGCAATGACAAGTGCTTTTACAAATCCTCTAAGCATCGCACATCGCAATCGCAAGCTCACCGTGTAGGGTTCATTTACTCAAGAATGATGCGATGCGATGTTATCTGTGATCCTCATATCGCACATCACATTTCGCAATTCCTATAGGCCAAATTCCCTTCACTTATGAATGATGTGATGTGATATGAATCAGTGATCTTCATATCGCACGTCACATTTCATAATTCCTCCAGGCCAGGTTCATTCACTCATGATCATGCGATGTGATATTGATCCAACAGTCAGCAGTCATCAGTGATCCAACGGTCACTGTGATATCACACGGGAATTTGCACGACGTTTACCCACTTCACAGAGTTTATAAGGTTTATAAGTCATCAATTTATAAAAGTTCGGGTCCAGTTTTTGAGATTAATGCCCGAACATCTTAAGACTCAATATCCATTGGATAACAGAGGCCATTAGATCCTACAGCTCATGGGACTTCTATTTATACACGGGCTAAAACCAAGGCCAACCCCCACTGTTGACTGTGACGTAAGGCATTGAAAATGAAATCAATAGTTAGGAATGAGTGCAGTGCTTCAACCCCGATTAAGAAATCTGTACACTTTCACCCCCGCAGTTGCTAATACATGGTGAAAATAAATTAGATTTGATCACACATAACTCTAATATTTCAGGTCAAACTGGAAATTCAATGATACACAAAGATACTACGGAAGGATGCAACACCTCTGGGATTGACCAATTTTACACACAAGTACACAGAGATATAATTTCTGCAACTAAATCTTATATGGCCAAACAAGCCGAATCAGTCAAAATCCTTTTTCAATCATTTAGAACTTACATAAATACTATTCCATCCTAAGTATCAGATCCTTAAAACACTGGATCGAATTTGCCTAATCTTAAACAATATCTAATCTGGTTGACATTCTCCTTGAGAATCTCAACTGAATCAAAATTGCATGAATCAATTACAAAACCATTCAATCCCTAAATCCATCTCAAATCCTATCTAGAAAGCTTGTAAATTGACAGCTAAAGGATCCCACTCCTTTGCTTGTAACTTTTTTTTGTATTTTTGGAATAAGTTCGAAGCCTTTTGCCTTCAAGCCTCATGTTCCCGCATCAGAGAGGGGTGATAACGGAGATGGAGAGAGAGGGAGAGAGGAGAGAAATAGGGAAGAGAGATAGAAGGGGAAGAGAGGGAGAGAAGGGGAAGAAAGAGAGAGAGGGAGAGGAAGAGGGATGGAGAGATAGATAAACATGGAGAAAAAGTGTGTATGTTTTAGGGGTGATATAGAGATACAAAAGAGAGACAAAGAGAGATAGATATATAGATGGAAGGTGAAGAGAGGGAAGAAGAGAGATATAGAGAGAGGGAGAGATAGATAGATATGGAGGGAGAAAGAATGTGTGTTTAGGGAGTGGGGTGAGATAGAGGGACAAAGAAGGAGATATGGAGGGAGATATATATATAGATGGAGGGGGGAGAGAGAGAAGAAGAATTATTGCACTAGATGCATTGATTTTAGTGTACATGGTGATTTCTAATCATATTTAATTGCTTGCATTTAAGGATATAAATTGAAGGACATGAGAGCTTAGGAATGAAGAGAGAGAGAAGGAGAGGAGTGAGAGAGGGAGAGAAGGGTAATATAGAGAGAGAGAGACACAAATATGGAGGGGGGAGAGAAGGGGAGAGAGAAAATGAGGTAGGGTGGAGATAGTGACTCGGTTGGGGAGAGAGAGAGAGAATATTTGTGAGTAGTTGTGTTGCTTCCAAAGTGACCACTAGTTGCTCCATCATGAAATTCCCACAAAACTTTGTGAGCATCTAATTTTTCTAAACGACAAAGCAAATCATAATTGTAATTCTTACAAAAAAATACCATCAATGATTCGATACTGATTATAGTTTAACCTCAAAGCACACTTTTTCTTAGTATCTAAATGTAAAGGTGCGGTATCATGAGTCAAATAATATATCAAATTAGCATACTTAGAATTAGAGTTTTAATTTACCTGTTGTATTCCCTGCACTTCTTGTTCATCAGAAACATCATAAGAATTAACATCAATAGTTTGAGTCATTAATTTACATAACCCTTGACCACACATGATTTTGCCAGATTTGATTTCAATACCATATTCTTGAAGAGAAGTAACCTAGTGGGCTCTTTTTTTATCCAAGATCTTTTTGCACTAACGAATTTCGAGCTGTGGGAAATGGAACAATGACTTTTTTGTGATACTTGATTAAGTCTGACCTAAAATGTTTGATGGTTTTGAATACAGCATAGGCTTGTTTCTCAACATCAAAGTATTTCAAATCTTCTGCTTGAAAACTTGAACTATAAAATGCAATTGATACTTCAACATTTTGATCATTTATTTGAGTTAGTACCATTGCATAAGATTGATCAGATGCAAAAGTGTAAAGAATCAATTTATTTTCAAAATTTGGAGAGAGTAAACCAGGAGCATTTAAGATGGCTTGTTTAATATAATTGAAAGAATTTCTTTTCAAGGTTATTCTACTTAAATAAGACGCTTTTGCTTGGTCATGCAATGACCTTAAAACTTCTGACACATCCATTATTCAACACATGGCCCAAATCATACCTCAATTGAAACCCACTCAACAGAAGTTACAGAAAGTTCATCCAAATCTTCAATCCCAAATTAAGGCTAAGATCAATAAATTATTAAAATCTAAAATAATATTTCCCGTAAGACACTCTAAATGGGTTTCTAACTTAGTTCCCGTAAGGAATAACAATGGTGACATCCAATTATGTATTGATTCCTGAAACCTAAATAAGGCTTCTGAAAAATAAACCTTCCCACTTTCTCCTATTGAACAAATTCTTCAAGCAGTGTCTAGATCTAAAATGTAATCTTTTCTTGATGGATTTTTAGGTTACAATCAAATTTTAGTACACCAAAACGATAAGTTCAAACCAACTTTTAGACCTAAATGGGGTACATACGCATATCAAAGTATATCTTTTTGGCTCATCAATGCACCAAAAGTGTTGAGGTTTGGAAATGTCCTTACTCAACACGGGAGGAACTTCCGAGTCAAAGTCCCAATCAAACTCTTTTACGTTGATGGCACTGACTGGAATTTTGGGTCCAATTTACCCTTCACGAGGTGATGCTCCAACGAATGGAGACTTGATTTGGGGAAAACAATTTTTTTTGTATTTTTTAAAATATGAAGAAACATAGTGAATAAGCTTACTCTAAATGCAATTCTACTTCTATGTTACTAATGTGCGTACAAGCCTAGGGTTAAACTTATGTTCATGGAAACAAAAGGTGGATAGTAAATTTGACAATTGAAGATTAATAAAAAAACTATTATCAAAAGCATAGCTGCAAATACAAAATTTATAGTGTTTCCAAAAATATACAAAATGGATCCATCAAACAATATGTATGTGAAATAAAAATAACCATTCGTAAGATATCAATCTAACAAAAAGGGTCACCTTGAATTTTACTGCAAGTTAGTAAAATATCTTTAAATGACTTGAAATGAACTTAATACAACATGCAGCATCCATACAAATATGACTAACAACATGTAAGTATGAATTAAGAAGATAAATAAAATGACTAATAAATTCAAAGGGTCGCCTTGAATTTTACTGCAAGTTAGTAAAATATCTTTAAATGATTTGAAATGAACTTAATACAACATGCACCATCCATACAAATATAACTAACAACATGTAAGTATGAATTAAGAAGATAAATAAAATGACTAATAAATTCAAATCTATCAGTAACAACCATTTACAATCAACTTGTCAATCACAATGATTAAAGCTTAATGAAAATCTACAAACTTCATAACTTCACATTCTTCTTATAAAAGGAAACTACGAATTATAGCACACATATAAAAAAAAACACACATATATATAAAATGATGTATAAAAAAAACAATTTGTTAAACAAATTTTAAATATCACTTTGTCATTTAAAAAAGTTTGAAAAGATGGTGTTATATATATACTATAAAGAAAACCCCTTTTCTTTTTAAAAAAACAAACATCTTAACCATTTTTCATATATAAAATGCAGTGCATACCAAGGTATTCACAAGTCGAAAGTGACCAACGTATATTAACTTGCAGCAAAGCATAAATATACCAAATCGATCTCAAAAAGAAACAAGCGCAATTTACCAACAATAATGCTGAGAAAATCGCTCCTTGGAAATCCAAAACTGATCAGTGGTCCAGCTTAAAACAAAAGAAATAACTAACAGTAGTGTTACTAAGCAGTCTCTTACACAGTTTCTGAACACCTCAAGATTAAGCCCAAATTGAGTTTATATAACTTACAAATTTTGAGAGCTTGATGTAATGTCAGATTCCCTCAACAAAAAAAAAAAACTAAACCAATTTTTTTTCCACAGAAAAAAGCCCTCCTTTTATTAAATTAATAAAAAGAGTTACATACAATATGTAAAAAAAACCGCCAATTCTGAAGCCGCCGGTGAATGGCGAGACTCAGCTAGCAAGCGAACGCGGACAAGAAATCCGCCGCAGGAAAGAAAAAAACCTCCCAGACCGCTCAAAGCCTTTGAGCACAGCCATAAAGGCCCGCAGCTAATCAATGAAGAGCCGCCGAAAGGGGAAACAAAGTCCCAGGAACACCAGCGACAAAGGAAAAAAGGATCACGCAGATCCACAACATCCACAAATGAGACCGCTGCGTGAAAAAAACGAAACCACTGCCCGGGCATCCACACAAAGGGAAAACAGCCCAAGAAAAACGGCAGGGTAGAAAGGAGTTGAAATGGAGACATAGAACAAAAACAAAAACAAACATATATTTACAGAAACAGAGGAAGTAAGAGGAAAGCTTAGGCGAAGATGGGTTGTTCAACAGGTCGAACCAACCCATTATCCACCTCCAAGACAGCCCACGACCCCATCTCTCGGCCTACTCCTTCTCTAGAAAGACGTTCCGCTTCATGATTCCTTTCCCGGTATATATGACTAAGAGAAACCTCCATGAAACAGTTCCTGAGCCGAGAAACTTCTCTAAACAGAGGAAGCAGAGTAAGGTTGAAGCAGCAATGAGCCCCGTTGAACCATTGCACCACGTTCATGGAATCCCCGAAAAGCTGAACTTCTTGCACATTACGGAGAATAAGCCAGCTGAGGAGAAGATGAAGGGCTTTCAATTCGGCAAAATTATTTGAACCCTATCCCAGACCTACTGAAGCTTTAACTATCTTCTCTTCTGAGAAATGAATGACCAAGCCAGCCCCACACCGCCCATTAATATCCGAAGCCCCATCAAAATAAGCCCACGGCATAGAGTGTCTGATGGCTTCTTGACAAATAGCCCTGGAGGAAAACGGAGCTTGAGGGATAGGAATACTACCATAAATGGCCGCTCCCTCAGCAGCAAGTCTCCCAATAGGGAAAACAGAGTCCTTGAAAATAGCTTGATTTCTGGCCAGCCAAGTCCCCCAAGTAATGAGTAAGGGAATGGATCGTTCCCTTTCGTTTAAAGAAATGTTCCACCAACTCTGCCAGGCCTCTAAGAGCCCCTGCCCTTCCCATTTATGAGGAACATTTATTAAACTTAGCATAGCTGCCTAGAGACTAGAATTGAAAGGGCAAAAGAGAAATAAATGCTGCACAGATTCGGCGCTGTCTTTACACAGAGGGCATCTACCAGGTCCAATCCTGCCTCTTCTTTGAAGGAAATCCCACGTTGGAACTTTCTGGGTAAGGACACACCAGAAGAACAGTTTCGTTTTCGCTAGTCCTTTTAACTTCCATAAAGGTTTGGCCCACCAACCCGGATTTTCCATACCCTTTTGAGACATCTTCCATTTGTAACCTTCCTTTGGGGAATAAAAGCCATTCTGAGCAAAAACCCATTTTAACTCATCCGGAGAGTCAGAAAGCTGGACCGAAGAGTTAACAAGATCCCTTGTATACCTGTCCCATTCCTCCAACCTGTCTTCGGTAAAATCTAAGTCTCCTCCATTAAGCCACCCTTGATTCCAGATGGAAGAGGCCCGGGGATCAGCGACCTGGTTTAGAGTGAGTAAACCTCTGTCTTTTAAAACTTCAACCAGACCTTGTGAAAGATTAAACCCCTCAGAATAGCCAATCCAAGGATCGCGACCCAAGCGGATCTGAGTTCCATCTCCTACATACCATGCCAACCCCTTCTCAATGATGTGAACGGAGGCGACCACTGCTTTCCAAACCACCGAAGAATTTTTAGCCGATTTTTGTGGCAGTCTGATCCAATCAAGCATTGTTAATGGATCTATATATTTCCTTTTAGTCACTGTAGTCCATAGATTTTCCGTTGTGATGATCCTCCAAGCCAACTTTGCTGCAAGGGATTGGGAGAAATCTGCAAGGTTTTTTATGCCCCAACCCCCCCACTCTTTAGGGCGAGTAATTTTGTCCCATGCGATCCACGGGGTAACTCTCTCAGACTTAGACCCCGCCCACAGAAAGCTGCTGCAAAGTTTCTCAATTGAGTTTATAATACCTTTGGGCACCCAAGTCAAACTCGCCCAATAGACTGGAATTGCCATTAAAACAGATTTTATTAAAACAAGCCTACCTGCCCGGGAGAGCCACTTGTGGCTCCAATGATTCAACTTCGATTCCAATTTTACAAGAATCCACTGCCAATCTTTTATCCTGTAATTGTCTGGTTTCAGATAGAACCCCAGATATTTGAAAGAGTCCTCCAGCGATTTAACTTCAAAATTCAGAACCAAGGCCACCCTCCGCATCTCCTCTCTAGCCAGACCAGAACCAGTAATAGTAGATTTTCTCTCATTTATACAGAGGCCAGTCGCTTTCAGAAAGAGGTCCAAGACCCTCTTAAGCATCCTGCAATCCTCAAGGCTGCCATTACTGAAGAGGATAATATCATCCACAAAGAGAAGGTGAGTGACCCAGAAATTTTGAGCCACTTATATTCCTTTTAACAAACCTTGACTTTTCGCTTCATAGATCAAACGACTGATTCCATCCGCTGCCAGCAAAAACAAGAGGGGAGATAGAGGGCAACCTTGCCGCAGGCCACGTTCAGGGCTGAAGAAACTAGAAGCCGCTCCATTAATCAGAACAGCTATGGAAGAAGACGAGACACAACTCATAATCCATCTTACAAGTTCAAAACTAAAACCCAGATGGGTTAGCAAAAGCCTCAGGTACAGCCAGCTGATTCTATCATAAGCCTTCGATAAATCTATTTTTACAACAACTCCTTTTTTTTTCCCAACTTTGAGACTGTGGAGCGTTTCTTGAGCAACTCCCACAGCTTCATGTATTTGCCTGCCATCTAAAAAACCAAACTGCTCCGGAGAAACATTTTTAGAAAGGAAGGGTTTTAGCCTGACAGCAATAATTTTAGCAATAATTTTGTAAACGCAGGTGCACAAAGAAATGGACCTAAAATCGGCAAAAGAACCTGGGAGATCAGACTTGGGAATGAGAGTTAAAAAAGTAGCATTAAAGGGTTGATAAATAGAACCTGAAAGCCTGGATTCTTCCACCACCTCCACTAGTTCATCACCTATGAATTCAAAGAAATGCTGGAAGAATTCAACAGTCCAGCCATCCGGGCCGGGACTTTTTTCTTTTTGCATAGATTTGAGGACGCTTGCAACCTCCTCTTTAGAAATAGGTGCCATGAGAAAATCATTGTCTTCCTCCTCTATGAACCGCGGAAAAATCTGGGCAACCCTTATAACTTCTGCAATTGTGGCTTCAGCTGGGGCTTTAAAAAGGTGTTTAAAATAGTTTACCCCTTCAGTAGCCAAATCTTCGAAAGAGAGCGCTAAGTCACCATTTGCTTTCTTCATTTCCCAAATTGTATTTGTGATTTTCCTCCCTTTGGCATAATTCTGGAAAAATTTTGAGTTTTCGTCCCCTGCCTGTAACCAGATCGCTCTGCTTTTAAGACGCCAACTTTGCTCCCTGAGCTGCAAAATTCTCCTTCTTTCCATTTCCAACTCATGTATCCTCGATCGGGATGCGCCTGATCCGTAGCCCTGACTGTCTGGATCTTCGAGAAGATCGAGTTCTGAGGTCACCGCTTGCATTATTTCTTCCTCCTTTAGCTTCTTGTGAAGAGCCCAGCTTTTTGAAGCGGCCTTCATCCTTAATAGGTTTTCCATAAACAGCTGACTTCGGTTCTCATTTTCATTTGCAACGACTTTCCTCCAAGTATTGTGAAATAGACTGATGTAAGATTCATCCAAAAGCCAAGAGGAATTAAACTTAAAGGGGATACCTGGCTTAGTAAAATCACCTTTCACCTCCAGAAGAACCGGGTAATGATCAGAGAGACCACCATCTCCAACCCAATGCCTGAACACTTGGAGTTTCTCCGCCAACATATCGTTTATTAAGAAGCGATCTAATTTCTTCCCGATCCAGTCATTGCCAATCCTGCGATTGCTCCAAGAGGGGCGCATCTTTAATGGGCTTACATCAACAAGAGGCGACATGGCCAATTTCTGCTGAATCAAAGCAGAGAGGGGATCCGCTCTTGCATTAACCCCCCAGGATTCAGCCAGTCCCAGCGAAAAGTTGAAGTCTCCACCAATGATAAGATTTGGATGCGCCAAAAAGGACTTCGCGAAGAAGGAGTTCCAGAACTTCTCCCGCTCTGAATTTGGACCATAGATGTTGAGAAAGAGAAGAGGAATACAGAGCTCATTGGAATAGAGTTCCACCGCCAAAGCATTTTCTGCTCCCCAAGATGATATCTCATGCGCAACCTTCATATTAAACCCCAAAGCCGCACCTCCAGAATGCCCAATAGCATCCACTGCGTGAAATCTCCATCCCGGCATAAGTTTATGCATAAAGCCTAAAATATCATCTCCTTTTCCAAGCGTTTCCTAAAGAAAGAGGATATCAGGTTTTTTAGCCCTGACCAGCTCCTTCAAAGCTAGTTTTTTGGGGGTACTAGCAAGACCCCTGCAATTGAAAGATAAAATGATCATTTAAAACCTTCGGGAGGTGATTGCTTTGCTCTAAGCACCCCTGGCAATGACAACTGCTTTCCTCCAGCAATATCAATGATAGCCTTCAGCTTGGCTTTCGATAAATCCGACTTCCTCCCTCTTAACTTCTTTGGACCTATGGGCAACTCATCCATTGCCAAACCGCCTGCTACCAGCTCTTTTCCTTTTCTAGTAGCTAAAGGCCTTAGATTATAATGAGATTCACGCCCTCCATCTCCGGAATGCGTAGGAGCAAGAGGAGGGGAGGATGGAATCGTCATTAAAACGCTGTCAGTTGTGTTTAGACCCTTCTTCATATCTGTCATATCTTTTGAGGGTTGGCATATGTGATCAATCTCACCACTACACGACAGATGCAGAGCACTTGATAAGAGAGGGGAGGAGGGTTTAGGGGGAGGAGGACCAGCCTGATTCAATTCTTCCATTGAAATGACCGCTGAGAACCCAGCTGCAGGGAACTGATTTGAAACACCAGCACTCGTTGTCACCTCAGTCTGAGATACTCCTATACCCTCCATATGTTCCGATCCTAACTCCTGGACATTTCCCAGCACTTCGACTTCCTTGGACTGGAAATCTTCCTTCTGAGCAGTGATCTTCATTTTTTTCTTTTCCTCAGCCTTAAAACCATTTTGCCTCTGCCTTCGACTCCTACGATGACCACGAGGGCAATCCCGAGCCAGGTGACCATATACTTTACACCAGTGACATCTGAACGGGAGGTTTTCGTAGTCCAGGATCTGGATGAACTCTTGGCCCCGATACTTTAAAAGTATATCATCCGCCAAACCTTCTTTTGGATTTAAACTTACCATAAGGCGGGCTGCACTCCAGTCATGAGAATGTAGATAGGATTTGTCAGCAACAAGGAACTTACCCAGAGTATTTCCGATGGAGGAAAAAACCGAGTCAGTCCAAAAATGAATAGGAAGTCCCATGAGCTTGACCCAGACTGGAAACTCCTCTGATTTTTCTTTCTGAGCATCAAAGAGGGGCGTCCATTTTCTGAATAAGATAGGCCTCTTCCCTAGGCTCCAGTGCTTGGACAACACCCATTCGACATGCTCCTTTTGTCCTAAACGAAGACAGAACCAGCCTCTGTCAAGCATCTTGAACTCTTCTGGTTGTCCCGGGGCTTCTTTCCATTCAGCCAGTGTCCATTTCTTAATATAGGCCACCGAGAACTTTCTTCCACCAACTCTGCCAACGAGAAGGGTTTCCGATGCTTCCAACACCCTGTCTATGTGGATATCCACTCCAAAGACACAACTGGGTCTTGCCGCCTTTTTCCTGCAAATCTTGGCCTTCTTCCTCTTTCCACCCAAGTCCTCCAACTTATCTCCTCCCTCAGCAGCATCGAAAGTCCCAGGGCGCTTATCAGGCTGTTGGTAGATGCCTTCATTTGGCTCCTCAGCCCTTTTGGAACCCCCACCCGCCGATCCTACTAGGTAACTTAGATTTTGACCTTCCTCTCCTGTGACTTTTACATCTCTTCCCAGCTTTTCAATGGGCCGAGCAGAGATAAATAACCGCTCTTCCCGTGATATATTACCCCCAGGACTCCTGGCGACCCCATCTATTACCTTAGCTCCCTCATTCGTTGACCTTTCCGCACTTCCTGACGTCACTGCCTGCATCGGGAAGAAATGATGCAGGTTCTCCTCTGACTCCTCCAGACCCCAACAGGCGAGGAGGTCTTCGGGCGTCGGATCGATGTCCAACGTCTCGTTTTGAAAAATACCCACCCGCACTTCACCTGGGCCCGACGCCATCTTTGCCAGACACCTAAACCAATTTTAAATGTACAGTGAATTCCATTCGACAAAGACTGGTATATTCTGAATTTTTTATTTTATGGGGATGAATCTGGTGAAAGTACTACCAGTCATTTCTGCGAATAGTCAATTTTCTTGAACAGAACGATGTTGGGTCTTCTAGAGATTTGAGCAACAGATGGGTTTGAAATAGAAAATTTGTTCTCCAGGTTGACGTTGATTGGCACTCCATGTTTTAATTATTTTCGATGTGGGTTCCTGTGGGTTCTTGTGGGTTCCCGGCCTCTAATCCTTGCACCATCATAACTAACTCAACAACTTTCTGGAATTTCGAGTTTGGTTGTATTGATAGAAAATTCCATATGATCCTGCAATCAAAACCAAAACAGAAATAAGTAATCCAAAAAAAAATTGACACAATAATGGAAATCCGCCCATTAAACCGCAATGATCTTAATAACTGAAATCCACCCATTTATAACGGATATCATATATATCTACATTATAAATGAATGCACAACATATCAATAGCTGAAAAACAACGTGTGGTGTCAAGTAGTCGTGAAGTGATTGGTTCAAAGGTAAAAATTGGTGTTTAGTTGGAGGTTTCACCAATCATCGCATGCGTGAAGTACAAAAAATACGCCATAGTTACTTGCAGGTGAAAACATGGCGTTGGTGGGCCTTCGTTCAATAAAAATATGAAAGTTGCTTTTAACGGAAACAAAGACAAGCGTGATGGAATCATTTATGTTGCATGGACGTTGTTGAGAGGCTGACTAGGTTCATGATCCAGTATGGAGGAAATACCAAAACAACGTTGAAGGAATAATACCAAAAGCGTGGAGGAATAACTCCAAACAGCGTGGTGGAATACATCAACAGCACGGAGGTCTTACGAGTTTATAAGCCAGCGTGGAGGTTACACCAAACCAACGTGGAGGTTGACCAATCTCATCACGGAGGTCTTACGAATTTATGAGCCAGCGTGGAGGTTACACCAAACCAACGTGAAGGTTGACCAATCTCATCGCATTAAAATAGCTCTTGAACGTTTGTTTCAATATTAATCCTTGGCGTTGATGATTGTTAGGGAAAGGACACGTCATCGCCATTGGAGACATAAGGTTGAGGACGGGTCTGAAGAGGAGGAATTGCCGACAACAAAAAGTGGTCGGAATCTGGGCAAAAAAATTTCAAAAAATCTTGTAGAGGCAGTGTTTGAATCATGTTTTTGATGGTGGAAATAGATTCAGCACCATCAAAAACATCTAAGACACCTAAAATTTTGAATTTTAACAACTATAACTTGGATTTACACAAATCCTTGCCAAATTTTCTCTGGATATAACCTGGATTTCCATAATTTTCTAAGCAACTCCTCCACCTCGTTACGCGGAAGGTTGATACTCGGCGTTGATAAGAGAATGGGAATTTACGTTGACAAATGTTGAAAATCGACACCTTGTGGCATGTCGAAGTCACTTTGGTTTTCCATTTTATTTTTTATATTTGTTTAAAAAGCAAAAGCATTTGTTAACAAAATGATAACATTAACACACAAAACATAAACATTAATAACCAAAACAAAACATTAATAAAAACAAAAAACAATTATCAATATATTTACAAGATTTATCCATTTCTCAAGATAACTGATCCATATCTTGATCCATTTCTCTTAATGCAGGTATACTCATCGAATGTGAGATCCCATGTGTAATGTGACATGCTATGAAAAAAATATAACCACGAAAAGCAAAATGTAAACAAGAATGTGAGATCCCATGTGTAATGTGAGATGCTATGGAAAAAAATATAACCAGGAAAGGCAAAATGTAAACAAGCTCAGAAACAAACTTATAAAAAAAATGAGAAAGGTCTTCATTTATTGTTAGAACACAACGCCAAATTAAGAATTATTGTAGCTACAACAGGTCTCAATAAGTTGGAAAAAAAAAGGGTGCTTGGATCTATTGGCTTCCATGATTGATGAATATTTTAACACAAGAGTGGAAGAATTCATAGCCAAATTCAAAATCCAATTACTTCGACAAAGAGAAGAGAGTCTCTATCTCACCACAGGTTGTAACAATGATATGACATTGTTATTTGTGTATTGTGAAGTGGAATTGAATTTGTGTATGTGACGAGAAGGTGAGAACCAAATAATGCTTATGGGTGTATTTAAATTTCCAGAATTCTGTCTAGGGTTCCGTGTACACTCTTGATGAAGAAAGGTATATATATATATATATATATATATATATATATATATTTACGCCGTAAGGCGTTCCCTTTGAGAAAGACATCCCTAAAATGTGACGTGTGCGATCCTGAGCCATTGATTCTGTGTTAGACGATTGGGGTGTTTTTCGCCGTTGGTTTAATATGTTTTTTTTTCATGGAAAAATGTCTTTTTTTCCCACCGGCTAGAGGACAGAGAGGGAGGATATGGCTATGGGCTATGAAAGGCTAGGCCTCCTGGCGATGAGACTCTTGGCAATCACTAAACCGACGAGGGCCGCACGAAACGTGTCTTTCTTCCCTGGTTTCGTGTCTTTCTTCCCTGCATGAGGGCTGCGTAACCTGCATAGCCTTGTGCTGTTGATATCAATATTTGTACTCGTCTGCTTCACACATGGGATTTCTACTTAGAGGTCTTCTGGTTGGAAAACTCTTAGCGGTCAGTGTTTCTTGCCTTTCTTTCTTCTTTTTGTTATGGTTTCTCATTTATGATATTTAACTGGATTTAATATATGCGAATGCTTGATCCAATCACGCTTTCCTTCCTTGGTTATGTTAGAGCATCAACTATCACGTGCTCATCTGAATCCAGTTCTGAGATGCGCCTCCAGGGTGCAGAGTTGAGGTTGCTCTTTTGGGTTTTTGCAGTTGGTACGTTGGCCGTTTGCACAAATTAAATATGTGCATCTTTGTGCCTGATAATCTGTAGGGATATATCAAACCTGGTTCAAATGGGTTTTGGTAGTATCCATATTCAATATACCTAATCTAGCATTTAGATTCAATGCGCAAACGCGCGAACATAAACATGGTGGCTCACCCCACCCTCTCCACCTGCGCTGTAGAATGCTTTTGGGTTCACTAAATGTAACACCTGCGCTAGATTAGAATATGGCTATGCTTCAAAGGGATTGGCACAGTTTGCATAGCGAGCATATCTTGCCTGCCCTGGGTACGAAGTGTCTGGTGTGGCTGGGGAACTAGCTAACGGGATGTGATTCCTGGGGAACAAGCTACTGTGCTGTAAGTTGATAAGCATATTGAAATGAAATACCTTCTCTATATTTGGAATGTCTTATCCTTCACCATATTTGGAATGCCTTACCTGCCCTATCCATGAAATTCAATATGCGTTACAATCTAATATCTATTAGCAAGTGTTTGTTCATCAGTCTCATTCTATGAAGAAATGATGTTGTGTTAAGCTGAGTAGAAATAGATGAGAAGGAAGCATCTTTCCAGTTGCGTGTGTGAGGTGGCAGGACTGTTTCCTCGGAGAGTAATCAGCGAAAAGAGTTTATAGCTTTAAAAGATCATAGGTGTATCAAAATGTCTTCCATTAGATCATGGCCTCGTATAGCCTTAAAAGATCACAGGTGTATCAATGTCTTTCAAAGGAATATAAACATTGTTGTCATATTTTTTCTTCCATTTGACATAAGCCATGAGTTTATTTTCCATTTTATCCCCCAATAGTAACAAAATATATCTTCTATGTTCTTTCTTGCTTTAGTCTATTGAAAGGATTACTTCCTCCAAAAATTACCGATACCGGATAACAGCGTCAATCACATCTTTTAAAGGAAATATGCTGGAAGATATTATGCTTCAAGCAGTGCTTAGAAGATGCTGCTAGCTTAACTTGTCAAAAGAGCTGTAATGGTAATTTCAAGTCGAAATTACATAGCACACTAATTAGAAAATGCTGCTAGAATAACTTGTCAGAAGATCTGTAATGGTAATTTAAAGTTGAAATTATATAGCATACTGATTGGTTCTTGTGATGCTCCTAAAGCTGACTGATTTAAGTACCATTGCCAAGTCTTTCATTGTTTGCATTAATCAAGCTAACTACAGAGAAAATATAACAGAGTCACAAATAAAAGCTTAGCCCGTATGCTCTCTATCAAAGACAATTAACATTCCCATAGAAAAAAAAGGAATCAATAGTTACGGTGGCTTAACCAATAGCTAAGCCCACTTCAAAATTCTAGCCTGCTCGTGGATCTGTTTACAACAGAGCTCGCCAAATTTCTATAGCAGGCATAAAAATCTCAATAGGCCCTTCACAAGCTTCACGACTAGCATAAATATCTCAATAGGCCCTTCACAAGCTTCACGACTATACTATTGTATTGCTTGCTTGCTTGGTCATCTAAGGGGTTGAGGGTTCTATATAGTCTGTAATCATGCAGAACAAAATAATCCTATGCATACTATATTTATTCAACAGCCTCATGATCATATTACAGATAGAGGACAACAAAATAATACCATGCATACTACTAGTTATGTAGCAATCTCCTAATGCTCATATTACGGATAGAAGGCAATGAAATTTTCATCTTTCCAAAATAGGTGAAATATGGGCCTATTGCAGTCTAATAGCTTGGTCTTTCCTTCATCTGCTCGAAGTAATATATAAGACGAGGATGCTTCCGAAAATAATCTTTTTCCAACTTCAAAACCTCTATTCTTGCAAGCACATCGATAAATGCACAATTTGCCACAGAAAACTCAGCTCTAGCCAAAAACTGTGTGTTTGTAAGTTGTTTCTCAGCCTCATTGAGTAGCCTTATAAGTTCATTCCTGTTTGAAGCCAAAGCCTCCTGATCCTTCAACATTTCCTCCATGGCATGCATGGTTTGAAGTTTGTTGTGATATTTTCCTGCCAGATCAGGATTTTCCACAAGACGAGTAATGACAACTTGCCTTTTGAATTTGCTAAAAAAATGAATAGCGTGATCACTTGGACAGTGATTTAGCGTGAAGAGTTTCGAGTCCCATGAATCAATCTTCTCTAGCCACTCCTGGACCTTGCTCTGATCTACCCTTTTATGGCCTAAAGGCTTGCCAATCTTGGCAAGATACCTGTTTACCAATAAAAATTGATAGGATATGAATCATTAAATAGACATCAATAAGGCCTGGGCCTATTACAGTCTGATAGCTTGGTCTTTCCTTCATCTGCTCGAAGTAATATATAAGACGAGGATGCTTCTGAAAATACTCTTTGTCCAACTTCAAAACCTCTATTCTGGCAAGTACAGGGATAAATGCACAATCTGCCACAGAAAACTCAGCACCAGCCAAAAACTGTGTGTTTGTAAGCTGTTTCTTAGCCTCATTGAGTAACCTTATAATTTAATTCGTTTTTGAAGCCAAAACCTCCTGATCCTTCAAAATTTCCTCCATGGCATGCATGGTTTGAAGTTTGTTGTGATATTTTTCTGCCAAATCAGGATTTTCCACAAGACGAGTAATGACAACTTGCCTTTTGAATTTGCTAAAAAAATGAATAGCATTATCACTTGGACAATGATTTAGCGTGAAGAGTTTCGAGTCCCATGAATCAATCTTCTCTAGCCACTCCTGGACCTTGCTCTGATCTACCCTTTTATGGCCTAAAGGCTTGCCAATCTTGGCAAGATACCTGTTTACCAATAAAAATTGATAGGATACGAATCATTAAATAGACATCAATAAGGCCTCTGAAAATAATTCAAATATTATACATTCTGTAGGTGAAAGAAACTTACCGAATCATAGTCAGTGAGTCACAGAAAACTTGATCCGCAGTGATTAGTACAGGAATGCTACCATTAGGACTTTGCCTAAAAAACTCTGCATCCAAATTCCTTACTTTGAAAGGATCCACAATGTGGGGGTTATACTTCGTATTTTTCTCTTCCATAACCAAGCATACCTTTTTGCAGTCAAGTGAAAGGGGATGGTAATAAAAATCCATCATATTGAATGCCTTACAGTTCACAGACCTTGCAATAGATAATTCACAGACCTGCTTCTTACTGCTGTTTCTGACAGCAATGAATGTGAGGCATATAGCAATGTGAAAGGGAAAAATTAGGTTGGTAAATTATTCTCAGAGACAGGACAGATTTTTTCATTCAGTATGTAATCTATTATAAAATCGCACTTTCATGCGTTTAATTACTGGAGAAGCCTCAATGCTGCAGTTAATCAACAATTTAGGTGTATCAATGTCTTTCAGAGAAATATATACTCTGGTATATCTTTTCTTTATTTTGGATGATTCTTAAAGTAGCAATATATCGTTATTCAATATAATAGACAAATTAGACAAATTGAGACTAGTTGGTCCCTACCTAGGTTTCCAAGTGTTTGTACCTTGCAACATGTTTTGCTTCATGGCGTTTATCCAACAATAAAATCCAGTATTTCTGAAACTATTATAAAATCCCTATTAAAACATGGTTTATCCAGCAATAAAATCCAGTATTTATGAAACTATTGTAATACGGCAGATCCGGCTATGGAATCCAAAATTTCATATGGGAATTACAGGACTAATCCAGCAATGGACGTCCAAATTTCATATGGGAATATGTATCTCTGAAACTATTACAACAGGACTGAACCAGGAATTGAATACAGATTTTCATGTTCATGGGAGTATTATTTCTTTTGAAGGGTGCAAGTCAGATTACAAAGAAAATATTCTGAGAAAACTTAACACGCTAGTTTTTTTGAAATTTAGGTGATGGGATTCCATCAATATCTGGTATGTGCTCTTCAATAAGACAAGTCCAATTCCAGAGTGCGAGTAATTAGTCAAATTAGTGAACCACCATTAGATTTAGCAAACATTTGATGAGTTAAAGTGTTTGCAATGAGAGAGAATTAGTTAAGATATTATTTAAGTTGTAGCTTAATTATGTACTCTTTATTGGTGTATATTGTTAAGTTAATTTTAATATTTATTTAAAAATAAAAATTTACATTTTCCTTAACTATTTAACCAAATTTACTAAATCTCGAGATAAAGGTAAATGGTGTTTCATTTTTAGACGAGGGTTGTTTACTGCAACTTTGTGATTGATATCAAGTAGGGGAAAAATCTTAGAGTGGAATGTTCGTAGATTTATCAGTCCATTTTTTTGCATGTCAATAATGGGTTCGAGTATGGAACAAAAATAATGGGTTCCAGTATGTAACAAATAATTATTTTCAGATTCAATTCTCGCCAGTGATATGACGATATTTAATTGATAATTGGCCAGAAGAGAAGCATACCAGAGATTTCACATCTCTCAAATACTGCTGCGAGTTATACTTAAGTTATTAAATGAAATAAAGCTAGTTGTGAACCATCCATTAGATCATGGTCTGTTGTAGCCTTCAAAGATCACGGGTGTATCAGAATGTTTTGTTGCCTGGATCCATTAGAGCATGGTCTGTTATAGCTTTAAAAGATCACAGGTGTATCAGATAGCTTTAAAAGATCACAGGTGTATCAGAATGTCCTCCATTAGATCATGGCCTCGTACACCTCAAAAGATCACAGGTGTATCAATGTATTTCAGAGGAATATAAACATTGTTGTCATATTTTTTCTTCCATTAGATCATGGCCTCTTGTAGCCTTAAAATATCACAGGTGTATCAATGTCTTTTAGAGAAATATAAACTCCGATATATCTTTTCTTTATTTTGGATGATTCTTAAAGTAGCAATATATCGTTATTCAATATAATAGACAAATTAGACAAATTGAGACTGGTTGGTCCCTACCTAGGTTTCCAAGTGTTTGTACCTTGCAACATGTTTTGCTTCATGGTGTCTGTTAACTATTAGGGAAGAGGTTATATTCTTATTTGCTAGGACACCCACATTAGCTTAGGATTTTATAACATAAGAAAACCTTTAAATTCCTGCAAAACCTTGAGTTTTACAGTGACGATATACACAGCAGTCAAGAACCCCAACATTGAGAGATTCAAATATGACAACAACACAATTGTGTTCTATTACTATGGTATGCAGATTGGAATTATCAATTCAGTTCCGGGAGGATGGATAGTGGCAGAGGAAATAGAGTATCTTTCTGCAACCCTAACAATTCAACCATTTCCTTTCATTCCTGCTTCTCAGAATCCAGATTTCTTCTCTGATGCCAATTCCTCCAAGATTATTCCCATAGAATTCACAATATACATGGGTGGAAATGCCAGAGTGTTATATTTCTTCACTTCTTATGTTAAATCTATTGTTTACTACAACTTTGTGATTGATATCAAGCAGGGGACAAATCTTAGAATGACATGTTTGTAGATTTATCAATCCATTTTTTTGCATGTCAAGAATGGGTTCGAGTATGGAACAAAAATAATGGGTTCCAGTATATAATAAATAATTATTTTCAGATTCAATTCTTGCCAATGATATGATGATATTTGATTGATAATTGGCCAGAAGAGAAGCATACCAGAGATTGCACATCTCTCAAATACTGCTGCGAGTTATACTTAAGTTATTCAATGAAATAAAGCTAGTTGTGAACCATCCATTAGATAAAATCCCTATTAAAACATGGTTTATCCAGCAATAAAACCCAGTATTTCTGAAACTATTGTAAAATCCCTATTAAAACATGGTTTATCCAGCAATAAAATCCAGTATTTCTGAAACTATTGTAATACGGCAGATCCGGCTATGGAATCCAAATTTTCATATGGGAATTACAGGACTAATCCAGCAATGGACGTCCAAATTTCATATGGGAATATGTATCTCTGAAACTATTACAACAGGACTGAACCAGCAATTGAATACAAATTTTCATGTTCATGGGAGTATTATTTCTTTTGAAGGGTGCAAGTCAGATTACAAAGAAAATATTCTGAGAAAACTTAACACGCTAGTTTTTTTGAAATTTAGGTGATGGGATTCCATCAATATCTGGTATGTGCTCTTCAATAAGACAAGTCCAATTCCAGAGTGCAAGTAATTAGTCAAATTAGTGAACCACAATTAGATTTAGCAAACATTTGATGAGTTAAAGTGTTTGCAATGAGAGAGAATTAGTTAAGATATTATTTAAGTTGTAGCTTAATTATGTATTCTTTATTGGTGTATATTTTTAAGTTAATTTTAATATTTATTTAAAAATAAAAATTTACATTTTCCTTAACTATTTAACCAAATTTACTAAATCTCGAGATAAAGGTAAATGAAAATTTTCTAAATCTCGAGATAAGGTAAATGGTGTTTCATTTTTAGACGAGGGTTGATATTAATCTACTATATATATATATATATATATATATATATAATTTATATTTATTAGTATTTGCCATTATAGTTTGTTGATCATTATTAGTTTAGTATTGATCAATCCAGTTTGTTGACCATTATTAGTTTAGTATTGATCAATCCAAGTTATAATGTTTAACTTTGAAAATAAATATTTATTTTTAAAAATTATTGAAAAAAATATTTTTCAAACATTTTATTGGACCATAACTTTGAAGGTATAGCTTTTGTGCCATGTCGACTACTACCTCAGACTTTCTTTTTTGCCATAATTTCTGGATGTATTACTATGGTACGCAGATTGGAATTATCAATTTAGTTCCGGGAGGACAGATAGTGGTAGAGGAAACAGAGTATCTTTGTACAACCCTAACAGTTCAACCGTTTCCTTTCATTCCTACTTCTCAGAATCCAGATTTCTTCTCTGATGCCAATTCCTCCAAGATTATTCCCATAGACTTCACAGTATACATGGGTGGAGATGCCAGAGTGTTATATTTCTTCACTTCTTATGTTAAATCTATTGTTTACTGCAACTTCGTGATTGATATCAAGCAGGTGACAAATCTTAGAATGGCATGTTCGTAGATTTATTAGTCCATTTTTTTCATGTCAATATTTCTTCACTTCTTATGTTAAATCTATTGTTTACTGCAACTTTGTGATTGATATCAAGCAGGGGACAAATCTTAGAATGGCATGTTCATAGATTTATCAGTCCATTTTTTTCATGTAAATAATGGGTTCGAGTATGGAACAAAAATAATGGGTTCAACCATTTCCTTTCATTCCTGCTTCTCAGAATCCAGATTTCTTCTGTGATGCCAATTCCTCCAAGATTATTCCCATAGACTTCACAGTATACATTGGTGGAGATGCTAGAGTGTTATATTTCTTCACTTCTTATGTTAAATCTATTGTTTACTGCAACTTTGTGATTGATATCAAGTAGGGGACAAATCTTAGAATGACATGTTCGTAGATTTATCAGTCCATTTTTTTGCATGTCAATAATGGGTTCGAGTATGGAACAAAAATAATGGGTTCCAATATGTAACAAATAATTATTTTCAGATTCAATTCTTGCCAGTGGTATGATGATATTTGATTGATAATTGGCCAAAAGAGAAGCATACCAGAGATTTGACATCTCTCAAATACTGCTGTGAGTTATACTTAAGTTATTCAATGAAATAAAGCCAGTTGTGAACCATCCATTAGATAAAATCCCTATTAAAACATGGTTTATCCAGCAATAAAATCCAGTATTTCTGAAACTATTGTAATACCGCAGATCTAGCTATGGAATCCAAATTTTCATATGGGAATTACAAGACTAATCCAGCAATGGACGTCCAAATTTCATATGGGAATATGTATCTCTGAAACTATTACAACAGGACTGAACCAGCAATTGAATACAGATTTTCATGTTCATGGGAGTATTATTTCTTTTGACAGGTGCAAGTCAGATTACAAAGAAAATATTCTGAGAAAACTTAACACGCTAGTTTTTTTGAAATTTAGGTGATGGGATTCCATCAATATCTGGTATGTGCTCTTCAATAAGACAAGTCTAATTCTAGAGTGCGAGTAATTAGTCAAATTAGTGAACCACCATTAGATTTAACAAACATTTGATGAGTTAAAGTGTTTGCAATGAGAGAGAATTAGTTAAGATATTATTTAAGTTGTAGCTTAATTATGTATTCTTTATTGGGGTATATTTTTAAGTTAATTTTAATATTAATTTAAAAACAAAAATCTACATTTTCCTTAACTATTTAACCAAATTTACTAAATCTCGAGATAAAGGTAAATGGTGTTTCATTTTTAGACGAGGGTTGATATTAATCTACTATATATATATAATTTATATTTATTAGTCTTTGCCATTATAGTTTGTTGATCATTATTAGTTTAGTATTGATCAATACAAGTTATAATGTTTAACTTTGAAATAAATATTTTTAGTTTGAAAATAAATATTTATTTTCAAATATTATTGAAAAAATTATTTTTCAAACATTTTATTGGACCATTACTTTGAAGGTATAGCTTTTGTGCCATGTCGACTGCTACCTCAGATTTTTTTTTTTTGCCATAATTTCTGGATGTATTACTATGGTACGCAGATTGGAATTATCAATTCAGTTCCGGGAGGACGGATAGTGGCAGAGGAAACAGAGTATCTTTCTGCAACCCTAACAGTTCAATCGTTTCCTTTCATTCCTGCTTCTTAGAATCCAGATTTCTTCTCTGATGCCAATTCCTCCAAGATTATTCCCATAGACTTCACAGTATACATGGGTGGAGATGCCAGAGTGTTATATTTCTTCACTTCTTATGTTAAATCTATTGTTTACTGCAACTTTGTGATTGATATCAAGCAGGGGACAAATCTTAGAATTGCATGTTCGTAGATTTATCAATCCATTTTTTTGCAGGTCAAGAATGGGTTCGAGTATGGAACAAAAATAATGGGTTCAACCGTTTCCTTTCATTCCTGCTTCTCAGAATCCAGATTTCTTCTCTGATGCCAATTCCTCCAAGATTATTCCCATAGACTTCACAGTATACATGGGTGGAGATGCCAGAGTGTTATATTTCTTCACTTCTTATGTTAAATCTATTGTTTACTGCAACTTTGTGATTGATATCAAGAAGGGGACAAATCTTAGAATGGCATGTTCGTAGATTTATCAGTCCATTTTTTTGCATGTCAATAATGGGTTCGAGTATGGAACAAAAATAATGGGTTCCAGTATGTAACAAATAATTATTTTCAGATTCAATTCTCGCCAGTGATATGATGATATTTGATTGATAATTGGCCAGAAGAGAAGCATACCAGAGATTTCATATCTCTCAAATACTGCTGTGAGTTATACTTAAGTTATTCAATGAAATAAAGCCAGTTGTGAACCATCCATTAGATCATCGTCTGTTGTAGCCTTCAAAGATCACAGGTGTATCAGAATGTTTTGTTGCCTAGATCCATTAGAGCATGGCCTGTTATAGCTTTAAAAGATCACAAGTGTATCATAATGTCTTCCATTAGATCATGGCCTCGTATAGCCTTAAAAGATCACAGGTGTATCAATGTCTTTCAGAGGAATATAAACACTGTTGTCATATTTTTTCTTCCATTAGATCATGACCTCGTGTAGCATTAAAAGATCACAGGTGTATTAATGTCTTTCAGAGAAATATAAAATTCGGTATATCTTTTCTTTATTTTGGATGATTCTTAAAGTAGCAATATATCGTTATTCAATATAATAGACAAATTAGACAAATTGATACTGGTTCGTCCCTACCTAGGTTTCCAAGTGTTTGTACCTTGCAACATGTTTTGCTTCATGGCATTTGTTAACTATTAGGGAAGAGGTTATATGCTTATTTGCTAGGACACCCACATTAGCTTAGGATTTTATAACATAAGAAAACCTTTAAATTCCTGCAAAACCTTCCCCATGAGGATTAGATTGTGTGGATTATATTAGGTTTTTTTCCCACAAAGACTATTAATTTCCATAACAATGTATAGATTATGTTGGTTACTCACACAACAATGTTAAATACAGATACTTTGCATCGCTTCCTAAAAAAAGCCTTGGCCTACTCTGTTTTAAGTTTTTTTGCAAAGAGAGTCTGTTAAATAAATTAATGAAACATACAAATCAGAAACAAAATATAGTCAATTTCCAAACAAAATATTTCCAAACATCTTTTTCGTGGAATCTTGTACATAGTCATCACACCTCATATCCACATGGATATGTTGAATTTAGGGTCTTGTTAGGGATTTTGGACTAAAACTTGGGTTTGTTTCCCTACAGATACATTAGGATTGCCTAAGGCTCTATTGCCATTATCCCATACTCCCTTTTTTTTCTTTTTATTGTATAGTATATTGATTCCTATCTATTCTTTGATTATTGTTTAGATTGTATGCTTAATAGTAAGTGGGTATTATGGTGTTGCATTTATTCATTCTAAACTGGAGGGTCAACCTCTCAGTAAATGCCAAGGATTAACACCATAACAAAATTAGACTTAGAATTCTGGAGGCACTTTAAAAACAATTATTGCAAGTCATTCAAATGCTTATTTTCCTTGAAAATTCAAGACTATTCGGGGGCCATGTTGGAGTTTTAGATTTCAATTAACAAGTTATTGAAAAACTGGAAATGCTAATCTGTAAGAATACTTGATACAACCCACTGTTATCTGTCTAATTACGTAGTCTGAAACAACATCATTCATAAACAAAGGGATTTGACCATCATATAAAAATTTCAGTTATTTATTTATAGAATAATCGGAAATGCCCATCTAGAAGAAGGGTTTGTACAGTTCATAACCTCTCTCTTGTATCCCTGTCAGGCTGTTAATTTTTCTTCCATTTCATCTACAATTTTACATTAACCTCTCTCTTGTATCCCTGTCAGGCTGTTAATTTTTCTTCCATTTCATCTACAATTTTACATTTTGTGAACACTACTGTCTTTTTTTGTCATTCACACATTAAAAAGTGGAAAAAAAATACATGCATGTGCATTTGCATTTAGAATGCATGCAGAAATTGATTTAGGACAGTGCATCTTCGTGTGTGCTCCTTGCTCTATGTTGAAACAATTTCACTTCTCTTTCCTTAGTAGCTAGGATTTTCATTGCAAAAAGAAATTAAACGGTTGTTTATCATCTTAGATTGCATATTTAGGAATTGTAAATCTACATCACGTGGTCAACCTTAAAAGGAAATCTTCTTAAGAAAGATCAACTGTAAAATAAATTTCAATAAACATAAAAATGCTTTGGAACCCAACGCACAACATTTAGAAGTCTAGGCTAGAGACATATTCCGGTGTCGTAAATCCTGGTAACTATCGCTTTCATCGTAGGTTGGGTGATTCCTCCTCTTTGAGACGACAAGTGCCAGTACGGACTTGTGCTCCCACGTACCATCGAGTATATATTGGGAGACCACAATAGGCTATATCCTTTATCCTTAGGAAGTTGTGTCTGTCGCCCTATCGATCGCAATGCACTGAACACAGCATTCGGGAAGATTGACTGCCGTACCATAAAAAGTATTCTGTAGTTTTGCGATTGGTTTGGTAATCCCCCTGTCTAGATTTCCAGAGTAGTCACTTTTATTCCTTTTCAAACTCCTTAAAAGAAAAGGTCCATCTGAGCACTTGTCACTTCAAGCTCATTAAAAATTGAAGGCGACTAGAGTCATCTTTAGCTTTTTCTCGACTCTTAAATATTGAAAAATCAAGTTGTGTTAAAGCATCATAAAATTTATTTAAATCGAAATAACATCACTGTTCCCTCGTTGGTCTTAGGTTGAGAAAATGGAGTCCACCAATCAAGGATTTCCCCTCAGGGGAATCCTACTCCCTTTTCCTCTAGGGGAGATGTTGGTGCACCTCATATGGCTACATTGTCCCTTCCAGGGCTTGCAATTGGCCCGCCAGTACGACTTTTCTCGACCTTTGTCGTTCAAAACACCGTGATTCTTGAGCAATCAAATTAGCACCCAAATGATACTAGAGTTACACATGAAACAATCTACATGTATAAAGAAAAAATACTAATATGTTCTTTCAAACACATTATTCAAGTAAAAAAATTCACATAAAACTATGCAAAGCTTAAATTTTTTTTCCCTTCTTTCGCTTTCACTTAAATTTTTTACCCTTCTTTCGCTTTCATACAATAACATGGTTGTTATCTCCAAATAAAATTCTTCTTTTCCACTCTCTTGCTTGTAGGTACCATAAATTTTGCGAATGGCTTCTTCTTCTAATAATGAATGTGCTCAAAGATACTATGCAACAAATAAAGAACGAATAAATGCACGTCGCCGTGAGCTTTATCAAGCAAAAAAAGACATCAGAGAATGTCAAAAACACAAAAAACAGAATGAAAACCAACATTCCTCATCTGAAATGGCCCACCCCAAAAACAATCCTCCCTTGCAAATATCAAACTCTTTATCTTCTCAGCAAACCTCTCAAACAAATACATCCATACCTCATTGCCCTAACCCCTCCTTCACACATGCTTTCAGCAATGTTTATACTAATCAAGCACATCGAGATTTACGTGCAAAGATTGATAAACTTCCACCTAAATGCCCATGCTCCATTTGTCTTGAATCATATCCTGGAATACATATCTGCAATTCCAACCACATGTATTGCTGCTCCAGATGTGTCTCTGAAACAAAGGGTCATCGCTTCTCATTATCAAACAACATGGACCCTGGTCCTCAACCAGCTATCCTTACATCTCTTTCACAAATAGAAGAAATGCTCATTGCTAGGGTTAACCCTATACTGCAAGTAACACATGCACGTGGTGGCCAATATAAATACAGTGGCCACACAATTTGTTTTCCTCAAGACATTACAAAAATTGCAAACATGTTGCCACGACGTGTTGAAAACTTGGACATCCTAATTGTCACTCAGCATAGTAATGACCATAAGGCTTATGATTTCATTGTCAGTAGACATCGCGTTCTCGCTGCATTAGAATACAAATTGGCAAATGACCCATACTATAAGAATGTTCGTATTGATAACAATGCACTGGCATCCTTACCAGCAATCCCCACCGATGTCTCCTCCTCCATTCATGATTCCAATACTACAGAAACCACTGTCCACCTTTCACTTGAACCACCACATGAGCTCACCGAAGATTCCGCAGACCCATCCGTAAACCAAACATCATCATTCGTACCCATCATACCTAATACAAATACAGAAATCCAAGAAATCCGCCACTATTTACATGCTTACAACTACCAATCTGAGACTACAATTGAGTGGCCAAAAATTGGTTTATCACCAATCAATGAATACAACACAAAAGGTCTACTCTCTATGGCTTTCCCCACCCTTTTTCCGACGGGAGCTGCAATGCCAAATCAGCCAAGAATGAAAGCAATGCAGTTACATGAATATGCACTTCATCTCATATGTTACTATGATAACAGATTTGGAAAGCACCCACGCTTTCGTTATTACATATATAATCTCATGATGTGACATCGCAGTCAAGCAATAACATCGATTTTTGTGAAAAATAACATCACAGATAACTTCCCAATATCTATTCAAAATCTGAACATCTGATTAGAATAATTTCCAAATGAGCAATTGGAGGAGCAAGTCATGCGATTCGGTAGCTCTTTATGTGGAACAAGATCATTTTGGCACAAAGCTAAAAATGAACTAACGGACATGATATCTCAACTCGGTTGCCCGACATTCTTCTTCACATTAAGTGCAGCTGATACAAAATGGCCTGATCTTCATGCAATCATGCCTGGATGTCTTCCTTCTGATATTGAAAAACAACAAAAGTGGAGAAATGATAACATTATCTCTAACCCACATTTAACATCACTATATATGCGCCATAGATTCACAACATTTCATGAGATTATCTTAGAGAAACACTTGAAGACAAAAGATTACTGGTACAGGTACGCATTCTACTGCATTTGTTTTCCAAAAACTCGAAACAACATTCCTCACCTATTACAAAATTATCTTACAAAAACACATACTTGACAAGTATGAATGGCAACATAGGGGATCTGCGCACATCCATGGTTTCCTTTGGATAGAAAATGCGCTTGATATGGAAAACCTCAACTGGGAAGACACAGAAGCAGTTGATATTACGAGGCAGTTCTTCGACAAATATATTTCTGCTTGGAACCCTCGTACTCCTTCGACTTCAAACCAACCAATTGCTTGGACAAATCCCAGAGACCCTTGTCTACTGTCCACACCGCAAATCTTCAGAACCAATCCTTTCAATGACTATGAATAGCTCATCAATTGTGTTGAACGTCACACAAAATGCTCAGAAAGCACATGCCTAAGAAAAAATGGATCCTCACTCCAATGTCGTTATAAAGCACCATGGGAATTACATCCAAAATCAACCTTATTCATTGGTTCCAATGGCCAAAAAACATACACCCCTTCTCGCAACGAGGATTGGCTCAATAGCCATAACCCTACCATCCTATCTATTTGGCGTGCAAATGTTGACTACCAACCAGTACTCTCCATACACACTGTACAAAAATATATCACCAAATATGCATCCAAAGCAGAAAAAAAATCTGAAAGCTTCCACCACATGCTACGTAGAATTGTCCTGGCTTCACCCATTGCTGACCCAACAACATCCGCATTTTGAAAATTTCTTGCAGAAACCCTTGTTGATCATGACATTGGATCACAAGAAACCTGCCATATGCTGCAAAAATTACCATTAACATTATGCAGTCGACCATTCATTTCTTTAAATGTTAGCCAAAAAATTCTTATGCGCCTTCCACAAATGAACACCACCTCCACTACATCCCTGCACATCATAGATACATATATCCAGTGCCCTTCTACCCTAGAATCCACATCACTAATAGAATTAGCAAGATCCTGGTCATATGATCCTCGTCGCAAAACAAACAAATGGAAACAAAGACCTACAAAAGCAATTGTTTGGGTCATACCACGTTACTCCTCCATACCATCCACAACTGAATCTTGCTACGCTGACTTTTGCAGAGTTGAACTTATGCTATACGAACCTTTTCTCCATATCGTACAAGATATAGAAGATTCTGTTGCAGAATTCATCACAAATTGGCAAACATTTCGTCCATTCTACAAACCTTGGCATCAACACCATACACTATCTGATATTGAATCTGTCGCAGATGATACCTCAACTATTCATGAAACCAATCCTCCAGACACCATGGAAATAAATGAATGGGAATTACTTTCCCAATTACACCCTACAAATGAGCTTCTCATAAATGACCTTGACATGCTTGGTCTTCATGGCTTTGATGACACCCATAACTGGAATCATACCACTATCCCATTAGATCTACAAAATAATGCCATACAATTCATCGAGAATAACCGCTCCATCCACCGCATTCTTCAAACACATCAACATATCCTGGTGACCCTTACTACATTATCTCCAATGCAAAGAAAAACTCTAAATATTATTTCTAATCATTTTGCTAAGAAGGATTATTTAGCCGCTCTCAGAATGATAATACAAGGCACTACTAGTACATGAAAATTCCTCCTTATCAATTGCATCAAAGATATGCTCATAAGCCTTGCAAGCCCAGAACATTCACCGATCATGCTCCTCGCCCCTACAGGGGTTGCCACCTTTAACATACAAGCATTGACAATCCATTCTACTCTGCACCTTCCTATAAAGGATCTTATGCCCTTAGAAGGTAATGCTCTTGCAAAATTCGAAGAATAACTCAGGCATATAAGATACATACTAATCGATTAAATGAGCTTCATTGGGCCAAAGCTTCTCAGCCATATTGATGAACGTCTTCGAGAGGCATTTCCACAGCAAAGAAACACTCCTTTCGGTGGCTGTCCCATTATATTGGTTGGTGATCTCGGTCAGCTACCACCCGTCAAAGACATACCTCTATATGCAGGGACGAGCCACGAAAGCGCACTGTGGAACACCTTCAACACAGTCATCACATTAGACACAATATTTCGTCAACAAGGCGACAACATCGCACAAGTTACTTTCAGGGTTACGTACTCATGTCACGCACAGATTCCTTTTTATCAGAAGAAGAAATATGTTCATTCCATGATTCCATGCATTTATTCCCCACAAATGCTCAAACAATGGCCCATAATAAGCAAATGATGAAATCTCTAAACACTCATATCGCAAGATCCATTACTGAAGATGACAACACATATTCCAACATTTCCTCAGAAGACGAGCAACTTGAGTGAATTGTATTACTATGCAATGGAGAAAAAGTTATGTTGACTTCCAACCTTTGGGTTTCAGCTGGACTTGTTAATGGTTCCCTCAGAGAAATTGTAACCATCTTTTACAAAGAATCAACTGCACCACCACAAATTCCAACATTTGTTGTCGTAGATATTCCCAAATACATTGGGCCTCCTTGGGATGAATGAAACCCCACTCACTTGCCTATTCCGGCAGTAAAAAGAAATGGACGTGCATAAATTCCACTGAAGATGGCTTGGGCTTTAACAATACATAAATCTCAAGGTATGACACTTCCAAAAGCAACAATTGACATTGGAAAAACAGAACGTCAAGGTCTCACATTCACAGCAATTTCAAGAGTACCCTCTCTATGAGATCTCCGGATTAGCCCTGCATTTAGTTTTGATTGTTATAGTAAAATGAAGGGCAACAAAAGCATTTCTCGCAGAAAACAAGCAGAAGAAATTCTCCATTCAATGCCGCCTCCAGATAATCTACTCCAACCCATACTTTAACATCACCAAAAGGTTTCCTCCATTTATTTACCTCATTCTATTTCATAACATACTTTTCATATCTTTCAACAACAACCAACTTTAATCAATATTAATAATTAACCAAATATTAGAATGTCTTTATATTATCTATACATCTCATTCTAACATTTTCTTTCTTGTGCAATAGGACACATGGACTCAGAAATAGCATACCTAAGCAACTACAAGTAGAATGGCAAGCAAAAAATATGCATCTCCAACTATGCATAGACCTCCAATGGTGTTCAATATGCCGTTATTCACCATGCATCTTCCACTAACAATATATATAAATCTCCATAGCAAAGGTAACTTCATTTCCATTCATTCCAAATTCATTTTAAGAAAACTCACCTACAAAGTATTACTAATAAATTTCCACAACTGATTTACATATTACTAATTCTAACAAAATATACATTTTGCAAGTCCATTACTACTTCTTCAGGTCTTCGATGCCTCCAACATGTTTTGATACAACTTCAAATATGGAATGACAAGTACAATGTTCTTTAGAATATTATATTCCTCCTCGAACCTCTTTTGTTACAATTCACTATTTGTATTTTCCATTTCAAACTTAAAAAATGATGTTTCAAGATCAAATACCATTTTGATGGTTTATGTCCTCACAACTATTTGTATTTTCCATTTCAAACTTAAAAAAGGATGTTACAATTCACTATTTGTATTTTCCATTTCAAACTTAAAAAAGGATGTTTCAAGATCAAATACCATTTTGATGGTTTATGTCCTCACAACTATTTGTGTTTTCCATTTCAAACTTAAAAAAGAATGTTTCAAGATCAAATACCATTTTGATAGTTTATGTTCTCACAACCAATTCATTGCCAATGGGTTTTAACATATTTTGTTAACAAAATCAATTTCTTTTAATGAATATAATACATGCTTTCAATATATCTTCATATTAATTTAATTTCCCCTTTGAATAATTATTTCTTAAATAACCCTATTGTTATGAAACCAGCTCACAAAAAGATAGAGAAGAGAGATCCACGCCTTAGAATTCAGCCTCTTCGAGGGGGAAACCTCCTTTACATTACATAAATGAACAATTCTTGGATGATACAAATGACAAAACCTCCTTTCTATATATAGGAGTCTAAGGAGTCACAATATAATCCAGCCGACCTAACAATAATAATATAAAACCACAAAAATAACAATAGAGGGATTCTATGGGGCACAGAAATAACAATATGGGGGTAATAGGGGCACAACAATATAAATAAGGGTATAACTACAATAGTAATGGGGTAATAACTAGTATTATAGGGATCCAACAGGGGCACAACAATATAAATAAAGGTATAACTACAATAGTAATGGGGTAATCACTAGTATTATAGGGACCCAACATGCCCCTCTCCTTCAAAAAAGTGTTGTCCTCAACGCTTGAGCAGTTCTGGATACTTCTGCATAAAATTCTCATCCTCCCATGTGGAATCTTCAGCGGATAAGTTCTTCCACTTGATAAGATACTCTGAAATTGATCGATTTCATAGCTGTCGAGTTTTTGTTTCTGTCACTGCTTTCGGTTCCAATATAATTTTTCCTTCCTCATCAAGTTCTGGCAATATTGTTTGAACTGGGAGCTTGTCGCCTATAACCTTCTTTAAACATGAAACATGGAAAACTGGGTGCAATCGAGAAGCTGCAGGAAGCTCCAATTTGTATGCCATAGTACCAATCTTTTCCAACAACTTGTACGGACCATAATACTTTGGTGATAATTTATTATCCTTCTTAGCTTGCTTTAGGGACATTTGCTTATATGGTTGTAGCCGTAGGAATACCCAATCACCTACATCAAAACTTCTTTCACTGCGATGTTGATCTGCTTGTTGTTTCATTCTATTTTGTGCCAACACGAGGTTATCCTTTAAGAGTTGGAGGACTTGTTGTTGATGTTCGATGTGATGTTCCACTGCCTGAACCTTAGAATTTTCTCTTAAATATGATGTGATTGATGGTGGTTGGTACCCATAAAGTGCCATAAATGGGGTCATTTTTGTTGCTGTATGGAAGGAAGTGTTATACCACCATTCAGCCAGAGGCAACCATTTGACCCATTGTGTCTATTTATCAGATACAAAGCAACGAAGATATCCTTCCAAACATTTGTTTACTATCTCAGTTTGCCCATCAGATTGAGGATGATAAGATGAGCTATGAGCTAACTGAGTACCAAGACAAGAAAATAATTCTGTCCAAAAATTTCCAGTGAAAATGGGATCTCTGTCACTTACAATAATCTTTGGGTTTCCATGTAGCTTTTGAACTGTTTCCATAAATGCAGTAGAAACTGTACTGGCTTTAAATGGATGTGATAATGCACAAAAGTGTGCATACTTGGTAAGTCTGTCAACTACCACCATGATGACACTCTTTCCCTCAGACTTGGGTAAACCTGTGATAAAATCCATTGAAACCTCCTCCCAACGTTGGCTTGGAATGGATAAAGGTTGTAATAGACCCGGTGTCTTAATTGTTTCAACTTTATTTTGTTGGCAAACCAAACATTCCGCCACAAACTTTTGAATATCTGATTTAAGGCCATCCCAAAAAAATTCCTTCTTAACCCTGTGGTAAGTTTTTAAAAATCCTGAGTGCCCTCCTAAGGGAGAAGTGTGCAATTCCATAAGAATCTTTTGTTTTAGCTGGGAATTCTTACAGAGGTATAAGCGATCTTTGTACCATAATGAATCATTTTGCCAGCTAAATGTATCAGAAGTACTGGAATCTTGTTGTAGCTTTCGAATAAGTGCCCACACTTCTTCGTCATTCTTCCATTCCTCCTTTGCTTCGTTTATCCAATCTGGTTGGATAATAGAAATGGCACACAACAATGCTTCCATATCCTCATCCTTTCTTGAGAGTGCATCTGCCACCACATTTTGCTTCCCTTTTTTGTAGATGATTTCAAAGTCATAACCCAACATCTTTGTGACCCACTTTTGTTGCTCTTCAGAGGATAATCTTTGTTCTAAAAAGTATTTAAGGCTATCATGATCCGTTTTTACCTTGAAGTGTCTTCCCATTAGGTAGGGTCGCCATTTCTTAAGTGCATGGAGTATTGCCAACATTTCCTTCTCATAAATAGCTTTGCTTAAAAACTTTCCCTTGATTGGACGACTTTCAAAAGCAATGGGTCTTTCATCTTGCATTAGAACATCACCAATTCCATTTCCTGAAGCATCACATTCCACAATAAAGGTTTTTGTGAAGTCCGGTGTAGCTAAGACCGGTGCTTGGCACATTGCCTCTTTAAGATGTTTAAAGGCCTTTGTTGCCTCCGGAGTCCATGAAAATGAATCTTTCTTCAATAATGTTGTTAGAGGTGCTGCTATTCTCCCATAATTCTTAACAAACTTGCGATAATACCCTGTCAACCCAAGAAATCCTCGCAGATGCTTTATGGATGTGGGGATTTTCCATTCCTTAATGGCTTTAATTTTGCTAGGGTCTACCTTAACTCCTTCATGAGATACAATATGACCCAAATATTCCACCTCCTGGACTCCAAAGAAACATTTGGATCTTTTTGCATATAATTGTTTCTCCTCCAATAGTTGTAGCACCTTGTCAACATGTTCAACATGATCCTTCCAAGACTTGCTGTAGATTAGTATATCATCAAAAAATACCAACACAAATTTTCTAAGGAATGGTTTGAAAATTGAATTCATCAAACCTTGAAATGTTGAAGGTGCATTGGTAAGGCCAAAAGGCATGACCAAAAATTCATAATGACCCTCATGAGTTCTAAATGCCGTTTTCGGAATGTCTTCAATCTTCATTCTGATTTGATGATATCTCGAACGAAGATCCAACTTGGTGAAGTAAATTGATCCATGCAATTCATCCAGTAATTCATCAATGACAGGAATGGGGAACTTATCTTTAATAGTGAGCTTGTTGAGCTCCCTATAATCTGGACACATGCGCCATGATCCATCCTTCTTGTGCACCAATACTACTGGAGCTGAGAAAGAACTTTGACTCGGTTGAATTATACCAGCCTCTAGCATTTCTGCAACCATACGTTCAATTTCACTTTTTTGGACATATGGATATCTGTACGGCCTGATGTTTGGAGGAACAATTCCTGGAATTAGATGAATAGCATGATCATGATCACACATAGGTGGGAGACCTTTGGGAGTCTCAAATACCTTGGAATGATTGTCCAGGACTTTTTGGAGATCTGGAGAAATAGATGATTCCAATGTGGAAACATCTAGCGAACATAATTGTGCAATTACACCTCTTTGCTCCTTTTTTAGAAGCTTTGTCATGCCATTAGAGCTGATTATCTTTCCTGGTTTCCCTGCAATACCCCTTAATTCAACTTCCTTTCCTTCCACAGAAAATTTCATGAAAAGTTCTTGAAAATTAAAAGCTATTGTACCCAAGGATTGTAGCCATTGGACTCCTAGTACAACATCAACACCTCCCATTGGAATGGAAAGCATTGGGCTAGTCAATACATATTCTCCCATGGATAGCTTGATATTATGGCACTTTCCAGAACAATTTATTGTTCCTCCATTTGCAATCATCACTTGACACTCTGGTGCTGGATATAGGAAGCAATTCAATTCTTTTGCTACCCTACAATGAATAAAATTGTGGGTGCTTCCTGAATCAATCAACACTATTACCTTTTTCTTCTTGATTTGTCCTTCTATCTTGATGGTTTGAGGAGTGGTAATTCCCGCCAATGCATTACAAGATATGGTCGGATTTATTTGTTCTTCATCTAGGCTTTGTTCCTGGAATATATCCTCTTCTTTTGACCTTTCTTGCTCTTTTTCTTCTTCCTCTTCACAATCTATGTAGAATAATTTCTTCTCAGCACACTTATGACCTTTTGTGTATTTTCTATCACAATTGTAACAAAGCCCTTTTGCTCTTTTTTCTTCCAATTGTTGTGGTGTCAACCTTGTAGGTTGTGGAAGACTATGGGCAACAACACTTCCGTCTTTATAGTTGTGAATGGTATGCTTCCTAGTTGCCATAATTTTGCTTTCCATTTTTCTTGCTAACCTGAATGCCTTCTCTAATGAATCAGGTTCCCAAAGGCGCACATCATGTTGGATATTATCCTTTAAAGACCCTATGAACACATCAATCCTATGCTCCTCTGGAATATCTTTTACCCTTATGTTCAATTTTTGGAACTCCTCAATGTGCTCCATTATTGAACCCTTTTGTTTGAGACTTATCAATTGGCTAAAAAAAGTGTTGCTTTTTGTATCCTCATAATGTGCTATCAATTCTTCCGTAAAAATTGCCCAAGTGATAAATTGTTTACGAGAACAAAGCCATTGATACCATACAAACTGATTTGGTTCCAAATATAAAGTTGCCATACGTACCTTTTGTGTGTTTTGCACATTATTGAGATCGAAGAATTGCTCCATCTGTAATATCCATGTGGCGGGATCCTTGCCATCAAACTTCCTCATATCGATTTTTGGAACATGGTGAGTCTTCGATCCAACATTAGTGTCTATGGTATCATGATTAACATTTCTTTTGTTCTCATCATGAGTTTCCTTTACTACCTTTTCACCATTAGTGACCCTTTCTTGTAGCAACTTCTTCAATTATTCCATATCTATCTTCAAATCTGCCATGTCTCTCTTCAAATCTGTCTTCGAATCATCCATCTTAGCTTCCATGCCCTTTATCTTAGATTCCACGCCACTTATCTTAGCTTCTGTTAGCTTTTGTGAGTGTGACATTTGTTGCACTTGTTCTTGTAATTTTGATATATCATGTAGCATTTCTTCTTCTTCTTCATGAGTCATGCTAGAGATTTCAAGTTCCTTACTAGGTGTTTGCATTTTCTTTCCTCGGGGCATCAGTTACCGATAATAATGCTTTACTATGCCCTTTGAATTCCGTTAAACCAAGCTTACACAAAAATTTAAAAAAAAACTACACACCTTTTTTCACTTTATAGAAGCCTGATATTGAATCTGATGTATCTCTGTAATTTCGGATCATCCAGTTCTGAAATTGCTACCTGCAGTAGCCTTCTGTGTCCTCTTTCCAATGCCACAAGTCTGTGCCAAATTGGATTCTCCAAGGAAGAGTTATGTGAAATCTCCCACAGTGACTTGCTTTTAGACTGGTTCAGTAGAGCGAACTTGTACGACGTACCACGAGTCACTGTTTCAACCTTTGAATCTGAAACACACATACAAGAAACTACAGTCCATCCTCTTTCTGTACCTTTTTACGAAATTTCAATCCGATCCTCAGAGAGAGAGTTATGACAATTTTCCCCAGGTCACCTGTTTTGAATGTAATTCAGGAGTCTGCAAAAAGGCCAACTTCCTCAGATCATATCTCCGAAAATATCGTGCGAAAAGCTCTGAAATTCGGACCCAAGGTTCAGCGCCAATTCTTCTCAAATGGATTTTTTTTGCGACTTCTGAAACATCACAGAAAACAAGTTATAACGAAAATGCCACTATGACCTGTTTGGAGCAGCGAAACCCTAGAATCCAAAGCTCTGATACCAAATGTTATGAAACCAGCTCACAAAAAGATAGAGAAGAGAGATCCACGCCTTAGAATTCAGCCTCTTCGAGGGGGCAACCTCCTTTACATTACATAAATGAACAATTCTTGGATGATACAAATGACAAAACCTCCTTTCTATATATAGGAGTCTAAGGAGTCACAATATAATCCAGCCGACCTAACAATAATAATATAAAGCCACAAAAATAACAATAGAGGGATTCTATGGGGCACAGAAATAACAATATGGGGGTAATAGGGGCACAACAATATAAATAAGGGTATAACTACAATAGTAATGGGGTAATAACTAGTATTATAGGGAACCAACAGGGGCACAACAATATAAATAAAGGTATAACTACAATAGTAATGGGGTAATCACTAGTATTATAGGGACCCAACACCTATCCAAATCAATATGGATACCTGATTGTTGTTCGCATGGATTCATTCATTTATCTTCACCTTTAACTCCACAATTTTTACCAACTACAAACAAAGGTCTCTAAATAAGTTCAATGGATATTTATGGCTGCTTGCATTCCATTTCAGCGGTTTTCGGCATGGCTTCCTCAAATTAAAACTCGGAATCATCGACCCTTGCTTTCAAAAAAGCCCACAAAAGCCCATTCACATTTCAGTATTCTTCCACACACTATGCCTTATGGCGTTTCCTTTGCAACATTAGGTGCAAATGCTAGTTATTTTTTTATTTTAGGCATATGACAAAGTTCATATATGTAAATATGTAATGTGGGCAATCCCTTCTAGAGATGGGTGGGAGTTTGCATGTGGATTGCACTTCTGTGATATTCCAACCCAAAAAAATTAATCTTACCATAGTTTAGTTGTATGTTGTTAGATGCCATGACATCTCAAAATACGTTTATATAATAATGAGATTTTATAAACAGTAAAATAATAGGATTATATACTAACACAAATATATTAATAAATGAGGTTTTATATTAATAATTATTAAATTTTTGACAAAAGTTTAATATTACACCAATATTAATATTAGAAAGGCAAAACGGGTTTTAGAAAACATCACTTGACAATAGACCACCTCGTTATGTTTAGGATCATTATGGAGGAATTCTGCAATGATAAATCTAATCTCTTTTGTTTCTTTGTGGACTTTAGAAAGGCTTTCAATACGGTTCCTAGAAACAACCTTTGGAACAGATTAGAAGAGCTAAAGGTTCCTTTTGAGTTGAGAGCTGCCGCTATAAGGTTATACAAGAATGTAATTGCCAAATTAAAGAGCAATGAGGGGTGGTCGAAAGATATTAAGTGTAATATCGGAGTTAAACAAGGTTGCCTCCTCTCCCCTACCCTATTTGGCATTTACATTGGCAAGCTAGAAGGTTGTTTAGAGGAAGCAGGATGTGCTCACACGATCTTAGTTGTGATAGTCATCATCCTTCTTCGCTATGCTGACGATATTTTTCTTCTCGCAAGGTGCCCATCTAATCTTGATAAGCAACTTATACTTCTTAAGGATTTCTGTTGTACCATGGGTATGATTGTTAACACTGACAAAACAAAAGTTATGATTATCAAATCCAAGAAAGACACTTACGCTAATTTTATGTATGACAATAGTAACTTGGAGGAAGTGTCTTCCTACAAGTACCTAGGAATTGATATTCATCACAAGCTCAACTCGAACTATAGCATTGAGAAAAGGATTAATGGGGGATGGAAAGCTTGTTTTGGTCTTGAAAATAATTGTAAAATGGCAAACCTCGTAATGTGGGATAGAAAGAAGTTCCTCTTTGAAACTTTAGTCACTTCGGTTATCTTATATGGATGTGAGGTTTGGGGTTGTAGCATCTCTAGAGAATCCTGGAGAAATATTGAGAAAATCTAGAAGTGTTTTATAATGTATAACCTCAAAATTAAAAGCAACACACCCTATCCTATTCTCCTTATAGAAGTGGGTCTTTCCCCTATCGAGAGCCTAGCTATGACTAGGCTTCTTTTGTACAAGCACAAACTCAATAACATAGGAGATCATAGACTTCCTAAGCTAACTTTAAATTCCAGCCAAAACAACCTAAGGCTCAAACGAGGTTGGTATAAAGACACCAGGGCTTAGTTAAACCATTGGGAGATCAACGAGAATGTTGCATTACAAAACATTAATAACATTAAAAATATTGTTACTTCTAAGTTTAAATAAAAAATGTGGTGTGAGAAAGATTTAGCACCTAAAAGAAAAATAAGATATTATAAGGAGGTCATCAACCCCACCCTAGAAGATCAAAAGTATCTCTCTGTTTTAACTAGCTCAAAGAAGAAAATTAATATAGCTAAGATTAGAATGAACTCTCATGAGCTCCATAGTGAAACGAGTCGTTGGGCAGTTCCTAAAACACCATGGATGGAAAGGTTCTGATGCAGGAGCATGAAACTTGGAGGGAAAAGACTTCAAACTTATTCCAAAAATACAAAAAGAAAATCTACAAGCAAAGGAGTGGGATCCTTTAGCCATCAATTTCCATGTTTTCTAGTTTAACATAGAGATAGAATCTAGGAATAAATCATGTTGTAATAAATGTTAATAGTTAAGCCATAGTGGAGGCTCTCGAGGAGAATACCTCGTTGAACAGATAGGATTAGTTAAGCATAGTGGAGGTTCTCAAGGAGGATGTCTAGCAGAACTGATAGTTGCAATAAATTAAGCCTTTGTTTTAGGAAATGGTTGTTAACACGAACCAGTACATATGTAAGTTTGATACTGTTGTAAAGGGATTTTGAACAAAAGTGTTTTATTCCACAATTCTGAAAAAAGGAGCAGATATCTCTGTGTATTGGTTGATCTTAGAGAACTTGTGCTCTCCGAAACCCCTTTTTTTATGCATTTGAACGCGTGTTTGCTTGTAAATTTGGTATTATGCGTGTATTCGGCTTTGCTTTTCTTCTGAGCCTTTATAATAGTGATTTGGCCTTGTTTTCCAACTAACACTTCAATTGAAGCCTGTTGGAGTGGTTTTCCTTTATATCAGTATGCATGTTTCCATTATATGTGTTGTTAAGTTCCGCGGGCGGAAACTTTGGTTTACACTAAAAAACCGTGGAAACCCTTAGCCGGAATTGAGTTCCAGACTTGAAATCTTATTAAATGAGGCCAATTCTCATATCGGGTCCATAAGTGTTATTGCATCGCAGTGTTGGAGCGAAGAGGGACTGGCCCTTAAAAGTGTCGAAGTTCGAAGTTGTGACTTTCAGACCCGAAACCTTATGAGGGTGATTTTATAACATATTGGGTCCGTGGTTTAATCAGATCACAAGACCTAAGTGAAAATAATATGGCAAGGAGGAATTGAGATCGTCGATTGCGATTTCCGATAACACTACGTGTTATCACATCAGAAGGGTCGTTATGTTATGTTCTGTTCCATAGGAATCGCCGATAGCGATTGCAATAGGTTATTCCATTTTATGGAGTAAAGACCCGCCGACAGTGTATTTGAGTATATTAACGCTTTCCTATGTAAAACCCCACCGATAGTGTATTTTCTTGTGAAATAACACTACAGGCATTAAACCCGCCAATAGTGTATTTCCACGGGTATTCGCACTATGGTAGTGTGGAACCACCAATAGCGTATTTTATGCACCATTGCGTTAATTCCACTCAAAAGCCCGCCGATAGTGTATTTTGTAATTTCCATGGAATTACAGTTCTGATAGAGGAAAATAGGCTCTATTGTGTAAATTGTTCCTGATAACAAGGGTTGGGGTGATTAAGGGGAAAAGAGTGGTGATAGTGGCCGAAAAGGAAAACTATGAACAGTGAGCCTAGAAATAGATGATTGATACTGCAGTGAGCGAAGAAGAAAGCTGTCAACCAGACTTATAGGAAATTATATCAGGATTAGGGCGTTTGTCTATATCACCTGCACCCAGGCCACCATTAGTGGTATCCGAGTAACCTTTTGACACTGAATTTAATCTCAGAAGTAGAGGAAGGAAAGTTAATATGGCTTCCAGAGTTGGAAGAGGATGAGGACGTGGTGGAAGAGTTCGACCAGTTGCAAATGTTGAAGTGATGGAAGTTATGCAACAGATGCAGGCTAGATTAGAGGCATTAATAGCAGAGAGAAATATAGATGATGGGGATATTAGTGAGCATGGGTTTGAAGCTGAAGGAGAGGAGGAAACTATAGCAGGTACTCCTGAGATGAGATTCTTCCAGTCAGTGTTGAGATCCACAGTTGGGCCAAAGACTGAGGTTTCAATGTATGAAGGAGGACTGAATCTAGAAGAATTGATAGACTGGATTAACGGCATGGAGAAATTCTTTGACTATGAAGAAACAGAAGATGAGAAGAAAGTAAAGTTTGTTGTCACCAAGCTAAAATGACATGTAGTACTTTGGTGGGATGGAGTGCAGGCAGAAAGGAAGAGACTTGGCAAGCAACCTATCAAAAATTGGAGTAGGATGGTAGCACAGCTAAGAGGTAAGTTCCTACCAAGTAATTATCAACAAACCTTGTTCAGACAAATGCAGAATCTTAGACAGAGGTCTATGACAGTGAAAGAATACACAGAGGAATTCTATAAGGTAAGCATAAGAGCTGGACAAACTCAAGATACATATGAGAAGGTGGCTAGATATGTGAATGGACTTAGGATGGACATTCAAGATGAGATAAGTATCTTGTCTCCTAAAACAGTAGAGGAAGCTTATCAGATTGTACTGAAACCTAAAGAAAAACTCATGAGGAAGCAGTCTGCCAAAGGGAGAGGTACTTTCTGAGGAAGAGGAAGTCAAGGTGGTAGAGGAAGATCTACAACACCTAAAGATGGAGCTAGTAGTAGCTCAACCCAGCATGCAACCACAAGAGGTGATGCAAGTGGCAGAGGGAGTTTTTCTAGAGGAAGAGGAGGTAGAGGAAGAGGAAGAGAAGTAAGATGTTACAGATGTAACAAACTGGGACACAGAGCTTTTGAATGCCCAGAGAATGTAGGAACAAGTCAGAGGAATGCAATTGTTGCTCAAGTTGAGGGAGAAGCAACAGCAGCAATAGTGACAGAAGAAGAAAATATACCAGAGAGAGGAGAATCTTTGGTAATCAATAAAGTTTTGCTCAAGCCAGCAACGAAGATAGTTGAACCATCACAAAGAAAGACTTTTTTCAAGATAGTGTGTAAGGTTCAAGGGAAATGTTGTCAGATGATCATTGATAGTGGCAGCACTGATAATTTGGTCTCTACAGAAGTGGTGGAGAAATTGAAGCTGAAGACAATGAAACATCCAACACCTTACAAGGTGTCATGGTTACAAAAGGGACATCAGCTGTTAGTGAATGAACAGTGTGAAGTGGAGTTGCAGTTGGGCAAATATAAGGACAAAATTGTATGTGATGTGATGCCAATGGATGTGTGTCACATATTGCTTGGAAGACCTTGGCAATATGACAGAGGAGCTATGCATGATGGAAAAAGAAACACCTACAAGTTTGGTAAAGATGGTATCAATCATATGTTGTTTCCTATGGGAGAAGAAGATGCATCAGGAAAGAAGATTGATCCAAAAACTCTATTACTGGGAGGAAAGGAATACTTGCAGCAGATTTAAGAAAATGAGGTAACTTTTGCTATAATTTTCAAAACCAAAGTAATAACGACTTCCACTAAAGTTTCTGATTTACCCATTGAAATTGAAGAAATGTTGGACAACTATTGTGATATCTTTGTTGATGATTTACCTAATGAGTTGCCACCCATTAGAAGAATCAGCCATCGTATAGATTTGATTCCTGGAGAAAATCTACCTAACAAAGAAGCTTACAGAATGATTCCTACAGAAAATGAGGAGGTTAGGAAGCAGGTACAGGAATTTCTTGACAAAGGGCTAATCAGAGAAAGCTTGAGTCCTTACACAGTACCAATAGTGTTGAGTCCAAAGAAAGATGGAGGCTGGAGAATGTGTACTGATTCAAGAGCCATCAATAAAATCACAATCAGGTACAAATTTCCTTTACCTAGGATTGAAGAGTTAATGGATTACTTGAGTGGGGCAAGGTATTTTACAAAACTAGATCTTAAAAGTGGGTATCATCAGATGAGGATAAGAGAAGGGGATGAGTGGAAAACTGCCTTTAAGACAAATGAGGGATTGTATGAGTGGAGAGTAATGCCTTTTGGGTTGTCAAATGCACCAAGTATGTTTATGAGACTCGTGAATGAAGTTCTTAAAGAATTTATTGGTAAATTTGTAATAGTATATCTGGACGATATATTAGTTTACAGCAGGTCTAAGGCGGAACACATGAGACATCTGAATTATGTCTTACAAAGGCTACAGCAAGAGAAGTTATTGCTGAATTTGAAGAAGTGTTCATTCATGAAAGAAGAGTTAGTGTATTTGGGTTTTGTTATTTACGTTGAAGGGTTTAAGATGGATCCAGAAAAGATCAAGACAATCATGGAGTGGCCTTCACCTAAAAGTGTTTTTGAGGTAAGAAGTTTTCATGGTCTTGCTAGTTTCTATAAGAAATTCATAAAGAATTTTAGTAAGATCAATGCACCTATCATTGAGACCATAAGGAAGGATAAACAACCATTTAGATGGACTGCTGAAGCAGAAAAGAATTTTCAGCTATTGAAGAAGAAAATCACTGAAAATCCTATTTTGGTTCTACCTAATTTTAGTAAGCCTTTCCAAGTGAAATGTGATGCTAGCGGAGAAGCTATTGGAGGTGTTTTAAGTTAGGAAGATAGACCTATAGATTATTTTAGTGAAAAGCTTAATGATTCAAAGAAGAAGTGTTCTTCTTATGATAAATAGTTCTATGCAGTTGTGCAGTCATTGAAGAAGTGGAGACATTATCTAATGTCAAAGGAGTTCGTACTTTATTCAGATAACCATGCACTACAGTATATTATGCAGCAGCCAAAACTTAGCCAGAAACATGTTAAATGGGTAGAGTATCTTCAAAGCTTCCATTTTGTCTTGAAGCATATAAATGGCCAATCAAATAAAGTTGCAGATGCCTTAAGTAGAGAAATGTATTACTTCAAGAGAGTCAAATTCAAGTGTTAGGTTTTGCTTTTCTTAAAGAATTATATGAGACAGATCCAGATTTTAAAGAGGCATTTGAAGCTTGTAAGAATCCTATTTTGATGGATAGGAATAAATGGTTGGATTATTTCTTACAATATGGACTGTTGTTTAAAAGAAATCAGTTGTACATACCAAACTGTTCTATGAGGGAGAATTTAATCAAAGAGAAACATAGTGGTGGACTTGTAGGTATAGAGAAGACTTATGAACAATTGAACAGATTTTATTTCTGGCTGAAAATGAGATCTGAAGTGGAAAAGTATGTGAAAACTTGCAAAATCTGTCAATATGCAAAGGGAAGAAGCCAAAACACAGGTTTGTATGTTCCATTACCAATTCCAGATAGGCCTTGGGATATGGTAAGTATGGATTTTGTTTTGGGCTTACCAAAGACTCAAAGAGGAAATGATTCAATTAATTTTGTAGTGGACAGATTTTCAAAAATGGCACATTTTATTCCATGTTATAAAACTAGTGATGCTACTCACATTCCTAATTTGTTTTTCAAGGAAATAGTAAGATTGCATGGGTTGCCTAAGAGTATTGTCTCAGACAGAGATTCCAAATTTGTTGGACATTTTTGGAGGACATTATGGAAGAAGTTGGGAACTAAACTAAGTTTCAGTTCTGCCTATCATCCACAGACTGATGGACAGACTGAAGTAGTGAACAGGAGTTGGGGCAATCTTTTGAGGAGTCTTACTGCAAAAAATCCAAAACAGTGGGATCAAGTGTTGGCACAAGCTGAATATGCATATAATTACTCACCTAACAGGAGTACAAGACAGAGTCCATTCCATATAGTCTATGGAATGCGTCCAAGAGGAGTATCTAAGTTAAGAAACTTGGGAAAAGATGATATGAGAAGTGCAGAGGGAGAAGAGTTTGCTTTAGAAATGCAAGCAATAAATGAGCAAGTGAAACAAAAACTGCAAGATAGCAACATCAAGTACAAAACTAGAGTAGACATGAGAAGAAGAGAGGTGAACTTTGAAGTTGGAGATTTGGTTTTAGCACACCTAAGAAAGGAAAGGTTTCCAAAGAGGGAGTATAACAAATTAAAGTTCAAGAAAATTGGACCATGCAGAGTATTAAGGAAGTTTTCTGCAAATGCCTATGAAATTGAATTACCCCCTAATGTTGGAATATCTCCAATTTTCAATGTTGTTGACCTGTATAAGTATGAAGGTGAAACTGCAGATGACACATCACAAGACTAGGAGACACAAGAAATAGAGTGGGTAAAACAGTTACTTATAGCAAAAGCATTACAGCCAGAAAGGATTTTGGATAAGAAAGTGTTCAAGAAAACTAGAGGACATGTGTACTTTCAGTATTTGATCAAATGGAAAGATCAACCAATTGTTGAAGCTACTTGGGTAACAAAAAACATGCTACAGAAGCTGAGCAGTTTTGTAGAAGAGCTCATGGACAAGAGCCCATGAAGAATTTTGTCCTCAGGAGTCTGATGTAGGAGCATGAGACTTAGAGGGAAAAGACTTCAAACTTATTCCAAAAATACAAAAAAAATATACAAGCAAAGGAGTGGGATCCTTTAGCCATCAATTTCCACGTTTTCTAGTTTAACATAGAGATAGAATCTAGGAATAAATCATGTTGTAATAAATGTTAATAGTTAAGCCATAGTGGAGGTTCTTGAGGAGAATACCTCGTTGAACAGATAGGATTAGTTAAGCATAGTGGAGGTTCACGAGGAAGATGTCTCGCAGAACTGATAGTTGCAACAAATTAAGCCTCTGTTTTAGGAACTCGTTGTTAACACGAACTAGTACATATGTAAGTTTGATACTGTTGTAAAGGGATTTTGACTGAAATTGTTTTATTCCACATTGCTGAGGAAAGGAGTAGATATCTCTGTGTATTGGTCGATCGCGGAGAACTTGTGCTCTCCGAAACCTTTTTTTTATGCATCTGAATGCATGTTTGCTTGTTAATCTAGTATTATGCGTGTATTCAGCTTTGCTTTTCTTCTGAGCCTTTATAATAGTGATTTGGCCTTGTTTTCCAGCTAACACTTCGATTGAAGCCTGTTGGAGTGGTTTTCCTTTATATCGGCATGCCTGTTTCCCTTATATGTGTTGTTGAGTTCTGCAGGCGAAAACTCTGGTTTACACTGAAAAACCGTGGAAACCCTTAGCCAGAATTGAGTTCCAGACTTGAAATCTTATTAAATGAGGCCAATACTCATATCAGGTCCATAAGTGTTATCGCATCGTGGTTTTGGAGCGAAGAGGGGCTGACCCTTAAAAGTCCTGAAGTCCGAAGTTGCGACATTTGAACCTGAAACCTTATGAGGGTGGTTTTATAACATATCGGGTCTGTGGTTTAATCGGATCGCAAGACCTAAGCGGAAAGAATATGGCAAGGAGGCATTGGGATTGCCGATTTCGATTTTCGATAACACGCATCAGAAGGTTCATTATATTATGTTCCGTTCCATAGGAACTACCGATAGCGATTGTAATAGTGTTATTCCATTTTATGGAGTAAAGAACCGCTGACAATTTATTTGAGTATATTAACGCTTTCCTATGTAAAACCCTGCCGATAGTGTAATTTCTTGTGAAATAACACTATGAGCATTAAACTCGCCGATAGTGTATTTTATGCACAATTGCGTTAATTCCACTCAAAAGCCCGCCGATAGTGTATTTTGTAATTTCCATGGAATTACAGTTTTGATAGAGGAAAAGAGGCTCTATTGTGTAAATTGTTCCTGATAACAAGGGTTGGGGTGATTAAGGGAAAAAGAGTGGTGATAGTAACCGAAAAGGAAAATTATGAACAATCAACCTAGAAATAGATGACTAATACTCTAGTGGGAGAGGAAGAAGGGTTTCAACCAGAATTAGAGGAAATTATATCAGGATTAGGGAATTTGTCTATATCGCCTGCACCCAAGCCACCAGGTTTTGCCATCTCTATGAGAATACAAACATCGAGGATGAAAATCACTTCCTCTTAGAGTGCCCTGCATACAACCACATTAGATCTCAGTTTCAAAATCTTTGTTGCAATACTGACCTTCCTAGCCTTTTACGTTGTCAAAATTACAGTGAGCTTGGGAGGCTTCTCTCCAAGCTTTTTAAGCATAGGAATAAAATCTTAAATCAAACTAAATAATTCGTTTCTTTAGGTCGGATGGACCAAAGTTTGGTCTCAGTGGATGTTAACCATCATCATCATCATCATAATTATAATAAATAAATATTATATGTGGAAATAATAATTAGATTTTAGTATTTTATATTATAATTAAAATATATTAATTTTTTTTTTTTCCACTGGAAAAATCGTAATTTTATTCATATTGAGTAAAATTACATGTTGTAGATGTTGTAATAGCATATGCTGTATCAAAACTTGTCCCGCTGAAAACAGGATCTAATAATAATTGACTATCTATCTATGCTTTCCTACCTTTCTTTTTTTCCACTTTCTGTCAACCTTCATTGTTGGGCGTGGCTGTTACAATAATCAATTGTGCTTCGTTTGTGGTAGCGAAGATTTCTTTTTCAGAATTTGAGCTTATTGTAGAGTATGCTCACTTGCTGCCCCCAATTTCTTGCCCTGTGGTGTGTTTGTCACATTGCTACTGTGGATCTATTGCATATTCAATCTGATTTTCATCATTCTGTAGATTGTGGAAAGCTTTCTTTGCTGAGTTCTGGATTATTTCCTCCATGTTCTGCTTCTTGATATGTATTGGTGGTTTTTGTGTTCTTTTCCTCTTCTATGTCATCTACCCATGTGGCTATAAACTACCATCCTTTCGGCTTTGGTGGCTGTCTTCTTTTCCTATCTTTTTTGTTTTGTGGGCATGCACTCTGAAGATGACCAGTTTGATGACATATGCGGCATCGAAAGGCAGTGTTTTCATAATCAAGTGGTTGTGCCCATTGCTTTTCATTGTGGAGTAAGAGAATGTGATCTAGTAAACCTTGACTGAGGTCAACCTCCACACAAATCCTGGAAAATGTATAGATATCCTTAGATAGGCGCTCATTGTCTACTTTTAAAAACTTTAGAAAGGCGTTGCTGATGCCTTCTAATACTTTGAAGTGCCAAAAGTGCAGAGGTAAGTTATATAATTTTACCCACACTGGCATTTTGGAAACCACCATGGTGTTTGGGTCAAAATCCGGGAACCAAGATGTCATAAAAAGGCCAGCATTACCCCAGAACCATGGTCCCTCGTTCAATGCATATTCCTTGTCCTTTACTGTGTCGAATTTGACAATAAAAAACCCCTTTGAACAGAGATGGATATCGCAGTTTTCTGTCCATATGGAGTAAATCCATTGACGAAGGGCTTCCAGTTTGGGCCAAAAACCATTAAACTTGCATATCACTTCTTTAGTTAGATAATTAGCATGTATTTCATTTACCTCAGGTATGGAAATTGCTGATGCAGGGTTCAGTATTGTCTGCTCGACAATGTAGGCCCCAGGGGTTGTAGCTTGTTGTTCTGTTTTTGCTTGAGATTCCATCTTCCCTTTTACTGCATCTTTGAAGGAAGAAGGTCCTTTTGAGCTTGTGCCAGAATAGCCTCCTCGGAGTCTTGTGCTAAGATAGATGGTTGAATCATTTCCTATATCATATTCTTTTAGCTTGTGCTCCTCCTGTAGTACTTTCCCTGTGTAGAGCAGGAGTTGTTTACAGTGTGGGATTCCAGTCCTTTCTTGTATCTTTTGTTTGAGTGTTTTTTTCACCTCCCATTTCCCTATCTTGATGCATATTGTGTTCCCTCCCATGGATCTGATAAAGAGAGTACTTTTTCTTCCTTCGAGCATATCAGAAACAGCTGCTTCAGGCTCCTGGTCTGTCACAATCATTGCGTCTCTCTGTTTCCAGCTCCGATCTATGATCAGAGGCTGTGATCCAGGGCTGAGGCTTTTACCTCCATTATGTTTGCCCTTCTATTCTTGTTCTGCACATTTTCCTGTATCTCAAGCCAGAGGGGTATCTTGGTAGTTACATGCCCCCATATCTGTGTTGCATGCTGCAATTCATGGCCAAAAGGGGGTTGTTAGTGAATGTGCCCCCCAATCTGGTTTGGTACAGGCTATTCGAGCTATTGTGTGCCAAATCTGTTAGATATTTTGCAGATTTGTGATTAAAGTGCCATTTAGTTGTGAGAGGGATCAATCCAGATCCTTGCAAAAACCGTTCAAGATCTGTACTAGTGAAAGCATGATCCAGTCGCCGAACTCTAGTTTGCTTAGGTTGAGCCGGTGTTAAAGCGCTATGGATGAATATAGACTGCCTACAACCACTATGGTCTATTACAAGACTGGATCCAATTGTCATGATTGCCATTGTTTGGAACCCTCGTTCTGGCAATCCAGTGACCAAATACCTCAGATCTAGTAGAAAGAAACTCCATTCCGGCAAGATGCACCACAGATCCATCTCCTCTGCTCCCCTTCGGTTCCTCTATTCACACAACGTGTTTTTAATCACCCCATACACCATATCTGGCGATTGATCTACTTCTGGGTCAAATCCAGATGTATAAACCCCTACTACATTTGTGGCGGATCAAAATACTTTGCTTCTGGGGAGACATAACCGAGAGTGTGCTTTCTGGTTGAGTTGCTCCGTATTCCTTATCCGTTCCAGATCCAGCACAGGTCTGTTGCTATTTGGGTTTTCGATCGCTCCATCCTGCATTTAAATGGCCCACGAATCCAAAACCCACTCAAAGTTGTGCCTCCATTTGCCTTTGCTCGATCAATCTAGTGATGTTATGCCCCTTCTATTTTTTGCGTCGTTGATCAGGGTAAAAACTGCAATCTCCTTCTCTACCTTCTCCTCTCGGCTCGTCTCTTTTTTGTTCCATGATGGCGCTATTGCATTTTGAACCAGCACTGAAACCTCTGAGATAGAAGCCATCGAAGCAGCGCTATGGAAATCCTCTTTTGCCGAGAAAAAATCTCAGTCTAAAGCTAGTTGCTCTACAACTTCAATGCCCTTATGTTATTACTGTTATGTCGACTTCAAAACACCAAAATATATTAATATTATTATATTAAAATTAATGATATATAATTATAATTTTAGTATTGTGTTAATATAGTAAGGATAAATTAAGTATATAACTAAGCGAGTAAGTTTAAATTAATATAGAAAGTTTATATTAAATTTATGCATAAAGCTAATATATATATTTTTTTATAAGTAAGAGATGAACCTTCTATTAATTTAACAAAATTACATAGTTTACAAAGTGTCCCAGTCAGCAGGGACGGCAGAAAACCAGGGACCTAGGCCCCACAAAAGCCCTACATGCAACCCACCAGGGGTCCACAAAAGGACCCACCATGGACCCCACTACACCCAACAAACGGACCCATAAACAGCTATAGATTGAGTCTACTAAACAAATTCGAGTCCGGAACCCTCAAGCAACAAGCATGAACCAATCCCCGCCGTTGATTACACAACCCTGATCCAACGGCCATCGTGGATATCACGCAGACGAGAAGCACGTCATCGAGTGGTTTTCTCTCACCTCTCGTTGCAACGTGTCACACACTGAGTGGAATCGGAGGCAACTAACAAAAAACTAGATAGCATACTTGTCTTGCGCGATATACCATTTATGGTTTTCCGCCTAAGCTTTTGCAAAAAAACCAAAATGCTCAATCGCCAAGCGAAGACCGTCCAACCATTCCCGTAGACATTTCTAAGCCTTCCACCTTGAGTCTCCATCAAAAACCCGCTAAGCCAAAAGCACACAGGCAACCAGATCTGTGCCACTGCTTGAATCGTAACCTTCATCCTTCAGCCGAAAGTGAACAGAGTTGTGGAGGGCAGCCAAAACAAAAATCGTAGATGAATTAGGTGATACCATCCTCCCGCCTGTCTCCTGAATCCCTCCGATCAATATTTTTCATCCACAGTTCCATATCTTTGGTTGCCATGTAGAAACAATCATCTCCCTGTTTTCCAACAGGTAACGACTCCCAGGCATGCTGAGAATCCCTGTCGTTATTGGTCACTCCTTCGTTGGCCAACCAATCTGCTAATATATTTTCCTTCCTTCTAACATGAAAAAATCTTATCATTTTAAGGGTTTGCATGTGAGAGTGGATATGGTAAAAAACCTGCAGTATCTTCCAATGCCTCGACACTTTATCTAGCGAAGTTCCATTGTGAATTTTCTTGGCTACTCTAATGATCAATTCTGAATCTACTTCAATGATAGCATTCTGTAACTTTTCCTCCACCAAGATCTCCAAGCATTGTTCTAATGCAAGGAGTTCAGCCATATTATTGGTACCCTTTCCCAAGTGGCCATGGAAGATGTATTTTGTTTGCCCTTGATGATCTCTTATGGCACCCCCAAAGCCAGCTACCCCTAGATTTCCCTTAGAAGCTCCATCAATGTTTATCTTAAATAAGCCCTGTGGAGGGGGCTTCCAACTACTGGCCTCTGTATTTATTGTTCTCACTCCCTTTATTATTCCTTGAGGACTGATGGACTGTAGTCCCAAATTTAGTCTAATATTATCCTTGTGAGGCAAAGGAGGATCCTTGGGAATTGACCTCAAAAGGCTTTTAACTGTATCTTTAAGCTGTTTTAAAATTTGATTGATTATGTGTTGGGGCTCGCTAGCTTTACTTTTGAAGATTCGCCTATTGCGCTCTTTCCAAACATTCCAAATGACAAAGCCTGGTACTAGCATCCAAGCTTTGTTGATGATCTCATTATCTGAGAAGTTCTTCCTCCAGTTTTTCAATTTGTTGGATATGCTGAGACTGTCCCTATTGGTTTGCCTGAATATTGAGGCCACCTAGTTCCACACCTTAGCAGAGAAAGGGCAGAGGTTGAGAAGGTGTTCAATTGTTTCCTCATGTGAGCCACAAAGGTAGCATTTGGATGGGTCAATGAAGCCTTTCTTTAGTATGTTTTCCCAAGTTAGGATCTTTCTTTGATGCACAAGCCAGAGAATAACTTTATTTTTATCCAGTGAGGAGTTTGCCAAAGCTCCTTCTAGACTTGTTCTGTATTCCCAAATTTAAAACCTCTGACTACCTATTTTGCTTCTTTGAGGTTAAAGTTACCTTCAATGTTCTTCCCCCATCTAAGTTGGTCAGGTGAGAAGGAAACCAGAATATGCCTATGCTCTAAATCCTGGGTAAGGGCATCTGCCTTGGCCTTCAAAGGACTCTCATCACTGTAACCTAGGTCCTTCCATTTTCTCAATTTTACATTATTACTTCCCTAGTCCAAAAAATATTTTACCAATAACAGACCGTTGCTCTCTGTGTCTTTCTTAACGGCTACTAGGTCATTCCTGTTCAGGATGGGTTCTTGTTTCCAGCCGTAATCCCAAAATTGAGCATGATCCCCTACTCGAATTTCCCAGAAATAGTGTTGTTGAACAATGCCTTTATTCTCCCAAGTAAGTTTCCAAATGTGTGAGCCCCTAATCTGTCTTAACATTCTGATATGATCTTTCTCCTGCCAATCCTTGGCATAATTTTGTTTCCAAAGTTTGGCCCAGGGGGCATTCAGCTCCTTGATCCATCTCCACCAGAGCTTGTCTCTCGAAACTTTGCTGAGAGTTTCCGGGTCATGCAGCCCCAAGCTGCCATGGCTTTTGGGCCTGCAAAGCTTGTCCCAGGCCACTAAAGCCCACTTCTTCTCCTCCCATTTTCCCCACAGAAAGTCCCTTTGAATGCTCCTTATCTAATGCTTAATACCTTGAGGAGCAAGGAGAGCTGCAAACATGAAAATGGGAATGGCCTATAGGACAGCCTGTGTGAGCACAAGTCGCCCTGCAAGGTTTAAGGATCTGCATGTCCAATTTCTAATCTTGTCCTGAAGTTTATTTTAAATTGATTCCCATATTTTCTTGCTTAGAGGTTTTCTAGTAAGAGGAATGCCAAGATATTTGGACGGTAACTATTCCCTTTGAAAACCAAGAATTCTAGTAATGTTTCTTTGTATATCAATATTGGTATTGAAGAAAAAAAAATTTGAATTGTTGAGGCTTACCTCTGTTCCTTCTGCCATAGCAATGTCGTTTAGTATGTTTTTGATTGCTCTTGCTTCCCTAACTGTGGGTATGCCCTGCAACATAGTGTCATCCACAAATTGTTGATGGGTGTTGGCCTCTCCATCCAGGGTGAGCTTGATTCCCTGAATTTGACCTTCAACATTTGCCATTTTGATTTCCCTACCTAGCCCTTCCATCATGAGGACGAAGAGGAAAGGTGAGAGTGGATATCCTTGTTTGAGCCCTTTGGAAGGTGAGAAGGGACTTGAAGGAGATCCATTAAGCAGAATGGAGAAGCTGGTTGTGGTAACTAGTGCCATAACCCATCTAATCTAGTTTTGGTCAAAGCCATAGGCTTTTAGAATAGCTCTAATATAAGACCAGCTAAGTTTGTCATATGATTTCACAAGGTCCAATTGAATGGTCATGCCTGCTTTCTTGTTGCATTTAAGAGAGTGTACTAGCTCATGTGCTTGGATGATGTTGTTGAGAATTTGTCTTCCTTCCACATAGCCTGTTTGCTCTTCCGAGATGAGGGAACGTAGCAGGGGCTTGAGTTTATTAGCTATCACTTTGGAGATTATTTTATACACCACATTGCATAACGATATGGGTCGAAATCCATCTGGAGTCATAGCATTTTCCTTTATGGGGATTAAAGCTATGAAGGAGGCATTCAATGCTTTCAAAACCTTATTGGATATTCTCGAGTCTTCCACAACCTCGAGGATGTCCTACTTGACTGTTTCCCAACAGGCTTTGAAGAAGTCTACATTGAATCCATCTGGGCCTGGTGCTTTTCCACTTTTCATTTTCTTAATCACCTCACTGACCTCCTCTTCCGAGATCGGTCTGTTGAGATAGTGATTGTCCTATCTGGTGACCAACTTGGGAATATACTAGGTGAATTGATCTATGAACCTAGATCTATCCTTCAGTGGCTCCTTTGCAATATCGGAGAAGTTTTGAACTAGACTCGATTCCATGTCCATGTGAGATACAAGCTCAATACCTTGAGAATCATTAATCCTTGTGATTCTATTATGTGCCCTGTGTGCCATAGTGGATTTGTGAAAGAACTTTGTGTTTTTTTCTCCCTCTTTGATCCATTGAATTCTAGATTTATGTCTCCAGAAAATTTCCTCTTGCAAATAGCGGTCCTCCCAATCTTCTTGCAGAGCGTTAGTTAGTTTTTTCCTCTCTTCATTGAAGCCCTTTGTGATATTGATCTAATTGATTTCCTAAAATTTTTGCTCAGATTCTATTATGGCCTTGAGGATATCACCAAATTCCTTTTTGTTCCAAGCTTTAAGTTTGGATTTAATATGTTTGAGTCTCTGCTGGAGCACGAAAATTTTGATACCCTAAATATTTAACTTCTCTTTCCACCATTTTTCAATGTTACTGATGAATTTGGGGTGAGAGAGTTAGGCATTTTCAAATTTGAAGGGCCTGTTTCTCGGAGTGCCCATAAAGGTAGCTTCTAGCTAAACTGGCCAATGATCCGAACCTCTAAAGGGCATAATGGAAGCGGTGATGGCTGGTCCAGTGAGGAGGAGATCCTCAGAAATAATAAATCTGTCAAGCTTGGAAGCCACTTGAGAAGCCCCTCCCCTTTTATTGTTCCAAGTGAAGGTTCCATTTATAGTCTCAGTATCCACTAGTCCCATGTTCCTAATGAAATCTTGAAAGGCTTCAGAGTCTCTGCCTAGCAGTCTAGTGCCTCCTTTTTTTCCGAAAGAGATCTTATCATATTGAAATCACCTGCAACTATCCAGGGCATATTGGGATGTCTTGCTCTTAGACCTTCCAGAGAGGTAAGAAGCTTGAGTTTATCTGCTTGCTTCTGAGGTCCATAAACATTTGTTATCATGTAAGTCTCCTTATCACCTACAAGACTACACACCAAAGATAGATAGTTCCTAGATGCTTCAGCCTCCAGGATTCCAAATTTTTGTGGATCCCACATCGTTAGAATCCCCCTTGCCGAGTTATTTGCCTTAACCTCTAAGTACTCATACTTGATTAACCATTTATTATGAATTTCTCTTATTTTATCCATTGAACATTTAGTCTCTTGAATAAAGACCATATCTGGTTTTTCTTCCTTTATTCTGTTACTCAGATTCCTTTATTTCCTTCTACTACCTAAACCTCTAATGTTCCATGTTGTAAGCTTCATTAAGAAAGGTTAGTAAAGGAATAGCTGGTAAGATATTTCATCTTACCTGAGTTAATCATTGGTTTTCCACATTCGTTTAGCAGTTCATTCAGTCTTTTCCTTCCCCTTTTCCTTCTTGAGTTTTTTAGAGATTGTGTTTGTGGGTTCTCCATCATTTTGACCCCACTTTGCTCTTGGATTTTTTGGTTTCTCTTGACACCAGCTCCCTTCAATTGTGCCCTCCATAGAAAGAGTTGTTGAACTTGATCATAGTCTTCTTTTGGCAAGGAGTCCACTCCTTTTTTCCTGCCTTGTTCTAGAAATAGTTATAGATCTAGATTTTCCCTATCTAGAATCTCCTGTAATTCATGATCCTCTATTCCTGCCTCACTTGGAGTCATCTCATAGTCTTTACTGATCTCCATGTAGCTTGGTAGATCCTCCTTCTGCTGGTTGTTTACTGTGATATCCTCCATTTCAGCTTCCGTTTCCTGCTCCTTAGATGCGTTCTCCCTGTCCTGGACTGTCTCCACATTCTCCTCTACTTCCTCTAGGATTTTGAAACTATTGTGTCTTGTATTTCTGTCTTCACTGCTTTTCTTGTGTGGCCGTTTACCCCCTTTCCCTTTGGCCCCAACCTTGGTAAAACCCTCGTGATCTCTATCCAAAGAGGTTTTCCCATTGCCTTCCATATTGTTTGTTGGGCAGTCTCTAAATAGATGGTCGTGTTCATGACATTTGCGGCACCTGAAAGGTATGTGCTCATAGTCCACTGTTTGCACCCAATCTTCATCATATACCTCTAAAATTATTTCTTCCAGAAGGGCTCTAGATAGATCCAATTCCACACATATTCGGGCAAAGGAAGTATATTTATCTTTGAGAATTGCCTCTGATATCTTTAGAAAATTCCCTAGCTTGTTGCCTATGGTTTTCAAAGATTCTGGTAACCAGTAATCTAGAGGTAGTGAGTATAGTATAATCCAAACCAGTACAGATGTAAATGTTTCACGTTCCGGGACAAAGTTCATCATCCATGGCTGCATGTAGAGTCCTGCCGCAGCATAGAAATAAGGCCCCCCTTCAAACACTCTATCTTTGTCCTCTAGGTTCGTGAACACCACCATGAAGAAGCCCTTAGAACCCAGATGTAAATGTATTTCTCCCTTTGGCTTCCAATGGCTCCTAATCCAGATGTGTAATGCCCTCTCCGTTGGCCATAACCCCATGAACTTGCAGATGATCGCATGTTCTTTCATATGGTCCCCATGTGCTTGAATCGCTGGATCACTCAATATGACTCGGGGAATGATGCTAGATTTGGGTTTGCAGACTCCCATAGTTCTTGTGGAAGTCGTTTTTCCACTGCCTCCCTCCTTCTCCTTTTCTTTACTTGTTTCTTGTTGATTCCCTTCCTGATCCTAGGATTTGTTTCTTCCAACTGTCTCCTTGCCTCTTTCTTCTGCAATCTTTTCCGAATTTTTTTTGAAATGCTTCCCACCTGCTTCCTTGCCTCCTTCTGTGACTACCTAATTGTAGGAGGCAGTGACGCTCCCCTTGTGCGTCCCGCCATGGAACCCTAATGCAAAACCCTAGCGTTAACTTTGATCCTCATTCAAGTCGCAGACCCTCCTCCCCGTCAATTTGAAAATACAACCATGCATAAAGCTAATATTAAAATCAATATTGTAAACCATAAAATATATAAAATTTATGATTAAAAACTTTAAGATTAATATTAGAAACTCTATGATTAACATTATAAATATTATAACTATAAATCCTATGATTAATATTATTAACCCTAAGTTTGCAAACCTTAAGTTTAATATATTAAACCCTAAGATTATTATTGTAAACCCTATGATTAATATTAAATCTTAAGTTTAATATTATAAATCCTATGATTAAAAACCCTAAGATTATATATTAAACCCTATGATTAATATCCTAAGATTAATATTATAAATCCTATGATTAATATTAAATCCTAAGATTAATATTATAAACCCTAAATTTAATATTATAAAACCTTAGGTTAATATTACAAACCTTAAGTTTAATATATTTAACCCTAGGATTATAAACCTTGAGATTAATATTACAAATCATAAGATTATAAACTCTAAGTTTAGCATATTAAACCCTAGGATTATAAACACTAAGATTAATATTACAAACCATAAGTTTATAAGCCATAAATTAATATTATTAACCATAAGATTATAAACCCTAAAATTAATATTATAAACTGTAATATTATAAACCCTAAGTTTAATATATTGAATCATAAGATTAATAATATAATCCCTAGAACAATAAACCCTAAAACTTATATATCAAACCCTAAGTTTAATATATTAAACCCTAATATGAATATTATAAACTATTATATTATAAACACTAAAATTAATATTTTAAAGCCTAAGATTAATATTATAAAATATAGGGTTATAAAACCTAAGCTTAATATATTAAATTGTAAGATTAATATTATAAACTCTAGGACTATAAACCCTAAGTTATAAACCCTTATATTAATATTATAAACCTTAGTATTACAAACCCTACTATTAATATTATAAGCCACAAGATTATAAAATATTGAACAGTACGTTCAATATATTAAGCCCTAAAATTAATATATTAAACCTTGAAATATATTAATATTAAGATTAATATATTATACCCTAAGATTAATATATTAAAATCTAAGTTTAATAAACCGTAAAATTATAAACCTAAAGATCAATATTATAAGCTCTAGAATCATTATTATAGACCCAAAGTTTAATATATTAAGCCCTAGGATTATAAATCCTATTATTAATATTATAACCATAAGATTATAAAGAATAAAACTAATATTACAAAACCTAAGATTAATATTATAAAACATAAGATTATAAACCCTAAGTTTAATATATTAAATCGTAAGATCAATATTATAAACTCTAGGACCATAAACCCTAAGATTATAAACCTAAATATTTATATATCAAATCCTAAGTTTAATATATCAAACCCTAGGATTAAAAACCCTTAGATTAATATTATAAACTCTAACATTCATATTATAAACCATAAGATTACAAACACTTGGATTATATTATAAACTATAAGATTATAAACCCTAAGTTTAATATATTAAAACCTAGGATTATAAACCCTAAAATTATAAATCATTAAATTATAAACAATGAAATTAATATTATAAATCCTAATATTAATATTATAAAACATAATATTATAAACCTTCAGGTTAATATATTAAATCATTAGATTAATATTATAAACTCTAGGATTATAAACCCTAAGATTTATATCAAACCCTGAATTTAATATATTAAATCGTAGGATTACAAACCCTTAGGTTAATATTATAAACCTTAGTATTAATATTATAAACCCTAAGATTGGTATTATAAACTCTAGGATTACAAACCCTAAGATTAATATTACAAATCACAAGATTATAAACCCTAAGTTTAATATATTGAACTATAAGTTTAATATTCTAAACAGTAAAATTAATATAAACCCTAAAGTATATTAATATTAATATTAATATATTAAACCCTGAGATTAATCTATTCAACCACGAAGTTATAAACCCTAAGATTAATATTATAAACCCTACGATTAATATTATAAACCCTACGATTATAAAACTTGAATTTAATATATTAAACTGTGTGATTATAAATCCTTTTACTAATACTATAACGTATAAGATTATAAACACTAAAACTAATACTATAAACCCTAAGATTAAAATTATAAATTATAAGATTATAATCCCTAAGTTTAATATATTAAACCATAAGATTACAAACCCTTAGACTGATATTATAAACCTTACTATTGATCTTATAAATCCTAGGATTGATCTTATAAACCCTAGGGTTACAAACCCTAAGATTAATATTATAGATGACAAGATTATAAACACTAAGTTTAATATATGGAACTATAAGCTTAATATATTAAACCCTAACATTAATACTATAAACACTAAGAATATAAACCCTAAGATTAATATATTAATATTTTAAAAAAGAAATTATAAACATTAATATTAATATTATAAACCCTAAGTTTAACATATTAAAACCTCACATTATAAATCCTCACATGAATATATTAATCCCTAAGTTTAATATATTAAATTGTATCATTAATATTATAAATATTAACATTATAAACCCTAATATTAATATTAAAGCTTAAGATTATTATTATATTTTATAAACCCTAAAATTAATATTATAAACCCTAGAATTAATATTATAATAATATAAACACTAAAATTATAAACCTAAGGTATAATATATTAAATCCTAAGATTAATGTATTAAACTATAAATTTAATATCAAACCTTAGGACTATAAACAATATGATTAATATTATAAATCCTACCATTATTAAAACCTTAGATTAACAATTAATAAATTTCAATGTAATGTAGCATTGTGACATTGATTATGAGATTGATTCTCATATTGAGACAATGTTTGTCACAATGTGACATTGCATAAATTTCTATGTCATTTCAACGTCACAATATTAAACTTTAATATTAAACCAAATATTATAAACCCTAACATTATAAAGTTATAAAACCCAATATTCTAAACCTTTATTTTAATATTTTAAACCCTAGGTTTAATATATTAAAGCCTAACATTAATATTATAAAACCCCAATATTAAACCCAAATTTTGTAATGCCACAATGCGACGTTCAATAAATTGCAACATAATGTAACATTGCAATAATGTTTGTTAGATTGATTGTTGCATTGAAACAATGTTTGTCACAATGCAACATTCGATAGAATTTTGTACCATTCCAACCCTAAGATTATATATATTATACCCTAAGTTTAATCTATTAAATGCAAAGATTAATATTATAAACCCCAATATTAATATATTAATATTATAAAACCCTAACATTAATATTAATATTATACCCTAAGATTAATATTATAAACCCTATGATTAATATTATAAACTATAATATTAAACCCCAATTTTGTAATGTTGCAATGTGATGTCGAATAAATTGCAATGTAATGTAGCATTGTGACAATGATTATTAGATTCATTGTCATACTATTAAACCTTAATATTATAAACCCTAAGATTTTAAACCGTATTAAACCCTAACACTAATATTATAAAACCCTAATATTAAACCCAAAAATCATAATGTCACAATGCGACGTTCAATAAATTGCAACATAATGTAACATTGTTATAATGATGATTAGATTGATTGTCGCATTGAGACAATATTTCTCACAATGCAACATTCGATAGATTTCTATACCATTTCAACTTTAAGATTAATATTAAACCATATGATTATTATTATAAACCCTAGGATTAGAAACCCTAAGGTTAATATTATATAACTTAAGATTATAAACCCTAAGTCTAATATACATAAGATCCTAAGATTAATATATTAAACAAGAAATTTAACATATTAAACCCTATGATTATAAACCATATGATTAATATTATAAATGGTAGGATTAATAAGCCTCACATTAATATCATAAACCCTGGAATTGTAAATCCTCGGATTGTAAACCTTATGATTAATATGATAAAGCATAAGATTATTATATCAAAGCCTAAGTTTAATATATTAAACCATAGGATTATAAACCCTAATTTTAATATGTTAAACCCTATGATTAATGACCGTGACATTAATGTTATAAACCCTTGGATTGTAAACCTTATGATTAATATGATGAAGCCTAAGATTATTATATCAAACCCTAAGTTTAATATATTAAACCCTAGGATTATAAACCTAATATTAATATTAAACCCTAAGACTAATATTATAAACCCTAAAATTAATTAAACTAAATCATATGATTAATATAAACCCTTAACATTAATATTATAAAACCATAATATTAAAGCCAAATTTTGTAATGTCACAATGCAATGTTCAATAAATTGCAACATAATGTAACATTGCAATAATGATTGCTAGGTTGATTGGCACATTGAGACAATGTTTGTCACAATGGGGCATTTGGTTGATTTTTATATCATTCCAACCATAAAATTAATATTATAAACTCTAGGATTAGAAACCCTAAGATTATAAATCATAAATCTACTCTATTAAACCCTAATATTAATATAGTAAACCTTAAATTTAATATATTAAACCATATATTTAATATATTAAACTCTAAAATTATAAACCATATGATTAATATTATAAACCCTAAGATTAATAATCTTTTCATTAAGTGAAATTGTAAAGTGACCTAACATGTGGCCAATTTTTTATTAAAATATTTATTAAATTTTATAAGACAGATGTTAGATCACAACTATCCAATGCTTGATACAACGAAGAATATTTGGTTGCCATAAAATCTTGATTATCCATTTAAAAATAAATTAAAAAATCCAGAAACCAACATCTATAACTTGAAATAGATGTGTCTTTCAACGTAACAAGGGTTCCACCACTACCATACTAATGTCTATAACCTTTAGGTGTTTACTTATGAACTATAACCTTTAGGTGTTTATTTATATTCATAAGTAAGTCTAAGTTTGAATTTATAATTATTTTCAAATAGAAAATGTCTTAAGAAAATATTCTATTATTCTAAATATTTAGTTATATCTACAAATAAGTTGAAGTTTGAAGTTGAAGTTTGAATTTATAATTTCATCAAATTAACAATAACTTTTATTATATAATTATATTTAAAAAATAAAAAAATAAAAAATATATAAATATAAATATATTAAATCAAACTTTATTTTATTTAAAATTAAATTTATAAGAATTTTAATCATATAATTTTATTTTTATAAAATTTGATATTTACTTTTAAAGAAAAAATAACAACAATATAGAACGATCAAATTCAAATTTTATTTTATTCCAACAAACAAATTTAATTGACCTTAATTCAAATTTTATTTTATTCCAACAAACAAATTTAATTGACCTTAATAAAAACTTTGAGAAAAATATAATTTTATCACATTAATTTTTTTAACAATTCGTTCAAATTTTATTTTATTCCAACAAACAAATTTAATTGAACTTAATAAAAATTTTGAGAAAAATATAATTTTATCACATTAAATTTTTTAACAATTCGTTCCATTTTTAGTTGAGATTAAAATTTTGATTTTTTTTTTAAATTTAAGTTTTAAAAACTTTGAGAAAAATATAATTTTATCACATTAATTTTTTTAACAAATCGTTCCATTTTTAGTTGAGATTAAAATTTTGATTTTTTTTTAAATTGAAGTTTTAGTCCTTTATAAGAATATATTCATTTTACTTAAAATTAAAATCCTTCCATTTTAGTTGAGATTAAAATTTTGATTTTTTTTTTTTTAAATTGAAGTTTTAGTTTTTAAAAGAATATATTTAGTTTACTTAAAAATTTTATATTAAAATTTTATATAGAAATTTTGAAAATATAAATAATACAAGTCAAATTTAATTAATAAGCTAAATTAAATTTAATGATAATTTTGAAAAAACTCTATTTTTATTAAATAAAAATGATTTAGTTAATAAGCTAAATTAAATTTAATAATAATTTTGAAGAAACTCTATTTTTATTAAATGAAAATGATTTTAGTAAATTATTTTTTTAAGATAAAGGATACAGTAGTTTGTTAAATTACTTTTGATGTAAGGTTGGAACTCAAAAAAATTGGGTATAAACAAAATCAAACCATATTATAGATGGGTTAATATAAATTTTCCTGACTATATTAATAAAAAATTAACACAAGAAGTTAAAAAATGATAAAAAATTATCATATACTTATTTAAATATGATAAAAAATAAATAATTTTATAATATAATTTTGTTTTCAAATTTATAAATAATTTAATATCAAATATATTTAATATCCAATTAAAAATTAATGAGATATTCTATTTGGATTATTCAATTTATATAACTTATATTTTTCCATATTATATCTATTTATATATTTTAAAAACGATTCAATTAACAAAATTTACAACCTGAATCAAATTACTATAATAAGGGAAAATCCAAAAGATAAACATTATATAGACTCAACATTTTAACCGTGGTTATTTTAAAAAATGATTTTGGTTATTAAAATATAAATAAATCCACTAAATGTCTTCACAGCAACAAAAATTTACTTGTCCATTGATTATCTCACTCGCACTAATATCATTCGATGGAAAACTATTTCGATATTTGAATATTGTTACTCCCGCCATTAGTGATTGCATGGACTCCATCAATAAAGGGAACGCGATGTTTGAGTTGGACTTGCAACTGTATTCTCTTTTGTAAGCACGTGCACAGACCTTGTTCTTTTTTTTTTTCTTTCATTTTCTCATTAATATTCAACCTTCTCTCCTATTTGCCTTCACTGTTATCTACCTCAGATCTGCAAAGTTGCATATAAGTATTGCTTTATGAGAGATATGCATAGTTGCATATAAGTATTGTTTTATGAGAAATATTGCTCTTTAAAATCACAATTGTGGTTACCAGAAATTGAAATTGTTTTAAGTTTCCTCTCATTTATGTGCAATTAGATTTATTGGAAATGTGAAAAACCCAAAGAATGGAAGAATGTTAAAAATAAATTAATCTAATGCAAAATAAAGCCTTTGATATTATGTTGCAAAGTAAACAATTTTATTGTAATATAAATTTAACTTACTTTGTATTCAGATTGAAGATTGTAAAGGTGATATACAAAAAGAGGGAGATGAATTTTAACAACTCTAAAAAATATATGTAATTGAGTTGTGAAAACAAACAAACTTCCCTTCTAAAATTTCATAAAGTTGAACTTCTTCAACAAGCATTTGGTGTGAGAGTAAGGATCCGCCCTATTCATTTTGTGATTTCACTAACCAAGAACCAATCCAACATCGATACAAAACCTCTTCCACCCATCGAGACAAATTCCAATTTTTCCTCTCGCAGGAAAAAAACACTTTTTTCGAATAACAAACAATTTATTCGTTGGGCTAATCAAATAGATAGGAACCAAAAGAGGATTAGATGTGAAAAGAAAATTGATAAAAATGCAATGTTGTGTATTAAATAAGAAGAAATTCACTTGTCAACTCTACGAAAGAGAGTCTGAACCAGGAGAGTCTAGCTCTACAGAATGCTCTACATTGTTCATGTACATCACACAATATATAGTAATCACAGATTTAGGGAAGTTAGAACCGTAACCTAAAAAATAAAAACTAATTCCTATCCTGAGGTCTTGTGAACCAACTCACTATTCTAAGATATTCTCCATTATCTCTAACACTCCCCCTTAATGGAGAAGGGGTTCACAAATATGTCTAACATCTCCCTAAACATTTCAAACTTGATTTTGCCGAGAGGCTTAGTGAAAATGTCTGCAACATTATCACATGTATTACAATATACCAAATGGATTTCTTTTGGTTTCACTTTCTCCCTAACAAAGTGGAACTATGTATCAATGTGTTTAGTGTTTTTGTGAAACACCGGATTATTGGCAAGTTTGATTGAACTCTGATTGTCACATTTTCTCATTGTTGCATCTTTCTATTCTTCCCCAACATCCTAGAGAAGTCTCCGCAACCAAACTGCCTCACATATTGCTGCACACATAGCTTGATACTCTGCTTCCACTGAAGACAAGGAAACTGTGTTATGTTTCTTACTGCTCCATGTAATCACCCCGGATCCAATGCTGAATGCATAGCCTGTTATGGATCTGTGATTGTCTACATTTCCAACCCAGTCTGAATCTGTAAGTCTTGTCAATCTAAAATCAGAGGAATCAATATAAATAATACCATAATCTACAGTACCTTGTAGATACCTCAAAACACTTTTCGCTGCATTCCAATTACTTTCAAGTGGCTTGGACATGTATTGAATTAACACATTGACTACATAAGCCAAATATGGTCTAGTAGTGGTTAGGTAGATTAGGCCCCCAACCAATTGTCTGTGAAGTGTCACATCTGCCTCTTTAGAGCCATCCTCACTCTGCAGTTTGATGTTCTGCTGTAATGGTACTGTTGCAGGCTTACACTGATCCATCCTAAATCTTTCTAGTAGTCCTTTGACATACTTTCCCTGGGACAAAAATGTTTTTCCTGAATCTCTCCAGATCTCAAGACCCAAACAGTATCTTAATTCACCAAGTTGTTTCATTTCGAACACCTGTGACATTTGTTGCTTGATTTCTTTGATTAGATATGTAGCATCACCTGTAATAATAAAATCATCTACATGCAAAGAAATCAACACTATGCGCCCTTGTTCATCTTGCATGGTATAAAGATTAGGGTTGTTTTTGCTTCTTTTGTAGCCAAATTGTAGAGAAAATGAATCAATATTTTCATACCAAGACTTGGGTGTTTGCTTTAGTCCATAAAGTGATTTATTTAATCTACACACTAAATTTTCTTTCCCTTTCTAGACAAACCCTTCAGGTTGCTCTAAATAAACCTCATCTTTCAATTCTCCATTTAAAAATGCAGACTTTACATCTAGTTGGTGAATCATCCAATGTTTCTTAGTAGCTAAAGCAATCAACATTCTGATGGTATTAAGTTTAGCTACAGGGGCAAATATTTCTTCATAGTCAATGCCTTCTTTTTGTGAATACCCCTTTGCTACCAATCTAGCTTTTAATTTATCTATAGTTCCATCTGCATTAATCTTGGATTCATACAGCCATTTACAACCTATGGTTTGTTTCCCTCTAGGAAGTTCAACCAGTTCCCAAGTGTTGTTTCTAATTATAGATTCATATTCCCATTCCATAGCTGTTTTCCATTCGCTACATTCATTTGCTTCCTTATAACTAGAAGGTTCAACAATATTCATCATACTAGTTATAAAAGCATTTTCCCTATATCTTGTAGGCAATTGAGCTTTTCTACCTAATCTCCTAAGTGGTGGGGTAGCTTCAAACCTTGTATGATCATCATTTTCTTTTTCTTCCCATTGTTGTTGTTGCTGCTGCTGTTGTTGTTGTATCTGCTGCTGTTGTTGTTGTTGTTCATCTTCTGCCTTTGTCTGTTGTTGATCCTGATTGTTTCCTGTTTCTTCACTTTCTTCTTCCACCAAGTATGGAATATCCCATTCCTCATTGTGCTTATCAGATTCTTCACGATCCTGCTCATGGAATATGACATCTCTACTAACAAAAATTTTGTGAGTAGAGGGATTAAATAATCTATAAGCTTTATATTGTGAACAATACCCTATAAAGGTACATCTGACAGCTTTTGAATCTAGTTTTCTTCTGTCTTCCTTTGGAATATGGGCAAATGCTTTAGACCCAAATACTCTTAAATGTTTTACTGCAGGCTTAAATCCATATAGTGCTCCATAAGGAGTTTTAAACTCAAGACTCTTTGTAAGACACCTATTTTTTAAGTAAATTGTAGTATTCAATGCTTCAACCAAAAAACCATTTGACAGATTCTTACCTTTCAACATGATTCTAGCGCATTCCACCAATGTTTTGTTCTTTCTTTCTGTTACTCCATTCTGCTGAGCAGTATGGGGTACTGTGAATTGCTGTAATATTCCATGATCTTTACAATACTTGATAAGTTCATCCTTTATGTATTCTCCCCCTTGATCGAAGCGGAGAATTTTTATCTGCTTCCCTGTTTACTTTTCAATCATATTTCTAAACTGCTTAAAGTATTCAAATGTGTGACTCTTCTTACTCAAGAAATATACCCAAGAAAACTTTGTGCAGTCATCAATAAACAGTAAAAAATATAGTGCACCTCCTAATGACTTTGTTTGCATGGGTCCACAAAGATCTGTGTGCACTAATTCAAGTATATCTCTTTGTTTCTTCTCTATTCAAACAGGGAATTCTTCTCTATGCATCTTTCCTAATGTACAAGCATCACAATCATTATGCACTTGTTTTAACATAGGAATATCTCTTACCATTTCCTTTTTCTAAAGCAACAACAAATCATTGTAGTTGATATGAGCAATTCTTTGATGCCACAACTTTTCTATAGTCAAACCCACTACTGTTAAAGCTCAAACTGGTGCTAGTCTTACATCCAATTTGTACAGACCTCCTGTTCGAATTCCTGTAGCAATTGTCTTCATGCCATCTAGTAGATCTTTAATATAGCAGTTAGATTTTAAAAATTCAACTTTAAGATCTTGATCTGTAATCATGGATACATAAATCAAGTTCTTTGTTATACTGAGCACATACATAACATTATAAATTTGTCTTACATTACCATTAGGTAAAATGATAGAAATTTTCCCACATCCTTTGATCTGATGACTTCTATCATCACCTAGGTAGATTTGTGCTCCGTCGTTGATTTCTTTAAAATCTTCAAACCATTGCTTGTTCCCTGTCATATGTGTCGATGCTCCCGAATCTACATACCAGATGTCTGCATCAACATTCTCATCACGGTCTACCATGAACAATATGAGATTTTGCTCATGATTATCATTCGTGAGATGACCTGCATGTCATTTCTGCCTCTGCTGTTCTTCATGATATTTCTTCTTCTTTCACTCTCTAGCTATGTGACCAAGTTTTCCACAATAAAAACACTTAATTCCAGAGTTATTTCTATTTGGATTCATACCTTGGGTCTGATTTGGTCTTTTCTGTGAGCTTCCTTCGTTTTGATGTTACGGATTTCCTTTTCCTTTGTAGAAGTTATTTTTGCCATCAATTCAAGATCGACACTCTAGGGCTTCAGAGTCGATCTTCTTTCTTCTTCTTGCATCATTATTCCTGTCATTTCTTCAAAATTCAGGATTTTCTCTCTCGCATTTATCCCAGTGATGAACATTTGGTAGTCATCAGTCACACCATTCATGGTAATTGTTACAAGATCTGTATATTCAACTGTATGACCAATGTCTACCAATTTTTTCTTCAGATCTTTGATCCTTTCTATGAAGGCAGCAACTGTTTCATTCTCCTCCATATTCAGGGATAAGATCTTGCTCTTCAGGAACAAAAGATGATTTGTATTCCTAATCTCATACAGATCCTTCAAAATTCCCCAAATTTCGCTTGTTGATTTACATTCTCTGATATGTGGTATGATGCAGTCTTTCACTAACATCTTCATCAATGTCCTTGCTTTACCCTCACGCTTTTATCCCAATCTGGGATTGTTGCTGATCCAGCTACTGGCTTCTGTTCATCCCCATTTCCAATTCACATAATTGGAGCCATCGAGCTTGTTATGCTCATTCAAGCATGCTTCAAACATTTGATTATTCATCTTGGCAATTTAAAAAATTTGACAGGTAAAAAAAAAATGATAGATTTACCCCTGATCTGTGTCAAAGACAGACAATCACTTATCTCCCTTAGCTTAATCTCTGTTGTTTTCAACAGCCTCCTTCTAGTCTTCTCTCAGCAGACCTCGGCCTCCACGCAGCATTCTCTCAGCCTCCACGCAACCTTCTCTCGGCAGCCACCACCAAAACGTAGCCCCTCTTTTTTGTTGTGTTGTTTGTTGCTTCCCTAACCTTGCAGCCTTCTCTAAACTTCTCTCACCATGTTCGTCACACTTATCCACCATAGAGTCGTGGAGATCTTCGCGCATATACACTTGATATCTGCGACGATCAAAAAAAAGAAAATGTATAGAAGGTGTATAGTGTGATATTCGCGGTTTTTCCTCAAAGACACGCAATGATTTCACGTTAGGCACAACTGGAAAGTTCCACACTCAGCGAACAAGTTTTCTTAGCCCTACCGCTCTGATACCACGATAAAAATGCAATGTTGTGTATTAAATAAGATGAAACACACTAGTCAGCTCTACGAAAGAGAGTCTGAACCAGGAGAGTTTGGCTCTGCAGAATGCTCTACATTGTTCATGTACATCACACAATATATAGTAATCACAGATTTAGGGAAGTTAGAACCATAACCTAAAAAATGCAAACTAATTCCTATCCTGAGTTCTCGTGAACCAACTCACTATTCTAAGATATTCTCCATTATCTCTAACAAAAATTACTTGAGAGATTATCTCTAAGTGATCCATTTGGCATGTACTCATACACAAGCGTTTGCTCAGAGCTTTCCTCGAAACAATATCCAATCAGCCCCACAATATTCTTATGATGAATGAGAGACAATAGTTCTAGTATTGAGAGTAGCCGCATGGATCGAGTAGGTAATAAATGAAGATTATTGGAAATCGCAGACTGTAGATGATAAAAGTTGGTGACTATTGGCTCTTGAGGAAATCTAGTTGCCATCATCATTATTAGGTCTTCTTGTCAATAACATAGCTCGAAGAATTGTACCAAGTAATGATGAAAATGCATTAAGGGTAAAATAGGTTTGCATGAATATATCAATCATAACCCTATATGGAACTATAAACATTAAATCGAATATAGAAGTGTAATATACGTCCCAACCAGAGATGCGGTGTCGGCTCCATGTTGTTGCACTTGATGCAACTATCCTCGATAGAGAAGAATGGAGGAAACGAGGTTCGAACGCAACTCGGAAAATGTTGTGAAATGAAAACCTCGCCACTACTACTAAGGGTACTTTTAAGACATTTTTTTAAGATAACATAAATTTTTTGTCTTAAAAAATCACTTTTAATTTTAGTTATTTTACATTAAAATTTAATAGGCAAAACTTTATATTTAAGACAAAAATAGTTTAAGACAAAAATATTTTAAGACAAAAGTAGTTTGAGACAAAAATATTTTAAGATAAAATTCTATATTTAAGACAAAAATAATTTAAGACGAAAATATTTTGAGACAAAACTTTATTTAAGACAAAAGTAGTTTGAGACAAACATTTAAAGACAACTTTATATTTAAGACAAAAATATTTTAAGACAAAACTTTATATTTAAGACAATGGCCACTTTAGATGGAGCCTATTTAATACAATTAACAATTAAGACACAAACATATCAATTTAAGACAATATTATCTAACAACTACAAAATTGACTCTAATAGTGCACCCTAAGTCCGCCAGCTTGCAGGCAACTACTGTCTTGCACCTATACTGAGGTTTTTATTTTACTTACCATTCCTGTTATCTTATATAAAGACAACAATTTGTTGGGCTCTTTGTTTTGTGGGTGTAGTCAACTAAGAAGAACGCGACAACTTTTACTAACAAGATTTCTCAGACATCAATTCCTCTTTTGTCCCTTTCATATCTATTGATACGATTAGAGACAAATTGTCTATTGTTGCATTCAGCACTGCTACATGGAGGGGGATTTAAAGACAATTTTTTAAGAGAAAAGAAATATTTTGTCTTCAAATTTTCAATATGAGGCGCTAGTAAAGAAAGGTAAAGGTAAAGGATTAGAGGCCCATCTACTAGCATTCACCAAGTAGTTGGTGTACCATGGTTGTGAAGTGATATTCAACAAAGGAAAGCATTCCTAAGACACATAGCCATAGGGTAGGTGAAGCAAATCGGGGTTCATGTGAAGAACACGTATAAGCTAGATGTGGAAGATTGTTCTGCATTAAGCACTATGGCGGAGAAAGTGCAGGTCGCGATGTCAATGAACTTTGGCACAAAATGCTTGGTCATTTGCATCATGGTGCCTCGAGTATACAACAAATAACCATGGGCCTCCCTAAAGGAGCACTTAAGCAGTAGGATATATGCAAAGGATGTACGTTGTGGAAGTACATAAAATCCACATTCCATGATCGGGACAACAAAGCACATGCAGTCCTAGAAAGGATCCACTATGATGTTTATGGACCTTTCTTGACAACCTACACTATCAAACACAAATATTTTGTCATTTTTATTGATGACTTCTCATGGAAGTGTTGGATCTTCTTCATGTGGAAGAAAGATGAAGCACTTTCCAAGTTCGTAGAATTCAAGGCACTGGTTGAAAAAGAAGCTAGCAAGAAGGTGAAGGCTCTGTTGTAGCGGTTGCAACACCCTCCAAAATTTTGGCCTGCACTTAAATTTCGGAGCCTACTATGGATATTGTGATCGATCGTTCCTTAGTCACTTATTGGTAAGTTGATGATATCAATCTCCCCTTTTCAATCTTAAGATTCGTTCATGCTTTTATCTTTACATAGAATGTGTCATCTTTGGGCATGGGAGTTATTGCTTGTCATGCAAAGGGAGGTTTGTTTTTCTTCAAGGGGAAATCTTTATGAGAATGGGTTGTCCTCACCACATAGACATGTTTCACACTCATTTCACACACTCTTACACAAGTGTCGCCTTTATCCTTCCAAAGTCTATCATCGGAGCCGCACTAATCATAAGCTGCCACAAAGGTTGTTGCATTAAACGAAGTATGTGTTATATGTTCTGGATTGTCTATGTTGTATCGCTAAGTTTTCAAGTGTGTGATCATAGTCAATATTTATCATGTTCACATCAGTTCCACTGATCCCACACTTAACTAAATTTTGGAGTTTCCTTAGCAACCTAACCTCATCCAACTTTCCTGAACTACGCACTTCACATATGTAACCCTCAATATTTTCCCTTACCTGTTGGAACTATGTAATGTGCATAAATCCAAACCTCCCTTAGCATTCAAAACTGTGCAGTGGTTTCCTCCAATGTCCTTCCCTCAGTCGGAACTCACTGTCTCCAAAAACTGTGCAATTTTGTCCCTTGACTACCCAGTCTGCCTTGCATCGTGAAATTGCGTAGATGTGTCCTCCCAGGCCTCATCCCATAGCAATTCCTTGCATCCATAAATGTGTCCTCTCAGGGCCTCATCCCGCAATAGTCACTGCCTGTTGAAACTACACAATTATGTCTCTCAGGGGCCACGAAGAAAGATGACATGATAGATGACTCTCAAGGAGTTGAGGAGAAAAATAAGCAGATCAAGGAATCCAAGGTATGATAGAATATCAATACCGCATGAAGAATCCATCTGATGCATAACCTTTTGGAGGTTAGGTATGGAAAACAAAGCACATCTTTTGAAATACACCTCTTATTGTAGCTTAAAAGTTTGCTTATCATTGTTGTATCATTCTGTCTTCAATGACATGCATGGTTGCAAGAACTGAAAGTTGTTCCATGTGTTTCCTCTACGTGTCTTGTTCCCTTTCACTTGTTTATTACATAGCTTAGAAGATGAAGAGTATTACCACTTATTTATTTAAGCTACGATGGTTGTGACCAGCATGATCTTATGACTAACCAGGCATGATGCAAGGCATCCTAAGTGGGATGAAAGATGTTTGATTATATGTATATAGTCAATACACTCCTTTGAATTGCTCCTTTGCATTAATCCTTGCTTTGTATCTTGCATGTACCCTCACTGCTTGTCAGATTTGGCTACCTGTTGCTAATAGTCTCTGAGCTCTTTCCTAACAAAGCAGGGGAAGGAATTTCCTTCAGCCTGATTTCTTCAAGGCTCTTCATAGAAGTATAGAGATAAGAGAAGGAGATGTGGAATCTCACTATCAAACTCTTGAAAATACTTTGCATGTTCGAATCTATCCAAATGATTAAGCTACCACTCAATAACATTGTTAATCTTGGAAGACTCAAGAAAGATCACATCTCTAGATATTATAAACTTCTTATTCACTTCATCATAGAGATGGTATGCTTTGGAGGTATAAGTACCCAAAGAAGATACATTTGGGACTCCTTGCACTGAGTTTTTTTATTTATTCCTTAGGTATGAAGGCATAACAAGAAGAACCAAAAACCCTGAGATGCCTCACCGAAGGAATGTGGCCATAACACATTTCATACGGAGTCTTGTTTCTAATAGCAGGAGATGGACATCTATTCTTTATATACACAACACATAGAACCACATCAGCCCAAAACCTTATGAACTTAACATGTGAACTATGCCAAGTTCATAGTGAAAGATACATTCCAATGAACTATGTGTTGAAAAATGCAGCAAGAAATTCTCAATTTGATTTTTCCTTGACTAAATTGAAAAAAATTGAATTTCCACATCAACAGACAACTTGAATGATATTAACTTGTGTGACATGGCTTGTGTCACCTAGTTTACTTAATAAATTCGAGTTGGAGGAGTTGGAGTTCAGTTCTGCATATGTGATTGCTAATTTGTAGCAATAAAGGTCAATTATCTCAGGTTGTTGTTAGTTAAACTAGTTCTAACTTTTGGAGGGACTAGTGAAAGGTCACTTAAGCAATGGGACTTCAGTCAAACTCATTGATCGTCTAGCTAACTCATCAATCAACCCAAAATAGTTGGGGCATGCAGAGATGTCAAGTTCCCTAAGATTGTTGGAGATTACAAGGAAGTTTTAATTTCTTGTAGCTCACACAGTTGCAAGAACATACTATATAACCATAGTAGAGGTAACTTGAGTAGGAGCTTCTTGTGAAATTGGAGAGGGAATGATTGTTGGTAGCATTAATAGCCTACTAGCAATTTGTTTTGCACCACACTTCAATGTTTTGGGCAGGGTTTTCAAGGGTGGATAACTTTTTATGGTGCTTTTTGGTCATGCACATCCTCACTAAGTATCTTGGGAGACTATAATAGTTCCTTGCATGCACGTCCTCACTAAATATGTTTTGGGATGTTTGTACTAGTTCCTTGCAAATTTCTGTTTGTCAAGGCTTAACTACTTATGATCTTAGGTGCTCACAACAGTCTGACAATTTATGACACTCCCCAAATCACCATTCCTGAAAGGATCCAACAAAAAAAATTGAGAGGAGGATGAGAAGGGCACACTCTTATTGGAACTAGCCTAGAACTAGTGGAATTGGTTGGTCCCAATGGTTTTAGAGTTGTACCAGTCTAGTTTGGTGGTTCAGATTGGCTAAGGTTGGTTTTGTATTGAACTGACCTTAAAACACCAAAGTGACTAGTTCTCTACTAATCTGACCAATTCTGAAGAATGTAGTGTGTGAGGCTCCTTCCTAAGGTCCTCTAACTAAAACCAAATTTCTCTAATTTTAAGCACGATAAGATGGGAAATAACATATTTATATCTAAACATTTTTTTGATGATAATATATTGTTAAAATTTATTTACCACAAATTAAATAAGTAAGAATTTCATTGCAACCATTTACATAAGTAATCAATAAACGGAGGAATACCTCTTCCAATAGGTTAGTTAATATGCTCCTGAGCTCCTGACTCTATTGGGATGCTCCTCTTGACTACCTGACTGGATTTGCCTCCCAGCCAGCTAGGAAGTATTTCCTAGCCCAGGGAACCTCCACAGGTTCCCTAGCCCTCCGAGCCCATGTCCAACCAGATGTAGTGTGTCCAAGTTTAACCAACACTCTCCATATCCAATGTTGATATCCCTCCTCTTTCTCCACATCCCTCATCCAAAACAAAATCCTCCAAAATAGAACCAAACCAAAACCAAGACCAAGGATCCCCCCCTCTCCTCTCATCTTCCTTCCCTTTTTATGTCTCTTCCTCCCATCCACCTCAACCACCTATCATTGACGTCATGACTACCCCCCTCATCCTTTAATTTATTATCCTTGACTTTTCTTACCATATCTTGTTCAAGTAGATTTGAGAAGACATTCTAGGGATAAGATATGAATATTTAATTTGGAAATTAATTGGAGAAGACCATATCTTCTCCCAAGTATATTTTGAGAAGACACCTTGGGATGTGGATATTTAATTTGGAATTAATGGAAGGATACCATATCCTATCCAAGATTAAATTTGAGAAGACAAGTTGGGAATTGAATAATAACAATAATAAATTTTATATCAGTAAATAAAAATTACAGTTTCACAAATGTAGGTATTTACCAATATTTCTTGATAATTATAAGTCAATATTTTCAGGTAATTTAAACACTAATAAAATTTGCATGATAAGATTAAGTGGGGCATTACATACACCCCTCCTTCAGAAAACTTCGTCCCGAAGTTAGAGTGAAAAAGATATAAGGAGTTCGAAAGCAGTTTGATAATAAGGCATAACAAAATAGAGAGAGAGTTATAGTAGTAAAATATAATAATTCAGACAATGTTACCACTTCCCATCAAGTGTCTCCAACTAATATATATCCTCATATCCTTCCTAACCTACTTTTGTTCCCACCCTATCCATCCTCCGTTGTTATATACTGTGGTATTAGCTATACCAATCTAACCACTGATAAAACCAATATGGTAGAAGCGTCGACTATATCGACCTAACTTTCCCAGTAGGAAACTGGTAATCGTCATCACCCGTCTAGGGGAGTGTGTCCATCACTACCCACCCACAATTCCAGGTTTGGAGGTTACACAGTGGGAAATACCTCCACCCCTCCGTACAACTAGGGTCAACACCAACTGGCAATCATCATCACATGTCTAGGGGAGCGTGTCCATTATTTCCCTCCCATGATTCCAGGTTTAGAGGTTACACAGTGGGAAATACCTCCACCCCTCCTTACACTAGGGTCAACACCCTAATATGGACCACACTATAGTGTTGGTTGGATACTTGTCATCGAATAATCCAGTCAGGTAGTCTTATCACCTGTCATTTACATTTTACCCATGACTTCAAAGACTCTAATTCATGACTTCAAAGAATATGCCAAGGTAATTAGAGTCTTGTAAACAAACAATGTAACTCATCCAAATGGAAATAGTATAAAGATGTTAGGGAATTATCTCCCAGGATCAACCAAATTGGCCATAGATATTAATCCCATAGAAACATGTGCCACAATTGTCCATAAAGTTGTTATAACCTCCTCAAAGAAGTGGGCTGTCCTCATTCAATGTGCCAAAATGGTTAAATGCACATGTACCAACACCTCTCCTCCAAGGGATAAGATAAATAGTTCACCCTAAGATATTGTTTAATGAGGCTAGGACACTCTCCAATATAGTAATAAAGAAGCTTCCCAAACCCAGAGAAACTATATGATACAATGTGAAAATAACATACCATGTGACCAAAACCATGGGTGTCAATGTAAAAGACCACCCAAGTAAGGTCTAAATGCCTCCAAATGAATGAGAAGATGCCAAATAACAGAAGTGATTTCCTTTATCAAGAAAATAACTACTCACAACATGCCACATCATAGCAAAACTATAAATATCCATTGTCGTTCTTCTAACAAAACATAAACACTTTTCCACGTCATCAAGACATCCACCAAAGGGACATCAATTATGCAACAAAGGGTGGGTATACTACTTCAAGGTTCATCAATCAAAATCATGAAACAATAATCCAAGTGAAACCCTATGAACACATGCAAACATGCCCAACAACTAATTCACTATGTCAAGGAGCAATAATTAACCAACAATACTTAAGGAAACTCTTAATTGATGGATATCCCTCATCATAAATGTGCTAAGGGTAAATCAAATGTTTGAGCAATGTTATGAAAGGCCCTCAATCACATTTCAACTACCATATGTGCTAGATGCAAGCGTCCAAACAAGAAATGATGATGCCAACACTAGTAGAAAATGAGCAATTAGTGACTAGGTGACTAAAACCGTTAGTCACCATAGCTTTTCCAAGTGAAATACTACCAAAAATGAGCAATCTTAAGTGACCGAACTAAAAACGACTAACATAAATCACTAATTTAGTCACGGGTTAAAATATGTGACTAGCTAATAAGTAATACAACTAAAAATGACTAACATGAATGACTAATTTAGTCTAAGAACAAAAATACAACTACCTAACAAGTACTACAATAATATGAATCAACTTTTTATGTTAGTCATCTTAATTGTGTCATACAATCTAGACTTACAAGTGATAGGGGATTGAAAGGTTGTTAAAGATTGATTGAAATGTTATCCTTCCTTAAACACTTATTCATCCTCACATGGTGTATAGGTGAGCCAACTTTGCACTATGTATTTCTAATAATTTGTAATTTTAAAAATATATTTTTTAATAAAAAAAAATAATTTATGTATTTTTTTTAAATCTATTCATTGAATCTAATTGGATCTAGTTCTAATTTAAAATTAATTTAAATGGAAATTTTAATTTTCAAGACTATAATATCAAATAAAAACTACTTTAATTTCATATTAACCGACCTACATCCATCTTAACCTTGGATCTATCAAGCGTTGAGAGGGGTCCAATCTCTCGAGGTGAAAACTTTTTTTTTCTAGTGCAAAACTTGAGGAAATGTTTTCACCTTGAGAGATTGGATCCCTCTCGGCACTTGATAGTTATATGGTTAATATGGATCTAGGTTGGTTATATAATACTATATAATATCTATATTTGTATTTGTGTCTCTTTGTTATTCCCTCTATCTCACCCCCCAAACATACACACACTCTCTCTCCCTCTCTTCCCCTTCTTTGTCTATATCTCTCTTCCCCTTCTCTCCCTCTCTATCTATATCCTTCTGTCTATTCCCTCCCGCTCTCCTCTCTCCCTCATTCTCTCTCCATGACTCCCTTGTCACCCCCTCTCTCTCTCCACCTTTCCCCCTCTATGTTTTTCTTGTCCACTCCCTCTCCTACCCCCTCCAATTCCATGTCTCTCTCCTCATCTCTATATTCCTTCCTCTCTATCCCTTATCTCCCACCTCCCTCTATCTCTCCCCCCCAAATCACTCTCCCTCTCTTTCTCTCTCTCTTCTGTCCAACTCTATCACTATCTCCCTCCCTCCCTGTCCTTCTCCATCTCTATGTCTCCATCTCTATCCCTTCCCCTTCTCTCCCTATCTCTATCCTCTCATTTTCTTTCTCTTCCCTCCTCTCCTCTCTCCCTCACTCTCTCTCCATCTCTCTCTTCTCACTCCTCTCTCTCCACCTCTATCTCTCTGTCTTTTTTCTTTCCTCTCTCTCTCTCCCACTCCAAATCCATTTCTCTCTCTCCTCTTTCTCTCTTCTCTCTTCCTTCCTCTCGCTCCCTCTCTCTCCTCTCTCTTCCTTCCTCTCGCTCCCTCTCTCTCACCTCACTCTCTCTCCCCCCCCCCCCCCCCATCACTCTCTCTTTCTCTCTCTCTATCCTCCAACTTTTTCACCATCTCGCTCCCTCCCTCCACCCCCTCCCCAACTCTCTCTTAAATTTGATCACATTGTATTATGTTTAAGAAATTATCTAAATTAGAAAAACTTAATTGGTTGTAAAATATTAAACCTATATTTTGGATCAATCATGTCAAAGAAAATAAAATAATGAAAAACTTTAAAAAATCATGCACTATATTTAATCTATTATAATTAGTCAATTTGCTTGCTCTCATCCCTTGGATCCTTAGCTATGATGGATCTATGCCAGTTCTTTATATATATATATATATATATATATATAACCGACATAGATCCATCTTAGCTTAATTTTATTAAAACCTTATTTTAATTTCTATGGGAATATTTTTAGTAGTCGTGAGGATAGAGAGTTTAGATATATCTCAAATTGTAACATTTTCCCTTTTAGATTCAATTAAAAAAATGTTGTAAAATTAAATTAAAATAAAATATTTTTACTATGAAATAAGTTATGGTTTTTTGGCATGTGGTAGTGATGAGCCATGGTATTGGCCCATAAAACGCTGTAAAATTAAATTAAAATAAAATATTTTTACCATGAAATAAGTTATGGTTTTTGGGCATGTGGCATTGATAAGCCATGGTATTGGCCCATGATATTGTAACAAAGCGGATTTATAAGTTAATATCCATGATAAAGTGAGGGTGAATATCCATGATCAACAATCTTGTCATAATGTTATAAAATATTTTATTGTGAAATAATTTATGTTTTTTGGGCATGTGTCATTGTTATAAAATATTTTGATTGTGAAATAATTTATGTTTTTTGGGCATGTGGTAGATAATCCATGGTATTGACCCATGGTATTGTAACAAAGGCTATTTTTTACAAGTTAATAATATCTACCGTAATGTGGGGGTGGATTTACAAGTTAATATCCATGATAAAGTGAGGGTGAATATCCATGATTAACAATCTTGTCATAATGTTATAAAATATTTTATTGTGAAATAATTTATGTTTTTTGGGCATGTGATATTGTTATAAAAACATTTTGATTGTGAAATAATTTATGTTTTTTGGGCATGTGGTACTGATAATCCATGGTATTGACCCATGGTATTGTAACAAAGGCTATTTTTTACAAGTTAATAATATCTACCGTAATGTGGGGGTGAATATCCACAATTAAGAATCTTGTCATATTGTTGTAAAATATTTTAGTTGTGAAATAAGTTATGGTTTTTGGACTTGTAGTATTGATAAGCCATGGTATTGGCCCATGGTATTGGTTGTAAAATATTAAACCTATATTTTGGATCAATCATGTCAAAGAAAATAAAATAATGGAAATTTTTTAAAAAATCATGCACTATATTTAATCTATTATAATTAGACAATTTGCTTGCTCTCATCCCTTGGATCCTTAGCCAAGATGGATCTATGTCGATATATAAAGAACCGTCATAGATCCATCTTAGCTTAATATTTCTATGGGAATATTTTTAGTAGTCGTGAGGATAGAGGATCCTTAGCTAAGATGGATCTATGTTGATATATATATATATATATATATATATAGATAAAGAATTATCATAGATCCATCTTACATGTGGCATTGATAAGCCATGGTATTCGCCCATGGTATTGTGACAAAGTGGATTTACAAGTTAATATCCATGGTAAAGTGAGGGTGAATGGAACAATAATATTTGATTATAGAATAATTTATGATTTTTGGGCATGTGGTATTGATAATCCATGGTATTGACCCATGGTATTGTAACAAAGGCTATTTTTTACAAGTTAATAATATCTACCTTAATGCGGGGGTGAATATCCACGGTTCAGAATCTTGTCATATTGTTGTAAAATATTTTGGTTGTGAAATAAGTTGTGTTTTTGCACTTGTAATATTGATAAGCCATGGTATTGGCCCATGGTATTGTAACAAAGTCTATTCACAAGTTAATAACAAAATCAAAATATAAGAAATTAAGTTTTATTATTTTTACTAATTTAACTTTTTATTATTAATTAAGGTCATATTTAAATGTTTACAATCATCCCAATATCATTTTTAACTTCTTCTTCTTATTTTTAATTTAGCATATTACTAAAAAAATAACAAATTCTTTCTTTTCTTTTTCGTTTCCAGTTTAGGGTTGGGTCCAAATAAAATATTCACAGATTACAACATCACATTGTAGCACTATATTTTTCTCTGCCTTGTCTATATCTGCGTGGAAATTCCAGAAGAAGGAAGACCATCAATGTGATCTATGGATTTCATTGGGGTTATATCTGCGTGGAAATTCCAGAAGAAGGAAGACCATCAATGTGATCTATGGATTTCATTGGATTTGAACCCCAGGTGGAGTTTGCATGGGAAACATCTTAGGAGAGAATCAACGATTACATGGAGAAGGGCAAGGTCACTGAACGTGGATATTTTGGTAATTTGTATATGGGTATGAATTTGGACGCTATTCTTCCTTTTTATTAAAGAGGATTTTTGTTTGTATGGATAAATAATTTCGAGGGTTTATATGATCAAAGCATAAATTTTATCTAGAGTTGAGGGTTTAATGATTATGAAAAGGGCAAGTTCAGTGGGTGTGGATATTTTGGTAATTTGTACACAGGTATGAATTTGGACTATGTTCTTCCTTTTTATTAAAGAGGATTTTTGTTCTTATGGGTAAATAATTTCGAGGGTTTATATGCTCAAAGAATAAATTTTATCTAGAGTTGAGGGTTTAATGATTATGATAAGGGCAAGGTCGTTGGGCATGGATATTTTGGTAATTTGTGCATGGGTATGAATTTGGACTTTGTTCTTCCTTTTTACTAAAGAGGATTTTGTTCTTATGGGTAAATAATTTCGAGGGTTTATATGATCAGAGCATAAATTTTATTTGGAGTTGGGAGTTTAATGATTATGATATTTTGGTAATTTGTACATGGGTATGAATTTGGACTCTGTTCTTCCTTTTTACTAAAAGAGAATTTTTGTTCTTATGGGTAAATAATTTTGAGGGTTTATATGATCAAATCATAAATTTTATCTAGAGTTGAGAGTTTAATGATTATGATAATGAAGATCTTGATTGCAGCCAACAATTCATCAAAAGACAATGCACAAGTAAGCATTTTGCATGTCCTTATTGTACAAAGAGTTTAATGATTATGATAGACAATGCACAAGTAAACATTTTTCATGTCCTTATTGTACAAAGGGTTTAATGATTATGATAATGTAGATCTTGATTGCGACCAACAATTCATCAAAAGACAATGGACAAATAAGAATTTTGCATGTCCTTATTGTACAGATTAGTTCGCTCCTCCCTAACTTTTCTAGGGTCAGAATGCATGAAATTTTATTTTTTCTTTTCACATTTTTTTTAGTGGTTGATTGTTTGTGTAATGGACTCTACCATGCCCAAATTAAAAGGGCTCAAGTGATGCAAGAAAATTTTATGGTAGGATGCAAATGCTAGACCTTCCTCAAACTTTGTTACATGAAATTAAAATTTCTTGTAATCATTAACATAAAATGTTTTATGTTTCATCTCTAGATTCCGATCTCAATGCCTACAGTTTTAAACCATGTTAATATATTTTAAGTAGAATATACTTAGATCCAATAAAACTTACAACTCTCCAAAGCTTAGGTTAATTTCAACTAAAAAGAAGGAACCTGAAAGACTTTTGCAATTTAGATTCATTTCTTACAGACAATGATTAAAAATGGAAGAACTCAATGGTCTGATAACTTTTACCCACCCATCAATTTTGAAGACCTTTGGTATTGTTTTGAGCCTAAACAGAGAGAGTAGAAGAAGAAGAGGAGCCTAGATGAGGTGGACCTTGACCTGCTTGATACTTTTCAAAAGTTAGGCATGCCCTTGACTAGAAGAATAGACTAACCAACATTGTTGTAGATGTTGTTTTCGATAGTATTTTCATTGCTACTGTTATCACTCCAATATTTTTCTAAATTGTTTGAAAAAGAAATGATTAGAGGTAATCACAAACCAACTCTAGAGATTAGGATCTAGCCTTCCTAATTCTCAGAGAGGGCTCTCTATTTTTTATTTAACTTTGTTTAGTTATTTGATTTTAGGCTAGTTATGATTGTACTTGGGTTTTTGATTTGCATTTGGTGGTGGGATCACTTACTTAGTTGAAAAGAGGGGTGTCTTTTACCATTGGGCTATGGGGTCAAATGTCAGGCAAACAGGATTGGATCAAGTTCTAAAAATAGTGTCTACAGGGCAAGATAGTAGAGTTACTTCAGATCTCAAGGTTAGATGGTGAAGTGGTTTTCAATCGGATCCAAAGAGAAATTAAGTTTTCCTAGGCCAGATTATGAAGAAAGTGAAAGAGATGAACCAGGATGGGAGAGAAATTAAGGATTCTCAGATCTAGATATTAGAAGAAAACATGTAAATTATCAATTGTTCAAAACAGATTGTACTTAAAATTTTTTTGAGATAAACTTCTAGTTAATTCATTCAACTTTAGATAAAATTTAAGTTTGTGAAAAACATAAGAAAATAACAAATTTGACAAAGAAAATACTTCACTGTAATATATCAACACATGAATCCTATAATGCAATCTCTTTATTACTTGGTCCAGTTTGCTGACTTGAAAAATTGGTGCAATAACCCTTAGGTTTATTATCAAAATAACTTTACAAATGTATAGCAATCCACCCTCAATACTTTGAATTTATGAAGTATTTATACAAAAATAATTTACAAAATATCCCAAACTGTCTTGGGAACTAATCTAGGAGAAAGAAATATCTTCATGCAAGAAGATAGAGACAGTTATTGAACTGTTGTTTGTTGTCCCTATTTATTAGGTTGTGTTGTCTTTAATCCTTGATATTTTGCCTTTTAATCTCTGCTTTGTTGTTTGGTCTTCATGCTGGATGTTATATTCACTCTAATCTTTCAAATGATACATTTTCATCTGATACACTTTCATCTGGGTGCCCTATCATTTATCCTTTTACTATGCTTTTCAATCTTACTGTAGATTTTTATATTTTAACTGTGTATTTCTACAGTAAATCATTTAAGTTCTCCCATGTTTCAGCATCTAGTAATTGGATATTTATCATCTTCCTGTAAATTTCATCTGTCTCTGTGTACTTGGTAAAATTAGGCTTATTCACAAAAAGGTGATTTACCTCATGTTGGAGGTAAAACAAGTTCTCAAAAGTTTGGTATAGGACCTTGCCAGTTGGCATTCCTTTCATAGATGAAGTGTTCAATTGATCTCTGCCCACTTCTCTGATTTTTCTATTGTAGTCCTCCTGTGTCATTAACTTGTCATTTATTACCAAGGGATTGGGCAGACCCTTTTGCCTCAAAACTTCAAACTTAACCATGAATCTGTCTAAAGCTAGTTGCATGGTTTGGCACTTATCTTCAAGGTTTGACATTAAATTCCTCTTGGTGAGGACCCTTTTCACTTCCAGTATTGTACCTGTCCTATCAGGTATCTCTAATTCCTGCAATTCATACTTATTTTTTGAGTCGAGGAAGTGAATGATCCTTGCAGCTTCCTTTGGCATGTCTCCTAGTTCTACTTTTACTCTCTGTATGGCTTCTGTAGCCTATTTTATTAAGTCAATCTGCTCAAAAATTACTTGGATGGATGGCCAAATATCATTGACAGAGTCAATGATATTGGCCCACAATTGTTCCTTAGCCTGTCCAAGGGGTTCCTTCAAAGTTAATTCCTTCTCCAAGTTTTTTATTCTTTCATTCATCATGGTGGCTTTCTGCACTTCTTCCTTGTGCATAATATGGGCAAGCTTGTAGTCAATCTCTAGACTGGTCACCTTTTCCTTGAGCTTGTTCATTTCAGTGGTCTAAATGGACATGTCTTCCATTTCCTTGACCAACTTGCTTGCCTCATCACCTGTTGACCCTATTGGTGTTGACCCTGTTGTTGATGTATATGTTGTAGAAGCTAGCAGTGTTGTAGCCATTAGAGCTGTAGGAGATAATGATGCTACCAAAGTGGAAGGTACTGCAGTAGTAACTATTGGGATAACAGTGGTAGGGGAAGTCTCTAGATTAGCTTGTTTTACCTGTATCAAGCTATCTAACTCTTTTTCCATTTCCTTCATCTGATCATTTAATTGTAAAACCAAGTCCATCATCTCCTCCTAATGTGTTTGGCTCTCCAGGACCTCTTTTGTCTGTGGGTGCTTTGAATTAGGAAGCTTTAATTGTTTCTTAAGAGCTGCAATGTCCTCATTCTTCTTCTTAATCAACTTCTTAGCAGCTTTGATGTCATTGGGATCATGTCCCAGCTCAATTAACAAGTCCTCCAATGACTTGATCCTATTGTCCTTGGCCTGTGAGGAGGCCTTTTCCAATTTATACTGGGCTGTAATGTTATCCAATGAATTCTGGAGCTTATGTGTAGCCATGGCCTTCCCTGTCATGGTGGAGTAGATCATCTCTCTAGTTTGCTTATGGAATTCTATCTGTTCAATGGGATGAACATCCTTGACCAACACTTCGAAATCAGTTTTCTTGTAGTCAGCTAATGTCTTTGGCTGCTGAATAGTAGGCTGCATGAAAGACACCTGCATTTTCCCTACTTTGATGTCAAAAGTTGACATCAACCTGCTCTGATTAACTGGTGTGTGCTTGAAGTATTGGGCATATGTTTCAGCCTTCAACTTCTCATTTCTCAGCTTGATCTCCTTGTACTTGTCCTTGATATCTTTTTCCTTATCTGCTGGCCTACTAAAAGAAGAAACCTCAACACTGAGCTATCTCTCAATCAGTTGAGTGTTAGATGTTGATGGCTGTTGTGTTTCTCCTGAGGCAGTTGTGGCTTTGCTTCTTTCTACCATTGTATCAATGTCAGTTATTTCCACTGATTCAATGGTTTCTTCCTGTTCAGTTACAGGATTCATTTTGGGCCTTTTCCTGAGCTCAAAATGCTCATTTGTGGTCTCCATAGCAGAACTAGAACCCTCTTCCCTATTTCTCTTTGGTTTTATCTCCTCATTTGCTAGGGTCTGTAGAACTAGAGGGATATTCATGGGTTCGCCTAGTTCTGGAACCTGCAGGACGGAACTTTCATCAATTTGTTTCTCTACATCAATCAGTGTATTTTATACATCCACTGTTGTGTTATCCATATCAATTAATGTGTTTTCCAACCATTCTGATTGGTTGGAAAACCTCTCAATATCCAGTCTAGGATGGTGGATGAAAGGTCCCAATTTGACCTTGATCCTTAACTTATTTATGACCCCATGAGGGTCATAATACCACATAAATCTATTCTTGAGTTTCATTTCCTACAATATCTTGTCATCCTTTGGTCCAACCTCTTTGTTATTGCAAATTAAAGGGCCCAACCGATTTTTCATTTTAAACTGGGTTTTCTTCCTAGCTGCTAGGAAGTTGACTTCATCAGAATTGATGATCTGCCTAAAATATTCCAGTGCAAATATCCTTATAGGTAGGTATTTGGGCAGTTTGTAAGGGGCAAGTTGGAATCCATAAATTCTAATCTCTGTGTGGTTCTGGTACAGATACCAGTCTCACACCTTGTTGTTCTTGGCCAACTATAACACCCTTTTGATTTCTTGGTTGATTTTGGGCTTAGGGCTACTGTTCAGCATGTTCATGACTGGATGGACAAATGAATCGATGAAGTCCTTATAGGTGAATGCAGTGGAGTATGTCTGGATCAAGGGTGTCCAATAAATAACTGACCTTGGATTCCCTTTGGTATCCAGCTTCTGGATGCTAACAAGGAATTTGTCTGATTGATAATATAAAAACATATGAAATAACACAGAGGAGTACTTGAAGACTCTCTCAGTTGGTAGTCTGTTGAACTTTTCATGCATCATGTCTCCAATGAACTGAGCATAGTTGTAGATGACAACAGGGAGGCTTGCCTGGGATAAAAATAGAAAGAAAGGCCAGGACAACCTCATCCACATGCTCATCTGAGGTATATCCTAGGATGCAAGAGAGCATGGTAATAATCTGTCTACCCCTCTCTAAAAAAATGATGGCAGCATAAGGAGGACTATCTATGGGAGTATGGTGGTCCTCTATAATGAAAGCCTGGAATATTTGGGCTATTTTGGCCAGGTCTAACTAGACATATAGGTCCAACAAGTCACCAATAGACAATGGGGTCTCATTAGGGCTTGGTTGGACCTATAGCATTTGGTTGATACACTCTGCAATAATGCTAAATAACAATTGCTAGTTAGGGGTGATATTAGCCCTTTGGCTAGGAATGTAACAGGAATGACAAAAGTGGATGATGTCAAGGAATGGGTGTACTTCTGGGAACAAATACTTGGGTAAATTTGATTCCCAAAGGTGAATTTCATCGTTCTGGTTTAGGAATCAGTCCTTACTCCAGCAGTGGAGCTTTAGAAGGTAAGATGGGGAAGCAGTATCCTTTATTTGAAAATATTTGTCTGCTAATGCTAGGTGGTCGATGTCCAGGTGAGGAGTTGACAGAGGTCTCACATCCAAAGAGGTCTAAGAAGCCATGGCTGAGTTTATATATGGATATGAATTAGGCCTGTAGAGATTCTAGAAGTAAGGTTTAGACACCCTTGAACAGTGGGATTACAGTTACAGTCTGTAAAAGAAGGGTTTGGGGTATACAAGTAAATTCTCTTCAATTTAGGCAAGTTTATTGATTAATTTCAATTAATTAAGCTTCCATTTGGACCGTACTTTTCAAATTGAGAAGGTCGTTCCGGTTTTTCTCAAGAATACCTAGAATTTGGCGGTCTGGATTGCAAACTGAGTTCAATGGTGAATGTAGAGGGTACGATAGCTTGAGATGTTAATTGGTTGCTTGAATTGGGTGTCCAAAGCTTTTTCAGGTGACAGATGGTGGTTAATATTGGTCGCAGAGGTTCAGGGTGTCACAGAATGGCTTGAGCAGAAGTTACAGTGAAAATGAGCGAAAAGAGTGAATTGGGGCTTTTCCGACCTTTTAACGGGTAACGGTCACATTTTGGCATGGAAAATATGAATGAACAGTGGGTAGTTTTTGGCTTTGGTAGGGAGGTGGTTTTTTGGCCATCGCATCACTTTTGGAGGGCAGGTAATATTTTTCGTGAGCACGCGATCTAGCCTGGGGCCGCCACGTAGCAGGAAAGCGCCCAGGTAAAACCGCGAATCTCGCGTACTCTCAAGCTACTATTGGTTGGACGGTGAACCCGCGCGATATGAATGTGCACCGTCAGATTTGGGGGTAGGAGATCGGATGGTATTTGCGTGGTTAAGTTGCACGGAGGGAATCATGGGAAAGGATTTGCGAGATTTGGGGTTTAATTACAAATAATTGTAATTAATTAGTAAATACGGTAGGGATTAGATATAAGAAGCGGGTTTAATAAAATGGGACTAGGGGTTATGTGGCAGGGTTTTTTAACTACACCGGGGGTTGGTGGGTTAAAAGGATTTGTCGGGGAAATATGAAGCGGGGAGTTAATTAAATAATGCAGGGGGATAAAACTTAGGATAAGGGGGTTTTTTGGGTTTTTGAAGGGAAATAGGGAAATTAATAAGGGGGGAAGTTAATATTTGTAATGGGGAATGGTTTTCACACTAGGGAAAGGGGGTTGTGGGTAGCGAAATGATTTTTGAAGGGTAATTACTAGGGAAATGTGTGAAACCAAGGGGTAAGGGTCAAAATGAGGGGAAAAGGGGATTTATAAATGATAAAGGGATAATGTGGAAATTAGCGAATAAGCATGTGGGAGCATAATGAAATGAGGGGGAATTAGTTAAAAAAGATTGTGAACATGCTTTTCTTTCTCATAAATGTCCCTACACATGAAACATAGGATTAAGCATGATAAATGTGCTTTTGACTCAGCATCCTTGTACAGATGCAACATTTCTTCTACCTACCCTTTATTTATCCTAACATTTTTTCTTCATTTTATTGGGTGCATATGAGCTTGCTGACCCTTTATTTCCTTTTCCTTTGACAAGAAAACTCTCTAATTCTAACCTTATAACTTCCAATGGCTAGATTAGATTGTTGAGCTCGTTTTTATTCTCTACCTAACTACTGATTTTCCAAGGTTAAACAGTTTAGCTAGATCTTTATTCTCTATCTATCAACATAAAATTTAAAACATGAATGAGTCAAGATTAAGTTGTTTGACCATCATGGATTGTGGAATTTCTAACAAGATGCACACAACCTTATTTTGCATATTAAAGTAAAAAGTAGTGGAATTTGAATTTTCACACTTTCATGATCTATTTTATTTCTTTTTGGGGTTCATATTTTCCACTTTTTTTTATCTTTTTATCTTTCTTTTTGTCCTTTGATTATTCTTTTAGGACATGCCCTCTTTAAATTTTTTAATTTTTAATATGGAAAACATTTTGCAGAAAGCAAAAGTGTGTACAATATTACAAGACTAACCATAGCCAATTCAAAATTATGAATCCTATTATTATAGGACCCTAACAGTGGCTCCACATGGGGATGGCATTTCCTGGTGAAATGTCAATAACTTTAAGATTAGTAGCCTTTGAAACTTGACTGAGTTAACTTGTAAACTATTCTTTTGTGATTTCTTCTTTATTCATACTAACGATGGTGAACCCTTCAAAGCTCGAGGCCTTCTCTCCAAGCTTGAACTTCAAAAGATTACCATCCAATCCAATATAAATTCTACACTGTTATATACAATGAGTAAAGTAAAGTGAACTATTGTTAATTGTGGAAAAGTAATGCTTCAGCATTCTACCATTGACAGGTCCTCCTAGTAGATCTATCCCATCTAACTCTCTCAAGAAAAATGCATTGTTACCTCTGTGACCATAAATGACATAAGGGCCTTGCCACAGAAAATCAAATTTGCCATGTTTTCCCTTGTCTTCTCTTCTAGAATCCCATTTAAGCACTTTATCACCTATGTAAAAATCATCAGCTTTAGTCTTTTTTATCAAAAATCTTTTTGATTTTATCCTGGATTACTTGTGATTTGACATAGACTTCTTCTCTGGTTTGTTGCAAGTGTATTGTTTGATTTATCCTCCTCTGAATATCGTTTGGTTCTACCTACAACTCCTGGATGATCTTCATCACTAGTACTCCTAAATAGGATGGAAAATAATCATCCATACCATATACTAACTAATAAGGAGATGTACCAATGGACTTCTTGGTAGTTAGTCTATCTACCCATAAGGCATTGACCAAATTTTTGTTCCATGTCTTTTTGTTGTCTTCTAGTAATTTCTTAATGATATTGACAAGGATTTTCATAGAGGATTATGCAATTCCATTACCTTGAGGGTAATAGGCAGTGGAATGGCCAAGGGTGATGTGATATTTGTTACAAAAGTCTACCATTTTCTTGGATTTAAAAGCAACTACATTATCAGTAATGAGTTTTTGGGGGCATCCAAATCTTGACAGGATATTGTTTTCAAGGAATGAGATAATGATAGAGTCTGTAGCTTGTCCAGAATGGATGGCTTCTATCCATTTGGTAAAGTAATCAGTGGCTGTCAAAATTCATTTATGTTGGGCTGAGGAGGCTAGGTGAATTTCTCCAATGAAGTCTAAACCCCATTGTTGAAATGACGCTTCTGTGGAGATGGGTTTGAGAGGTAAAGGTAAAATCTTTCTTTTTCCCTCAAATATCTGACATTTATGACAGGAGGTCACATGTCTCTTAACATCTACAAAAAGAGTGGGCTAGTAAAAACCAGCCCTCAGAATTTTATCAGCAGTAGTTTTCCAATACAAGTGTCCTCTACAATCTCCTACATGAAATTCTTGCATAATTTTATCAGCTTCATCTTTCAATAAATAGTTTAATAGAATACCATCATTATCTTTATAAAATAAAGCATTATCTGTGATACAATATCTCATTGATTTCATTTTCAAAAATCTAGCTTTAGTTCTAGATAAACCAGGAGGAGCTTGTAAGTTTAGTAAGACAAATATGATATCTGCATACCAAGGTCAATTTGTAAAAGGTTCATTGATCTGTGGAGTCGTCATCTCTTCCTGATCATCTAGGGCACCAATGAAATTTATGTCTAGGGCCCGATAGTTCGATTCAGCCATGAGTTTGGCTAAACCTTCGCCTTTGATAAGTTTTGTAGGCTTTATTTATTCCAAAATAGTGGCAATCCATTTTCCTCTCTTTCCTTCAGGCCCATTTTGTGTCAAAATGTCCTTTACTACTAAATTTGGAACATAAGCAATGATGTGTGAATACAAGATGTACACTCTAAAACCTTTAATAGCTTTCACTAAAGCTAGTGGTTGTTTTTCGATTATGTTGTATTCTGTTGTTGCATCTCTTAAAGATTTACTGAAAAACGTAATAGGATGTTCATATCCTTGATCATTCTTTTGCAACAAGACTGCTGCAATAGTATGTTCTGAAGCAAAAGAAAAAATTATAAAATCTTTTTGAAAGTCAGGACTTATAAGGACTGTGTTGAAATGTGCCAACAAGAATATTCCAATTTTAATTTGTCCTTGAATTAAAATTCAAATTTAGTCTTACCAACTGCTTGAAAAATAATTAATTAATTCATCTTGGATTAATTAGTTGGAGAAATTCAAGCTAGAAGCCTTTGTGAATTCATGCAAAAGTTATCCCTTAAATTAAGGAGATTATCCCTTAATTAAGGAGATAAGGATGAGTTATAATTGAGTTGTAATTATTTAGCTCAGTTAACTGAGTTATGTCTAGTTAAACTAGTTTCAAATAGTTTGAGGAACTAATTTGAGTTCAGTCAGTTAATGCATGCATGCATCAAAGTACTACAAATAACTGAAGATTCTCTCATAAATAACTCATGCATGTCTATTCAGAGAAAGACCCAGTTGAGATTAAAGACAGGGACAGTGTACTATCAGTTGCTAGAATTTTCCTATAAGGAAAACTATTGCATGCAAAAGGAATTCATTCATTGAGATTTGTGCAGTTTTACAGGGTGTAAGATCAGTGTGAGTGATCAGTGTTACACATGGTAACAGCTAGATCACCCAGGAAAAACTACGCTAGGAAATAGGAGCTTGGAGGGCAGTGTGGAGGACTTAATGAGAAGTCTATTTTACCTGTGAGCATCTGAGAGGATTGTACTGAGCTGGTTAGCTGTGAGAGCTAAAGCTATGTGTAATTCTGAGATATTTCCACTTGTATGATAATACAAATAGCGGGGTTTTTAGCTTAGGCTTTCCACTGAGTATTTTCTGTGTTTCATGTGCATTGATTCTTTTTTTTTCTGGTTATATTGTTCAAATCGATCCTTAAGCTTCCGCAAGTTTGATAGTAGAAGTAGAATATAGTATTTTTCTTTGGTATATTGCATTATCGAGTTAATCTATAGTTAGATTTTCTACATAGATCTCAGAGGTAGATTTGTAGAGAATTTGCAGGAAATTCTACATGGTATCAAAGCAAAGGTTATTGGAGTTGTGAATAGTATACGGAGAAGAGAATTCCAAGTTTGAAGTTTGGGATCGCAGGTACAAATCAAATTCATCTAATACTTCGGGTTGGTCAATGGCATTCTATGGCTTGAGACTTGAGTATGCCTTAGAAGGCAACTCGAATTACATAGCATGGAAGGATAGAATGGAAGTGGTATTAGAAGACAATGGTTTGAAGGATTTCATTGATCAAGAAATCCCCAAGCTAGCTGCAACTAATGCAAAAGAATTATCTGAATGGAAGAAATGTGTGGTGAAGGCGAGATGAATTCTTCTGGAGGGAGTTCAAGACCATATTGTCTCAAGTCTCCATGGGAAGAAGACTCCGTTTACAATGTGGAAGATATTGAAGGACCTCCATTAGAACAATAGTGACAAGAGGAAACTGGCGCTCAAGGATAAGCTTCGGAAAATCAAGATGGAGAAGGGTGATACTATTTCTACATATCTGAACAACCTCACCACTAGCAGAGATGAGCTTGGTAGTGTGGGAATAACTACTGTCGATGATGATATGGTGAGCCTTGTTTCCAAGGAGCTGGAATAGCTACTAGGACTCTATGAATGGAAGCGAGAAATTGTCAAATTAGGAACGACTGTGGTCGGATCTCATGCAGGAGGAGAACTCGAGATGGTTCTGCATCAAATAATGATGATGAAGAAAATCTGGCCTTAGTGAGTAAGGCAAGGAAAAGGAAAGGGAAGGATTCCCATTCCAAATTGAATTCTTCTCATGGAGGGAAGAAGGGTGACAAATCTAAAGTGAGATGCTTTAATTGTCACGATATGGGACATTATGCAACTAATTTCCCATCGAAGAAGTCTAAGAAGGGATCCTCGAAAGGTGAGGCATTAGCCTCTCAGTTTGAAATGGACTTCACCCTCATTGCATGCATGGTTTCATCGATGGTGGGTTGTGTTTGGTATCTTGAAAATGGAGCCTCATTCCACATGACCGGTGATAAAATTTTATTCAGTACCTTGGTGGAGAAATACCTCAAGATGCGCATAGAGATGGGTGATGATGGAAAGTACAGTGTTTCAAGAGTGGGCATAGTTGCTTTTCAGAGGGAGCATGGAGCTCCTCTCACCTTGACAGATGTGAAGTATGTGCCTGGACTGAAGAAGAACTTGGTATCAATCACGATGTTGGAGGACAAAGGCTACGATGTTATCTTCAGTAAAGGAAAGGCGTTCCTAAGACACATAGCCACAGGTCAAACCAAGAGGATCAAGATTCGAGTGAAGAATATCTATAAACTAGAGGTAGATGACTGTGATGCATTGAGTTCAAAGGCAGAATTGGTGCAAAGCCAAGACATTGGCGAGTTATGGCATAGGTGATTAGGCCATTTGCATCATGGGGCCTTGAAGATAATGCAGCAAATATCTACAGGACTTCCCAAAGGTAAACTTGAGCAAGTTGACACATGAAAAGGTTGTACCTTGGGAAAGTACGCCAAGTCTTCCTTTCATGATCGAGACAGTTGAGCAGAAGCGATCTTAGAGCGAGTTCACACTGATTTGTGTGGACCATTATTGACGGCATCCATAGCGAAACAAAGGTATTATTTGATTTTCATTGATGATTAGTCTCGTAAATGCTGGATTTATTTCATGCAGAAGAAGGATCAAACCTTCTCAAAGTTTTGTGAGTTCAAAGCTTTGGTTGAGAAAGAATCAGGGAAGAAGATCAAGGCCTTGAGAAGCAACAATGGTGGAGAATATGTCTCTCAAGAGTTTAAGGACTTCTGTGTAGTGGAAGGAATTAAACAGGAATTGATGGCACCTCATAACCCACAACAAAATGGGGTGGTCGAGAGGAAGAACAGAACGATTGTAGGGGCAGCACGGGCAATGCTACATGACCAAGGCCTACCACTTCATTTATGGGTTGAGGCATGCAACACAACGGTCTATTTGCAGAATAGAAGCCCACATCGCATACTTGGGATGAAAACACCAGAGGAAGCTTTCTCCGGTAAGAGACCAGATGTGGGTCACTTCAGGATCTTTGGCTCATCGGCATATTTCCATGTGACAAAGGATGCATGGAAGAAGCTTGAGCTAACAGCTAAGTTGGGGATACTTGTGGGGTACACTGATACACCCCACAACTATCGGGTGTACTTTCCTACTAGTCGGAGGACAGTGGTTCCCAGAGAACTCAAGTTTGATGAGCAAAAGGCCATGCGAGTTTCCCTTGAGAGGGAGCTCCAACTAGAGGTTGTGGAGGAACTTTTGGTTCCTAAGGAGGAGGAGCCTCAGACTGATGCGGAGCAACCGCATGTAGAGGTTCCAGGAGTGGACACATACACTAAAGCAGAGTCTTCCAGAGATGGACAGAAGCGCACAAGAAAAGCTGACAGATTGTTGTCAGATGCGAGAAAGAATGTGGGAGAACCATCTTCTCAGCGCAGACAGAGGAGGTCACCTGAGAGGTACACTGGATACATGGCCTTTGTTGGGGAATGTGTTGAGACCGAGCCATATTCCTTTGAGGAAGCAGTGCAGCAGCCGATTTCGGTTGATGCTATGGTGTAGGAGTATGACTCCATAGTTCAGAACAATGTTTAGGATGTGGTTCCAAGACCGGAGAACAAGTCATTTGTGAGTTCTCGTTGTCTTTACAAGGTAAAGCAAGCTATTGATGGTAGTGTGGAGAAACATAAGGCAAGATTTGTTGTCTGTGGTTTCTCATAGGTCGAGGGGATCGACTATGATGAGACTTCTGCTCCTATAGCAAGGTACTCATCTATGAGGTCGATGTTGGCACTATCAGCACAGATGGTTTGGAAGATCCATCAGATGGATGTGAAGACTGCATTCCTCAATGGCAAGATTGAAAAAGTGGTGTACATAAAGGAACGGGAAGGTTTTGAGACCTTCGATCATGAGTCGCATGTGTGCCGACTCAAGAGATCTTTATACGGGCTAAAGCAAGCACCTCGTGCTTGGTACACCAGGATCAACAACTACTTCACCGGGTTAGGCTTCACAAAGAGTGAAGCGAATACGAACCTGTACCACATCATGGTAAAAGGTAAGCTGTTGATCATTTTACTTCATGTTGATGATCTCATATTGATAGGTGATGATCAATTGATCATGTCCTGCAAGGAGGACCTTGCAAGAGAATTCGAGATGAAAGACATGGGTCTCGTGCATTACTTCCTTGGCATGGAAGTATAGTAGAAGGATGGGGAGTTGTTTGTGTCTCAGGGCAAGTATGCCAATGAGATACTTAGGACATTCCACATGGATAAGTGCAAGCCCATGCAGACTCCTCTAGCAGGTAACTAGAGGAAGGAGGATGCTACTTCAGGAGAAGTAGTAGAAGCTACTATGTACAGACAGCTTGTGGGTTCACTAATGTACTTAGTGAACACACTACCAGATTTGTGCTATGCGGTGAACCAATTGAGTCAAGCTATGGTTCAGCCTACCAAGATGTTTTGGAAGGCGACAAAGCATGTTTTGAGATACCTCAGAGGCACATCTCAGTATGGATTATGGTACAGATGGACAGAGGGAGTGAATCTATAGGGCTTCACTGATGTAGATTGGGCAGGGAGTACATTAGATCGGAAGAGCACATCAGGTGGAATTTTCAACCTTGGGTCGACGGTAGGTTCTTGGTACAGTAGGAAACAGAGGTCGGTAGCACTCAACACAGCAGAGGCCAAATACATGGCTACAAGTCAGGCAGCATGTGAGGCCATCTGGTTGAGGAAAATTTTAGTTGGTTTGTTTGATCAGAGGATGTATCCAACTGTGATCTATTGTGATAATCAGAGTTGTATCAAATCCTCTAAGAATCCAGTATTTCATGACAGGTCCAAGCACATTGACATTCGGTATCATCATCTCAAAGACTGTGTGGCGCGGAGGATCATGTTGTTGTAGTATATTTCAACCGAGGAGCAAGATGCTGACATTTTGACTAAGGCATTGTCAAAGTGTAAATTTGAGTTCCATAGAGACAGGATCAGGGTGGCAGATGATCCCTTTCTTGTTGAGAGGGAGTGTTGAAATATGGAAACAAGAATATTCCAATTTTAATTTGTCCTTGAATTAAAATTGAGAATTAAAATTCGAATTTAGTCGCACCAGCTGCTTGAAAAATAATTAATTAATTCATCTTGGATTAATTAGTTGGAGAAATTCAAGCTAGAAGCCTTTGTGAAGTCATGGAACAGTTACCCCTTATATTAAGGAGATTATCCTTTAATTAAGGAGATAAGGATGAGTTATAATTGAGTTGTAATTAGTTAGCTCAATTAACTGAGTTATGTCCAGTTAAATTAGTTACAAACAGTTTGAGGAACTAATTGTGAGTTTAGTCAGTTAATGCATGCATGCATCAAACTAGTGTACTCTAGATAACTGAAGATTCTCTCATAAATAACTCATGCATGTCTATTCAGAAAAAGACCCAGTTGAGATTAAAGATAGGGACAGTGTACTATCAGTTACTAGAATTTTCCTATAAGGAAAACTCTTGCATGCAGAAGGAATTCATTCCTTGAGATTTGCGCAATTTTACAGGGTGTAAGATCAGTGTGAGTGATTAGTGTTACACATGGTAACAGCTGGATCACCCAGGGAAAATTGTGCTAGGAAATAGGAGATTGGATGGCAGTGTGGAGGACTTAATGAGAATTCTATTTTTCCTATGAGCATCTGAGAGGATTGTACTGAGAGCTGGCTAGCTATGAGAGCTAAAGTTGTGTGTAATTCTGAGATATTTCCACTTGTATGATAATACAAATAGCAGGATTTTTAGCTGAGGCTTTCCCCTAAGTATTTTTTGTGTTTCATGTGCATTGATTCTTCTTCTTCTAGTTATATTATTCAGCTCTGATTCAGCTCGATCTTTAAGCTTCCGCAAGTTTGATAGTAGAAGTATATTATAGTATTTTGCTTTGGTATATTGCATTATCGATTTAATCTACAGTCAAATTTTCTACATAGATCTCAGAGGTAGATTTGTAGAGAATTTGCAGGAAATTCTACAGACTGGAGTTCTGGTAAGGGCTTGTTTGATGGCCTCAAAGGTCTGCTTAGATTCCACTATCCATTTAAGTGTTGAATCTTTTCTTAACATGTTATTTAGTTCTCTAATTAATTCTACTAAATTTGAAATGAATCTCCTAAGAAAATTTATTTTGCCTAAAAATGACTGTAATTCTTTGATGTTTCTAGGATGAGTGATGGTCAATATTGCCTCTATTCTAGCAAGATCTATTCTAATTCCATCTTTAGATATTATATGTCCCAAGAGTTTACCTTCTTCTAGACCAAAGAGTGTCTTTTTGGGATTTAAGGAAATACCAAATTTTCTGCATTTAATGAAAACTCTTCTCAGGTGATCTAGATGTTCATTATCAGATTTGGAAAAGACTATGATGTCATCTTGGTAAACAACTAGGAAGTCATGTATTTCTTTATTAAAAGCTATATCCATAGCTCTTTGAAATGTTTCTCCTGCATTCATTAATACAAAAGGCATTTTCAAATACATGAAAGTACCCGAAGGAGTAGTAAATGCAGTTTTTGCTTGGTCCTTTCGTTGAACTAAGATTTGGTTATATCCAAAAAATCCATAAAGCAATGAAATTCTGGATGAACCTACTACCCTCTAAAGAATATGGTCCATTTTTGGGAGAGGATATTTATCTTTCAATGAGACTTTGTTCATATTTTTGAATTCAATGCAGAGTCTGATTTCTCATGTTTTCTTCCTAGTAGTGACTAAGTTTGAGACTCAATCTGAACATCTAATGGTAGCTATGATTTGGTCATCATACATCCTTTTGACTTCCTTTTCAATTGATGGCATAGGAACTGGATTATTTCTCCTAAGTTTCTGTTTAAAAGTTTTATGATCTTCTTTGATAGGTATCTTGTGTTGAATTATTTTGGTGTCATAAGACTTTAGGTCTTCATAACTCCAGGGAAAGACATCTTGAAACTATTTGAACATACTTATATATTTAACCTTTTCATCTACAGGTAAGCCTTTTGATATTTTAATGAACTTAGGTCTTTCTTCAGTTCCTATGTTACATTCTTCTATATCTGCTCTTAAAGGCTCCATTTTTGGTTTCCTAGCTACGTCATTTGAATCAAACAAATCTTCTAATGGGACTAATCCCTTAGGCAAAAAATTACCTTTAAGATTTAGAATTTAGGATCAGCATTCATTATTTCTTCTATTTCTACATTTTCTAAGTTATATATCTCTAGTTTAGTGAAATTAATGGGTTTACCTATATCTAAAATATTTGCATCTATCCCATTATCTATGTCATTATCTACTGTACAATCTATATCTATATTACAATTCTGAAACTCACCTTCAGCATTCATGAAATCATAAATTTGAGAATCATGTGAGAAAATATGCCAATATTGCAAATTGTCAGGTATGACAGGCCTATGTCTCACTTCTGTAGTGTACTGGTGGTTGGGCTGAAAAGGAAATTTGCAGGTACTAGCAAAAGTAGCCAGACTGTGGGCTTGCATATTCCGTTTCCTAGGAATGGTAGCAAAGTCTGTTTCCAAAAGGTCTTTGATCAAATCTAGGACAATCTCTCTATATTGCCTCGGTCTAGGATTATTTACAGAGTATTCACCTTTGATTTGTTTGATAATCAATTCTGAGTCTCCCATTATAAAAACTCTCTTGGCTCCAAGTTTGCTAACCATTTGTACTCCCAAGATTAGAGCTTCATATTTTGCCATGTTATTTGTGCATTTAAAGTTTAATCTAAATGCATGTCCCTCAGAATGATTGTTTTCCATATTGTGAATTCACACTCCTGCACCTACTCCTAGTCTATTCACAGATCCATCAAAATCCAAATGCCATAGAGACTCATGAAAAATGTTTTCACTGTCAGGTGTTTTGTATTTTTGTTCTACAGCTGTGATTTCATTTTTGTCATGGTCTGAATTGTACAAGATGAAAGAGTCCATATTAGAATGCATGGAGTATATATGGAAATTTTGTGGTTTTTCTACACTACTCACCATGTATTTCATCAAGGTCTCTCTATAAAGTTTTCTTTGTTGACGAAAAACAGAGATGGTGGCATATGACATATCTAATTGTAAAGATCCCTGCAATTTTTCTCCCCATGAGCGAGATAACAACATTCCATATTTGGGTGGGATGTCAGCAACTACTATGTCCATCACAATACTCTTTGCTAGGCATTGGACTAGAGTTACACACAAATACTTGATTAGGCCAAGGCATCTAACTTAGCTAGAGTCAAAGAAAAACAGGTCCTTATATGGTCTAGTGATATCTAAGTTTAGTCTCTCCATGATTGTCTTTGGCATTAAGTTATGGGGTGCCCCTGAGTCTAGCATAGCATTATGTAATATTTTGTCATGAATGTTCAAACTAATGTAGAAAGGAGGATACCCCCTTGCTAATGGGTGTCATTTACTTCAGGGCCAAACAATAACTCAGGTTGATCATCATTCAAATTCACAGCCTCCTCTCCACCTATATTCAATGTTTGAGTGGTCTGTGATCTATATGATTCATTTTTCACTAGCTTAGTCAAAGGGACTGATATTTTCAATTTTGCTATCTTAGTTTTAATGTTGAAAGGCAATTGATTTTTGCTTGATTGGATGATATCTTCCTTAGCAAATGTGGTTTGTGTGTTTTTATCTTTGTTTTCAGTATTAGGCACTTCGGTCTGTGTTTTAGTAGTTTTGTTTTGAATTCTCTTATTTGGAATGTTTTGAGTAACAGTTTCAGTTTGAGTTTCAGATGAAGTTATATCTACAATTTTTGGGCTAGAAGTCTCCTGAGTTCCCCTAGGGAGGATTTGCAGGACTTTGGGCATAAGAGATTTTGTTATCTTTTTAGTTTGGGTCTGGATTGATCTCTTAGTGGGAGTTTCATTGTTATTTTTACCTCTCAAGCTATATTGTTTGTGAACCTCAAATATGGCAGATTCATAGCCCTGTTTAAAGTCGAAGGACTCTCTAGATTCTAATTGCAATTGTTGCAGCATGTACAATTCCTATTCTTCCTTAGTAAGAAAAACATCATCTTCATTTTTTATTCCTAATAAGTTTATCTGCGTGTCATCCTCTCCTTCATGGTTTTCCAAACCCTCAACATAGTTTTCCTAGAAGGGTGGTCTAATTTATTGATCTGGTATTGCATTCTTTTCAGTGTTAAGATTCTTCCTGAAGTTGGGGTTTCTTATTTGGGGTGGCTGTTGATTCTCCCACTGAGTTTTTCTTTCCATGTTTTCTAATCTATCCATCATTCTTTCTACACTCTTTGCTAAACTATCTATTTTACCATCCGAAGTGGAATTTTCCTCTTTAATGACAACTCTCTTTTCATTTCTCATTCTAGCTTTCTTAGCTAATAGATTGGATTCTACACTAACAACACTACTTTGCATTTGTTCCAATGTTTCATGGTTTCTTTATCTTAACTGGTATGACATATCGGTATCAAAACCATCAGGGAATTTGATTAATCTTAGTTTTGGTGGAAGCTTAATATTAACAAGGATTGCATTGTAGATGCTATTGAACCTAGTACAATAATCCTGAACTGACTCATTAGGAGCTCTTCTAATGTTATCATATTCAGAAAGTATTTGCAGAGGGTTTTTCTTTCTCTCCCATCTATCAATAAACAATCTATGAAAAGCAACTAAGTCTACAATATGATTATTAAGTAAAGCTTTGAACCATTTCTTAGCATCCCTAGTTAATGTTTGGGCAAACAACCTCATTTGGACATCAGATTCATCAATCTCATGCAATTCAAAATAGTCAGTCATTTTGTTCACTTGTTTTTGGGTAGTATACTGACCAGTAGCATCAAAAAAAAAGATTTTTCTTTGATAATCTTGGGGCATGCCATGGAGTTGTGCTCGTAAAACCAAAGGTGCATATTTGTCTGCCATGGCTGAGATTCTGGCTTGACTAGGGGGTAAAGTGTTGGTACTTACGGAAGGGCTTGAAATGGATGGAGATGAAGCAGATGAGGATGAGGAGTTTGGTTGGATAGGATGCTGATGAATGACTGGCTTAGGGTAATGGACTGTGGTGGATATAACTAATGAGATGGTAGTAAATGAAGGTGTATTTACGGTATTTGAAGATTGTGCAGAAATTTCAGAGGTAGCAACAGTGAGGGTAGCTAATTCAACTGATTGTTGAAGGTAAGAATCATCTATATGGCTTATCAATGTGGAGGTTAAAGCTTCTAACTTGTTAAAAGATTCCCACACAAGTTTATCTAAATCTGGATGTATAGGCACCTTTTTTGACTCAATGGATTGAATAAAATTAGGGTAACATGGTTTCATGAATTACATTCTCTGATTTAGTTCTAAACAATGAGAGGTCAAATGACAAATCAAATGGAATTTCCTCTAAAGTTGATAATTCCTCGGGGAGTGAATTTGCTTTAAGTAACTGGCTACTACTTTCTTGAGTTTCTACCTTTTTTTGTTTTCTTAAAATCCTATCTGGGTCGTCAACTATGGTAGCAGGGTTTGGATCTGGATTTGCCCTGGTATAGTGAGTCTTCTTGGGAGCCAGAATTTTAACTTTTTAATTGTTTTTATGAAACTTTTTAACAACACTCTAAAAATGACCTTAAGGGGCACAAGATGAAATTTAAGGTTTCCTTAAAGTTTTATTACACTGAGGATCGAAGTCCCCAGTATGGTCGCCAATATGTTATCACTCCAATATTTCTCTAGAGTTGTTTGAGAAAGAAATGATTAGAGGTAACCATAAACCAACTTTGGAGATTAGAATCTAGCCTTCCTAATTCTCAGAGGGCTCTCTCTTTTTTATTTAAATTTGTTTATTTATTTGATTTTAGGCTAGTTATGATTGTACTTGGGTTTTGATTTGGATTTGGTGGTGGGATCACTTACTTAGATGAAAAGAGGGGTGTCTTTTACCATTGGGCTATGGGGTCAAATGTCAGGCAAACAAGACTGGATCAAGTTCTAAAAATAGTGTCTACAGGGCAAGATAGCAGAGTTACTTCAGATCTCAAGGTTGGATGGTGAAGTGGTTTTCAATCGGATCCAAAGAGAAATTAAGGGTTCCTTAGGCCGTATTATGAAGAAAGTGAAAGAGGTAAACTGGTATAGGAGAGAAATAAAGGATTCTTAGATCTGGATATAAGAAGAAAACATGTAAATGAGATAAAATTCCAGTTAATTCTGAGATAAACTTCCAGTTAATTCATTCAAATTTAGATAACATTTAAGTTTGTGAAAGACATAAGAAAATAACAAATTTGACAAAGAAAATACTTCACTGTAATAGCTCAACGCATGAATCCTGTAATGCAATCTCTTTATTACTTGGTCCAGTCTGCCGACTTGAAAAATTGGTACAATAACCCTTAGGTTTATGATAAAAATAACTTTACAAATGTATAGAAATCCACCTTCAATACTTCGAATTTATGAAGTATTTATACAAAAATAATTTACAAAATATCCCAAACTATCTTGGGAACTAATCTAAGAGAAAGAAATATCTTCATGCAAGAATATAGAGACAGCTATTGAACTATTGTTTTTGTCCCTGTTTATTAGGCTGTGATGTCTTTAATCTTTGATATTTTTCCTTTTAATCTCTGCTTTGTTGTTTGGTCTTCACACTGGATGTTCTATTATCTCTGGCCTTTCAACTGATACACTTTCATCTGATAGACTTTCATCTGGGTGGCCTATCATTTATCCTTTTACTGTGCTTTTCAATCTTACTGTAGATTTTTACATTTTGACTATGTATTTCTACAGTAAATCATTTAATTTCTCCCATGTTTCAGCATCTTGTAATTGGATATTTATCATCTTCCTGTAAATTTCATCTGCCTCCATGTACTTGGTAAAAGTAGGCTTATTCACAAAAAGGTGTTTTACCTCATGTTGGAGGTAAAACACGTTCTCAAAAGTTTGGTATAGGACCTTGCCAGTTGGCATTCCTTTCATAGATGAAGTGTTCACTTGATCTCTGCCCACTACTCTGATTTTTCTATTGTAGTCCTCCTGTGTCATTAACTTTTTGTTTATTACCAAGGGATTGGGTAGACCCTTTTGCCTCAAAAATTCAAACTTAACCATGAATCTGTCTAAATCTAGTTGCATGGTTTGGCAGTTATCTTCAAGGTTTGACATTAAATTCCTCTTGGTGAGGACCCTTTTCACTTCCTATATTGTACTTTTCCTGTCAGGTATCTCTAATTCTTGTAATTCATACTTATATTTGGATTTGAGGAAGTGAATGATTCTTGCAGCTTCCTTAGGCATGTCTCCCAGTTCTGCTTTTACTCTCTGTATGGCTTCTGTAGCCTATTTTATTAAGTCAACCTGCTCAAAAATTACTTGGATGGATGGCCAAATATCATTGATAGAATCAATGATATTGGCCCACAATTGTTCCTTAGCCTATCCAATGGGTTCCTTCAAAGTTAATTCCTTCTCCAATTTTTTTATTCTTTCATTCATCCTAGTGGCTTTCTCCACTTCTTCCTTGTGCATAATCTGGGCAAGCTTGTAGTCAGTCTTTAGACTTGTCACCTTTTCCTTGAGCTTGTTCATTTCAGTCGTCTAAATGGACATGTCTTCCATTGCCTTGACCAATCTTCTTTCATTATATCACCTGTTGACCATGTTGGTGTTGACCCTGTTGTTGATGTAGATGTTGTAGAAGCTGGCAGTGCTGTAGGCATTGTAGATGTAGCAGCTAATGATGCTTCCAAAGTGGAAGGTACTGCAGTAGTAACTGTTGGGATAACAGTGGCAGGGGCAGTATCTAGACTAGCTTGTTTTACCTATATCAAGCTATCTAACTCTTTTTCCATTTCTTTCAATTGATCATTCAATTGTAAAACCAAGTCCATCATCTCCTCCTAATATTTTTGGCTCTCCATGACCTCTTTTGTCTATGTTTGCTCTGAATGAGGAAGCTTTAATTGTTTTTTAAGAGTTGAAATGTCCTTATTCTTCTTCTTGATCAACTTCTCCATAGTTTTGATGTCATTGGAATCATGTCCCAACTCAATTACCAAGTCCTCCAATGACTTGATCATGTTGTCCTTGGCCTGTGAGGAGGCCTTTTCCAATTTATATTGGGTTGTAATGTTATCCAATGAATTTTGCAACTTATGTGCAGCGATGGCCTTCCCTGTCAGGGTCGAGTAGATCATCTCTCCAGCTTGCTTATGGAATTCTATCTGGTCAATGGGATGAACATCCCTAGCGAACACTTCGAAATCAGTTTTCCTATAGTCAGCTAATGTCTTTGGTTGCTGAACAATAGGTTGCATGAAAGACACCTGCATTTTCCTTGTTTGATGTCAAAAGTTGACATCAACCTGCTCTAATTAACTCGTGTGCTTGAAGTATTGGGTATATGTTTCAGCCTTCAACTTCTCATTTCTCAGCTTGATCTCCTTGTACCTGTCCTTGATATATTTTTCCTTGTATGTTGGCCTGGTAAAATAAGAAACCTCAACACTAAGCTGTCTCTCAATCAGTTGAGTGTTAGATGTTTATGGCTATTGTGTTTCTCCTGAGGCAATTGTGGCTTTGCTACTTTCCACCATTGTATCAATGTCAGTTATTTCCATTGATTCAATGGTTTCTTCTTGTTCAGTTACAAGATTCAGCTTTGGCATTTTCCTGAGCTTAAAATGCTCATTTGTGATCTCCATAGCAGAACTAGAACCCTCCTCCCTATTTCTCTTTGGGTTTCTCTCCTCATTTGCTGGGGTTTGTAAAAGTAGAATGTTATTCATGGGTTTCCCCAGTTCTAGAACCTGCAGGAAAGAACTTTCATCAATTTGTTTCTCTACATCAATGAGTGTATTTTCTACATCCACTATTGTGTTATCCATGTCAATTAATTTGTTTTCCAACCATTCTGATTGGTTGGCAAACCTCTCAATATCCGTCTAGGATGGTGGATGAAAGGTCTCAATTTGACCTTGATCCTTAACTTATTTATGACCCCATGAGGGTCATATTGCCACATAAAGCTATTCCTGAATTTCATATCTTGTCAGCCTCTGGTCCAGCCTCTCTGTTATTGCAAATGAAGGGGCCCAATTGATTTTTCATTTTAAACTAGGTTTTCTTCCTAGCTACTAAGAACTTGACTTCATTGGAATTGATGATCTGCCTAAAATATTCCAGTGAAAATATCCTCATAGGGAGGTATCTTGGCAGTTTGTAAGGGGAAATTTGGCATCCATAAATTCTAATCTCTGTGTGGTTCTGGTACAGATACCAGTCTCCCACCTTGTTGTTCTTGGCCAACTATAACACCCTTTTTATTTCTTGGCTGATTTTGGGCTGAGGGCTACTGGTCAACATGTTCATTACTGGATGGACAAATGAATCGATGAATTCCTTATAGGTGAATGCAGTGGAGTATTTTTGGATCAAGGGTGTCCAATAAATAACTGACTTTAGATTCCCTTTGGTATCCAACTTCTTATGCTGACACAGAATTTGTCTAATTGATAATATAAAAACATATGAAATAAAACAGAGGAGTACTTGAAGACTCTCTCAGTTGGTAGTCTGGTGAACTGTTCATGCATCCAGTCTATAATGAACTGAGCATAGTTGTAGATGATAGCAGGAGGCTTGCCTAGGCTACAAATAGAAAGAAAGGCTAGGACAACCTCATACACATGCTCAACTATGGTATATCCTAGGATGTGAGAGAGCATGGTAATAATTTTTCTACCCCTCTCTGAAAAATGGTGGCAACATAAGGAGGACTATCTGTGCGAGTATGGCAGTCCTCTATAATGAAATTCTGGAATATTTGGGCTATTTTGGCCAGGTATAACTTCACATATAGGTCCAACAAGTCACCAACAGATAGTGGGGTCTCATTAGGGCTTGATTGGACCTATAGAGTTTAGTTGATAGACTTTTCAGTAATGATTAATAACAGCTACTGATTAGGGGTGATAATAGCCCTTTGGCTAGGAATGTAACAGGTATGACAAAAGTAGATGATGTTAGGGAATGTGTGTATTTCTGGGAACAAATACTTGGGTAAATTAGATTCCCAAAGGTGAATGCCATCATTCTGGTTCAGGAATCTGTCCTTACTCCAGCAATGGAGATTTAGAAGGTAAGTTGGGGAAGCAGTATCCTTTATTTGAAAATCTTTGTCTGCTAATGCTAGGTTGTTGATGTCCAGGTGAGGGGTTGACAAAGGTCTCACGTCTAGAGAGGTCTAGGAAGCCATGACTGAGTTTATGGATATGAATTAGGCCTGTAGAGATTCTAGAAGTGAGGTTTAGACACCCTGGAATAGTGGGATTATAGATACAGTCTCTAAAAGAAGGGTTTGGGGTATACAAGTAAATTCTCTTCAATTTAGGCAATTTTATTGATTAATGTCAATTAATTAAGCTTTCAATTGGATTGTACTTTTCAAATTGAGAAGGTCATTCTAGATTTTATCAAGAATACCTGGAATTTGGTGGTCTAGATTGCAAACTGGGTTCAATGGTGAATGTAGAGGGTACAACATCTTGAGGTGTCAACTGGTTGCTTGAACTGGGTGTCCGGAGCATCTTCAGGCGACAAACGGTGGTTAATTTTGGTCGCAGAGGTTCAAGGTGTCATAGAATGGCTTGAGCAACAGTTATAGTGAAAATGAGTGAAAAGAGTGAATTGGGGCTTTTCCGGCCTTTTAACGAGTAACGATCATATTTTGGTGCGGAAAATATGAATGAAAAGTAGGCAGTTTTCGGCTTTGGTGTGGAGGTGGTTTTCTGGGCCATCACATCGCTTTTGGAGGGTAGGCGGTATTTTTCACGAGCACGAAATCTAGCCTAGGGTCACCACGTAGCAGAAAAGCACCCAGGAAAAACCGCGAATCTTGCGTGCTCTCAGGCTACTATCAATCAGACGATGAACCCGCGCGATATGGATGTGCACCGTCAGATCTAGGGGTAGGATATCGGACGACAGTCGCGTGGTTAAGCTGCATAGAGGGAATCAAGGAAAGGATTTGCGGGGCCTGGGGTTTAATTACAAATAATTGTAATTAATTAGTAAATAAGGTAAGGATTATATATAAGTAGCGGGTTTAATAAAGTGGGCCCAGGGGTTATGTGGTGGGATTTTTTAACTGCACCAAAGGTTGGTGGGTTAAAAGGGTTTGTTGGGGAAATATGAAGCAAGGAGTTAGTTAAATAATGCGGGGGGATAAGACTTAGGATAAGGGATTTTTTTGGGTTTTTAAAGGGAAATAGGGAAATTAATAAGGGGGAAGTTAATATTTGTAATGGGGAATGGTTTTCACACTAGGGAAAGGGGGTTGTGGGTAGGGAAATGATTTTTGACGTGTAATTACTAGGGAAATGTGTGGAACCAAGGGGTAAGGGTCAAAATGAGGGGAAAAGGGGATTTATAAATGATAAAGGGATAATGGGGAAATTAGAAAATAATCATGTGGGAGCATAGTGAAATGAGGGGGAATTAGTTAAACCAGACTGTGAACATGCTTTTCTTTCTCATAAATTCCCTTGTACATGAAACATAGGATTAAGCATGATAAATGTGCAACATTTCTTCTACCTACCCTATCCTAACATTTTTTCTTAATTTTATTGGGTGCATTTGAGCTTGTTGACCCTTTATTTCCTTTTCTTTTGACAAGAAAACTATTTAATTCTAGCCTTATAACTTCCAATGGATCAGATTAAACTGACAAGCTCATTTTTATTCTCTACCTAACTATTGATCTGCCAAGGTTAAACAGTTTGGCTACATCTTTATTCTCTATCTATCAACATAAAATTTAAAACATGAATGAGTCAAGATTAAGCTATTTGACCATCATGGACTATGGCATTTCTAACAAGCTGCACACAACCTTGTTTTACATAGTAAAGTAAAAATTAGTGGCATTTGAATTTGCACACTTTCATGATCTATTTTATTTCTTTTTGGGGTTCATATTTTTCAGTTTTTTTATCTTTTTCTCTTTCTTTTTGTCCTTTGATTGTTCTTTTAGGACATACCCTCTTTACATTTTTATATTTTTAATATGGAAAACATTTTGCAGAAAGCAAAAGTATGTACAATATTACAAGACTGACCATAGCAAATTAAAAATTGTGAATCCTATTATTATAGGACCCTAACAACTACCATGCATAGGTAGACTCTTTAGGTAGTTGAGGTGATCCAAGTCCGGATGTAACAAAGGACCCTTCCAAGACCTTTTACTTTCGTGATGTGTTAAATTGCATTTTTAAAAGAACATAAATGAATACATCTGCATGTTGTAAAGAAGAGGAACATGTCAATAATCAGTAACATAAAAACATAATCCGTTGATAACAGAGTTCTCCGGGCCCCGGTGTCAAGATGGTGTGGGCCACTGCATTAAGTGTTGTCAATAGTGATGATGTAATAGAGATGATGTCGCTATCATACAAGGAAAATTCCCTCATGCAGGAGTGGCGCCAAGAGATGTTCCACTACATGAACTCTCAATCAAAATAATCCTATCAGTATGACACAAACTCACGCATGATGAGCATCCTGCCAACATGGCATAAAATGGATCTCAATGCAAACATAGATGATGACAATATGAGTATCCCATCAACATACAACAAAGGTATCTCAAAACACAACATGACGAATCATGACAACAAGTACATCACATAGATGATTCCGCATCACATCAAGTAGGAACCATGAAAACAAGTAATAAACAAGATCCCTCATCAACATCAAATAGGGATCTATGCAACACAATGCATGGCAAAATAAGTACATGAACACTACATATACCTCACAACCAGGGGCCATCTGAAGAAGCGGATGCCAAACTGCTGAAGTTGTTTGTGCCATCGATCTCACGGCATCAATTGCATGAAAATGACTGCTCACACATAAATTTTAACACCTGCATTCCACTTAGAAAAGTGGCTGGAAAATGAAATGATCGAATGAAAAATCTGAACGCACCATCAGATTTGTGGCATCAAATAGTGCAAAATCGATTGTAAAATTTCTGAATTCTGAGAAATTGAGAATCTGGGGCTCAAGGAATCTTTTAGATTCCCCCTAGATTCCTCAAAGATTCTACTCCATGGGTGGACTGGAAATCTACAACTCAAAAGGCAAATCTGACCTTGCCATTGCAATGCCTATAGAAAACCATGAAAAACGACTGTAAACTTGACTATGTTCTGACAAAAATATTTTTTTACCTCCCCGAAGAATCTTTGGGCATCAAAGAATATTCTACCTCCTTTGTCTTGAAATCCGTGCCTGCTCCTGGTTCCTCCATCTCCTCCCCGGGTGCACTAGTGAAATGAAGGTTTATATAAGTTTTGAGGGCAGACAAACCAAATGAAACAGTTTGGTATAGCGAAAAATAGGAAAAATGGTTGAGGAGGGGTCAGGTGGTCAAACCCCGCCCCTCTCATTTTAACATTTTATTGTTTTAAAAAATGAATCCGCATATGATTTTGGTAGGGGTTGAGTCTGCATTGGATGGCCCACACCTTAACTCCCGCAGCCCAAAGTTTTCAGTGGCGCATTACTGTTTTGAGGTACCATGGATGGTTGCATTAAATTTTGACATAAGTGGGTCCATTGGGGAGTTATGATGTGGGGTTACGTGTGAGGGTGCATGGGAGGCAGGCCGGCCGCACCGGCCGGGCGGGCTTGAGCCCTGCCACCCTCGGCCTATCATGTGTAAGTGAGGTGGGGCGTGGGTTGGGTCCACCGGCGATGGCCCACCCACCACCCTTGTAATAATGTTTTAATAGATATGTGGTGGAGATGGAGGGTCCGACAAGGTGATGGACGCCGGCCTGATTTTTTTTTTTAATTTTTATATGTAGTTTGGGTCCCGGTGGGGATGGCAGGGGTCATGGCCTGCCACCCATGACCCCTGCCATATATATATATATATATATATATATATATATATATATATATATATATTTATATTATTTATTTATAATAAGCCTATGGGCCTTTTTGAAAAATCGAAAAATGGACCGAAGGAGACAAATTAATCGGGCCGCAAATTCTCCCGGAATCTGGCCCAGGTTGGCCAGAATCCAGTCGCCGGATTTTGTCCAAATTGTGGCCTCCTTAAGCCTGCCTAGTCACCAAAGTCAACCTAAACATTGACTGCGCCTAACTTTCGCATACGGACTCAGTTGGACGAACCATTCACCTGCGATTAGGATGACGAGATCTACGCTCTGGTCCTGGTCCAAAATCATTCTGATCACTTTGATTTTTGAGTGTTAATAAGCCCTCTTTGTCTTGTGTGTGTCGCTAGAGCCACCTGGATCAATCCTCCCCACTAAGGAGCTTTTGGTCCTCCAAAATCATGAAAACAATCTACAACTTTTCTATACCTTGTCTGCATCACAAGCATCTTGAAAGGCCTCACTTCCATCTCCTTCACCTTTGTTCTTTGGAGCCTTAAGCGATGAGCTAACACCTACAACCTCTACAACCTGAAGTACATTGCTTTGCAAATTACATGCTTTACTTTCATGACCAACTAATGAACCAAGCATCCCATACTTACCACGAGTTTATATCACATACTCGGTGGTCAAGTTTACATCAAGATGGACACAATACCCCAGCTACGAAAACAAGGCCAACATATCACTGTTGCTCCAACAAGTGATGGAAAACACATCATCACTGCAACACATGATTTACAAAAATCAGACCAAACACTATTGTTTTGCTCTGACAAGTGATGGAAACACAACATCACTTTCGCAGTTTATCATGCTACTCAAAATAAGACCACACATCATTGTTGTGGAACAAGTGATGAAAAACACATCATCACTTTTACATTTTAAAATGCAACAAATGATTTACAAAAGCACGACCATGAAATGCTAATATATCTAGAAACCATTTTTCACTTATCAATGTGAATGGGTTGCCTCCTTGTGGCGGTTTTGCTTGTCGAATAATTGCTTCACCTGGTTCATGCATTGACACTTTGTCTTTAAGGCATTGCTCTGGATGGAGCCTCCAAAAAGTGGCTCTTTGATGACCAATTTCTATCACAATGACTGCAATACATCTTCTTCCTCCATATCTGTTTAACATGTTTCTTTACCTGTTGTTGAGAGGGTCCTTCATGCCTCATCCTGTTGTGTGCTGCCATTCTTTTCCAACACTTAGAAAATGTATGGTTATGTAATCCACAAAAGGTACATGTTTTTAGATGCCATGTTTTATATTCATCAGTAACAACATGATGATAATCGAAACGAACATTTGAATGTCGAAAGTGATTATACCTTTCCTCTCCATCTCTAGTGTAAGGATGGCGATGAGAGCTTGTCTCAGCTCTTTCCCAACAATGGAAATTGTCACAGAATGATGGGGATGTTTTCCATTATTCTCTTTCCTCAATGATTTTGACGATGTCTCGGAAGAATCTGACACCTTCGAGCATTCTCCTTTGGTGTATCTCAAGCCTACAAATTGAGGTATCTGCACAGCCTCCAATGGTTGAGTTATGCCTTGGTTATTAACATCAAGTTGTTCTTCCTCCTCATGCCTCCTCCTAGTAAGGAGCCTCATGTTTGTCCCTGTAATTGGGATCTCCAAATCTCCAACAGAAATCATACTATGTGAAGATGAAATTGAAAGGAAATCAACATCTTTAACCTCCTCTTTTGATTTGGAAAGAACTGATGAGAGCTTCTCATCATCTGTTTTTGGTGCTTCACTAGCTGTCTCGGCGCAATCCCCAACTTGTTTTCTAACATACCCAAGTCCTATTTGACATGGTAATTCCTCTACATTGATGGGATTGACAATGCCTTGGCCATTAACACCTAAGCCTCTTCCTTCATATCCCATCTTCTTCAATATTTTGGAGCCAATTCCTGTGGTATGATTTTCAAAAACAATGAAATCATCATTAGGACACATACATGAATTCAGAGAATCACATTTTACCTCACATGGGTCATGCTGCAGCTTTTCCAAGGCCTCATCCTTTGCTTGCAGCTATTGTAGCAAACTTTCTTTTTCTTCTTTCTCTTCATGTAGAAGCATTTTCAATTCAACGTTCTCTGTTTGAAGATTTTGTTTGTTGTGCTTCAGTTCTTCTAGGGCCTCTTCCATGGCTTGTAACTGAAGCTACAATCACTCCTTTTCCTCTGTCTCTTTCTATAGAGTTTCATACATTATTTCCACTCTTTTGGAAATTTTGAGCATGGTCTTGTATATCACTTTTTCATCCTTTGTCACTACATGTTCCATTGTTCATGCTTGCAATTGACATCCACACAAAGACTGCTCTGATACCACTTGATCTAGGTCTGGATGTGACAAAGGACCCTTCAAAGACCTTTAAATTTCCTAATGTGTTAAATTTTATTTTTAAAAGAACATAAATAAATAAATTTTCATGCTTTAAAGAAGAGGAACATGTCAATTATCATCAACATAAAAACATAAGCCGTTGATAACAGAGTTCGTCCAGGAGGGACTACGTCTCCAGGCCCCATTGTCAACATGGTGCAGGCCGCTACATTAAGTGTTGTCAATAGTGATGATGTACATAGAGATGATGTTGCTATCATACAAGGAAAATGCCCTCATGCAGGAGTGGCGCCAAGAGATGTTCCACTACAGGAACTCTCAGTCAAAAGACTCTTATCAGTATGACACAAACTCATGCATGATGAGCATCCCGCCAACATGGCATAAAAGGGATCTCAATGCAAACATACATGACGACAATATGAGTATCCCATCAACATACAACAAAGGGATCTCAAAACATAACATGACGAATCATGACAACAAGTACATCACATAGACGCTTTTGCATCACATCAAGTAGGAATCATGAAAACAAATAATAAACAAGATCCCTCATCAACATTGAACATGGATCTGTGCAGCACAATGCATGGCAAAAGAAGTACATGAACACTGCATATACCTCAAAACCAGGGGCCATCTAAAGAAGCAGATGTCAAACTGCTGAAGTTGTTTGTGCCATCGATCTCCCGACATCAATCGAATGAAAATGACTACTCACACATAAATGCTGACATCTGCATTCCACTTAGAAAAGTGGCTGGAAAATGAAATGAGGGAATGAAAAATATGAATGCACCATCAGATTTGTGGCATCGAATAGTGCAAAATCGACTGTCAAATTTCTAAATTCTGAGAAATTGAGAATCTGGGGCTCAAGGAATCTTTTAGATTCCCCCTAAATTCCTCAAAGATTCTTCTCCATGGATGGACTAGAAATCTGCAACTCAAAAGGTGAATCTGACCTCGCCATTGTGATCCCTGCAGAAAACCATGAAAAACGATTGTAAACTTGACTATATTCCGACAAAAATAAATTTTTACCTCCCTAGAGAATCAAGATGGACACAATACCCTAGCTACGAAAACAAGGCCAACATATCATTGTTGCTCCAACAAGTGATGGAAAACGCATCATCACTGCAACACATGATTTACAAACATAAGGCCAAACACTATTGTTTTGCTTTGACAAGTGATGGAAACACAACATCACTTTCACAGTTTATCATGCTACTCAAAATAAGGCCAAACATCATTGTTGCTAAACAAGTGATGAAAAACACATCATCACTTTTAAATTTTAAAATACAACAAATTATTTACAAAAGCATGACCATGAAACACTAACATATCTAGAAACCATTTTTCACTTATCAATGTGAATGGGTTGCCTCCTTGTGGTGGTTTTGCTTGTCAAATAACTGCTTCACCTGGTTCATGCATCGACACTTTGTCTTTAAGGAGCTGCTCTGGATGGAGCCTCCAACAAGTGGCTCTTTGATGGCCTTTTCTGTGACAATGACTGCAATACATCTTCTTCCTCCAGATCTGTTTAACATGTTTCTTTACTTGTTGTTGAGAGGGTCCTTCATGCCTCATCCTGTTGTGTGTTGCCATTCTTTTCCAACACTTAGAAAATGTATGGTTATGTAATCCACAAAAGGTACATGTTTTTCGATGCCATGTTTTACGTTCATCATTAACAACATGATCATAATCGAAATGAACATTTTAATGTCGAAAGTGATTATACCTTTCCCTTCCATCTCTATTGTAAGGATGGCGATGAGAGCTTGTCTCAGCTCTTTCCCTGCAATGGAAACTGTCATGGAATGATGGGGATGTTTTCCCATTATTCTCTTTCCTCGATTATTTTGATGATGTCTCAGAAGAATCTGACACCTTCGAGCATTCTCCTTTGGTGTATCTTAAGCCTAAAAATTTAGGTCTTTTCACAACCTCCAATGGTTGAGTTATGCCTTGGTTATTAACACCAAGTTGTTCTTCCTCCTCGTGCCTCCTCCTGGTAAGGAGCCTCATGTTTGTCCCTGTAATTGGGATCTCCAAATATCCAACAGAAATCATACTATGTGAAGATGAAACTGAAAGGAAATCAACATCTTTTACCTCCTCTTTTGATTTGGAAAGAACTGATGAGGGCTTCTCATCATCTATTATTGGTGGTTCGCTAGTTGTCTCGGTAACATTCCCCAACTTCTTTTCTAACATACCCAAGTCCTGTTTGATATGGTAATTCCTATACTTTGATGGGATTAACAATGCCTTGGCCATTAACGCCTAAACCTTTTCCTTCATACCCCATCTTCTTAAACAGTTTGGAGCCAATTCCTATGGTATGATTTTCAAAAATAGTGAAATCATCATTAGGACACATACATGAATTCAAAGAATCACATTTTACCTCACATGGGTCACGCTGTAGATTTTGTAAGGCCTCATCCTTTGCTTGCAGCTATTGTAGAAAACTTTCTTTTTCTTCTGTCTCTTCATGTAGAAGCATTTTCAATTCAGTGTTCTCTGTTTGAAGGTTCTGTTTGTTGTGCTTCAGTTCTTCTAGGGCATATTCTATGGCTCACAACTGAAGCTGCAATCGCTCCTTTTCCTCTATCTCTTTCTGTATAGTTTCATACATTATTTCCACTCGTTTGGAAATTTTGAGCATGGTCTCGTACATCACTTTTTCATCCTCTATCATTGCATGTTCCATTATTCACATTCGCAATTCACATCCACACAAAGACCGCTCTGATACGACTTGATCCAGGTCCAGATGTGACAAAGGACCCTTTCAAGACCTTTTACTTCCGTGATGTGTTAAATTGCATTTTTAAAAGAACATAAATAAATACATTTTCATGCTTTAAAGAATAGGAACATGTCAATCATCACAACATAAAAACATAAGTCATTGATAATAGAGTTCGTCCAGGAGGGACTACGTCTCCGGGCCTCGGTGTTAAGATGATGTGGGTTGTTGCATTAAGTGCTGTCAATAGTGACGATGTACATAGAGATGATGTCTCTATCATACAAGGAAAATGCCCTCATGCAAGAGTGGTGCCAAGAGATGTTCCACTACAGGAACTCTCAGTCAAAAGACTCCTATCAGTATGACACAAACTCATGCATGATGAGCATCCCACCAACATGGCATAAAAGGGATATCAATGCAAACATACATGACGAAAAAATGAATATCCCATCAACATACAACAAATGGATCTCAAAACATAACATGACGAATCATGACAACAAGTACATCACATAGATGATTCCGTGCCACATCAAGCAGGAATCATGAAAACAAATAATAAATAAGATCCCTCATCAACATCGAACAGGGATCTGTGTAGCACAATGCATGGAAAAAGAAGTACATGAACACTGCATATACCTCACAACCAGGGGCCATCTAAAGAAGTGAATGTCAAACTGCTGAAGTTGTTTGTGCCATCGATCTCCCGGCATCAATCGCATGAAAATGATTGCTCGCACATAAACGCTGACACCTGCATTCCACTTAGAAAAGTGGCTGGAAAATGAAATGAGCGAATGAAAAATCTGAACACACCATCATATTTTTGGCGTCGAATAGTGCAAAATTGACTGTCAAATTTCTGAATTCTGAGAAATTGAGAATCTGGGGCTCACGGAACCTTTTAGATTCCCCCTAGATTCCTCAAAGATTTTGCTCCATGGGTGGACTAGAAATCTGCAACTCAAAAAGTGAATCTAACCTCGCCATTGCGATCCCTACAGAAAACCATGAAAAATGACTATAAACTTGACTATATTCCGACAAAAATAATTTTTTACCTCCCTAGAGAATCTTTGGGCATCAAAGAATATTCTGCCTCCTCTGTCTCGAAATCTGTGTCCACTCCTGGTTCCTCCATCTCCTCCCCGGGTGCACTGGTGAAATGAAGGTTTATACAAGTTTTGAGGGGAGACAAACCAAATGAAACGGTTTGGTACAGTGGAAAATAGGAAAAATGGTTGAGGAGGGATCGAGTGGTCAAACCCCACCCCTCTCATTTATCATTTTATTGTTTTAAAAAACGAATCAATGATTTTGGGAGGGGTCGGGTCTGCACTGGGCGGCCTTCCCCTTAACTCCCGCAGCCCAAAGTTTTCGGTGGCGCATTATTGTTTTGAGGTACCTTGGAGGGTTGAATTAAATGTTAACATAAGTGGGGCCGTTGGGGAGTTATGATGTGGGGTTACATGTGAGGGTGCCTGGGAGGCGGGCTGGCCGCACCGGCCGGGCAGGTTCGAGCCCTGCCACCCTTGCCCTATCATGTGTAAGTGAGGTGAGGTGTGGGCCGATACCACCGGCAGTGGCCCGCCCACTGCCCTTGTAATAATGTTTTAATAGATATGCAATGGGGATGGAAGGTTTGGTGGGGTCATGGCCACTGACTCGTTTTTTTTTTAATTTATATGTAGTTTGGGTCCCGGTGGGGGTGGCGGGGGTCATGGATCGCCACCCATTTTAACATGTATTTTTTTGTTATAATAAGCCTATGGGCCTTTTTAAAAAATCAGAAAATGGACGAAATCCAATGGCCGGATTTTGTCCAAATTGCGGCCTCCTTAAGCCTGCCCAGTCACCAAAGTCAACCTGAACTTTGACTATGCCTAACTTTCACATACGGACTCAGTTTGACAAATCGTTCACATCACCATGATCAAGACGACGAGATATACACTTTGGTCCTGGTCCAAAATCATTCTGATCACTTTGATTTTTTAGCATTCATAAGCCCTCTTTGTCTTGTGTGTGTCGCTGGAGCCACCTGGATCATGAGGTTATCTTTTGTTCGTTATAAGAGGTAATTCAGGAGTATATTTACCTAGTTAGGAAGTAGCTTGCCAGGGTTGTTGCTCCTGCTGATAACTATTACGTTGCATTGTATTTTTATTTTTTTAGTGATAGTTCCTTCTATTAAATCTCCAAGCACACAGTGTCACCCATGGAAATATCCACTTATTTCAGGATGAAGGAGATGGAGACCAGGTATTTTGAGAGGAATCTTATTTTTGTAGATGAGAGGAGTTCTGTGACATATATTGAAGGATGAACTATACCATTTTATGACACCAATCGTCTCCATGCCACAGTAGTGGATCTCTATTGCACTGAGGGAGAAATGATAAAGTATTCCACTTTAAAGACTTGGTATGTTGGGGACAAGGAATGTAGATGTGGGATTTATAATTTTATTACGAAAATATTTTTTTGCGATGGAGACAAATCAAGGATTTCATGGACCTGAGTAGAGACTAGTTCAACAATCACTTGGAAATACTCAAGCATTGTTTTGAAAGGCAATGATGCAATTGGAGAGTTATAAAAAAATAACTATCAATAGCGGGGGACAAAGATGATCCATATAGGGAAGAATTGCAGGAGTAGTCAAGGGACTACTACAGAGGATTAGTGTAGGTGCAACCAAATTATCATAATGCAAGGAATTTTTCACAGTGTGATTTGATGCTCATAAGTGACCAGGAAGTTGCAAATACTTATCATTACATTCAGGTACAATTGAGTTGCATTCTAAAGTCTCTAATTTCATTTATTGGTAGTCCTTCTTGTGTCCTTGTCTCTCTTCATTTCATTGTGGTAGGATTGGAATGGGTTAAAAAATCAAGCATATCATTGATTCAAATAGACACCCACATGTCAGTACATGTCATTATGCATACTCTTTGTTTTTGATACAATTATAAGTGAGCAATATGATGTGTGCACACAAAAAAAAATCCTAGCATGCATGATGAGTCCCCCTCCAATTCCATTTTCTATGGTGACATTTTATTCGCTTTGTTTATACAGGTCATCTAGCCACATAGTGGCTACATCGAATGTTGAGGTATATGTCATATAAATATTTTATAGTCTACTTTATTTTATATTCAAGTATTCATTGCCTTTCATGTCTTATACTCTGCATTGTATCTTCTTTCATTTTCAGGAGAGGAACTCAATATTGATGGTAAGAAGCAATAATTGAAGAAAGAGGAGAACAATAACACTGGAGCGACAAATGAAAAATGAGAGTGAGAAGAGAATTTTTCTAGTGATACCCTTAGAGCCAATATCTTGCATAAGACACACTCATAGAAACTGATGGTCAAGCCTTCAAAGTTGGTGAATTCACTTGCAATACTTTGGCAACACAGTGATAATGTTTTGAAATGATGAAACAATATTTCATGTGTAAATTGTAGTCCAACCCATATTAAGTTGGAAATTCATATTGTAATACTTGATATTTTACATAATAAAATTTATATGGTTGAAACTTTTTTTATTTGCACTTGATATTATGTAGTCTCGTAATTAACATATGCAACTTTGCGTTATCATATTAGATAAACATGCACATTGTATTCCATTTTCTTAAAATATAGTCACAAAATCATACTAATTAATTTATGGTGATTAATAATAAACACATAAAATCAATATAAAACTACTAAATTAGTATTTTATATTAATTAATGATGAACATGAATAAATGAAATGAATAGAAACTACTAAATCAATCGTTTAAATATAGAATATGAAAATACCAAAAAAAGATAAAAGACTACTACAATTGATAAAATTTTTATTATTAAATGATGACTAAATTTTGCATATATATGACTATTAGTAGCTAATTTACAACATATTATAACACGACTAAAATTTAGTCATATATCTTTGGTCATTAATTGGTTTTAAATGATGACTAAAATTTGCATATATTTGACTATTAGTAGCTAATTTACAGTATCTTATAACACGACCAACGTTTTGGTCATATTTATTTGGTCATTAATTGGTTTTCTCAAGGATTCATATAGTAATATATTTCGTTATATATTTGTTCATTAATTGTGACAATTAATGACTAAAACATTGAAAAATTAAAGACCATATTAATCACTAAATATACTACTAGATGGTAAAATTAAGGAAACCAATTAATGACTAAGCTAAAAATGACTAAAATTTGGTCGTGTTATAAGATACTGTAAATTAGCTACTATTGGTCACCAACTGAAAAATGGTCGTTTATATGCAAATTTTAGTTGTGTTTTTAGTAACTAATTAGTCATTTTGCACTAGTGCAGCCAAGGACATAATGTGTATTATATAACATGGGATATCGATAATAAATCATAGTAACAAACCCTCATGGTTATGTGATTTCAAGGACAACAACACTAGGTAAGTGTGCATAAGAACAACTTTCCATAAGACACCTCAACACTCACCAGAGGTGATCAACAATGTCATGAGGGAAGTGTCAAGGAGAATGTAAGCACAAACCATGACTTCCCTCAATAAAAGCATTAAGCTCCATCAAATAATCCTACAATTGCAAGTTTAGTATAAATAAGATGTTAATTGATAGTCACTTATATAAGTGCATTTGGTAAGAAGATATGCAAAAAAAAATAAAAAAAATCAATACTCCATGTGCAACATGCTTGGTTAGGGTTAACAAACACCATCTAGCACTCAACCTTGATTAAAAAAAAAAGAATAACTCTTATTGTGAAAAAAATGATATGGATTAGACTAATAAAGCAACTAATGTAATAACATGATGCCAAAAGGCTAGGGAGATGAATGCCATTCACAAAGCTTTATATCTTTTTATATATAAATCCTTCATCAAGTGTGACTTATGGAACTCATGAAGTGTTTTCTTTTTTTAACATTGAATGGGGCTAGCTCAATTGATAGTTGCCAATGTTGTTAGTCGTTTGGTTACTCTATTTCCAACAAATGATTAGTTTGACTCCCCTTGGGTGAGGCACACTAATTTACACCTATGGATTTACAAGGGAAATGCCATGTAAGGGGTATGTATAATGGATAGAAAGTTGGTTACAGATATTTTCATGTAAAACATTAAACAATTCCCTCTCATGATTCTAGGGTTAGGGAGTTTTGAGGAGTTAATGAGAGTTTGAGTGGTTGTCTCTCACTAGTATCATGCATAGGGGTTTAGAGGACTAGATGCTAATGTTAATTTTGGAGGGGAGTCTAGGCATAAGTCTTGGTTGGCTTCAATACTAACAATTTCCCATTGTGGTGTAATGGCACTCCGACAGAATGTGTAGTATTAAAATGTTGTAGCTTAAGTTGTGTTTCAGATATAGAAGTGTAGTTGGAATATTTAATCAAGCAGTTTGGCAAGAGTATGATTGTATTTGTTTAGGACCTTGAACCTTCCGTGAATTTGAAAAGGAATGTATAATTTCCTGAAAGTTGAATTGTGGCATTTCTACAACTTCAAACCAAAAATGTAGCCTTACAACTGAGCAATAGAAGTTGAATTGGAAGTAAGTTCCAAGTTTAAAGCAACATCTCTCTTGAATGATATTTGTTTTTGTCTTGGTTGAATCGATTTCTAGGACTCTGGAGGATCACTATCGCACTAATTAGAGCCTTGCGAAACTTGTAATGTTAATTCAGCTTTCCAACAAATTTTGAATATTATTTGGCCTTGTCTCTATTGAGTCAATTTTCGAGGATCTGAGGGATCACTACTGGACAAATTTGAGCTCCACAAAACCTGCATGCCCCCAAAATGGGAGAAGGGTAGCATCAAAGAGAGTCAAGGAATGGGCACATAAGACAAGGTAAGAAGAGATTTTGCTGTCGTCACTGCCATAGGAAGGAGGAATGTAGAGTTGCAACTAGAATAAGAGCTTTTCGACCAACCATTGATCATGTCCTTAGTCACTAATGGCGATATCAACTTAAATTGCTTCCCTAAGGTTTGACCGATCATGGTTACTTGTAGTTCATTGTTTTTTTCATGGTCATCATCCAAGCTAGAGGTGTCCTAACTCCTCTCTACATAGAGTATGCCACCAGGGAATTTGAATTCTATCTAGTTGAATTTAAGTCAGATATTTTGTTGTTTCTAAACTAGAACACAACCACGAAACTAGTTGTTCAAAGGTTGAATTCCCCATCCTCAAATTTCATTTTAGTCTTTGTCCAACAACAATGAGAGCGTTGAGTTTGTGTCAAAATCAACAAGGTTCAATCTTGGGCTTGGCTCAGACATCAAGGCCATGAGAAATTGTGATATCCATGACAATATCAAAGACCACATGGCAATGTTCATGTACACATCGAGAATAGCCAGAAGAATGAGGAGGGTGCCCTTGACTCAACTCAACCCCGCAATGTCCATGCTAGAAGCATGTACCTTCCCAATAGGAGAGCATATTAAATGAAGAGAAGCTAGTTCAACAAATGCTTTTCATCTCCCACTGAGGAAAGTGTGCACCTTTCCAATGTGAAAAAAAAAATAAAAATCAAAAATTGCTTACCCCTAAAGAAAAAAGAAGGGACCGAACAGGGTATAGCGATAAATAGACTCAACATATGAGAAGGAGACTAATTTTTAGCACGGATAAACAAGGTTCAAAAGATTCAATAGTATAACATGCCAAGAAGTAGCCCAAATTGAGAATAAATAAATGATTTCAGACAGATGAATATGAATTTAAGACTAAAAGTAGTTTTACCTTATCAAAGAGAAGAAAGACAATTTTGAAGAAAAATTTCAAATTTAATGTTATAAGCACAAATATTTAACAATGACAGAAATTTTAGGGTGAAAACATAAAAATTTGATGTCACAACCCAAGGAATGTCATGAGAACACATTTTTCAGTAGCAGAACCTGACATTATCACTATATTGGTGAGCAAACTACAACGAAGCAGAATGTAAGTCTAAAAAAAATACAACAGATTATAGTGCTTAATTGTATACAATAACCTAAAACATCATAACCGACAAATAAAAAGCACCAGAAAAATTGGTTCAAAGCCGAAAATCAACTTTCAAGTCACAAATAACTTCATATTTTTAGGAGGGCTGTGAATTTTTAAACACTTGGAATCAAACCTGAGTTCTAGGGCAATGTTTGCTCTCTCATTTTTCCCAACCATATTTTTTTCCAAACTTTACCCACATGGCAATGCCAAAACACCATGGAAAAGGTCAAGTTAACCTACATGGCAATTAAACTGATGACCACTATGCACCACTTGTATCCCGTTGACATTGTAGCCATTACTACAACCATTAGGTGTTGTGTTGTCACTATATTGAATGCATCAACAACATATATTTTCTTTCCATTTATAAGTTTAAAAGTAACATAAATTTGATTCAATTTTCACGACTCACTATGCAGCCCACACAATGCTATTTAAATTGATTTTATTTCTAAATCTAGATTGGTTCTCAAGTCTTCTAACCTAATGTTTAGAAAGAGTATTTCATTTGCAAATCGTTTCATTTCCCATGCTTGAATCAATTAAACATTTTTCATATCTCTTAGATCTATAATGGTTTAACTTCAAAAACTTTTGTTGATCTAAACAATAGATTGACTAAGCAGACTAAAGCAATGCTATAATTAACCAAACAATCTTGTGGTTTTAAGTTTATTTCATAGCTTCATTAGTTTAGCTTCATTATTGATCAGGGGTTTGACAAAATTGACATTGTATCTTGAAAATTCTATATAATTCATGATCTCATGACCCACATGCATTAAATCGATATCCAAGAATACTTAATGAATTTCCTCTTTCTGGTTTGTCAACTTTTGAGGGTTCAAGAACTGGTTTGACATATTTGGCACCTATTTTCTTTAACATTCACTTGTTTTGTGCTCTAACACCAAATATACACCAAATCGAGGTAAATATTCCTCAATGACTTGCTTAAAGAACTTAACGTATAAGTTGAATTTAACCAATCCTACCCTCATGAACATGATAAGCTGAATTTAACTAATCTCATTGTATATGAGATAAATAACCCATCCAACTAGGTAGATTGAGTTGAGACCCTTTTAGAAACTAAATCCATCCCTCCATAATGATATGTCCCTCTCCAAACAACATCATCATGTTGTGTTCAAGATCTATCATTCCCATGATCACCATAAATTTCCTAGTCCTTCACTTACATATTTGGTAACGTCATCATTCAGATCGCTTATACTTTGTTGTATTGTTGCTTGTGTTATGATTTCCTTTAATGGAAATATCTCCCTAGTAGGCATGAGTAACCAAATTCAAGTTCTTATTGAACTCTTGTGTTAACATACTTAATTTTCATTTTGACCTATTCAGTTTCAAATTCTAGTGTGGTTGGTTATTAATGATCATAGTTAGTTTAGAGTGAACGTTGGACTTTGCCTTGAAAACCAAGCCCCAAAAATATGGAATTATCATGGAACATTTCAGAGCTCATACTTTTCTACAAAGGAATACACTATTTTCATTTGTCAAGAAAAGTTATATGAGAAAGAACCAAGTGATTATGGATGGGAATATTTAGTTCATGATACTAAAAATGGGATCACAAATTATCTTAAGTTTACACACAATATATTGACAACATATCCATGTGAGAAGTACTAGAGTAGAGGGATTGGATCAACCAATTATTTTCAATATATGAAAATGTTAGGCTTCAAGAGTTCATGTGTTGTAGTGATGGATGCATTAAAGAGGGACAATCAAATTAACTCAAACTAATAGAATGGGATATTGATGGGTGGAGGTTAAGTTGTACCTATTATGGGAGCCTCATCTTTAGTATCTCCTTCGTCTATATGTTAACCTTAGGTGATGGAATTTTTTCACAAATATTTTTTGAGCGTTAACATTTGTTGATTACATAGTCATCTTGTTTCATTAAAAGAATTATATTTCTTGATCAAACAAGTAGCAAAAATCCTATTGGTGTGTTAGGATTCAAAGTAATTTTTCCTTCCCCTAATATTTTTTTTAACTTGAGGAGGTGGAGGATTTTGAGGATGGCATATTATGTTCTTCTAAGCAATGTGAGCAGGCCTCAATGAAATTTAGGGCCTCAATAACTAACCTTTTGTATCTATGTGGATGATATTTTGGTTATGGATGACATAGTATCTTGGTGGAAAGATGTTTGGATCCATATGACCATGGTGATAATATTTAACAAAATCCTCATGTCTATTCATCAATTTCATGTGTGATTAGTGGGGACCCAACATGCACACTTGTACCTAGGATATAAGATTATGTAACCCTTTCTTGGATGACTTCATTGTCAACATTGAAGGAAACATTTATACTTGATAGTTTTATTTTTGGATGCATTTCTTGGATGACTTCATTCTTAGTGTGGAGTGTAGTACTTGAACATGGGACCTTGTTTTATGGATGATCCCTTTATGGACACACTTATTGGACTACTTCATTCTTAGGGTTGGGGGTAATGCCCATACACAGGAAGTTGGTTTATGGAGATACATCATAGATATAAAATTTGATAGCAATGTGTTTGAAAGGGGACGAAATGATGGGATCCCCCCTAGTGATGTAATGGGGTCCATAATGGTTAATAATATTATAAGTATGGTGGTCATTTAATGTAATATATACAAAGTCTGTTGTGTTAGTTATTATTAAATAATTCATACTAGGTAGTTTTCATGTGATAAATGTAATATGGCCTATTCATTAGCATAGGCACCAATAGTGGTTAAAATTTAGGTTTTATAATTGAATAATATTTAAGTCCTCCTTATTGGATTTGTTAAGTATAGTGATTTTATTTGAGCATTAGTTCATTGGGAGGTTGCCCTTGAAGAGGAAAATGAACAAGAATTTATCTTTCCATAAAATGATTACCATACCCTGTTAACTTACCTTGATGGTTTTGGATTCAATGAAGTAAAATGAACTTTTATCATATTCTTAGAGACATTACCTCGCAGTGAATTCACACACTGGAAACTTATGGAGACCTTTTCTAATCCTTACACATGTCTTTATCTCAGGAGTTGGATCTCATCAACAGTCCAAGATGCATATGCCCATTCGACGGTGAAGGTTTTCTTGAGTTTGGTCATGGTAACTACCCGCCCGATCGATCTCATCAACAGTCCAGGACGCATATGCCCATTCGACGGTGAATGTTTTCTTGAGTTTGGTCATGGTAACTACCCGCCCGATCCATGCTGGCTGAGGTTCATTCGTGATGTTTTCTGTAGGGTTTCCAGACATCTTCTCCCTCGTAGGTTCCAGATGTTTAGCAAGGTAAACTTTGCACCCTTCCTTGTGAAATTTTATCGCCAGTTTCCATAATGGTGATGTAAGGTTTGCTAACGAACCTAATACTTAAATCTTTGTCTATCTCTCTCAATTATCCAGATATCATGCAAAAAATTCGATTCATTCTTCTTGTATTAGTTTCTACAATCCCATGTCCAGCTTTTTTTTTGTTAATGGTAGCAAACCGATGTCCAGCCTTGCAATGATGGGAAGGGGTAGGGTATCTAAAAGCTACTTTGTCTCCTTAACATCATCCCATTCATGTGGAGGGTTAGGTTTCTTAACTATTTTTTTTCCATGCCATTAGTGTAGTTTTACCCTAATTCAATATGCTTGTGTGTTCACTTTTGTAGTATGGTGTCATTTTAGATTAGTTAAAAGGCTTGATTTGTTAATCACCATGATAGGTTATGTTCATGGTTACACATGGGGGATTAGGTTTTATTTTCATGTGAAATGCTTAGCAATACCTCATGGAAACATTTGTGTTTCACCATCAAATTGATCATAAGGAGGAAGCTTCACTGGTATTTGTATTGATTTCTCTATCCAATTAAGCAGTTGTGACAAATTCAAAACCGAGTGGGAAGAATTACAAAACCCCTCCATCAACCACTTCTCCTCTCTATTTGTTTGAAATCGGACTCCAATGGCGGAATTTTGATGTGAATAGTAGGATATGTACTTCACAGCCTCAATTTGGAAAAGACTCTATTGGGAGTTCTGTAAAAGGGAACACCATTAATAGGTAGAGTGATTCATGCCCCAAAGTGAAAATCATAAATAGGACAACATGTATGACATCAACCATATATATAGACACAAGTTACATACCTTTTTCTGTTTCTTATTATAGAAAATCCTAATGTCTACATTTTAGAAAAGGATAACTAGATAAGAGACTAACTCAAAAAGGATTTGGGGAGATTACAACACACGAGAAAAACTTCAACTACCTTGAAACTGGGTAGTTGAGTCACTCCCTAAACGTAGTAAATAACAACTTTCAAAATTGGTTATAATCTTAATGATAAGGTGTTTTTAGTTTGGTGACCATAACTACTTGTAATTCACCATGAACATTTTTCACTATCATTCTAGTATGCTAGAGATCTCCATCAAAATTTATCTTCCCAAATCACCTTTCAGATAAGCATTAACAACAAAGTACCATTACCCAATGATCATAGATTTAGTTAGTGCAGAATGGCTTCTCTTCAATTTTTCATATAGGCTTCCATAAATTTGATTGCAAGGTATGCTTGGGCTGTAAAATATTGTCCTCACTTTTTCATCTAACACATTGCTTCAGATATCTGTGAACAATCACTTTGTTGCATGATGCATCCTCCAGGTGACCAATTCATCCATAGTTTGTTCACTGAATGAATCCTGATTGGCAGTAATCCTCCATAATAGCTCTGATATCTATATAAAAGTGACCAACCATCGATTTTCTCTACATCTCCTTCAACCAATATTTGACTATTAGAGATCCGAAGCCATCCTGAAGGTATTCTGATAGTTCTTATTCAGCCATCCACAGTACTTCACTGGGACATACTCTGGAACTTATAATTAAAGAATATAGGTGAGATTTGATTGTAACATTGTACTATGAATCTTCCAACCTCAAGATCTATTTGAAGCCCACTAAAGTCTATCATTTAGAGATTTCCAAGTACCATACATTAAGCAATTAGGATGCATCCTTTGTTAAGAGCCAATAAAAATCAAACTCAATTTACTATTCACGTGCTTAGTATTATTATTTTCCTTACTCCGATGATGCCGCAAATCATGACAAGATGAAACCTAGAAATCTTCCTTCATCTTCATCTCGTCCTCATGTCAATTACGCGTTATCCTCCTTTTGATGAAAGGTTGGGGTTCTGTTTCCATTGTGAGCATTATGGTTTGGCTCTCATTGATTCTGTCTATGAGACAAACTCTTCAAAATTCTCTCATGTTCTTGTGTAAGCCTCTCATTGTGAGTTCTTAAATTAGTAATTTATGCACACAAGTGTTGGATTCTTTCTAACACAAATACATTGCGCTCGCAAGACTCCTCTCCCAATTGTATCCACATTTCATGATCGACCCCTACATAAGATGATTCTGGTGTGTTTGGTGGTATACTTCCCCTTTGTATATTGTCTCTAATTGTCTCTGTCTTCATTCACATGTTGTTTTCTTTAGTTCCCAAGATGTCATGGTGTCGGAACCTTGGCTCTCATACCACTTGTAATAATTATAAGAATACCAAAAAAATACTCACAACCATATTCTTACCATACGAATGTTATAAATTCTTACCATATGAATGTTATAAATTTTGATACACTACTTGGAAATAGTCTTATGGTAAGGATTAAGGATATTTATGTTAATGTTATATAAATGTTTTGAAAGAATTTACCATCCTAACCTAAACCTTTACATGTTCTTAGCTTAATACTTCAAATTATTTACTCATATCCATGTTACCACATATATATCACATATTATGGAGGTTGGTTTATCGTCACATTCGTTGTTGTTTTTGTTGTTTAATTAACATTGAAAACTTTGATGTATATAAATCTTGACAGTACCAACCTTTAGTAATTTATTTATAAATCCCAAGGGTGGTCTCTGGAGATTTTCGTCCCCTAAACACCTGTACCGATATCCACTATGTGATCATAGCTTGATGATCTAATGGTAAGGCTTCAGGCAGGACGGTTGAGGTAACCACTTTCACCTCAAGCTCCACGTCCGATGGGCATTCTGGCGGTGAGTTTAGGGTTGAAGGTGCCCTGCAATATCGCGAGGGTTTCCTGAGAAGACAATGAAACTCTTATCAGGTAGAGTCTCCTACTGCACCCAGTACCTTACATACGTTCCAGTTGGAATATGTCGGGTTAATTTCTGGTTGCTTGGGTTGAACGTAGGGTTTTCTCATAGAGTTTCCCCATTCCTCACTCGTTAACGTTTAGGCGGAGTAATGGTGGCCACAACAGACGAGGTATTCTCCATGCTTAGGCTCACAGAGACACAAACTCTGAGATTTCATAAAAGGGTTTGAATTAACCATTTTCTTATGCCTTCGCAGTAACTATGGCGCCACCGAATTTAAAGACAGCGCCCCAGGTTGCAGAATGAGTCTTTTTATTTCTTTATTTTACATTTTGTTTAAAACAATGCATCTCGTTAATTGACTTATTTCTGGTTCAATATTCAACGGGTGAGATTTCCTCTAGGACCTTCACCCTGATGGTATGTGTGCGGATTGACAACAGTCTAATTCTAACACCAAGTCTACTTCTCGAGTTGGTTCCCTGCTTCTTCATAGGGCTACATCCCACCGATTGCAAATTCATTGTTTTCCATGTGGCATTGTAGTACTGTTTGAGAAATCATCGTCTGTTCCTCACGGTCTTGGTTAGGCTATTTAAATATGGTGAAATCCTCTTGATACCATCCAGGTGCCTAGTTAGGGTTTGATGGTTTTATTCCACTACAGTCAATATAAACTCATCCACAAATTCTGTAATTAGAATGTGATTTTTTTTATATCTCACTGTTCAAATTATATAAATCGTTATATGGCTTGAGTATTTTCCTTTATATTTCATTGTTTAAATTTTGATCAGCCTGTTATATAATTTGAGGATTTTCCTGTACTTTCGATTCATTCTATGAAAATTATTCAACATTGCCTTGAAGGTTTCATTCAATATTTTAATGTTTTTTTGTTGTGTTGGATAGGAACCTCCATTTGGAAACAAATATCAATCCAAAGGTCAATGCTCTCTCTCAACAATCATGAGGCTTCTATTCTAGGTACATTTCATCTCAGAAGCCCCAACCCTTTCATTTCAGCAATCCTAGGTCTAGATCTTCTTGTATTAGTTTCTGCAATCCCATGTCCAGCTTTGTTTTTGTTAATGGCAGCAATCCAATGTCTAGCCTTGAAATGATGGGAAGGGGTAGGGTATCTAAAAGCTATTATGTCTCCTTAACATCGTCCCCTGTAGTCATGGACCATGGCATTGAGGCTAAGAACAGACACATGGGGGATTATAGAACTAAATTGAGAAGGAAAAAAACAATGGTGCCGACCCAGTTTCATTGTTGTCGGAATTACGCCTAAAAGAAACAGCACTATTAGCATCAGTAGCATTATCCTTTTTGTTCTCATCCTCTGCAGCCACAAGGATAATTTTCTCTGAATTCCAATTCTAATCCCAAGATTGGCAATTCTCCCAGGAACATCGAAGGTGAGAGTTACTGCAGGATGGTCGACCTAGTTTATTGTTGTCGCTGGCGAAACGATCAAAGGTTGGATCCCATGCTGGGCCGACTCTTTTGAGAAGCTTGATAAGGTCATTAGGCTTGTTGTATCTCTCTTTATGGAATCAATATCTCGTTATGGAATCAATATTAGTAGAATGATTTATTCACATAGTAACAAATCAATATTAGCAGAATGATTTTTTCACATGGTATGAACAAGCAATGGCACCAAATATTTCAATGGAAATGCAGTATATCTGTCACATGATTCACATCTTATAAATAAATTATATTATATTATAAATTAATTAAATTATGATCACCATAAAGAGAATTCAGCGAATATCATGTGCCAAGAAGACACCAAAAGTATTATCGATTAGCCCCAGTTCCATGAGAAATTAAGTTCATGGCCATAATAGGTATTCTACATTGTATAGTATTCTTTACAGTTATGAAAATTTATATACAAAATTGATTCAGAAATTAAAAACATTCTTCAGTTCACCAAGACAGGATTTATACCTAATAATTAGCTAGTGTTTGAAAATGAAGCTTGAATCTGGCTTAAATTCATCTAGTATTACTTGTGCTACTTTAGTTACTACCTTTAAGCAAGCTTCTTCATTCAGCTCAAGAAGCACAAAAGTCAACACTTGAGCTTTGCTGCTTCAAAGTTTCCAAGAATTCAAATTTTGGAATTAGCAAGAATATGTTTGGGTGTGTGAAAGTTAAAATATAGGATTGAGAATACATAGAACTAACAATGGATTTTTCATAAAGAGGTTGCATTATTTGGTTTCACGTTGAATGGGATCATTATCTTATTTAAGATGCTAAATTTTCAACTACATTTGCTTTGATGTTTCCCGTCAAATGAAGATGTCCAATCGAAGGGTCAGAGCTAAACAATAGGTCAAAACACAATGCTTGTGCTTTGGCCATGCATAAACTTATTTGATTATTTAGTATAGTTTGATGGAAACATACTTGAAAAATTTGTGGACAAATCAATTTATACTATAATAAATTGATTCAATCACTCATTATATGGATATAGGTGTTAATAGAAGTGTTAAAATATTGTTTGCATTGTGAAATTAAACTATATCTTAGGCAGAGGAAATCTTATTAAATTATAGGGTCCTCTTTATAAAATGTGAAAAAAGAGTATTACAAGACTTTTTCAACTCATTATATGGATATAGGTGTTAAAATATTGTTTTTATTGTGAAATTAAACTATGTTTTGGGTGGAGGAAAGCTTATTAAATTATAGAGTCCCTTTTATAAAATGTGAAAAAAGAGTATTACACGACTTTTTCATGCATGCCATGTGATCCACCAACATACAGTTCTTTTTATTTTGGGTAAGAATTTGTAGCAAAAAGTTAGTTGTCTTGCAAATCCTTTTGTAAAATCATGACATGGTTTGGATTATTCGGTTTCAGGATATTGTAACAAAAATTTGTCTTGCAAGGGATTTATAGATTTGGATTAGAATGTTTTTTCATATATGCGATATACTGTTTCTTTTTTTTAATTATATGGTGCGTCGCTTGATTTAAATTGTCAATAATAATTGATCTGCATTATGTTTGGTGAGATGTGGGGCATCTATGGGTTTGTATTTAGAGCTTGATCACCTTATTTTACTTGGTCTTATTTTAGATGCATGTACTTATAGCTTGATATGTGTGGATATGTCACATGGATAGGGAAAATTGGTTGAAGTACGACAAGGAGCAGGACTGCTTTTGAAAAATAATCTGAGGGCAAGTTTTCATCTCATGATTGCTTCTTATCAACAATATATTAAATCAGAGTTTCTATATTATCTAGAGGCACTAGATAGATACCTTTTTTCAAGAGTAGGAACTGTTGTCAGTGTCATAGTTCAACAAGTACAAGTGTAGGGTTGGTTAGAATTACTGCAGGTATTGGTTCAATGCTTTAATAGCAATGACTTTAATCATATGGAAGTTGCTCTTGATGTACTATCAAAGGTAACTCAAGGTCTTACTCTTGGCTCTGTCTGATTAAAGTTATTTTTGCCTATGTTTTAGAGAGTGGAAGCTGCTCTTGATGTACTATCAAAGGTAACTCAAGGTCTTACTCTTGGCTCTGTTTAATTAAAGTTATTTTTTCCTATGTTTCAGAGAGTTGCATATAAACTAGATTTTTTCTTTTCGATTTTTTGGAAATTATCATTTTTTTATAATAGATGTGAATTCTAATCAAGCCATGAGAATGGGGTAGTTATGGAATTTTCTTGGTTGATGAGTAATAATGTCCCAGATTTTGTTTGTTGAGGCTTGCAATTATGAGAACCCTAAAGGATTTAGGAAACACCCCCTTACCCCCTCCAAAAATAAAAGAAAAAACTCGTTAACCTATATTCAACCTTTTGGTCACAACTTCCACTGTAACCAAATCCAATTCCCATGCTTGTTAGGTTTTGGAGTGCATACTTAGAAATTAACAATTGATAATGGAGAGAGTATGAAACTTTATTTTTAATGATGTTGTGGCAATAGTGTAAAATATTTCATGTACATCATGTCATTTATAGTACCCTTCAAAAGTGATGGTGGTTAAACGACCAACCTATAGCGTCGTCATATAATGTTTACATTGATCACATGTTAAACACTAAACATTGAAAGTATCACATGATGCCAATGCTAACAATAAAGTCATACAATAATTAAGACTTTGTTGGAGCTTGTTGTTTTCTCCTCCAACATCTCCCTTCAAATATGAGCTACTCAATAAAGAGTTGTTTATCCCCTCATTCAACACAATATTGTAGTTGATTACAACATATTCTCCATCCACAGTCTCTGGGACCCATTCTTAGTATACCAGTTTATCATCACTTACATTTCAAAGTGAACTACACATCATGGTATTGTGGCTGTAAACTTGTGTAACCATCATTGAACATCCCCTTCAATGTCCATCCAAGTCAAGTAATTACTTGATTATTCACCCAAAACTTTATCTAAAAGATTGGATATGGGTTAACTCCCATCCATGAACTCATCTGGGTAACCAATTGTTATGCTTGGTTCATTAGGAGAGCAACCTAGATACATGAGGTGTCATCCATTTATTTGCCTCAAAATTTTGTCAATTTCTTAGTTTTTTCTTTCATATCTTTAAGGATGGTGATTTCTATCTCTACTTTTCCTATTATTAGTGTAGAAAGTTGTTGTTTGTTATCCTTATTTACAACTATTAAGCTCGCACCATGTCCAACACCAAGACTCCTGGCCAGATAAAAAAAATTCAACACTTGTGATCATTGGTGCCAGCATTGAGGTTCAATTGTTTACTTCTACTTAATTAGTCACATTAATTGGTTTTCACTACCATTGAAAATTAGTATAACCTTTTCTTTCTTTCAAGAAACATTGACACTGCAACTTAAATTTAAAGGTTTCATATTTTTCAAGAGAAGGGGTTAGTAGGGGTTCATAAAAAGGTGTATGGGAATCATAGTGAAAAATGTTAGGAACTGAATATGGCATCAAGCTCAGGAATTGCCGCTAATGCAAGATGGGTTTCTAGCGAGGGAAATTTCTGAATGGCCGTGACATTTTTATCCACTTAACATGGAATATATAACTATTTAAGTTGTGTGAAGGTTGTGATATTTGGATCATTTCCATGTGCAAGTGGTGCAAAAAAGAATGATTTAGTTGTGTTGTTTGTGGTTGCACAATTTCTCATACAAAATAGATCATAAATATGCAAATTTTAAAGCAGAGTACATTGTTATTTAAGAATTTGAATTGATTCTTCAATGATACATCAATACAAGGACTATATTGACCCAATAAGGCTTCTACAAGTGCTAAGTCTCCACAACTGAATGTCTAACAAAGGTCACCAAGGAAAGGTTGATCCTATCATCATACCACAAGGAAACAAGACTGAATACACCTTTTCTTGAGTTAAGACTTCAAACAAAGAATAGATCTTGGACTGATATGATGATAACAATATAGATCAGAGATAAATATAGGTTCCAAACCTCCTTGACATACCTTAGACATATGTTATAGATATTAGACCAATATCACAGATTTAGATAAAGATCACAGATTAGGATCTATGGTACATAATTTGATCAAGTTTCATAGGATTTTGGTCTAGTCTCCACTGATCTCCGATATATATCACAAGAAGTACCTAGTGTCCATTTTGACAATGGATGTCAAAGGTTTCAGGGTGGCATTCATTGATGGAAAGGTACATGTTTGAAAATGAAATTTTCAAAGATGCTTTTACTCATGGGTTTAGGGTTGGAAATTTGTATCTAGTTGCATAAGTCCATTAGGGATCATGTCAGTTGACACATCTCATCTATAATACCAGAGGTCTACTTTATGGGGCCCTACTCGATGTGAATCAGGTGGTGACAAGGATGCCTGAATTCAAAAAGAGCATGAAGGTACATGTCTGAGATGTACTGAAGGAAAATCTTACAAGGGGACCATTCCCCTAATGTAGCAGGTCCACAGGTTTGGAACAACCCAAGGGGTTTGAGATTCATGATAGGGAATCTCATGTATGAAGGTGGAAAAATCCCTCTATGGCTTGGAGCTAACACCCGCTTAATATGAGAGGATTGATAGTTGTATGATGACGCTGAGATTCACTAGGAGTGAAGTCAATCCAAACCATTGCTTGAAGGTTGTGGATGATAGACCTCTCATACTGGCACCTTATGAGGATGACCTCTTTCTGACAGGTGCAGACCCTCTCATTTGCAACAGTAAGAGGGAGTTGGATTCTGGATTTTGAATGGTGAACTGCAAGCCTGTGACTACCTCGATGGAGCTTAACTTTCAAAAGTTATGTGGTAGTGATGCTGAAACATATTTGGGAAATGCCTCTGAGTTTCATAAACTCATTCGTATTGATGTTCTTGGTGAACTTCTAGATATATGTTTTGCAGTTAGCATGTTGGGCTGATATTTTGGTTGAGCCTCACTAGATTGGTGCCAAGAATCTTCTCAGATATCTTTGGGGAAAAACCTCTCATGGATTGAGATACATTGCTGGAAATATGAAGCTACATGATTATTCGAATGCTAACTGGGTAGGCAGTGTGGAGAATCTCAAGAGCACTTCTGAGTGCTGATTCTCTTTGGGTTTTGTTTGATATCTTGGATATAGTGATGATGGGTGCAGCATGGTGCAGCACAGTGAGGTACAACATGATGACGAGGTGCAACACAATGATAGGTGAAGGAGTCACCTTGGAGAATCAGTTGAAGTAGCATGTCTTCAACTGAGTTCAACTATCTCATGTATCATCTTCTTAGAGATGATCTATGAAAATCTATGAAAATTTCATGCAATTCCATAAATTCAATTCTGTAATCTCTATTCCTTGTCAGTTAGCATATCCCGATGTTATCTGAGTACAATTTCGTTAGTGATCTCCACCTACTCAAGCATTTAGGATATCACAAACAATGCTAATTCCAAGTGTGCACACATATATTACAATAGCAATCCCAATCCCAATAGAATTTCAATTAATGAATTTATAAGTTTTCCATATGATCTTAATTTCTATTCCAAGCTCACTACACAAGAAAATTATAGACATTCCAAGACACATTGATTGGTACTATTCTAAATGGGAAACAAAAGAACTGAATGATTTTTGCTTCAAGTGTAGTTTCACATTCTTCAATTTCATGACATGACACTTTTAGTGAACATGAATGTTGCTTCCGATCCTTATCAAGAAAATACCCCATGCTTTCTGAACCAATTGGGAACTTCACATACATTCACTTACTAGTTCACTGATTTACAAATTCTACCACCCTCATAGTAGTGTCAGTATCCATCACTTCAAGGGTAGGGGTGTCTAGTGAGTGCTCAACCACAAAGCCTAGACTTGAAATATCCTTAAAATTTGAAGAGTTGGGACCAGGCTTGAGGGATTCCTTAAAATACTTGGATGTAGTAATAGAAGGAGCCCCCACCTCCCTTGGCTCCACCTTTCAACTCTACGATGAGGGAGATTGAAGCCTCATTTGTGATGCCATAATCACATAGAAGGAATTCCTTTCTTAGTATCCTGTCTTTGTACAAAAGTCTCAAAAGCATAGCCAAAATTCTTGTATGTTCTTGGATTTTAGTAGCAAACTTTGCTACCGAGTCAACTGTTGGCATCATAATACAAGGAGTCCCTTTTGATAGATTTTTTACAAATATGGTGAAAAGGAGCAGGTCTGAAATTAAAGATCCATGCTTTACAAGTTCTATCTATGGGGAGAGAGGGACAAATGCATGTCTACCCTCTTCATTCTAGTGGAAATTTCTTATAAACATATTTTAGAAGCGATGATATAGTGGTAGTTGCATGAGCGAAGGGAGGATATCAATTCAGTTACCTCTTTGAGACAGGATCCTTAGACTCCAATTCCTCTTCTCACAAATGTTCAACCGGTATAGTGTCTAATAACTTCTGAGAAAATTGCACTGTCATTCTCCTTTAGCTGCATCTGCGATTGGAATTTGGACCTGAAATGTGACTATATGGGATGCTATTTACAATCAATTTAGCTTGTATGGATTTAATTGTAATTGTAACTGTAATGCCTTTTGGTAGGTTTCTGGGGAGTTTCAAGATATCTCCCCCAAGCATGTGCAAGTCACTGGTAGTCCTGTCAAAGCCTGGTAACACGCAGTGTGAATCAGTAAGTCTTGAAGGATGATAAAAATATATATTATTTTAACTTTTGCTTTCCATTGAATCATTATGCATTTAGTCTGTTAATGAAAATATATGTATGTGGAAGCAACTGGGCTAAGCAGGAGCTGCAACAGGAACAGTAAAAGTGGTAGTGTGCAAGCAGAAAATGTAAAAGTTCATGCCCCATCTATCACAGGTTGCAGTTTAGGCGGCAATTACAGGCATGAATATCCTCAACAAAGTCTCTTTAGAACAAGGAATGAAAAACTTTGTCTTTGTGGCATACAGACAAATTATTGCTACGTTGGCCATTTCTCCTTTGGCTTATGTTCTAGAACAGTACAAATTTATAAGCCCAACTTTTTCTCTAAATTGACCTTTATTATTTTGGTGAATAAAACTGCAAAGCCTTATCTCTTTTTCCTAAGATATATATTTCCACTTCTATGTAAGTTTTAGCCTAAACTTACATACTTCAAGTCTAAATAATTTTTCTTAACTGAACCTACCTACAGATCTATTACCGGTAAGTTTAACCCCAATAAAACATATCAAAACAACAAAAAAAATTTGATCATGATGTTTGCCTGCTGGGATCACCATTGAATGTAAGGCTATTAACCAATGAATATATGTTTGTCTGCTAAGGTTGTTAACCATGGAAGTGTTTTCTCACTATGCTCCATTAGTGCGCTTGATAATTTTCCAATAAAATTTTGTCATCTTATCATATACCCTTCTTTGGATATCTGCAAAACCAAAACTGGGAATCCAAGAAGAAGAAGAGGATGAGGAAGTGGGTGCACACTGAAATTGCCTATTCCTCCCATTGGAATTTATAACCAAAAAATATATTGTCCTTCCTACAAGTCATCCTAGATAGCATCTGAGAAATATTAATAGTTGTAGGTATCCCATCCAATCATAAACTCTAAGAACTAAATGTTAATAGTTGTAAGTATCCCATCCAATGATAAACTTTGAGAAGTGTTAATAGTAGGAACCTTGTGGGTGAGACTGAATATCTTCTTTTGCAATTTCACAGGTTTGATAGAGAAGGAGAGCCATCTCAGTTGGCCAGTGTTGACATCTTTGTCAGTACAGTGGACCCTCTAAAGGATCCTCCTCTTGTCACAACAAATATTGTTATTTCTATACTCTTCACATCTACAACAACGTTCCTCCAGGTGAGTTCCTTCCTATTCTCCTCTCTTTCAGATTCAAGACTTAGGTTAGGTTAGCTAGCTTGCTGGAAGGGGTCTTCACTGATAATAACCTTACTGACTAAAAACCTACCTATTTCAGTAGGCATCGTCAAGTGGGGGTGTTTGAAGAGAAGTAGGCCTAGCTCAAGCAATAGCAATGGATTCCCCAGCCACAAGGGAAGGTTAATAAGGCGGCCGATAAAAGCATGATGAGCATAAATCTTATTTGTTACCAATCAAGTGGTATTAAGGAGCAATCGACACACATACCACACTATGAACTTTGATAACTCTGTTGGGATATGAACATGGATTATACTATTATCACTTGACCGAGCTAGACCTTTTGGCTTAATTCCTTCCTGACTCTACTTTTCTTTTCCCGTATACTTCTTTATGCCTACCAGAGCTGCTACCTGCCAAAGGTGTTATACTTATTTTCTGCATACAAACAAATTATTGCTACGTTGGCCATTGCTCCTTTGGCTTATGTTCTAGAACGGTATGAATTTATAAGCCCAACTTTTTCTCTAAATTGACCTTTATTATTTTGGTGAATAAAAATGCAAAGCCTTATCTCTTTTTCCTAAGATATATATTTCCACTTTTATGTAAGTTCTATCCTGAACTTACATACTTCAAGTCTAAATAAGTTTTCTTAACTGAACCTACCTATAGATCTACTACCGGTAAGTTTAACCCCAAAAAAATGCAGCAAAACAGTGAAAGAAACTTGATCACGATGTTTGTCTGCTGGGATCACCATTGAATATATGTTTGTCTGCTAAGGGTATTAACCATGGAAACATTTTCCCACTATGCTCCCTTAGTGCGCTTGATAATTTTTCAATAAAATTTTGTCATCTTATAATATACCCTTCTCTAGATATCTGCAAAACCAAAATTGGGAATCCAAGAAGAAGAAGAGGATGAGGAACTGGGTGCAAACTGAAACTGCCTATTCCTCCCATTGGAATTTATAACCAACAAATATACTATCCTTCCTACAAGTCATCCTACACAACATCTAAGAAATATTAATAGTTGTAGGTATCCCATCCAATCATAAACTCTGAGAATTAAATGTTAATAGTTGTAAATATTCCATCCAATGATAAACTCTGAGAAGTGTTAATAGTAGGAACCTTGTGGGTGATTCTTCTTTTGCAATTTCACAAGTTTGACAGTGAAGGAGAGCCATCTCAGTTGGCCGGTGTTGATATTTTTGTCAGTATAGTGGACCCTCTAAAGGAGTCTCCTCTTGTCACAACAAATATTGTTTTGTCTATCCTTTCCTTGGATTATCCTGTCGATAAAGTTTCATGCTATGTTTCTGATGATGGAGCAGCAATGTTGATTTTTGAAACTCTTTCAGAAACTTCAGAATTTGCAAGGAAGTGGGTACCATTTTGCAAAAAATACAGTATCGAGCCGAGGGCTCCATAATTCTACTTTGCCGAGAAAACTGATTATTTGAAGGATAAAGTACAACCTTCCTTTGTTAAAGAATGGAGAGCAATGAAGGCAAGTGCACATTAAAGTATCCAAATGTAAGAGCTACTTCTGTTGGTTTATTGGTTTTTCTTGCCCTTGATATCTTCCATTTTTGTGCCAATATCAGAGGGAATATGAAGATTACATGATCCAAATTAATTCTCTTGTGTCCAAATCACAAAAAGTGCCAAAAGAGGGATGGACCATGCAAGATGGAACTCCATGGCCAGGCAAAAACACTCGAGACCATCCTGGGATGATCCAGGTATCAGATACTCATCTTTTACCCCAGATTCTTATCTTTCCTTTGTAGTCTATATGAAGTATCATGATTTTCTCTCCCTTTTGTTAACATGCTTATAAATATGTTGCAAGTAATGGAAATTAGTACTACTAAATTTTTCACTTTCTGCTTCAGGTATTCTTAGGTCACAGTGGGGGAGTTGAAAATGATGGTAATGAATTGCCATGGTTATTTTATGTATCCCGTGAAAAGAGGCCTGGTTTCCAACACCACAAGAAAGCAAGTGTAATGAATGCATTGGTATATTTCTAGCTATGTACACATCTCTCTTTTTTTGTTGATTTCCTCATATGAAATTCATTAATTATTATCTTGACACTGATGATTGTTATCCATTGCTCCACTTAGGTCCGAGTGTCTGCTATCCTAAAAAATGGCCTCTTTCTGTTGAACCTTGATCGTGATCATTATATAAACAACAGAAAAGATATTCGTGAGGCAATGTGTTTTCTAAAGGATCCATTTCTTGGGAAGAAAACTTGCTATGTATGGTTTCCTCAGAGATTTGATGGCATTGATCGACATGATCGATATGCTAATCGTAACACTATGTTCTTTGATGTAGGCATTGATAAAAACCCAAAATTTTTTCTTATACGCAATTATGCAATTTTCATATAATTTCAGCCTGGCATATTAATTCTGAAATTTTTGCAAATCACCTTGAGAGGTTTCAATGGTATCCAAGGGCCTGTTTATGTGGGTATAGGGTGTTGTTTTAATAGACAAGCACTCTATGGTTATGATTTGTAGGTTTTAACCCCATACAAAAATTACCTGCATACGAATTCTAAAACACAGAAAATAAACAATGCAAGAGCAGAACACATAAAACACATATACACAGAGATTTTCCCGTGGATCCCAAAACCGGGATTACCAGCTTGATTTTTTATTATGTTCCTTTCAATGTTCTAATACATATTTATACATGCCGAAGCATCCAATACCATGGACTAAAAACCATCACGTCCAATACCATGGACGGAAAACCATCGCGTCCAAAAAACATGTGTGAAAATCATGCAAAAAACCATAGGTGGGTCCGCCCACCCTAACATAGGGTCCAAAACCAAAAATTTTCGGGGCGCTGCCCCGGACCCGATAAAGTGGGGTTACAGATACGCCTCAAACCCCCTGTGATCCCCGCGCTACACAATCGGCGCAACGAAGTGAGGCTCCGCCACCCCTCTAACCCCCCATTTAACTACGTGGTCTAGTCGTGGAAAGAATATAACACAACCCAACATGATCCTATTCTCATTGAGAAGGATCTTGAACCAGCATGTTTTCTGAGATGTTGATAGGGGTCTAGAAAGAAGAGCAGAAAATCAAACAAAAGGTATGATGACGATAAGAAGAGAACCAAGCGAACTGAATCTACTATACCCATCTTTAGTTTGGAATACATAGAAGAGGGTGTTGAAGGTGAGTCCAAGTCCAGACCAGTGATTTGTATTTTTTGACAACTCATTTACCCTTAAACATTGTTCGCCCTCACCCTTCTTTGAAATTGCGTATTGCAGGATTTGATGATGAGAAATCATTGCTCATGTCCCAAAGGAGCTTAGAGAAAAGATTGGGACAATCACCAGTGTTTATTCAATTTACCCTCATGGAAAATGATGTTCTTCCACAATCTGCGAATCCTGCTTCTTTATTGAAAGAAGCCATTCATGTTATCAGCTGTGGATATGAAGACAAGTCAGAATGGGGAAAAGAGGTATGAGTAGAGGTGGATCTGCATCTATTTGATGATGCTGTGGATTTTTTTTAGTTCATTGAATTAGTTTTTTCTATAGTGAAGTTGTATAAACATTTTTCCTGAATGTGCATAAATTCTCTTCAAAATAAGGCAACAGTTTGTTTAGGAAACCAAGCACCAAGCACCTATTCTTGAAGCAAAGATCTAATATGAATGGGTTCTCATATTTTGTGCAGATTAGGTGGATTTATGGTTCTATCACAGAAGATATTTTGACTAGGTTTAAAATGCATTCTCGACACTGGATTTAAATATACTACATGCCTGCACATCCTACATTCAAGGGATCTGCACCAATCAATCTTTTAGATCATTTGAATCAAGTGCTCTGATGGGCCCTTGGTTCTGTTGAAATTTTATTGAGCAGGCATTGTCCAATTTGGTATGGCTACACCAATTGCAGAAGCTGGCATACATCAATACCATAGTTTATCCTCTCACATCCCTCCCACTGGTTGCATATTGTACCCTGTCAGTTGTTTGTCTTCTTACAAGGAAGTTTATCATTCCTAAGGTAAGATTTTCAACCCTTACTGACCTTAATCTTGTCAATCTTTACTCACCTGTAATGCAATCTATATTTTAGATTTTTTTTGGATTTCGTTCTCATACAATGCTTCACATTTTCCCCTAGTTTTTATATTTATTTTGATCTTCAGATTAGCCACTGTGTAAGTGTGTTCTTCATGTTATATTTTATTTCCATTTTTACAACTGCTATTCTAGAGCTACGCTGGAGTATAGTTGGCATCGATGAATGGCTGAGGAATGAGCAATTTTGGGTTATTGGAGGTGTATCAGCACATTTGTTTACCATCTTTCAAGGGTTACTGAAAGTTCTAGCAGGGATTGACACAAACTTTACTGTCACATCAAAGACTTCAGATGAAGATGGTGAATTTGCTAAGGTTTATGTTTTTAAGTGGACCAGTCTTCTCATCCCTCCAACTACTTTGCTTGTGGTAAATCTTGTTGGTGTAGTAGCAGGTGTTTCCCAAGCTATTAATAGTGGTTATCAATATTGGGGTCCATTGTTTGGAAAACTGTTTTTCTCTCTGTGGGTGATTGTTCATCTTTATCCATTCCTCAAGGGATTAATGGGTTGCCAGAACCGGACACCAACAATAGTTATTGTTTGGTAAATTCTTCTTTCGTCCATATTCTCCCTACTTTGGGTAAGGATAGATCCTTTCACAACAAACACAGGAACATCATCAACCACACAACAATGTGGTGTAAATTGCTAAAACCCCTATTAGCGTTCATTAGCAACAAATAAGGAGGAACTAAAAACACATCTGAGGGCCAAGAATATCTCAAATTTATTTGTGTCATCTCTAGATAATAATATTTGAGAGGGAGGGGCTTTAAGCATATTGCTTTCTAGCTAGTTCCAGCATAGGGACTAAACCTTGTACTTTGTCTTTGATTGATAGTTAAGATTGTACGGTGCAGTTGGTTCTCTATTTCAACCAAGACAGTTGAGGTTTACTTGGAGTCATGCCTGTTCCAGAACTAATCTAATGCCACAAAATAGTGGGCAATGGATTATAAGGTTTGATATTGAAGAATGTATTTTTAAAAATATTTATTCATTTTTAAGTGGCATTCCTATCACAGACAAAATTATGGCACATCTTAATTGAATGTCATGTTTTTTAAAATGTGAAGTGGTCAATATCAAATAATTGTGTCATGTAGGAGCAGTGGCAGTTATTAAGATTTTAGGCATACAAGTGCCTATGAAAATGGTAAATGTATGTTGTTTGTTCGTTTCATAAAATACAATTATAAGTGCCTAGGAAAATAGTAAATATACGTTGTTCGTTTGTTTCATAAATTACAGTTATAACTATGTTCAGAAATCATTGACCCCATCTTTGATGACTCCATTGCATCCAAAATTTTAGTTCTACAATGCGTTAAATAACATGCATGTTTTGACCTAACCCTGAATCATCTAAATTTGATATTTTTTTTAGAAGTCTTTGTTCTAGGTTTCTATTTAAATTTGAGTGAATGGCAGTTTTAACTCTGTTAAATTTTTTTATCAGAGAACTTGCTTAGCACACAATTCTTAATCTTTCTTTTGATACATTTAGTTGTCTCGTAATATTTCTTTGATTGGATAAAGAGAACATTACTGCTGGATGCCCAAACTCTTCTTCTCAGACAATGTTGCAGGCTAAAGAGACAATGTCCCGGCCCCTCATTGCAAAAGTTCCATTGGAAATGAATTTTGATTGTTACCAAGTGTCATCTATCTCACCAAGAGAAGAATCTCTTTTGTGAGATATTTGTAGATTTCCAGAATCTACTTGATCAAACACAATTTTTGTTTGCAATTACTACTGGGTAATCTGGCTATTCCTTCCTCTATTTTATTTTTATCTCTCTATTTACTGCAGTATTGTTACAGTGGATTATAGTGGGTATCTTAAAATTTTCATGTCAACATTATATTGCAAGTAGCAGTTCACCAAGATTACTATGGTATTTTAAGGAATTCTTTTGGAGGATGGTATTGTCAGCCATGTGAAGCTTTAAACTGGCAATACCAACTCCAAGGCATGAGGCATCCAAATGTAGCTAGCCATGGTATGCCTGGTTGTGGTATGAACTGTGCTCTATGTGGTGGTTTGAGTGGTGGTTTTAAGAGGACTACTAATGGCTAGTGGGTTCATGTATTTTGCGCTGAGGTAAAAATCTCTGATTGAATGGTGTTCACTTCAAAAGAATACAAGAAGTTAATTATGCAAAATCGTATTGTTGATTTTATCTTGTGTTAATGATTTGGTGAGGAGCAATATATTTTCTCCCTTATGGTATCTTCATTTCCTTTGTGAACCTGCAGTGGTTGTTGGAGAATACGTTTAGGAGGGGTCAAATGGAGCTTGTTAAAGGGCTGGTATGTTTAAATTGAGATGTTGCTTCATTACCATTAATGCATATAAGTTTGAGCATGCTGAACTGTTTTGTTTTACTTGTTTTGTGCATGATTGTTGCATCTGGATTTTGTCTAGTGAGATGTTGTTAAAGACCTAAATTAGCATCCCACTGAATGGTTTGGTCAATAGCATATTGATGAAGGTGGATTTTTGCAATGTTAAAATTAACGATTGGTATGTTATGAAATTCAGGAAATACTTTTTAGATAACAATATATGTTTCCATGCAGTATTTGTCATCAGCAAGGTGCCTATTTGAAGGTTAGGATTCAATGTATATGAAAGTTTGAAACTTATAATAACACTTGATGGGTTAGTAGATTGTTCTAACCTGGTAATTCTCATGGAATCTATATTTTGATTCTGCACTAACTGACATAAATATTTTGTGGTTTCGTAGTGCAATTTTGGCACTAGCAAAGTAGTTTTCATCCCTTATGTGCAAGAGACTCTGGGTTTTATTTGACTGTGAGTACTCATGGTTGAAGGGTTCAACATAAAGCATATTGTGTAAAACATACCGCAGAGAAAAATCTAAAGGTACATGTAACATCATATTTATTCTAGTGAATTTCCATAGTGTTAATTTGATATAATAATTTTCTTGCTTAACCTGTCTCTATTGAATGAAAGATGTAGGCTAAAGCACAATGATGCGGAGGAACTGAGGAGTTGAAGGAAATAAAACAAATGCAGGTGATCATATGTAGCAATCTTCTGCAAGTTTTTTTCATTCTAAAATGGTTCGTATACATCCTAGGGAATTTTCTTGCATACAATCCCGGAGGCTTTATGTAGATACATGTTAGCTCCTACATTTAAAAAATGCAATCTAGAATTCTGTTTTTCACATGGATTCTTTTATGGCCTTCTTTCCTATCCTTGTCATCATTCATTTTTAGATGGATTCATTCATGAGCTTCTTAGTTATCCTTGTTATTTCTTGCATTGTGCTTATGCCTAGACCCACTCTCATAGTTCCCTCATTCCAAACCATCAGTACAAGTGACTTTCATTCTAAGCCCCCTCTAGGTTGAATTATTGTGTGTGGGTTCTATTTTGTCAATCTTTTGATGATTTTGAACATTATAGGGTGTTGTCTATTACTAGAGTTAATTCACTACTACATAACATCATCACACATTTGATACTGTTCCATCTATTGCTCAAGTTTTCATTTTGGCCAAGATGAATCCCCTACATGGCTGAATCATTCCCCTACTTGGCTAAATCATAAATGAAATCTTAGGGGAGATTATTTCTTATTTGGGCAGGTCCTTTAGTAAATAGTGTTTCAGTTGTAGTTTTTCAATGTTTGGTTGTTGGAGATGGATAATAGCCAAGTTTTAAAAAAGAAAAGTTCAAGCTTGGAGTAATATTGACCTACTGCCTTCCAAGAAGATTGCAATTGTTGATAAATTTCTAGCTGGGTCACATTGGTTTATGTGTCTTTTTCTTTTTTTCTTTTCAAGTAGCCTATAAAATGTTGGAATAGGTACTCCAAAACTTTTATTGGGCAAGCAAGGTGGGGTAAAATGGATTGATATGGTGTCTTTGAGTTTTTTGTAATTGCACTTTCCATATATTTCACTTGCTTATTGGCTTCCACATTCCCACTTCTATCAGCGTTCCTTTGCACCTCTTGGTGCAATTGCTAGTTTTAAAATCAATGCCTATATATGCAATTTCACATTCCCACTTTTATTGGCATTCCTTTGCACTTCTCAGTGCAATTGCTAGTTTTAAAATCAATGCCTATATATGCAATTTCAAGGACTACCATAATTCTCACATAATTCTTTAAAGGTTTCTAGCTCAATGGTAGAGCACCTGCTTTATAAGCAGGAGGTTGGTGGTTCGATTCCACTGCGTCCAAATATGAATTAATCAATGATATTGTAGTTCATTTTTAATTAAATACTTTTAATATTGCTTTGTTTCAACTGTGAGATACTTTTCTAGATTCATTATTTTATATTGTCTCTAAAGAGACAAAATCGATGATGTATTATCTTTGAATGTAATTTTTTATTGTCTCTCGAGAGACAATAGTTAAGATCAAAGACATTGTCTTTTTAAAGACAATGTGTCTTTAATTCCAACTATTGTCTCTAAAGAGACAACTGAAATTGTCTTTGGAGAGACAAAAATGAAATTGTCTCTAGAGAGACAAAAATGCTTGTGTTATATATTGTCTTTATAGAGACAATATTTTAAGACAATTTAATTTTAAGATAATTTAATTTGAGACACTCGCTTAAAGACAATATTTAATACAATAGACAAGGTTTCTTTTTTCTCAAGTTAAGACAATTTACACAAATATTGTCTTAAGTATTGTCTTAAAACCCCCCTTTGTGTTGTAGTGCGTGCTTACAAGCTCCCCTTTTTGGCAAGAATTGTGAAGCATAAACAACATGTACGGGTGATTAATGAAATGCTTTAGAATGGTCCATGGATGGTTGATTAATGAAATGCTTGAGGGACAATCCACACAGGCGATGAATGAAACAGTTGAGGCAAACTCAACTACCTAGAGGAGGAGAGCGTTAATCAATCGTGTGCTTGTATCCATTGCAATAGTTAATGAAGCCTATTGGTGGCCATATTTTTATTTAAATATTCATTAAACTCAACAGTAGCATACAAGATAAAGCCCTTCAACAACCCTTCATCAAATCACAACCATCAATCCTGTGTTCATTAATTTAAAAATTTTAATGATGAAACCATACATCTAGAGGTTGAAATAGGTACACTTATCCACTTAATAAAAATTCATAATTTCTATTTATTTAGAGTATGGTTGGGATGGATTTAATGATTGTGTTGAATTTGTGTGATTTAGTAAAATAGAAATAAATAAATAAATATTAACAACTATTTAAAATAAATAGTAACCATTTGAAATAAGGATTTAGTCATTTTAGATTATTAAAATAAAATTTAAAATCATTATTTAATTTTAATAATTTATTTTCCATAATTGACCATTTGAAATTTACATGATTTTAATTCTTAAAAAAAATGTCTTTTATTAGTATTTAATATCTTTAGTTAAAAGCTCTCTCTCAACTATGTTATTATTGATTAAATAACATTACCATTATAATTTAAAATAATTGATGTTAAATCCTTATTAGTTGTATTATTAGCAATAACATTAATTTAAAAAATAATTAGTACAGTAATTTAGTAATAATTATCAATCTTATTAATAACATTAATTAAGAAAAAAATAGTTATTATTAAACTTACTAATCACATTAATTACGAAATGTAGTTATTATTAATCTTATTAATCACATTAATTACGAAATATAGTTATTATCAAATATTAACTATAATAAATTATTAATTAATCAATAATATTCTACACTACAAAAAGAAAGTTTGCACATCAAGGATTGAAAATTTACACCTTAAGTGATTTGATTCCTCTTAGCTCATAATAAATCTAGAGTTAAATACATATAAGTTGGTTAAGAATATGTACTTCCTATAAAATTTAAGAGTCAAATAATTATCTTACAAATAAAGGATATAGCTACCTTACAAACAACGGGTATACTTGGGTACACTTTTCTTCCATTGTGAAAACCAAAACATTATCTTCATAAACATCAATATCAAGGACATGTCATCCATCAAATTGAAACTATAATTTTTTTTCGAGATGATATATAAAATATTCCATCTAAAGAGTCATCGAGCACCATAATTCCAACATCAACAACATTAATCTATTATTATTGTGTTGTTCTCTCTAAAGATATGTGTTGCTATCTCTCTCTCTTAATCATATATCAATGTCCACAAAAATATTCTCATGGATAATTGAATTAGAGGAATATGTATTATTTCCCAATGCTCTCTCTCTCTCAATTATATATCAGTGTCCAGAAAAATATTCTCATGGATAATCGAATTAGAGGAATATGGATTGTTGCCCAATGCTAGCATTTGAAGTCATGTTTTGTCTATCAAATATTCTCTCTCTCTCTCTCTCAACATAAGAACACAATCATATATCGATTTCCACAAAAATATTCTCATGGATAATGGAATTAGAGGAATATTCATTACTTCCCAACCCTAGCATTTGAATTCATGTTTGGTCCATCAAACATTGTTGAAACTTAGGCATAAATACAAAGAAACAGGATATCATTTGCATAAATCGGAAACATATGAAGAATAATATTCAACTCCTCCACTTGGGCCATCGTATTTAGCCTCTTAGTATTAGAAAATTAATCCCTCATAATACCATCATATGTTACAATAGTTTCCCTTTTCAAGAAACCTAAATTCAAAAGCATGTTCTAGCTTTTGGCTTCCTTGAATTATAAAAGTTACGTTATGAAACCAGCTCACAGAAAGATAGAAAAGATAGATCAATGCCTTAGAAATAAGCATCTTCGAGGGGGAAACCTCCTTTACATTACACAAGTGAGCAATTCTTGGATGATACAAATGACAAGACCTCCTTTCTATATATAGGAGTCTAAGGGGTCATAATGTAATCAGAGCCGACATAACAATAATAATGTAAGGGCACAAAATAACAATAGTGGGCTTCTATGGGGCACAATAATAACAATAGTGGGCTTCTATGGGGCACAATAATAACAATATGGGGACTACATGGGAAAAACAATATAATAAGGGGTTACACTAGTAGTATAGGGACCTAACATGATCCTCTCCTTCAAAAAGCGTTGTCCTCAATGCTTGAGTAGTTTTGGATGCTTCTGTATAAAATTCTTGTCCTTCCATGTGGATTTTTTAGTGGATAAGTTCTTCCACTTGATGAGATACTCTGAAATTGATCGATTTCGTAGCTGTCAGTTTCTTGTTTCTGTGACTGCTTCAGGTTCCAATATGATTTTTCCTTCCTCGTCAAGTTCTGACAATATTGTTTGAACTGGGAGCTTGTCACTTATAAACTTATTTAAGCATGAAACATGGAAAACTGGGGGCACTCGGGAAGATGCAGGAAGCTCCAATTTGTATGCCATAGTACCGATCTTTTGCAGCACCTTGTAAGGACCATAGTACTTTGGTGATAATTTATTATCTTTCTTAGCTTGCTTGAGGGACATTTGTTTGTATGGTTGTATTCGTAAAAATACCCAGTCGTCTATATCAAAACTTCTTTCGTTGTGATGTTGATCTACTTGTTGTTTCATTCGATTCTATGCCAAAGTGAGGTTATCCTTTAAGAGTTGGAGAACTTGTTTTTGTTTGGGGTCTACCTTAACACCTTCATGAGATACAATATAACCCAAGTATTCCACTTCTTGTACTCCAAAGAAACATTTGGAGGTTTTTGCATATAATTGTTTCTCGTTCAACAGTCTGAGCACTCTATCAACATGTTGAACATGATTCTTCCAAGACTTGTTGTAGATTAGTATATCATCAAAAAATACTAACACAAATTTTCTAAGGAAGGGTTTGAAAATGGAATTCATCAAACCTTGGAATGTAGAAGGTGCACTGGTAAGGCCAAAAGGCATGACCAAAAATTAATAATGACCCTCATGAGTTCTAAATGTTGTTTTTTGAATGTCTTTAGCCTTCATTCTGATTTGATGATATCCTGCATCAAGGTCCAACTTGCTGAAGTAAATTTCTCCATGCAATTCATCCAATAATTCATCAATGAGAGGAATGGGAAATTTATCTTTAATAGTGAGCTTGTTGATCTCTCTATAATTAAGACACATGCACCATGATCCATCCTTCTTGTGCACCAATACTACTGGAGCAGAGAAAGAATTTTGACTAGATTGAATTATACCAACCTCTAGCATTTCTGCAACCATACGTTCAATTTCGCTCTTTTGTGCAAAGGGATATCTGTAAGGCCTAATGTTTGGAGGAACACTTCCTAGAAAATGAATAACATGATCATGATCACAAATAGGTGGGAGGCCTTTGGGAGTCTAAAATACCTTGGAATGATTGTCCAAGGCTTTTTGGAGATCTGGAGAAATAGATGATTTCGACGTGGGAACCTCTAGCGAACATAATTGTGCAATTAGGGCACGTTTTTCTTCCTTTAGAAGCTTTTTCATGTTGTTAGAGCTTATTATCTTTCCCAGTTTCCCCAAAGATTGTTTCCATTGGACTCCTAGTACAACATCAGCACCACCCATTGGAATGGAAAGCATTGGAATATTCAAAACATATTCTCCCATGGATAGCTTGATATTATGGCACTTTCCAGAGTAATTTATGGTTCCTCCACTTACAACCGTCACTTGACACTCTGGTGCTGGATATAGGAAACAATTCAATTCTTTGACTATCTTACAATGAATAAAATTATGGGTACTACCTAAATCAATCAACATTATTACGTTTTCTTCTTGATATGTCCTATCTTTATAGTTTGAGGAGTGGTAATTCTAGCCAATGCATTACAAGATATGGTTGGATTCATTTCTTATTTCTCTGGGGTTGGTTCCTAGTGAGTATCCTTTTCTTTTGACGTTTCTTGATTCTTTTATTCTTGATATTTCACTGCTTGAACCTTCTTCTTCTTGATATGTCCTTCTATCTTGAGAGTTTGAGGAATGGCAATTCCTGCCAATGCAGTACAAGATATGGTAGGATTCATTTTTTCTTTCTCTAGGGTTGGTTACCAGTGTATATCCTCTTCTTTCGACATTTCTTGATCCTTTTCTTCTTCCTCTTCACAATCTATGTAAACTAATTTCTTCTCAACACACTTATGACCTTTAATGTACTTGCTATCACAATTGTAACAAAGCCCTTTTTCTCTTTTTTCTTCCAATTGTTGTGGTGTCAACCTTGTAGGTTATGGAAGGCTAGGAGAAACAACACTTCCATATTTATAACTGTGATGGGTAGACTTCCTTATTTCCATAATTTTGCTTTCCACTTTTCTTGCCAACCTGTATGCCTTCTCCAATGAATTAGGTTCCCAAAGGCGAACCTCATGTTGGATGTTATATTTTAAAGTCCTTATGAAGACATCAATCCTCTGCTTCTTTGGAATATCATTTACCATTATATTCAATTTTTGAAAGTCCTCAATGTGCTCTGCCATTGAATCCTTTTGTTTGATATTTATCAATTGGCTAAAGAAGGCGTTGCTCTTTATGTCCTCATAATACGCTATCATTTCCTCCATGAAAATTGACCACATGAAAAGTGGTTTATGAGAATAAAGCCCTTTATACCATAAAAATTGATTTGGTTCTAAATATAAAGATGCAATACATACCTTTTGTAACAGTTTCACCTCATGTAGATCAAAATATTGCTCCATCTGTAGTATCTAATTTACCAGATATTTGCCATCAAACTTCCTCATATCGCTTTTTCTTGATTTTAGGAGCTCGATCCTGAAACGACTATAACTCTGTAATATCGAATGTTTAAGTTCTGAACTATCGGCCTGTGATTTCCCTCTGAGTCCTCTTTCTAACCCCGCCAGTTTGATCACAACTGGATTCCCGAAGAAAGAGTTATGCCCAATCACCCTTCAATGACCTAATTATAGACTGGTTCAGTAGAGAAAACTTGTACGACGTGCCACATGTCACTGTTTCGACCTTAGGTTTTGAAACTAATACCCAACAATCTACAGTCTGTCTTCTTTCTGTCACTTTTTACGAAATTTGAACCAGATTCTCTGAGAGAGTGTTATGACGAGTTTCGCAAGGTCACCTATTTGGGATGTAATTCAGGGGCCTGCAGAAACCCTAAATTTCTTGGACTGTATCTCTGAAAATATAGCAAATCAAATTCTTAAATTCGGGCCTCAGCTTCACCAAGATTTCGGCTTAAATGGGTTTTAATTTAAAAATCTAAAACTTCGCAGAAAACAAATTATAGCAAAAATTCCACGATGACCTGTTTGAGATGGAATTTTGGATCTTGCAAAAACCCTGACTTCCTCAAATCGTATCTCCGAAAATATAGAGAGACAAGATCTGAAATTCAGACTCGAGGTTTAGAACGATTTCGTCTCAAGTTTTTTTAATTTTTTTTTATCTTCTCAAACGCCATAGAAAAAAAGTTATAGCGAAAATGATACAAAGGCCCTTTTGGAGTAGTGAAACCCTAGAATCCAAAGCTCTGATACCAAATGTTATGAAACTAGCTCACAAAAAGATAGAAAAGATAGATCAACGCCTTAGAAATAAGCCTCTTTGAGGGGGAAACCTCCTTTACATTACACAAATGAATAATTCTTGGATGATACAAATGACAAGACCTCCTTTATATATATAGGAGTCTAAGGGGTCATAATGCAATCAAAGCCGACATAACAATAATAATGTAAGGGCACAACAATATAATAAGGGGGTTTCATTAATAATAATAAGGGGTTACACTAGTAGTATAGGGACCTAACATCCCTTCATATTATCACTAATGACAAGCATACATGTAGGAAATTTAGTGTGGGCATCCTTCATCATATAATATCCAAATGAATGTTGATATTTTATGTTATCCCTCGTACAACCATGAGTCTTAGCTGTTAGGAATGCTTCTATCTTCAACCAAAAGAGTACTAAGGTTTGGTATGGTTGTAATATTTATTGATGATGGGCCTCTAAATTAGACATAAATTAAGGCTCATGCCTGTAAATTATACATAAATTAAGGCCTATGACCATCCTTCAGAACATTAAACCTCTCTTTTTGTATTAGATAATGTATTTTTAACTTTAATATATTCATTAGGAAGGTTTATGAATAATTGGATATTTGTGCCTAATATTATTTATTTTTGTGGAATATTATGAGAATATTGGGTAGATTATGAAGATTTGGAGGAGGAGATAATTTAGGGACTTGCTCCCTACTACAAGAATCTTACAGATCCATTTAGGAACATCACTCCTATCATCCAGATTAGTGTTTTAGGGCTCATCAAACCTTAATTTCAGTTGCTACATGCCCTAAACAAGTCAACCTTTTGAATGCCTCCTTCCCAGACAGTTTCATGGCCTGAAGACATCCTGAAATGACCTCTAAGGGACCAATGCAGGTAGGCCCATGTAAGGGTGCGCTGCAGAGTACTTAAGTCCAAGCCAAGGTGCTCTGCAAAGCACTTAGGCCCTCTATGACCTGTGCTAGGTGAGTTTGAGTGAAATTCACATAGGGTTTAGGGAATATTCTTATCCTCTGGAGCCTTCTAGAAGGTTCTCACACTTATGTTCAACAAGAAATTACTTATGAACCTGAACCTGTTCAACTAGAACTGGATCCTGAACCTGTTACAGTTAGTATTTGCATACTTCCACCAGCGATCAAACATGCTCTTACAAAGTGGTCTTAGGGTGTCAAAGTCAAATTTTGTCATTTCAGTGAGTCTTCAAGTAAAATTTGGTCACTAGGTATTAGGTCTAGGATTGTTTTCACTCCTTCCAAAGTTTTCCAAATATTGTTCCATGTCACCATTTAGCTGAGTGTTCCATCATTCAAAGAGTTGTCATCATCATTTCAGGATCCAATGGGTCATTTTACACCTTGTTCATTCTTCAGTTGTACTTAGGTAAGGCTCATTTCCCTCTCGTAGGGTTTTGAAGGTGATTTTCCTTGGATGGTCAAATCATCAACAAAGATTGTATCCTGATGCTCATACACCTTCCCATACCCTTAAAATACATTCTTAAACACTTCCTATCATTGATATCCCTCAAATTCATCATTTTCCCACAAACCCTAGCCTATTGCTACAATTTGACACTTTTCTAGGTTAGGATTGTGTTTTTCCCTTTTGGACCCCTTCCCCTCACTCAATATTTGAAATTACACTTTCCCCTGCTTCCTAACATTCCTCCCTACAAAAAATTTTCTCAATAAATTAGAAGCCCCTCATCCCCTTTCTTTCCCTTCATTTCTACAAATCCCCTGTTTCACACATCGGGATAGGTTTTATTAAAATGATGTTTCTGAGCAAGAAAAAATGAATTTGACAAAAGAGAGAGAGGTTTTTTTCCATCATAGACTCAAGAAGAAAAACCCACTTTAGTTTTTACACAGGTCTCATGGTTTGGGAGAAATTTCCAAAACATCATTTGCCTCAAGAGAGTTGCTACACTTCTGAAGTGACTTTGGGAAAATCAAGATTTCTCCTAGATGGAATGTCCAAAAAACTTTCTTGATGAGTCAAATGATAACTAGACACAGAGATATTTCTAATGAGCTATCATGAGTGCAATTTGAAGTTGAGGAAGACCTCCAAAAGTTGACTGGAACATCACTCTGCATTTTGGCAGCCTCATTCTACACATTTTTACCAATCTTCGGAGATTGAGCTTTTGATAGGGAAAATGAACTCCAAATTGAAAAATTCAAGATGTTTTGGAAAGTAAACTCGACAATATTTCCAACAAGATATCCCATGCCTAATTTGGACACCATGAAGATAGTCAAAATTTGTCTTGAAGTGGTGTTGTGCACTCAATTCAGGCGCTGCGCGTTTACCCATTGCAGCGCACTCCCTTCAGGCGTTGCGCACTCCCTTTAGGCACTGCACACTCCCTTCAGGTGATGCGTACTTCCTCTGCACACTGCACGTTTGGCTAGTTTTGCCCATATTCATTCTTCAGCGTTCCTAATAACTCCTCAGCCTTAAAGCAAGGGTGTTGAGAAGATGGCTTACATTGCCCAAAAGAAAGAATACAAAGATCAAATGAAAAGCTTATTTCACCATTCCCTCATAAAGATCATAGTTCTTTATCACCTTAACGAACTTAACATTACATGGAGTACATTTATAGCTAACCCCATTTTCACTCAAGTTTCCACTCAAAAATGTTCAAGGCATTCCATCATCATCTCATCCACCATCACCCCCATTATCACCATTCCATGGACTTCTTCTTTCATTTGACAGGAAAGAGGACAGTGACAAAGAACAAAGTGATCAGGGTCAAAGTAGCAAGCCCAGAGGGACTAATTTAGGTACTATGGTGCACATCTATCACAGAGGAAAGAGGCAAGTGTTTGCCCCACAGATTGTGGGAGGGGCCTTGCTCTCTTCATCAGCAAAGCAGGTACAAAAAGGAAAGGAAAGAATGGTTGAAACAGAAATGCAAAAACAGGAAGAAGAACCCCAGGCAACTGAGCAAGATTTTGACTTAGTTGACATAAATGAGGAAGATGAAAAGGAAAACACCAAAATGATCTCCAAAGAGCAAGAAGCATTGATAGGTGAGTTGCAAGTGAAACTACAAAGAGCAAAATACATTATATCTTATTATGAACAGGAAAATAGGCAAATGGAGACCAAGCATGAGCATATGGAAGTTAAACTCATCAAAGCTAAAAGGGAAGCTGAATAGACTAAAGTTCAACTTGAGGAAGCCTATGGTGACTATGGTGAGCCCATGGAGGAAGAAATGCCCAGGAGGAGGCCTAGGACTAGAGGCCTAAAGCGAACTTTGGAGCTTGAAAGAGAAAAGGAAGCTCAACTTGCCAACCAACTTACCTTAAATGAACAATTTGGCATAATGATGAATGAGAACTAGGAGTATTGGCTTGAGAGGGCTAACACTCATCTTGAGGAACTGTTATATAAAGCTAATAGAGATACGGAGGTTCAAAGAAGAATGGCCAAATACTATGCCATGATAAACAAAATTGCTAGAGCCAAGCTCAAAAGGGCTCATGCAAAAATTGAGGCCTTAACTCATCAAAGGAGGACAAGCTTGACCTATTGGTGGAGGCTTCTCTCCATGCTAGTCACCTTTAACATCAGCTATGTCAACCATTTTAGAAGACCCTAAACTCAGTTTTTTTCTTTTAGCAGTTCCTGTTTTCTTCAGGTAATTTTTGTATTAGTCTCGTGGTCAAACGCGCAGTGCATAGGGCGCTACGCACTTTTTTGGGGCATCTTTTGGAGGAATGGCCACCACCATTGGATTCATAAGACCATTTACACTCAAGAAAACCATGTGTCTAGATTTGAAAGTCAAAACTACTAGGTGGAAAAGGAAAAAAACCACCTAAAAATCATGTTTCTGCCTATTTTCTGAGCCAGGCACTGCGTGTTTGACCAGTCTTGGGAGACTCCATTTTTGGAGGGTTAAATAAAGTTCATTTTGAAAACTGAAGATAAATCTGGAAACTAGACAAGATAATATTTCCAACGAGTTATGCTGGGCTCCATTTGGACATCGAGAAGGCATTCAAAAGTGGGTTTGAACATGGCACTGCGCACTTCCTTCAAGCACTGCGCGTTTGACACTGGTGCTGCGCACTTAACAGGCAGCCAAATTTTTCACTGTTTCTCTCATAAAATACTTTTCAGCTATGGTATTTTGATGTTTTCACTGATGTAATTCATAATGATGATGTAATTAAAGTGTATTTTTGTTACCTAGGGTAAATATATCAGATGAATGGCCTAAGTGGCATGTAATGAATCAGTTTGCTTCATATTGGGGATGAGTCTGTTTGACCACCCTCGTCTTTAGCTTTCAATTCAATCTTTTGTGCAACTTCTCCTCCTCTCATGGATTTGACCCTTGAGGCTAGGATTAGCTATTTTGAGGCCTATATCATGTATTTTCTTATTCATTTTGTTTGTTGGACTCAGTTGGATGCTTAGAGCTTGATTGTACATCATTGTAAGCATTTTAGCAAGGAGATTAATAGGAATTGCAGCTATTTTTATGGGATCCCTATGGTATGGATTTTTAGTACAGTTTCTTCTTTTGTGACTATATGTTTATATGTTTTATGTATGCCATCATTCATTTCATTGCTTCTAGTTAAATGTTTTGAAGTTTTATAGGTAGAATCCATTGCATCAGTGCTCTACCTTGGGAAACCATTCACCATTTCATGTTTTCTGCAGTCCAAGAAGGATCCATGATTATCACATGCCCCTCTTAGCTTCTCACCAGTATTAATATCTCACCCCATCAAACCTAAGAGTGTTAAAGCCTATGCCTACCTTGCCCCATAGAAGACCCTGCATTTCTGACCTAATTTCCCAGACCTAAACTGCCCAGCTCCTCCTGATCTGGAAAAACCTCTATAAAATCCAATCAAAGCTTTTGTGCTACTATACCTAGCCTAAAATCCTTTACCTGATCCAGTCATCTTGACTGAGATCCTTACGGAGAGAGCCCTCTCCCAACCTAGTAGGGCTAGCTACTTGGCTAAGCTTGGTTTGTGGTTACCCTGGCATTGCCTTCCTTCAACCTGAGGTCAATCTAGGTGATAACAAAACCCATCATTATTCAATCAGAAGTTACTTATGAACCAGGGGTTGTTCACGAAGCCCAACCTAAACTTGTTCTTTTACCAGAACATTTGGATCTTGAGGTGGAACAATCAGAAGTTGTTACCTTACCGGAAGAAGATCAACCAATAGATCCTTAGACATCCGTAACTGTCGAGACCTCCTCTTTACCTCAACAACAACTAGAAATCTACTACGGACCAGATGGTGAAATTCTTCCCCCTGGTTTGATTTCAATAGAAGAGGAACCTGAGGTAGAATCACCCAAAACTCCACTCCATTTTGGAACTGGACTTTATCTGTATCCTCATACCTCTCATTTCACTGCTCCTTTTGATCTTGATTACTTTTAGACACTTGTTGATTCATTAGGAAACTTATTTGGGCATTTAACTATGGCAGAGTCAACATCCCAGACCATACCATCTGTTATGGCTACAACAGAATCTTTTGTCGCAACCTCTTCGATGTTTACTATGACACTTGAGTCACTTGTATGGTGTTCCGTCTATCCCATCGGGTTACCAATATTTATCGGGAACCCACTCAGGTGTTGCTTCTAGCCCTTGGTCTTCACCAATGTCCTCTACTGGAATTTTATCTGGTTCCTCATTTACGGGTACTGAACAGCTGGACCCATCAAGTTCACATCAAGCTGGTTCATCTGGTTACCATCCTATGTATCCACTTAACACTGGACTACCCCCATACGGAGAACAATATGCATATTCTCCTTATCCTCCATATTTTGGGGGGCAACCATATGTCGGTATGCCATCATCTTTAGGTCAGCCTGGAATGACTGTCTGTTAGTGGCAGCCAACCATGCCTGTTCAACCTAGGCTTGTGTATCCATCACAACCTATACAATCTGTCTCATCCATACCTACAACACCTGTTGTTACAACTATGCCGCAGTCACAAGCCCAAATTGTTGTATCGCAACCTGTGCAAGCTGACCCTTTAACCTTAGACCCCCCAAGTTTCAGGTATATAGATCCAACCTTCTCAGGCATTTTTACAACAACCACTTTTGTCTGGTGTCCAACAACTTTATGCTAGCCATTTACTAGAATGACTCAGACTTACACTGGTTTAGTGTATTCACAACCTAGTCAACCTTATGTTGGTGGGCAACAACAACTATTAAATCAACAACTGTTGTACCAACAACAACAGTTGCTTCAACAGCCTTGGCTTCCCCAATATCAACAACAACAATTCCATCAATACCAACCTCAATATGGACTTGGACAACAAGCTCATGCTGGGTTTGGTTAGCAACAAGTTTATCCAGGCGCTGGTCAACAAGCCTATGTTGGGTTTGGACAACAACAAATTTACCCTAGTGCACAACAACAACAAGCTTACCCATATCAAGGTTATTAGCAGCAGATGCCTTATGTTGGTATGCAAAGGCCCATTGCCGAGGCAATTCCATATTACCCTGGATATGCTCAACCTGACCTCAATAGACAGTTGCCTTTCATTGTGACACTTGAGTTACTAGATCTAAATCGGCTCCCCAATGACCCAATTCTTTACGCACCTTGGTGGCTGGTGATTCCTCATAAGATACCTTTCAATATTCTGAAATTCAATGGAAATCCAGGAGAAGACCCATCTGATCATGTCATGACTTTTCATTTATGGTGTTCAACAAACTCCTTGAATGATGATTCTATTAGACTTCATCTTTTCCAGAGAACTCTTACTGGTCCGACTGCAAAGTGGTACATCGAGTTACCACGAGCTTCTTTCGATAACTTCACTACCTTAGCTACCACGTTTTTAACCCACTTCCAGTTACACATATGATATGAGACTGGAATGGAACTATTAACCAACTTTAAACAGACTACTTCTACTCATATCTCTAATCATATTCATGAGTGGCATCGTTGTCATCAAATGGTTAAAAATTTTGTTCCTCAATAGCTTCTGGCAAAGTGGTTTATAAAATCCTTGCTGCCATATATCACTGAGGATGTCGCAAAAGGTGGAGTTGTCACAGAAGAGCAAGTAATTGCTCATGCCCAATATTTGGAATTGATTTATACATGGTCTGGCACTCTCTATGACAAGATCCCGAATGGACCCCGACCAACTTTCACTGTTCCTCCTCCACCATCGAGTAAGGATTCTCATGCCAGCGATGGTGTGATTGGTTCTTCAAGCACACAAAGGACAAGTAGACCATCTGGTCAAACACTTGCCATTACCAATCAAACCAAATAACACTCTTACTTCCAAAATAAACGTTATGTCATCTGACAAGGGAAAGAATGAAAATCAACCAGGAGGTAAGAAAAAGGGGAAAAACAAGAAGAAACAAAATAACTCCCCTCAAGAGAAATCACTCTTCTTTGGCTAGGAAACCTTGTTACCCATGTTTGATCTATAACGATGAGCATTTTACATGAGATTGTCTGCACCGCTATGAAGTCTCAAAGCTTCTGAAGACTTCTAATACATCTGTGGTATTGATTGGTCCTTTCCCAAAACTGGAGACAAATATGGTTTCTACAGACCAAGCTTCCACTTCCTAAGTGCGTATGTTATCCGCCTCTAAGAAGAAAGGTGATGTTTTGGTGTCAACTCAAAGTAAAGATTATGGAAATCAACCGTCTTCGTTGAATAACTAGGCTGATCGACCTAACCCTTCGACTACAACTTTGAATGATCCTATTCCACCACCTAATGCACCAGATTTAACAATAAAATTGCCTAAGGGAGTTGTACACAAATTGGAAATTAACCCTCGAGGTTAAGCTGCACAAAATTATAATATAGTAGAAGATTTGGCTCAGTCACCTTCTGCTATGTCTACACTCGAGGTACTTCAGAATTGTCCCTCCCAAAACCAAGCTTTGTTGTCAACAATTGGTGGAATCGAACCAACTGATTCCAATTTTTTGGTTTTCAACCATGCGGGTTATACGCCACAATTACCAACACAATTAGCATTTTCGATTCAAGTAAATTCCTTGAATAAACTTGTTCATCGAACCATTATTGACGAGGGGGCATCTACTTGTATAATGTCTATGAGTTGTTGGAAAACACTTGGCTCATCGCCTTTGTCATGTTCACCAACAACATTAAAAGCTTTTGATGGTCGCACATATACGCCTTGTGGAATATTGAGTAATCTGCAAATTGAACTAGGAGGAAAAACGGTAACGGTTGAAGTTGAGGTAGTTGAAGGACCCCTTGACTACAACATTTTACTAGGAAGATTGTGGGTTTATGCCGTGGCTGTTGTGGTTTCAGCATATTTTCGTATGATTACATTTCCTCATAAAGGTAGAATCACAGTTATCGACCAACTCGCCTTCTTCGCCTCTAGTTCATAGGCTATTGGAAGCATTCTGTTGGTACACGGACCCCTGCTATCTCTGCAAAACATTGGTGTAGGTCTCTTTAAATACTCTTCCCTAATGGGTACTTTTTCACTACCACCACCATCAAACTTGGCGGAAGTGGAAAAAGTTGAGACTTGCAACATGATATCTTCCACTTCATCTGACTTAAGGAGGATTACCAATAGTTTTGAATTTGATAGTAGTAATGAAATCATGCCGCTAAGCCCTATTGAGCTAGCATATAAATCAATCTTTCTGGCTTGCGTGGCAAACCCAAATCCATTTTCGTCAATTGTATGGGTAGGTCGTTCATTAGAATTTGGTACTTATCTCGATCCTTTTTCACGTATATTTTCTACTGATGAAGGAATCGTCCAATCAATTATGATGGAATGAGAACCATAGGAGGATTATCATCATTGTTCCCATCTTCCAAATCACATCGAATATTATTCAAATGAAATTAATCACCCTTCAGTTGTCGATTTCTTTTCGCATTCAGTTTTCATAGATACAATAGATTCCGAGCGAAACTTGTCAAATATTGAAGAAACCATTTCTATCAATATTTTGACCAAACCTAACATTGTAGAAAACATTCATGTTGGAAAATCTGTTGGAAATAATACTGAGAGGGGGGGGTGAATCAGTATTATCACATCAATAAAACTTTTTCATTTCCATATTCAGATTCATATATGCTACTTCCACAACTTCTTATGATTCAGTTAGTTAATCCTTAATGAGTGCATTAGAACATTATCAACCATATTAATAGTAAACAGGTGCAGTAAAAATAGAACAGATCATCACACATAAGTCACACACATGAACACCATGATATAAGGTGGAAACCCAATGTGGGAGAAAACCACCTGCTGCAAGTCATCTCAATCTTCTTCTTAATAAGAAAATCCTTTCACAATATTTATGTACTGGTGCAGTCTTATACCAGTACGCAGGCTTCTACCTGCAGAGAGCTACAACCCTCTCTCGTTCTCCAGTCTCTCCTGGAAGGGAGCTACCACCCCCTTAGCTCTTGTACTAGCTAAGATACTAGTACGTAGGCGCCGGCCTACAATCTTCTCTCCTCCAAGTACCACGTTTCATGCATTTTCAGACTGGATACTCCTGAAGCACAACACATAATCTGAAAGGCCACGTTTCATCCAATTTTCATACTGGACCCATTAATATCATTGAAGCACATAATCAATCAATCTTCTGAATCACCCAAACACCAGATCAATACATTTACAAGGATAATATATGTGTTAGCACCCAGATCTAGTCCATCAGATCACATAAATATGAGTCATTATGATCCTGATCCAATATTAGTTCTCATCCATCAATACTGAAGCTAAACACAATCAACCAAACAGGATATGCATAATACTGACACCTTTAAACTATCATCAGAACCCATCAAAAACCAGAACCATCTATGACTTCAAATATCATAGCTCAAATTGTATACGCTACTACAATGAACCAAACCTGCATATATACGCGCTTACACCAAATCCAACCCACGTACAGATCTATAAATATTCAAACATGACTTGCAGCGATTTCAAACTTAAGTTATACCCAGTTCAGATCATTTTTCAATATACAGATCTAGAATAAGCATAATCAAATATATAGAGATAGTTCATTTCAAACCATTTGATCCCGATCTATCCTTAGATCTTGTTCTCCATCAACCGGTGAGATCCCTCTTTAGCTCAGATCCAGATCTGCACCATAACCCAATCACAGTATTCCAGATCTAGCACTTTATCAGATAATCAGATAATTCAGATGATGCTTTGTCAAATGATCTCCTTCCCCTTTTATAGCCTTAGTCCTTTCTCAATACCACGGTCCAAAACCATAGGATCAAAAAACTGTTGGACTAATACCATAAACCAACCATGAAAGTGTGTGAGATCAACACTTTTGGATGCAATACCACGGGCCAAAACCATAGGATCAAAAACTGTCGAACTAATACCATGAACCAACCGTGAAAGTGCGTGAGATCAACACTTTTGGATGCAATACCACGGGCCAAAACCATAGGATCAAAAACTGTCGAACTAATACCATGAACGAATACTCGGGATCAACACTTCTAACGAGGTACCATGGTCCAAAACCATAGGTTCAAATACCAAGGACTAACTACCATGGACCAAAGGTAAGTTCTCCAACATATACGTGCTTTTCCTTGCATGAAGGTGCGTGAACGTTTTCTCTACATATAATAAACCAATACCACGAACCCAATACTTGGGATCAACACTTCTGACGAGGTACCATGGTCCAAAACCATAGGTTCAAATACCAAGGACTAACTACCATGGACCAAAGGTAAGTTCTCCAACATATACACGCTTTTCCTTGCATGAAAGTGCGTGAACTTTTTCTCTACATGAAATAAACTTTTCTCTGCATAAAAGTGCGTGAACTTTTCTCTACATGAAATAAACTTTTTAACTACAATTGACCAAAGGTAAGTTCTCCAACATATACGCGCTTTTCCTTGCATGAAAGTGCGTGAACTTTTTCTCTACATGAAATAAACTTTTCTCTGCATAAAAGTGCGTGATCTTTTCTCTACATGGAATAAACTTTTCTCTGCATAAAAGTGCGTGAACTTTTCTCTACATGGAATAAACTTTTCTCTGCATAAAAGTGCGTGAACTTTTCTCTACATGAAGGAAACTTTGTTGCACTATAATTTATCAAATAAATTTGCTGCACTATAATTTATCATTTGTGTGATTTTCCATCAAGGACAACACTTGTCTCATAATGCCAACAATCTCCCCCTTTGGACTTGTCATACTGAGAATTGTCATCTGATATCTCTTCCGTAGATTCATCTAGATATATATAAGTGAGTTGATCTTCTATGAGTTGCTTGCCATCAAGTACAACACATGCATCATAATGCCAACAATCTCCCCCTTTGGACTTGATGGCAACAATTACCAAATCACTCTCCCCCTTTGACATCAAGGGCAAAGGGCAAACCAAGATATTCTCTTCCTAGAAAGGCATTCCGCTGTTCATACTCCCCCTGAGTACCTGTTGAAATCTCTGAATGAGCTCCCCCTTTGTATATGCCAAGGTGTACCAATCTGTTCATGCTACATGCTGAAAGCTCTGCTCTTTCTGAATTGTGCTGTTCATGCTCCCCTGACTGTAGGAAAGATCTGCAAAATATGTTCTTCAAGAAGAACCAACACTTATACATCATGAAAGACCTTCCTATCACCAAAAGACTCAATACATACATCCATCACCCAACCAAGTGAGGATACATCAGAAATATGACAACCAAATACGTTACATCTTCATCCCAGGCATAGTGGGGAAACCAAACATAGGCCGTTACATGACCTTGATATGACTGAAATATTTCATCAAATGACTAGATAGAGACACACTATTACACCATGAGTCTTGATATGACCTTTACATCGAATGATATACATGAAATTTATAACAGAGACCAAACACCTAAATAAGATCATGATAAACATCAGCAACAACACTGAATGATCTGCTCCATAGCATCTGTCACCAGCAACTTGTATTAGTGCATGAATCATCAAGGTATGTCCGTATCAACTCATCCTTTTGAACAGAATTTTGTATATACAGAATCATTCTATCATATGTGAGAAACACCATAGCCATCCAGATCTGCATGGACCAAGTATCATCAATTGGGAATATCAATCAACATATGTACGAAACAACCTATCATCATATAGGTAAGAACTCATCATCATCAAGTCTCCAACAATGCAACTTTGAATAAGCATCCATGTATCCAGCCAACAATCCTCATCCATATATGTGCCAAGAACAATAGGAATCCTGCATCATAACTGTAATATATGATCTTTATGCATATGACGACAACAACATATGAGTGACTCATCATCAAGTAAAGAGGATGTGAATTCAAGCTATGTACTTCTCCTTATCCTTATGAAGATCACCATGTAAGCACCATTAGAGGATCAACCACAAATCTGATCTAAATATCAACTATGTAACCCCAAGAATCATCTGAACAACTCATAACCATATCATAGCAACATGAATCATTTAAGCATCATCACCAAGGACTATTAACCATAATGCCAAAAATGCATTAAAAGCATATGCTCCCACTAAACCTATGCCATCTTGTTTACTGTCAGATCTGATCATTCATATCAGCAAGAAGTATCAATACATCATCATTATCAAGTTAGAAACAAAATACTTCTAACCATCATATCCACAAATCATTAGCAAAATGTAACCATTATCAATTAGAGCAAAACTGATCCTTTTCTTGAATCTGTCCCTACTGCCTTTCTTCAAACAATCATATACGTGACTGTGCAGTAACAAATTCGTGTATATATGCAACTTCCCTTTATCAAGCTTGCGTAGGATATTGAAGTTTTACACTTCCGGCTCCCTCTGTTATGTCTGTATAATGTGTTGTGCCGCCACTTTCTGACTGAACTTCCTTTTTCTTCCATATCTTCAAGTGTGATGATGTTTTCTCCTTTTGGTGTGATGTCCGTGCTTTGTTCCTGCAATCCTTTGCTATATGTCCAAGCTTGTTACATGCATAACATCTTACATGTTTCATATTCCTTTTGTAGCAATCAGCAGCTTTGTGACCAAACATATTGCAAGCAAAGCAATATCCATTAAAGTACCTTGACTGAGATGATCTGTTTGTTTGATGATCTTGAACCCTTCTTCTTCTACATCTGGCTGCAACATGTCCAAGGTTATGACATACATAACATTCAACATTATTCATAGGAGGAGTAAAAGATTTTCTTTGAAGAATTTCTTTCCTTGGTTGATGATGAGATTGACCTTTCATCTCTCTTATCTCCTTGTTGATCATTTTAGATTTCTCTTTAGAGTTCCTTGCCTCACCTTGTGAACTAGATTCACCTTCAACAGATTCATGAAAGCCAAGACCAGTTTTGATAGCAGGAGATCTTTGACTATTAAGAATATCATCCAAGACTTTAGTACTATATTGAAAACGTAAGAGCTTATCCTTTTCTTCTAATTTACTTTTCAAGATATTTACCTCAACCTGAAGTTGTTCTTCTTTTTCTAGATATTGCTTCTTCATGTCTTCTTCAGCTTTCCTTTCTTCTTCCAACTGATGCTTTAGCTTGAGAATCTCCTTTTCTTGTTCTTCATTCAGATCCTGTTGCATTTGACGAATTCTGAAGGCACATTCTAGCTGAGATTTTAAGCTGATAACTTCGTTTCCCTGTTTTTTAATATCTTGGACTAGATCTTTATTCTGCTTCTTTGATTCTTCAAGATCTTCCTTTAGAGAGCGGATCGTGGCTTCAAGACTTTCATAGTAACTGGATCTATCTTTGATTTTCTTGATGGTTGTGTTCTTTTCATTGATTTCATTTCTTAGAGATGTTGCTTCAACCTGCAACTTTTGATATTTCTCCTTGAATAACTCTCGTTGAGCCTTTTGTCTAGTAACAACTTCTTTGAGGGCACCACTCTTTATGTTCAGAAGTCTTTCTTGTTCACTAATTTTGTTTGTCAGCCTGTTAAATTCTGCTTCTATTTGATATCCTTCTTCCTCACCCATAAGAGCACATTCAGTTGTTTCATTATCACTTCCATCTTTTCCAAATGGATAGATAGCTGGAACATTAGAGGATAGCAAATTCATACCTGATAGTTCATCTTCATTCTGAAATGATTCCGAATCTGAATCTGAATCTGAAGAGCTTCTTATACCTAATCCCCAATCGATTCTCCCACTGTCATAGTTCTTCTGAGATGTCTTCTTCTTCTTATGAGCTTTCTTCTTAAGCTTCTTTCCCATTGTTCCACGGATATCCTTCAAGCGATCAAGCTTCTACCAAAGGACCTGCTCTAATACCAATTGTTGGAAATAATACTGAGAGGGGGGCGTGAATCAGTATTATCACATCAATAAAAAATTTTCATTTCCATATTCAGATTCATATATGCTACTTCCACAACTTCTTATGATTCAGTTAGTTGATCCTTAATGAGTGCATTAGAACATTATCAACCATATTAACAGTAAACATGTGCAGTAAAAATAGAACAGATCATCACACATAAGTCACACACATGAACACCATGATATAAGGTGGAAACCCAATGTGGGAGAAAACCACCTGCTGCAAGTCATCTCAATCTTCTTCTTAATAAGAAAATCCTTTTACAATATTTATGTACTGGTGCAGTCTTATACCAGTACGCAGGCTTCTACCTGCAGAGAGCTACAACCCTCTCTCGTTCTCCAGTCTCTCTTGGAAGGGAGCTACCACCCCCTTAGCTCTTGTACTAGCTAAGATACTATTACGTAGGCGCCGGCCTACAATCTTCTCTCCTCCAGGTACCACGTTTCATGCATTTTTAGACTGGATACTCCTGAAGCACAACACATAATCTGAAAGGCCCGTTTCATCCAATTTTCATACTGGACCCATTAATATCATTGAAGCACATAATCAATCAATCTTTGAATCACCCAAACACCAGATCAATACATATACAAGGATAATATATGTGTTAGCACCCAGATCTAGTCCATCAGATCACATAAATATGAGTCATTATGATCCTGATCCAATATTAGTTCTCATCCATCAATACTGAAGCTAAACACAATCAACCAAACAGGATATGCAGAATACTGACACCTTTAAACTGTCATCAGAACCCATCAACAACCAGAACCATCTGTGACTTCAAATATCATAGCTCAAATTGTATACGCTACTACAATGAACCAAACCTGCATATATACGCGCTTACACCAAATCCAACCCACGTACAGATCTATAAATATTCAAACATGACTTGCAGCGATTTCAAACTTAAGTTATACCCAGTTCAGATCATTTTTCAATATACAGATCTAGAATAAGCATAATCAAATATATAGAGATAGTTCATTTCAAACCATTTGATCCCGATCTATCCTTAGATCTTGTTCTCCACCATCGGTGAGATCCCTCTTTAACTCAGATCTAGATCTGCACCATAACCTAATCACAGTATTCCAGATCTAGCACTTTATCAGATAATCAGATAATTCAGATGATGCTTTGTCAAATGATCTCCTTCCCCTTTTATAGCCTTAGTCCTTTCTCAATACCACGGTCCAAAACCATAGGATCAAAAAACTGTTGGACTAATACCATGAACCAACCATGAAAGTGCGTGAGATCAACACTTTTGGATGCAATACCACGGGCCAAAACCATAGGATCAAAAACTGTCGAACTAATACCATGAACCAACCATGAAAGTGCGTGAGATCAACACTTTTGGATGCAATACCATGGGCCAAAACCATAGGATCAAAAACTGTCGAACTAATACCATGAACGAATACTTGGGATCAACACTTTTGACGAGGTACCATGGTCCAAAACCATAGGTTCAAATACCAAGGACTAACTACCATGGACCAAAGGTAAGTTCTCCAACATATACGCGCTTTTCCTTGCATGAAGGTGCATGAACTTTTTCTCTACATATAATAAACCAATACCACGAACCCAATACTTGGGTTCAAGACTTCTGACGAGGTACCATGGTCCAAAACCATAGGTTCAAATACCAAGGACTAACTACCATGGACCAAAGGTAAGTTCTCCAACATATACATGCTTTTCCTTGCATGGAAGTGCGTGAACTTTTTCTCTACATGAAATAAACTTTTCTCTGCATAAAAGTGCGTGAACTTTCTCTACATGAAATAAACTTTTTAACTACCATGGACCAAAGGTAAGTTCTCCAACATATACGCGCTTTTCCTTACATGAAAGTGTGTGAACTTTTTCTCTACATGAAATAAACCTTTCTCTGCATAAAAGTGCGTGATCTTTTCTCTACATGTAATAAACGTTTCTCTGCATAAAAGTGCATGAACTTTTCTCTACATGGAATAAAATTTTCTCTGCATAAAAGTGTGTGAACTTTTCTCTACATGGAATAAACTTTTCTCTGCATAAAAGTGCGTGAACTTTTCTCTACATGAAGGAAACTTTGTTGCACTATAATTTATCAAATAAATTTGCTGCACTATAATTTATCATTTGTGTGATTTGCCATCAAGGACAACACTTGTCTCATAATGCCAACAATCTCCCCCTTTGGACTTGTCATACTGAGAATTGTCATCTGATATCTCTTCCGTAGATTCATCTAGATATATGTAAGTGAGTTGATCTTCTATGAGTTGCTTGCCATCAAGTACAACACATGCATCATAATGCCAACAAAATCTTGTTCTCCATCAGAACTTGATATTTACTATGCTCTTTTTCGTGAATTTCGAGATATATGTGCATGGTCATATGAGGAGATGCCTGGAATTGACTCTAGTATAGTTGAACATGAAATTAAAATGTATCCTGATGTCAAGCCAGTGCGACAACACCTTCGTCCTGTTCATCCAAAGAAGGTTGTTTCCATTAAGGCAGAAATTGAGAAACTTTTGCATGCCGGTTTCATTTACCCTATTCGCCTTACTGACTGGGTTTCCAATATTGTTCCTCTCATGAAGAAACAAGGGACAATATGAGTGTGCGTCGATTATAGGGATGTAAATCAGGCTTGTCCAAAAGACAATATCCCACTCCCTTTATCGACCAAATTATTGATGAATGTGCCGGATGTCAAATATTCTCATTTATGGATGGATTTTCCGGCTACAATCAAATCAATATCTGCCCACAGGACCAATCTAAAACTGCTTTTATTTGTCCATGGGGCACATTCGCTTATCGGAAACTCCCATTTGGTTTGAATAACGCAGGGGCCATATTTCATAGGGAAATGAATTATGCCTTCTATGACATCAAACATATTGTTTAACCTTACCTTGACGATTGACCTGCTCATTGACAAAAGCAAACTGATCAACCGCAGCATTTGAGATATATTTTTACGGTGCTGACACTACAAAATATGACTCAATCCACACAAATGTTTGTTTTGTGTTGGTTCTGGTTGTTTTCTTGGTTTCATAGTGTCTAAGATGGAATTCGACTCAACCCTCTTAAGGTTCAGGCAATTCTTGACTTTGCCTCCACCTTCAAATCTACTTCAATTACATAGACTCCAAGGGAAGGCTAACTTTCTGAGGAGGTTCATTCCCAATTATGCTAAAATGGCTAAAGGATTTACTCGTCTTTTGAAAAAGGGGATACCCTTCCATTGGGATCATGTTGTGCAAGCTTCCTTTGATGCTCTTAAAGATACTTTGATTAGAGCATCATTAATGTATTCCCCGAATTATCAAAATGACTACTTCCTGTATCTTGTCACTGCAGATACAACCATTGGAATGGTTGTAGTACAAGAGGAAGATGGGATTGAACATACAATATATTATTTGAGCCATAATCTCAATGATACAAAAAGTTACTCTCATGTCAAGAAACTAGCTCTAGCTACTGTTTAAGTTGTACAGAGATTTCGCCACTATATCTTGCTCCGAAATACCATCGTCATTTCGGATTGCAACCATATGACATATATTTTGTCACATCAATTGTTGGGGGGGAAATACTTAAAATGGATCATCATTTTGCAGGAATTTGATTTGCAATCCATCAATCCAAATCAAAGAAATCTCTAGTCTTTGTTGAGCTTCTCTATGACCTTCCCTCGAATATCATTGATTCAACATCAGAACCATCAATTATGGACGAGTCTCTATTCCTGATTTCATCATCTGATGCTTGGTATGGAGATATACTGATTTACCTCCAGACCCAAACTTTCTGGCTACATACCTTTCGCTCGCAACAGCACATATCCAATACCAAGCCAAAGATTATTTGATCTTTGGCAACACTCTTTACTGTCGTGGTATCGATACGATTTTACGAAGGTGCCTCACTCATGAGGAAGCCAAGAAAGTTTTGAATGATTTCCATTCAAGTGCTTGTGGTGGACACTTATCTGGTTATGCTACCGCACAGAGAATTATCCTTGTTGGTTACTTCTAGCCTAGTATATTCAAAGATTGCATAATTGCCATCAGAAGTTGTCACGCATGCGAGATCTATGGTCGTAAACCTAGATTACCACCTACACCATTACATCCTATCGTCGTTGTTGGACCATTCACCAAATGGGGCATTGACTTCATGACATGTAACCCCACCTTGGTCGGGGGGCATGGGTACATTATAGTCGTCGTTGACTATTTTACCAAATGGGCCGAGGTGATGCCAACATTAAACAATAGTGGCGAAACAGCTGCTCTTTTCTTTTTCAACCACGTGGTTGCGCGGTTTGGTGTACCACAAGCTATAGTTACAGATCATGGATTGCATTTTTTCAATCACATGATGGTTGAGTTGATTTCTAAGTTAGGACTTTCACATGATAGTTCTACCCCTTATTATCTGCAAGTGAATGGACAATTTGAGGCCATCAACAAATTCCTGAAGCGAATGTTTCAAAGAATGATAGGGGTTCATAAACGAAACTAGAATTTAATCATGTACTCTTCTTTTTGGCCATATCAAACCTCGTTGAGAAATGCAACTGGATTCACACCTCTCAATTGGTGTATGGTCTAGAGGCAATCTTGCCAATACAATACGAAATTTCATCTCTCAAACTCGTGATTGACCTGTTACCCGACACTTCTAAAGAAGAAGTGCATTTCTTGGAACTTATCCATCTGGATGAAACCCGTCATGAAGTCGCATTAGCTAACGAAGTGCATAAGAAACGAATCAAGGCGCAATATGACAGAAATGTTAAGCCTCTCATTTTCTTAAAAGGAGACCTGGTCTTGCTTTACGATCAGGAAGCTAATAAACTAGGAGCAGGAAAATTTGAACCACTTTGGATGGGTCCTTATATTGTCAAGTGTGTTTTGGAAAAAGGTGCCTACAAGTTGGTGGATTATGATGGAATTCCATTGTCACAACCCGAAATGGATTGTATCTCAAACATTACTATTCTTAATTGAGTGTAGTAAAAAGCATTGTATATATGCTTTAATTGCATGTGTGTGTGTGTTAGTGTGTCTTTTAGAGTTTTTATGTGGTTAAGTAATCCACTTTGCATTTGTTGCAGATGTCGGAACCTTTGGAACCATTTGTTGGTTATGCCGATGGTGCTAGTCGTAGTACACAAAACCTATCTTCTGCGGCATGGGCCATTTTCGCTCTAGGTGGCGAGTTAGTGAGTTTTCAAGGGATTTGTATCAATCAATCGGTGAACAATATCGTTGAGTATAGCGCATTGATCGAACTTCTCTCTGATGCCATTTCACTTGGCATCCATTGAATCATCATTAGGCTGGATTCACAACTCGTTGTACTACAACTAACAAACATTTATACTGTCTGAAATCCAACAATTCTTCATATGTTCCTTAGAGTTCGTCTTTTGCAAATACATTTTGAGTATATTAAATATCAACATATTTCCATAAACTTTAACACATTAACTGATTCTTTATCGAATTATGTGTTAAATCGACATTTGTGACACATGTAGAGTAAAATTTTCAATTCACATCATTAGTTGAAAAGGATTGCATATAGCCATACATATAAAAACTCTGAAAGTAAAAATAGATAGATGTTTTAAAAAAATTTACAAAATTTGTGTCCAAGATATGTTTGGTCATTTGACCTAAAAACTCAAAATGCATGCAAAAACATCCTATGTATACCTAGTGATGCTCATGATAACAAGTCTCAACTTGAGCTATCATGCACAATAGCCTCATCCAACGGCTAGGAACACCAATAGTATGGCACTGCAACCTCATAGGTAACTCCTTAATCTAGACATTCGGAATACCAAGGGTTAATCCCTCCACATGATCTTGCAACTCTGCCAAGGTCTCAGTCAAATCCAAATCCTGGAAAACCGCTCTCCCAATGTTTCTCCTCGCTGGCCCACCTACCTCCTGTTGGTGCCTCATAGTTTGAACAATACCCACATCTGCATGCATAAGAACAATTTTAGTTTAGTCTTGGAACATCAAAACACAAAAACATGTAGAAACTTAAAAAATAAAAAAACATCTTGGTCAAACAATTTACCTATAGCACCCCATTGAGTGGTCACTGGTAAAATAAAATCTGGATCTCCACGAAAATCTATCCCTGAGTATGAATGCTCCTCGAAGACAATGTGTTGTTGATTGAGCCAACTGAAGAATGCAGTGGAAAAAATAATTGCTAACTGACCCACATGTCTAGCCATCAGTTCGACCCACCTCTACATCCATGGATCTCTAGGACCAACTACACCCAATGTTACATGTTGTGGTTGTATCAATGGAATTCTTTCTAAGGAAAAAGCGATTAAGATTGAACCATAGCTAAAATTATTTGTCTTACTACTTTTTACCTTTTTCAGTTGTTCTTTCAGTGAAGGATGCATGTCCTCACACCAGTTGAATACTGTTGGCTCAAGACACTCTAGTGCATACTGCATATATGATTTGTTCGCAAGATGAAGTGTCACACTTCCAGCAAACTTTGCGATAATGAAAAGGATAGTTCTCAAAGGTAAATCACTTACATCCTTGATGTTTATTTTCCCATCCTTGCTAGGCTGTGTACCTGGCCGACAAAATTGTCGAATGTAATCCCTCACCGATTCACCTCCACGGGCAGATCCTGAAAGTGATATGGGGGCACCTCGCCTCGATAGCACAGTAAGAAAGTAAATATCATTGATCATAATAGGGACCACTTTGTCCCCTATGTGAAAATCCTAATCTGTCGGTCCCATGCATGAACTAGGAACTACAATAGTTCTATTTATTGCCTCATTTCGGACAATCTGAAGTATTTGAGCAACCCACATTTTTTGAGGGCCTCAACTGTACCCAGATTATTTAGGGAAATCATGCCTTGTTCTTCATGCTCTCTTTCTCGCCAAGTAATAGACATTCTAATCCGACGAAAGCTTGAAATCAAACCATAAGCTTAATTAGGATCCTTTACATGCAAAAAACAGGACAAATTTTGGAGCAAACAGGTGAAACAAGTTTGGGAAACTCGCCCAACGCAACCCAGGAAAGGATACAATGCATTGCAGAGCAGGCAACCTTCTATCTAGGTGCTCTTAAGCCCATTTTTCGACATGCAAGCCTACACTGATCCCATGGCGAAAAAATCTAACCCCAGAGGCCCCAAAAAACCCTAAAACTTGCATGAAACAGTAAAAGAATGACATGAAAAGAAAGAGGAGGGGTAGATCTCCTACCTAGTCTAGATAGCACGAGAAATGGTCCATAGAATCTCTCGTAATCAGCAACTGATGTTCGAGGTAAAAAACTAGCCTAGAGCACAACACTGAATGGTAAATATCAAATGGTAAAAATGACATGGTAAATGCTTGTTTATGTTTATTTCATGTTCATTAATCGAATAAGCTTTAGTATTTACCTATTTTTACTCATGAAACAAGTATGTTTAATCCATTTGGTGGTGTTTTGAGTCGGTTTTACAACTGACTTACATAATTTGACGCGCTCGATTGTAAATTGTATCTTTGACCACAGAGCATACTTTTATCTCTTTTTCGAGCTCTGTTAAACATCGAAAAAGGAACCCCTTTGGAGTCCTCTTTAAGCTCTTTTCAAAATTGTTAGTGTCACTATATGCATACTTCCATCAGGGATCAAATCTGCTCTTTGCATTTTCATTTTAGGTGTCTCATATTGAATTTTTTATCATTCTACTTGGTCATGCCAAAATTGTCCACTAATGGTTGTCTTCTTCTCAAAAAATCAAATTTTCTCTCATGAGGTACATTTGTTGACCCATCTCCATGTTGCATTCAGTTATGGTTTTAGTTATGTTATTTTTAGAGTCAAGACAGTTATCTTTCCATTAGGTCTTAGGGTTCATTTACAAGGTCTTTCAATTAGGGCTTAGGGTTCATTTCCAAGGTCAAAAGCATAGTTTCAAGTGTAAATAAAGGGAAGAAAAGGCATGAGGAAGACCAATAAGCAAAGAGTGATTGGTAGTACGTCATGGTTATTGTACAAAAATCTTATTTCACTGATGTAATTTTCATCTCAAAAACATGTTTTTGAGATGAAACCAGAGTATTTTAGTTGATTCATATTTTTCTTTATGTAATTCAAGTCATTTCATGTAATAAGTGTTCCCATAAGCTACCAAAGCATTTCTCCTTGCTGCAAGAAATGAAGCCATTGAAGAAATCAGTTCAATCAAAGCATCATCCACCTGAAAAGAGACAAAGAAAGAAAAGCATTAAACAGAGATTTGAAGACAAAGTAAAAGTTCCAAAAAACATTATAAAGTGGGTTTTTTCTAAGGGAAAATAAAAATCACCCTCTATATAAGATTTCAAAATCCTTTTTCAAATTCATCATATTCATTTGACAAAGAGAAAGAAGAGACTTAAAGGAGAGAAGGGAGTCGAAGCGAATTGGTGGCCGAGCAAAGTGGAGGCGCTGCACCTAGAGCAGGGAGCGTTGCGCACAGCGCAAATTGTGGAGGTGTTGTGCATAGAGCAGGGAGCGTTGCGCATACAGACAGAGCATTGCGCATAGAGCCTATGTGCCAGTGCATTTTTTCACAGCGTTGTGCATACAACCAGAGTGGTGCACATCTATACAAGGCGCTGCGCATAGCGCCAACAAACACTAAGACTACCCTAACAACCGTTTAAATTTCTCTTTTGCTACCTACAACCTCTAATCAAGTAAGTACACTCCTTGAGCCATCCTCCTAGCACTCATTTCACGATTTTGAAGTTTGTTTGCTATTTAAATTTTTAAACCCTAGGTTGTCTAAAAAACAAACCCTCCCTGCTTACCATATCCCTTATTCCCACATTCTGTTGTCAAATCCCTCCACCTATCCCCTATACCCTAATCCCCCAAAAAAAATCCCTACACCTATCCCCTATACCCTAATCCCCAAAACAAAATCCTTAAACCACAATTTACTAAACAGTCCCTCCAAAAAATACCCTCCTTCTCACTCTCACATCATACATATCTCATCCTACATCGCACAAACTCTTCTCCCCTTCCGCTATTCCTATTCACCATAACTCACTTCTTGATTACCTTCTCTAGGGTTTTTAAAGTTTCAAATTCAAAATACATGGATAGAGAGGATAGAGATTGTGAGGAGGAGGAAAACAATGGCAGTGAAAGCATGGGAGATGAACCTCAGCATCAGAGAAAACCACATAAGGGAGGTAGAATTATCAGAGAAGAACCATCAAAAATAAAAGAGTTACAGGCTTCTCATATGACTGTCTCTTGTTTCAAGCATCTAGGGTGTTATGAGTTTTGTGAGCAGGTACAAAGAGTTCAACATCATCCTAAGCTGACCAAGATTTTTGTAGCCAATCTCCGTGATAACAAGGTAACTCTTGCCGGGGTGACATTTACAGTTTCATCCTCCATCATTGTTGATGCTACAAGGATTCTGAATGTGGGGGAAAAATGGTATAAAGCACAAGATTTTTATGAGCACTACTATGAGCCATACATTAAATCCAAGTACAAGAATGAAAAGAAGAGGACCTTTCCTTTCAAGTTCCTTGACGACAAGTATGCCCCTATGATGAGAATCATTATGAAACATATTGAGGCATATTCACGATAAATCCAAGACACGCCTACATATGCATGTTGCATTTGTGATAGGACTATCCTTTGGAAAGGACATGCAATCTATTAACAAAGACATATTATCTACAATTTACTATCTAATGCTTGCTTCAAACTTCAAAGCCAATAAACTCAATGAAAAAATATGCAAATCTTGTAGTAATGAAATACTCAATGAAAAAGTTCCTACATTTTCATCACCTCGTTATATTCGATGAAACGAAAAATTGATCTTCAATGCACGATTGACATATTTGGAAGAGAGATTAGTGGTACCAAGGATGGATTTTACTGAAATAAGAAAACTTGGTTACAACATATCACAAATTGGATTAATAGAAATAATCACAAATGTTCCTTCTAGTCTAGATAGAATTCAAAGAGAATTTCCTAGAGGTATTGATAACAATATGACAGTGGGAATTAGGCTAAAAAGAAAATTGGAATATAAGAATACCTATTTGTCTGGAAATATTTGACCCAAGAAAGATTTGTGTGCATTACATGACTTGTGTAACACATATCTATACAAGAGTGAACAAATATTAATCAACCTTGAATGGAAAAAACATTTTGATCAAAGTACTCAAGATCATCAGAATGATAGTCCAAAAATGAAGGAACTAAACTCACCAAATGTAGATAATGATCTAGAGCCAGAAACTAAAACACTTGTACATGGTTATTAAGAGGCCCACCTTATCCATGATCTTGATATAAGGATAATACAAATTTCACCTTCTAAAGAGTTTCGTCCCCTAGGAATTTTTAAAGAGAAATTATCTGAAGAACTGAACTTCCTGGCACTATTCTTTAGATCAAGTCGCCCTACTGATGTTACCAAACGCTTTTCATATCAAAAAATTTCACAATGGGAACTGTTGCACATGTCTAGTGAATTTTCAACACATATTGCAAACATATTTTCTAAAGCAATTCATATTTTGATAAACTAGGTTTCTACCTCAACTTGGATTTCTATTCACAAAAGAGAACTGAAAGAACAAAAGCTAGTTGCTAAAACATTAAAAATAAAATCAATCTTAAGAAATTATTACAATCGCCAATTTCATATCAATGTTTATGAAGCATTCGCACATCACCTCACTATTTTGAACATTTACGAAAAAATAAATTTGTAATGATACGACATCTTGTCCTACTGACTTTCTTTTTCACATTCACTAGTGTTGAGCATCCTTGGAAACCATTGATAAATGCACTAAAAATACAAAGTATTGAATCCATAACGAATTAGTCAAAGAAAATTGATGATGGACACATTGACACATTGATCAAACATCAATCGGTCATATGTAGTCGATATTATAGTCATATAGCATCTCGTCACTACGTTCCTTGATAACAAAAAATAATGAATTATTTGTTCAAGTGCAAGATTATTTTTTTATTACATAATTCTAAAGTAGAGGAATAGAGCATGACCATGGATTAATTTAGATTCAAATGTGCAAATATATCAACAATCCCTTGATGTCAATGTCATAGGTTTCATTTATCAGTATTTGAATTGTGATTCAATAATTTTGTCGAATGAAATGATTCAATTTCAAACTCATCACCACACAAAAACTTGCAAAAAACATAAAATTTCTACTTGTATATTTGGTTTCCCTATCCCACCAATTGATGAAAATTGTATCTTGCATCCTTCATGCAATTAAAACAATGATATATAAACAATGCAAAAGAAACTTTCATTTATTCTACAGGATAAATCCTATTAAAAAAGAATAACATTTGCCATGTTTTTAGTTGATCTTGGAATTACAAAACAAGAATACATCACGCTCTTATGATTTTGTATTACTAGGCCAACTGTGTTGCTCCAAAGAAATCTTTGCAATGTGTTAATAAATGCATTTGCAAAAAAAATCCCTTCGTTGTGGAAAGAAAACAAAAATGCCCAATTTATTTTAGATGCCTATGCTGTTGAAACATATTTCAACTCTTATATGAAAAAAATGGATTGCTCCATGGTAATTGTTTTCAAACAAATTTGAAAAAATTGCATGCCTTGTGGAGACAACAAAATTGAAACTATTCATAAGATTAGAAACACATTGCTAAATATGCAACAAATTTCAAGTTGACAAGGAGTCCACATTGCTTTGTCATTGCCTTTGTATTCAACTTCTAGAAAAACAATTTTCATTAAAACTGCTCCTGCTGAAAAACAAACATATGTTCTAAAAAGACCTATTTTGTTAGAACAAGAACCTGGTAATTATGAAGATATTGTTTGCATGACAACTGTTGATAGATATGTTGCACATCCTGTTTCCCTTGAGCAAGTTTTATTGGCAGAATATGTTTCCTCTTATTCAATCACGGAAACAACATAAAAAAACAAAAATGTCCATGTGTCATAAGATTCATTCAATATAATGAGAACATGAACCTAGAAAACCATTATAGAGAAAAAATGATGCTTTACATCCCATATAGAGATTATGAATACACATTAAAGAAAAATGAAGAAATATGGTTTGAAGCATACTTTTCACATAAATACATTATCGATGTCACAAAAGAAAAGTTTTCTCATTTAGTCACACCATGGTGTGATATTGAAACTGCTTCTACTACAATTTCATCCCAAAGTGACGTGATATTTATGCTTCCCTTGCCATTAGAAACTGACAATAGGGCTTGTTCTAATGAAAAACATGACATTGAACAAGATTTGCAAGAGAAAATGCAATTAAAAATCACTCAAATTAAATATCCAGAAAACAATGAATTCATTAAGCATCCCTTTGTTTTGGACACATTCGCATACCATGAAATTATGAGACAGTTAAATCAAGAGCAATAATAAATAATCAAACAAATAGTTTTAAAGAAAAAGAATAATCCTACTAAGCGCTTCTATTTTTTCATCACTGGAGGTGCTTGATACAAGAAAGATATTCACTGCACAAGCACTTTACCATGCACTGGTATGTCTTTATAACAAATACTTGAAAAAAAAAGGTTGAATACTTGCATTTACTAGCAAAGTTTCATATATTGCACATGGTTTTACAATCCATTCAGCCTTGCATTCCACTTTCACCATGTCACATAGTTCGATTGGCTTCTAATACACTCGATATATTGAGCAAATAACACGAACAACTTAAATTTTTTTGATATATGAGACTTCATTAATTGGGTCTCTATTGCTATATAACATTGACAAGAATCTCAGCAAAATTTTGTATACTCCAGCTTCAACGTTTGGGAATGTTGACATAATATTCTTTGGTGACCTATGTCAAGAACAACCTGTATGTGATTGTTGGATATTTGAACAATCGTACTTAAAGGAACTAGTGCCCCTTACAACTTTTGGAAAGAAAATGTGAAAACTTATGAACTAAAACAAGTACCGTGACAAGATAATAAAGAATTTGTATCCATATTAAATATAATTAGGAAATGTTCACATACTGATGATGATCTTGCATTCTTGAACAAACATTGTTATACATCGGTACCAAATGATCCAACTTTTCCATACCTCTTTTATTTAAAGAAGAATGTACATGAACATAATGAAAGAATGGTGTCTCTCATAAACAAAGAAGAAATTATATTAAATTCATATGATAGAACAATTTAATCAACAAATATAAATTTCAATAATAGATCAAACTACAAATGCCATCTTCTATTGTACTCAAAGAAAATATGCTTATTGAACTGATTGGCGAAAATTACAATTTCAGGATGGCTTGGTCAATGGTGCTAAAAGAATTTTTAGAGCATCAACGACATTTGAAAATGGTGCAATTTGGATCGAATTTGTTGATCCAGCCATTGGAACTATTCAATGCAAAAAATGGCACATATGTACAAAGATGGAATAATGTCTATGTGGACACCTATTACTAGAGTTTATAAGAATAATGAATCAAACAACAAAATTAGTTTTACAAGAGAACAATTTCTTGTTCAACTAGCATGTGCACAAACTATACATCGATCACAAGGGTTAAAAATGAACAAATTGGCTTTTGACCTCGAAGGAGCTAGGCAACATGAACTTGTTTATATTGCACTTTAAAGATATTAAATTATTGTATTTATTAAATAAATTGGGACATAGTAGCTTTTCCCTCAACGAAAAAGTTTCTATTGAGCTAAATAAACTTAGACAAACTGCATCTTATGAACTTGAATATAACATATATCAAAGTAAAAAAACTAATGATTTGGCAATATGTTCATTGAACACTCATAGTTTCATTACAAGAAAAAAGGTCATTGGTGAGGGTCATGCTTGTGATGGACCTTTAAGGTTCGTCACCAATGTCGCATATGGTGATGGTACTTAAAAAACCGTTGTTTTAAGTGTATATAGTGATGGTCCTTTAAGGTTTGTCACTAAAACCATTTTCAATGACACTTTTGGTGAGGGTCATTAAATGCCCGTCACTAATTCTCTCTTTGGTGACAATTTTGGTGAGGGTCGTTAAAGGCCCATCACTATTTCTCTCTTTGGTGACACTTCTAGTGACGAGATTTTATTGACCCTCGCCAATGCTCTTTTTGGTTACTTTTGGTGATGGTCAAAAAATGTTCATCATCACTGATCATTCCAATGAGTTTTTTATGACATTATGTACTTGTTACTATATTTTTTGTCAAAATATAACGACTTAAGACCACTTTTGTGGAGTTCTTTCATTATGTGTCCAAGGCCATAATGGTTAGACTCAGCCAATTTGTTAAGAAGCAATTAGTGTGTATCATTTCCCTCAAGCAACAAGAATATAGTTTTCCTATGAGTCAACACATGATTCATCTCTATTAGGTTTATTATCTAGAAAATTTCCTTTAGATAAAGTTCCACTAGTGTGTGTAGGAACTATAATATTTAATACATAATCAAGATCTAGCAATTCAATTAATGAGAGAGACCTAGCACTCCTCAACACTCATGGCACACCTTAACATGCTTTGGCACACACTAACATTCCTTAGCACCTCGCATGTCTTGGAACATCTTTGTTCCTAGAACACCTTTCCATGAGTAGGATTCCCAAGCACATGTTGGCATGCCCTAGCATAGCATAACACTCCCCTAGCATGTGTTGGCATGCCCTAGCATAGAATAACACTCCCCTAGCATGTGTTGGCATGCTCTGTAGTCCCTAGCATGCCCTGGAATACCTTGGAATAATATTTCATTGACATACATTAACACTTGGCACACATTGGCACTTGGCACATCGGCACTTCGCACATTGGCACTTTTACGACTTGGGAACCCAACCAATTCATTAGAAAAACAATATTGTGCCCAACCCAAAGTCTCCCTTTCTCTGAAATTTCTTTGTCCATGCCTTATCACAACCATAGGCTTGCCTCCTAAAATTCCTATTATGAACTTCTCCTAAAACACTTCCTCCTTGGGACACTTGAAATTCACTAACACTCCTTGGCACACACTCTTATTCATTCATTTCCAAGCATTTTGACCTAGTCCTCTCTTGTGTTCCCCTGACACTCCCTAACACTCCTCAACATCCATTGACACTGTATGCTATGTGTTAGCATGCCTTTTCATTCCTTGGCATTCCCTGACACTCCTTAGCTATCATGCCCTCAAAACTGCCCTTACCTTTTTTGAGACTTGGGAACCCAACCAAGTCTTGCCTCAACTACAACAACTTAACCAAGTTATAGTTACTACAACTAGACTATGCCTTGTTCACCTAAGAAATTCATATAACACATATTAGGCTACTCATGTCCAATCTCAACTCATCCCACTTAATAAGTTACCAAGTCAAGGCTCATGTCCAACCATGGCCATAAAATAACTAAGCAACACAGTTTACATCTTGACATGTCACAACACCTGGCACGTCTAACAATCTTGTAGCACTATGTGGTGCGTGTTAGCATCCCCTATATTTATTGGCATGCTTTTCACTCCCTAACACACCATAGCACTCCATGGCATGCCCTATCACTCTAGCATGTCTTGGCACTTCCTATCATATAACCATGTCACTCCCTCCTTAGAACACTTGGAACTCACTAAGACTCCCTATCACACACTCTTATATATTCATTTCCATGCATTTTGAGCTATTTCTCCCTTGTGTTTCCATGGAACTCCCGAACACTCCCTGATACCTGGCACATCTTGGCATGTTGCCCTAACACTCTAACATTCCTTAGCACTACCTGGCATACCTTGTCACTCACTCCTTAACACACCTAGAACTCACTGACACTCCCTGTCACATACTCTTATTCATTCATTTCCATGCATTTGAAACTACCGCTCCCTTGTGTCTCAGTGGCACTCCCTAACATTCCCTGGCATGTATTGGCACACCCTGGCACTTGGCACATCTTGGTGTTAGAAAATTATATATTACAAAGCAATGGATTGCATAAAATATATTGCATAAATATAAACACATAAAACAAGAGAGACACAGATATACGTGGTTCACCCAATTTGGGCTACGTCCATGGAGAAACAACCAGTCCTTCCTTTTATATTATCCAACCTACAATAGATCCATTGTGATTCCCTCTTTGCTCTCACACAATCTCCTCTCTCTTTCTCGCTCAGAATACAGATCTACATAGATGCAATACAATTCCCTCATATATAGCAAGGGGGTTTCCTTCTAGGGAAGAAAACCCTAAATTAAACATAACTTCTACCGTCAGATCTCTGCCTAATGAATGACACATATTGACTACGAAATTACAACATTTTACAAGGAAATTTTACATCTATTTTTAGCTTCAGGGATGCTACCCTCGATCCCCCACCAAGGCGGGGATCTAAATAATCGTCGTCGCTCCCCTTGGACCCCCCTAGCGATGAACAATTTACGGGCAACGTTTCTGCCACATTATGAACTAGGGTCCAATGTAGTGATACCTCTGAATAAGGAAGATAATCAGGCTCCACACCCAACAATCTCCCACTTGGAGACTGATTATAGCAACTCCATCGCTACTTCATTTGTTGGACAATGACTCCACTTTGGACCTGGTTGTTTCTCATCTTCTTCATCATACTTGAAGACCAATTGAAACTGAGAAGAACCTCAGTTTCTCCCTGGTTACAACTTTTGTTAACATATCTGCAGGATTCGAGCTAGTGTGTATCTTTTCCAGCTTCAATTGTCCATCTTCCAACCCTGACCGTATGAAATGGTACTTGAGTTGTATATGTTTAGTCTTGGAATGAAATGCAGAGTTCTTTGCAAGATGTATGACACTCTGGATGTCACTGTATAATCGGCCTAAATCCTGCTTCTTTCCCAATTCATCCAGAAGCCTTTGTAAACAAATCATTTATTTACTAGCCTCTATAGCAACAACATACTCTTCTTCCATTGTTGAGAGTGCAACAACACTTTGCAGTTTTGAAACCCAACTGACAGTTGTTCCACCTACAGTAAACACATACCCTGTGGTGCTCCTCATGTTATCTCTATCACCTGCCATATCTGCATCAACATATCCCTGTAGAGAAATGTTTGAACCACCAAAGCATAATGTTTGATTTGTGGTACCTCTCAAATACCTAAGAATCCACTTCACTACCATCCAATGTTCTTTTCCTGGATTGTTCATGTACCTGCTTACAACTCCCAATGCATGTGCAATATTAGGCCTTATGCACACCATTGCATACATTAAGGTACCAACTGTTGATGCATATGGAACTTTAGACATATAATCCATTTCTTATTGAGTCTTGGGACACATTTCCTTACTTGGTTTGAAATTGCTAGCCAAAGGTATACTAACTAGTTTTGCATTCTGCATATTAAACCTTTTGTATGTACTCACTCTGAGACAATGTTAATTTGTGATTCTCCCTATCTCTAGTTATTCTCATACAAAGGATTTTTTTTGCAGCACCCAAATCCTTCATTTCAAATGAGTTTGCCAATTTTCTTTTAAGCACATTTATTTCCTACATGTTAGAACATGAAACAAGCATGTCATCTACATACAATAAAAATATAATATAGATTCCATCATTTTTCCTTTTGAGATAAATTATCAGAGTGACATCTAGTATAACCTTGTTCAGACATAAACATGTCATATTTTAGATACCACTGCCTTGGAACCTGTTTTAAGCTATACAAGCTCTTCTTCAACCTGCACGCTAATTTCTCCTTCCCTTTTACCTCATATCCTTGTGGTTGCTACATATAGATATAGATATATATATATATATATATATATATATATATATATATATATATATATATATATATATATATATATAGATATAGATAGATATATATATATATAGATATAATATATAGATATATATATATATATATATATATATATATATATATATATATATATATATATATATATATATATATATATATATATATATCTTCCTCCAAATCCCCATGGAGCAATGTTGTCTTTACATCTAAATGCTCAAGATGCAAATCTTCAACTACTACTAGACTTAAAATAGTTCTGATTGAAGTCATTTTAACAACAGGAGAAAATATCTCATCAAAGTCTATACACCTTTTCTGTGCAAACCCCTTCACCACAAGTCTAGCTTTCTACCTTTTTCTACCTCCATCTTCTTCCTTCAACCTGTAAACCCATTCATTCTACAATTTTGTTTTACCTACGGGCAACCTCACTAAGTCCCAAGTCTAGTTATGTGCTAAGGGGTCCATCTCTTGTTTCATGGCTTGCTCCCACTTCTTCCTGGTTTCTACCTGCACTGATTCTTCATAACATTCTGGTTCACCAGAATCAGTCAACGATATATAATATAATGAAGGAGAGTATCATTCAGGGGATCTACTTATCCTGGTAGATCTTCTAACACCACTTTCAGATGTTTGAGGTGCTTGTTGTTGTTGTGGTTGTTGTATTTGTTCTGGTTGTTGATCATTATGATTTTCAAGCACCTTCACTTTTTCTGTGATCTCATCAAGCATTGTATATTCTTTGTTTTCTTTTTCCTGATTCTTTTCCTGCATCTGATCCTTATACAAAACCTTTTCATTGAATATGACATCTCTGCTCCTAATGTTTTTGTGTTTTTCATAATCATAAAAGTGATAACCAAAATCATTAACACCATATCCAATAAAGGTACATTTATTTATTTTTCCTTAAGATTTGTTCTATTTTCTTTATTAATGTGGACAAAGGCTTCACAACCAAAGGCCTTTAAAAATGAGTAGTTTACCTTTTTACCTTTCCATTTCACCTCTGGAATTCCACTATCCAAGGAACTTGAAGGCCCTCTGTTTATTAGATAAACAGCAGTATCTATAACATCTACCCAAAATTTTAAAGGCAATCCTACATGCAATCTCATGCATCTTGCATGCTCCATGATTGTCCTGTTCATCCTTTCTGACACACCATTTTCTTATGGTGTTCCTGGAACTGTCTTCTCTCTGCAAATTCCATTCTCTGAACAGTGCCTATCAAACTCTTTGCTGCAATATTCACCTCCATTTTCTAATCTGAGACACTTCAACCTTTTTCTTGTCTCCTTTTCAACCAAAGCTTTCCATTTCTTTAAAGTATCAAATACATCAGATTTATTTTGAATACAATAAATCCATGTTTTTATGGTTGCATCATCAATAAAAGTAACATAATAATGAGAGCCACCGAGAGATGATACCTGAGTAGGTCCCCATATATTTGTATGCACAAGCTCTAATCTTTCGCTCTTCTTTTCTTTCCCAACTCTGAGGAATCTAACTCTCTTCTGTTTTCCATAAACACAATTCTCACAGAATTTTAAATCAACATGCTTCAAACCTGGCAAAAAATTTCTTGAGTGAAGAATTTGCATCCCCTTCTCACTCATGTGCCTAAGCCTATAATGCCACAATGTCATATCTTCTCGTATATAGGTTAAAGCATTAGCATAATTAGAAATACCATTGCATAAATACAATGTACCGACATTTTCTCCTTTTGCTATTACCAGGGCTCCTTTAGTGACCTTCCAGGTTTTATCTGTAAAAGTAGTTACACAACCTTCACCTCCCAACTGCCCTGTTGAAATTAGATTTTTCTTCAGATCTAGAACATTCCTTACCTCCTTCAACAACCATTTATTTCCATTATGTTGTTTTATGAAAATTGTACCCATTCCAATGATTTTATAGGGTTTATCATCACCTAATCGAACATGTCCAAAATCTCCTTGAACATAATCATGAAAATGTTTCCTATCAAGTGTGGCATGGAATGAGTCCCCTGAATCTACCACCCAAGCATCAATAATATTTTCTAATGAAAGAATCAAAGCATCTTGCAACACATCACCTGTCACATTCGCTTCATGATTTTTTTATTGCTGCACATCTCCTTCATTTCCCTTCTGAGACTTGCAGTCTTTCTTCAGGTGCCCTTTCTTCCCACATTTCCAGCACACTATCCCCTATCTGGAATTGGATCTACCTTCCCTTGACTTACTGCGATATCCTGGGCTCTTTCCTCTTTCCATTTTTCTTTCCCTATTCACTGTAGTCAAAGCATTACCTGATGTCACACCGGATCTTTTCCGTCGTAGTTCCTTGCTAAGGATTGGATCGACAACATCATCAAACTTTAAAGTACTAGATATAGAGATAGAGTTACTAATGGCCATAACTAAACCATTCCAACTTTCTGGCAATGAGCATAGAAATAACAAAGCCCTAAATTCATCATCAAAAGTTACCCCTACAGAACTTAACCGACTGGTAACTGTATTAAATTCATTTAAATGATCAGCAATAGATCCACCTTCTGACATCTTCATATTAAATAAACACTTCATAAGAAATACCTTATTTGAGGCCGAGTTTTTTCATATAGTTTTGCCAATGCCAACATTAAACCCTCTATTATCGTTTCCTTTGAAATATTAAAGGCTACCAACGTTGCTAAACACATCTGTATTATTCCAAGTGCCTTTCTGTTGAGAATATCCCATTCTGTGTCTCTCATACCTATCGACTTCTTTGTCTTTCCACTCAATGGTAGGTATAGATCTTTTTGATACAGATAATCTTCCATCTACATCTTCCATCGCTAGTAGTTTTTGTTGTTAAATTTTTCGACCCTAAACCTACCATCTTCCACCATGGTGCCCACTCGAACAAGGAACCCTTCTCTCCTACGAGTTTATCAGCTAAATAAACCTTCGGCTCTGATACCAGTTGTTAGAAAATTATATATTACAGAGAAATGGATCACATAAAATATATTGCAAAAATATAAACACAGAAAACACATAAAACAAGAGAGACACATATATACGTGGTTCACCCAATTTGGGCTACATTCACGGAGAAACAACTAGTCCTTCCTTTTATATTATCCAACAAATTGAAGAGATACAACCTACAGTAGATCCGTTATAATTCCCTCTTCTCTCTCACACAATCTCCTCTCTCATTCTCGCTCAGAATATAGATCTACATAGATGCAATACAATTCCCTCATATATAGCATTGGGGTTGCCTTCTAGGGAAAAAAACCCTAATTTAAAGATAACTTCTACTGTCAGATCTCTGCCTAATGAACGACCCAGATTGACTATGACATTACAACATTTTACAAGGAAATTTTACATCTATTTTTAGCTTCGGGGGCGTTTCCCCTGATCCCTCACTGAGGGGGCTCCAAATAATCGTCGTCGCCCCCCCTGGACCCCCATAGCGGTGAACATTTTACAAGCGGTGTTGCTGCCACATTACGAACTAGGGTCCAATGCGGAGATACCTCTAAATAAGGAAGATAATCAGGCTCCACACGTAACACTTGGCATATCACTGCCCTGACCTCTAGCATGCCTTAGCACTACAAATAATATCTTTTCACTCCCTCAACACACCTGGAACTCACTAAAACGTCCTATCAGAAAATATTATTCATTCATTTCCATGCATTATTTTGACCTAGTGGTCCCTTGTGTTTCCATGGAACTCTGTAACACTTCCTAGCACGTGTTGGCACACCTTGGCACTTGTAACATCTTGGTCGGACGTTATCCTCACACTCTAGCATGCCTTATCACTTCCTATCATACCATGTCACTCCATCCTTAACACACATGGAACTCACTACACTCCCTATCACACACTCTTATTCATTCATTTCCATGCATTTTGACCTAGTGCTCCCTTGTGTTTCCCTAGCACTCACTAACACTCAACATGCATTGGAACACTTTGGAACTTGGTAGATCTTGTCATGCTTTCTTAGCACTATAGAACACCTTGGCACTACCTAGCATACCTTGTCACTCCCTCCTTAGCACACTTGGAACTCGCTAACACTCCCTATCACACACTCTTATTCATTCATTTCCATGCAATTGAAACTAGTGATCCCTTGTGTTGCCTAGCACTCCCTAACACTCCCCAGCATGTGTTGGTGCTAAACCCTAACACTTGGCACATCTTGACATGCCTTAGCACTTGGCATGACTTGGCATGCCTATCATGCCTTGGAACTGTCTAGCATGTGTTAACACTTCTTGGCATTTCCTGGCACATGTTGGCACTCCCTAGCTGTCATGTCTGTATAGATAGCCTTACCTTTTTTGCGATTTGGGAAACCAACCAATTCATTGAAAAAATAATGTTGTGCCTAGCCCTGACACTCCACAACACTCATTGGCATGCATTCACACTATATGGCATGTGTTAGCATGCCTTTTCATTCCTTAGCATGCCATGGCACTCCTTAGCTATCATGCCTCACAACTACCCTTACCTTTTTTGCAACATGGGAACCCAACCAAATCTTGCCTCAACTATAACAACAACTTGACTACAACAACATCTTGACCAAGTTACAATTACTACAACTAGACTATGCCCTGTCCACCTAAAAACTTCCTATAACTCATCTTAGGCTACTTGTGTTGAATATAAACTCATACAACTTAACAAGTTACGAAGACAAGGCTCACATCCAACCATGGTCATAAAACAACTAAGCAACAAAGTTTACATCTTGACATGCCATAACACCTGGCATGCCTAACAATCCCTTGGCACTATGTAGCATGTGTTAGCATCCCCTGCATTTTTTTGCATGCTTTGTCACTCCCTATCACATCCTAGCACTCCCTGACACTTAGCACACCTTGTACTCACTAACACTCTCTGTCACACTCTTATTCATTCATTTCCATGCATTTGAAACTAGTGCTCCTTTGTGTTTCCCTAGAACTTGGCCCTAACACTCCCTAGCATGTGTTGGCGCCACACCCTAGTGCTTGGAATTTCTTGGCATGCCTAAAATTCCTTGGAACTATGTAGCATGTGTTAGTACTTCCTAGCATTCCCTGGAACACATTGACACTCCCTAGTTGTCATGCCCTCATAAATAGCCTCACTTTTTATGTGACTTGGGAACCCAACCAAGTCATTGACAAAACAATGTTCTGCCCAACCCAAATTTTCCCTTTGTCTGAAACTACTTTGTACACGCCTTATCACAACCATAGGGTTTCCTCTTGCAAGTATTATTCTGAATTTCTCCTAACACACTTCATCCTTGGGACACCTAGAATTTGTTGACACTCCTTGGCACACACTCTTATTCATTCATTTCAAAGAATTTTGACGTAGTTCTCTGTTGTGATGCCTTGGCACTGGCTATCATACCTTTTCACTCCCTCCTTAACACATCTAGAACTCGTCGACACTTCATTTACATGCATTTGAAATGAGTGCTCCCTTGTGTTTCACTAGCACTTGGCCCTCCCACTCCCTAGCATGTATTCATGCTAGACCTTGGCACCTGACACATCCTGGCATGCCTATCATGCCTTGGAACTATATAGAATGTGTTAGTACTTCCTGGCATTCCTTGGCACACCTTGGTACTCCCTAGCTGTCATGCCCTCGTAGATAGCCTTACTTTTTTTGTGACTTGGCAACCCAACCATGTCATTGGAAAAACAATGTTGTGCCCAACCCAAAGTATCCCTTTGTCTGAAACTACTTTGTCCAACCCCTTATTGTAACCATAGGCTTGCCCCCTACAAGTCTTATTTTGACCTTCTCCTAACACACTTTATCCTTGAGACACCTACAATTCATTGACACTCCTTGACACACACTCTTATTCGTTCATTTCCATACATTTTGACATAGTTCTCCCTTGTAATGGTATCTCACTCCCTAACACTTCTCAACATGCATTGACACTATATGGCATGTGTTAGCACAACTTTTCATTACTTGGCATGCCTTGGCACTCCTTAGCTATCATGCCCTCACAACTACCCTTACTTTTTTTGGGACTTAGCGCTGCCTAGCATAACATGTTACTCTCTCCTTAGCACACCTAGAATTCGTTGACACTCCCTATCACACACTCTTATTCATTCCTTTCCATGCATTTTCACCTAGTGCTCCCTTTTGTTTCTCTATAACTCCCTAACACTCCTTAGCACGCATTGGCACACCTTGGCACTTGACACATCTTGGTATGCTTCCCTAGGAACTTTGGCATGCCTTGGCACTGCCTAGCATACCTTTTCACTCCCTCCTTAGCACACCTGGAACTTGCTAACACTTCACTTCCATGCATTTGAAACTAGTGCTCCATTGTGTTTCTTTGGTACTTGGCCCTCACGCTCCCTAGCATGTGTTTTCACCACACCATGGCACCTGGCACATCCTGGCATGCCTTAGACCTTGGCTTGTCTTGGCATGCCTATCATGCCTTGGAATTGCCTAGCATGTGTTATTACTTCTTGATATTCCTTTGCACACCTTAGCACTCCCTAGCTACCATTCCCTCATAGATAGCCTTCTTTTTTTTTTAGACTTAGGAACTCAACTAAGTCATTGGAAAAACAATGTTGTGCCCAATCCAAAGTATCCCTTTGTTTGAAATTTCTTTGTCTATCCCATTATTGTAACCATATGCTTGCCTCCTATAAGTCCTATTTTGACCTTCTCCTAACACACTTTATCTTTGAGACACCTAGAATTCTTTGACAGTCCTTGGTACACATTCTTATTCATTCATTTCCATGTATTTTTACCTATTTCTCCTTTGTGATGTCCTAGCACTCCTTAACACTCCTCATCATGCATTGACAATGTCTGGCATGTGTTAGCACGTATTTTCCAATACATGGTCCTCTTTTGTCGACAATTTGGGCCCTTTGTCTCAAGATATCTTATCTTCTTTTGAAATAGGACATAAACATGTTGTTCTAGATATTTCAAAATGGAGCACTCTTCGCCTATGTTCCTCTCCTTTGTGCCACATGTGATGTGATTTCCAATTTTCATTTTCTTGACTTAAACGTTCTCTTTTTTGTAAATGTGACCCTTCACTATGCCATGAAAACCCTCCAAAATATTTTTAAATGATGGGAGTTCTTCTTCATGTGTGAAGCTAGTGGACTGTGACAAGTCATCCAAGATGCCTCCAAATATTTGATTTGTGCCTTGGGGAATGTGAAAGATGCCCTCAATAGAAAACATACATACAAATTTGTAGCCAAGTGCCCCAAATATGATATCTTTCCACTTGTGCAATTGTGCTTCCAAATATGTGAACTCAACAATAAAACACACCTTAAAATACATGAATTTCTCTCAACATGTGAAAGAAGTAAACCCTTACCCGGGTCTTCCTTTGTTGGCAATTTGGACTTTTTGTCACAAGATATCTCCTCTTCTTTGGAAAGAGGACATAAACAAGCTTTTTTATGTTTCTAAATGGAGTACTCTTTACCTATGTCCTTCTCCTTTACGACATGTGATACAAATGCCAATTTTTTTATTCTTGGCTATGGTGTTCTACTTTTATACATGTGACCCTTAACTATGCCATGAAATCCTCCAAAATCTTCTAAAAGGATGGGAGCTCCTCTTCATGCATCAATCTAGTGGAATGTGACAAGTTATCCAAAATTCATCCAGATATGTAATTTGTGCCTTGGGAAATTTGAAAGGTACCCTCAATGGAAAAAAATTCATAAATATTTGTGACCAAGTGCCCTAAATGTGAGATGTTGCCACTTGTCAATTGTGCCTCTTGTTGATGATGAAACCGACACCCTAGTTGTGCAAGGCTCACAAAGTGTCACTTTGCGTCAACTCAAGGTTGTTTCCATTATCACCTCAGCAACGAATCCTCACTTTGGATTAATTATTGAATCTTAGGGGTATCACAAAGCACAAAATTATGGAGTCTTTTATGTGACTAGATCACTAGCATTGAAAATCATCTTTACATTGGATGGTTTAAGATCTTGATGATCCATGTCCTATTGACCACAACTTTCGTATTCATTATTTCTTTCATCGCAACACCTCTAGTAGATATTGATGTTGTTCATGAGACTATTTCTAGTTGTGATAAGGGGATTAGGGATTCCCTTATCACAACCCATAACCCCTAATGTGCTTAATCCCTTAGCCAAGGGGGCCCAAGGGTGTAGTTGTAAGGGCATAACATTAAAAAAAGTGGAATGGCATGACCAAAAAATGTTGCCGGGGGGGGGGTATCGTGTTATGGTGTATTGAATGGGGCAAGGGAACACAAAGGTAGCATGGATGGTAGAATTCAAAGGTAAAAGCATGGTTTACTAAGATCTATAATACTATCATTAGAGAATGAGAATGGGTCTTCGGACTTACTTTCATAGGATCTATGGGACTTAGAGAGAAGGTAGTGACATAAATTGATAGGGGAACCCCCAATAGTGGTGATAAGGGTATTAGGAGTCCAATTATCACAAACAATAAGCCCTTAACCCATAACTACTAAATTCCCTATCCCCTTAACCCCCAATCCATAATCCCTTAACCCCTACACTCACAACTCATAACCTATAAACCCCTTGACTCATTAAATCATAAGACACTAACCCCTAACCTATAATCCATGAACCATCTCCTAAGACATGACTCCTTATCCTCTTAACTTGTGACCCTTAACCCATAACCCTTCACTACCTAAACACCTAAACTACTAACCCCTTAACCACTAACACCTAAATCCCCTAAATCTTAAGTCCTTAACCGCTAAACTCAATCGTGTCAATGTAGAATAATATACACAAGAGAAAATAAAATGATCTTATCCACATCAATGCTTGTAATAGCCTTAAATTAACCATGAGTGGTGAGCCAAGGGGTGAATTTGGGGCACTATTAAAGTTACATCATGTTTAAATTCCTTTTCCATTGTGAGGTTTTTCTCCAATAGGGTTGAAGAATCATCAAAAGGAAGCATGACACATTTTTGTGGGGGAGCGATTAAAGTTGTAACACAATTCAAGTGATTTACACCTCCAATGTAAATGGCATCATTATATGTTTGTGTCAGGTTGTTAGAGAGGTTATTTATAGACAATACATTCAATGTACTTAGACTTCATCTTTTCAGGGCCTCGACTCTAACATGGATTTGTACCAGGAACACTTCATGCAAATGAAAGGGGGCTTTTTGTTTAACCACATATGCATAAGAGCATCACATGCTACCCTTCAGACCCCCCTTGGTGCATTCAAAGTGGGTTTACCTTCCCATTCAAAGTGGGTTTACATTGGAACTCACTAACACTCCCTATCACACACTCTTATTCATTCATTTCCATACAATTGAAACTAGTAATCCCTTGTGTTTCTCTGACACTCCCTGGCATGCATTGGAACCACACCCTAGCACCTAGCACATCTTGGCATGCCTTAGTACTTGGAATGTCTTGGCATGCCTAACATGCCTTGGAACTACCTAACATGTGTTAGTACTTATTGGCATTCTCTGGCACACCTTGGCACTCCCCAATTTTCGTGCCCTTATAGATAGCCCTACTTTTTTTGCAACTTGGGAACCCAACCAAGTCATTGAAAAAATAGTGTTATGCCTTGCCCAAAGTGACCCTTTGTTTAAAATTGCTTTTGTCTATCCCCTTATCGCAATTGTAGGCTTTCCTCCTACAAGTCCTATTCTAAAATTCTCCCAACACACTTTGTCCTTGGGACACCTGAAATTCACCAACACTCCCTGACACACAATCTTATTCATTCATTTCCATGAATTTTGACCTAGTTCTCCCATTTGGTGCCCCAACACTCCCCAACACTCCTCGACATGCATTGACATTGTCTATAATTTGCTAACACACCTTTTCGTTCCCTGGCACACCCCGACACTACTTAGTTATCATGCCATCACAACTAGCCTTACTTTTTTTGCAACTTAGGAACCCAACCAAATCATGCCTTGACTACAACATCTTGACCAAGTTACAGTTACTACAACTAGACTATTCGTTGTTCGCATAAGAACTTCCTATCAAACGTGTTTGTATAGGTTTTGGATTCGAACATGGGTCTCAACTATAACTATACCAGAGTTGAAAATGGGTTTCAATCACGAGACCTTTTTGAAATTTGACCTCACCCATCGTCATAGCCAGAATATTTGTGTAACTCTGGCATACTTTTAATGGTATCTATATGAAGCAGGTGTGCAACATGTAATCACATTTTAGAAGAGTCAAATATTCATAGTATAAAAATACTAGTTTAATTTCAAAAATACTATGAATATTTGACTCTTCCAAAATGTGATTACATGTTGCACAATTGCTTCAGATAGATACCATTAAAAGTATGCCAGAGTTGGCAAATATTATAAAACGTGGAAAACTCTAATTCACAGTACGATTTTACATCCATCAAGAATATATTTAATATTCATCAATAACACCCACATCGCTAGAAAACGTAAAGGAAAATGGTATATAAATAAATTAGAAAACCGCTAGTAGAAAAACCTAATGATGGACCACTATAATCTAAATTATGTAGCTTTATAGTTGTTCTTGATTACAAGTACTATATAACACAATTATTTTAAATAAATGTTATCCTAAATATTAGCCGACGATGATGCTAATACGCTTCTTCAATGACCTTTGAAAAACGTATGAAGGTGAATTGCACACTATGTTGCATGGTATACACACTACCATAACCGGAAACATAAGAAAATGTTAATCAGTTCATTATATTGAAGTTCTTGCCAATGGAAATGACATATAATTCTTTACAATTGCAATGAAACCTTTCTTAAAAAAGAAAGATCTGAATGTAAGATCAATCCCAATGTAGGATCCCAATAAAAGTGAAGGGTTTTTTGCTTTTCATCTTACAAATTGGAAGGTTCCCTGGTAATTGTCAGAGAATCGAACCTTGGCTAGGAAGTGACCTTACCAAGTTAAAATGAAAGATATCAATGTAAGTGAAGTGCTGGTTATTTTTTAAATTACAAATTGGAAAGTCCTCTGGCTAATTGGGAGAGAATCAAGCCTAGGCTAGGAAGTGCCCTTACCAAGTGATAAGTTTACTAGGATAAAAATGCAAGGTTCTAAGAGTATGGGGTCCTAAAAGGTTTTAACTTAACTAGGGTATGTTCTTGAAAGATTAGAAAAAACTAGACTTGAATCTGGTTTTAGAAGTAAAAAGAGGGAGACCCAAAATATGACATGTTGCGAACAAAAGTATGAAGGAATGGAGTTAAAATATACCCTTATATTGGATTTGACAAATCAATATTACCTTTGATAGTTTTTGGGATGGGTGATGGAAAAAATGATATCTAAGGACATGGAATGCAAACATAGAAAGGAAAAATAAAAAGCATGGAAGGCCTAGCACTAGATAATCACAAACAAATCCATGATATATGTAGGGTTTGTTACTGGGCCCTAAAGTAAGAAACATACTGGGTTGTGATAAGAAAGTGCTAGTAAGTGGTCATGCACACGTGAAGAATATCTATATATTTCCTAGAAATGTCATTCATAAGTAAGATATGGATAGCCATTATCTTAAGAGGAACTCATATGAGGAACCTTGTAATTGTAGCAATTCATTTGTTCCATTTTAAAAGGATATGCTTGGCTCTCTATCACACGGAATAAGTCAATCTTGCGGACAAGATAGACCTTCCTAGAATCTAAAGAAGACCTAATGACAAGCAAACCAACCAGACACTATCTTTCTCTAAATATGCTTTAATAAACAATAGCAAACAAGTGTTTTTAGGGCCTACCTTAGGTCCAACGCTAGCTTGTGGATGCCCTCGCTCCTTCGATCCAAATGAGCTCCTTTTTGCGAATCTGCAAACACAAACAAGGCAAACAAATTAAATAGCACCTGAAAAGCCAATTGCATAAAACATATTTAAAATGAAAGTCAAGGAGTCCATGAAACAAATAACATAAGATACTTGTTGAGAAAAATGAGTTTGATTGTATTAATTCAAAAGAAGAGGAACCTTACAACCTTTGCCTTGACGCTATACAAGCTCCTCCCACGGTCCAGCAAGAAGTCTCCTCTACTTTGACAAGTTTCACTCACTCCCCAATGAAGCCAAAAAGATGTGTGATCTCTCCTCTTAAGCTTAACTATGAAGTCTTGATTTCACCAACATTTACCCTCAAAAATGTTCAGCTTCTAACCTCCTTAGCAACCAGCCCAATGCCTGTATTTATAGTGCAATGGAGGGAGGTTACTAGGTCCTCCTTCAAAGGGATAAAGCCCTCCTTCAAAGGGATAGCTCCTCTCATCAAGGGATTAGCTCCTTCTCTTTTGGGATGCATGAACCACCTCAGAGCGAAAAATCCACGTCAAAATTCCTTCTAGAAACCTCTAGAATTAACCCAAAGTGAGTTTTTTAAGATAAAACTTGCGCCTTTTGACTTTCACAGGGTCTGCACCTACACAGTTAGGGACAGAGTGGGCAGGTCAGCAGCTTTTGTACACAGAAGGTGCGGGACCGCAGGTGACCATGAGAGAAAGTGTGGAACCAGAGTTACATTGATTTTTAATGTCTTTCTCTCATTTCCAAAGCATGATTTGAAGAGCTGAGGTCTGAGACTTGCTTAGGAGGACAGTACAAGTGATGATATACCCATACTGACTGCAAATAATCATGGTGACGATATTTTTGTGTAACAGATTTCCCCCTAAAGTGAGAAGTCTGTAGTAGATGAGGATTTCTTATCATTTAGGAATAGTGAAGTACTTTATCATTTCGAGGATCATCTTGTGGAGAACCCGGTTGGAACCTGTAAAAACATTCAATGCAAAATATATATATGAGATCATATCATCGCTGAGGTAGGCATTCCCATACTCAGATAAAAACTGACTAGAAACTAACTACTGCTCTAATACAGGAATGATCTTGTAAAACATCACAAGTATAGACTCATGTGGACACAGTATGGACGCAACCATCTGTTTATGAATAGTCCATTATATAATGAATACAAAATTTCTCGCAGCCTGGATTGTGGAAACTAGATCCAGGGTCTTCATTTCTACTTCCCGAAATAGTACGATTCTATCCATGCGAATGAATGTGTTGATGTCGAACATGGTAGAAACCACTTGATTACCAGTCAATGATGTAAACTGTTAACAAGTGTGAGAGAAACCACCAGTGATGTCAATGGCTCTCAAAGTACCCAGTACAATCCATGAGATGCGAATAAATGTGTTGATGTCGAACATGTCACGGAATCCTCTGATCGAAAGTCAATGATGTAAACTGTCGTCAAGGGTGAGAAACCTGCCATTGAGGCATGCAGATCTCAAGGTACTGACGATTTCTAGATCATCTTTCTAGATAATGAGCTGATGTCGATAGAAAGCGATCCGTCGTAGGTAAGCCCACAACACGAAATCATAGATCAATTTGAAGAAATTTAGTTGCAAGGACTGACTCAGGGATGGTCAAGATGGATGACAGATATTTTGAAAATGAATGGCTTGTTGGCAGTGACCTCTTGAACACATAACGACACGACATATGGTTTGGTGAAAATTGACCCAAAGTTAATACCCAGAAAACGGCCGAAGACTTTCAATGTGGTTTGATCAATTGTTAGGCAAAGGATTTCCCAACCCAGGTGAACGAAAGTGTCGTGTTCAAGAGTGGTTACAAAGTATGACAAACAGGCTCATTTTTCTCTCTTTTCCCCCACCATTTCTGGCAAGTACCTCTTTATTTTTGACAAGCTTGAGGAGGATAACGTTTGCTTGATTATAAGCTCATCCTTCGGATGAGTCCAACTTAGTTTAAATTCGAACCCAAAGAAGGAGTGGTTCGTTCCTGTTTGTAATTGAACAGGTCCTTTACTGTGAAATTTTAACAAGTCCAGTATAGGAGAAACTCGGCATTTTTCAATTTTAGAGAGTCTGAAAAAACTTAAGAAGACTCCAGGGTTGACCTTTTTCGTAAATTTGTGTCTCCCAAGCCCGAAAAAGTATAAAATAATATTTGAGAGAACCGCTTGATATTTTACGACCAAGGAGTACTTTTCGTCATTAGTGCCTTTGACCCGAAAAAGTAAAAAAGCGATCAATGACACGTCGTTTTATAACCAATATCGAATTTGAAACGACAAAAATCCAGCAATCTTTTCATGTTTTTAGAGTCGGAAAAGAGGTGTAAGTGGACCGTCTTCTAATTCTGTTTTAACGAGTCTAAAAGAAACACTCAGCAATCTTTTCATGTTTTAGGAGTCAGAAAAGAGCTTAAAGATGACTCTACATGTTTTTCGTCGAAAATGATAGATTTCGCCTGAATAATCCTTTATTCTGCACAAAAACACAAACATTACTCATACCTGTTTGAAATGGATAAAAACGTCGCAAAATACCTTTTCAAAGTGAAACATAAACAAATTTTCAATTTATTTACTCAAAAAACTTATAAAAAGGGCCTTTGTCAATTCATTTTTACCGTTTGAGTTTGGGTGAGAAAATAGTGCTTTTGCTCAGAAAACTTCCCGTGAAGATTGCGGGAAATCCAACCGTCGGAATCGAGCGCCGTCTTCTCCAGGTAATCCACATCATCCCACTCTTCATTTTTAACCGTTTAATTTTTTGTTTTAGTCCTTTGTTTTCATTTTTGGGAGGGTTTTTAGGCGCAAAACCCGCGCGCGGGGGCCCGCACATTTACCATTGCGGGCCTGCGGACCCCGACTTTTTCTCCATTGGGAAAAAGCTCGGGGTCCGTACCTTCTGTGTAGACAAAGTGCAGTCCCACACACTGTGTCTAACTCGATGGGTGCGTACCCCGCCGCAAGGGTTTTGAACCCAAAAATTCTCAAAAATGGACCACACAAAATATTTTCTAGCATATTAATTTGTCTTTATACTTGATGCAGAGAGTACATCATGCTAGATTGGCGTGAACGAGAGCATGAGGACGTGGATGCTGCCGCATGGAATCATCAGCCTTCACTTGATGCTTTGAGGGCGTGCGGATTGTACAAATACTGCGCCATTCCTGGCATGAGGGCTCAGGTGGATTTCTTACAGTGGCTGGTTGACAGATGGAGCATACAGGACCAGTGCTTTTTCATTGGTGGCCACCAGCTCGAAATCGAGCCGGTGGACATATATGTCTTGACTGGTTTGCCTAAGAGAGGCAAAGACTTGACTCTGTTTTGGGCTAGGCCAGGTGGCCAGTCTGTCGATAGCCTCAGGCTAGAGTACTACAACAGCCAGGCTAGAGACAAAGGGATGGACATAAAGACCATATCCCGTCCTGAGCTCATGGTGATTGCATTCACTGTCACCAGACTTTGCGGAGCTGCCGCATTACATATTGCCACCGGATCCCAGATGCATATGGCAGTTGATTTCTTCCGAGGCAACATCTTCAACTGGTGCGATGCCGTGTTGGCCAATCTGAAAGGCCAACTGACCAGGGCCAAAAATGGACAACTAAAGACCTTTGGTTATGGGGCTTTGGTTGTGAGTTTTGGCCTAGAGAGAGTTCCTATGCTGATCCCACAGCACCTTACTGTTGGAGGTGGGATTCCTCGAGAGCCCAAACTGATGCGATGGGTCACAGTCATGGCCCGTCACCCGGACGAGAGGACAGAGGTTGATCGCTTCAAACCTGAGTATTTCCAATGGTTGGAAAACCAGATCTTTTCCATTCAGGACTTCCCTTACGCTGGGATAGATTTCGTGGTGACCCAGACATGGTTCTTCCACCAGGAGAGCAGTGGGACGAGTTAGGTAAAATCCTTTTCAACATTTTTTTTCTATTTTAATTTTTTTGTTGTTATTTTTCCACCGTCTCAAAACTAATAGTAAAAATTTAAAATGCAGATGTGGGTCCATAGCGACCTCTGGCCTTTCGAGAGGAGGCAACCAGTTGCACCCGCGCCAGCCCCACAGGACGAATCAGCAGAGGTTTTGGCTGAGTTGGAGGGTCATCTCGAGCGCTTGACAGGAGATATTCCTGATACCACTATAGACGACATTCCTCATCGACTTCAGTGCTATGTGATTGGAGTCCCGGGACTTTTTAGGAGGTTCCTTTGCAAGGTGGCCCGTGCAGTGGTTTCTTATAGAGATCATCACCAGTGATAGGATGATCGCCTATTGTGGGCACATGTGACATTTTTGTTTTTTGTACTTGTCATTTTTGTCGATCATAAGGTGTTTTTCAACCTATGATCGAGGACAATGTATTTTTTGACACACTCCTATATATATATACATATATCACTATTACCAGCTTATCTTGTAAATCATGTTATGGAATGGTTTTTAAATTCACATGTATGATTATTGCAAATGTCTATTTAACATTCGAGAAGCAATTGCATCTGCTAATGTATTTAAAGATCTCAGAATATGCTGATATTCAATGTAATCAAATTCACGTTCCAAGAGATGCACTCTCAAAAACAATCTTAATAACACTGGATTTCTAATGGCATACACTCTATTAAGCTGTAATACAATGAGTTCAGAATCTAACCTCACTATCAAACTCTGAATCCCAAATGAAATAGATTCAGATAATAACTCAATCACTACACTATACTCGGCAATGTTGTTTGTTGTTTGACCGAGGCTTACCCCATGCATAGATACTAACTCGTCAGAGGGCGAATAGATAACCCAAGCTGCGGAAGAGATGTTCTGTGTATTACGACAAGCACCATCAGTGAAACCAATGTATGTTTGGAGAGGCATCGACATCTGCAATATCAAGAGTAAAACCAAGATAAGCAGGAATAATGACGAAAAAACACTTTCTAAGCTAAGCACACTGTTTAAACTAAAACACACCAGCTAGAAAGAAAAACTATCCTAACTAAATCTCCATTCCCATTCTTTTAAGCACAATACCTCTTCAAGTAAAGGCCATTACTGGGTTTACCCAAAGAGTCCCCATCAAAGTCTACCAATTCATAAGCCCCTTTGGCTAGCTTTCGCTTGACAACATAGGGACCATACCACATAGGAACGAATTTTCCAACGCCTAATTTATCATTAGCTTGATCATAAACTAAGACTAGATCTCCTTCCGAAAAATTTTGAGGGGTCACATTTCGATCATACTGAGCTTTCATTCGTTTTGCGTGAGTCTCGATTGCCAATGCAACATCACGTCGATTCTCATCTAATTAAGCCAAGGATAACAAATGCTTTTTCTCTTCGGAAGTTGCTGGAAGTAACTCGATGGCCATTTGTAGTGACGGGATTTCACATTCAATGGGTAACACGGCTTCCAAACCATAGACTAGTTGGAAAGGAGTGAACCCTGTTGATGTTTTTACTGAAGTTCGGTATGCCCAAAGCGTTGAAAATAGCATGTTGTGCCAATTCGACTGATGAATCCCAATGATTCGTCGGATCATGATAACTAAAAATTTGTTGATGGATTCAACCAGACCATTCGCTTGTGGATAATAAGGGGTTGAACTATCATGACGTAAACCAAGCTGGCCTGTAAGTTCAGTCATCATAACGTTTCGAAAATGACGCCCATGATCAATGATTATTGCTTGCGGGACACCAAACCTAGCAATTATATGATTGAACACAAAAATTGCAGTTGTCTTGTCGTCTGCCTCGAATGTAGGCATCGCCTTGGCCCACTTAGTAAAATAATCTACCGCAAAGATGATATACGCATGCCCCCCGGCAATAATAGGGTGGAGAGGAGCAGGTGGAGCGCGCATCTTACGATAAAAAATCTAGCAGTTGTGGCATTTTCAGACCGCCGTAATACAATCTTTAAATAAAGACGGCCAGAAGTAGCCAGCGCGCAATATCTTTTGGGCTATGGCAAACCCAAACATATGACCGCCACACGCTCCAGAGTGACAGTCATTTAGAACCCTTTCAGCTTCTTCGTGAGTTAAGCAACGTCGAAAAACAGAATCCACCCCGCGACGATAAAGAGTATCTCCAATAATTCTGAATTGTTGGGACTGGAATCGAATTTTTCGACGTTCTGACCTTGTAATTTCTGGCCGAAAGGATTGGGTCTAGAGATAAACGATGATATCCCCATACCACGGATCTAAAGTGCTAATTAGAAACAAGGATTCGTCCGCAATGAGCTCCTCTGCCACAGTTTCCGTGTCAGCACGCGGGAAGTCACACATTAACTCCGCAAAAACTAAAGATTTCTTAGACTTAGATTTCTCAAATTCCAAGTCGAACTCTTGCAGGATAACGATCCATTTAGAGTACTTGCCCCCTAGCAATTTCTTGGTCAAAATGTATATCATAGGGTTGCAATCCGAAATTACGGTAGTTTTACGTAGTAGAATGTAGTGACGAAAATGTTGGATAGCTTGAACGGCTGCCAATGCCAATTTCTCCACATGTGAGTATTTTAGCTCAGTGGGATTTAAGGTTCAACTGAGGTAATGTATCACATGTTTCGTTCTGAATTCATCTTCCTGAACTAAGACCATTCCAATGGTGGAATGAGAGGCAGCGAGATACAAGAAGTAATCCTGGTTGTAATTGGGAGGATGCAACAACGGTGCATGGGTCAACGCGTGCTTGACTGCATCAAAAGATTTCTGAGCTATCTCATCCCAATAGAATGGAGTGTTCTGCTTCAACAACCGAGTAAAACCCTTTGTAACCTCGGCATAGTTAGGAATGAATCATCGTAAAAAGTTTGCTTTCCCCTGCAAACTTTGGAGTTGGCGAAGACTCGAAGGAGGAGGCAATTTGATGATAGCTTCGACCTTTGAGGGATCAACACGAATGCCGGCCTTCGAAACTACAAACCCCAGAAATCGGCCCGTTTCTATACAGAAGACAAATTTGTGTGGGTTCAACCGAATACGATAATGCCTACACCTCATAAAGGTTGCTCGTAAATGGACGAGGTGATCAGCTCGATGTAAGGAATGAGCAGGCAAATCATCGAGATACAGTTGCACAATGTGCTTGATGTCATGAAACGCATAAGACATCACCCTTTGAAAAGTTGCTCCGGCATTCTTAAGCCCAAAAGGTAATTTGCAATAAGCAAATGTCCCCCATGGACAAATGAAAGCCGTTTTTGGTTGATTGGCAGGTAGAATATTGATTTGATTGTATCCGAAAAAACTGTCCATAAAGGAAAATATTTCGCTGCTGGCACAATCATCAATGATTTGATCGATATAGGGGGTTGGGTAATTGTCCTTTGGACAGGCTCGATTAATGTCCCTATAGTCGATGCATATTCTTATTGTTCCCTGCTTTTTGTTAACCGGAACAATATTCGATACCCAATCTGTTAACAGGATCGGATAAATGAAACATGCTTTCAACAATTTTTCAACTTCTGCTTTAATTGCAGCAGCTTTTCGTGGGTGAATATGACGCAAACGTTGTCGGACGGGTTTAGCGTCCGGGTAATTCTTGATCTCATGAACAAAAATCGCGGGATCAATTCCTGGCATTTCCTCATAGGACCAGGCAAACACGTCGCGGAATTCTTGAAATAGGGCCTTATATAATTGAATTTTGTCATCTATACACGACGCACCTATATGAATGTTCTCAACAATTCCTGACTTAACTGAAATGTCAATAGGAATAGTTCGAGAGATGTTTTCCAAATTTAACTCTGAATCGGGATGTTTTATTGGATTCTGAGGTTCCTTGACATATTCAGTTGTAAAAATTGATGAGAAATCATTTTCAAAACAATCATCCTCAGGTAAAAATGAAGATCTGTGATGGAGATCTTCCCATGGTAAATCATCTACACATAGGATTTCACGAATTTGCTCATCAGAGTGAACAAGTTCAGAAAACGTAGTTAAATCCGAGGTTGATTTGAAAAGTGATTCCTCACGGACCACATTCATTAAGTCATTTTTGGTTGAACACAAGTCGGCAAAAGACTGCACGGCTTCATAGGCAATTTCATATGGACTCAAAGGCATGAAATTACCAAATGAGTCTATCTCAGATTCAGAAGGAATGATCCAAGGATCATCATAAATAATGGTGTCTGATGTAATCATATGAATGGTTGCAAATGAAGATGATGCGTTGATTGGAGGAAAAGGAAAAGTTCCCAGTAAACTGGCATCTTTAACTAATCCTACTCCAACATCCTTATATGGGATAGTCATTTTACCAACATGCTGAATACTCTCCGAAGAGGCTGGGTCGGATGAAAAGTAAGCCAGCTGGTCTATTGTTACGATCGTTCCATTGTGTGGAAACTTTATTACTCGAAATACTGATGAAACGATCGCTGCCATAGCGTAAGACCAACTTCGACCCAAGAGAAGGTTGTAATCTAGAGGGGCATCAACCACCTCCACATCTAGACTAACGGTTTTTCCTTCAACCCCTATAGGCAAATCCTATAGAATGCCAAAAGGATGAAACCCACAGCCATCAAAGGCCTTTAGAATCGTCGGGGATTGATTTAGCGAAGGAGAACCAAGCGATCTCCAACACTGTATCGACATAATACACGTTGAGGCTTCCTCATCAATTAAAGTCCGATGAATAGGCCTGTTTTTGACTATCACTGGAATCTGGAAAGCCATTTGATGAGGCAAATGCGGTGTACTATTTTCTAGATCGAAAATTATTAGGTTCGGGTCCTGAACATCAATAGCTCCTATAGCTGACAAAAGTAATTTATGTTGTGCTGGGCATGATTGCAGCACTTCCAAAGCCGACATTTCTGAGGGTGAAACAGCTAAATCCTCAACAATGTTATAATTATGAGCCGCTCTCGCATGTGGATTGAAAGCTGACTTTCGAAGTATACCCTTGGCGGGCGGTTTGATTACCAAGTCTGGATTAGGTTTCTCGATCTGTAGTGGATCGGAACCGAGAGCTGAGGTTGATGGATTAGAATGAGAAGATTCTGCTTCTTTACCATCAACAGGACTCTTACTACCATAATTGTGCGATCGAGTCGCAATCCTAACATGGGACATCATCAATATGGGTTCTTCATTGGCACTCGAGGATGAACCTATCATCTTGTTGTCTTGAGCCGGAAAAGGATCCTTCAAAACAGCAGGAGTTTGGGAACCCTTGACAATTTTCGCAACCTCTGCACGATGAGGGCAGTCTCTTGTAAAATGTTCATCGTCACAAATGAGACAAGGATAACGAGGTTTGTGCTTTTCATCATTGGATTCCGCATTTTCAGGTTTCTCCTTTGAACTTTTGTCCGTTTTATTCTTCTTCTTTCCTTTCTTCTTCCTACCGGATTTTGATTTGGCTGTAGATGACTCTACAACGTGAATATCGGCGGAAATCTCTACAGAAGAATCTCCTATCGGGGAGTCAGGCAAGGTTATGATAGGGGAAGAATTCTTGGAAGACTTCTTCTTACTTTTAGTGTTAACCGTGCCAATCATACCATCAGCGGCATGAGATCCCGAAGGAGCTGCAGCGATTTGATTTTGCTTGGGAAGATAGGGGATTTTTTCGTGTAACGTACCTGACTGAGTATAGACCAAGTCAAGGTACTGTGCTTGAGCAATCACTTTCTCCTCAGTAACAACACCGACTTTAGTAACATCTTCAGCGATCTTTGGCAACAAAGATTTTACAAACCACTCAGCCAAGATCTGATCCGGAATAAATACCTTCACTAAACGACGTCGATGTCTCCACTCATGAATATGATCTGAAATGTAAGTGGATGTCGATTGTTTCAGCGAAGTTAACAATTTTGTGCCATTGTCATATCGAACTGGCAACTGAAAATGAGTTAAAAACGAGGTATCTAACTGACTAAAATTATAAAAAGTGCCTCGCGGTAACTCAATGTAGCACTTGGCCGCGAGACCAATTAGAGTGCGCTGGAAAAGTCTAAGATGGATTGAATCATCTGTGATGGGGTTAGACGCACAACAGAGGTGGTAAGTCATCACATGGTTCGACGGGTCCTCTCCTGATTTACCTTCGAACTTGGGAATGTCACTGGGCAACTTATTCGGCATTGGCGGCCAAAACGGAAGATAATTAATGGGATCGTTCGTTAGGCGCGACAAGTCAGGTAAGTCCAAAGTTGCGATAAATGGTAACTGCCGATTAGGATCCCTAAAACTCTGGGTCATGAGACCAACCCCAGGAGGAGGGTATCCAGGATATCTAGGAAAGGGAATCGCGTTCGGGATATTGTATCCCCCCAGAAAACCAGGATTAACCAGACCGTACTGGGGTTTTTGAGGTTGTTGATAAGTGCACCCAGGATACGGTTGATACTGATAAACTGTGGTTGACTTGTGACAACCGTACTTAAACCAGGTTGTCCTACAAGCATCTGAACCGAATTTTGAATCATAGATCCAGACGGTGGTAAAGATGTCTGAGGAGTAGATACAGGAACAGTAGAAACCCGAGCTGTCGATACTCCAGAAGTAGGTGGGGTAGATTGAACAGATGTTGCGGCAATTGTAGCAGTCGTTTGAGGCGGAGTACGAGGTGTATTGGGCCCAGGCTGAGAAACTATCGAAGGTACAGAAGTTTGAATGTTAGACTGGACTGGTTGCTGGGGTGTACCAGAAACTAAGGGTTGTCTAGTTTGAGATGACAACTATACACTTGGCTGCAACACCTGTTGGGTTTGCGATGGATCCCACACTATATTCATTCCGGGGTACTGACCCATAACTGGTTGAGAATATTGAGGACCATAACCGGGTTGAGGGTAAGATTGATAATTGAAAGGTACATTTCCCGTTCCTTGAACATATGTTTGACCTTGGGGTGGTTGGAAACCATGGTTCGAGTATTGACCTTGGGGTTGATACCCTTGAGGCACATACTGATACTGGGGTTGACCTTGACGTATAAATTGATACTGGGGTTGACCTTGGGGTACATATTGAGTCTGGGGTTGACCTTGAGGAACGTACTGTCCCGTAGGTATGTACTGTCCTTGAGGTTGCCCCCCAGATGCAAATTGTGTACCTTGAGGTTGCCCCCCAGGCGTTAATTGAGGCTGCTCCCCAGGCAGTAACTGGCCACCTTGAGATTGAGGATTGGGAACAGAACCTGACATCATAAGAATGTCTTCTACACTCAACGGCTTTGTACCATTGCTTCCAGTTAATAACCCTTGCTCAATGGGTTGAGGAGATGCTCTCAAAAAAGTACCAGAAAGAGACTGATACACAGAGGGAACAGATGGACCACCGTACAAAAAGGATTCAGACGATTGAGTAAACATGGATGACTGTCCTGACATATTTACGGGAGTATAAAAACCTCTAGGTGTTGAGTGATAAGGAGCACGAGGTGGTGAAAAACTTAACCCTGTGTTTTCTAAATAATTAGTCAAAGAAAGATACCAAGAACTGTTCCTAGGTGGACTGTAAAAAATCGATTCACGCTCCCTTAGTTCAATAACCGGTTGATTTTCAGGGATAGGGATGCCTACTTCTTCTTCTTCCGGAGCAAGTTCTTCGATAGAAATAAGTCTAGAAGGAAGATCTTGAGTGATTACTCTTTCTACCCTAGGTGAACCAGGACCACTAAAAGTTGGAGAAACAAACCCCGATGTCGGAGTAGCAGCAAATTCACTTTCAGGCTCGGATATTTTGGGTTCTTCACCTATATCACTAGTAGATGAAAAGCTACCAGTGATTTCGGAGACAGACACTGACTGCGGATTATACTCTGCTATTGGCATTTGAAAATCAGGATGTACTATCAAAGAAGATTCTCCTTCCTCAGGTGACCCAACTCTACTGTCTCTAGGAGTTACGAGGACTTTCAAGCCTTCAAGATGGCTTGGTACTTCCTCAGGAGATTGGCCCTGAAGTCTACGGACTTCCTCAGTAACTCAGCCACGTTTATAATCTCAGGAGACTGGCCCCGAAGTCTATGGGACCGTCTTGGTAATTCAGCCACAGTTAAAGACTTTTAACTACTTCACACGCAAACAAAGTAAAATCTCAATAAAAAGCACCTAAGGTCTCTAAAGAACCAAACAAATTTGAATCACACTCCTAAAGAATCTAGGAGATCAAACACACACAAACAGTAACTTTCCGGACCGAAAACACTAGTTGGTGATGAAATCCAACGTCGCAAAGTTCAGTACAGAAATGGCGGTTGGAACAGTTACCCCGGCAACCTGCTTAATCAATAGACTGGAACAAGTTCCTCCACTTAACCGTCTCGAGTGAAGTGAACCCCGCAGAATATCCAAGTGAGTCTAGCCGATGTCTGCTCCAGGTACAGTGGGATCTTCCCACCACTGTCACCTTAGGAAGAGTCCTAAAGAATATGGCCACTAAGTGTTAGAAAATTATATATTACGGAGCAATGGAACACATAAAATATTGCAGAAATATAAACACAGAAAACGCACAAAACAAGAGAGACACAGATATACGTGGTTCACCCAGTTTGGGCTACGTCCACCCCGAACAGCCAGTCCTTCCTTTCTATTATCCAGCAAAATGAAGAGACACAACCTACAACAAATTTGCTGTAATATCCTCTGTTTTCTCTCACAGTCTCACCTCTTTGTTTCTCGCTCACAGAATACACATCTATCACATAGCCTCAAATACAATACCCTCATACAAAGAGAGGGGTTGCCTTCTAGGGTAAAAAACCCTAAACTAAACATAAGTTCTACCGTCAGATCATCCGCCTAATGAACGGCCCAGATTGACTAGAAATTACTATACTTTTACAAGGCAATTTTACATCTGTTTTTAGCTTCGGGGGCGCTGCCCCCCTCTGGACCCCCCCTGCAGCGAATATTTTACGGGCAGCATTGCCGCCCCCATTTCAAACTGGGGTCCTATGTGGTGATACCTTTGAATATAGAAGATAATCAGGCTCCACACCCAACACTAAGGTTACCAACTGAGACAAATACACCTGGGGGAACAGTCTACGATCTGATATGCACGCAAGGGCAGAGTAGCAAGCTCAATCCCCTTGAAGGCTCCTTGACATAATCCAAGGTTTACCAACAAGTGACCCCAAGCTCCTCGACAATGGTTAATCCGAGGTTTACCGTTTTTAATACGTGAATATCTGGCGTCGTTCCCAATGAGGAAGGATTGATTCCCACACTGGTTCAGACACTATCTCGTGCTTCTCCTTTAAGAGGAGCTTTCCCAGAGAATAAATGCAACAATTGGATTTCTTCCCTACCACAAGATACAGCTACTTGTTTGTTTTTACTGTCTTGGAGAGTTAATTACTCTCCTACTCCAAGACACTAGCCTAAGCTAAGTTGGTGTATTAGAGCCCTAGAAATAAAAAAGTTACTAGGTGAATTTTACTTTAAGCGTTAAGTTTAGTGGTTTTTGTTTAAGTCCAAAGGTGCGGAGATGAAACTCGTGGTATGAAGACTCGACTCAAAATCACTAAAAATGCACCTAAGATGATCTAAACAATCTTTTTCTCTTCGATGAACTTCTAAACTAAGAAAGAGTTTGAGAATGCAAAATACTTTGTAAACACAAATCTTTCTCAATTAAACAAATTAAAAGAAGAGCTTTTCCTTTCCAAAGCACTCAAAATGAGACAACTAATTATTTCACAAAAATTTCCCTTTTCGTTTCAAAGCACTCAAACACTACAAAAAACAAACTTTTTTCAAAAGAATTTTTTTTATATTTTGTAATAAAACACTCAAAACTAATGAAAATGACTAACTTTGAGATCTACAAATTATGAAAACCTATTTGAAGTTAAAGCCTACTAAAAGTATTTTTTTAAGGATGTTTTACTTAGCTAGATGCAAGCTAAGGACTAATTTATGCAGAATCACAAATCAGTCAAGAACAACCAATTTTGTTTTCTTTTTGAAAATGAAAATCCAAACTTTCAAATACAAGCTTTTCGAAGTTTCGTAAAGAGAAAACTCAAAGCGGATTTCTCAAACAAGGGGAGATTTCATCAATGGTCAGACTCATAAGAAGGCTGGTAGACACTAAGGTGATCTGAAGCCCCTACAGCCTCTAAGCTCAGAGCCACTACACAACCAAAATGAAAAACAAACCCAACAAGCAAAACTCCTAGGAATTTCACCTAAAACCCTAACACTAACGAAATCAATCCAAGGAAATCTTCTGACAAGTTATATGCAGGTCTGGGCAGTGGATAACAATTTCTAAAGACAAATCAAGCTAACTAACAGAGGAAATCTTTAGGGTTTTCAAAATTTTGACAGGGTCCGTAGGCCCACAGTTGGCACAGGTGTGGTCCCGCTCTGTGCTAAAAGCCAAGCTGCGGGTAAGTACGCACTGTGTCAAACGGCTAGGGTGCGGTCCTCTCCCAAAGCTATGAAAAACAAAAAATAACCCTGGATCTACAAACTCTACCCAATTTTACACACAACAAGCCAAAAACAGAAACAAAGATAGAGTTTCTCAGGTCAAAGTAACAACAAGGAAAACAATCAAGCTCCCCAGTATGGTCGCCATTTTGTCACACGGAATAAGTCGATCTTGCGGACAAGATAGACCGTCCTAGAATCTAAAGAAGACCTAATGACAAGCAAACCAACCAGACACTATCTTTCTCTAAATATGCTTTAATAAACAATAGCAAACAAGTGTTTTTAGGGCCTACCTTAGGTCCAATGCTAGCTTGTGGATGCGCTCGCTCCTTTAATCCAAATGAGCTCCTTTTTGTGAATCTACAAACACAAACAAGGCAAACAAATTAAATAGCACCTGAAAAGCCAATTGCATAAAACATATTTAACATGAAAGTCAAGGAGTCCATGAAACAAATAACATAAGATACTTGTTGAGAAAAATGAGTTTGATTGTATTAATTCAAAAGAAGAGGAACCTTACAACCTTTTCCTTGATATTGTACAAGCTCCTCCCAGGGTCCAGCAAGAAGTCTCCTCTACTTTGACAAGTTTCACTCACTCCCCAATGAAGCCAAAAAGATGTGTGATCTCTCCTTTTAAGCTCAACTAGGAAGTCTTGATTTCACCAGCATTTACCCTCAAAAATGTTCAACTTCTAACCTCCTTAGCAACCAGCCCAATGCCTGTATTTATAGTGCAATGGAGGGAGGTTACTAGATCCTCCTTCAAAGGGATAAAGCCCTCCTTCAAAGGGATAGCTCCTCTCATCAAGGGATTAGCTCCTTCTCTTTTAGGATGCATGAACCACCTCAGAGCGAACAAGCCACGTCAAAATTCCTTCTAGAAACCTCTAGAATTAACACAAAGTGAGTTTTTTAAGATAAAACTTGTGCCTTTTGACTTTCACAGGGGTCCGCACCTACACAGTTAGGGACAGAGCGGGCAGGTCCGCAGCTTTTGTACACAGAAGGTGCGGGACCGCAGGTGACCATGAGAGAAAGTGTGGAACCATAGTTACATTGATTTTTAATGTCTTTCTCTCATTTCCAAAGCATGATTTGAAGAGCTTTGGTCTGAGACTTGCTTAGGAGGACAATACAAGTGATGATAGACCCATACTGACTGCAAATAATCATGGTGACGATATTTTTGTGTAACACTCTCTAAGATTGATTAAGGTGCAGTTTTGATTTACAAAAATTCAAGTTTATTATTTGAAGTGACAAGTATAGAGCAAAGATGAATACATACTTGGACCCTCTTGTGTAAGAACCCATGTTTGAGCAAAATCACAATCATAGTTGTGGTGACCAGTTAGCTAGTAATAAGAATTCATTGCATACATAGCATGTGCCACAACAATATTTGGAGTTTTGATCACATCAAAGAAGGCACTGGTCAAATGGCAACATTGATCCATTAACCTATAATTTTAATACCCCTAAGATATCTGACCAAAGGGACCTAGAAAAGGCACAATTAAAAAATAAACAATTGACAATTTCTGAATCTTTTGTGCAGCGAACACATACATTTGGCCATGAAAAATTTTCTGCAATAAGCAATCCCAAGTTTGAATATGGTTCTCTAAGGAAATCCACATAAAACATTTTAGTTTAGGGGCAATAGGCCAATACCATAATTTTGAATGCCACCAACTAACCCTTTACAAAGGGTAGCTTTCTGATATAGCACAATAGGCATGGTGAGTTATGACATGCCCGTATGAGGAGTTGTAGGCCCATTCAAAATAATAATCCTCCTCAGATAGTGTAATACCACTGATAATGAGGGATTTAGTGAAACTTTCCCACTTCGCAACAAAAGAACCCCACAGGCCCAAATCATCGACGCTTTTCCATCTACCAGCTGTGAACAACTTTGAAGGGAACACATAAACCCAATGAAGTCTGGTAACACCTTGAGCAAAAATATGGTTTGAAATATTAAGGGAACATCTATGAGAGCAAAAAAACACCTACTTCTATAGATTCACCTATAATACTTTTTTGGGTTTGACTAACCACTCTTTGGTCAATGTCTGTACACTATCCAAGATTCTAAAATGATGTCCTTACAATCATAATCAACTAGGTGTATTTGCTCTTAAAAAAATATGCAAAGATATATGTTCACTTTATGTCCAAGTTCCAACGAAATGGTTCCTCCTACCTGCCTAGTACATCCATTTATTTCATAACAAGACTACCCTGCAAGCCACCAAATGCCAATCATATCCATGAGGTCAACAACAATTTTTGGTTCAAGATATAACTAAGTTGGAACAAACTTAGCTCTAGAGCCTATGTTATTTTTCAAACCCTAATGTTTATGGACAAAGAGATATCAATTTTCTAAAGCATGTGGGAGCCAAACTATCACCTTTCTGATGTTGAATCCCTATATTGAACATCATGGAAAATCTCCATAAGTTATTTATCCTTACTAAACCAAACATTTAGTTGAAAATGATCATTCATCATGTTACTACTTAACTACATTTTTTAACCACACAAAACTTATTTTAATTTCAACATAATTCACCTTTAATATCACAACCGAAATCCCCTCCAATAATGTTTAGTGACATAGAAACCCAACAATTTTCATACGATTAATAATTATTTATAATTGGAAATACTTCCCTATTAACCAAAATGTTACACATTTCATTTAATTCCCCTTGAAACACCCATATGCATTTCATTTAAGTTCAAGATTTCCAGGGATATTTGTCTTTCAAATATAAAAAAATTTCATTTCCCTCGTTTATTTGTGTTCGGGGAAGGGCAAGGAAGGGCACAGCCATGCCGTCGTAGGTATGATCTGATGCATTTGGTTGAATTCAAGATATTGTATTTTCGGTTCCTCCAATCATGGTGATTTTGTTCTATAAAGGGAAGAGGTAATTTGCACAAGGTTCCCACATTCCTGGGCGATGGCCCATCCCCAATCCCTCCATCTCTCTTTGCCACTTCAAAATACTTCTAGACAAGCACAACTAGGCATTCAATAGGCTATATGTTCAGGATTCCATGGAGGAAGATGAAGCTAAAGGAATGGGCGATAATGGCTTTACAAATAAGATGGCACATGCCTTTCCAATTTGAAGATTAGTGAAGAATAATATAAGAGAGCAATAATACATTGATTACGACAAGGAAATCAAATGTCTTAAGATCATATGTGGTCACCAGCTACATGCTCTAGCACAGATGGATTGTGATGATCCAATCATCCCTAAAAATTCCAGAGACCCAAAAAGGGCCCTGGATTTGCATGGACCCATGTTCCTAGGAGTCCCAAAGCAAAGAAATTGGATCCTAGGGAAATAAAAATGTACTTAGACGAGAAGGATTAAGGCTCTGTGCTAGAGGAGAAGCTTCCAGAGGCTACTAAACCAACTCAAGTGGTAGCTAACTAGATTTTATTTTTATTGTTTACTTACCTTGGGTGTCCCAAGTTGATCAATTAGGCTTCATAGCATTCTCATTGGCTCACTATTTTAATTGTTTATTTGTTTTCAATCCTTCTTTCCTTTCTTTTTCTCATAATTGTAATTCCTTGTTGCCCTATTAAAATTTTATGGTTACTAATGGAGTGTATTTTTTCTTTTGGTGTCACTAATCGAGGATGTTGTAAACACATCTCTCTTTTCAGATGTAAATTTTATTTTAGTATGAAACAAGTGGAAAACAAGCAATAAAATGTCTTGTGCCCTAAACTTTGTGCATTGCATGGCTTGACCTTTTAGGCATGAGAAAATTAGATAAAGGATTAAATTGACTATAGTTGATGTTGTTTTTGTGATCGATGATGTCAAGTTGAATGGAATGTATAGATTGAAATATGGCATCATATATCAAATAACAATGGGATCTCAAGAGCTAAAAGAAAAGTTGATAGACTCAACCTGGAAAGTGGAACAATCAAGCAAGAGTGCAATAGTTTGACCAAGATTCAATTAAAGCTATGCAAAACTATGTTAATAGTGAATTCACTAGGTTTTTTTCTCCCAATGTAGGATCATGCTTGAGATAGAATCACTACATGAGAGTTCTTAGGAATCCATTCTTGAAATTATCTTAACTTGCTTGTACTCACACTATAGAGAATTCTAGGATGATGTTCCTTCCATGGAGCACTCTTTGATGCTCCATAGACATAAAATGATGCCACAATTAGGTTCTTGCCTAACCATCTCGGTCAAATCTTTGTCATATTCACCCAAAACAACATGCTTTTCCTAAGAGCCTCGATCAATAACTTTTTTTTTTAACTTATGAGTTGCTTGTATAACACTAAGCACACCTCTTCTATGCTGCCATATTTGGCATACCGGTCAACAAGAGCATTCTCCACAAAGATGTTTGAGTCTAGCCTAAATTTAATGATGATTATATGGAACTACATCCTAAACTAGTGCAAGATGCAAAAGCAGTGGAAAAGGTGAAATTATCCACTGTCATCCCATTCTGTTACAGCTGATTGAACAATTTCAGTGACTCCTCACAAAGACCATTGTGAGAATATTCTTGATCACATAGAAGACCTTAAAAAGTTGATCCTTCAGCATAGCTAACATTTCTATATATAACCTCTGGGCAACATAGCTTACATTTCTATATCCAACCTCCCAGCATCAAATTGGTTAATTCTTGATAATTCACTAGTATTAACCCTATGCCAAAATAAGGGGTAACACAGGCTCCAACTCAGAGATGTTCTCTTCTTGGGAGTGCATGAGATTCCTAGAATTTTTCATGTATATATGGGAATGGCCTCCACTTCTAGTAAAATCACCACACAATTTTGTATTTTACAAAGAAAATGACAAGTCATCTATTTATGACAACATGAAATCAAATTTAGTGATCAAGGGAGCTTATTCATGCTACACTACTACTCAAAGGAGTTTATTCCTTTCCTACCCTACTATAGCATGTGCAAAATGAGGGTGCTACCTGAAATCATTGATCTAGTGCAACCACTTTAAAACTTCATCAATACAATGTTTTCTTCCCTTATGCCTAGTTATCATGAAAAATAATGAAACATGAGAATTCCAACATTCATAAGCTGCATTTTCTATCACCAATGGGATGAACAAGAATTCGAGTACCTGTAAATCAGTAATAGCTTCAAAGTTCAAATGCATGTAAGCGTTGACATAAGCTACTATAGGATCTCTCCATCCAAGATTTCATAGGACTGTAATAGTTATTACCCATTAAATTTGAAAATTATCCTTTGCTACCACTTGGGAGTACATAATGATGTTATGTTCTGTCCCTCATGAAATATTGGCTCCATGGGATAAGCATGTTGTTTTAGTAAGTCTGTATCAGGGAATTTGAGTGATAGACACATATCAACCATTGAGGGATTAGATCTTGTTGTCTTGGGAACATAATTTCTTTTGAAAATTTGCATCCACACCTCTATCATGTTGATATATCTAGTGAATCACTAGTTAGGTGATTTCTCTACTTATGATAATTGCTTTTGATAGGCTTTTTAATTCTTGAAATATTTTCTTCTTGAGTTATTATCATGTTATTTTCATCAAGACAATTACCAAATCATGAACAATAAAGAGACAAGGCACATAGTATATATGCTAGTCAACCAGGGCCAAAAACCTCTCACTCTTTGAGAGGAAAACCCAAACGAAATTATTCTTATGGAACCTTCAATTGATGAATACCAATACCATGAAAAATATCCTTGACACTAGAGTCCTCCCAAGACCAATTCAGTAGCCTCCTCTTCAAAGCTAGTCTTCCTCTTCCTCTTCTCAGCTTCCTTCAAATTACCGGCCTCTTCTTGTACGTTTGCAACCCTACAACATAAACCCTAGGTAATTTTCCAACTTGAATAGTCTCCTTAAGAGAGAGACTCGTTACAATTTTACTCGGCTTCTTCTAGCGAAGTCTTCCACCCAAACATGATCACCTCAATCTGACTACAATCCTTTTACCTCCTCTTGACAACTTCAGATCTGTTACCTTCACACATGAGAGAGTAAACTAGCCCAAAACAGTCCACAACGATCTTCACTATCCTTCCTTCTTGCTTCGCTGATGTAGAGGCTTCTTTTAGTAGGATTTGCGCACTTATATGAGAAATTTGCTTCACTGAATTGATTGCCTCTAATTGAGGCTGAGCACTACTATATAGACTTTTTTGTCCATGCCCATTAGGCTGACATGATCTCTAGGGTTAGCCAACATTATCTCTCTCGAATCATGCTTACATTGTAAGATGACTTGTTGAGGTCTAGTGACAAGGTCTTGGAGGGTTACTTACATTTACAAGTATGACTCTTTAAAATGTGTAACATGCCTTCATTACATGACAATGACTCTTTTAGACTTTTGTGACTAGATGACAATATCCCTAAAGGCTCTTAGTGGGAGCATTAACTAAAAATAAAATCTTGTCACAATCTTCCTCCTTCACACTGTATCACTTCAATCCTTCTTCACACTGTTATTACACTGTCACTGGGAGAGTCTCGGTCTCCTTAATTTTCTTTTGCAACCCTAGATACAATTCTCGGCCTTCACTGATATCTTCTTTCAGTCCAAGATAGCCTCTCTATCTTCGGTCTTCTTCTATCACCATTCAATGCTTGATATATCCCTTAACTATAGCTATCATTGTCTTAGAACAAACATTGATCCTTCGCTTAGATGACAGACTTGGCCCAGAACCCTTAAGACATTTACGCACCTATAGTCACCTTCCTTCTTCATTGTAATAACCTTATCTTCTTCACTCTGAGATTCGTATTGTTTCAGATCAAAGATGTTTGAATTGCTTGACGATATGAGGTGAGTTTACTCTATATATATATAGTGACTTATGCTTGCCATTTAGGCCAACATGAGATCCTGTAGATAGGTGTTATAGACATTTTTGTGCCTCGCAGCATGGAGCATGAAATGTCAATAATTACAGGGATCCTCAGTCCCTAAACATGTTGTTCTTACCCCTAGAAGAACAAGGTCAGCAAACCACAGCACTTCCCATCAGTTCTCCACCTGAAAACACTAAAAAACAGGCTATTTTTGAATCATGTCAGCTGCTCCACTGAGCAACTGCGCTGAATGTCAACTGCTCCTCCTTGTACCTGCGCTGAAAGTCAACTCCAATGAAGGCTACCTGCGCTGGGCGAGATTGGCCAAGTGGCACAGTCATTCTGCAAGGTGTCAATTGCCCAGGAAGCTTCCAAACTGACACTTGGTTCAAGGGATTCGCCCTGTGATGAGTAAGAGGTACTTGATCTCCATGTGTAAGCAAGGATCTCCAAGTGGACTCAAGAACTGAAGTTTAACTAAAGTGGGAGAGGACACTAGTCAGCTTTATGCCAGCCTCAAGCTGACTCATCCTTTCTCCAAATCTCCTATATATAGAGCTCTTCTATGAGGTCTAGGGAGGCTGGAATTTTGTGCAAAGCAAGGAAGTGCTGTTGGTTTACAGTTAGAGCTATTGGGTGATTGCTTTTATAGAGGAGAAGAGGAGATTTCTTGCTGCTGGGGAGGTGCTGCTGGATTGGAGCCATTTATGGTTGTAACCTTCTCAGAACCTTTTTCTTCTATCAATAAAGCTTTTGATGTTCTCCTATATACTTGTATTGCAATGATGTATTGTTTTTATCTGTATATTTGATTCATCCTAATCCATGCATCAGTTATGAGTACATGTCTCTTGTAGTTTCCCTCTCTTGTTTTTGCAGGATCTTTGTGTAGCTGGGCCGGCAAAGGGAGCAAAGAGCTGGGAACAAGAGGCAAAGAGAGAAGACAGGATCGACAAAAGCGAAAGACATCGGTTGGTCATTCTTTTCTTCCTTCTCTGTACTTTCATAAAGGAAAACTATCAAAGCTTTAATTTCAGTTGTTGCTAAGGAACTATCACCCTTAGAGTCGGGATAGGGTCATTCCGAGTCGGATACTTTTCCCCACAACAAACTGGCGACTCCGCTGGGGAGGTGCTGCTGGATTGGAGCCATCATTGGTTGTAACCTTCTCAGAACCCTGTTACTTCTATCAATAAAGTTTTGCATGTTCTCCTATATACTTGTATTGCATTGATGTATTGTATTTACATGTATATTTGATTCATCCTAATCCATGCTTCAGTTATGAGTACATGTATCTTGTAGTTTGCTCTCTTGTTTTGTGCAGGATCTGTGTGTAGCTGGACCGGCAAAGAGAGCAAGGAGCTGGGAACAAGAGACAAAGAGAGAGGACAAGGATTGACTAAGCGAAAGACACCAGGTTGGTTAATCTTTCTTCATTCTCTCTGTACTTTCATAAAGGAAATCATCAAAACTTTACTTTCAGTTGTTGCTAAAGACTGTCACCTTTAGAGTAGGGATAGGGTCATCCGCATCGGATACTTTTCCCCACAACAAACTGGCCTGCGCTGAACCAGTTAGGCTATGTCTTCCTGAGGTTTCCCACTGAGTCTTAGCCCTGTTTTCACTGTTGTTTTGCTGCTGATTGCTTGTCATTTGTACTTGCTGTAAACCAACTTTCCTTGACATTATTCCGCCTCAGTTGTGTGATGAAACTGTGATTGTTCTTTCAGTATTTCTTGTTTCAGTTACAGTTTCCCATTGTGAAAAGCAAACCAGTATAGTTGTGACCTCTTAGATCCTGAACTGTAAAAGTGTCTTTGTGATCTTAAGAGCTAGTTTTATTAGTGTTCATGGCTGTTTGAGTTTGTTTGTTTTTCATTTTATGGTTTGAATTCATACATTTTTAGTGTCGAAACAAGTACCGGTAAGGTGTCTTTTGATTTTAGACAAAACTTGTTTGTTTACGCTTCAAATTGAATTCGAAAATTATACGACAGTTTCCTTTTGTCTACATCAACATTAAGGGAAAAGAAAAGAAATACATGCATCTTGCATTTGCATTTTTTGATAAGTTTGCGTGATTGATCTAGGGGAAAGTGCATTAGTTTGTGCTTTGTGCTCTGTGTGGAAAGATAATGTTTTTCTCTCCCCTCAGTAGTTAGGATTTTCAAAGTTAAAAAGATTGTAAAGCTTGCTTATCATTTTAGCTGCATTTAGGAATTTGTACCAATACATCTCGTGGTGATCCTGAAAGACAAACTGCTAAACAAGATCAACTTAAAATATATTGAATGAATCTAAAAACGCTTTGTAACATAACGCTCACAATAGAGGTCTAGGTAGAGACGTGTTCCGGCGTCGTTAAACGTAGTGACTGTCGATCTCTACGAAGGTGGGTGATTCCTCCTGAGGGACGATAGCACTAATACGGACTTGTGCTCCCGCGTACCGTCGCGTATATTGGGAGACCCCTATAGGCATTTATCCTTTATCCTTAGGAAGCCGTGTCGGCCGCCCTACTGATCGCGATGCAGTGAACACAGCATTCACGAAGATCGACCACCCGTACCGTAAAACGTATTCTGTGGTTTCGCGAAAGGTTTGGCACACCCTCTGCCTAGATCTCCAGAGCAGTTTCTTTTGGCCTTTTTCAAACTCTATAACTGAAAAAGTCCAACCGAGCATTTGTCACTTCGGGCTCGTTAATACATCGAAGGCGACTAGAGTCATCTTTAGCTTTTTCTCGACTCTTAAAACATGAAAAAGCAAAGTTGTGTATAAAAGCGTCTAATAAAATTCATTCAATACGGAAACATAATTCCCTTTTTGTATTTTAGTTGATCAAGTATTCCGCAACCGTGGAGGAAAGTCAATTAAAACTCCGTCGTTCGAGGAGACTCGCGAGTCAACCGTCTTTGTCTCCGGAATCGAGAGTAGTACGGACGAAGCGAACTCGCTTGACCGGGTCAAAATCTCCCATTAAAGTTAGAACAACAGTTCTGACAACCTCTGAGATTCTGTCACTCCTAATATTTCTGGAATCCCTGCCTCTATTGAAGAAGTTCAACAGCAACAGAGGGACAGTTGTACTGATCCTAGTCTGAAGACAAGTACTTGCATAACTGAACCAGTTCCATCTGAAACCGGTCCACAGAGTCTTGTTGCTCAAACAACTGTCGCTGTCGAAGCAACCCCTTCTTCGGCACCAGAAATCTTTTACGGACCTGACGGTCTTCCTCTTCCTCCTGGTCTGATTGCAATAGAGGAAATCGTAGAGGACCAGCAAGCAAATACTCCAACTCATTTTGGAGTAGGCGCCACTCTTTTTCCTTCTGCATCAGAAGTTTGTCCATCGCCACTGGAAGTTCCTGTAGAATCGTTAGGCAGTTTATTGGATAGACTTAAAATGTCTGAGCAGCCGTCGACATCTAGGACTGTGCCAAATGACACAGCGACAGCAGAAACTCCTGCTGTCACTCCAACGATGTTTGCCGGCATACCAGCTGTCCCGACTAGCTCTCATCAGCTAGAAGGAGTCCACCCAGGGACTATTACGACAACTTGGTCTGTTCCAGTTTGTTCTTCCGGTATAATACCCGGTAATTCTTATGTTGAAACTAGACAAATTGATCCCTTTGGAAATCAGTTTGGGCCATCCAGTCCTCAAAGGCAATCTATACCCTTGAGTTCCGGATTGTTACCTTATGGGGGGCAATATGCCCTTTCACTTCCCCTTCCGGGGGGATACCCATACGGCAGTTTTCAACAACATTCAGGTTTGACTGAAGTAACGACGAGTGGTTGGGTACCTATGTTACCCCAACAACCAAGAGTTGTATATTCCATGCAACAGTGTGTACCTATGTCTAGTATCCCGACGACGCCAGCGATTGTAACCGTGTCGCAAGTTCAATCGATGCCTGTTGTATGTCAACCCCAAGTTGTAATGCAACAGCCCATTGAACCTGCAACACAACCACAATCGCCAACTGCCGGGACGACACAGACACAAACGGGAACCATAACCCCGCATCTTGGTCCGTCGGTTAGTATCGCACAGCAAAACATGGCTTCGCAACCATGGATGGTGCAATACCAACAACCTCAGTTTCAACAGGTGTACCAGGGATCTGAACAACAGATCTTTGCGAATAGTGGGCAACCCTATATTCAGAACGGGTTAAATCAACCACTTTACAGTGGCCAAGCCCACCAGCCATATCAGTCATATCAACATCAGTTGCATTATGCTGGTATGCAAAGGCCTACTGCTCAGGCGATTCCATCGTATCCTGGGTACGCCTCGCCAAACCTGAGTCAGCAGTTGCCATTCGTGGCAACTCTAGAATTACCAGATTTACATCGATTGACGAACGATCCAATCGCCTATGCCCATTGGTGGCCAGCGATTCCTCACAAACTTCCTTCGGACATTCCTAAATTCAATGGAAATCCTGGCGAAGACCCGTCGAATCATGTGATGACATTCCATCTGTGGTGTTCGTCGAATACCTTGAATGATGATTCGATAAGGCTTCGCCTTTTCCAGAGGACATTGACTGGTCTGGCGGCTAAATGGTATATTGAATTACCTAGAGCCTCTTTCGACAATTTTAGTTCCCTAGCCACGACTTTCTTAACACACTTTCAGTTACCTATAAGGTACGAAACTGGAACAGAGATCTTGACCAATTTCAAGCAGACAACGGCCACACATATATCAGATCATATACATGAGTGGCGTCGTCGTCGCAGAATGGTAAAGACCTATGTTCCAGATCAGCTATTAGCTGAGTGGTTTATAAAGTCGCTTCTTCCTGCTATAACAGAAGATGTGGCCAAGGGAGGCGTCGTAACAGAGGAGCAGGTTATTGCTCGTGCTCAATATTTGGACTTAGTATATACTCAGTCGGGCACGCTCTATGATAAGATACCTGACGCCCCCAGACCGGAATTTTCAATCCCTCCTCCTCCCGGATCGAATAGTGACTCTCACGCCGGTGATGGCGTGATTGGAACTGCAAACGCTAAGTCGACAAAGGATTCAAATAAGAAAGCCCGTAAGACTTCGAATCAAAAAGCAAATCAAGAGATTCTTGCTTCGGAGGTAAATGCTGTATCTACGGATAAAGGCAAAAACTCCAATCAACCAGGAAGCAAGAAGAAACAAAACAAAGCGAAGAAGAAGAAACAGGGTGACTCATCCCCTCAAAAAACTTCTTCGAACCCTCCTGGGCAAGGGAAACAAAATTATCCATGTCATATATGCGATGAGGATCATTCGACAAACAACTGTCCGTTCAAAGCTGAGTTAAAGAGGTTCTTTAAAAGTTCCCAGACTTCAGCTGTGTTGACTGATCCATTTCCCACCCCAGGTCAAAATATGGTTGATAGTGGAAATGCTTCCCCGTCACAAGTGCTTATGTTGTCGGTTTCTAAGCAAAATGATGCTTTGATCTCGACCAGGAATAAAGATTATGGGAATCCGCCGGTGTCGAACGACAAAGGGAAAGATCAACCCAGTAGTTCGACAACAACTTCGGCAGAAGCTGTACCCCCCCTCACGCATGAATTAACAATAAAGCCACCTAAGGGAGTAGTACACAAGTCGACATTTAATCCTCGCGCCAGAGCGGCGCAGCATTATAACATAGTGGAAGATTTGGCCCAATCGCCATCTGCTATGTCGACTCTTGAGGTACTACAAAATTGTCCATCCCAAAGGCAGGCATTGTTATCAGCAATTGGTGGAGTGGATCCTAAAGATTCCAATCTTGTATCCTTTGATCACAGAGGATATGATCCTCGGTTACCAGCGCAACTAGATTTCCTTATTCAAGTGAAAGCACTCAACAAAACTGTTCATAGAACGATTATTGATGAGGGAGCATCGACATGTATCATGTCGATGAGTTGCTGGAAAACTCTTGGATCTCCAACCTTGTCGCGATCTTCGACGACATTGAAAGCATTTGACGGTAGGACGTACACTCCGTACGGTATCCTAAATAACTTTAAGGTTGAACTAGGAGGAAAAACAGTGGAAATTGATGTTGAAGTCATTGATGGCAATCTTGACTATAACATCCTACTGGGAAGACCATGGATATATGCCATGGCAGCTGTAGTGTCGACATATTTTAGGAAGATCGCATTCCCGTTTGAAGGAGGGATTACGATCGTCGACCAACAGAATTTCCTCCCTAATGGTTCACAAGTTACTGGAAGCATTCCCATGATCCATGGGAGCGACCATTCAGTGCAAGATATCGGAGTAGGCTTGCTAAAAGATCCCACAATGATGGGAACTTTCGCGTTGCCACCTCCTTTCCATGTAGGGGATATCCCGTTTGTAGCAACATGCAACATGGTATCTTCTTCGAAGGTCGCAGGAGACAAAGTCGTCATGGATTATCAAGTGGTTTTGCCACCTAGCCCTATAGAAATATTGTAGCAATCAATGTTTCAGGCATGGGAGGCGAGCCCAAATCAACGCTCGTCAAGCGTTTGGGTAGATAGGTCTGGAGAATATGGTACCCCATTAGATCCATGGTCAAAAGTTCATGGGACTGACGAAGGAATCTTACAATCAATGATGATTGAGGGGGCACCATGGAATGATCACCACCATCGTTCCCTTCTTCCAGAGTGTGAAGAAGAAACTCAACACGACCTATATCACCCTTCAGTGTTTGAATTCCTAACAAATACTGTAAATACGGTGGATTCAGAGCGAAACCTATCCAATATTGAAGAGACCGTAGCCATAAACATCTCGACAAAACCTGATGTTGTAGAGAATATTCATGTCGGCAAAAGTTGTTCCCCTTCAGAACTGGAAATATATGGTGCTCTCTTTCGCGAATTTAGAGATGTCTTTGCATGGTCATATGATGAAATGCCAGGCATTGACTCGAGCATAGTTGAACATGAGATTAAAATGTATCCTGATGTCAAACCAGTAAGACAACGGCTTCGGCAGGTGCACCCCAAGAAAGCCGCTGCCATTAAGGCAGAAGTTGAAAAACTTCTCCATGCTGGATTCATCTACCCGGTTCCTCTAACCGATTGGGTATCGAATATTGTCCCTGTTATGAAAAAACAAGGGACGATAAGAGTGTGCGTCGACTATAGGGATGTAAACAAAGCTTGTCCAAAGGACAACTACCCTACACCCTTCATCGACCAGATAATTGATGAATGCGCCGGCTGTGAAATCTTTTCCTTTATGGATGGATTTTCCGGGTATAATCAAATAAATATCCGCCCACAGGACCAGTCTAAGACTGCATTTATTTGTCCGTGGGGCACATTCGCTTATCGAAAATTACCCTTTGGTTTGAAGAACGCAGGGGCGACGTTTCAGAGGGCAATGAATTATGCCTTCCATGACATCAAGAACATCGTTCAACCTTACCTCGACGATCTTCTGGCTCATTCGCGGAAGCGGACTGATCATCCACGGCATTTGAGAGCAATATTTCTACGTTGCCGACACTACAAGATAAGACTCAATCCGCACAAGTGTGTGTTTTGCGTCGGTTCTGGTCATTTACTTGGCTTTGTAGTCTCTAAGGATGGGATTCGTCTCGACCCCTGTAAGGTTCAGGCAATCATTAATTTGCCTCCACCTTCAAATTTGCTTCAGATTCAGAAACTCCAAGGGAAAGCAAACTTTCTGAGGAGGTTCATTCCAAATTACGCAGAACTTGCCAAAGGTTATACTCATCTTCTGAAAAAAGATGTACCTTTTGTCTGGGACCAGGTTGCGCAAGCTTCCTTTGACGCTCTGAAAGATTCCCTAGTAAGAGCGTCATTAATGTACGCCCCGGACTATCAAAGGGATTTTAACCTGTATCTAGCTGCAGCAGATACGACCATTGCGATGGTCTTAGTGCAAGAAGTCGATGGAATTGAACATCCTATTTATTATTTAAGTAAAAACTTAAATGACACAGAAAGTAAATATTCCTATGTTGAAAAACTAGCGCTTGCTGCTGTTCAAGCGATTCAAAGGTTTCGACATTATGTCCTCTTTAGGAAAACTACCATTCTGTCAGATTGCAACCCCATGACGTATATACTGTCGCGACAGTTGCTTGGGGGCAAATATTCAAAATGGATAGCAATCCTTCAAGAGTTTGATTTGGATTTTGTAAAATCCAAATCGAAGAAAGCTCTAGTTTTCGCGGAATTATTATGCGATCTCCCATCGTCGTCCAACGATGAAACATCAGAAGAGTCAATCGTGGATGAAAATTTGTTTCTGATATCAGTAAGCGATGAGTGGTATGGAGACATCATTGTTTATCTCCAAACCCAAAAATTTAGGCCTAATACCTCACACTCGGAACAGAAGCGTGTACGATACCAATCTAAAGACTACATGATCGTCGGTGATACACTTTACCGTCGTGGTGTCGATACGGTTCTGAGGAGGTGCCTTACCCATGAGGAGGCCGAGAAAGCCCTGAATGATTGTCATTCAGGCGCGTGCGGGGGGCATCAATCTGGATATGCAACAGCACAAAGAATCTTACGAGCAGGATATTTCTGGCCAACTATGTTTAAAGATTGCATAATAGCTGTCAGAAGTTGCCATGCGTGTCAGATCTTTGATAGCAAAACCAGGAGACCGCCCGCACCTTTGCAGCCTATAGTTGCTGTTGGGCCTTTCGCCAAGTGGGGCATCGATTTCATGCAATGTAACCCCACCTCGACCGGGGGGCATGGGTATATTATAGTCGCTGTTGACTATTTTACCAAATGGGCCGAGGCGATGCCTACATTGGATAACACTGGTGAAACAGCTGCCCTTTTCTTTTTTAATCATGTAGTCGCCAGGTTCGGCGTTCCGCAGGCTATAGTGACAGATCATGGATCGCATTTTCGCAATCACATGATGGTTGAATTAGCTGCCAAACTAGGGCTATCTCACGACAGCTCTACCCCATATTATCCACAAGCCAATGGACAAGTTGAGGCAATCAACAAGGTCCTGAAGCGTATGTTGCAAAGGATGATTGGGGTTCACAAAAGAAGATGGCACCTACTCCTGTACTCAGCATTGTGGGCTTACCGAACCTCGGTAAAGAACGCCACTGGATTCACACCATTCCAATTGGTGTATGGCCTGGAGGCAGTCTTACCGATCCAGTGCGAAATTTCGTCTCTTAAACTCGCAATTGACCTCCTCCCCGGAACCTCAGAAGAAGAGGCTCGTTTCTTGGAATTGATCCAGTTGGATGAAAACCGTCGTGACGCCGCTTTGGCGAACGAAGCCCATAAGAAACGAGTCAAGGCACAGTTCGACAAGAATGTCAAACCTCGTATCTTCTCTGAAGGTGACTTGGTTTTGCTTTACGACCAAGAATCCGACAAATTAGGAGCAGGAAAATTTAAGTCCTTATGGATGGGTCCCTATATTGTTAAAAGGGTGTTAGCAAAAGGAGCCTACGAGTTAATGGATTATGACGGGATACCACTGGCGCAACCCCGCAACGGGTTGTACCTCAAGCGTTACTATGCCTGAATAGTAACCTGAGTGCTTTTGTTGTATTTTGTTTTCGCTAAAGTGTTTGTTTCGGTTTAGTAATCCACCCTTCTCGTTTGTTGCAGATGTCGAATTTTTCTGAGACATATGTAGGATATGCCGACGGAGCGAGTCGTAGTACGCGGAATTTGTCCTCCGCAGCCTGGGCCATTTTTGATCCAAGCGGCGAGTTAGTGAGTTTCAGAGGTGTGTGTATTGGGCAGTCAACGAACAACATCGCTGAGTATAGCGCGTTGATTGAACTCCTCTCTGATACCATCGCTCATGGTATACGCCGACTAATTGTTAGGCTAGACTCACAGCTTGTGATACTACAACTCACTGGTATATATTCAGTCCGCAATCCAGCTATTTATCGAATGTTTCTAAGGGTTAAGATTTTGGAAAGAGAGTTTGATTCAATTCAATACCAACATATTTCCAGAAACTTGAACACATTAACAGATTCATTAGCAAACTATGTATTAGATAGACATTTACGACATATATAAAAAGAGATGCATCGGTGCTATGCAAGTGGATCGCAAATAAACCAGAATAAACCCCGAAAATCAAAATATATAAAGTTGTTTATAGTTTGTACATGATGTGCTGTAATCAAAACAAAATTGGTCGTATGACCTAGAACTCAAAAAGATGCTAGGGGGCACCCTAGCCTAGTGGTGCTCATGATAGTACGTCACGGTCTGTGCAATCATGCGCAAGAGACGAGTCCATCGTCTAGGCACGCCAATAGTGTGCCGCTGCAACTGTAAAGGTAACTCGTCAATCTGTACATCCGGAAGACCACGAGTAAGGCTCTCAACCTGCTCCTGCACAGCTGCAAGTATCTCAGTATCACCAAGGTCGCGAATAACAACTCTCCTAGCAGGCTCTGCTGCTGAGGCAACAGCTGGCGATCGTGGACGGGCTGCTGGACGAACAGGACCAACATCTGCATGCACCCAAGAGTTTGATCAGTTTTGCACAGTAACATCATGAGTAAAAACAATAAACAGTGATATGGTCAGAGATTTTACCAACAGCGCCCCATTGCTCGCCATCCGGTAGCACCAAGTCCGGATCACCTCGGTAGTCCATACCCACATATGGATACTCAGAAAACGCCATCTCCTGACGCTCGAACCACCTAAAGAAGGCCTCAGTGAAAGTAATCTGAGGTTGACCAGCATGTCGGGACATGTGGTCAACCCACCTCTGCATGCGTGGCTCGGTCGGAGAAGGCAAGTCAAGTATGATGTACTGAGGCTGCATCAATGGGATTTTCTCCAAGGCGAAGGCAGTCAGAATAGAACCAAATCCAAAGTTCTTCAGCCTCCCGTCCTTTACCTTGGTCAATTGACTGTTCATCTGAACAAGTACTGCATCACACCAGTTAAACACTTTCGGTTGGAGACACTCCAAGGCGTGCTGCATGTAAGATCTGTTGGCAACATGTAAAGCTGCGCTACCGGCCATCCTACCAATGGTAAACAGAATGGACCTAAGAGACCTGTCAGTGATGTCACGGATATTGATCTTGCCGTCTTTGCTCGGCTGTGAACCTTCCCGGCAATACTGACGAATATAGTCTCTGGTGGAATTAGTCCCTCGAGCCGTACCTGACAAAGAAACGGGGGCACCCCGCCTTGACAGCCCAGTCAAGAAGTACATGTCCTCTATGGTCAAGGGGATGGTTTTCCCCCTAATCTGGAATACTTGGTTAACAGGATCCCAAGCATCAAGCATATACTGCAGTAAAGAAATCTGTGCTCTCATGCTAGAGATACGGAAGAACTTCAGTAGGCCACAGTTCCGAAGCGCGTTCACCGTGACCGGGTCATGGAGTGCAACCATGTCCTCTGCTTCATGTTCTCGTTCTCGCCATGTAAGGGACATTTTGTTCAAAGTTCCCTGCAAGCAAACAAGAGAAGGAGTAAGTTCCTAATTTTGATGAAAAAACTGGCGAAAAATCATCGAAAATCACATACAGGATCAGTTTTTCTAGGCCCAGCGCAGGCAGAGAGTCTCTCCCTTGCGCTGAGGTGCAGTCTGCCTTAAGACAACCTGACATGCAGCGCAGGTTTCGAAAGGAGAACCTGCGCTGATGCCAGGGCGCCTTGATGAAACCCCTGAGGCTCAGAAACCCTGAAAAATGTGCATGAAACTGAAAAAGGAAACCATGAAAGTGAAGGGCTAAGGTTTAGCTCCTACCTGGTCCAAACGGCGCCGAAAATCGAGGAAGAAGAGGCACCTCCAGAGCTCCAACAAGCAAAATGCAGATGAAATGGTAAATGAGAGGTAAAAACATCTTTTTATGACTTTTTACACAGTTTAAAGTTAAATATTAGGATTATAATCTCATTTTCATGCAAATATTGTCCATTTCTAACAAAGTTTGTTGCAGCAATTGAAGGTGAAGTACTACATTTAAAAAGAGAAAAGCTAGTAAAAGTAAAAAATCAAATCTGACCATGAATCGAGCAGTTTTACCGCGGAATTTATGCTCGTTAAAAAATAGAAAAGCGTGAGCAAAAGTTTCCACCAGGGTTCAAGCTCAGTAAAAAATGAACCTATCCCGGTAAATAACCATTGCGATCGTAAAATTATCAGCCTTAAAAACCTTGGTCGTATTTTCATCCATCACCTCCACCGTCATTTGGCCGGTCGTTCACCCCCATATGATTGTTTACCCATTTTGAGGAACAGCTGCGAAGAGTGATTTCACCCAGCCATCCTTGTGACACTACCGTGATTGGAAAATTCCAATTTGTACCTGGAATCAGTTGCTATCCCTGTTTATCACTCGTTCCTCAAAAGACGACTCTTCTTTGAGCTCTTTTCACTGACTCGTAAAATATGAAAAGTTTGCCGAGTTTTGGCCTTCCAGCTCGTTAAAGCGACCGGAAGAGCTATCCCTCCTCTAGATTTTAATCTTTTTGGACCTGAGGGATTACTGCACAAAAAGATCGAGCGCTTGTTTTGTTCGGCTCGTTAAAGCAATCGAAAATTCATCCCTTCTGTATTGTTTTATACTTTTTCGGACTTAAGGGATTAGATGACGAAAAAGGAATTTTGGAGTTAACTTTCTGTACCTTTTCAGACTCTCTAAAAATGAAAAGGACCGAGTTATCCTTGTCGTTAGACTCGTTAAATTCATTAAATAGCGACAAACTTGTCTTTAGACGAGAACGAGTTTCCCTATCGCTAAGCTCGTTAAATCATAGCGATGGGCTTGCCCGAAGGGCAGGTTATAGAACAAGCATATGTTATCCTCCTCAAGCTTGACAAAAATAAAGAGGTACTGGTCAGAAATGACTGGGGAAAAATTGGGAGAACATCAAAGCTTAATGGTAGCAAGTCGCTCTTGAACATGACACTTTTCTTCCGTACCACATCGGGTTGGGTTGTTTCATTCACCGGTCTCATCACCATGGTCTTCGCCAAACCATCCACATTTTGGGGTAATGCTACCGATCCATCGCATCAGTGTCGTTATATGTTCAAGAGAGGTCATTCTGAAAGTGTCAACCGTGTCCCATCCACTGCCATACATTATCCTTCATCCATTCATGATCGCCACCCTGAATCATATGTCACAGTTTGTTTTCACCTCCACTAAAATCATTAGCTCCGTTCCGTGTCATTGATGTGGGATTCATTAAGGCCCTCCTTTGACGGATCGCTTCTTGTCGACTTCAGCTCATTATCCAAGAAGTTGATCTAGGAACAACCCCATCAGTACTTTGAAGCTTGCATGCCTCAATGGCAAGTTTCTCACTTCCGGCGACAGGTATACATCAATGACCTTCGACCAGAAGATTTTGCGTGGCGTTCGACGCCAAGTCCTTTATTCACGCCACGTGAATTGTACTGCAGTACCTTGAGGGTCATTATCATTATCGGTGATTCCTCTCGCGCTTGTTAACGGTTTTCATCACTGACCGGTAATCAAGCGATGTCTTTCCATGTTCGACTTCAGCGAAATTCTCACATGGATCGACTTGTACTTAGAGTGAAGATCGAACGAGTTTGAAGACCCCGGATCTAGTTTCATCCATCCGGGCTGCGATACATATTCAGGAAATATAAAAGCATTTGTCATGTACATCATTGCAGCAGATGATCATCCTACTCAAAGGATGATAATTTCAGCAGAGAATTATCAGTCTACCATCAGACGATCGTCTGTTCTATGTACCAAAATGTATTTATAAAGCTGAGCATGGGAATGCCCGCCTCAGCTAGATCATGAAAACAAAATGAAAAATAATGTATTGTATTGTATTGTATTACAGGGCGCCTCCTCAGCACTGGAATGAACTTCGGACCCTCTAGATAAAGCATTTCACCCGATAAACGGCCTCATACTTTAGGGGGCAACTGTTATAGACATTTTTGTGCCTCACAGCATGGAGCATGAAATGTCAATAATTACAGGGATCCTCAGTCCCTAAACATGTTGTTCTTACCCCTAGAAGAACAAGGTCAGCAAACCACAGCACTTCCCATCAGTTCTCCACCTGAAAACACTCAAAAACAGGCTATTTTTGAATCATGTCAGCTGCTCCACTGAGCAACTGCGCTGAATGTCAACTGCTCCTCCTTGTACCTGCGCTGAAAGTCAACTCCAATGAAGGCTACCTGCGCTGGGCGAGATTGGCCAAGTGGCACAGTCATTCTGCAAGGTGTCAATTGCCCAGGAAGCTTCCAAACTGACACTTGGTTCAAGGGATTCGCCCTGTGATGAGTAAGAGGTACTTGATCTCCATGTGTAAGCAAGGATCTCCAAGTGGACTCAAGAACTGAAGTTTAACTAAAGTGGGAGAGGACACTAGTCAGCTTTATGCCAGCCTCAAGCTGACTCATCCTTTCTCCAAATCTCCTATATATAGAGCTCTTCTATGAGGTCTAGGGAGGCTGGAATTTTGTGCAAAGCAAGGAAGTGTTGTTGGTTTACAGTTAGAGCTATTGGGTGATTGCTTTTATAGAGGAGAAGAGGAGATTTCTTGCTGCTGGGGAGGTGCTGCTGGATTGGAGCCATTTATGGTTGTAACCTTCTCAGAACCTTTTTCTTCTATCAATAAAGCTTTTGATGTTCTCCTATATACTTGTATTGCAATGATGTATTGTTTTTATCTGTATATTTGATTCATCCTAATCCATGCATCAGTTATGAGTACATGTCTCTTGTAGTTTCCCTCTCTTGTTTTTGCAGGATCTTTGTGTAGCTGGGCCGGCAAAGGGAGCAAAGAGCTGGGAACAAGAGGCAAAGAGAGAAGACAGGATCGACAAAAGCGAAAGACATCGGTTGGTCATTCTTTTCTTCCTTCTCTGTACTTTCATAAAGGAAAACTATCAAAGCTTTAATTTCAGTTGTTGCTAAGGAACTATCACCCTTAGAGTCGGGATAGGGTCATTCCGAGTCGGATACTTTTCCCCACAACAATAGGCCAACATTACCTTAAGGAGAATTTTGTCCTTCTTTTAGCCGACTACAAGAGAGATAGTGATAATTTCTTGGAGTGTAACTTTGACATGTGTAACATGACTTCATAACTTCTTAATTATATTCATAACAACACAAAAAAACCTAAATACATTAAGAAGAAGTCTTTGACCTATGAAAAACAGTTCTTGCTCATGAAACCCATGATGCATGGAATACAATAAATCCATTTGTTTCTTCTTTTCATGAAATCATAATTATAAGTCATTATGAAAACCAAACCTAATTACACCTTTCTTCAACAAGAGCAAGACCATAGTCACTTCCAGCCCTTGTTTTCTACCCAAACTTTCTCTCTGCACCTGTGGTAGTCCTTTCTTGAGAGGTCGTGCTAGTATCTTGCAATTCTGGGTTGTTCTAGCCCTCATATAGACCTCGCCCCTCCTTATAATCATTGATTCATGCTTCAGAATGGCTCCACAGGCCTCCAACAACATTTTTTGAGGACAATCCACCCACAAACAAGCTCCTCCCTACAAGCACATCCGATGCTACTAGAAATAAACACTCCCTCTTAGTGAGGAATGTGCTCTAGTAATGCACCCCCCTAGGGCATCACCCTGTTCCGTAAAATCTCCTTCTTCACTACTGATGTCTAACATATTGTCCACCAACTACTGTGCAAATGTTGCATCTGTAATGTTGTTGGCCTTGCAACTACCAACACTATATTTGTATTGCAACTCCCTTCGAAATTATGTATCCGTGTTGTTGTTGGCCCTGCCATTGCCAACATTGCATCCTTCCCCAACTACTGCTGCTACGACATCAACAACGGAAAAGAATCCAAAATATTAAACTAACTGTGTTCAGTATGATGCATCTCGTTGTTGGAGTCTGACTATTGCTAGTCTCTGCTCTGACCCCATGAAGCATCTGCATTGTTGCTGACTCTACTATGTGCCAATTGCACGACTTCCAACTCTGCTCTTCGTTGCTCAGTCTTCGACGCTCCTAGCCATTGCAACTATCACTTCAACACTCCTCCACACCAATTGAGACTGGTCCATCTTGCTACTAATGATCTGGGCTCTCGTAGTAAGGTATTGATCCGAGACATGGACTCCTCAAGGATCCTACCCATCTGCAACAACTCTGAGGGTTTTTATTATTAAGCAGTAGTAATTTATGAAACAATCTCTAAATGCTTTCCCAAAAATCCAATTACAAAGAATATCACTGACTCTTATCATTTATGGGAAACCCAAACCTGTAAGTGGTGGTGCTCCCCCCTCCAAAACCTGAACCCCAGGGCTTCGAGTACCTCCCAAGCTACTAAAAAATCAACACTCCCTCTTAGCGAGGGAGGTACTTCTAAGACTAGGAAGCAAATCATCATCATCATCATCATCATCACTACTTGCAACACTCGCCCAACTCTTGGCGCTTATCAGTACAACAATCATTGTAGCATGAATTACACCTCTCTTAAAAGTGTAACTGTCACTGGAAGCATCTTGCTTCTTCTTCTTCTCCTGTATTGTTTTCCAATCCCTCCATGATTCCTTCTTGGTAGATGTGGAAGCACCCTTGCTTCCCACTGACCGCACGCTCTTCTTGGGTTGCAAAGTCTCCCTCTAAATCTGCAAGCTTCCGCTAGAACTCGACTCCCTCTGAGCCTCTGGAACCTGGACCTTCTTCTCTAGAACTTGTACATGTACCTCTGAAGCCTGCACCTACACCTGCTCCACCTACTTCTTCTTCCCATGATCCTTAAGCTTTCCCGTCAGCCTGTATAGACCATGCTCTCTGACTCCAAGTGTTATCACCAAAAAATTGATCATCTGGCCTAATTTAATAGATGGATCGAAGTACACCATGTAAATCCAATTTTACCATAGTATAATTGCTTTCACTGTGAGAAATTACCTAATAAACCACCTTTATTAAGTAATTTATAGTTAAACCCATGAAGAATAATTAAATAAATCACTATTTATTTGATTTTCTTCTAGGAATAATTAATTAAACCATTGTTTTATTATTATTCCTTGTTAAATTTGACCCAATCATGAAAAATAAACAGATAAATCACTATTTATCTTATTTTTCTCTAACAATAATTTATTAATCACTAATTAATTATTTTTCATTGTTAAATTTGACTAAATCCCTTAGGAATAATTAAATAAATCATTATTTGTTTATTATTCCTTAACTAATTCATTGAGATAATAAATAGATCATTTATTTATTTATTATTTCTAAATAAAATTTTAAATACTTTTTCCCTCCTAAACAAATATAATAAAATACTCCAAGTGGTTATTCCAAGAATGGGATTAATAATATTTTATTATTGCTCATTATTTGAGGATAGCTCAATATTTTGTTATAAATAGGAGGGTTTTCCATTCATTATTCACTTTTGATTATTTTCATTGTTGCACTCACTATTGTAACTCTGATTATTTTCATTGTCGCACACCATATTTTTGTTGGGTTTATGCATTATAGAGGAGAGAGACTCTAGAGAAGCTAAAAGTGTTTGAGGATTGCCAAGAACCCATCCCATAGAGGGGGATAGGTAACATATATTTGTTCCCTTCACAAGTGTTATAATAAAATCATTCTTTACAAATTTAGTTTCCATTGTTTTTGGGTTATTACTATTCATTTTACTGTTTAACTATGATTGCAGAATAGATCAGGATTTTTCCAGGCTTTGTTTCTATCAATAGTTGTAGATATACAATGTTTAGCAGTCATTTCTATTGTTGAGATTGTTTGTCATCCACGATCTTAAGTGGGTTATTTTCGTACATCATTGAGAAGAAAACAATACAACACCAAGCACAATACTTGTGGAGCTACAGCCTCTATATGTGAGTCCTAGTACAAACAATACATCCTAGACTCGCATCACCCATCCTGTCTCCATCCTACATGGCACAAATCTCAATCATTGGATCTCCTTCTGACGCTTGTCACCCAACACCATGTGAAACTTCGAGTCCCATTTAGATAGAGTCTCAAAAACCTCTTGTGACCCTATCATATGTTTCGAAGCACCATTTTCCACATACCATCCATCTTCATCGATAGTACCCTGCGAGAAATGGGAGATCATAGAAAAGTCATTCTCCTCCAATCTCCTAGTGAGAGAATCTATCTCAGCAGAAGTGGCAACATCGACGACTTACTTCCCTTTCTTCTTCTCATCGTCTCCCTTCTTGTTCATCAGACATCTCGATGAAAAATGACCCCATCATGCCATAGTTGAAACACTTGACTTAACTCAAGTCCTTCTTCTGCTTACCCTTCATTCGTGCTGCAAATGCCATGTCATCATCTGAAGCCCTCTTCTTTGGATGAAGATCCTCGTCTCGCAACTCCTCCTGAATGAAGTCGTCCCACAGCCTATTCCACTCTGGAAACCTCTCTCTAGCAACAATCCATTTGATGAAGGGCTTCCATTCCTCTATGAACCCTTTCAAATCCATCCTCACCATATCAGAATCTGAATTAGTCACACCGATGATAGCAAACTCATCTTTGACCTTAGACAATCTCGTCAAAGCTAAAGTCACTCCTTCACCCTGTATCATCTTGGTGGAATTCAACTTATCCTCTAATATTAGTACTAGGTTCTTGTTCTTAATCTGGAACAAATTCTGAAGAGCCATCCACATCTCATGTGCATTGTTCTTCCTTGACACTTCCAATTCCTTTGGGTCAGTTGGCTTCTTGATGGTTTTTGCGGTAAACTCCCAGATCTTCTTGACCTGCAAGACCAACTTCATCATTTCCTTCCATGGAATATAGTTGGACAAAACTCCAACCTGTCCTCATACTGGAGACCAACCTGCAATTTTGACATTGTCACTTATTGTTAAATTTAGGATCACATTTTCTTTGTTGAAGGCAGAAGCTTCAATATCTCATTAGCCCAATTATTAACTCATTAGAAATCATGTGAAACATTATCATGATGACAGTAACTGAGATAAGAACATGTATAATAAAAAATGAAGACAAGCCAAGACAAGAGGACACAATAAATTGGCTCAAGCCAGGGAAAAACCCCAAGATGGGGAAAACCCTTGATCAATATTCTTATTATTATTAATCATCAAATGTTTAGCAGAGAGAGAGAAGGAGAGTACAATCAATGTCAAGGATGACTTTCCAAGATGATGACTAGAACCACTGACCATATGCCAAATATACTACCCATACAAGTTTGTAATTTTGTCTTCAAATAATAGAAGAAAAGTGCTACCCTAACCAATAGACAATAGAATCAAAGGAGAAACTCAACAGGTTCCAAAAGATCTCAAACTTGATTCACTTAAAGTGGCTTCCTTTGCTGATTATGAAGAGGCAAAGACAGTCCCAGACTTTGACTAGTGAATCCTAGTCAAAGATTTGACAAGTTATGTGGTCAAAAATTTGTAGTTAGGACTTGAAGATATATTGCCCAAATAGCCTAGATCTAGAGACACAGGTTGTGTTCCTTCCTTCAGGAAAATCTAACCTTATTTGGCTAAGGTTCTGAGCTGTAAACAACCCTCACCAAGGTTCCATGTCTATTGTACTTGGGATTAGGATATGCGACCTGTTCTGCTTCATAGAACAACCCTTCAACTCCTCTGTCAAAGACTCACACATCCTGTGGCCTTCCTGAAATGATTACAAGGAGATTCATACTTCACCAATGGAGAAATCTCACCAATCTTCACTGCCCTAACCTGCAGCTTCCATTCAGATTTAAGATCGAACCTATAGAAAGGAAAACACACTAAAATCATACCCAATACATGTCCTCCTAGCTCCTTCAAGCTATGGTTATCTCACAGATATATTAGAGCCCTTTTCATTGAGTCAAATGAGGTTGAAAGGCACCTCCTTATATACAATTCAATGGTGTTGAAGAGATGTGACCATTGGACTAGGTGAGCCGACATATAGGAGAGGGCGACCTTGATAATTTTATATGGGAGAAACAAAAATTCAAAATCACACTTTCGCTTAAACAAATTTGATGATATTTAGGTCAATTTTTGTGCTCTCGAAAAGAGGAATTCAATGGAATGATTATCTCCATCAACTGAGTTGTCCAAAGTTGAATTTGGCCCTCGTTTCCAATTTTAACACTCCCTCTCAACTAAGGAGAATTCCACTTGCAAATCCATTTGTCATCATCATACCATCCAATCATCATGTACCATCTCTATCATCATCATTTTGCTCTGCTCTTCTGTGCTGAACCATGAAGTAATAATGAAGAAGAAGTGATCAAGAGTGAGTCACAAGACTTTACCGCTCTCCATTGACAAAAGTCAGTCCTTGATCCCAGATCAAGTTGTTGAACACCATGCATCCTAGTCACAGGGAGTACGGTAGTACACGATGCATCCATTGGTAGGGCTATGGTCCCTAACCACTTTTTCAAACTCATTGGCCAAATGAGAGGTACTTCCCATGTGTCTCGAACTACATGGGTAGGATGATGTAAGAACATCAACAGGGAAAGAATATATCACAACCTGCTCACAACCACTCATAGGGAAAGGAGAAACCACATCCTACAAACAAATGTCATAGTCATATGTAGGGAAAGGATGAACCACCTCCTACAAGCATGAAAAACACCGAGAGTAGGGAAAGTATGAACCATGTCCTACACGCATGCAAATCAACAACAGTAGGAAGGATCCTACATGCGAGGAAATGATGAACAACATCACACCGACATGTCAACCATAGATCGTAGGGAATAAACATCCTACATGTGGGAAAGGATGAACCACGTCCCACCGACATGTCAACATATGCCTATAAGCATCTCTAACTGGGGTATCCGCACGAGAAGGTGAACCACTCATCTTGCTCATATGCCATAGGAGAATGTGAACCAATCATCCTATGCATGTGTCATCAATAGTAAGGGAAGGTGAACCACTCACCCTATGCATATGTCATCAACCCTCGGGGAAGGTGAACCACTCACCCTATGGTCACTTATAGCTCAATTAGTACCACAAGCCCCTAGAAGTTTTCAGAGCTTAATTGTTCAATCTTGACCAAGGATCCATTCATATAGGGAATAGTGCCAAGATTCTTTCTAAACGTCCAGACTATATCACTGGGAGCCTCATAGCTCCATCCAGCAGCATATAGATGTATATATAGTACAAAACACTTAGAAATCCTCTGCTTCTTGTATATATTGATGAAGAAAATATTCGATTGATTTTAATCCCTCTTACTCAAGGAGACCACAACCTAAACTTGTCTTTTTAGAGTGCAAAGCATCTATCTGACATCCTGCTCATCATTAGATCCATCCACTTTGTAGATAATTTATTAATACACTCAATCAAGCCATGATTTTGGCGGTTCTCTTTCTCATACTGCTAGGAGGGTCCAACAGACAACTCTTCAATATGTAATAATTAGTCTATTATTCATTTTCTTCAAAGTTCAAAAATAACTTAAAAAAAAGAAGCTTCATCCTTAGATATAAATATCAGTAATCAATGAGAGGATCCTAGCATGGTCCTATCTTCTTGAGGTAAAAAATTAGGGAGACTTCAAACCTTTCTTCCAAGTTTTGGGCTTATGCCTTTTCTTCATATTGAAGTTCAAATTCCCAGCACAGTACAACAGAAAATAGGCAGTCATAAATTGTAGCAAGATATATACCAAAATAGCAAGATCCATAAATTGTCTATGCTTGAGAAGTAGAGAATAGGAATTTGACCTTTCTAAAAATTCAAATCCCTCTCAATGAGAGGATTATTATCTGATAATGCCTGCACCCAAGGTCATGACTTCTTCTAAATATCGAGCTATCTACAATCTGCTAGCGTTCCTATCATTATTCTTAGGTTTATGAGCCACAATCATATGTACCTTAGGAGATATAACATATCATCAGAGTTAAAATATTAGAGACATCCAGGGATACTATAGCTCCGTCTTAAGCCTTCATCAATCTGCCCTTCTTCTTTAATATGGGATTTTATCATACTGCAATTGTATTAGAAAGCTTCCTAATCAGAAAAATTATCATCATGATCCTTCTTTAACTAGGGTGAAGAAATCCTTTTATGAGATCATCCAGACAATCAACTACTTCATGATTGCTACCAATCCATTTTATGAAGGTCCCTTTTATTCAGGCATCACAAAATATGGGTTTTCCAAGGATCCAATCATTGTTCCTTATGATTATAGGGGTTGCACAAAGGGGTTGGTTCTCTCTTAACTGAAAAGAAAAGATACTTTCAAGTTTTCTCATATTGAGACCTTTATTACCAAATTTTAACTGCTTCAGGACCTATTGGAGTAGCTTGCTTTAAATATGATTATGTCAAGGTTTCTTATGTAATCCTGATTTAGAGTCCTGGCCCTTTCTAGCACTTTTCCTAACATCATCTGCCATACTCTGGAATCTATATAGTCTAGAGAGAATCCAATACGTACCAAGGATCAAATGTTCCACAAGCATAACTCTAAATGCCACCAATCTGATTGATGCCCAACTGCAGATAGTATCATAGGTTGGCAGACTAATGTGCTGCAACAAACCCTAGCATTAGCATGCTCTGCTTCACTGTACCAATTTTTCAAGTACCCTCTACTCAACCTCAGTTTTGACATATGTCAAAATCAATAGGTTAATAACTGCAACGAGACCCTGTTGTATTCAATGTTGTCAATGAGACCCTTTGATGCTACACTTCTTGAAATAAGTATCATGCCACTTTCAAATGTTCAAATGATGAAGCCCTAGACCCTTCTGCAAGATTATGAGACTTCTTTACATATTCTGAACACTTTGCTCAATAGTAATCAGCATTCAATAGCTCTAAAGGTTTCTTCCTATCTAAGGCAACTTTGTTTTGTTGTCAAACCAACATACTATAACAAACCGGAGCCTCAAATCATGCTTATATCAAATTCGATGGCTTTCAATCTCAAGGAAACATATCACTGCATAATATAAATGGCAGTAAGAAAGGGACTTGTCACAATTCAGAGCTTCAAGGGAATATTCACAATTCAATCTCATGAACCTCAGTTCTGCGCTGATCCCTACCACTGTGGAATTAATCGCACTCACTCTTGCAAGAAAATAAATTTTATGCATATTCTATCTCAAATAACTCTACCACATAAGGACCTTACACTCTCAAAGAAAAAGAGAACTGATATCCTTGTGACATCAGTAATTCTAGAAATCTATCCCAAAACTTGATTTGAATGTAGTCAATGTGTACATCAAATAAGCCACGATCTTCAGATTCTCTCCCCACTTTAAAGTAAAGTTGGGGCTGTTAAGCCAGCCAATTCATACACATAATGTGGGAAAACGATGTTTTGAACCCATGTCATTATTGTGGCTACCCCCTCTCTTAAATTCTAGATGGAACCTCGGCGGAGAGCTTGATCAGCCAATTTCAATATCTTGTTTTAAATTATTTTTCCATGTATTTTCACCATTCTTCATCTAAGAAAAACATTTATGCTTTGTCATGTTGATTATGTGGCTATATAATTTTTTTTCATATTAGGCTTCATTTCTTGATCTTCATTCAATGTAGTTTATGGCTCTTCTTAATTATCCTTTTCCTCACTTAGAAGTTGAAGGATGCTTTTACAAAATTGGCACAGACATGTCCATACCAAACATTGTTGGGTGCTCTTATGTTTTGTTCTCCTCATCTTATGGATTGACTTCAGTTTCAGATTAAGTAGAAGCTCGCTTTTACTCAAATTATTGTTTCTTAGGTTTATATCTAAGAATTATTTTCCGATGTGTTCCTCAATGATTTTGTTCCTTTCCTCATATGTTTGTAAAATTAAAGTGGGTTGTCACCCTTTAACTGCCCTTTTGAAATTTTTGGCATCCTTCCTTGCTATCTTCCAGTTGGTGTAGGCTTTAATGCATCTTGTTTCTCCATTGTTGGGAAATTTCTTGATTTTTTCCACATTCAAAATAAGGTCTACATTTCAACGGAGTGTTTTTGTAGTGTACTCTCTACTTCTAAGAATGGTCTTGAGGAGTTTCAAATTAAGAGAAGATGGTAACCCCTTCATTTCCAAATCGATTATATAATATTTGGCTATCCTTTTATCATTTGTAACTTCTAAAACTTTCAGCAATTTTCTTGAGGTATTGTTTGTGCTTTCAAAGAGCGATGCTTCACTAGGATCCCAAATATAAGTTTGGCAATCTTACTGGAACATAGGCTATGATGGTGGAGTTTAACAACAGATCAAAGCTTTCTTTTGAATATTATCTATCCTGCCTAAATGATCCATAAACCTCCTCTGAATACATTATCCCGTACTATTAAATCAAGAAAAACACTATGAAGTGCTCTCGAATTAGAATAGTTACCTTTGTTGCTTCTTAGTTGCACCCTTTGACAAAACAACAAAGAGAACCCCCAAAATAAGACATAGGGGATGTGAAAATATATATATTTATTTATATATATGAAATAAAAAATATTAAAATTACAAAAAAAATAAGACTCGCGGACATAAGGAGCTACATCAAACACATGTTGGGACACTTTATTGATCTGTTGGGACACATTTCTTACACATCAAACACATCTGAACAGATTTTTGAAATTTTTTGGTGCCTCGACTGTTGTATATGTAGGGGTAGCTGGGGCTAGACTGTTTGACACATGTCAGACATGCAAGCTTGCATGCCCATGAATCCAGGTGTCCAACATGTGGATTTATGGGGATTTTGATTTGTTGATATCCAACTTAGTATGGATTTAATAAGAAGACCTTACTCACATGATTTTGCATTATGTGGTTTTTCTCTAGTTGATGATGCCATATAAGATGGTTTTGGTTTCAAAACAACTTTGGATTCTTCTACTTACTGAAAAATAATCTTATCTTTAGGTGCGGATAAAGCTTCTGCTTTGACTCTTCTTGGAAAAAAATTTGGTAACTCTTTATGGTCATATGAATTCTAGAGAGTAAATTTAAGTCTTTCTCCCCTTCCATGCAATAGGATTTGTTGTGGTTTGTTGGGATCTAAGTATGCTCATAAGGAGCAGGGGATGGTCAAAACATAGCCTAATGCTCGATGACATATCCATGTTTATCAATTAGGCTTCAACCTTCAAGGTGCTATATCCCATTATTTCTACCTCTTGAATGTCCAACATTAGGCCTATCAGCCTACTGAGCTGCCTTATTGCTTGCAAAAGCCTCTAAGATTTTTAGGTAGCCTTGCAACTGGTTTGGATGCCCACATGGTTTGGGAAATTGTTGGCTTTCTTTTTCCATGTTTTGGTCCTACCTTAAAAAAGAACCCCTTTGCAATACTTTTCATGTCTTTTATTTTTTATTTTTTTGTAAAGTAAAAATCTATTTAAGCCTTGAAGAAAAACATCATAGCAGTTTATGGTTTGCCTTGGTTTTCCACTTGGGAAACCAAACCAGTGACAAAACCATAAATTTTCCAATATCTAAATAAATTGTCTTTGAAATTTCATCAAAGAAACAAAAAACCTATACTACAGGGCTAGAAAGCGTGATCTATCAACTAACTTAGAAATAAAAATTCACAAAAGTAACTTAAAAAACTAAAATGATTCACAATTTTCATTTGGATTTGAAAAATTTTGAAGCATCCATCGCTATTGGATCCTTTCTACTTCCAAGAGAACATCTATGATCCTTGAAGGCTTATATGTTCTTCAATATGACCTAGACCCCTGTCTAGGTTCCTCATAGTTAGTTGTAACTTGTCCAACATGAGAAGGATTTCCTTTTTGGACTTATTTCAATCTAGAAAGACATGGCCAAGCAAGAGATTCAAATGCTAATTGATGTCAAAAATGTATATGTATTGAGTATAGGAAACTCTGGCATGCCCTGTATCAGGAACCCAATCAATTATTTCCCAAAGCACTTCAAAGTTTGTCAAACAACGACATCCCCTAGCTATGTCACATTATACCTGAGTAATTTCTCCTTAATATATTTTGGAGTATTGGCTAGATACCTTTGGGCAAAGCTTGATGCTCTTTGTTGGGCTCTAGAGCTCCCTTGATCCTGAAAGTAAGCAACCCCTCATTGACTCCTGGTGCGTTGATGAGGCATTGGGAGAAGGTGTCAGATAAGAGATGAATTTCTTAGAAAGAAAAGATCATTGCCTAGGGAGGGTATTAAGAGAAAAAGTAGGATGAGGAGGGGAAAGTAAGGGAGAGCTTGGTCTAGCAACGAGAGAATAAAGACAAGAAGATTGCAAAAGAAGATACATGGTGAGGAAATTATGCAATGTTTATCATGTTATCTAACATTAGGTCATTGTATTAATGCTTTATTAATGATGTGATTTTTTAGCAGTCATATGTGGTTGTGTCATTTATTAAGTATTAGGGGTTCCAATTGAGATTCAACTCTAACTTTGAAAACCATATTTTTTATCCTTTACACTATACCAATGCTTATTCATTTCCTTGAATTATACATATATTGGTTAGAAAAGTTGCTTACGTACATTAATAAAACTTCCCTTTCAGCTTAGGAAAAACTAGGGGATAATCATTCTCTAGATGGAATTGGGGGAAAACATAACGTTTAGTTTTATATACAACAATTCATATGGTCTACAAAAAACAACTAAAATTAATTAGGATGATTCCATGGTTGGTTTGGCAAGATTTTTAAGGTTGATTTGGGCCTTACGATACGAAAATGGATTTGGTTCGCCAAGTGTCTCTATGACAAGACAACAAATATTTGTGCACCCCTAAAAAAGCATGGGATTTTCATAGAGATTTATTATTGGAACACCATTTTGGCTTATAATATTTTCTCATTGAGAAGTACAAACATGTACTTTCACAACATCATTGAGAATAAGCTCTCTTCTAGTATTCCTTAGCGATCATGTGCAAATACTTGTAGAAAGCTACTTCTCAAGTTGAAATTCACTGCAATGTTTAGTGACTGCTTTAGGTGGGATATCAAAATGGTAGTAAACAAACTCTACAATGGCACGGGTTAGAACTTGGCACTACCAGTTTTACAATATTTGCAAGCAATTCTATTTTTGGTTGTCTCTGGCCTTAACAAAAAGGTTTCAAAAGGATTCAAAATGGAAAGATTTCTTGGAGAATACCTCTCTAGATCATAATAAAATGAATCTGAATGATTTCCATTGTTATGATACAATGGCAAGCGTAATATTTCAATACAAACAAAACATAATAATAACAAAAAATGAAAAACTAACAGAAAGAATATATGTATTGCTTTTAGTTACAAGAGATCACCTATATTTATAATATAATGAGAGGGGCCCGACATTAAATATAGGTGGTTGGCTTGTTCACCTACCAATTAGTGACAATTCAAATATGCACATGATTAGACACTGTAATCTAAATAAACTTAACTACATTATGTATGTACACCAATGCCCCATCATAAGTGCAACTTAGGGACACAGAGAAAATATGTTTCTCAAAATGGGTCCTGGCTACAAGGTCATGATAGGTACCATGTACAAAGTGTTCAAAACAAAAAAATCAGAGATGGGGAGTGAGGTTACCCCTGCCATAGGGACAATTTCCTTCACCCCAAGCAAGGTATGAAGTTGAACATAATGAGACATTGTCAAGTGTTAGCAAAGATCTTAGAAACCTACATCTCATTGTATGACAATATTGCAAATCAATAATCCTACCATTAATAAATTTTTGGATGTAATGCATATGGACTTCTATAGGTTTGGGAAGTTGATGCTTGCTATGGGGTAAAATTCACGATGTATGGAGAATGAAAACTACCCTCAAAGGCCTTCCCGAGACCTTTGACAAACTGTAATATTATCTACAAAAGCTACCAAGTTATACACACGTTCATCTATCAAATATAAGTTGACAAAGTATGGAAAGATAATTACCTTAAGTCTCCTTCTAGATTTGTTTGGAGATCGCTATGCAGCCAAGAAGAACTCCTTCAAAGTCGGCTCTAAGACAATTCCTGCACAAACGAAAGGAAAACAAGCATACAATATTGAAAACTAATATAAGAATGATCAATGAACATATATTTGTATACAACTTAAACTACTCAACTCGACAAGTATCGAAATGAACAACTCAATGAACAATGTTACCGACACTATGGAGTAGGGAAAACAACCGTAGTTATATATTTATAATGGAAGAGTGATTACAACCATCTATTGTATCAGCCTTCCCTTGCCCCTTCTTCCTCTCTCTCCCTCTCTCTCTTTTAGCTCACTTCTTCAAGTATATGACAGTTCACAACAGCTTAATGGGCTATCCTTTCAAATGCTCTAACCCCTTTCACAATGGCCCTCTCACTGCTTATGTAGCAATCAAGTTAGGGTTTCCAAGCTCCTCCTAGAGTTCATTAGGGAAAAAGAAATGAACCTGCCTCTTATTCCATCTATTTCCCTTTTGCCTTCTTTTTCAAATTGGAATTTCCCCAAATATTTTGATTTTTGGGACTTTCCATGCTTTTCTTGAGCAAATTTAGGGATAAATATCTAGATATTTGTGAGCAGATTCGTTGGCTTGACGCACTAAACATCTCTTAGTTTCACTAACGCTCCCCTTGATCTAACAACTTGAGTTAGCAGGATGACTAACGGTCCTCTATGTTTGGTAACAAGCTTTATAAAGCAGGTTAGCAGTGCAAAACTACCGTTAGTGTGGATTCAAGGCCTGTAATTGTGGTCTTTGCTTCAGTCATGCTGTCTTTCACCTCTGAGTTGATGAGGAGATCATTTTGTCCTATAACAGATGCCCCCTAAAGTGTGAGATCAGAGGCAGAGACGATGGCCGAAATACTTTACTAAAACTGTAATTTTCTGTCAAAATTTTTAGAGAGAGAAGCTTTGGGCTGCGAGGGAAAACCTGATACAATAATATACATATATATAAACTGCTAAAATCATGTCCTGAGTTGGGCATTCCCATGCTCAGTAGCTATGTCAGAGTAATTTCCTCTTCTGATATATAACAATGTTGGTCGCCGATAAGCACAGATTAGATCCAGTGTCATAATAGATCATCCTGAAATAGTTGTCTCCAAAGAACAATATCCGTAGCTTGGGAGAGGAAACAAGGCTGAATGATGCAAGCCTCTACCCAAGGTCTTGATTTCCGCTTCACCGAACAGCATAGATCGGTACATGTGATGAGATGTGTTGACGTCGAACATGCATGAAAATCATTTGATTACCAATCAATAATGGAGACCATTAACAGATGCGAGGAAGGCCACTGATAATGGTGATGGTCTCCAAGATGCATAGTGCAAACTAGCGAGTGTGAAAGATTTATTTGTCGTCGAACACCCGTAGAATCGCTTAACTAGGAGCCAATAATAAAAACCCTTGATCAAACACAAGGTAACCTGCCACTAATTTCTGCAAGTACCAAGGCACTAAATGTGTTTTTGGGTTATCTTCCTAGATAGAGTGTTGAAGTCTATAGGAAGAAACCTATCGAAAGGTAGGCAATGACGTGTCCTACATCAGTCAACATGAAACTGGACAAGAATGATTTTGTTTTTTGAGGAATCTTTTGAGCATTTGGGTCTAAATGATGGAGGGCATGATGAAAGGATATGTATGATCGGTTTATAGAGGAGACAAATGGGAACCCTTGAACAATAGAAGGCACGACAACGGTTTTAACCAGACAGCACTAGACTCATGAACACTACAGAGTGTTAGGATACGAAGATGAAATTACGTCAGTGTATATAGGCTAAAAACTCATAGGTTGGTAGGGTTCATATTGAGAGGCCATCAAAATGAAGGTTTATCTGAGGGAGTGCCATGTTCAAGGGAACAACTGCTACCAAACCACGCTTTCTAATATGGAATACAATTATATTGTCCACTTTCCCCATCTGATTAATTTAATGAGTCCAGACGGGTAAACTCATCGATCTTTTCATGTTTAAAGAGTCTGAAAAGGATCACAAAAAAGAATGACTCTTTGCCCTATCTGATTAGTTTAATGAGTCCAGACAGGCAAACTCGTCGATTTTTTCATGTTTTAAGAGTCTGAAAAGTATCGTAAAAAGAACGACTCTATATCTTGTCTGTGTAATTTAAAGAGTCTAGACTAGACAACTTAGTGGTCTTTTCATGTTTAGAGAGTCTGAAAAGATCGTAAAGCGAGACTCCATGGTGGTCCCTTTGTCATAGTTGTTAACCGGGTGCGAAAAAAGGTTAATAGTATACCCGGATCAGTTACTTTTCTGTATTTTAATCTGTTGAACCCGGATAAAGAGAAACCTTTTTCCAATAGATGTCGACCTCATTTTGTTACGAGTACGAGGTGACAAACTAAACTCGTGTTTCGTCGTGAATTTTTAATGAGTCACGCGACGATAAACTCAATACCTTCATCAAAAATTTTAATGAGTCAAATGAAGAAAACTCAGGGTATCTTTTTCAGTTTAGTGAGTGAGAAAAAGAGGGAAAAGAATGGCTCATCCCTTCCTTATAGTTTTATGAGCTCGAAGGAGGGGAAAAACTCAGGTATTTTTCATTTTAAGAGTGAGAAATTGTCCCAAAAAAGAAAGTGCTCTTGCTACTGCCGTATATTTTTAACGAGCCTGGTAACAAAAACTCGGCATTTTTCAGTTTAACGAGCAAGAAAAATACCTAAAAGTATGCTCAGGTCATCTTCATCAAGTTTAACGAGCAGAAAGACTAAGCTCAAGATTTTTTCAGTTTTAAAGAGCGAGAAAAAAGCACCTAAAAAGAATTCTCCTTTGGTCTTTTTCAATTTATGAGCTGGAAAAAGATCAAAAAAAGATTTGCTCAGAGCATCGTTGTATAAACTCAACGAGCGCAACGATGAAAACTCAGAGATGTTTCTATTTTTAAAGAGAAATAAATTATCACAAAAAGTGCTCTAACTATCGTTGCATAGATTTAATGAGCTCAATGATAAAAACTCGGAGATGTTTATATTTTTTAAAGAGCAATAAAATATCTCAAAAAGTGCTCTAGTCTTCGTTGTAGTAATTTAATGAGCCCAAAGCAGGAGACTTGAGGTTTTTCAGATTAACGAGCAAGAAAAATACCATAAAAAGAATGCTTGACTTTCCTTGATCTCATGCTTGACAATAGAAGGGTCTATTCCATGCATTTCCTCATAAGACCAAGGGAAAACATCGCGGAAGTCCTTAAAAGGGCAGGTGAAGCTCAAAATTTCCTCAGGATTGCGATTGGCTTCAATCTGTATTTTTTCCACGATGCCTGTCATGACAGAAATATCGATGAGCAATGGTTTTGAAATATTGCCCCTGTTTCCTTCCACCTCCACAGTTTGGAGGATCGCATAGGGTGAGGAAACAATTTCTGGTATGTCAAGGGCAGGATTTGAAGAGGCAGCATGTCCGAATCAGATATCGAAACATGATGGTGTGAGTCCTCCCAAGGTCGCTCTTCTAACCTCGTGATCTCTCTAATAGCTTCATCCATAGGTAGGACTTGATTGAGTGGATCGAAAGAAGGAGTGGTTATGGGAGGGGTAGTGGTACCATTGGCCGAAACCAAAGTGACCGGAGATTCGGATGCAATTTGAATGGCTTCGCAGGGCAATTTAGCCGGTGACAACGACATTTGTACTCCATATGTGTCAATGTCTGAAGGAGCCAGTAGGATCCATGGATTGGTCTGTTCATGAGGAATAAATGAAAGCATATTGACCATCTGTGAAACCTTCGGTGGCTGAAGAGGGAAACAACCCATGAGGGAAGAAGCCTTCAATAGACCAGTACCTAAACTGACATAAGAGTCAATTCCACCTCCTACTAGGGGTACGAAGGCACTTGGTAATGGTGAATAATCAAGGGTGCAGAAAGACAACTGATCTACTGTAACTACCTTTCCATCCAATGGAAATTGGATTATGCGAAAGACAGTAGATACGACTGCCATAATCGCATATGTCCAACTACGACCCAGCAAGAGATTATAGTTGAGTTTTCTGTCCACGACTTCTATGTCCACCATTACGGTTTTCCTGCTCAAAGTGATGGGGAAACTGGCTAAGTATCCTTTTGGTATAAAGGTGTGGCTGTTGAAAGCTTTCATGGAGTTCGACGGCGGGGATAGGGTTGGAGAACCCAAGGCGAGCCAACATGAAGCTGACATGACGCAGGTTGAAGCACCTTCATCGATGACAGTTTTGTGTATACCTTTACCTTTCGAGGTGATGTGCACCTGAAATGCAAGCTGGTGGGAAAGGGGAGGTTTACACTTGTCCATGTCAAAAATAACAAGCATGGAATCTGTAGGGTCAATACCTCCAATAGCTGAAAGCAAAGCTTTCCATTGGGTGGGGTATGTTTGTAATACTTCAAGCGCCGACATAGCCAATGGAACTTGCGCCAAATCCTCTACGATGTTGTAGTGTTGGGCGGCATGTGCAGATGTATTGTGCATTGTGCATCGAAGTGCCCCTTTTGGGGGTCGAATTACAAAGTCCTCAACCAGCCTTTCGATATGCAAATCGTTGGGCGGTGATGGGTTTTGACCTGAGGATGGTTCTGTTGCAGGAGCGACAGGAGCTCCATAAGATTTGGCTCTTGTGGCAAGTTCTATAGTTTCAAATGTGAAAATGGTAGAAGATCCTTCACCAGCTGAAGGATGTTGTGAACCATCGTTTCCCCCTGGTGTGGGTTGCTGTTGGTTTGCAATAAGATTTTGTTGCTGCTGAGTGGGAAAACGATTCATAAGGACAGTGGGGGTCTTACCAGTATCTCTTTTGGAAAGGTAATCTATGCATTCTTGAAGCCGTGGAAAACGCCAGGTTGCGTGGTCTTCAACACATAGTTTGCAAGGAAATCTGGTAGGTGTATCCTTTTCATCAGCAGTAGGCGCAGCGGCCTTTTGTTTTGGGTTGGGCTGATTTATTGACTACTCCTCAGAAGGAGCGGTCTTTTTCTTATCCTTATTTTTCTTACCACTGGCATTTTGTGTAGACTACACAGAGTTTATCGCAGTGGCAGGAAGAGCAGTCGTATTGGTAGAGGGGTCCACTGCTATCTTGGAAATGGAACCTTTGAGTTGTTTTACAGCAACCCCAGAGGTTGTGCTGACAATCGCGTCGGCGTGCACTCCAGGGTGCTAAGTGGTGGAAGCATTGGGGTTACTAGGAGCATGGGGGATTATGTCATAAAAAGTGCCAGACTGTGAATAAATCAAATCTAAGTGTTGGGCATAATGTTTGGATTCGTCTTCTGTGACCGCACCACCTAGAGCGACATCTCTAGCGATTTGTGGGAGTAAGGACTTACAAAACCAATCCGTTAAGAGAAAATCAGGGATGGGAGTTTTTTCTAACCTCCGCCTACGTCTCCATTCATGAATATGATCAAAGATGTGGGTGGCATTATCTTAACAAAATGAAGGATCTTTGTCCCAGTCTCATACCGAATAGGTAACTGAAAGTGCTTTAGGAACTCAGTCGTTAAAGCATCAAAGGTATTGACTGACGTGCGTGGTAACTCAATATACCATTTCGCTGCATTGCCAGTGAGGGTGCGGGGAAAAAGACGTAGCCAGACACTATCATCCACCATAGAGTTAGAAACACACCAGAGATGGTAGGTGGTGATATGGGTGCCCGAATACTCCCCTTGTTTTCCATCGAACTTTGGGATGTCCGTTAGTATTTTATGCGGGATCGGCAGCCATTGTATGTTGTGGTAGATGGGGTCGTTTGTCATCTTATATAAGTCAGGAATATCCAACGTTGCCAAAAAAGGCATAGAGTTAGATGCCCCCGACTCGGACTATGGTGACGACGGATGACCTGAGGAGCTCTGTGCTCCTCCCATCATTTGGTTCCCCATAGTGTGCATGGGTTGTGTGGTGTAGCAGTTGCTTTGTGGTATGGTGTTGTAGAGTGAATTTCCACGAGGATTTTGATACTAGGGTATGAAATTTCCCCCAGTAGAAGTGGTGCCCCCTTGACTCATTTGATTCTATGAGTAGGGTGCCCCCATGGATTGGTTGGGAACCCCTTGTGGATTCCCGACCGACACAGAACTAACCATTTGGCTTTGATTGATGGAGGGAACACTCATGTCAATTAGCGACTGTCCATGCATGCTTGAGAACGAAGGGGGAACTGTGATATTCCTACCGACATGTGCATATTGGGAACCCCCCCAGATATCTGAATCTGGGGGTTGGAACTGTACATTGGCGGCTGACCATATTGCTGGTAAACGAGAACCGCACCCATAGTGCCGCATTGAGTGTTATATGGAGCACTATATGTGGCACTTGTCGAAGGTATGTATTGTGGTACCATAGGAGTGGAGCCTGGCATCTGCAGGGATCCATTTACAGAGGGTGTCATGTGAGTTGTTGTACCTGGGACAAACAGAATAGCGATATTCCACATTACCGGTGTTGTGATGACTGTTGACTGGGGAAGTGGTAGAGGACCAACAGTGTCTTTAAAATTCCATAACCCATGAGTCATTGACTAGATAGATGGGAAAATTCCACCTACAGAAGAAGGAAGTACAGATACCACGGGAACCATGATAGGGTCCGACGGATTTGTGATCGGAGTGCTAAAGTAAGGAAGAAATCCTTCCGTGAAGAAATCCTCTGACAAACTTGAATGATAGGCCATCCACACAGATCCCGTGTGAGATTTAGGAGACTGATTCCTCGAAGATGAGGAATCCAAGTCAATGGAACTCGGTAGATCTTCCACAATGAGTGGAGGAAGTCCTAACAATCGTCTGGAGTGATGACGATGTAGCAACGGTGACCGTTAAGTTTCATCAAATAAATTTTAATGTGATATTCTTTAAAGTCTCAAAAATGATATCACTCAGGTACCTAAAAATAAAAAATACACTAAATATATCAATCAACAAATAGAGGGAAAGTACCTCGTCTGATAAGCACCGATCACTAGAGATGAAACCCAGTTTCTCAATGAATAATAGAGAAGGATGGCGAAATGTATGGTTACGGTTACTCTAGAGCTTCGCCCGAACCTCGAATTGAGGGGCCAAGTACTCTCTTGAAGATGAGCACCCTCCCAAAAACTGAAGATAGAGTAGATCCGTCTCTGTTAGGTACCAAGACAGCCCATCCAAATCACCTTGTGTAAGTACCTAGAAGTTTTGGCCATTAGAGATACCTCAAATCACAAACATTACCAGGGGGGAAATATTCGTAGACAGCATGTTGTGTGGGTAGGAAAACTGAGTCCCTGACTCAGTTCCAAAATCCCCGAAGGGACTCCCAGTGCACAGAATGCCCAAAGGATTTGTAAGAGATGATAGGCTACCTTCAATTACATTTCGATGTTGTCTCATATTTCGCTCCGTTGTTAGTGGAGTGGTCCTGGTAATATGAGTGCAAAAGGATTTTTCACTCGTTAGCGACACTAGTTTTGGTTTTCAACCTTGGGCAGTTCACTCACATGCTTATCCTAAGATCCTACCCTAGCTAATGTTGGTTTGCTCAAAAGAGTAATTGATTGATTTTAATGTAAATTTTAAGTGTACTTGATTATTTTTCTTTGGTAGGGTTGTTGACGTATGAATATGGTGAGACTCTTGACTTAATAAATCATGCAGAACAATGCTCTAAAAAAAATTTCATTTTTTTATGCAAACAAGTCTTATTCTACATATTCATAGATTCATCTGTGCATCTATAGCCTTTCAACACTTGCATAACCAAAAGATTCTTTTTCCAATATTTCCTAACAACTACTGAAAACCAAAATGAAGCAGCTTACAACTATTTCGATAGAAGGATGAATACAATTTATCAGTCTTTCTTTAAAAAAATGTATTTTAAGAGAGAAAAACTAAAACTTTTTCCTAAAAATAAATTTTCAGGACACCAAATTTGCTAACATAATATAGTTGCAGATCTTACTTCAGCCCATGAGAAAATTCCCCCCCCCCCTTTTGGTCCACAGACACTACTGGAAATCATGGAAATGGGAGACTAATGCTCTATTTTAGTGTAAACAGAGAGTTAGTTGGTCCACTAACGCTCCCTGTACATAGACACAGTGCTTTATAAAGCTCTGTTTAGCCTGGTAACTTGCGTTAGTGAGGGAAATTGCTCAAACAGAGGGCCTTTAGGATTAGTTTCTGAGGTGAATTCAAACTAGTAGGATGTAACAAGATAGTTGGTGGATCAGAAAAGGATTTGAAGAAGTAGGGAGCTCTTAGAAGAAAAATAAGAACTGAGAGGAGTCCGGGTAAACCGGGAACTAGATGTATAGTCCCTAGCGAAGTCGCCAATTCTGCTATGGGGTAAAATGCACAGTGTATGGAGAATGAAAACTACCCTCAAAGGCCTTCCTGGGACCTTCGACATATTGTAAGATTATCTGTGGAAGATACCAACTTATAAACATGTTCATCTATCAAATATAAGTTGACAAAGTATGGAAAGAGGATTACCTCAAGTCTCCTTCTAGATTTGTTTGGAGATCGCTATGTAGCCAAGAAGAACTCCTTCAAAGCCGGCTCCAAGACAATTCATGCACAAAGGAAAGGCAAACAAAATCACAACATACAATATTGAAAACTAACATAAGAATGCACAATGAACATATATTTGTATACAACGTAAACTACTCAACTCGACAAGTATCGAAATGAACAACTCAATGAACAATGTTACTGACACTATGGAGTAGGGAACACAACTGCAGTTCTATATTTATAATGGAAGAGTGATTACAACCATCCGTTGTATCAGCCTTCCCTTGCCCTTTCTTCCTCTCTCTCTCTCTCTCTCTCTCTCTCTCTCTCTCTCTCTTTCATCTCACTTCTTCAAGTATATGACAATTCACAACAGCTTAATGGGCTATCCTTTCAAATGCTCTGACCCCTTTCACAATGGCCCTCTCACTGCTTATGTAACAATCGAGTTAGGGCTTCCAAGATCCTCCTAGAGTTCATTAGGGCAAAAGAAATGAACATGCCTCTTATTCCAGTTCTTTCCCTTTTCCCTTCATTTTCAGATTGGAATTTCCCCAAATAGTTTGATTTTTGGGACTTTCCCTACTTTTCTTGAGCAAATTTAGGGATAAATATCTAGATATTTGTGAGCAGATTCATTGGCTTGACCCACTAAACATCTCTTAGTTTCACTAACGCTCCCCTTGATCTAACAACTTGAGTTAGCAGGGTGACTAACGCTCTTCTATGCTTGGTAACAAGCTTTATAAAGCAAGTTAGCAGTGCAAAACCAGTGTTAGTGTGGATTCTGTTATGCTCCTATACCAATAGGTGTCATATTTCATGATTGACTGGTAAAATGCCAAATATGTTCATCCTTTTCATGCTACAAAGGTTCCATATTTTGAAAAAATCAAAAAATTAAAAAATGAAAAGAGGGTATGCCCTAAAAGAAAGATCAAAGGGCAAAAGAATGAATTGTTCAAAAGAAAGAGAATGAACCCCAAAGAAGACTAGGAAAGTGCGCTAGTCCAAAATGCCACTACTATCCTATTTTTGCAAAGAAGTTCAATCTGTGCAATCAGTTGGTTCCTGTCACAGTTGATGGATGGCCAAACAACTTAATGTTGTCCATTCCATGTTCAAATTTCCTGTTTTAGAGGTAGAGAATAAAATCTGTCCAAACAGTTCAAGCTTGGCAAATAAGTAGATAGGTAGAGAAGCAAAGGTGCTCAACAGTTAAATATGAGCCCGGGAAGATATAAGGGGAAACTTAGATAGGATGGTAGTTAAAAGAAAAGAAAAGAATAAGGGTTTGCCAGTTCAAATGCACCCAAGGGAAAGGAAGAAAAAATGTTAGGTATAATAGGCTGGGTAGGCAGTTTTGATGTTGTAGAAGCAGGTTTGTGAGCAATTTTGTCTTTTAAATATGATTAATCTCTCATGGATATCATAAGCACAATGGCAATGGTTTGGCTACAAAATAGATGAAGCATGACTAATTTCCCCTCACATTTCTCCAAAAGACCTTTACTAACCTCCCCACAAGGACATTGAGATCTATTCAGTGCTCCTAGATCACTTCATTTCATGAAAAAGACTAAGTGAAACTTTGTTTTTACTTAGGCAAAGGAAGCCACATTTCTTGTGTAAAAATGATTTTCTTCCATTATGCTAAGTTCTCTAAATTCACAGCTTGGATCCCTTTTCATTTCCCTAAGCCTAAGTTTCACTTTTTCAACTTAGTGCTTTTATTTGAATATATCTCTCATATTAACATATTAACTTTATATTATAACCCTTACATAACATTCCCCCCCTCCCCCCCCGTATTATATAACTATATTAAAAACCCCAAAAATATTTAAATATCCCGACCCCCGGCTAATTATAGCCATATGGTAATGTTACGAGAGTTAGTGGTTCATTCAGGGCCATTAACAACCCTTCGCGTATAAGATCATTGGGATTTGTTTAACATTTGGTTAAATAAATAACCAAACCCGCCCAAAAACATTAAGTAATACCTCGCAAAAACATTGAAAAACGTCGATTTTACTACGCAGGTCTTGTGTTGTAGCCTCCGCCATATCCCAATCGCCGCCAGCCGTCGGATCATAGCCCACAGATCGGACGACCCACAACAATATCGTGAGCCCTTTCATGCCAAACTTTATCACTCGGGGAACGGTGGTTTTACCGCCGTACCTTGGGATAGGTGGCAGCCTCCCGCACTGCTCGCTGCCCCCCCTCTAATACCACCTCTGTCCAAAAGCGGTGCGGGGGACAAACCGCTTACCACCTCCATACCCCACTGACATCATCCTCGCATCATCTACCCACGTCAGCGCTACGTCAGTGCCACGTCACCCCGCTACACGAAAAAGCACTATGTCATGCTGACGTCACCTGACCGAAACATGCCAAAACTCGCCAAAATCAATTTTTTGTTAAAAAAGGCGTGAAAGTGTCGTTTTCACTTATTCCTGCTTGTTTTCTCTGCGCGAACTGTGCATGCCAATTTGCATTCCGAAGCAGTGTTTAACCACACAGTCCGCCACCCAACTAAATTGAGTCCACAATTCGGCCTTCCAACTCGTCTCGCGACCTGTAAATCACACATTTCACTGTCAAAACAGGTATTTACCTGAATTTCCTTCCCAAACCCCGTGTTTTTTTCTTTCCACCACAAGATTGTCCAAAGAAGCTAAATTCGAATACATTTCACCAAATTACCTTCAACAAGTGCACCAGAATCGCCGTTTTTGCCCACTTTTACCGAAAAACCCTGCAAACCTCATCTTCCTCTGCAAAATTCACCCACTAAGCTAAATACAAGTCGGCTTTGGTCTGCAATTGCTGGAAAAGAGCCCCAAAGTTGTCATTTTACCTATTTTGCTACAAAAACCCAAATTTCAATTGAAAAATCATGAAGAAGTGAGCAATGGAAGCACCAGTGGCCCTGAACATTGCTCACCTCAATGCACCTCATAAGGACCTGGATTGGTTGCCCTTGACTGATAGGGATTTTCAAATACAAGACTTAACTGGTGACAAAGACCACCTCCAAGCATTCTGTGAAATCAGGAACAGTCACCTAAATAAAATTGATCTCTATGGGATATGGGAATCCAATTTGCCCAGATATTATCTCCCCTCAGTAAATGTATTCCCAGATGTAATCCACCTGTGCTGTGCTAATTATGAACCTACTCAAAGAGCAGTCATGTCTCCAACTGGAATTGTCCTTTTTCATATAACTCCTGACTCAATCAATGAAATGCTACACTTTAAACCTACTCAACCTCGGGCTCCTCTTTCCATGGGACATTTGTTGGATGAAGGCTCTAAACTATCCACTGTAGAAATATGAAAAATTGCCAAGTTATTCATGAGTCCAGATTGCTACTCCAGATACTCACCTCCCTATCACCATGCCTGGTTCAGTGAAGCTGGAAGATTCATTATTGACATGATATCCTATGTTCTGAGATTTAAGACAAGTGAGTATGTTGATGAGACAATTTTAACTCTAATGTCCATGTTTATTCCAGGACACCCTCCTGTTGTCAAATTTGACTTTACTACTTTCATTACCAATAAAATCCATGACCAATTCATGAGTCTAGACAGAGAAGGGGTCTTTAAATATACCTCTTATATATATCATCTGTTTTTGTACTATCAAAAAGACAGTTTTCAGTTTCCTATCAGAAAATTGGATACTAAAGGAGAAAGGAGGTCTGTGATATTTTGGACCTCAGTCTTCCATCAAGTCCATAGCTCTCCTTACACTTACTATGAATTCATTGATTTGTTTATACATCCAGTCTCCTCTCTACTGATGACAGCTCCTCCTCCCAGACTCTCTGGTGACATGCATAAAATTTTACAGCTCTCCAAAAGCTATAAAATAGGTGACTGGTACTTTTACGAGAATCACACCGAGATCAGGATGTATGGCTGTGAGCTGTGCCCTTACAAACTGCCAAAATATCTGCCTATGAGACTGTTTGCTCTTGAATATTTCAGGCAATTTATCAACTCGGATTTGACTCATTTTTATGCTGCCAAGAAAAAGGCTTAGCTGAAATTAAGAAACCAGTTAGGCCCCTTCATTGTTAACAAAAAGGAAGCATGGCAAGATGCTGACAAAATATTGGGTGAACAACTCAAATTGAAAAAGAGCTTTTGGTGGGTACCCTATGACCCAAATGGATCCATCTGTGATAGAAAGGTAAAAAATAGGTTATCAGCCTATAATCATTGTAGGATCCCTGAAATAGAGCAGTATGCTAATCAAGCTGAATGGGTAGAGGGCACATTGATAAAATAACTCACTAAGGAAGAAAAGATGGAACAAGCAATGAAAAATATTGAAAAGACTCTTGACCTGCACTCTTTTGGACAGGTGTCTTTCAAATTGCCTTAGCAGACCGGAGTGGGCACATCAACTGCTGCAACTTCTCAACAGCCTACACAAGAGAGCACTACACCAGCTGCAAGGTCATCAAAGGGCAAAGAAGTGCTGGACTCAGAGCAGCACATAATGACAGATCAGCTAGCATCATCAAAAGAACAAGGCCAAGGTCAAATTCCTCTTGTCCAGACCAATGCACTAGAAACACCAGCATTACAGACTCCTCTAAATGAGGAAAAGGGTAGGAAAAGGGACCGAGAAGAAGCTACACCTGTAAGTGGGCCAATAGAGCAACCAAGGGAAAAAAGGCAAATAATAGATCCTCTACCTGAAGAGCAAATTATAGAGGAGATCATAGAAAGTCCAATAAGTGAGAGGGATGCCAGCCCACAGACATCTCCAGTGGTAGAAACTTCCACCAGCTCGCATAGGCAGGAATTGGAGAAACAGCATAGTGTGGAAATTTCCTCCACAAGGCCATAAAGCAGGCAAGGTTTAGATATAAAAAGAACATTCACAGAAATCAAGGCATAGAATGAGCCAATAAGCCTACAACTTTATGATCAATTTCTCAAGATGACCCCCGCCAAACAACAAAGGTTAATGTCTGCATATGACATTAAAGAAGGAAAGATGATCTTGAGTCACTTCAAGCCTAAAGTGCAGCAGCCACAATCAGCAGATGATTATATTAGAACAAATCTAGAGGCCCTTGCCAAAGACATTCACCCTTTGGACTAGATTGAGTTGCACAAGCAAACAGGAGAGATGGTCTACTCCACCTTGGCAGACAAAGGAATGCTAGCTCAACAATTGCATAATTCATTGAACAACACATCTGCCCAACTAGATTTGGAGAAGGCATCTTCCTTAGCCAAGGACAACAATATAAATTCCTTGGAAGATATTATCATAGAGCTGGGACATGATCCCAAAGATGCCAAGGAAATAAAAGCATTGATAAAGAAAAAGGAGGATGACATAGCTACCCTCAAAAAACAATTGAAGCTGCCAATTACTATGCATCCAGAAACCACAGAGGTTGTGCAAGAAAAAGCAGAATAAGACATGATGGATTTTCTAATGAAAATGAATCAAAGACTAAATGATACAGAGCAAGAATTGGAGAAGGCATTACAGGAAAAGCAGGGAGTGTCGACCTCCCAGCCATCTCAAATAGCTCCAACATTTACAACTGCTCCTACAACAGTTAAAACTGCTCCTACCACAACTACAACAGCAGTCCCTCCCACTGTCCTAGCATCAACAGCAGCAGGCAGCAACACTACCATGACCACAGAGGAGTTAATCAAAGCTATGGAGGAATTAAAGCTCCAAGTTTCAGAATTAAAGGATGCCAAAGAAAGATTGGCAAAATTAGAATTGAGTTATGACAAATCTAAAATGACTGTGGCAGAAAAGACAAGAGAGGTGAAAGCATTAGAGAACAAAGTAAAAGCATTGGAAAAGGACCTCTCTTTAGATAAGCCTCTCGGAGAAATCAAGGGAATTTTGTGGGCTAACATTATCAATCCATTTGTAATATATGGAAATCTATTCAGGTTATATATGAGGAGATTGATTTGATAGTAGCAGCCCAGGTGGAAATTCAAAAGGCCAGAACTCTATTGGGACACAAGCCTGAACAGACCAACAGGTTAACACATTTTTGGAATACTAAAACTAGGGAAGAACTAGCAGCATTGGACATCAGATACAGGATAGGCAACGTCCTAATAGTCAAAAGAGTTCTAACCATGAGAAGCCTGATGCAGAATTTGGAAAGGAAGATTCATGACATGCAAGAGGAGGTAAATTCTTTTATAGAAAAATTTGTAGTTTTGCATAAAAGGGGCTTGCCAAGTCTGGTGGGAAGTAGTCAACGCCTGCTGACATAATTTGAGTACACACACAGGTTAAATAAATGTGCTACTAATCAAGTAAATGCTTCATCAAGTACTTCAGCAGAGAAGGCCCTGCCATCTGGCCAAACTCTCTACAGCAACCTGGAAAATCAATTTTTTATTGAGAATGAGGTGAAACATCTTTTTTCATTCTAGCCTAACTTCTACAGGTACACAGATGTTGATAAGACTTTGATAAAGCTACAAAGACATCAGTTACCATAGGAGCAGTGGTGGCAAAGAATGTTGGAAATCTTGTAAGTGGGTTTCAATTTTTTTTTTTTCCCAAAAAACAACAGACATCATAGAGAAGATTAAAGGAAAGGGTGATAGTTTCGTGGGGCTGTAGCCTATTAAAGCACAATTAAAAGCACCCGAGAAAGAAAAGCCAGCAACGTGGAATATCAGTGAAAGCATCCACCGGCTGACTCATAGAGCAAACAGTCAACACGCCTTACCAACTGAGCGGCCAACACAACAGCATTTACTTCTGCATTTATTTCTTCCTATTCCCAAGATCATTCACTTCTCCTGTAGAGTAGGTAGAAGAAGTTATTTCTAGATATTATCTCATTGAGATATTTTGTAAACATTTTTGTACAAATACCTCCCCAAGCGAAGTATTAGGGGTTGGTGATACATTTCTGGAACTGCACTGTAACTCTGAGAACTCTTCTGAATAAAAAGTTTATGGAATGCGTTGTTGCTGAACTCTCTGGATGTGGAATTAATGGCAGAGGACTATGTTTCAAAATTCTCGAATTATTTCATGGATCAATAACTCTTTTTAACTCATGTCTTACAGTTTCTGTGTTTTTATATATCATCTAGTTCACGATCTGAATAACAGGAAAAAGGAATAACCCAGAACTTGCTTGACTGTACTCTGTGTTCAATCTCTGTTATTTTTTATGTTTTCTTCAGAATTAGCATAAGAAGGAATTCTTAACTGCTCCTGTTTCCCCTGGTTCTTACATCTTGAATATAGCTAAGGAATTCTTAACTGCTCCCTGGTAATATTCATCCACTTTCCCTCTATCAATATGATGAATGATTCTTAACTGCCCTTCACCCCTTGACTCCATCCCACCTGATTTCAGCTCACAATTTGTTCCATCGTTGATTACCTTGCTCTGTAGTACCACCTTCTATCAAACAAACCATATCCAGCATTTCATCCTCATAGACTCCATTAGCCCAATGGACTGAACTTCTCAAATTTACACCCCTGTTCTATTGAATATCACCATCCAAAAGTCAAACAAACCCTTGTACTTCATAACTAGCCTAATATAACTCAAAAAAAAGATAAATCATAAAGAGAGAGCCCTCTCTGGATGCAGATTGGCTAGAACCTGCATCTAAAAGATTGGTCTATGGTTACCTCGGCCGTATTCCCTTTTATACAACTTTTGGGGAACAACCTGAGTGATAACATCATTGGCAACTCCACTGGGGACCGAATGATTGTTTGTTAGTGCTGTCTATTTTCAAAAACTACAGATGGAGCCTGAAGTTAGCCAGATAGCCTTTGAAACAGTTTTTGATATGCAATTACAGGAGTAAATAAAAGCTGCTTCAATCTATCTCCAGCCTAGTTTTAGGCTTTGAACAGCTGTCTCAAAGACTTGATCAATTTCCTTTTCAATAAATCTTTAGGAAAATTCAAGACTCTCATAGTGGAAAACTTCCTAGAAACTTATTGATTAAAACTTGTATTCTTCAAACACTTGCAGAAAATACCAAAAAATAGATTTAGAAGCTGGGTCCAAAGAAGAAAATCCGTTACACTAGATCAAATCTAGATCCAAATCCTCCACCTATCTTTGAAAATCCTAATTTTATCCCGAAGAACCTTCGAAGCCGAGATAATCAAGAAATTCTGCTGATTTAAACCTTGACACACCTTAGCAGAACGTTATCCAAGTTGAGCTTACTGCTGGAAAATTGCAAGTCCTTTCTGCCATCATTTTTGCTTCACCTAGTTCATCATCATCACTTCAGAACATTTGTTCCAATCCCCCATCCACAGCACTCATTTCCATTGTTATCCCTATTCTTCCAGCTGTCGCATTTCTTCCTGCTGTCCCATGTATCTCTGTAAATATGGCAAACCAATATGCTCCCCTGCAAATGCAGGGGCTATGCCTCAATATTATCAAAGAAAAATAACCTATTTTGATGGTACTGGCACTTACACAGCTCAACAACACACCAAGAAAATGATGGATTATTTTGAAAACTATGAGATTGATGCTGATGATGTAAGAATGAAAGTCTTTGTCCAAAGTTTAACTGGAGATGTTAGAACCTGGTTTAGAGCACTCCTTGCAAACCATATTGCTGACCTAGATTCCCTTTATCAAATGTTCTTGAACAAATGGGAAAAGAAGAAGGACCCATTACACATCCTATCAGAATATGAAAGCTTGAAAAGAGGCCCACAAGAAACTATTCAAGATTACTGTGCCAGATTTAATAATGTGTACAATGCTATTCCTCATAACCTTAGACCTCCACCAGACTTGGCCTTCATCAAATTCCCTGATGGATTTGATTCTAACATGGCTTACCAGCTCCGGGAAAGAGCTCCTCCAAGCTTAGAAGACATGCAAAGTATAGCTGTCAGTGTTGAGATCAATCTGATTTCTAAGCGAGCTCGGGCTAGAGCTGAAAGGAGAACAACTTTCAAAGAAGAACCATCTGCATTTGAACAGAAGTTAGATGCCATTATTAAAGGAATGGATAGACTGGGTGATAGAGTAGAGACAATTGAAAGGAAATCCTCTTGGGATGGTCAACCAAGTAACATCGACAAAAATCCAAACTTTAGGAAAAATCAGAATCCCAATGTTGGAAAGGCTGGTCCTGACCAAAACATTAGACCTCCATTCCAGGAAAACTATGCTGAAGCTTCAACTTCTAGTGAGCCAACAGAGGATTCTCAAATCAACTTAATGGGTCTAAACAGTGAACAACAAATATTTTTGACCCAGGATGATCAAGAAGCTCACACCTTTAATCAATTTCAAACTAAATCGGGGGAATCATTTGATTTTAGAGAGGGATATGATGCAGTTGTCTATGAGGTCCATAAACAATATAAGTTGAGAAGCAGAACAGTAGATGTTCCTGAACCCAACAAGCAGAAAGATGCCAAGCAGCCTAAAAAAGAAAAGGTTAATAACCTCCCTGTACCACTCCTTGTTGGAACTGACTTCAACCCAAAAGAACCAACTTTTGAGGAAATATCAGACAATCAACCATCAAACAGTCAGCCTTCCACTTCCTTACCTCCCAAAGAAAATGCAAAGGAATCTCCATAAATTGATTTTGAAGCACACTCAGTTCATAACAGCACTCCTGATAGAGAAAAAACCATTGAAAACACAGCAGAAAAAAGAAAATATTGCTGCCCGAAATGCAAAAATCCAAATAGAAAAACCTTTCAATCTTGAAACCGAAATAGGCAAGTTAAAAATAGCAATTCCATTGTCCGAATTGGCTAAACACAATTTCTATAGGGAACAAATCAGCAAATCGCTTCAAATTTCAGAAAACAGAGATGCAGTGAACATTTTAGATGACCAGCCATAATTAATTTTTGGCCCTGAAATAAATGGTAAATCAGTAGATGGAGGTGTTCTTCCTTTCTATGTGAGTCTGAATATTCATGACAAAGTACTTCACAATGCAATGTTTGATTCTGGAGCTTCCCATAATCTAATGCCCAAATCTGTGATGGAAAAGTTGGACCTAGATATCACAAGGCCATACAAAGACTTGTTCTCTTTTGATTCTAGCCAGGTCAGATGTCTAGGATTAATTAAAGATTTATGTGTATCTCTAGTTCAATACCCTGCCAAGACAATTTTAATGGATGTGGTGGTAGCTGATATCCCACCAAAATATGGAATGCTTTTGTCCAGATCTTGGGGTGCAAAGCTCTAGGGATCTTTACAGTTGGACATGTCCTATGCTACCATTTCAGTATTTGGTCAGCCAAAGAGATTGTACCGTGAAACTTTGATGAAATATGTGGTCAGCAGTCAAGAGAAGCCCCAAAATTTTCCCATTTATTCCATGCATTCTGATATGGACTCTTTCATCCTATTCAATACTGATATTTGTTCTCCAACTGATGACAAAGATTTGGCTGTGGAGAAAAAAATTTGCATAAATGAGGAATCTATTGCTCAAACTCTAGAAATTGCTGAAATAATTGATATAACAGACACACAAGGGAAACCACATAAAACTAAAAATCCATATCTGCCCACTAAGCAAGTTTCCAAAACTCCTGATGCTAACTGCAATCAAGAAATCCTATGGTACCTAGAGTTTAATGGATCAGTTAATAAACTAGGAGTAGGGGCAAGCATTTGGATACATAACATGCAAAATGATTTTGCTGAAGGACATGCATACAGGCTAAATTTTAGATGCACAAATAACATGGCTGAATATGAAACCCTCCTACTAGGACTCAAATTGATCAAAAGTTTAGGGGCAATTAGAATATCAATTTTGGGAGACTCTGATTTGGTTATTCAACAAATGAAAGGAAACTTTGTCACAAATGATCGTAGGTTAAGAGCTTTTAGAGGGGCAACAATCGAAATACTCAATACCTTTCTAAAATCACAGCTTACTAAAATTTCAAGGAAACACAAATTGCATGCTCACAGTTTGGCAACATTTGCCAGCACTTGTAAACTGCCATTTGAGCCAAATCATCATTTTACAGCTGAAATTAAACACAGGCCGACTGTACCAGACAATGTTAAAAACTGGCAGGTGTTTGACAATGACACTCAGATTAACAATTTCCTGACTCTAAAAGAAGAATTTTTCAGCACAAACATAGACACAAGCACCATTTGTGAAGCTGATCAAATAGGCAAAATTTGAAACACACATTTTAGCTGAAATAGAAAATCAGATTTTACATCCAACAACATTTACCAGCAAAGAGTTGCAAGAGCTTAAAGGAATAGACTTTGATGAAACTATTGAAGAAGAGTCTGAAGTGATTGATTTAAAGGATAATTTTTTACCCACAAGCTTGACTCCTCTAGAGGATATTTTTGACTCTAATGATATTCCAAGAAAGCCCAAAATGAAGCCATTAAACGCAGAAATTGAGGACTGCAACATAGGGACTCAGCAAAATCCTAAAATGATAAAGCTGTCTAAAACTTTGCCTCCTGACCAAAAGCTGAAATACATTGAACTGTTCAAAGAATTTCAAGATGTCTTCGCATGGAGCTATGAAGATCTCAAGTCCTATGACACTTCTGTCATCCAACATACAATACCCCTAAAAGAAAATCAAAAACCTTTCAAACAAAAACTTAGAAGGATTAATCCTGTACTCCTCCCTCTCATTGAGAAAGAAGTCAAGAGAATGTATGAAGCTGGAATAATTGCACCCATTAGATTTTCAGAATGGATCTCAAATCTAGTGCCCACTAGGAAGAAAATAGGAGAAATAAGACTGTGTGTTGATTTGAGAAATATGAATAAAGTTTCTTTAAAAGACCACTACCCCTTACCTAAGATGGACCACATTTTACAAAGGGTAGTGGGAGCGTCTAGAATTTCACTGCTAGATGGGTTTTCAGGCTTCAATCAGATTTTAGTTCACCCTGATAACCAAGACAAAAAAACTTTTACAACACCTTGGGGAACTTTCAAGTATGTAAAAATACCATTCGGACTGAAGAACGCAGGGGCAACTTTTCAACGAGCCATGGACATAGCTTTTGCTAAAGAAATTCATGATTTCCTAGTCATATATCTAGATGACCTTACTGCATTTTCCAAATCAGATCAGGAACATTTAAAACATCTCAGACAAGTGTTTTTAATCTGTAGAAAATATGGTATATCACTCAATCCAAAGAAATGATTGTTTGGCCTACAAGAGGGCAAACTTTCAGGTCACATAATCTCAAAACATGGCATTAGAATTGACCCAGACAGAATACAAGCCATTCTACAAGTTCCTCACCCTAGAAATATCAAAGAACTACAAGCTTTCCTAGGGAAAATCAATTTTCTAAGAAGATTCATACCCAACTTGGCTGAACTAATAAGATTGTTGAACAACATGCTAAAAAAAGATTCCAAAGTCAAATGGACAATAGAAGCTAAACAAGCCTTTGAAGAAATCAAAATAGCTTTAACCAAAACTCCAGTCCTCACAATCCCGAAATTCGACAGAGACTTCATAATCTTTTCCTTTGCATCTGAACATACTATTGTTGCCATTTTTCTACAGAAAGATGATCAAGGATGTGAAAAACCCATTGCTTTTTTCAGCAAAGCACTGAGAGATGCACCTTTAAAATATCAAATCATGGAAAAACAGGTCTATGCCCTTGTAAAAGCTATTAAGGATTTCAGAGTTTATTTCTTATACTCTCATGTAATAGCTTATGTGCCAAACACTGTTGTCAAAGATATTCTAAATCAAGAAGGAATTGAAGGCAAAAGAGGCAAGTGGATCACTAACATTTTGGAATATGACATTGAAATTAAACCAACGAAGCTGATAAAAGGACAAGGATTAGCTAAACTTATGACTGAAACCAACTTTCAAGCCCTTGACATCAATGAACTGGATAACGAGCAGGAGATGGCGACTCCACAGATCAATCAAGCCTTTCTACAATCACCTTGGTATGCTGATATATGTTATGTATTATTAAACCTGCAGGCTCCTCTAGGATTATCCAGAACTAAAAAGAGATTTCTGAAAATGAAAGCTTCAAAATTCTGTATTATAGATAATGTTTTATTTTGGAAAAATCATGAAGGCATTTTACTAAGCTGCTTAACAAAACAGGAAATTAACAAAGTGCTTAAAGAATTTCGTGTAGGGGATTGTGGTGGACATTTGTACTGGAAATCAACTACTGATAAAATCCTAAGAGCTGGATTTTATTGGCCCTCCCTGTTTGCTAATACAAAGAAATTTGTGACTTCTTGCCATAAATTCCAAATCTTTGAAGGCAAGAGAAAGCTTTTACCCCTACCCCTCAAACCAGTTTCCACTGAAAGACCATTTCAACAATGGGGTTTAGATTTCATTGGGGAAATTCACCCTCCCTCTTCTAGCCAACATAAATGGATTTTGACTGCCACATACTACTTCACCAAGTGGATAGAAGCCATCCCTTGTAGACAAGCTAATGATTCAGTGATCATGCAATTCCTAGAAACCAATATCCTGTCTAGATTTGGCTGTCCGGAAAAGATTATAACTGACAATGTTGCTGCTTTTAAATCCAAAAGAATGATCAATTTTTGTCACAAATACCATATTACCTTAGGCCACTCCACAGCCTATTACCCTCAAGGTAATGGTCTAGCTGAATCATCCAATAAAAGCCTGATCAATATCATTAAGAAAATATTGGAGGAAAACAAGAAAAACTGGCATAAGAAGCTTATCAATGCACTTTGGGCAGACAGATTGACTACAAAAAGATCCATTGGAACAAGCCCCTATGAATTGGTTTATGGCATGGAGGCTGTATTCCCTTCATCTTTGGGAATCCCTGTGATAAAATTGCTGCAAGAAATACAAGCAGAACCCAATGACATTCAGAGAAGAATCAATCAGACAATTCATTTGCAGCAAACTAGAGAAGAGGTGTATCAAAGGTCTCAAGTTCTACAAGAAAAAATTAAAAAGATTTTTGACAAAAGCACAAAGGCAGAGGATTTTTTCATAGGAGACAAGGTACTGAAATGGAATTCCAGAAGGGAAGATAAAGGAAAACATGTGAAATTTGATTTTCTATGGAAGGGACCTTATGTCATTCAGGCTGTACAAGGGAACAACGCCTACTTTTTGAAGAGCCTGGATGGTACAGAAGCAGAAGATGGACCAGTCAATGGTCGGATGCTCAAGCATTATTTTGATCCACTTTTTAAAGATGTCAGGATCCTAACTTGTACATAAGAGTGTTTACTTTCTGCAGTTTTTTACAACAATAAAAGAGGAAGGAATATGTAGCAAATTTTGAGAAAAAGTCAAGGAACTGTGCCACCTTTTGTATTACCTGTTACTTTATCAGAAGAATTGAAGAAGTAGACTTGGGAGCTGTAAGTATGATGGCAAATATTCAGACAAACTATCAAAAAATAGAGCTGCAATTGTTTGAATGGGCTAGGAAATATATATATGTTGCAGAGGTACAGTTTGTTTATTTACAACAAAGGCAAAATTTCAGAATGCAACAAGAATTGAAATCAAGGCTACCTGACCTGTTGTTCTTGGCTTTTCATCAGGAAAAGTCATCCCCAAGTGGAGCCAGTGTTATGCTCCTATACCAATAGGTGTCATATTTCATGATTGACTGGTAAAATGACAAATATGTTCATCCTTTTCATGTTGCAAAGGTTCCATATTTTGAAAAAATCAAAAAATTAAAAAATGAAAAGAGGGTATGCCCTAAAAGAAAGATCAAAGGGCAAAAGAATGAATTGGTCAAAAGAAAGAGAATGAACCCCAAAGAAGACCAGGAAAGTGCGCTAGTCATAAATGCCACTACTATCCTATTTTTGCAAAGAAGTTCAATCTGTGCAATCAGTTGGTTCCTGTCACAGTTGATGGATGGCCAAACAACTTAATCTTGGCCAGTCCATGTTTAAATTTCCTGTTTTAGAGGTAGAGAATAAAATCTGTCCAAATAGTTCAAGCTTGGCAGATAAGTAGTTAGGTAGAGAAGCAAAGGTGCTCAACAGTTAAATCTGAGCCCGGGAAGATATAAGGGCAGACTTAGATAGGATGGTAGTTAAAAGAAAAGAAAAGAATAAGGGTTTTCCAGTTCAAATGCACCCAAGGGAAAAGAAGAAAAAATGTTAGGTATAATAGGCTGGGTAGGCAATTTTGATGTTGCAGAAGCAGGTTTTTGAGCAATTTTGTCTTTTAAAGATGATTCATCTCTCATGGATATCATAAGCACAATGGCAATGGTTTGGCTACAAAACATATGAAGCATGACTAATTTCCCCTCAAATTTCTCCAAAAAACCTTTACTAACCTCCCCACAAGGACATTGAGATCTGATCAGTGCTCCTAGATCACTTCATTTCATGAAAAAGACTAAGTGAAACTTTGTTTTTACTTAGGCAAAGGAAGCCACATTTCTTGTGTAAAAATGCTTTTCTTCCATTATGCTAAGTTTTCTAAATTCACAGCTTGGATCCCTTTTCATTTCCCTAAACCTAAGTTTCACTTTTCAACTTAGTGCTTTTATTTGAATATATCTCTCATATTAACATATTAACTTTATATTATAACTCCTACATAACATTCCCCCCCCGTATTATATAACTATATAAAAAACCCCAAAAATATTTAAATATCCCGACCCCTGGCTAATTATAGCCATATGGTAATGTTACAGGAGTTAGTGGTTCATTCGGAGCCATTAACAACCCTTCGCACATAAGATCATTGGGATTTGTTTAACATTTGGTTAAATAAATAACCAAACCCGCCCAAAAACATTAAGTAATACCCCGCAAAAACATTGAAAAATGTCGATTTTATTACGCGGGTCCCGCGCTGTAGCCTCTGCCATATCCCAATCGTCGTCAGCCGTCGGATCATAGCCCGCAGATTGGACAGCCCACAGCAATATCGCAAGCCCTTACATGCCGACCTTTAGCGCCCGAGGAACAATGGTTTTACCGCCATACCCTGGGACAGGTGGCAACCTCCCGCACTGCTCGCTGCCCCCCCTCCAATACAACCTCTGTCCAAAAGCGGTGCAGGGGCCAAACCGCTTACCACCTCCGTACCCCACTGACGTCATCCTCGCGTCATCAGCCCACGTCAGCACCACGTCACCCCGCTACATGACAAAGCACTATGTCACGCTGACGTCACCCGACGGAAACGCGCCAAAACCCGCCAAAATCAATTTTTTGTTAAAAAAGGCTTGAAAGTGTCGTTTTCACTCATTTCTGCTTGTTTTCTTTGCGTGACCTATGCATGTAGATTTGTGTTCTGAAGCAGCGTTTAACCACACAGTCCGCCATCTAGCTAAATTGAGTCCACATTTCGACCTCCAGCTCATCTCGCAACCTGCAAATCGCACATTTCACTGTCAAAACAGGTATTTACCCGAATTTCATTCCCAAACCCCATGTTTTTTGCTTTCCACTGCAAGATTGTCCAAAGAAGCTAAATTCGAATACATTTCACCAAATTACCTTCAGCAAGTGCACCAGAATTGTTGTTTTTGCCCACTTTTACCGAAAAACCCTGCAAACCTCGTCTTCCTCTGCAAAATTCACCCACTAAGCTAAATACAAGTCAGCTTTGGTCTGCAATTGCCGAAAAAGAGCCCCAAAGTTGTCATTTTACCTATTTGGCTACAAAAACCCAAATTTCAATTGAAAAATCATGAAGAAGTGAGCAATGGAAGCACCCGTGGCCCTGAACATTGCTCCCCTCAATGCACCTCATAACGACCTGGACTGGTTGCCCTTGGCTGATAGGGATTTTCAAATACAAGACTTAACTAGTGACAAAGACCACCTCCAAGCATTCTGTGAAATCAGGAACATTCACCTAAATAAAAGTGATCTCTATGGGATATGGGAATCCAATCTGCCCAGATATTATCTCCCCTCAGTAAATGTATTCCCAGATGTAATCCGCCTGTGCTGTGCCAATTATGAACCTACTCAAAGAGCAGTCATGTCTCCAACTGGAACTGTCCTTTTTCATATAACTCCTAACTCAATCAATGAAATGCTACACTTTAAACCTACTCAGCCTCTGGCTCCTCTTTCCATGGGACATTTGTTGGATGAAGGCTCTAAACTATCCACTGCAGAAATAGGCAGAATTGCCAAGTTATTCATGAGTCCAGATTGCTACTCCAGATACTCACCTCCCTATCACCATGCCTGGTTCAGTGAAGCTGGAAGATTCATTATTGACATGATATCCTATGTTTTGGGATTTAAGACAAGTGAGTATGTTGATGAGACAATTTTAGCTCTGATGTCCATGTTTATTCCAGGACACCCTCCTGCTATCAAATTTGACTTTGCTACTTTCATTACCAATAAAATCCATGACCAATTCATGAGTCTAGACAGAGAAGGAGTCTTTGAATATACCTCTTATATATATCATCTGTTTTTGTACTATCAAATAGACAGTTTTCAGTTTCCTATCAGAAAATTGGATACTAAAGGAGAAAGGAGGTCTGTGATATTTTGGACCTCAGTCTTCCATCAAGTCCATAGCTCTCCTTACACTTACTATGATTTCATTGATTTGTTTATACATCTAGTCTCCTCTCTACTGATGAAAACTCCTCCCAGACTCTCTGGTGACATGCATAAAATTTTACAGCTCTCCAAAAGCTATAAAATAGGTGACTGGTACTTTTACGAGAATCACACCGAGATCAGGATGTATGGCTGTGAGCTGTGCCCTTACAAACTGCCAAAATATTTGCCTATGAGATTGTTTGCTCTTAAATATTTCAGGCAATTTATCAACTCAGATTTGACTCATTTATATGCTGCCAAGAAAAAGGCTTAGCTGAAATTAAGAAACCAGTTAGGCCCCTTCATTGTTAACAAAAAGGAAGCATGGAAAGATGCTGACAAAATATTGGGTGAACAACTCAAATTGAAAAGGAGCTTTTGGTGGGTACCCTATGACCCAAATGGATTCATCTGTGATAGAAAGGTAAAAAATAGGCTATCAGCCTATAATCATTGTAGGATCCCTGAAATAGAGCAGTATGCTAATCAAGATGAATGGGTAGAGGGCACATTGATAGAAGAACTCATTGAGGAAGGAAAAATGGAACAAGCAATGAAAAATATTGAAAATACTCTTGACCTGCACTCTTTTGGACAGGTGTCTTTCAAATTTCCTCAGCAGACCGGAGTGGGCACATCAACTGCTGCAACTTCTCAACAGCCTACACAAGAGAGCACTACACCAGCTGCAAGGTCATCAAAGGGCAAAGAAGTGCTAGACTCAGAGCAGCACATAATGAAAGATCAGCCAGCATCATCAAAAGAACAAGGCCAAGGGCAAATTCCTCCTGTCCAGACCAATGCACCAGAAACACCAGCATTACAGACTCCTCTAAGTGAGGAAAAGGGCAGCCAAAGGGACCGAGAAGAAGCTACACCTGTAAGTGGGCCAGCAGAGCAACCAGGGGAAAAAAGGCAAATAATAGATCCTTTACCTAAAGAGGAAATTATAGAGGAGATCATAGAAAGTCCAATAAGTGAGAGGGCTGCCAGCCCATGGACATCTCGAGTGGTAGAAACTTCCACCAGCTCGCATAGGCAGCAATTGGAGAAACAACATAGTGTGGAAATTTCCTCCACAAGGCCAAAGCAGACAAGGTTCAGATATTAAAAAAACATTCACGGACATCAAGGCACAGAATGAGCCAATAAGACTGCAGCTTTATGATCAATTTCTCAAGATGACCCCCACCAAACAGCAAAGGTTAATGTCTGCATATGACATTAAAGAAGGAAAGATGATCTTGAGTCACTTCAAGCCTAAAGTGCAGCAACCACAGTCAGCAGATGATTATATTAGAACAAATCTTGAGGCCCTTGCCTAAGAGATTCACCCTTTGGACCAGATTGAGTTACACAAGCAAATAGGAGAGATGGTCTACTCCACATTGGCAGACAAAGCAATGCTAGCTCAACAATTGCAGAATTCATTGAACAACACATCTGCCCAACTGGATTTGGAGAAGGCATCTTCCTTAGCTAAGGACAACAGGATAAAGTCCTTGGAAGAGATTATCATAGAGCTGGGACATGATCCCAAAGATGCCAAGGGAATAAAAGCATTGATAAAGAAAAAGCAGGATGGCATAGCTGCCCTCAAGAAACAATTGAAGCTGCCAATTACTATGCATCCACAAACCACAGAGGTTGTGCAAGAAAAAGCAGAAGAAGACATGATGGATTTGCTAATGAAAATGAATCAAAGACTAAATGAGACAGAGCAGGAATTGGAGAAGGAATTACAGGAAAAGCAGGGAGTGTCGACCTCCCAACCATCTCAAACAGCTCCAACATTTACAACTGCTCCTACAACAGTTAAAACTGCTCCTACCACAGCCACAACAGCAGTCCCTCCCACTGTCCTAGCATCAACAGCAGCAGGCAGCAGCACTACCATGACCACAGAGGAGTTAATCAAAGCTATGGAGGAATTAAAACTCCAAGTTTCATAATTAAAGGATGCCAAAGAAAAGTTGGCAAAATTAGAATTAAGTTATGACAAATCTAAAACGACTGTGGCAGAAAAGACAAGAGAGGTGAAAGCATTAGAGAACAAAGTAAAAGCATTGGAAAAGGACCTCTCTTTAGATAAGCCTTTGGGAGAAATCAAGGGCATTTTGTGGGCTAACATTAATCAATCCATTTGTAATATATGGAAATCTATTCAGGTTATATATGAGGAGATTGATTTGATAGCAGTAGCCCAGGTGGAAATTCAAAAGGCCAGAACTCTATTGGGACGCAAGCCCCAACAGGCCAACAGGTTAATACATTTTTTGAATACTAAAACTAGGGAAGAACTAGCAACATTGGACATCAGAGACAGGACAGGCACCATCCTAACAGTCAAAAGAGTTCTAACCCTGAGAAGCCTGATGCAAAATTTGGAAAGGAAGAGCTATGACATGCAAGAGGAGGTAAATTCTTTTATAGAAAAATTTGTAGTTTTGCATAAAAGGGGCTTGCCAAGTCTGGTGGGAAGTAATCAGCGCCTGCTGAAACAAGTTGAGTACACACACAGGTTAAATAAACGTGTTGCTGATCAAGTAAATGTTTCATCAAGTACTTCAGCAGAAAGGGCCTTGCCATCTGGCCAAACTCTCTACAGCAACCTGGAAAATCTATTTTTTATTGAGAATGAGGTGAAACATCTTTTTTAAGTCCAGCCTAACTTCTACAGGTACACAAATGCTGATGAGACTTTGATAAAGCTGCAAAGACATTAGTTACCAGAGGAGCAATGGTGGAAAAGCATGTTGGAAATCTTGTAAGCCTGTTTCAAAATTTTTATTTTTTCCCAAAAAATAACAAACATCATAATGCAGATTAAAGGAAAGGGTGATAGTTTCGCGGGGTTGTAGTCTATTAAAGCACAATTAAAAGCACCCGAGAAAGCAAAGCCAGTAGCACGGAATATCAGTGAAAGCATCCACCGGCCGACTCACTGAGAAAACAGTCAACGCTCCTTACCAACTGAGCATCCAACACAATCGCATTTACTTCTGCATTTATTTCTTCCTATTCCCAAGAGCATTTACTTCTCCTGTAGAGTAGGTAGAAGAAGTTATTTCTAGATATTATCTCATCGAGATAGTTTGTAAACATTTTTGTACAAATACCTCCCCAAGCGAAGTATTAGGGGTTGGTGATACATTTCTAGAACTGTGCTGTAACTCTGGGAACTCTTCTGAATACAAAGTTTCTGGAATGCATTGTTGCTGAACTCTCTAGATGTGGAATTAATGGAAGAGGACTATGTTGCAGAATTCTTGAATTATTTCATGGATCAATAAGTCTTTTTAACTCATGTTTTACAGTTTCTGTGTTTTTATATATCATCTATGTTCATGATCTGAATAACAGGGAAAAAGAATAACCCAGAACTTGCTTAACTATACTCTGTGTTCAATCTCTGTTATTTTTTATGTTTTCTTCAGAATTAGCATAAGCAGGAATTCTTAACTGCTCCTGTTTCCCCTGGTTCTTACATCTTGAATATAGCTAAGGAATTCTTAACTGCTCCCTGGTAATATTCATCCACTTTCCCTCTATCAATGTGATGAATGATTCTTAACTGCCCTTCACCCCTTGACTCCTCCCACCTGATTTCAGCTCACAATTTGTTCCATGGTTGATTACCTTGCTCTATAGTACCACCTTCTGTCAAACAAACCATATCCAGCAGTTCATCCTCATAGACTCCATTAGCCCAATGGACTGAACTTCTCAAATTTACACCCCTGTTCTATTGAATATCACCATCCAAAAGTCAAACAAATGAATCATAAAGAGAGAGCCCTCTTTGGATGCAGATTGGTTAGAACCTGCATCTAAAATATTGGTCTGTGGTTACCTCGGCCGTATTCCCTTTTATACAACTTTTGGGGAACAACTTGAGTGATAACAGATTCAAGGCCTGCAATTGTGGTCTTTGCTCAGTCATGCTGTCTTTCACCTCTGAGTTGATTAGGAGGTCATTTTGTCCTATAATAATGCTCTACTAGCTACTTGATAAAATGGATAACACTCTAATTATTGCCCCATATTAGTGTAGGTTGCTCTTGTTGAAAACTAGACTTGGTCAAAATATGTTGAATCCAAATAGACTCAGTGGCAGCACTATCAACACCTCGATATTTTGCATCCATAGGAGGAAGGGAATTGACAACTTACTCTTTGCTAGACCAAAAACCAGGACCATAGCCAAGATGAATGACATAGACAGAGTTGGACTTGCAGTAATCAATATTTCCAACCTAAACAGAGTCAGTATAAACCACTAAATTTTCATTACCATCAGAATAATATTGAACGTAGATTTCTAATGAAGCTCATGTGGTTCCTTAATGACTGGGAGACCAACTAACCGAATAGGAGATATCTGGACGATTGTGAGTCAAGTACAAAATGCCTCCAACGAGCTATCGATACAACACAACATCAATCAAAGGAGTGGAAACACTTGGTTGACAGATTGAGCCCTGACAAAAAGGGTGTGGGTGTAAATTTGCAATCCAATCTCTGAAATCTGCAAAAGAGATCAAAGGCGCAATTGAATCGTAATATGCCTATCCTAGATGCAAACTAAAAGAGTTGTTGATACCACATAGTGTCAACCAAAGGAGTGGAAACACTTGGTTGAAAAAATTACCCTTGACGAAAAGGGGGTGGGTGTAGATTTGCAATCGAATATGTGAAATCTACTTAAGAGATCCAAGGCATACTTGAGTTTGCGAGATGCTTATCTTGGATGCAGACCAAGTGATCTGTATCTCAAAAAAGTAGTGAAGGAGCCTCATGTCTTTCATGTTGAACTATTGATAGAGAGTGGACTTCATGTGATTAATGAAGGTAGGAAAAGGCCCTATAACATACTACACCCTACTACCCAAAACAAAGGAATAATAATATCTTGATGGAGATGACAAATTTCATGATCCATTCCAGAGGTCCTTGTTGGTAGTTTTGGGATGAAGCCATCAATTCTGTCAAATATGTTCAAAATTTCATGCCTCGCAAAAGTTGTCTAGATGGTGTCCCAAGAAGAAGCCTTGAGAGGATGAACACGCTCTATTGGCTATCCCAGAGTCTTTGTATGCAATGTTGGGCCCAAAACCCCAAAGAAAAATGCAAGGAAATGTACATACAATGTATGGTTTGCATATTTGTTGGCTACCCATAATATGCTAAAGGTTGTAAATTTCTTGTTCTAGATACACATCAGTTAGTCATTAGTAGTGTTCAATTTTATGAGCATGCCCCTTGGAATATTGATCTTCATATGATTTTTCTTCTTTTGAGTTGACTTCTCCAGCTAATGATTGTTCTCTTGAAGAAAATTGTGATGAAATGTTTCTACCACTTTCTAAGTGGGGTGAAAGTGTACATACTTGGTTTAAGTTCACTTAGGTAATACATTAAATCCTTAGTTGGTATATCTGCCAACCAAATTCTTAATTGATGGATTCTTCCTAGTTTTCTATGAATGGAGGATCTTTCTTTGTATTGCAGACAAAACAGGTTTTATATACAGTGATAATCTTGTTCCTTAAATTGGTTTTGAGTCTCTGTTATTTTGTCCGAATTCTGTGGCATCCACATTTAAAACAAAGAGTGTTGAGCAGGTTGATTTGTTAGCTTGAGCTCCATACAGACAAGGCAGAACAACAATAGAAGAAGCAAAATTGACAGAAAGACTTATGTTGTTCTTCTTTGTCTGTATGGAGTTCTATAAGTTTAATTACAAGGAGATCAAATGTATCTATGAGATAGACTATGAGGAGCCCAACGTTAAATATAGGTGGTTGGGTAGTTCACCTGCCAAGCTGTAATAAGTCAATTATGCACAATAATTAGACATTGAACATCAAAGTTAACACGAATAGATCTGAGGGTATGGATGCAAAGTTAACATTCCATGGTTGGTTTGGAAAGGTTTTTAAGGATGATTCGGGCCTTACAATACATAAATGGATTTGGTTCACCAAGTGTCTCTGTGACAAGACAACAAATATGTGTGCACCCCTAAATAAGCATGGGATTTTCATAGAGATTTATTATTAGGACACAATTTTGGCTTATAATATTTTCTCATTGAGAAGTACAAACATGTACTTTAACAACATCATTGAGAAGAAGCTATATTCTAGTATTCTTTAGAAACCATGTGCCAATACTAATAGAAAGCTACTTCTCAAGTTCACTTTAGGTGCAATGTTTAGTGACTACTTTAGGTAGGAAATCAAAATGGTAGTAAACGAACTCTTAAATGGTACAAGTTAGAACTTGGCACTACCAATTTTATAATATTTGCAAAAAATTATATTTTTGGTTGTCTATGGTCTTAGCACAAGGTTTCAAAATGTTAAGTTTAGGTATGTTCTATGATGAGAAAAAATTTACTTCAATTTTCCATATTAGCTCAATATCAATTCCATATTAGAAATCACATTTAGCATGATAGTAAAATGCAAATAGAACATAAACATAAATCGCAGAAAACAAGCCAAGACAAGAGGACACAAGATGTGGCGCAACCAGGGACAAACCCCAATGTGGGGATACCCTTGATCAATTCTTCTTATGTTCTTCAATAGTTCAGCAGAGAGAGAAATAGTACATCTACATCAGAAGTCAAAATTTTGACTTATCAAAATAAGAGCAGAGATCTTCCTTAAGAATATGTCACATGAGGTAGTTGATCTGAACATAGGTGATTCCATCACCTTGTTGTACCTATCACTATGTTGTAGCATGTTGCACCATCATACCATGTCCATCATCACTATGTTACACCATGTTGCACCATCACCATGTTCATCATCACTGTGCTACACCATGCTGCACCATCACTGAGTTGTACCTCATCATGATGTACCCAACATGCTGCTCTTCATCATCATGTTGCACTATTCATCATGTTCCACTATTCGTCATGCTGCACTATTCATCATGCTGCACTATGCATCATTATATTGCACCACTGTCATTGTGGACTATGTTGCACCATTCATCATGTTGCTTCATTCACCTTACTGCATGATGTTGCCCATGCACCTTACTGCACCATGATGCTCCATGCACCTTACTGCACCATGTTGCACCCATCCTTACTATCACCTATATGCTGCAACCATTTACACTCACCAGCCATAGCTGCTTGCTATGGCTTACAACCTAGCAAAGTAGCTAGGCTATAGTTGCATACTCCTTCAACAGCTCGAAAGTGCAAACTCCTAACAGTCCCAAAATCTGCCCAGATTTAACCGCAATTGATCTCCAAGGAAGGATTGTCCTCTTTATGTTCAGAGTAACCTTCTATTAATATAGTTGACCTCCAAGGGAAACCTATCCCCTTTCTTGTAATGCAAAGCTGCCTATTTTCCCTTAACTAGCTCTGATTTTCACAAGACCACTCTTCACTTGCCATCATGGGTCATGGTAACTTACATCCAGTACCAGTCCTCAAGTAAGCACCCAAACAAGCTACTATTACTGCGGTTAGGTTCCTATTCTTAGTTGCTTCTCTACGAGGTAGTATAGGGCTAACACCAGCTCCTATACTTACCCAACAATCTGCAGATCACCTTGCACTCCTTACACTATCCCAACACAGTGCTTACCTTAATTAACTCAGCTCTCATATAATATGAGACAACCTCCATGCAGTCATAATGATCCTCACATATCTGCTTCTAAACAATAGTGACTAGGGCATTAATTCTGCCAGAGTATAGGAGTCTCTTGACTGTGTATAATAGTCACCCCTTGATCAGCAATTAGGGCTCGTTAGAACAGCAGTTTAGGCCTTCACATGCTACTGATTAAGGCCTCTTCTTTTTTAGCTTAGATAACCCTTTTATGAAAGCAGTTAGGGTAGCATAGGACACAACTAGGGCTGGATATGATGACGTCTAGATTTCCTTGTCTGGACTGCGTATAGGGGTCTTTTTTTGGCTTCATATAGAAGCTCCCTTTTACTGTGTCTAGGGCTTGAAAACTCTTCTAAGACAGCATTGAGACTTCCTCCATTAACTATGTCTATTAGGGCAGCGTTAGAAGCTAGTTCATCTTATTTTAGGGCTGCATAGATCCTTCTTTTCCATGGCAACATTCAGATCTAGGGCATCTCTTCTTAGGGCAACATATTCTCTTAGTGACTCCTCTATCCACCAAAACCCAAATATAAGTGGAGAGGAAGAGATCACATGAAGAGTGTGTGACTAAATGACTAGCAAGCCACCCCTTTTTATACTAAAACGTTGAGCACAAGTGGGGGCAATTTGGTTGCTGGCCGAACTTGACGAATTGTCCCATAACCTAAATAAATTCATATCTCCATGAATACATGTCGGAATCGGATGATATTTAGATCAATCCTACACCTATCAACGATACCAATCCAAGAAATATATCAGCTGCCATAAATAAGATGACCCACGTGGAGTTTGGCCCTAGTTTCCAATTTTAACACTCCCTCTCAACTAGGGAGAACTCCATCTGCTAATCCATCTTCCAAACTGTACTATCTCTGGCATCAGTGCCCTAAATTGCTTTTCTCTTCTCTTCTAAACTATGAAGAAAAAGAAATGATCAAGAATGTATCATACCATCCTCTACTGACCCGAAGTCAGTCCCATATAAAGAGAGTGTGTCATACCACTCTTACTAATCCAAAATCAGTTCCAAATAAAGAGAGTGTATAATACAACTCTTACTGATCCGAAATCAGTTCCAAAAGAGAGTGATTTATATCACTCTTACTGACCCGGAGTTAGTTCCAATTGATCCCAAATCAATATCATCCTAGCATAGGGAGCACGATAGTAACACGATGCATCCATCGATACTAATATGGTCCCTATCCTCATTTCCCTGCTCATTGGCCAGATGAGAGGTACTTCCAATAAGTCCAAAACTGCATGGGTAGGATGTCTCAGTAGGAGAAGGATGAACCATTCATCCTGCCTACATGTCGCCAGGGGTATCTTAGGGGAAGGTTGAACCACTCACCCTGTACACAACAAATCATTGGGGGAAGGTTGAGCCACTCACCCTATGATTATGTCTCAACAGGAGAAGGATGAAACACTCATCTTGTCTATATACTAGACCACTAGGGGAAGGTTGAACCACTCACCCTATGGTTGCGCATCGCTCCACGATGTACCCCTACGCCCCCAGGAGCTGCCAGAGCTCAATTTCCATATCATACAGGACCCTTAGGAGAGAGTGTCTCCACAACTCTTAGTTGTTCTCGGAAAGTCAAGAAATTGACCTTTCCCAGGGGCTTCAACAAAATATCAGCAACCTGCACATCAGTCCCAATGTGATGAAGACTTCTTGCTCCTCGATGTACCATATCCCAAATAAAGTGGCACCTTATGTCTATATTCTTGGAGCGATCATAGAACACAGGATTCCTCAATAAACGAATCTAGTACCAGTCCCCAAGCAAGCACAAAAACAGGCAGCTATTATTGTGCCTAGGTTCCTATTCTTAGTTGCTACTTTACGAGGTAGTACAAGGCTAACACCAGCTCATATACTTACCCAAAAATCTGCAGATCACCTTGTACTCCTTCGGCTATCCCAACACAATGCTCGCCTTAATTAAATCGGCTCTCATATAATATGAGACAGCCTCCACGTATTCATAATGATCCTCACATATCTGCTTATAAACAATAGTGACTAGGGCATTAATTCTACCAGCGTATAGGAGTCTCTTGACTGTGTATAATAGTCACCCTTTTATCAGTAATTTGGGCTCTTTAGAACAACAGTTTAGGCCTTCACATGCTATTGGTTAAGGCTTATTCTTCTGCAGCTTAGATTATCCTTTTAGGACAGCAGCTAGGCTAGCATAGGACAATAGCTAGGGCTGGATATGATGATGTCTAGATTTCCTTGTTTGGACTACATATAGGGGTCCTTTTTGGGCTTCATATAGAAGATCCCTTTTTCTTCATTTAGGGCTTGAAATATCTTCTAAGATAGTGTTGAGACTTCCTCCATTAACTATGATTATTAGGGAACCGTTAGAATCTAGGTCATCTTCTTTTAGGGATGCGTATATCCTTCTTTTCCATGGCAGCATTCAGATCTAGGGCATCTCTTCTTAGGGCAGCATATTCTCTTAGTGACCCCTCCTTCCACCAAAACCCAAAGACAAGTGGAGAGGAAGAGATCACAAGAAGAGTGTGTGACTAAATGACTAGAAAGCCACCTCTTTTTATACTAAAATATTGAGCACAAGTGGGGGCAATTTGGTTGTTGTACGACCTTGACGAATTGTCCCATAACAGAAATAAATTCATATCTCCATGAATACATATCGGAATCGAATTATATTTAGATCAATCCTACACCTCTCGACAAGAGGAATCCAAGAAAATTATTAGCTATCATTAATAAGATGACCCACATGGAGTTTGTCCCTAGTTTCCAATTTTAACACAAAGGGATTGAAAATGGAAATATACTTGAAAAAATTAATTAATTTCTTAGAGCATACCTCTCTAGATCATGATAAAATGAATCTGAATCCTCTCCACTGTTGTGATACAATGGAAATCTTAATATTTCAATCCATACAAAATAGAATAATAACAAAAAATATAGAACTAACAGAAATAATATATGTCTTCTGTTTAATTACAAGAGATCATTTGTATTTATAATACAGTGAGAGGGGCATGGAATTAAAGTATAAGTGGTTGGCTTTTTCATCTACCAATCAGTGATAAGTCAAATATGAATAGGATTAGACATTTTAATCTAAATAAACTTAACTACATGATGTATGTACACCAATGCCCCATCATAAGTGCAACTTAGGGACATAGGGAAAATATGTTAAATCTCAAAATGGGCCTTGGCTACAAGGTCATGATAGGTACCATGTACAAAGTGTCCAGAACAAAAAAAATCAAAGAGGGGGAGTGAGATTACCCCCACCTTAGGGACAATTTCCTTCACCCCAAGCAAAGTATGAAGTTGAACATAATGAGACTTTGTCAAGGGTTAGTGAAGATGTCAGCAATCTGCATCTTAGTGTTTGACAATACTGCAAATCAATAATACTATCATTAATCAATTGTTCGATGTAATGCATATGGAATTCTATAGCTTTGTGAATTTGATGCTCTACTGGCTACCTGATAACATGGATAGAACTCTGATTATTGCCCCATATTAGAGTAGGTTGATCTTGTTGAAAACTAGACTTGGTCAAAATCTATTCAAACCAAATAGACTCAAGGGCAGTGCTATCAACACCTTGGTATTTTGCATCCATAGGAGGAAGGGAATTGACAACTTGCTCTCAAATTTTCTCCACAACCCTTCAAATTGATCATATTTGGGGTGATCTCTGATGTTGTTGGTAAAGAAAAGATATCGATGAATTTCAGATTGCATGAGTCAATTTTATGTTATTGTTCCTTTATGATGTGCTCATTATCTTCTACTCGTTTACAGAGAAGAGGAATATCAACTACTGTGGGAGAAGAACTTACTCATAAAGGAGGAAGACCTTGGAAGGGATCATCCTTCTATGGCAGTGCACCTTCAGAACCTAGCAACATCTTATGCTTTATTGAGAAAATTTGAGAATCTGAATATATTCTTAGGAGGAGTCTAAGAATACTTTCAGCTAGCTTGGTTCCTAATGCTACATAGATTTCATTTCCTATGTTGAGTCTTGCAACAACTTTATATCATCTAGGGAGGCATAGCGAAGCAGAGGATTTAGCTCAAGAAGCCTTGAGGATACATGAAGCATCCTTTGATAAAAAAAGTCCTGCAGTTGGTGAGTTGTGTTTTCTTCTTTGTAATTGACATATGTCTTTTCAATTCTATGTCATGAGATCCACACTTTGGGTTACAAAGTCCATTTTCTATTTGATTCTGAGCTTATTTGTTGAAAATTATTTTCTTTATAGGAGAGGCTTGTGATTGTTTAGCTTTGATACAACATGCTCTGGGTAAGGATGATGAATTCGATCCCCTCATGTGGAGGGTCTTACAGATCTAAGAAAAGGATTTTGGCTATGACAGTCTAGAAGTGAAGTCCACATTAGAAATACTTATTTTCTTTCTTGGCAACTTGGGAAAAAAACAGATAAATCACTTCTTCGTCGAAGATTAATGAAGCTGCAAACAAAATACAAAGATTTATTTTCAATCTTGGCATCATTATAATGATGTTTGTTTTACCTGTTAATAAAAGTATGTACTTGTTTTACTTGTTAATAGAAATATTACATGTTTTCTTTGATGTCTTGAACTATTAATAGAAATATGTACTTTTTACCTGAATTGAACATTCCTTTGAGATTGGTGGTTTTTCTCCATGAGTAAAATCTACAATAAAAAAATTTGTTGTGTAAGCTTAAAATATCTCACTCGCATCGTCTTTTTCCCTGGAGAACTCTTCTTTCTACTCATCAAAACAAGTGAAACTTTGCACAATATAACTTCATAAATTCACTTTATAAGGCTTTGCAATCTTAAAAAATTATTTATAATTTGACTTCCATAAGATATGCACAATGGAACTAATAAATACGAGTTTTTTTGGATGATTGAATTATGCAAATTCCCAAGGATTGTATATACCTTTTATAATACAAGAAGACCAACATTGGGTGTGGCCACCCTATCTAATTGGGTTGGCTAAAAAAATTAAGTTTGGGAACACATCATAGTTACATTAACAACTGGAATGACATAGAGTGGAGGTCAATGTTGTTGGCATTGTGGTGTTGGTGTTGTGGAGGCAGCCTATGTGAAACAATTATTCAATGGTAAGAGATCAGATTGTAATAATTTCCTCGTTTTGTTTGTTGTAAGAGATCTAATAGTAATGCAATGGGTGTAGAGACTTCATGGTGAACCAATTGTGTCTAGCCGCTACCCACTGAGCTAGAAGCCTAGAACTGGTGTTTCAATTGTTATTGTTTTATCAGTGCAGGTAATAGTTCTATAATTATCATTATTATTTTTAATTACTTAAATAAGTAAGGAGAAATATATGCTCAGATATTGAGCCTTTGATCACGGGAGAAGACACTAGTAAGGCCATAATAATATGGTATGACAAGGATAAGGCTATGACAGCTTTCAAGCTCTACAAAGCATATAAATCTAGTGCCTTCTAGAGGTACATATCAAAAACTGTATCAAAGTGCAGGATTACATCAAACCTTTGGGAAACTTTGTATTTCAAACATGTTTATGTGTTTGGATCTGTATCCTTTTATATCATATTCTCAAGGCATCTTGGTATTCCAATCGTGTTCCATTTATATCGTGTTCTCAAATTTACCTTGGAATAATTGTTTTTCAAGTCGCAATTTTTTAAACATTTAAGGATGTCAATCGCATTTCTAACTCTTTTTTTCTGGCCAAATCGTCCCTAACTTGTCTTCAACAATTGCTCTATTGATATGGGTGGTCGTGGGAAATTGTTGCTTGACCTGTAAGTGATTTTTTTGGGAAGTATATCTAACATATTTAAATCAGCCACAAACACTGGCTACGTAAGGATTCTTTAAATAACCTTATAGCTTGGTTCCTTTTTTTTCCATCTAATCTTGCCAAAGTGTCATGAATTTACATTGAACAATGTACGAATCTAGTCTTTTCCAGAAACAATCAAGCCAACTCTTTCATTTTTCAAATTACCTACCAGTTTTGGATATATTCTTTGAAATTTCTATGTTGAAGGTGTTGGATTTAGGTAAGTGATGCAGAATGCACACCTACAGTTCTATTGTTCACCTATTAGACCAGTGAAAATTATAGGAAAACTTGGAAGGGTTGGACATGACTATTCCAGCAATACTCTTATTGGCCCACAATACATATATTCATAACACATACCTACAATACTATTGTTCAGCTATTCAGCTAGTGCATATTGTAGGCAAACTGTTAAATGTTGGACTTCGTTGCCTCAAGTTCACACACCAACACTAAAGATGCAACGTATCGTGTGCATCCTTAGATATTATGAGATTGCAAGCTAACTGTTTAAATAAATGCATGTATAAAACTTCTATATTAGCAAAAATAACCATCAATATTTTTTTCTAGCATTTTGGGCTGAACTCGCAATAGTATGCTAAAAAGTGTCATTTCAATGTCTGGAAATTAGGATATATAAATGTGAGATATATACTTTACATATTTGGGTTATCTTCTTTTCAAATCTGAGTTTTTTTAGGCTACATGTTAATTGTTTGAACTTTGAACGTTGAAGAAATTCCTGAATGGACTTCGTAAATACTTGAATGAATGGACTTCATAAGGTAGTGGTACCATAAATTATGTTATTTCAAAGATTTGACTTCCATACTTTCACAAAATACAATGTCCTCAATAAATACTTATATGTATAGATACTTATGTTTAGGATTATATATGTGTTGGAGCGGTTCCTTGATGTTTTACTATAATCCTGATGTTGACAAGCTTTAGCTGACTTTTTTCATCAATTGTTCATAGAATATGCAAAATATTTCATTGTCAAAATGTGTCAAAAATTACATTTCTCCTTATTTCTTTTTTTATTGTTCATGACAAGATAATCTTGTTGCAAGAATGAGGTATCCTACAGTCTGTTTCAATTTGTGGATATTTTTTTCCTCCCATTTTTTTCAAGGATGTAGATTTCATTTTCATGTTAATGGTTTTTGCATGTATCTTATCTAGCCCCAAATGTTGGTAATGGAGCGGATCTTTAGAAATATTCATGCACACAAACTATCAGAGGTTAATGATACAATACCAGTTCCACCTGGTATCAGAAAAATTTTAATGGTCTGTGAATTAAAGAAGATTTATTTAATGGTAGGGTTGAAAGGGAAACCTCATGTCTTAGTTCTAAGTCATTTATTTGTGTTTCTTGGTTGTAAGTAATCTGTTTGATTTTGATCTTTATCAGATCAATTATTTCACTAGTCCAATATGAATGGTTTGTATTTCTCACCTGATGTTAGTTACTTGACATGGTTGATATAACATTCAATTCTAGGCCACTTTTATTTTAAGTCAGAGATTATATCAATTAAAAATATTTTCATATTTTGTTTGGTTTACTTGGAGCTTGATTTTAAAAAGTTTTGTAAATTCCAAGTGGAATTTATTTTTTCAGGGTGAGCTTTTTGCACCACTATGGTCAGATGAGTCCTAGAACATAGGTATACAACAAGCACAACTTTAGCCTTTGTTGTGTATCTGTTATTCTTTATATCATTGACGGATGGTTATTGATGATGTAAAATAGAGGATGGGAAGGTCCTGCCAATTCTCTTGACAAAACAAAATAAAATGGAGTGGTAGAATTGTGTTTTAAAGGGTGAGCCAGAAATCAGTACGTGAAAGGTAGAACTTGAGAATGGCAAGCTATCTAATCTGGATCTGGAGACACAACAGACCGTGGAAAAAAAAATGATGGTATTGATGAGTCTCCAACAAATAAGCTCTAACAATTAGACCACTTCCCAAATTTCAATTATCTGCAATGGAAATAGTGACTCTAGCTTTATTTGTATGAATAACGACTTTGGCCATTGTCATGTTCGTTTCCTATGAATGATTTTGATTTTCAAACTCCAAATAGTTTGTTGTTAAACTAATTAAAGCTTTGATGACAAACTTATAGTTTTCAAAGCTCTTTTCTAAATCTATTTTCTTGAGGAAATTTGTCTTTTTACTTTAGGTATTGTAGATTGCTACTGTGTGACATATGCTATGATATAATTGCCTGGATAAATAGATAGAAGCATTGTACAACATAGTCTTTTTTAAATCTAAAGAAACAATATTTCCAAATACAAAGTTTATTAATTAAGAACATCTTTTGGACTTCTTAGCTAAGTTATGATTATATTTCAGTAGGGGATTTTTTTTTACACTTATATTTTGTTGTCTCTTTGGTTTCTATTAGGTAACAATGGTTAATAAGGAATGTGTTCTTGAGCAATAGGCACACATTTTATTCTACTATTGATAGGAAACTCCATGGTTTTCATGCATGGCAAAAAAAACGCAGGTGTCAGTGGGATATCCAAAATCCGTGTTGGATGAATTTAATACTAGTGATGATTTTGGTTCCTTGTTAGATAAAGAATGTCACAAGTCAAATTCAAATAAACAGAAGCAACTCAAGAATGAAGGTGAAGCTATTTCTTTATGTCCAAGTCAATTTTTTTTATTTGTTGGTTGTTGTCATGTTTTGAGTGTGGACTTGTGAAATTCCAAATTGCATGTTGGTTTATGTAAAGGGGATATATATATATATATATATATATATATATATATATATATATATATATATATATATATATATATATATATATACATATATCATTCATGGTTTCCAGAGATCCATGTTACATTTGCACATAAGTTTAGATATCATTTAGATATCTAAACACCAAGCATCAACAAAATTGAGATTTTTCTTACACTCAACCTATAACATATTGCGTTTGTTTTCATAAATTCACTTCTTCCGTTTGCTATCCAGTTATGACATTTCCTTTGCAATATTTGGTGCATTTGCTAGTTATAGGTCATTTATAAGTTATAAATGTCTTCAGAGTTTCACTTCTAATTGAGTATTCAACTAAACATATTGATTCTCTTATACATAATTATTTTTCCCTCCACCCACTTTTCATAACTTCCGTAACCATTAGGTAGGGATTTGTAGCTTTGATGCTTCTTTGCTTGTTTAGTAAAATATTGCCGAGACTTTAATTTATTGAAAGTTGTAGAATTTACAATTTATGAAGTTTCAAGGTCTAATTTTTAAAAGTCTTATTATTTAAAGGGTGCTAGCTCAATGGAAGAGCACTTGTTTTACATGCAAGAGGTTGGTGGTTCGATTCCATCGTGCCCTGACATCAATATGGAATGGCGATGATCAATTTTAAGTGACGGAGGCTCTTTTGACCATCACCAATGATCTTTGGTGACATCTTTTGACCCTCACCAAAAATATGAAATGGTGACAGTCAACGAACGCCACCATATATATGCATCAATAGTGACGACCCTCAAAGGTTTGTAACCATAAATCATTGTTGTTGATATGAAATGGTGACGGTCACTATTCGTCATTATAGTCATTATTCGCGACGGACCTTGAATGTCACCAAAACACCTATACTTCTGGCAATGCGTCTTTTGGTGATGGCCAACGAACGTCACCATATATATGCACCAATAGTGACGGCCATGAAACATCCATAACAATAAATTGTTGTTGTTCATATGAAATGGTGATAGTCATTATCCGTCATTATAATAAATATTCATCACAGATCTTGAATGTCACCATAATACCTATACTTTTGGCGACGCCACATTTGGTGACGTTCAGTTTTTGGTGACTGAGGCTATGGTCTGTCACCATTGCTCATATGAAATGGCGACAGTCACTATCTATCATTGTAAATCATTATTGGTGACGGACTTTGAATGTCACTACAACACCTATACTTTTGGGGACGCCACCTTTGGTGACATTAATTTTTTGGTGACGGAGGCTATGGCCCATCACCATTCATCATATGAAATGGTTACTGTCGCTATCCGTCATTATAAATCATTATTGGTGATGGAATTTGAATGTCACTACAACACCTATACTTTTGGCGACGCCACCTTTGGTGACATTCAGTTTTTGGTAACGAAGGCTCTTTTGACCGTCACCATTGAGCTTATGGTGACATTTTTCGCCCCTCACCAATGTACTTTTTTCTTGTAATGTGTGTCCTTGCATTTTGAAGATATCACTGCTAACTATGATCTAATGAGTACTTCCATTCTCTATTTCCAAGAAACAAAAGAAGAATCACCTCCATCGAATCCATTATTGTTAAGAAAATATCACTACATATGTTTATACCATTTACATTGAATTCTCACATATTATAGAAAAAATATTGTGGTTGAGAATCATTTCACTTATACAAAAGTCCAAATTGAATCAACAATTGCAACATTCCATGTTGAAAAAAAAAACATTATAGTTGCAAATGTATATATTGCACCAAATGCAAACATTGAACAAATAATTAATTTCATCAAATTCATTTTAGAGCACACATGTTGTTGGGTGTGTGTTATATTATTTCCATGACTAGTCGGGTGTAGTGGGGGGGTCACAGGGGGGTTTGTAGGGGTGAAGAAACCCCTCTACATGGGGTCTAGGGAAATGCCCCGAGAATTGTTTTTTGGACCCTATATTAGGTGGGTAGACCTACCTATGGTTTTGTGCATGGATTTCACACATGGTTTTGGGCATGATGTTTTTCTGCCCATGATATTTTGTAGATCTGGTCAAGGGAACTACGATTATGTTCTAATCTAGGGTTAATGGATTGGGGTTTATGAATTCTTCGACATGTATATATATGTATTGTAACATTGAAAGGAACATAATGAAAAAAATCAATATGGTAGTCCCAGTTTTGGGATCCAGGGGAAATCTCTATGATTTGTTTTATGTTTCTCACCATTGTATATTTTCTATCTTTTAAGAATTCATTTGCAGGTAATTTATGTGCAGGGTTAAAACCTATACATGCAAAAACTACCCAATTATGCTTGTTGGTGATTTCAATTTGGACATGTTGAAAACTAGCCATCAACAAAAAAAACTACTTTCATTTATGCAAAATAATGGCTTCAATTTTCTTATGAAAAGCCCAACAACTTACTATATCTCAATGATAAAACACTTTTGGACAAACCTTTCAGCTAGTATTTTTTCTTTCCATGTCTTTGATGCTTATTGGATAGATCATCATACAATTTGTATTACCATATATTTGTTCTCACCTTGAGTCATTTTGCCAATGTTCATATTCTACGATTTCATTTTTTATTTGTCACAATATTTGTCACATTTATAAATGTGAACCTTTGACATATGCTTTGATTTGCAAAAAAAGAAATTATGCACAACAAGAAACAATAAAGCAACCAAAACATGCAAATATCAAATTCTAGTAAGTCTTTGAACCATCAACATAAACTTGTTCAGTTTGTCTTTTATATCTATAATATTTTATGTCATGATTAGCATGAAATTTATGCATTTTCATTTTCACTTTGCTGCATTTTTTTTTATATATTGAATAGTATTATTTGCTTTAGCTTCTAGTTCATATTTCATTATTTCTTGTGCAATTGATTTTGAAAAAATAATGCGACCATAGTGATTCTTAATAACACATTTCTAGAAATGAGTCATATATGCATTTGTTAATGAAATCTATAAAACATTTTCTTTATTGTAACTTATGCACATTTACTACATAGCCACCGACAATGGCTAATAGTATTATAAAAACAGGATACATGTATATATCATGGTATCACTGTAGATCATACATTGTTTTAAATTTTCTTTATCCACTTGTCTCAGACTTGATGAATTGAATTTTCGTTTTCTAGCAACATTTGGTCTAGTCATTTGGGACAATATCATGGAAACACCTAGCAATAGCAAACAATTATTCGAAGAAGATATCGAGGAAGATGAGAATCCAAAAATGTCAGGTTTGTGTTACACTGAATGCTTCTATATTCAAATGACATGTTTGCATTAAATCAATGCCAATGTTTTTCAAAGCATATTGTTTTGAGTTTACATATAAACAAACCAAAAATAATAGAACCAACATCCTTTTCAATAATTGAAATATGCTCAGAACCATATGCAAAGACTTTTGAAGGCAATATATTGGTTATTTATGAGCCAACACAAACTAAAAGTACTAACTCTCCTACAAGGCATGGCTACTCCATGTTGATTTGGTTGATAGCCACGGTTAAATTCAACGTGTCCATAGTCTCTACAATTCCTTTTAGTTGATATTATTATAAGTCTCCTTATCTTCAAGCCCTTGCATCTTTTCGAAGGGAAATAACATTTTCAATCATTTGAAGTCCTAAATGTCGATCCCACGTCTCCCTGGCCTCCTTGAGGAATATTATGTGACATTTTTCCTCACCAAACTTTCACTGATTATTTTCTTCAAAAATTAACCTCAAAATAGGCATACAACCTTTCAAAATCATCGCAAGTATAGCAACTACATTGAAGTTATATGATATTTAGTGAAAAAATCTACTGATGGTAGAATTTGACATTATCTGATGATAGCCTGACATTCCTCTGATATTCAACATCGCAAAAAAATGTTGGATATTCGACGTTAAAGGAAATAATTTTAGATATCTTACGACTATCTAGATTTTAAATAAATAAATAAATAACACATTTAGCTTCCAATAGTTTTTCCGATTTTATTTGTACCATCAAATTCTATTGCTAGATTTTTTGCCCATGTGTATTAGTGTTTTGTTACAATCATATATTGTTGTCATGCCATGTAAAGCTTAGTCAAGGTCTAATCATTGAAGTGTTTACGGTTTTAATCTTGCTTATTAGGACCATACATTGAGGACTACTACTACAAGAGTTTGGAACTGCTACAACTATTGATGTCTGTGAACATGTCGATGATGAAGGGTAGTGTTGTATTTCTACTACCTGTTGGCACGGTTTCCAAAGACAGGGTTTGTGCTTGTTATTATTGAATACTATTGTACTTGTTGATGCACATTTTGTATCAAGAGAGTGTGGCTAGGATTTGTATTGCAAATTCTTCACTAGTGTTGATGGACACCAAGGTTAAAGTTATCGATATTTTTATCCCTGGAGGTTGTGATATAGAAGTATGGTTGCATGATTGTTGCTGCTAGATTTTGGTTGCATCAATTGCCAATGATGCTATGTTGTGTTTCTTACTCTTCACAACTAGAGGTTATGTTGTTGTTTTTTATCAGTATGCATATGGATCTATGATGTGTAATCCATTACAGGAGGATGGCTAATGGTATATTGTTGGTAATTACTATATGTTGATGAAGAGATATTTCTATAGTTGTTTTAATGTGTCTTATGATGTTATTTCAATGTTTCTAACTATTGTTGATGCAGTTTCGTAGTGTTCGCATGTATTGTAGATGGTTAATGTGTAGGTTTTAACCTCGTACAAAAATTACTTGCATATGAATTCTAAAACACAGAAAATAAACAATGCGAGAGCATAACACATAAAACACATATACACAGAGATTTTTCCCTAGATCCCAAAACTAGGACTACCAACTTGATTTTTCATTATGTTCCTTTCAATGTTACAATACATATTTATGCATGCCAAAGCATCCAATACCATGGACCGAAAACCATCGCGACCAAAGCCATGGACCGAAAACCATCACGTCCAAAACCATGTGTGAAAATCATGCACAAAACCATAGGTAGGTCTGCCCAACCTAATATAGGGTCCAAAAACAAAATTTTCTGGGGCATTGTCCCGGACCCCATAGAGTGGGGTTACATGCACCCCTAAAACCCTTGTGACCCCACCACTACGAAATCGGCGCAACAAATGGGGTTGCTCCCCCCCCCCCCCCCAACCCCATGGTTAACTACTTGAGCTAGTCGTGGGAAGAATATAACACAACCCAACATTCTCCCACTTGTTGTTTTCTTTCTACAGGGGGCTACAAGAGAGCTTAGTCATTTATCCAGCCCTGCAATGCCATTGTTTCTCTACACCAAGAGAACTTCTCAGAGCTCATAGATTTTGTCAATGCATCTGCAGTATTCTTTAAAGTGTCCACCTTTACCAGCAACACCTTTTTGTCTTCTATCATATCCCTCACAAAGTGATACTGAACATCAATGTGCTTTGTCTTTGAATGATATGTAGGGTTCTTTGCCAAGAAAATTGCACTTTGGCTATCATAGTTTATCCTTATGGCTCCCTATACTAACCCCATACTTGAACACAATCTCTGCAACCAAACTACTTCCTTTCTTTCATGAGTGGCTGCCATGTATTCTACCTCTGTAGTTGGTATTGCCACTACAAATTGTTTCTTACTCATCCAACTGACTGCACCTCCAAATAGGTTAAACACATACCCACTTGTAGATCTTCTCTGATCCAGATCTCTGGCCCAGTCTGCATCAACAAAGCCACAAATATCCAACACTCTATCCAATCCTAGTCTTCCTTGGTAGCACAAACCATAATCACTAGTGCCACACAAATACCTGAAAGCCAGATTCACTGTTGTCCAGTGCTCCTTCCCTAGTTTTGACATAAACATGCTCAATACTCCCATTGCATGTGCAATGTCTGGTCTAGTACAGACCATTGTATACATCAGGCTACCGACTGCACTTGCATATGGAACATGGGACATGTCCTCTTCCTCTTCTTATGTCTTGGGACACTGTTCAACAAATAACTTTACACCTACAAGAATAGGAACCTTCTATTAGGTTCCTATACCTATAGGTGTCATAATTTTGAATGACTGAGATTGAACCATGTAATATGTACATACCTTTGCTTTTTGCAAATGTTTTCCATATTTAAAAAATTAAAAAATGTAAAGAGGGTATGCTCTAAAATAATAGAAAAGGTCAAAAAAGATGAAAAATATGAACCCCAAGAAAAGAAAAAAAGACCATGAAAGTGAGCAAGTCAAAATGTCACTCCTAGTTACTTTTGAGCATAATAAATGATTGTGTGCAGCTTGTACTTTATGCCACAATCCATGATAGTCAAAGTGTTTAAACTTGGCTAGTTCATGTTTTCAATTTCATGTTGATAGATAGAGAATGAAAATCTGACCAAACAGTGTAAACTTGGCAGATAAGTAGATAAGGTAGAGTGAATAAAAGGAGCTCAACTACTTAATTTAAGCCCTTGGATGTAATAAGGTTAGACATAGTTAGAATATCATTGTAAAAGAAAAGGAAAATGTTTTGATAAGGGTTTGCTAGCTTAAGTGCACCCTAATAAAGAGAAGTAAAAAAGGTAGGATGAGTAGATGGGTAAGTAGAAGAAAGGTTGCAGAATGATGATGATTGGTTAGACTTAAAAGTATATTTTTATCTTCATCATGAAAGTTCTACGTGTAAATGAGAAATTGGACATGCATCAAATTTCACAAGACTGATTAATTTCCCATTTATTTCACCCTTAACTTCACTAATTTCCCATAAGCAAGGTTCAAAGTGCCCAAAATCTTAAGTCAAAGGGGGTCAGAGCATTTCTCTGACTTTTGGAGAGACGAGACCCTCGCCCAATGACTTATAGATCCTAACTACTAAAATACCCTTCACAAACATTCCCCCTCTTCACTTCACCCCATTTTCCCTAACAAATCCCTTTTTCTAAGGTTAAACACCTTTTTACCTAGGAAAAGTGAATTGCCCATGAAAACCCCTTTTTTCGACAAAAACCCAAAAAAAAAAAATACTTCTTAGCCTAAGTTATAATGTGTTTATGAAAAGTGAATTAATTATATTCATTACACTTAGCGCTAAACCCATTCTCCTCCGTTTTTCTCTAACACTTATATATATATATATATATATATATATATATATATATATATATATATATATATATATATATATATATATATATATATATATATATATATATATATATATATATATATATATATATATATATAGATATATATATATATAATATATATATATATATATATATATATATATATATATATATATATAATCCTATATAGCTATAAATAAATCCTTTTTATTAATACCCCGCCCCCAAAAAGTTTGAAATATAAACTTTATAACATCCTAACACATCAAAATGAGTTATTTAATCGATCAACAATTAAATAATAATCGAATCCTCTGCCAATCAAATCACCCCCGACACCCTAACCCCACTTTAATCCATCACTTAATCAAATCCCGCCATGCTTAAACCTCGGTCGAGCCCCCCCATTACCCTCGGTGCAACTCCCACACCCGATCATTGTGCAATCGCATCCCATTTAATCTGACAGCCATTAACCATTTCGCACTGGCCCAAAATCCGAACGATACTTGCCTGAAATGGGTTGTTTTCCCCTGGGCCCCCGCAACTACGTGTCACCCGCTAAATGGAATTAGGCGGCCTCCCCCCAAAACCACCCAGTGCTTATAAGTTATGCGAAGAAACCCGCTTACTGCCTCCCACTACGCGCCAAACTATCCCGTCACCTCATTAAATGTTGAAGTACCGTTTTTCCCATATCCCCTCCAAATTGTTAACTTTGTTAATAAAGCCAAGAAACCTCATAAACCTTTGTTTTATCAAGAAACTGCAGTCAACAGACCTTCATGCACACAACTGTCAACATACGTCCAGTCCGCCAACTTGCTGAAGCCAGTGAACTCATAGTCCACCTTCCAGCCTCCGTAGAGTTTTTTCAACCATACACAGTCGCCCGTCAACCTGTTTGAAGATAATTTCCAGAATTCTAGGTATTTCATCCAAATTAACTAGAAACCTTGTCCCAGTTATCAAACCAGTACTTAAATTACTTGAAATTAATAAGAAATTAAGTAAAGGAACTAAACAGCAACCCTGGACTACTCTGCCATTGGAACCCAACTTGCTCGAATTGATTAAAAAAAAAATCCCCATTCTTAAATACACAACAACTAAGAATGGTTGTTCCAACTACCTTGGAGATCCGACCAATTACCACTCCCCATTGTGATTTGGACCACCTCCCTTTGGTAGAAAAAGATTTTCAAATCAAGGACACTCTTGTGTTTGAATCCCCTCTGAAACTGCATTGCAAATACAACGACTTGTTCCTCAACCAAGCTTACTAGATTGGGCTTTGGCAATCCAATTTGCCCAAGTACCAGTTCCCAGAGGTGCATATCTTCCCTGAGATCGTACATTATTACCATGCTAATTATAGCCCTAGTCTAAGAGCAGTGATGTCTCCAAACCAAGATGTACTCTTTACCATCACTGTTGAGTCCATAAATGAAATGCTTCAACTACAGCCTGGAAAAAACCTAACCCCTCTATTAATTGGTGACCTACTCAACCAATTCCCCAATTTAACCACTGAAAAAATAGCAAAGATGCTTCATACTTTCATCACGAAAGAGGAACATATCCCAAAAGACCCCCCTCCTTATGTGGGCACCATATTTTCCCCAGATGGCCGAGATATTGTAGCTATGATTTCCAGAGTCCTAGGTTTCACTACCAACGAGTATATTGGTGAAATCATTCTATCCTTCATATATTTTTTTACTCCAAGTCAGCCCCCTGCCATCATTTATGATTACGCTAAATTCATAGCAGACAAGATGCATGATCAATTTCTGAGGATGAGCAATGAAAGAGTTTTTATATATTCCTCTGTTCTATACCACCTTTTCCTGTCTTATCAAGCTGATAGATTTCCCTTTACTCTTCAAAAGCTTGATACCAAAGGTCATCCCAGGTCAGTAATATTTTGGACTCCTTTGATCCATAAGTATGGATCCCAATATGCTTATACAGACTTCATAGACCTATTGGTGCATCCTGTTATAGCCATGCTGCTAGGCAGCCCTCCACCAAGAATCAGCTCAGACATCAGGAGAGTCCTACAGTTGTCGAAACAACACAAAGTGGGAGGTTGGTACTTGTACCAAAATCACACTGAAATCAGAGTTTATGGATGTGAGTTGGCCCCATACAAACTGCCTAGATACCTCCCAATGAGGTTATTTGCTCTGGAGTACTACGGGAAAATAATTAATTCAAATGAGGTACATTTTGTTAAAGCTAAAAAGAAGGCCCAACTCAAGGTAAAGGATCTACAATTATATTCTACAAATTTTTCACCAGAACATACAAATCTGATCTACAAACTCACCGCCCAAAAAATTCGTGAAAAAAATAAAAAATAAAAAGTCTTCATTTTGCCCAAGAAAGTGCTTTGATACCACTTGTTATAGATCTGATATGAAAATATATAATAATAGAAATAAACTCAAGAAATAACTAGATTTGAATATTATAGAAATGCTTCACTTTATTAATCAACCCTTAAGGTAGGGCATATGACCCATTTAATTTCATCTGCAAAAGGAGACAGAAAAACAAATGGGCTCCTTACATTCATCACAGAATCCCTAAAATAGAGAAATATGCCAATCAACTAGAGTGGGTAGAAAACACTGTAGTGTACAAAGACAATACTGAAGTATCTGTGGCAAATGCATTGATAGACCTAGAGAAAAGACTTGATGAAGTTTCTTTCCTACAGGTGCCAAGTGAAACACAGGTACCAAGTACATCATAGGCACAAAGTGAGTCACCAGCACAAGGAGAATCACAGGTGGAAGAAGGGTCCCAAGAACCAGAAGAATCAAACCAGCCAGACCTATCAAAGGATCTTGTTCAAACAAAAATACCAGAACCAATCATGAGTACTCCTCTTGTAATGCAGACTCCTCTAAATGAGGAGAAAAGTCTCAAAACAAATAGAGAAGAGGCCACACCTTCAGGCCAAGCAACACCACAAACCTATGTCAAAAGACAAAGGTTAAACCACTTCTCTGAATAGGAGTATACTGAAGAAACTAATGAGGCCACAAGTACAGAAAGAATACACAACAGACATGCTACTCCCTCAGAAGGCACACAAGAACCTTCCACATTACATACACAGATGTTGGAAAGACAACAGAGTGTGGAAGTGTCCTCCTTCAGAATGCTAGTCGAAAGGGACCATGACATCAGAGAGAAGTAAAAGGAAATCAAGGCTAGAAATGAAAAGATAAAAACCCAGAGCTATGCCCAGTACTTAAAGATGGCTCCCACCAACCAAACAAGGCTTATGTCAACCTTTGATGTGAAAGAGGGCAAAATGCAAATGAATTTCATGAATCCCACCACTCAGTAGCCTAGAACAGCAGTAGACTACAAGAAAATAGACTTTGAAGTTCTAGGAAAAGAAATCCATCCCATAGACCAAGTAGAGCTACACAAGCAGACAGGAGAAATGGTGTACTCTACTTTGACCAGCAAGGCCATTGCAACCCATCAACTGCAGAACTCCTTAGATAATATATCTGCACAGTTTCAACTAGAGAAGGCCTCCTCAAAGGCCAAGGATACAAGAATCAAGTCCTTGGAGGACTTAATCATTGAGTTGGGACATGATCCCAAAGATGTGAAGGCTACAGAAAAAATAATTAATAAAAAGAATGATGACATAGCTTCTTTGAAGAAACTGCTGAAAATTCCACCATTGCATCATCCACAAACAACTGAAGTCATGGAGAAACAAAAAGAACAAGAAGAACTTATGGACTTGGTCCTTAACCTAAATGATCAACTAAAAGAAATTGAGAAAGAATTGGATTCATTGATACAGTCCAAACAAAGTGAACTAGCCACCACTTCTAGGACTTTCATTCCCACAGTTTCCACTGCAGTTCCTTCAACCTTGGCAGCAGCACTGGCACCAACAGTTCCATTGGTCACAACCCTCCCAGTTACAACAGAAACTACAACAGTAGCAGGTGCACCTACAGAGAAAGTAGCAAAGCTGGTTAAAGCCATGGAGAAAATGTCAATCCAAGCAGATGAGATCAAAAGGTTAAAGGAAAAAGTAGCAAACTTAGAAACAAACTGCAAGCTTGCTTAGATACAACAGAAGGAAGAAACTCAAAAAGCACAAAGAATGAGTGAAAGAGTCAAAACCTTGGAGAAAGATTTGACACTGGAGAAACCACTAGGCCAGACAAAAGAAATGCTCTAGGCCAATATCATTGACTCTGCCAATGAAATTTGGCCTTCAATCCAAGTCATATTTGAGCAAACTGAACTAGTGAAGATAGCCACTAAAACTATCCAAAAGGTGAAGGAAGAGTTGGGTGATATGCCTAAGGATGCTAATCGACTCATCCACCTCCTCAATAGTAAAAACAGGTATGAACTTCATGAGCTGGATGTAGAATATAGAACAAGAACTATCTTAGAAATCAAGAAGGTTCTCTCTAAAAGAAACCTTATGTTGAATTTGGAGGAAAAATGTCAAAACATGTAGGTAGTCATTGACAGGTTCATGGAAAAATTTCAGATCTTGAGCGAGAAAGGTCTTCCAAGTCCACTAGTCATCAATGATAAACTTATAACCTTGGTGGACTATGTTGACAGATTACGAGGTTGGAAAAGGAACAAGCAATGACTACTTCTGGTATCAATGGCTTGCCAACAGAGAAAGTATTATATGAAACTTTTGAAAACTTGTTCTTCTTAGAGCATGAAACCAAACATCTGTTTACTACAAAGCCAAATTTCGCAAAGTACATAGAGGCAGATGAAATTTACAGGAGGATATTAAAAGTGAAATTACCTGAAGCAGAATGGTGGGAGAAAATGACAGATTTACTGTGAAAAGTTTTACATCATAAGTTACTATAGTAAATCTGAGGATAGCCAGTTAAACAGGTGAAAAGAAGATTAAACATGGTCAAAGAGTAGCAAGTTAAAGAGTATCAGTGAAAGGTTAAAGAAAAGAAGGTTCCAACGTAGAAATATCACTACTACCAGCCTGCCCAAAAGTCTCACAGTTCAAACTGCAAATAGGCCAGCAACACCAAAATAAAAGCGACAACATGATGCAGTTTTCCATCTGTCTCTATCTTCATGCTTGAAGATATTTTTATTTCCTAGATTAATTCTCAAACTATTTTGAGATATTTTGTAATTATTTTTTGTATAAATACTTCACATTTTGAATTATTTTGGGTGGATTCAAAAACATTTCTATAGATTGTTTTCTGATATCTAAAAGCTATTGTATCAAAAGTTGGATTGGTTTGCTGGATCATGGAATAAAGCTCACTCATTTTACAGGATTCATGTGAAAAACGAAAATCAAATAAGTATTTTTCTCATGTGTATTATTGTTTTTCCTTATGTTTTATAATAATCATATGTGTTTCTATGAAATCTGAATGGTGAGCTAGGAATGATATTTCGGAATTTTCTTTAATGCACTCTGTCTTAACTATTTACCTTCTTAACGTTTTCTTCTAAACTATCTTAGCTAGGGAATTCTTAACTACTCCTTAGCTTCTGTAGTTTTCCTTTTGATCTATGTAACAAAGGATTCTTAATTGACCTTTGTTGATGATCACCCTCTGTCCCTCCTTCCAACCTTGGTCTAAGGATTCTTAAGTGCCCTTTCACCCTGGTTAGAACCTTTCCATCCATCAGCTCTTAAAGATTTGTCTTTTGTTTTGTTAGCTTGCCCTGTGAAATTTTCCTTTGAGGATTTGATCCAGTTGTGCCATCCTTTTCTTGACTCCATAGCCCAATGGCCCAAAGAAGTTAGTCCTATCCATCTGTTCCCAGAATTGCACCACCCAATTTCAATCCCAAAAACAAAACTCCATGAGCATTAAGAACTAGCCTAGAATCTCATTAACAAACAAAGTTAAATCATAAAGAGAGAGCCCTCTCTGGACTTAGGTTGGCTAGATCCAAAGCCTAAAATATTGGTATTTGGTTACCTCGGTTTATGCCCTCTTTTGATAACTTCAAGGGAAATTCTGAGTGATAACATAGTGGTGACCATATTGGGGACCCAAATCCTTAGTTTAATAAACCTTTGAGAAAATAATAAATCATCATCTTATGTATCTTAAAGGAATTATTTGAAGTTATTCACAAAACTTTATAAAAACAAGATAATTGAAAAAGCTTGAAATCCTAGCTTTAAGGAGAACTCACTATACTAGGGCCAACCCAAACCCAAATCCTGCCCCAGTGTATGATAATCCCAACCTGATTTTGAGAAGACCTAGAAGAGAAGAATGTCCAGTCAGTCCAACATCTTCAGTCAAAGTACAGTCATGTCCGGATGAATTTTTTTTTAGAAGAACTCTCTTTTGATGTAACTTTTGATTTGTCCTTATTTAAATCACAATTTGAAACTGCTCTTGATGAGATTGTTCTAGAACCTGAATTCATTACAGAGCTAGAAAAACAAAAGGCAAACAAGTCAATTGATGATAATATTGTAATTTCACCTCAGTCATCCTTTGCTACTGCTCAAATCCCTGAACTTTCTGAAACATTATCCACCACTCTCAATTATCCATCATTCCCTTTCACTCCCAAAGTTGTTTCCCCACCTCCATTTATACCTTCAATTATTTATCAACCTGTTATTACCCATCAGACATCAAATACTCCTAGTTCTCCACCCTCTACTACATCATCCCCCAATACCTTGACTCCTGATTCTCCATCCACTACTGTATTATCCCCTGGAACCTTAAACCCACAACCCAGCCCCACTCTGCTTAGAGCCATGGCCAATAGGTATGCTCCCCTTGTGTTACCAACCCCACTTGGTGCCATGCCACAACACTACCAAAGTAAGATTGTCAAGTTTGATGTCATGGGACCCTATACAACACAATATCATGTAAACAAGATGACGGACTATTTTGAGTTGCATGAGATTGATGTTGCAGATGTACAGATGAGACTTTTTTCTCAGACCCTTGCTGGTGAAGTTAGGACATGGTTCAGAGCTTTACTTGCAAATAGTATAGATAGTTTAGAATTTTTTATTAGCAATTCTTAAATATATGGGAGAAAAATAAAAACCCTCTTCAGATTTTTTCAGAATATGAAAACATTAAAAGAGGACCCAATGAAACAGACCAGGATTACTGCACCCGATTTAACAAAATTTACAATGCAATACCTGTGGACATTAGACCCCCACCTGGTCTAGCTTTAATAAGATTCCCTGATGGATTTGATACAGAAATGGCCGTTCAACTTAGAGAACGAAATACCCCTACTTTATAAGACATGCAGAGTGTAGTTGTAAGTGTAGAGGCCAATCTATTAACTAAAAGAGCCAAAGTTAGCAACGAGAGAAGAGGACCCATTAAAGATGAAACATCACCCTTAGATATTAAGATAGATGTCCTGACCAAAGGCATGGAGAAACTTATGGATAGGATAGAAAATATGGAGAGAAAGCCTCAATGGGATAATCAACAAGCACCTCCTGTTAGAAATCCAAACTTTAGGAAAAATCAAAATCATAACACTCGAAATAATGGACCTGATCAGAATATCAGGCCTCCATTTCAAGAAAAGTATGCTGAAACATCTCATCCTGATGACCCTGAACAAGACTCACAAATTAATATGATGGGGTTGGATGATGAAGATACAGTCTTCTTGACTCAAGATGAGCAGGAACTGCATATGCTGTAGCACTTGCAGATCCAGACCGAAGAATCATTTGACTATAAACAGGGGTTTGATTCTGCCATTTTCGAAGTCCACAAACAATACAACTTGAGGATTAAAAAGAATTCTGATACTCCTGATCAAACCAAAAATATAGTGCCTAATCAGCGAAAGAATATCGAAGCTTCTCCAGTTACCAAAACTATTCAAATCCTTTCTAGAACAAACCAGAATCCTCCTCGCCCCATCATTGAAGATGTAACCTTAAATCAACCCTCTAATGATCAACCATACACTATTATTCCCTCTAATGAAACAATTGATCAAACTCCAACCAAAATATTAGAAAATCCACTTAAAAAGATCCCAACTGTTGAAAACAAAGAGATTCCTACTCAAAATCTTGCTGTGAAAATCTCAAACCCTCCAATAGAAAAAGCCCCTCTACCTTTCAATTTGGGAGCAGAAGTAACTAAATTGAAAATTTCAATTCCTTTGACTGAACTGATCAAGAGTGAAACCTACAAGTCTCAAATTCACCAAAATTTAAGCATCAGTGAGAATGGAGACTCTATCAATCTATTTGATGATCAGCCTGAACTTATTTTCGGTCCTGATGTTAATGGTAAACCTCGTGAAGGAGGAGTACCACCCTTCTATATAAGCCTTAACATTCATGATAAGATCTTACATAATGCCATGCTTGACTCTGGGGCCTCACACAATTTAATGCCCAAATTTGTTATGGAAAAATTAAACTTAGATATTACAAGGCCCTACAAGGACTTGTCCTCATTCGACTCAAATCAAGTGAAATGTCTAGGGTTAATCAAAGAAATTTGTGTTACCTTAGTAAAATACCATGCAAAAATCATTCTCATGGACATAGTAGTTGTTGACATCCCACCCAAATATGGCATGCTACTGTCTAGGTCTTAGGGAGCCAAACTCCAAGGTTCTTTACAACTGGACATGTCATATGCTACAATTTCTATGTTTGTACAACCCAAAAAGTTATATAGAGAGACATTAATGAAGTATGTAGTGGGTAGCTAGGATAGACCCCAAAATTTTCCTATTCACTCCATGCATTCTGATATTGATTCTTTTATTTTGTATAATGCTGGAAAAACTTCACAAACTACTTCAAACAGTATTATGATAGAATCAAATGAAATTGCAGCTGCTATTGAAAATCAAACTGTCCAAAGAGCTATCCATTGAACAAAATGAACAAATCACTGGGGATAAAGAAAAGATTGTATCACCATATGGTAAAAACTATGAACACGAGATACTATGGCACCTTGAATTCGACGGTTCAGTGAATAAATCAAGAGGAGGAGCAAGTGTATGGATACACAATCTAGAAAATGATAATTCTGAGGGCCATACCTTCAGACTCAAATTTAAATGCACTAACAACATAGCCGAGTATGAAGCCCTAATATTAGGTCTTAAGCTAGTTAGAAATTTAGGAGCCCAAAGGGTCTCTGTTATGGGAGATTCTGAGTTAGTCATTAAACAAATTAACATTGTATGTATGACCAAAGATCCTAGATTAAGTCTTTATAGAGGTACAATTGTAGAAATAATGAACACTTTTCTAGAAACCAAGCTTGCAGTCATCCCAAGGAAACATAATGTGCAAGCTCACGGTCTAGAAATGTTTGCTAGCACTTGTAAGTTACCATTTCAACCGAATCGTCATTTCACAGCTCAGGTTAGACACAAACCTGCTATCCCAGATAATGTGAATAATTGGCAAGTGTTTGCAAATGACAAGCAAATAAATAATTTTTTGACTTTAGAGGAAGAATTTGTAAATAGTAACATAGATACAGACATAAGTTTAGATTCTAACCTTAGATATAATATGGAATTTAATAAAATAGAAGGGTAAGAGATAAATAGGTTTTATCCCACCAAATTTACACAATCAGATGTAAAAAACCTCAATGAAATTGAGATTGATGAAGTATTGGAAGAAGACACTGAATTCATTAATCTTAAAGATAACTTTTTCCCCAAAGGATTGACCCCTTTAGAAGACCTGTTTGACTCAAACGATGTTACTAGAAAACCTAAAATGGAACTCCTAAAATCTGATATAGAGGAGAGTAACATAGGCACTGAGGAAAACCCAAAGTTAATCAAACTTTCCAAGTCATTACCTCCTATTGAGAAAGTGAAATACATTGAACTGTTAAAAGAATTCCAAGATGTATTTTCCTGGAGTTATGAGGACCTTAAATCCTATAACACCAGCATTATACAACATCCAATCCCTATAAAAGAAAACAAGAAACCTTTCAAACAGAATCTTAGAAGGATTAATCATGTCCTATTTCCTTCTATTGAAAAGGAAATCAAAAGAATGTATGAGGCCAAGATAATAGCACCAATCAAGTTTTCTGATTGGGTGTCCAAATTAGTGCCAACAAGGAAAAAGACCCGGGAGATCAGACTTTGTGTCGATCTCAGAAATCTCAATAAGGTTTCACTTAAAGATAACTACCCTCTCCCTAAAATGGATCATATTTTAGAAAGGGTAGTAGGGTCAACTAGGATCTCATTACTTGATGGGTTTTCTGGTTACAATCTGATCTTAGTCCACCCAGATGATCAAGCCAAGGCTGCTTTCACCACTCCCTAGGGTACTTTCATGTATTTGAAAATGCGTTTTGGATTGAAGAATGTAGGAGCTACCTTTCAGAGGGCTATGGACATAGTTTTCGCCAAAGAAATCCATGATTTCCTAGTCATATACTTAGATGCTATCACTGTATTCTCTAAATTTGATAAACAACACTTAGACCATCTAAGGCAGGTTTTCATGAAATGCAGAAAATATGGAATTTCACTTAACCCAAAAAAATCTTTATTTGGGTTAGAGGAGGGAAAGCTACTGGAACACATAATCTCAAAGGATGGAGTCCGAATAGATCCTGCAAGAATTGAAGCCATCTTACAGATACAACATCCTAGGAATATCAGATAGTTACAAGCTTTTCTAGGGAGAATAAATTTTCTTAGGAGATTTATTTTTAACCTAGCTGAATTAATTAGATCATTAAATAACATGTTGAAGAAAGATTCGACCATCAAATGGACTGTTGAAGCCAAGCAATCATTTGAAGATCCTAAGCTAGCTTTAACCAAAACACCAGTCCTGATTATCCCTATATTTGATAGAGAATTCATTTTTTTTTCCTTTGCTTCAGAACACACTATTGCTGCAGTCTTACTGCAGAAGAATGATCAGGGCCATGAACAGGAAATTGCCTTTTTTAGGAAAGCCCTAAGAGATGCCTCTTTAAAATATAACATAATGGAAAATCAAGCTTTTGCTTTGGTCAAAGCTATCAAGGATTTCAGAGTTTACATTTTATATTCACATATAGTAGCCTATGTCCCCAACTCAGTTGTCAAAGACATCTTGACTCAACAAGGTCCAGATCGTAAAAGAGGGAAGTGGATTGCTACTATCCTGGAATATGACCTAGAAATTAAGCCTACAAAATTAATCAAAGGCCAAGGTTTAGTCAAACTTATGGCTGAATCGAATTATCAGGCCTTAGATATCAATTTTGTGGCAGAAATGGATAATGGAGAGGAGATGTTGACTCCACCAATCAGCCAGACCTTTATTGAATCACTATGGTATGCTGACATCATATATGTTTTATTAAATTTACTTGCTCCTTCAGAATTATCCAAAACAAAAGGCAGGTTTTTAAAGATGAAGTCCTTAAATATTTGTATCATAGATAATGCTTTATTTTGGAAAAATCATGAAGGCATACTTATAAATTGTTTGTTAAAGGAAGAAGCTGACAAAGTGTTACAAGAGTTTCATGCAGGTGACTGTGGGGGACATCTTTACTGGAAAACTACTGCTGACAAAATTTTAAGAGCCAGTTTTTATTGGCCTACATTGTTTTCTGATGTGAAGAAACATGTCACTGCCTGTCATAAATGTCAAATCTTTGAGGAAAAAAGAAAGCTTTTACCTTTACCCCTGAAACAAATCTCTGTGGAAGCACCTTTTCAACAATGGGGTTTAGACTTCACTGGTGAAATCCATCCCCCTTCTTCTGCCCAGCATAAATGGATCCTCACTGCTACTGATTATTTTACAAAATGGATAGAAGCCACACCTTCAAGACAAGCCATTGACTCTGTAATCATAAACTTTCTTGAAACCAACATTTTCTCCAGATTTGGGTGTCCTACCAAGATCATCACTGATAATGCAGCAGCATTCAAGTCCAGGAAAGTGGTATATTTCTGCAACAAATATCACATTACTCTAGGTCATTCTACGGCCTACTACCCTCAGGGAAATGGACTTGTAGAATCCTCCAATAAAAGCCTAGTTAATATTATCAAGAATTTACTAGAAGATAACAAGAAAACATGGAACAAGAAGTTAGTCAATGCCTTATGGGCAGATAGGCTAACCACAAAGAAATCAATTGGTACATCTCCCTTCCAATTAGTTTATTGAATGGAAGTTGTTTTTCCATCCTCTTTGGCAGTACCAGTTATGAAAATTCTCCAAGAACTACAATCTAAACCAAATGATATCTAGAGAAGGATTAACCAAACTATATACCGGTAGCAAATCAGAGAAGAAGTGTACACCAGGTCTCAAATGGTGCAAGACAGGATCAAGAGAATTTTTGATAGAAGGACTAAGGCAGATGATTTTTACTTAGGAGATAAAGTATTGAAATGGGATTCAAGAAGAGAGGATAAAAGTAAACATGGGAAGTTTGACTTCCTATGGAAGGGCCCATATGTGATTTATACTTACCATGGTAACAATGCTTTCTTCCTAAAAGAAATGGATGATACAGAAGCAGAAGGTGGACCAATCAATGGTCGAATGCTTAAACACTACCATGAACCTAGTTACTAATTCCATTTAGTCCTTGTATATACTTTACTTTTCAGATGTCTATGATTTGATTGGATGGTAAATTTTTGAAGTTGAAGCCCGAAGAGAAGGCTCTAAGCTTTGAAGATTTTACTATCATAAATAGTAATAATGCAGGAGCATGTTGGAAAATGTTACAAGGAAAGATTAAAGTAATTGAGAAGGCCACTGATCTATAACGTTCTTGACATTTCACAAGAAAATGCCATCCCCAAGTGGAGCCACTGTTAGGGTCCTATACCTATAGGTGTCATAATTTTGAATGGCTGAGATTGAACCATGTAATATGTACATACCTTTGCTTTTTTGCAAATGTTTTCCATATTCAAAAAATTAAAAAATGTAAAGAGGGTATGCTCTAAAAGAATAATCAAAGGGCAAAAAGAATAGAAAAGGTCAAAAAAGATGAAAAATATGAACCCCAAGAAAAGAAAAAAAGACCATGAAAGTGAGCAAGTCAAAATGCCACTCCTAGTTACTCTTGAGGAAAATAAATGATTGTGTGTAGCTTGTACTTTATGCCACAATCCATGATAGTCAAAGTGTTTAAACTTGGCTAGTTCATGTTTTCAATTTCATGTTGATAGATAGAGAATGAAAATCTAACCAAACAGTGTAAACTTGGCAGATAAGTAGATTAGGTAGAGTGAATAAAAGGAGCTCAACTGTTTAATCTGAGCCCTTGGATGTAATAAGGTTAGACATAGTTAGAATACCATTGTAAAATAAAAGGAAAATGTTTTGATAAGGGTTTGCCAGCTTAAGTGCACCCTAATAAAGAGAAGTAAAAATGGTAGGATGAGTAGATGGGTAAGTAGAAGAAAGGTTGCAGAATGATGATGATTGGTTAGACTTAAAAGTATATTTTTATCTTCATCATGAAAGTTCTAAGTGTAAATGAGAAATTGGACATGAATCAAAGTTCACAAGGTCAAATGATTAATTTCCCCATTTATTTCACCCTTAACTTCACTAATTTCCCATAAGAAAGGTTCAAAGTGCCCAAAATCTTAAGTCAAAGGGGCTTAGAGCATTTCTCTGACTTCTGAAGGGATCGGACCCTCGACCCAATGACTTATAGATCCTAAGTACTAAAATACCCTTCACAAACATTCCCTCTCTTCACTTCACCCCATTTTCCCAACAAATCCCTTTTTCTAAGGTTAAACACCTTTTTACCTAGGAAAAGTGAATTCCCCATGAAAACCCCTTTTTTCCACAAAAACCCAAAAAAATATTTGACTTCTTGGCCTAAGTTGTAATGTGTTTATGAAAAGAAAATTAATTATATTCATTACACTTAGCGCTAAACCCATTCTCCATCGTTTTTCATATTAATTTCTAATACTTATATATATATGTGTGCGTGTGTGTGTGTGTGTGTGTGTTAATTCCTAAAGCAAAATAACCCTTTCAAGTATAGTTATAAATAAATCCTTTTTATTAATACCCTGCCCCCGAAAAGTTTGAAATATAAACTTTATAAAATCCTAACACATCAAAACGATTTATTTAATCGATCAACGATTAAATAATAATCGAATCCTCCGCCAAACAAATCACCCCCCACGCCCTAACCCCGCTTTAATCCATCACTTAATCAAATCCCGCTGTGCTTAAACCTCGGTCGGGCCCCCCCATTACCCTCCGTACAACTCCCACGCCTGATCATCATGCGATCGCATCCCATTTAATCCGACAGCCATTAACCATTTCGCACGGGCCCGAAATCCGAATGATACCTGCCCGAAATGGGTTGTTTTCCCTTGGGCCCCTGCAGCTACGTGTCACCCGCTGAGTGGAATCGGGCGGCCTCCCCCCAAAACCACCCAGAGTTTATAAGCTATGCAAAGAAACACACTTATGGCCTCCCGCTATGCGCCAAACTATCCCGTCACCTCATTGAATGCTGAAGTACCATTTTTCCCATAGACCCGCCAAATTGTTAACTTTGTTAATAAAGCCAAGAAACCTCATAAACCTTTGTTTTATTGAGAAACTGCAGTCAACAGACCTTCATGCACACAACCGTCAACCTACATCTAGTCTGCCAACCCGCTGAAGCCAGTGAACTCACATTCCACATTCCAGCCTCCACAGAGTTTTTTCAACTGTACACAGTCGCCCGTCGACCTGTTCGAAGATAATTTCTAGAATTCTAGGTATTTCATCCAAATTTGCTGGAAACCTTGTCCAAGTTATCAAACCAATACTTAAATTACTTGAAATTAATAATAAATTAAGTAAAGGAACTAAACAGCAACCCTAGACTACTCTGCCATTAGAACCCAACTTGCCCGAATTGATTTAAAAAAAAAAAAAAAACCTTTTTCCCCATTCTTAAATCCACAAGAACTAAGAATGGTCACTCCAATTGCCTTGGAGTTCCGACCAGTTACTGCTCCCCATCAAGATTTGGACCACCTCCCTTTGGCAGACAAAGATTTCCAAATCAAGGACACTGTTGTCTTTGAATCCCCTCTAAAACTGCATTGCAAATACAGAGACTTGTTCCTCAACCAAGATGACCAGATTGGGCTCTGGCAATCCAATTTGCCCAAGTACCAGTTCCTAGAGGTGCATATCATCCCTGAGATCGTACATTATTGTAATTCTAATTACAGCCCCAGTCTAAGAGCAGTGATGTCTCCAAACCAAGATGTACTCTTTACCATCACTGTTGAGTCCAGAAATGAAATGCTTCAACTACTACCTAGAGAAAACCTCACCCCTTTGTTAATTGTTGACCTACTCAACCAATTCCCCAATCTTACCACTGAACAAATAGCTGAGATGTTTCAGACTTTCATCAGGAAAGAGGAACATATCCCAAAAGACCCCCCTCCCTATGTGGGCACCATATTTTCCCCAGATGACCGAGACATTGTAGTTATGATTTCTAAAGTCCTAGGTTACACTACCAGCGAGTATATTGATGAAATCATTCTATCCTTCATATTTATTTTTACTCCAGGTCAACCCCCTCCCACCATTTATGATTATGCTAAATTCATAGCAGACAAGATGCATGATCAATTTCTGAGGATGAGAAATGATAGAGTTTTTAAATATTCCTTTGTTCTGTACAACCTTTTCTTGTATTATCAAGATGATAGATTCCCTTTACTCTTCAAAAGCTTGATACCAAAGGTCATCCCGGGTTAGTAATCTTTTGGACTCCTTTGATCCATAAGTATGATCCCCATATGCTTATACAGACTTCATAGACCTATTGGTGCATCCTGTTGTAACCATGCTGTTAGGTAGCCCTCCACCAAGAATCAGCTCAGACATCAGGAGAGTCCTACAATTGTCAAAACAACACAAAGTGGGAGATTGGTACTTGTACCAAAATCACACTGAAATCACAGTTTGGGGATGTGAGTTGGCCCCATACAAACTACCTAGATACCTCGTAATGAGGTTATTTGCTCTGGAGTACTACAGGAAAATAATTAATTCATATGAGGTACATTTTGTTAAAGCTAAAAAGAAGGCCCAACTCAAGGTAAAGGATCAACTAGGCCCTTTCATATGCAACAGCTGAGAAGCAGGGAAAGAAGTAGAAGAAATCCTCCAGAGACTCAAATTGAAACAAAGCTTTGTATGGGCATATGACCCCTTTAATTTCATCTACAACAGGAGACAGAAAAACAAATTGGCTCCCTACATTCATCACAGAATCCCTGAAATAGAGAAATATGCCAATCAATTGGAGTGGGTAGAAAACACTCTAGTGGACAGGGACAATACTGAAGTATCTGCGGGAAATGCATTGATATACCGAGAGAAAAGACTTGATGAAGTTTATTTCCTGTAGGTGCCAAGTGAAACATAGGTACCAAGTACATCACAGGCACAAAGTGAGCCACCAACACAAGGAGAATCATAGGTGGAAGAAGGGTCCCAAGCACCAGAAGAATCAGAGCAACCAGACCTATCAAAGGAGCTTGTTCAAACAAATATACCAGAACCAATCATGAGTACTCATCCAATAATGCAGACTCCTCTAAATGAGGAGAAAATTCTCAAAAGAAATAGAGAAGAGGCCACACCTTCAGGCCAAGCAACTCCACAAACCTATGTCAAAAGGCAAAGGTTAAACCCCTTCTCTGAACAGGAGTATACTGAAGAAGCTAATGAGGCCACAAGTACAAAAAGAATAGATAGCAGACATGCTACTCCCTTAGGAGGCACACAAGAACCTTCCACATCACATACACAGATGTTGGAAAGATAATAGAGTGTGGAAGTGTCCTCCTTCAGAATGCCATCTGATAGGGACCAGGACATTAGAGAGAAGTACAACAAATCAAGGCTAGAAATGAAAAGCTAAAAGCCCAGAGTTATGCCCAGTACTTAAAGATGGCTCCCACCAACCAAACAAGGTTTATGTCAGCCTTTGATTTTAAAGAGGGAAAAATGAAAATGACTTTCATGAAGCCCACCACTCAGCAACCTAGAACAACAACAGACTACAACAAAATAGAATTTGAAGTTCTGGCAAAATAAATCCATCCCATAGACAATTTGAAGTTCTGGCAAAAGAAATCCATCCCATAGACCAGATAGAGCTAGACAGGTAGACAAGAGAAATGGTGTACTCTACTTTGACCAGCAAGGCCATGGCATCCCATCAACTGCAAAACTCCTTAGATAATATATTTGCATAGTTTCAATTGGAGAACACCTCCTCACAGGCCAAGGATACAAGAATCAAGTCCTTGGAGGACTTAATCATTGAGTTGGGACATGATCCCAAATATGTGAAGGCTGCAGAAAAACTAATTAAAAAAAAGAATGACGACATAGCTGCTTTGAATAAATAGCTGAAAATTCCGCCATTGCATCATCCACAAATAGTTGAAGTCATGGAGAAACAAAAAGAACAAGAAGAGCTTATAGACTTGGTCCTTAAGCTAAATGATCAACTAAAAGAAACTGAGAAAGAATTGGATTCATTGATAAAGTCCAAACAAAGTGAACTGGCCACCACTTCTAGGACTGGCATTCCCATAGTTTCCACTGCAGTTCCTTCAACCTTGGTAGTAGCACTGGCACCAACAGTTCCACCTATCATAGTCGTGCCAGTTACAACAGAAACTACAACAGCAGCAGGTACACCTACAAAGAAAGCAACAGAGCTGGTTAAAGCCATGGAGAATATGTCAATCCAAGAAGATGAGCTCAAAACGTTAAAGGAAAAAGTAGCAAACTTAGAAACAGACTGCAAGCTTGCTCAGATACAGCGGAAGGAAGAAACTCAAAAATCACAAAGAATGAGAGAAAGAGTGAAAACCTTGGAGAAAGATTTGACACTGGAGAAACCACTAGGCCAGACAAAAGAAATGCTTTGGGCCAATATCATTGACTCTGTCAATGAAATTTGGCCTTCAATCCAAGTCATATTTGAGCAAACTGAACTAGTGAAGATAGCCATTGAAACTATCCAAAAGGTGAAGGAAGAGTTGGGTAATATGCTTGAGGATGCCAATTGACTCATCCACCTCCTAAATAGTAAAAACAGGTATGAACTTCATGAGTTGGACATAGAAGATAGAACATGAACTATCTTAGAAATCAAGAAGGTTCTCTCTAAAAGAAACCTTATGTTGAATTTGGAGGAAAAATGTCAAAACATGTAGTTAGTCATTGACAGGCTCATGGAAAAATTTCAGATCTTGAGGGAGAAAGGTCTTCCAAGTCCACTGGTCATCAATGATAAACTTATGACCCGGGTGGACTATGTTGACAGATTAAGAAGGTTGGCAAAGGAACAAGCAATGACTTCTGCTATCAAAGCCTTGCCAACAGGGAAAGCATTATATGACACTCTTGAAAACTTGTTCTTCTTAGAGAATGAAATCAAGCATCTGTTTACTACAAAGCCAAATTTCGCAAAGTACACAGAGGAAGATGATATTTACAGGAGAATATTAAAAGTGAAATTACCTGAAGCAGAATGGTGGGAGAAAATGACAGACTTACTGTGAAAAGTTTTACATCATAAGTTACTACAATAAATCTGAGGACAACGAGTTAAACAGGTGAAAAGAAGATTAAACAAGGTCAAAGAGTAGCAAGTTAAAGAGTATCAGTGAAAGGTTAAAGAAAAGAAGGTTCCAACGTAGAAATATCACTACTACCAGCCTGCCCAAAAGTCTCATAGTTCAAACTGCAAACAGGCCAGCAACACCAAAATAAAAGGGACAGCATTGTTATCACTGAAAATACAGTTGTCAAAATTTTTTAGCTTAGCTTAAAGTCAGGGTGTTTTCGCAGCGCCTGAGTTCTGTTTAGCAGTTTCGCAGCGCCAGGATTCTTTTTAGCAGTTTCGCAGCGCTACCTGTTTGAGTGGTTTCGTAGCGTGCTACGAAACTGGGGATTTGTTTGAGTTTTCAGTGGAGGCCTGAATCATAGCATGTCTATTGTATACTGACTGCAACTGCTGTGGATGAGTGGCCAATTTGTGATTGTTTTTATTAAACCAGCTATCCTTTTGAGAAAGTTGAAGCTTATGCTACTCTTTGAAAGCCTTTCCTTCTGAATGAGCTTAGATCTTAACATCCTCTCCATAATAGTCGAAAGGTATATGAGCGCCTTCAAAATTCTAGGCATTCTCACTCCAAGTATGCACTTGTAAACGGGGATTACCTCTATCAAGAGTTGGACTATTTTGTAGAGCAAGGGATTTTGTTCAAGTTCATGAAAAGTGAATTATGAAGCCTTTTGTGAAAAAACCAGTTCATGGATATGATCACAGTGTTATGATTTACTATCCAAGTTCTGCTGGTGGAGGAATGAAAAGCTACTTCAACAGGTTGGAAATCATTCATGTGAGTTTTGTCAAGATCTTAGAAATGTACGATGGAAGGTCAGTCTATTGAGTCCAGTTAAAGGGAATGTTAAGGAGCGCATTTCCTGGAGTTGATGTGGAACTTTAAAACTATCCCTTCACCATTATCGAAGTGTGTGCTTAGCAAGTTTGTGCCAGTATTACAGATAGGCAGCATTGTGTTTATTGCTGGCAGAAGAAAAAAGGGACGCTGAGAATTCTGTTTGGAACCGGTGTAAGAGGCTGAGATTCGCTTCTTCCCAGCTATTGAGTAATCCTATATTAAAGTTCATCTGTTGCATTCTATAAAACATGAACTTTTCAGCCAGAAAACGAGATATTAGAGGCCGAATTCTTCTGGTGTTGATTTTATAATTATTGTGCATTGGTAACGTGGTATGAGGCCAGAACTTTTCTCAGCAACCATAGCCCCTGTATTTGTCATCACAATGGTCCGAGTGGTAGCAATGTAGAAGAAGAGTTTAGTAATTGAATTCTTGAAGGGCGAATGGTATCGTTTGAGAATTTGCGAATGGTATCATTTGAGAATTTGCAAGCCAAGCTTTTGCTAGAAAAGGGATTTATCTGTGATTTAAGTCACACCCTGCTACCTAAAAAAAAAAGCAAGCAACTCCTCTTTCATGGCTTATGCGAAATGCATTGCAGCCGTTTCTTCAAGGCACACAGGTTTTAAAAATGACTGATATAAATGAAAATGGCGTGAATGTTATTAAGCACGTTGTTTCATTATTAATGCATGTTATGAAGTTATGAAAACGCTCTTATGAGATGTAGTGGTTAACGCCAAGTGTCAAGTAGCTTTCATAAAGTTTTGGTCGCCACAAGGTCGCCATTATCGGTGACACCACGATAGAAATGTGGCACAAAAGCGGGAATTATGTTAACTGCTGTCATTAACAGATGTGTGCGCAAAACAAAAGAAGGGTGGTGCAATTACTACGAGAGACACTATCAATACAGGGCTTCTTGATCTGAACACTCCAAATGATCTCTGTTTGGCATTAATTTTTCAAATCATCTCCATAATCAAATGTCGGTGGCAGAGAAGAGAAATCGCTGTCGTAGTTACAAGGAAGCAAATGGTAAAGAGTTCGAAATAGATAAGTTTCCTCAGTCAATATGGACTGTATCGTTTAGGTGTTGTCTGCTATAAACGTGGTTGCCGTGCCCGTTATATGCTTCAGCTATTAGCTTTGAGAAGGGGGATTGTCATATACATTAGCAAACTCACCAGAATCACAACGACAGCTGGAAAGGGAGATTATAAAGTAGATTTTAATAGCTGATGGAGTGAAAGGAGACATTCAAGGGCTAGTATTTATGCATGGGTCGAAAACAACAGGGGATATGAAGATTTCTGTTTCCATTATCATGTTTCGGTTTCTGTTATTGTGTTTTTGGGTTGCCTGAGGCGCGCAGAGAGCATCAATGTTAGATTTGTATAATAGTGCCCGGAAGGAGAAGGTTCAGAGTATATCTCAGAGTTCAAATTACAACAGCAAGGGTTTCAATTGTAGATTGAATTGCGCAGAAGATGTGAATTTAAAAGTATCCTGAACATGTTGGCGGTACTGAGGAGAATCCAGAGTGTGTTATATGTTGATATTTTTACATCTTTCTGTGGTTGTGTGCAGTTAACACCAGGTGCTTTTGTTTGTCTACAACATACAAGAATGACCTTGTGAAATGCAACCCAGGTCAGCAGTGTCTTCTGTATCGTTATACTATGGCAGAGATAGAAGAATTGTTTGTGAGGAAGATGAAAATTTGCTGAACGATACAACATTTTGAAGGATAGGAGGGATCGAAGCTCAATGGGTGTTAGTTTCAACAGAATCCCAATTGCCAGCCAGAGAGGGGATAGTCTGCTAAATAAAAAGTGTAAAATTGGGTAGCTGAACTTCATACATGTTTCATATCTGTGAAACGAAACTGAGATTTTCCGGAACCACCCTTCCAGTTTTTAACACTCTAGTTTCTAACTAGATGCAACTTGGATGTTTGATGCACGGCTGTGAGCAGCATTCAATATCATTTTGTGCACTCGGACTCCAAAGATTTATGCTAAAATAATTTGACTAGATATTGGATGGTTCTTATAAGATTACCAGGGTTGATAGCTTAAAACAGAATGCTTCATAATTTTCTTGTGAATGCTTAATTTATTTGTGATCATTCCAACAGCATTAGCTGGAGTATTTGACATTTTGAAGATGGCCCCTGGTTGCAATAATGTTAATACAGTGTTATTGGTTCAGTCAACTTCTCAGGTTGCAGAGATCCGATTTGAAGTTGCACCACAGCATCAAAACAGTAAAGGAGCTCATAGTGACTCAAATCATAGTCAAAGTAACCAGAGAAAACACAGATTCTCAAGCAGATCATTTACCAACTCAAGATTTATTTGCTACGGAACAAATAGAGGTTATCTACAGCAGTTTCGTAGCGCGCTATGAAACTGCTGTAGAATGCTGTTTTGTGGAAAAACAATGAATTTTGATGATGAGGTCAGTTAATGGTGAAAGAAGGTCTCAAACTCAGGCAGTGAGATCATACATGTGTTTCATAACCACTCAAACAGTGACAGGTGTAGCTCTTGAAGAGAAGATAAAATATTTTGTTTATTTTCATAAAGTTTTCTCAAAGGCAATTTATGACCGAGCTACTAACGTATTGGTGGGGTTACCAGAATCTTCGGTTGATACACCTGTTGGTCCTTGAAGTATCCAGATCATATAACATATGGTGGTTATGCGTTGATTAATTGAAGGTTCAAAGAACTTGGAGTGTGGTCTTTAAATGATGAAGAGGAATGGAAGACAGGGGACCGTGGATATAGGATGATTAGTTTTATCAATTAATAGGCTGTCTTACAGCTAGCATCCGAGACCAGCTTGCTCGGTGAATGCTCCCTTAACATATCTTAGCCATAATGGAAATCATACAGCTGTCCAGCATCCAAGAAAGCATCAAGCCTGTGAGGAGAATGAAATTAGTATTTTAGTTTGATTAGGATTGTGTGTAATTATAGTTCAGCATGTTTGTAATTAATGCATTAGTTAGTAGCATATAGGAATAGTTAATAGCCACCTTCGAGGCTCCCCTCATGCTGGAGGAGGAAGCTCGAGGTGTTTGAGTTTGCTTGCCTATATATGGGCCAAGTTAGGATGTAAAAAGGGTTGGACCATATATACAAAAACAGAGTTTTATAGAGCTTATGAAAAGACTGTTACAGTAATAGCAAACAGAGTTTTTTCTTCCCAAGATTCTCAATGCATCTCTTTGTTCAAATGTGATGGTGGTTTTAGTTTCTTAATGTTCTTTTTACAGCCTTGTTATGGTACAATCCCTCAGAATTCATATTATATGCTCTGACTTCCTGTGTGCTTGACAGGCTGTGGGTTTTGGTGAAGCATGTTTGAACATCACTCAGAATTCATTTTTTAATGCTCTGACTTCCTGTATGTTCAGCAGGCTTTGATTTAGGTAAATTATGTTTGAACCTTTGATGATGCAAAGAGCCTTGGCTTCTATGAGATGACTGTGATTTGGTTTATTAACTGTGAGAGACTCCATAGCCCAATGAAGACTAATTTGATGTATGTCCAGCCAGCTATATTTTTATAAATGTGTGAAGAGTTAGCCCTCTAGTGTTTGAAGGATTTTGTCAAGAGTCATGAGAGAGCCCTCTCTGATTAGGAAGGCTAATTCCTAATCTAAAGTATGGTCTGAAACAGTTACATGAGACCTTGCTTGGTTGCAGTCCCTAGTACTGGTTTTGTGATAACATTTTGGTGCGTCTGCCGGGAGCTTAAGTTTGGATTTCTGAAGGTAGCAGGAGTTCAAAATGATTTTCATGGCTGCAAAACTACCTTGGCGACTCCATTGTTGAAAAATTCAAAGTTCATACATTCAGGGTGATTCCACTGGAGCTATGAAAGACCCAGAAGCTGCCATTATTTGTTCAAGGTATGCATGCATAGATTTCTCAGGACTACATGGTTTCCCAAACCATTTTCCCAAGGATGTTTATTTTCTAAAGAATGGTCCAAAATTTAACGGAGAAGATTTGAGTTTAACCTTGGATCATATCTCAGATTTTTGTCATTTTGCTGAGGTTCTTAGAGTTAAATATGAAGATGTTTGCATAAGGTTATTTTATGATTCTTTCCAAGGGAAATGCAAACAGTGGGTTGAATGCTTGCCTGCCAAGTCCATTAAGTCATTGCCAGACTTTTGGCTTTTGTTCTTGGAGGAATGGATAGATAGGCCAGAGGTGGAAGTAAAATCTCCTTCAGTTGAAGGTTTTAAACAGTGGAATGATGATCATAATAAAGAAGAAACAAATGAATCTTTTTCTTTGTCCCTGTCCTCATATCTGGAATCTTTTGACTGCAAGTCAGAGGATAAGATGAAATTTTTTGATGAATTTTCCAAAGACATTGAGAAAGAAATTGAAGGTTTAGAAGGACAAATTCAGGAATATAATTTTCATGATCATGATCATTATTCTCAGAAATATTTTATGGCTGAGCGCAAGGAGACTATGCTGGTTCCCCTCTCTTTTACGTTTGAGGAACTGAACACTGTGGTTGAAGATCAGTTTGCACAGCTGGAAAGTGTCGAGGAAGGACAAGCTGATCATGTGTTTTGGGATCCTATAGCTGATTACATGGAAGAGTTTTATTCTCCAGTGTTTCAGCTTACCTATGAAGATCAGAGACAGTTTCAGTGGCAGCGGTCATTACATTATCACATTGGCTCTGAAATCCGATGCAGTCAAAGACATTTTCAGTGGCAGCTGTCATCTCACTATCACATTGGCGCTGAACTTCGGGACAGGCAAAGAAGTCAAATGTCAGACAAAGCAAAGGATTGGCTGCATTGGAAGTTTCATATTGATTGAGCTGAGGAAAGTTTAAATGGTTAGGGTAGGTAGGTAGGTAAATGGCAAATAAGCTCAAGGTTGGCTGAGCATTTATTTTTCAGTAGCATTAGTTTCTTTCTCCTACAGTCAGGCTTGTCAAGCAAATTTCTGTTTGTTACAAATGGGTAAGGCACTGGAGCTGCGTGTTCTTAGCGCACCACAAGGGCACACTATCCCTAGTGGAGCCACTGTTATCACTGAAAATACAGTTGTCAAAAATTTTTAGCTTAGCTTAAAGTCAGGGTGTTTTCGCAGCGCCTGAGTTCTGTTTAGCAGTTTCGCAGCGCCAGGATTCTTTTTAGCAGTTTCGCAGCGCTACCTGTTTGAGTGGTTTCGTAGCGTGCTACGAAACTGGGGATTTGTTTGAGTTTTCAGTGGAGGCCTGAATCATAGCATGTCTATTGTACACTGACTGCAACTGCTGTGGATGAGTGGCCAATTTGTGATTGTTTTTATTAAACCAGCTATCCTTTTGAGAAAGTTGAAGCTTATGCTACTCTTTGAAAGCCTTTCCTTCTGAATGAGCTTAGATCTTAACATCCTCTCCATAATAGTCGAAAGGTATATGAGCGCCTTCAAAATTCTAGGCATTCTCACTCCAAGTATGCACTTGTAAACGGGGATTACCTCTATCAAGAGTTGGACTATTTTGTAGAGCAAGGGATTTTGTTCAAGTTCATGAAAAGTGAATTATGAAGCCTTTTGTGAAAAAACCAGTTCATGGATATGATCACAGTGTTATGATTTACTATCCAAGTTCTGCTGGTGGAGGAATGAAAAGCTACTTCAACAGGTTGGAAATCATTCATGTGAGTTTTGTCAAGATCTTAGAAATGTACGATGGAAGGTCAGTCTATTGAGTCCAGTTAAAGGGAATGTTAAGGAGCGCATTTCCTGGAGTTGATGTGGAACTTTAAAACTATCCCTTCACCATTATCGAAGTGTGTGCTTAGCAAGTTTGTGCCAGTATTACAGATAGGCAGCATTGTGTTTATTGCTGGCAGAAGAAAAAAGGGACGCTGAGAATTCTGTTTGGAACCGGTGTAAGAGGCTGAGATTCGCTTCTTCCCAGCTATTGAGTAATCCTATATTAAAGTTCATCTGTTGCATTCTATAAAACATGAACTTTTCAGCCAGAAAACGAGATATTAGAGGCCGAATTCTTCTGGTGTTGATTTTATAATTATTGTGCATTGGTAACGTGGTATGAGGCCAGAACTTTTCTCAGCAACCATAGCCCCTGTATTTGTCATCACAATGGTCCGAGTGGTAGCAATGTAGAAGAAGAGTTTAGTAATTGAATTCTTGAAGGGCGAATGGTATCGTTTGAGAATTTGCGAATGGTATCATTTGAGAATTTGCAAGCCAAGCTTTTGCTAGAAAAGGGATTTATCTGTGATTTAAGTCACACCCTGCTACCTAAAAAAAAAAGCAAGCAACTCCTCTTTCATGGCTTATGCGAAATGCATTGCAGCCGTTTCTTCAAGGCACACAGGTTTTAAAAATGACTGATATAAATGAAAATGGCGTGAATGTTATTAAGCACGTTGTTTCATTATTAATGCATGTTATGAAGTTATGAAAACGCTCTTATGAGATGTAGTGGTTAACGCCAAGTGTCAAGTAGCTTTCATAAAGTTTTGGTCGCCACAAGGTCGCCATTATCGGTGACACCGCGATAGAAATGTGGCACAAAAGTGGGAATTATGTTAACTGCTGTCATTAACAGATGTGTGCGCAAAACAAAAGAAGGGTGGTGCAATTACTACGAGAGACACTATCAATACAGGGCTTCTTGATCTGAACACTCCAAATGATCTCTGTTTGGCATTAATTTTTCAAATCATCTCCATAATCAAATGTCGGTGGCAGAGAAGAGAAATCGCTATCGTAGTTACAAGGAAGCAAATGGTAAAGAGTTCGAAATAGATAAGTTTCCTCAGTCAATATGGACTGTATCGTTTAGGTGTTGTCTGCTATAAACGTGGTTGCCGTGCCCGTTATATGCTTCAGCTATTAGCTTTGAGAAGGGGGATTGTCATATACATTAGCAAACTCACCAGAATCACAACGACAGCTGGAAAGGGAGATTATAAAGTAGATTTTAATAGCTGATGGAGTGAAAGGAGACATTCAAGGGCTAGTATTTATGCGTGGGTCGAAAACAACAGGGGATATGAAGATTTCTGTTTCCATTATCATGTTTCGGTTTCTGTTATTGTGTTTTTGGGTTGCCTGAGGCGCGCAGAGAGCATCAATGTTAGATTTGTATAATAGTGCCCGGAAGGAGAAGGTTCAGAGTATATCTCAGAGTTCAAATTACAACAGCAAGGGTTTCAATTGTAGATTGAATTGCACAGAAGATGTGAATTTAAAAGTATCCTGAACATGTTGGCGGTACTGAGGAGAATCCAGAGTGTGTTATATGTTGATATTTTTACATCTTTCTGTGGTTGTGTGCAGTTAACACCAGGTGCTTTTGTTTGTCTACAACATACAAGAATGACCTTGTGAAATGCAACCCAGGTCAGCATTGTCTTCTGTATCGTTATACTATGGCAGAGATAGAAGAATTGTTTGTGAGGAAGATGAAAATTTCCTGAACGATACAACATTTTGAAGGATAGGAGGGATCGAAGCTCAATGGGTGTTAGTTTCAACAGAATCCCAATTTCCAGCCAGAGAGGGGATAGTCTGCTAAATAAAAAGTGTAAAATTGGGTAGCTGAACTTCATACATGTTTCATATCTGTGAAACGAAACTGAGATTTTCCGGAACCACCCTTCCAGTTTTTAACACTCTAGTTTCTAACTAGATGCAACTTGGATGTTTGATGCACGGCTGTGAGCAGCATTCAATATCATTTTGTGCACTCGGACTCCAAAGATTTATGCTAAAATAATTTGACTAGATATTGGATGGTTCTTATAAGATCACCAGGGTTGATAGCTTAAAACAGAATGCTTCATAATTTTCTTGTGAATGCTTAATTTATTTGTGATCATTCCAACAGCATTAGCTGGAGTATTTGACATTTTGAAGATGGCCCCTGGTTGCAATAATGTTAATACAGTGTTATTGGTTCAGTCAACTTCTCAGGTTGCAGAGATCCGATTTGAAGTTGCACCACAGCATCAAAACAGTAAAGGAGCTCATAGTGACTCAAATCATAGTCAAAGTAACCAGAGAAAACACAGATTCTCAAGCAGATCATTTACCAACTCAAGATTTATTTGCTACGGAACAAATAGAGGTTATCTACAGCAGTTTCGTAGCGCGCTACGAAACTGCTGTAGAATGCTGTTTTGTGGAAAAACAATGAATTTTGATGATGAGGTCAGTTAATGGTGAAAGAAGGTCTCAAACTCAGGCAGTGAGATCATACATGTGTTTCATAACCACTCAAACAGTGACAGGTGTAGCTCTTGAAGAGAAGATAAAATATTTTGTTTATTTTCATAAAGTTTTCTCAAAGGCAATTTATGACCGAGCTACTAACGTATTGGTGGGGTTACCAGAATCTTCGGTTGATACACCTGTTGGTCCTTGAAGTATCCAGATCATATAACATATGGTGGTTATGCGTTGATTAATTGAAGGTTCAAAGAACTCGGAGTGTGGTCTTTAAATGATGAAGAGGAATGGAAGACAGGGGACCGTGGATATAGGATGATTAGTTTTATCAATTAATAGGCTGTCTTACAGCTAGCATCCGAGACCAGCTTGCTCGGTGAATGCTCCCTTAACATATCTTAGCCATAATGGAAATCATACAGCTGTCCAGCATCCAAGAAAGCATCAAGCCTGTGAGGAGAATGAAATTAGTATTTTAGTTTGATTAGGATTGTGTGTAATTATAGTTCAGCATGTTTGTAATTAATGCATTAGTTAGTAGCATATAGGAATAGTTAATAGCCACCTTCGAGGCTCCCCTCATGCTGGAGGAGGAAGCTCGAGGTGTTTGAGTTTGCTTGCCTATATATGGGCCAAGTTAGGATGTAAAAAGGGTTGGACCATATATACAAAAACAGAGTTTTATAGAGCTTGTGAAAAGACTGTTACAGTAATAGCAAACAGAGTTTTTTCTTCCCAAGATTCTCAATGCATCTCTTTGTTCAAATGTGATGGTGGTTTTAGTTTCTTAATGTTCTTTTTACAGCCTTGTTATGGTACAATCCCTCAGAATTCATATTATATGCTCTGACTTCCTGTGTGCTTGACAGGCTGTGGGTTTTGGTGAAGCATGTTTGAACATCACTCAGAATTCATTTTTTAATGCTCTGACTTCCTGTATGTTCAGCAGGCTTTGATTTAGGTAAATTATGTTTGAACCTTTGATGATGCAAAGAGCCTTGGCTTCTATGAGATGACTGTGATTTGGTTTATTAACTGTGAGAGACTCCATAGCCCAATGAAGACTAATTTGATGTATGTCCAGCCAGCTATATTTTTATAAATGTGTGAAGAGTTAGCCCTCTAGTGTTTGAAGGATTTTGTCAAGAGTCATGAGAGAGCCCTCTCTGATTAGGAAGGCTAATTCCTAATCTAAAGTATGGTCTGAAACAGTTACATGAGACCTTGCTTGGTTGCAGTCCCTAGTACTGGTTTTGTGATAACAAGCATGATGCAGTTTTCCATCTGTCTCTATCTTCATGCTTGAAGATATTTTTATTTCCTAGATTAATTCTCAAACTGTTTTGAGATATTTTGTAATTATTTTTTGTATAAATACTTCACATTTTGAAGTATTTTGGGTGGATTCAAAAACATTTCTATAGACTATTTTCTGATATCTAAAAGCTATTGTATCAAAAGTTGGATTGGCTTGCTTGATCATGGAATAAAGCTCACTCTTTTTACAGGATTCATGTGCAAAACGGAAATCAAATAAGTATTTTTCTCTTGTGTATTATTGTTTTTCCTTATGTTTTATAAGAATCATATGTGTTTCTATGAAATCTGAATGGTGAACTAGGAATGATATTTTAGAATTTGCTTTATGTACTCTGTCTTAACTGTTTACCTTCTTAATGTTTTCTTCTAAACTATCTTAGCTAGGGAATTCTTAACTGCTCCTTAGATTCCATAGTTTTCCTTTTGATCTATGTAACAAAGGATTCTTAATTTCCCTTTGTTGATGATCACCCTCTGTCCCTCCTTCCAACCTTGGTCTAAGGATTCTTAAGTTCCCTTTCACCTTGGTTAGAACCTTTCCATCCACCAACTCTTAAATATTTGTGTTCTATTTTGCTAGCTTGCCCTGTGAAATTTTCCTTTGAAGATTTGATCCAGTTGTGCCATCCTTTTCTTGACTCCATAACCCAATGACCCAAAGAAGTTATTCCTATCCATCTATTTTGAGAATTCCACCACCCAATTTCAATCCCAAAAACAAAACCCCATGAGCATTAAGAACTAGCCTAGAATCTCACTAATAAACAAAGTTAAAACATAAAGAGAGAGCCCTCTCTGGACTTAGGTTGGATAGATCCTAAGCCTAAAATATTGGTTTGTGGTTAGCTCGGTTTATGCTGTCTTTTGATAACTTCAAGGGAAATTCTGAGTGATAACACCTTCACCGGTTTACTATTCTGCATATTAAACCTCTGCAATATTGTCTCGACATACCTCCTCTGGTTTAACCAGAGCTTTCTCTTTGTCTGATCTCTTTTAATTCCCATGCCCAAAATATAGTTTTCAGGACCAAGATCTTTCAAATCGAATTTGGAGGACAAGTGAGTCTTCAAATCCTGGATAATGTCTTTGTCATTTCCAACCAGTAACATATCATCCACATACAAGACTGGATAAATAACACGGTCACCAATTAATTTAAAATACACACAGTGATCTGCTTTGCTTCTGGTGAAGCCAAGTCCCCGTATAAATCTATCAAATGTCTAATACCACATCCTTGGTGATTGTTTTAACCCATACAGAGACTTCTTTAACTTGCATACCAGTTCTTTCTTACCCTTCACCGAAAAGCCTTCAGGTTGATTCATGTAGATTTCCTCTTCCAGATCCCCATGAAGAAATGATGTCTTCACATCCATCTGTTCTACCTCAAAATCAAAAGCAGTAGCAACAGATAAAAGTAATTTAATAGAAGTTACTATGACAACAAGAGAAAAAATGTCACCAAAATCAATTCCCGGCACCTGGGAATAACCTTTTGCTACCAACCGAGCTTTTTATTTATCCACCTTTCCTTCTTCATTTGTCTTCTTCTTGAACACCCATTTGCTGCCAATGGGCTTCCTTCCAACCGGAAACTCCACTAGATCCCAAGCCTAATTTTTGTGCAAAGATGTCATTTCATCAACCATGGCCTCTTTCCAGAGTTTTCCATCCTCTGAATCTACTACTTCCTTCATAGTTCTGGGATCATCATCAGTAATAGATAAAGCAAAATTTGAACAAAAAGCAAATGGACTATACCTTTCTCGCTACCTTCTTTCTCAAACTGATCTTCTCACACCTGGAGTTTGTGGCTCTTCATCTTCTGATTCCTCCTCTGCTGTAGAGTCTGATTCTTCCTCCTTAAGCTCAAACTATGTCTTCTCAGGTTCCTTTGGTTGGACTTCATGTTTTAATAACATCTTTCACCTCTCTAAACACCACATCTCGGTTGTACACAACCTTCCTTGTTACTGGGTTCCAAAGCTTATAACCCTTTAAACCATCCTTATACCCAATAAAGATGCACTTTTCAAATTTACTATCCAACTTGGTTCGTTTCTCCTTTGGAAGATGTACATACGCATCACATCCAAATACCCTCAGATGTGAAAGAGAGGGTTTCTTACCAGGCCATACCTCTTGTGGAGTCTTATCCTCCAACGCTGATGAAGGTGATCTGTTGACCAGGTAACATGCAGTCTCCACCGCCTCTGCCTAGAATTCTTGTCCTAACTCGGTACCACTGAACATGCTTCTTGCCCTTTCCATCAACGTCTTGTTCATTCTTTCTGCAACTCCATTTTGCTGAGCTGTATATGGAGTAGTCTTTTGTTGTGCTATACCACACTTCTTACAGAATTCTTCAAATTCCTTACTGCAAAACTCTCCACCATTATCTGTCCTTAGCACCTTTATCTTCTTCTCTGTCTGGTTTTCCACCAGAGCCTTAAATTCTTTAAACCTATCAAAGACTTCAGATTTCTTCTTAAGGAAATATATCCATTTATTCCTTGAGAAGTCATCTATAAATGATACATAGTACACAGACTTACCCGTTGATGGAACCTTCATAGGTCCAAACACATCACTGTGCACAATCTCTAATATATGTTTCAGCCTCTTACCTCCAGAGGGGAAACTCACTCGATTCTGCTTCCCATATACACAATTTTCACATAAATCAAAATCCAGAGAGCTATTATCATACCTTCTAGCATACCTTTACCATGAAGTATTCAAAATCCCTTCTCTCCAATATGTCCAAGCCTTTGATGCCACAACATGGTCTTCTCTCCAGAGACCACTAGATTTTCTGCTCCACTTTCAGGAACCACAGAACTGTTGCACCCATCAAAAACAGTGTTACCTTGAAGCTTGTACAGAGTTCCAATTCAAACTCCCCGCATCAATACTAATTCCCCCTGAACCATCTTGCAGGTATCCTTATAGAACACTATTTTACACCTACATCATCCATCTTGCTTATGGAAATCAGATTTCTAGCCAATGCAGGAATATGCAGAACACCCAGAAGTGTTCTAACCCTTCCACCTTGCAACTTCAACTTTACTTTTCTGCAACCAATGATTCTAGCCTTCCTGTCATCCCCCAATAAGACGTCACCACCATCATATTTCTCATACTCATAGAACCACTCTCTATGGGGAGTGAAGTGAAAGGATGCACCTGAGTCAATCAACCATGCCTCACGATCTACATGTGTACTTGAAGAAGCCAAGTACACATCCCCACCTTCATCTATGGTGGTTTTCGCATCTGCAGAAGGAGCATCATCAGATCCCTTTCCTTTGTCAAGAGCTTTAGATTTACAATCCCTTTTGTAGAGTCCTTCCTTTCCGCATTTCCACCACACCACCTTTATAGGTTTTCCTGGAGATTTAGATCTCCCTCTAGATTTAGATCTCCCACTCGATGACTTATTTTTGATTCTGTTCTGGGACCATCCTCGTACAAACAAGGCATCACCATTCTGGCTCTCCATATTTTTCCATCTCATCTCCTCCATCAGCAAGGATGAGACTATTTCATCAAACTACAAGGCAGTTGCATTGATACCTATTGCAATAACCAAACTATCCCACAAATCTAGTAGAGAACACAACAAACTGATGCACTTATCTTCATCTAATATCAACAGATAATAACTAACTTACCACAGTATTAAATGCGTTCAAATGTTCTGTCACCGAGTCTCCATCTTTCATCCTTAGGTTATATAGCTTTTTTCATAGGAATAGTTTATTCACCAGAGACTTAGATTGGTATAAAGTCCCTAACTTGTCCCATAAAGCCTTCGTCGTAGCTTCCCCTGATACATTCAACAATACTGAATCTGAGACACACATCGTATTGTGCTCTTAGCCTTCCAATCCAACTTCTTCCATTCTTCATCGGACACCCCTGTTGGTTTAGTACCTAGATTTACTACAATCCATTGATCTTTACCCACCTACAGATCCTCCATCCTGAGTTTCCATAACTCAAAACTCTAACCATTAAATTTCTCGATCTCTATCTTTCCACTGCTCGCCATCTTCTTTCACCACCAGAGTCGATCCCGCAAATCTCTCACTAAACAGGGTCTACCACAGACCCAAGCAAAACCCCTCAACAACAAAGGCGTCCCCTTGAAGCCAAAACACCTCTGATACGAAATGCGGGTTTTAACCCCGTACAGAAATTACCTTCATATGAATTCTAAAACACAGAAAATAAACAATGCAAGAGCATAACACATAAAACACATACACAGAGATTTTCCACTAGATCCCAAAACCGAGACTACCAGCTTGATTTTTCATTATGTTCCTTTCAATGTTATAATACATATTTATACATGTCGAAGCATCCAATACCATGGACTGAAAACTATTGCATCCAAAACCATGGACCAAAAACCATCGTGTCCAAAACCATGTGTGAAAATCATGCGCAAAACCATAGGTAGGTCTGCCCAACCTAATATAGGGTCCAAAAACAAAATTTTCCGGGGCACTACCCCGAACCCCATCGAGTGTGGTTACATGCACCCCTCAAACCCCCTGTGACCCCACTACTACGAAATCGGCGCAACGAAGGGGAGGGGCTCTGCCCCCCCTCTAACCCCCTGGTTAACTACGTGGGATAGTCGTGGAAAGAATATAACACAACCCAACATAATGGGACATAATGTTTGGATTTGTGAGGGTTTTGTATATTATTTTTGGTTTTCTAATGTTTATTCCTTGATGTTGATCTTGGCTAAGAGGAATTTTATGGCTGTTCCGCCTAATGTAAAGTAGTTGACAGTTATGAGGGTTATCATATTTCAGCCATGTATGGGTTGTTGAATGCATTATTTGTTGGAATTGATGTTAACCTACTTTTGGTGGCCCTCGTGATCCTGGTGGTTTATGGTCAAAATTAATATCTACTAGAGGTGAGTTACCATTGACTTGATGTAGAGGTGTTTTACCATCTAACCCTTCATGGTCCTGACTTAATCCAAAACATCTAGGCCTTCAGGATCTTGATTTGATGCAGAGGTGTTTGGAAAACTAGTGCCTTATGATGGTGTCTTTGATAATTGCATAGGAGTTGTAAGATGTCTGATAGGGTCAGGAGAACTTGTAGGAGGTCTGACGAGGCTTGAAGATGCTTGCAAGTGAGGTTTTGAGCAAAAAAAGAGTTGATATAGGGTAACACAAGTAATGGAATGGAAACCTATGTTATAACTCACCCTAGAAGGCTTGTCACTTGAGTTATAATGGACTTATCGAACGAACCAGGTGTGTTATAGCTTGTAGGATGAGAAAATTAAAAATGACCACTTGAATACCAATGTATTTCCTATGGTAATTCAAGGAAGCTTCAAAGGGAGTGGTTGATTTAGTCACACATCGATCATCTACTTGGATTGGTCTAAAATTTTAGAACACGAATATTTATATTCAAGTGTTGGACAAATGTTTGGTTGGTGGAGGAATGCATTCTCATACTTAAGAGAGCATAGAAAACTTGGGAAGTTAGATGGGACAAAGCAATGTATACCTAGTTTAGATTGCAAAGATTATGACAAAGAGGCATAGTATGGTATAGACATAGCAAGGAGACATATTGCAAGAAGAGGACCTGTAATTGATGGAGCGTTATACACCCATACATTGGATTAGAGATTAAATGGATAGATTTGGAAGGACATTGATTTAGTGTGACAGTCTGCATAGGTTGATGGCAGAACAAAGCTTATTGGCTCTGGTGTTTTTATATAGCTAACCTTGTGCTTGGAGGCTTTGATTAGAAAAGATAGAAATATTGGTATATTGTTTAAGATGACATATGGGTGAGTTTTATATGTCCAGAAATCATGAATTCCATATGTATGTGAGGCATTTTATTATAGTGTGATTTATATGTTTGATCCATGAGTGGTAGAGTTGCTTTGTAGATAGAGTGTTGGTAACTTGTGAATGGTTCAATTATATGTTAAGTCTATAATGTGGTATTTGTCGTGGGTTGTTCTTAATGTCATGTTGTATATGGAAAAGTGAGAGAGTCATGTTACTTATTGTTAAGAGTTTATGAGATACATGGTGTTGAATTGATGTGAGTGCAAAGATTGGTTGAGAGAGTATTGTTGAGAGTTGAATTGTAGTAAGTGGTTGATGTATTCAATTGATTGTTTGTATTAGGGTTGAGTCTGAAATATTTTGAAATGTGGCCCTAGAGAGATTTAGGAGGTTGGGGCCTCTGATAATTGGTGGATGGAGTAGTGGATCCTTGCTGGGGATGGCCATTGTTGTAAAATAAATTCTTTGGTTAATAGAAGAAAGAGTAATAGAGCAACAACAACAGTAGGGTGGTTCTTCTCACTTCGGGGTTTCCTGCATAAATATTTTGTGTCTCATTGTGAATGATTGTTTTATGTGTCATGGCTCTTATTTGTTGATTATTGATGTATCTATATCCTCATATTTACTGCTTATATGTTGGGTTATTGATTGTTTAATATAATGGTGAAAAGGTATTAAAGTTTTTTTTGTTGTCACTATAGATTCACCCCTCGCTCTTCGTAGTGACTTTATTTCCAATATTAGATTCATTTTTCATGCATTTTCAAACTGAGATCAGTTTTGTTCTCCTTCCATATTTATTCTACTTCTTCCTTTTACTCACTGCACTACTCAGAATACTTATATACCACTTTTGTGCTCCTCTACTGTAACAACCCTCATGAAAATTCCATGTAATAAAAGTTAATAAAAGAAAAATTAATAACCACAATTGATGGGACACTTATTCTGAGCAGAATGTTGGGTAAGACATCCTAGTGTGGGTGTTCATTGGTATATTATGGTTAAGTAATTTGGCAAAGGCAATGGCTAAATCTTTGGAATGGAAAAATGGCATTTTTGGCACATTTATTTATGAAAATAATGGAAATTAGGAGGAAAGGAAGGTGAAAGGTCACATGTTGCATGTGAGGAGGAAAATGAAGGAAAATAATGGAAAACTGAAGAAAATAGAGGCCTAATTGATAAAAAGGCTTATGAGGATCAGTCGGTACCTTTCAACAGATAAGTTTTGGAGTTCTCTGATTATTCTCTCTCTCTCTCTCTCTCACTCTTGGACACAGAGTTTTCTTGAATCACTTTGGCATTGGATCAAGAAAGGTAAAGGGGGCAAGATGAAGGAAGGAGAAAGCAAGGAAGATCAGGATCAAGCAACTACAACAAGATTTTTTGCAGGTATCGATTTGCATGTGTGTTTTCCTTGCTAGATTTGACATGCATGGCATTGAATGTGGTTCTTTGTTGTTATAGCATGGGTTTTTCCAGGTGTGACAATGTTTTCAGCCTAACATTTCCTTTTCTGGATAGCCATGGTGTGATGGGGTTCTCATGTTTTGGTTGAGATGGATTGTCGAATGGATTCGAAGCTGAGTGAGGTGGATCTCTGAAAGAAATAACACATGACCTAGTGATCCTTGAACCAAACTGTTGATTTCGGTAAATCCACTGGCCTAGTGACCCCTAAACCGAACTGTGGGTTGTGGTAAAGCCAAGTATCATGTGCCTCGGTGGGCCTAGGAATCCTCGACTGGTTAATGGCGAGATATAAGATAAATCCTAGAGGTGGTAGCCCTTTTATTAGGCCTAGGAATCATTGTCGATGAATGGATGGATATACATAAATCTTAGAAGGTGAAGTCTAAGTTAGGGCCTAGTGATCTGGTGTGGATTGCAGTAAATCCTAGAGACTAGGAGATAGGAAAATTCCTCACGGTGTAGGTGGAGAAATCCAGTTGCATCCATGCTTTTTTGGGCCCAGTGATCTGGTGGATATCATGGTAAAGCCTATTATTACATGTTTATTGTGTTTCCCTAGTAATCAGTGTGGATTGCAGTAAAGCCTGGTCTGTATTGATGAGGGTGAGGTGATTTAGCCTCAAGATGACCTGGTTGGTTCTTTTGGTTTGACTCCCACGTTCATACTTGGAATATGGCACAGGGGTGATTGGTTGAAGAGATATTTGGCTAAGCCAGTGTATGGTCAAGTGGAACGTGGTAGTCCCATCCTAGTTTGGCTTTTGCATTCATTAATAAGATGTTATTTCCTTGACATCTTACATGTAAATGTATTGGTTTAGATGTGGATTCAAGGCTGATTTATCCTTGATATTTTTGTTGTTATTATTCTGTTTATAAGCATGTATTATGACAATGATGATGTATGGCTCTCCTCATGTTTTGATTTGTAAATGAATGAACAATGTATCTATGACCTAATAGATGATAATGCAGTTAACGATATAATGGGAAAATGCTTCTTAGCGATTCTCATATGAGTATGAGACTCTTATGGTCATATCTGTTGTTTAAACCTGTAGATTGCATAATTGTGACATGTTTGACAAAATGCTTATCATGGATAGTAGGGGTTCAATCAAGTCCCTGTTCAAGTAATTGCATTAATATCATTATTTTTTTGTTATCTTTCATGTTTGATGGTGTCATGGAGTTCTGGCAGTGACCTATGATCGGGGCATGAAAAAGTGGCACAAATCCCGGAGTCACAAGAACATGTATGAGGAGAAAAGTCCCCAGACACATGCATGCCTTGTTTTTTAACTGTCTGGAACCTCCCAAATGCACCCTTGTCCATATCAAGGGAGTGTCCAAGGGTTTAATGGTATAAAAAATTAGTGGGACCCAGGAAATGATCATGGGGATCACTGGGAAGGCTTCTAAGAGTCTTGTAGCAGGTATAGAAGGTCTATGTTGTGGGTTTTCATCGATTTCACTTCCTTAAGGTCACCTAGGAGGTTGAGTCCCATTACAGTGGCCTCTCATTATATATTTACCCCGGTTGGTCAGTTACTTGGGTAAATGTGGGATGAGGGTGTTACAGAGTGGTATCAGAGCATGGTTCACCCCTTGGACTAGATGGGTGGTGTATAGTTGATATGGTCATGCATTGATGACTGGACTCTATCTAGAATAATGTTTATGTGTTGATACACTTATTTTTTATATGTCTATATGTTGTTATGATTATGTTTGTACATGTATTGCATTGATTTGGTTGACCTTGCAGAAGAGATATATCCCCAAATTATGCCAAGGTATGTTGGTTTATTGTGATTTGGTTTAGATGACATAGTATGCCTTGTAGGAAAGAGATAAAAAATGACTAGCAAGATGGTAGACTACAAAGATTCTCCCTATGAATCAGACGAGAAGTGTGGTGTTGGGCACTCTTCTTATCTAGCAGACACATTGAGAATATTGAAGGAAAAAATAAGGAGTTGTAAGGAGGACAATGACAAAATCATGTAGGCACAAGAGAAGCAAGCAAAGGTTAATGCAATACTCCTTCAGAGTTTGTCAGAATTGCAGTGACAGGGGCCACTTCAGATTATCCATGGGCAGGAGGATAAAACTAATGGGGCATACAATAGTAGGTCTCATGGGTGGTCACAGTTCGAAGAGAGATGACACAATGAGAGATGGAAGGTTATTGGATACTCTAGATAGGATAGGTGATGGACACATGTACTACTCTAGTTCTAGTTCTGATAGGCATTATGATTGTCATCGTTATCATCCTTATAGGAGGAGTAATAGGGGATACTTTCCAGATGAATTTAAGAAATCAAAGCCACCTACTTTTGATGGAGACTTTAAGAAACCAAAAGATGCAGAGGCTTGGATACTTGGGATGAACAAGTTCTTTGAGTTGCATGAGTACACAGAAAACATGAAGGCTAGAATTGATATCTTTCAGCTGAAAGGTAAAGTATATATCTAGTGGGAAGATGTGAAGCAGGTTAGAGGCATCAAGACAAACGACTTGAGTTGACATGAGTTCAAGAGGATTTTCAAGAAGAAGTACTTGTCAGAAAGGTACTATGTTGGTAAGGCCAAAGAATTCTATGAGCTAAAGATGCAATCGATGACAGAGGAATAGTACATGACTAAGTTCCTGGAGCTATTGAGGTATGTACCGTATCTTAAAGATGAGAAGGCTAAATTTTAGCTATTTGTGAGTGGTTTTCCAATAGAATTTAGCAATCGAATTGAGTATGATGAACCTTAGTCACTTGAGGAAGTTATTGGGAAATTGAAGCATTAAAAGCATAAGAATGAATCTTAGAAATGATGGAAAGAGAAGGATAAGGATAAAGGTAAGGGTAAATGTCATATGAAAATAACAAGGCCTCAGAATGCAGAAGAGAAAGAAAATGTGGCACCACAAAAGAAGTTCAATGCAGCTGGATAGGGACATGGATCACAACAACATCATAGAGGTGATGGTACTGAATGGTTGGAGTGTTGGACATGTGGTACGGAACACCTTAAGAGATTTTTTCCCCTGAATCAGGGTGGTAGGCCTTATATCTATAGTGCATAGGAGGCACATACTGTTGGGGATGTTGGACAAAGAATTCCTTGTATCTATGCAGCACTAGAAAATAGACAGGCAAGCCATCGAGCATCTATCATTGAGATGGACGGTAAGCTTTGTGATCAATTTGTTTCTAATTTGATTGACCCTAGATCTAATTATAGTTATGTTAGTCCTGACTTGGTGGATAAGTGTGGTTTGGATAAAGAAGTGCATGCATGATCTAAAATGGGGCACTAAAAGGCTTCTTGTCAACTTACAAGAACCTCTCCCACTTCAAAGCTTATATATTCCCAAGATCTATGCTTATGATTGATAAATTGCGGAATTAAAAGAAATTGAAATAGGTGTATGCTTGTGTTTGTTTTTAAACTATTCAAGCGCCTATGTATATTTGCTTATGCTGATATTTAAACACACATAACAAGAAATAAAGCAGAAAATTAACAAACACATAAGACAACAATATAATATAGAGTTCACCCAAACCTCTTGGGCTACGTCTCCTTGAGCTCTAGTCAACGCAACTAGGCTCTCTGGGATTATGGTAATATTTATTTTACAAGTTCCACACTCAAATCCATTGGTTTACATTGAACCTATGGGTTTAGAATATTATCTTACCTCTGGTTGTCCTTACTCTGTAGACAGGTCTAGGATTCTCTGGACTAGACTCATTCAATCAACTCTCTAAGCTATCTTGAGCTCTAACTTGCACCAACTCCCTTAGAATTCTTTTGTTGTCTCCGGAATACCTTATTCTATATTTAGCACATTCTGGACATCAAGAATAGCTTGATCATTTGATCTCTTTGCTATTCTGAAACTTCATTACAGCTCCATGGCTCTTAGAAGTCTTTAGGATTTTCTGAACTCCATCTCAATGGATTCAACGATTCCCTATAGTCACCTCGACTATTGGAACCTTGAGAATGAGTGCTGGTTGTATTCTCTGCAACTACCTCCAACCTCTGGTGGCCTCTAACAGTTCTGCACTTTCTTGCTCTTTGGCTCTGCATAGCTATCGTGAGCTATGTTTGTCTAGCTCTGCCTCCAACCTCTGGTGGCTCTACCTCGACTGGACCCTCTGGCTCTGAAGCTCTCAAATTTCTGGCTCTCGGCCCTCACGAGCTTCTGAGTTTCGCTCGACCTCCAAGCAACTCAAAACTCTGGTGTTCTCTGGTTTCGCTCGACCTCCAAGCGAATTCCAAGCTCCCAAGCTCCCTCTGTCAATGGTGCTCTCTAGCTTTTGTGAGGCATCCTTCCAGCTCTGCAACTTCCTATCCATTTCTCTGTGTGTAATCATTCCTCTGTCTCTTCAACTGGCCCTCTGGATCTGTGGCTCTGCGACTGGCCATCTGGCTCTGTGGCTCTGTGGCTCTATGGCTCTCTGTGTATACCGCATTCCTGTTACAAACGCACCATTGTTAAAAAACACCTGCTTACAGCGTGGCACAATGATTTTCGAACAAGGACAATTACAAAGGAATCGGCGGCCTTTATTCGGGCAAAATCCTAAAAACAACCATTTTAATCAATACACAGGATATATGCGGAAATACATTGAAAACCCAAAAATCCGGATTTCAAATAATATGAAATCGCATTTATAATCCCATTGGGTCTATGCTCTGATCGCATGTCACAATGGCGTGCTGCTCCTTTGTATTTGGGATCCTTCGACGCCCAATCTTTGATCGGTCTTATCGTCAATCGTTGATCACGGCGCATCGCACATCGCAATCACAATGACCCGGGGGTCTAAACATCGCTGATGCTGATCATCGCAATCGCAAGTCGCAACAGCTCGGGTTTTGTTCCTTTGGGAATGGATGGCTCCGATGCGATATACATCGTCGATCACCGATCATCACAATCGCAATTCGCAATGGCTTGGGGTCTATGCACCTCCCTTTGACTATGTCGATCTGATATATATATATATATATATATATATATATCGTCGATCCGACTCATCGCCTATCACAATTCGCTCTGCTCGGGTTTCCAACATCGCATGAAGGCCTTCCTCCGATGCGATATATCGAAGGTTGCAATCGAGGAGCCCTTCCCCCTCCGCTTAAGTCCTCCCTTTAACCCTTCTGATGCGATTTTTCCATAGAAAGCCTTAAGCCCATTTTAATAAGGATTTGCCCATTTAGTACCTTCTTACCTCTATATGAAGTATTTTAGACTAGAGGTTTATCCAAGATCCATTTTGGATCACGCCTTCCCACTAAAAAGATTTTGGACTCCAAAAGACTAATATACTGATCTGAACAGTAAATGAGAGTACCTCACCCTCTTCTTTTAGCCTCCATACACTTGCCTTGCATAGTGTCCCTATACCAAAGCCTTTAAACACTTCCTTCCTAGATGTGCTTGTCCTCCTGGGAAGAACTTTCTTCCTTCTTGACTTCATGCAAAACTCCTAGTGAGAAGGTTACAGAAGGTAGTTTGAACTTCTCTTCCTTGATCATTGATCCAAGGTGGCTCAAACAAATGTGAAGTTGCATCTTCTTCACAAAATTTTCATTTGCATCTGTTTGACACATTGTCAACCACAACTGTTAACAACAACAGGAATACAAACAACATTGGATGGCCTAAACTCCTGCTTCAACAAAAGAAACAGATTTTCACATCTTGTGAATTACCTCCATGTCTTACATCTACATATAAATGTTGACTAAATCCCAAGCCAAAAAAAAAGAAAAATGCCTTTAAAATAACTGGCCCTTAAGTCAAGCATGTAGAAAAAGAACTATAAGTTTCTTTTTCAAAGATGAAACACTTCATCAACATCTCCATCTTGGACACCAAATCAACTTTTCCCAAGTCAATATTACATGCATGTTTAAAACAAAGTAATCAACCCTCCAAGTTAATCACACATACATGTTCAAATACAAGGAGATCATCATCCCTGTGTTCATGTACATCATGCTTATGCATGAATTTCATCCTTCAACTTTCGCTTAAGCACATTGTACTTTTGAAGCTAAAATGAAAATAATGTTGCAGCAATAAAGTGAGTCTCCTACTCAACTTTTCCATTCACCTTCTTGGTAAAATCCTACAACTTGCATCTCATTAACAAAGAAATGCAAATAGATGCACTATATCAAAAGAATGCAATCTTTAATTGGATAAGAACTTTAACCATTTCTTACCAATCCATTTCAAAGGTTCTCCCTTTGTCTGCACATCAGCATCAACATGTGAATCATCCTGAAACACATCAGTCATGGAATCTTCCTTTCCAATCCTATCATCTTCTCTTTCCACCTTCTTCAAGTTTCGTGGAAGCATTGTTGGATCCAGAGTCCAACACTTTGCAGCAATATGCCCTTGCTTATGGCAGTAAGTGCGACACATGTGCATCTTCTTGACAGCATGATTTGCCTTGTCCAATGGACCTTTGGCTTCTTGCTTCTTTTCCTTCCAAAGTTTCCTGCATGTAGCTATCCTCTTCCAACAGCTAGAAACAATATGGTTATCCAAACCACAAAAGGAACATGGAATTTTTCCCCATGCTTATATGGAAATTTATCATGCTTAACATAATCAAAAGGAATATGGCTAAAACCAGATTTATACCTTCCTTTTTCACCTTTGTTACCTTCATGAGGAGGTGAATCAAATGAAGAAGTGGCTCCCTTTAGAACAACATCAATCTCTTCAAGGTTGTCAAAGTTTCCACAACTCGCTGGTTCAAGTGCATGATTATGAACACTTGCATCCTGCAAATGATGTTTCAAGAAATTGCATTCTCCATGAATACAATCCTCACACTCTTGAAGTAGAAGACCTGCAATGAAACTCCTTCTTGGAACTGTTTCAATGGCCTTCATGGCAGCTTTGGAACTTTATCCATAAGACTGTCCATAGCCAAGACCCAAATACTTAGGCCTTTCCTCAACCATTATTGGTTCAACAATACCTTGTGCATGTTTACCCAAGCGTTTTCCTTCATAGCCCATCTTGGACATTAGCTTGGAACCTATGCCTCTGGTATGTTTTTCAAAAGAACCAATACAAACATTCTTAGAGGAATTTGAATAGAAACTGGAATTATTTACCTCTTCTTCAAGCTGATACTTGACTAAGGCTTCTTTTGCAACAAAGAGTTGTGTCTCCAACTCATGTATCTTTTCTAGGTTCATATTTGCAATATGAAGTTGTCTCTCCATTTCCTGCAGTTTTTCAGAAAGCAACTTCTTCTCTTCCTTCATGGAATTCAACTGCTCTCTAAGTGTGATGCTCTTATTTCCATCCTCATACATTTCTATCACCATATCCATCATGGTGAACAAGTCTTGCTTCATGTCTCCATTAAAGAAGCTTGTGAAGAAAGAAATTTTTTAGGAATTACTTATAGAAGCTGTCATTATCAAAATGAACAAAAGAACTTCAAACAAGATTAATCAGAGAGCCTTTTCAAGCAACCTTTTGCAACAAACCTCTTGTGCTTCAAGGATTGCTTTGAGGTCCTTTAGGATAAGAAGAATGCCTTCGACCCTTCTTCCTTCTTGTCCTCTCCTGGACTCAGTTATCCATAGCTTTCCCTTCACCTCTGCAACTCACACAATAGTCAGTTTACAACAATGAAACACCTTTCAAGTCAATCACGCATTCTGATCTGATATCACCTGCTTCATGATACCATATGCTCTGGTATAACCAAGGCTGGTATAACTTAGCTCTGATACCACCGGATCTGAAATGGGGCACTAAAAGGCTTCTTGTCAACTTACAAGAACCTCTCCCACTCCAAAGCTTATATATTCCCAAGATCTATGTTTATGATTGATAAATTGTGGAATTAAAAGAACTTGAAATAGGTGTATGCTTGTGTTTGTTTTTAAACTGTTCAAGTGCTTATGTATATTTGCTTATGCTAATATTTAAACACACATAACAGGAAATAAAGTAGCAAATCAGCAAACACATAAGACAACAATATAATATGGAGTTCAGCCAAACCACTTGGGCTACGTCTCCTTGAGCTCTAGTCAAATCAACTAGGCTCTCTGGGATTATGGTAATCTTTATTTTACAAGTTCCACACTCAACTCCATTGGTTTACACTGAACCTATGGGTTTAGAATACCATCTTACCCCTGGCTATCCTTACTCTACATACAGATCTAGGCTTCTTTGGACTAGACTCCTTCAATCAACGCTCTGAGCTATCTTGAGCTCTAGCTTGCACCAACTCCCTCAGAATTCTTCTGTTGTCTCTGAAATACCTTCTTTTATCTTCAACACATTCTGGACATCAGCAATAGCTTGATCATTTGATCTCTTTATTGTTCTAAAACTTCATTACATCTCCATGGCTCTTAGAAGTCTTCAGGATTTTCTGAACTCTATCCCAATGGATTTAGCGATCCCCTACAGTCACCTCAACTATTGGAACCTTGAGAATGATCGCTCGCTCTATTCTCTGCAACTACCTCCAACCTTTGGCGGCCTCTAACAGTTCTGCGCTTTCTTGCTCTCTGGCTCTGCATAGCTATCGTGAGCTCTGTCCATCTGGCTCTACCTACAACCTTTGGTGGCTTTGCCATGGCTCGACCCTTTGGCTCTGAAGCTCTTGGCTTTCTGGCTCTCAGCCCTCACAAGCTTCTGATTTTCGCTCGACCTCCAAGCGACTCAAAACTCTAGTGCTCTCTGGTTTCGCTCGACCTCCAAGCAAATTCCAAGCTCCCTTTGTCAATGGTGCTCTCTGGCTTTTATGAGGCATCCTTCCGGCTCTGCGACTTCCTGTCCGTTTCTCTGTGTGCAATCATTCCTCTGTCTCTTCGACTGGCCCTGTGGCTCTATGGCTCTACGACTGGCCATCTGGCTTTGTGGCTCTGTGGCTCTCTGCGTATAACACATTCCTGTTACAAACTCACCATTGTTACAAAACGCCCGCTTACAGTGTGGCACAATGATTTTTGAACAGGGACAGTTACGAAGGAATCGGCAGCCTTTCTTCGAGTGAAATCCTAAAAATGGCCATTTTAACCAATACACAGGATATACGTGGAAATACATTGAAAAACCCAAAAATCTGGATTTCAAATGATATGAAATCACATTTATAATCCCATCGGGTCTGTGCTCTAATCGCATATCACAATCGTATGTCACAATGGTGTGTTGCTCCTTTATATTTGGGATCCGCCAACCCCCGATCTCCTATCGGTCTTATAGCCGATCACCGATCGCAGTGCATCGTACATCGCAATTGCAACGGCCTGGGGGTCTATACGTCACCGATGCCGATCATCGCAATCGCAAGTCGCAATGGCCCAGGGTCTGTTCCTCTGCCAATGGACGGCTCTGATGCAATATACATCACAGATCACCGATCATCGCAATCGCAAGTCGCAATGGCCCAAGGTCTATGCACCTCCCTTTGACTGTACCGATCTGATATATATATTGCCGATCCGACTCATTGTCTATCGCAATTTGCTCTGCCCAGGGTTCCGACATCGCATGAAGGCCTTCCTCTGATGCGATATATTAGAGGTCGCAATCGGGGAGTCCTTCCGCCTCCGCTTAAGTCCTCCCTTTAACCCTTCCGATGTGATTTTTCCCTAGAAAGCCTTAAGCCCATTTTAATAAGGATTTTCCCATTTAGCACCTTTTTACCTCTATATGAAGTCTTTTAGAATTAGAGGTTTATCCAAGATCCATTTTGGATCAATGCAGAATCTTGGTTAGTGCAATTGGCTATAGGTACAAAGAAAAGAGTTCATCACTGGGTAAGAACTTGTGCATTTGAGTTAAATGGCATGTTTATAGTAGCGCACTTGAACGTATTGACGTTGGGATCATAGAGTATGATATTGGGTATGGACTGGCTATACCTTCAGAGGACCAAGGTGGATTGTTATGAAAAATCCATTGAGTGCTTGGATGACAATGTGGAACTAAGAGATTTAAAGGGAAAGAAGAAAGCCACACCAGTTAGGATAGTGACAGCTATGCAGGACAAGTGTAGTCGCAGGAAAGGGTGTGTGTTATTTGCAGTACATATCTCTAGTGACAAAGGTAAGTAAGTTGAGGATCCAGATGTTTTGAGCAAGTACCCATTTCTACAGCAGTTTCAAGATGCATTTCCTATAGATATTTCAAATTTTCCACCTCGCATGGAAGTAGATTTTTCTATTGAGTTGGTGCCAGGGTAAGGTCCAACATCAAAATCACCTTACAAGATGAGCACTCTGGAGTTGGTAGAGTTGAAGTTGCAGTTAAAGGAAATGCGTGACAAGGGATACTTAGGCCAGGTGTATCGACTTGGGGTGCAATGGTATTGTTTGTAAAGAAGAAGGATGGTACTCTCAAGCTATGCATTGACTATAGGCAGTTGAACAAAGTGGCCATCAAGAACATGTATCTATTGGTGAGGACTAATGACTTGTTCGATCAGTTAAAGGGAGAAATAACAACAGTAGGGGTGTTTTTCTCACTTTAGGGTTTCCAACAAAAATATTTTGTCTCTATGTGAATGATTGTTTTATGTGTCATGGCTCGTATGTGTTGATTTTTGATGTAGTTACATGTTCATATCTACTACTTATATGTTGGGTTATTGATTGTTTAATATATTGGTGAAAATGTATTAAAGTTATTTATTTCCTATCACTACTGATTCACCCCTCGCTCTCTGTAGTGACTTGATTTCCAACATTGGATTCCTTTTTAATGCATTTTTAAACTAAGATTGGTTTTTTTCTCCTTCCACATTTCTTCTACTTCTTCATTTTACTCACTGCACTACTCAAAATACTTATACACCACTTATGTGCTCCTCTACTGTAACAACCCTGGTGAAAATTCCATGTAATAAAAGTTAGTGAAGGAAAAAATAATAACCGCAGTTGATGGGACACGTATTCCAAGCTTAATGTTGGGCAAGGCATCCTAGTGTGGGTGTTCGTTGGTTTATTATGGCTAAGGAAATTTGCAATGGCTAAGGCTTTGGAAATGAAAAATGGAATTTTTGGCACATTTATTTATGAAAATAATGAAATTTTAAGAGAAAAGGAAGGTGAAAGGTCACATGTTGCATGTGAGGAGGAAACTTAAGGAAAATAATAGAGAAATAAAGAAAATAGAGGCCTAATTGATAAAAAGGTTTATGAGGATTAGTTGTTACCTTTCATCAGTTCAGTTTTGGAGATCTCTCATTATTATCTCTCTCACTCACTCACGCTTGGACACTTAGAGTTTTCTTGAATCACTTTGGAATTGGATCAAGAAAAGAAAAGGGGGCAAGAAGAAGGAAGGAGCGATCAAGCAGCTACAACAAGATTCTTTGTAGGTATCGATTTGCATGTGTTTTTTCCTAGCTAGATTTGGCATGCCTGGTATTGTATGTGGTTCTTTACTGTTATGGTATGGATTCTACTATGTGTGACAGTGTTTTCAGCCTAGCCTTTCCATTTCTGGATAGCAATGGTGTGATGGGGTTCTCATGTTTTGGTTGAGCTGGATTGCCAGATGGAGTCGACATTGAGTGAGGTGGATCTTTGAAAGAAAGAACACATGACCTAGTGATCCTTGAATCAGACAGTGGAATGTGGTAAAGCCATTATCCTAGTGACCCTTGAACTAGATTGTGGGTTGTGGTAAATCTAGGTATTTTGTGCCTCGATGAGCCTGGGAATCCTCAACCGGTTAATGCTGGGATATACAGTAAATCCTATAGGTGGTTTCCATTGATTAGGCCTAGGAATCCTTGCCAGTGAATGGCGGGGTATACGATAAATCCTAGAGGGTGGAGTCTCAGTTAATGAATATTGATGTAGTGTGGACTACGGTGAAGCCTAGAGACTAGGAGATAGGAAAATTCCTCATGGTGTAGGTGGATAAATCTGATGGCATCCATGCTCTTTTTGGCCTAGGGATTTAGTGGAGATCATGGTAAAGCTTGTTATTACATTTTTATTATGTTGGCCTAGTGATCAGGTGTGGATTGTGGTAAAGTCTAGTTTCTATTGATGAGGGTGAGGTGGTTTAGCCTCGGGATGCCCTGGTTGGTTCTTTTGGTTTATGTCTCACATTCATGCTTGGAATATGGCACAAGGATGATTAGCTGAAGATAAATTTGTCCTAGCCAATCTATGGTCAAGTGGAACGTGTTAGTCCCATCCCAGGTTGGCTTTTGCATTCATTAATAAGAGGTTCTTTCCTTGACATCTTATGTTTAAATGCATTGGTTTATATGTGGATTTTATGGATGATGTATCCTTGATATTTCTGTTGTTATTATTCTGGTTATAAGCATGTATTTGTTGAAAATAGCAACAAGAAATGCTAAAAATAGCATTCATAATATTCCAATTTTGATTTGTCCTTGAATTAGAATTGAGAATTAAAATTCGAATTTAGTCTCACCAGTTGCTTGAAAAATAATTAATTAATTCATTATGGATTAATTAGTTGGGGAAATTCAAGCTAGAAGTCTTTGTGAAGACATGCAACAGTTATCCCCTTAAATTAAGGAATTTACCCCTTAGTTAAGGAGATAAGGATGAGTTGTATTTGAGTTGTAATTAGTTAGCTCAGTTAACTGAGTTAAGTCCAGTTAAATTAGTTCCAAATAGTTTTAGGAACTAATTGTGAGTTCAGTCAGTTGATGCATGCATGCATGCAACTAGTGTACTCCAGATAGATGAATATTCTCTCATAAAAAACTCATGCATGTCAGTTCAAACAAAGACCCAATTGACATTAAAGACAAGGACAGTGTACTATCAGTTTCTTATGTTTGCCTCTAAAGGAAACCAAAGCATGCAGTCATGGCAAGGTTCCTTGAGGATTGCATAGTTCTAATAGTGTGTTAGAGTAGGGTGTGAGATCAGTGTGAGTGATCAGTGTTACACTTGGTAATAGGAGGATCACCCAGAGAAACTGCGCAAGGAAATAGGAGGCTTGGAGGGCAAAGGAGAAGGCTTTGCAGAAGTCTTGATTGCCTGTGAGCATCCATGAGGATTATACTGAGAGCTGGCTAGCTATGAGAGCTAAGGCTTTGTGTAATCCTGATGTATTTCCACCTTCATCTGTGAGGATTGTACTGAGAGCTGGCTAGCTGTGTGAGAGGTAAGGCTTTGTATAAATCCTATCTATGATAATACAAATAGTGAGGTTTTTAGGTAAGGCTTTCCCCTGAGTATTTTATGTGTTTCATGTGTATTGATTCTTCTTCTTAGTTATATGTGTTCTGTTTGATCTTGCTCAAATCGATTAAGCTTCCACAAGTTTGATTGTAGAAGTAGATTAAGTATTTTGCTTTAGTGTATTGCATAATCAGGTTAATCTACAGTGAGAATTTCTACAGTATTATGGCAGTGATGATGTATGTCTCTCCTCATGTTTTGATTTGTAAATGAATGAACAATGTATATATGACCTAATAGATGATAATGCATCTAATAATATAAGGGGACAATGTTTCTTATCGATTCTCATATGAATATGAGAACCCTACGCTCAGATCTGTTGTTTAAACCTGTAGATTACATAATTGTGACATGTTTGAAGAAATTCATGTCATGGCTAGTAGGGGTCTAGTCAAGTCCTTTCTCAAGTAATTGCATTCATATAATTATTATGTTGTTATCTTTCAGTTCTGAAGGTGTCATGGAGTTCTATGCAGTGACCTAGGCTTTAGCCTTGAAAAAGTGGCACAAATCTTGGATTCGCAAACACAGGTCTAAGGAGAAAAGTCCTCAGACACACACATGCCTTCTTGTGCAAGCATCTGGAGCCTCCCAGACACACCCTTGTCAATATCAAGGGAGCTTCCAAGGTTTTAATGATCTAAAAACTCAGTGGGACCCAGGGACTAGTCATGGAGATTACTGGGAAGGCTTATGGGAGTCTTGTAGTAGGTATAGAAGCTCTATTTTGTGGGTTTCCCTCAATTACACTTCCTTAAGGTCACCTAGGAGGTTGAGTCCCATTACAGTGGCCTCTCATCGCATATTTATCCCAGTTAGCCAGTTACTTGGGTAGATATGGGAGGAGGGTGTTACATCTACTTTCTTTCTTCAAATTGCATTCTCACTCTTCACACCACATAACCACTTCTATATTTGCAAATCGCCGCTGATGTTGTGCATTTTCACACCACTTTCTCTAGCTTATTTATACTTGACTAAATCAAAAAATTCATGGAAAGGCTGACACAAAATTTGTAAATTGTATCTCTTTTCATTTTCACTATTGAAAATCTGATTCAAATGACCCAAATGATTCTTATTTTCATAGCCCCTTGGCTCTTCAAGGGCTTACTTTTATATCCATGAAACCTTGCAACATGACCATGTTCCAACAAATCCAAATCTGCGTCCACTTAAATGTAACAAATTATTGCTCTTCTAGATTTTTGATATACCCAAATGACTATTTCTAGCTCCAAGGGCTTTATCATCATCCCCGGGCCCATTAGTGAACATCCCTTGCTTGCTACACACAAATTCTCTTCATTTTTTGATGTCTTTCATGAGATTTCGTGAATCCTATCCACAAATTCATGGGTCAATATTAAAAACATCTAGAGGAGTACTTTGAGCATATCTTTTGGTGAGGTTTGTATAAATCCCAATGGATCTCATAATTGTAGAGAGTTGGTAGTTCAACTACCAATTCCCATCCAACTAGTTTCTTAGAAATAGGTGTTTAAATTTTTACATGGAAAGAGAATTATGGAAAAGATTATTTTAGTGAGGATAAGATTCCTACCATTTTACCTTGTTAGGCCCCACTCATTCATGTTTCATATAATTCTTCATCCCTTTTATTCGTTATTTGGCATTTTTTTTAAAACAAATTACAATACATATTGTTGTTTCTTGAAACAGCTCAACATTTACATGTTTATACAAACAACATTTATTTCATTAATTATAATATCAACAAAGAATTAAAATGAGGGTGTTATCTTTTTGTGATTAATACTTTTTAAATAGTGAAATATTTTTAAAATATTTTAATAACACCTCTCAATATAGTGAACGTGTACAAATATCAAATTCCCATAAATATTGTATATATGCATCCCTTTCCACCTTAGCATTGATATAAATTAATATTTAATTATTGTTTCTTTGAAAATAAGAATATTAAATTATTTTTTAATTTAAAAAAAAAAAAATTAAAATTATATATATATATATATATATATATATATATATATATATATATATATATATATATATATATATATATATATATATATATATAATTTTGATCAATTATAATGAAAAAATAGTCCACAAAGCTTTGGATTGATAGTGAATGGGTGCATTGTTGAGACACTTCCTGTGATAAATCACTAGTTCAAATCCCCATTGATACTAGCCTACAAAAAAAAAGAAGATAAATATTCAAAAGCATTATAACAATGTAATTAGTATAAGTTCATTGTATTTATATATCATGAAATTATGATTCTTTAAGCAATTTAAAATACATATAAATTTTATTTTTTAAATAAATAATTTTTTAATATTCAAATAAAAATAGAAACTATATATTTTTATTATTATCATTTTATATATCATTGAACTTAAAATTAATAATAACTAATTTAAAATTAATAATGATATATTAAATAATAATATATAAATTTTCTTATAAAATATATACAAAATAATAAAGTATAACATTGTCGATGAATATTTTTGGGAACTGTGTGTTGTCTTTAAGGGTTTGCCTAATGTTTTAGGTGAACCCTTCACTCATCTTGAGGGACTTGAAGCTTAACTAATAATGTGAAGAGTACTAGACTCATTTAAATAAAGGAAGGCGATAAAATCAAACTGATAGAAGAGGTATAAATATTATTGTTAGAAAAGGAAATAATGATGAAAGTAATGATTATTATTGACTTTGATGAAAGACTTTATGGATAAAAGGGTGTAGCTTATTAAATAAGGAATTGAATAAATTATCAAAAGAGAAAAATTGATAAATTCTTCTTCATTTATTTAAATGGGTCTAACGCTCTTCATGTCATCAGTTAAGCTTCAAGTTCCTAAAAATCAGTGAAGGATTTACCCAAAATGTTAAGAAAATCCTTGAAAACAACACATGGTTCTCCAGAAAATTATTAACAACAATTTATTAAATGTAAAAATATACATACTAAAATATAACCTTATAAATTTCAACAAAAATAACAAAAATATAAATTAATTAAATTATATAAAAATAACATTTAAACATCATACCATGTAATTCTGAAATAACATTTAATAACAAGAAGAATTCCAAGAGAGTTTGGCCAGCTGAAGGCGCTGGCAGTACTCCACCTCAGCTATAATTTGCTTCATGGCTATATTCCAAAACCTTTGTATAATTGTACAAAGCTGCAATGGATCTGACTTTCAATAAACAATAGTTTTGTTAATTTCATGATTTTATATTTCTAAATGCAAAATTTTTAAACTAAAATATAAAACATTGCACATGAATTAATTGAAGTATAAGTTTTCAAATTTTTTAAATTTACGTTATCTTTTTTTTTTTTAAATTAGAAAAAACAATAAGGAGAATGTGATTATAATATATTTTTAAAACTTTAAATATTTATTATTTATTAAACTGATTATAATGTTTTTTTTCGAGTATTTTTAAATTTTATATATATTTAAGATTTCCTTTTAATTTGAGTATGATTATTAATATTGATAAAATGAAAATCATGACAAAAAAAATTACATATTTGGTATATGACAATCAACAATTAATTGAAGGAAGTGTCTTTTTTTAAATATCTTGGAGTTCATATGGCAGGTTCAACTAAAGTTATAATATTGAAAAAATTATTAATAGAGTTTCCAAAGTTTATAATGGATCTAGAGGAAGTCCTGAAGAAAGATACAACAAATTCAAAACAACTTAATTTCAAAATTCTATTATCTTCATCGAAGCAAAGCAAACCATTTTTCATTGAGAGCATGACTATGGTTGTGTATGCAATGTATAATAAAAGCTTAAACCACATGGAAAACAAGACCTTCTATAAAATCATTTCAAAGTCTAGCCAAAACCACCTTTGACCCAAGATGGATGACATAAGGAGGCTTGATCTTGGTTAGACCATGGAAGCATAAGAAAAAATATCATTTTAGGGAATAAGGATAATATAAAAATTGTAGTGTGATAAGGAGTTCCAGGTAAAAAAAAATTAAGATATAAACATTGTTAAAATAAAAACAAATCCTCATAAGCTTAATTCACAAAATCTAAGATTAAATCTAAATTTGTAAAACATATTTTGTAACATGAATTTTTGATAGGATGTTAATTATGATAAGAAAGTCAAGTCTAATGCGATGATATTAAAAGGGCACACAAAATTATGATGGGAAGAGGTTCTAGAACAAAGGGAAAATAAAGGAAAAGAAAAAGTTAAGAGTTATGATAGGATGGTACAAAATTCAAAGGAAAATTTAAGCCAAAATATTAATAGTTGAATGTTTTTAGGCAAATGAAAAATCTAACAAAAGGCTATGATGGTTAAAGAATATATAGAGAATGAGGAGAAAGTATTTAGGTATGTAAATGGATTGAGATATGACATCCAAGATGAGATCAACATTCTACCCCTAACAACAGTTGAGGAGGCATACCAAGTTACTCTTAAAGAAGTGGAAAAATTTGCAAGGAAACAAAGTCAGAGAGGAAGACAAAGAAGTTAGTCAAGGGGTAAAGGACAGTAGGAAATAGAGGAAGATTCTAGGTTCAATGAGAGGAAGCAACTCAAAACAGCTAAGCCAAGCATATAGAGGAAGTGAGTGTAGATGTGGAAGATTATTTTGAAGTTGAAAAGCATATCATCTAATTCCTCTAATAGTTTTGTATTACTTCTCCTTCCCCTTCTCTGATCGTCCTTCAAGGGTTTTAAGGGGTCTATGAAAGAATGTAGATTGATTCGTAGATTATGGTTATTAGAGTTATTACATGATGGTTGTTAGGTGTGATGAGTATCGTTTTTTAGAAAGGCTCCCTTGAGGATTTGTACATGATGTTATAAGATCGACTATGGGTATTTTCCCTTCTAAACAACTACATTTTCCTGGATGTCTAGGGAATCTATATCCATATATTTTGGGGTTTCTTGATTTCTTGGATTTATCCTTCTGACATAATCACTTGATTGTTAGTGGGTATGTTCTTTTGTGGCTATGAGATCGACTTTGTTAGTTTGGTTTGTTGTTTTTCCTCTAGTTGCTATTAATCCATTGCCACACGGTTGTTGGTTATATTACCTTGAGACACCTCTTTAAAGGAGGGATCTTATAAATTAGCTAGAGACAAAGCTATTGCAAGTTGAGATTTCCATATATGTCATGGAAGTCGGTTGTGGTTTGGGTTGTCTATATTGTTGATTGGGCTAGACAAAGTCGTCCGTTCATTTGATATTTAAAATTTTTAGTAGGATTTGTTTTTTGTGTGTGATAATCCCTGAAAAGGTGGCCATACTCATGGAATTTTTGGTACAACAAGGGGATGTGCTCATTGTCTAATGATTTCCTCCATACTATATCCTGATACAATATATCAATCAAAGCCTATAGGAGTTGTGATATGTCCATATTCACATATATCATGGCATATGATGTATATAGTCCCCTTTGAGTAACCTTAGAGGTTTTGACAAAGTGCCCCAGCACATTTCCTATGCCCTAAAGATTTTCTTCCTCCCAGAATTCTTTTGGAAAAGAGAAGAGCTAGATCTAGATTGGCATCATTTTGGAATTTTTGTTTGCCTGGGCTTAAATTATCCATCCAAAATTCGAGGTAAATTCCAGTAGAACTAAACAAGTATAATCTTTCAAAGATTCAAGTCCAATTCTCAATATTGGGAAAGATTATTATGAAAAACTCCTTTGCCCTCAACTCCAAATCAATTTGCTCTTTTTGTATCCATACTATCAAGGCTCTTTTATATGGGCCAAAATCCCATAAACTTGTTAATTAAGACATGGTCTTGTGTAAAATGAATATATTCCTCAATCCTATTAGATTTAATCTCGCATTTAAGGTCTATGTTGCTTTAGATAAATAACACCCTCATCCTCATGATTGCTAGGTAGCTCCTAGTAGTGGATCTCTAGAAGAAGAGATTCCCTTAATATATTACCCTTATCATGAAAATTAAATGGAGGGGTTGCACGCATGGTCCATCATTTTTTGATTTGTGCATTGCTAAAGATCATGTTGTTATAAGAGAGGGATGATCCCCCTCCCCTTGAGTGCACCATGGTTACATTAAAGCAAAAAAACCTTGAATACAATAAAATAGTCAAGTGCAAAAACAAAAAAATAAAATTGAATTCCAATTAAATAACTCTAATTAAACTTAGATTCACCATGACTTAAAATCATCCCTCGTATACATATCTAATTTTATAAAAAAATAATTATCAAATGTATAATTAGTTTGTATGTTATATTAATTTCATAAACATTAACTACATTAAAATAATATTATAATTTTTTATTAAGATTTAATATCTGTAAAATATTAAATTTTAATGTTTTTAAATAAAAATTTAAAAGAAAACCACATATTGAATATGGAGAGAATAAATATATTACACTCCTAAAATTGTATCCAACACTTTTATAGGGTATTATTATGGAGGATTTTCACATTTTCTTTCATATATATGACAATGTGTCAATTTAGTATGGGTTATTTTATATATTAATTTGGGAATTTTTAAGGTTTTTTAATTGAAAAAAATATTTTGAGGATTGTTTTTTACTTGTATGTTAAATTAAGATTTAAAATGCACAATAACTAATAAACATCATGGTGTAATTTTTCATCAAAATATTTTATTTAAAAAAACAAGTTAAAATCATTAAGTGAAATGAGGGAATTTGACTATGATAAAAGCAATATTATAGTGTGACTTCAACATGGTGCTATCTACAATGGAAAAAAATGGGAAGAAGAAAGGTAAGGGATGTATTTGAGCATACGTTTCGATGAGATTTGTATAAATCCCAATGGATCTCATAATTGTAGAGAGTTGGTAGTTTAACTACCAATTCCCATCCAATTACTTTTTTAGAAATTAAATATTTAAATTTTTACATAGCAAGGGTATTATGGAAAAAAAAAATTTTTGTGAGGACAAGATTCCAACTATTCTGCCTTGCTAGCCCCCACTCATGATTCATGTTTCACATAGTTGCTCATCCCTTTTATTAATTATTTTGCATTTAGTTTAAAACAAAATACAATATGCTTGAACCAGGTCAACATTTACATGTCTATACAAACAACATTTATTTCATTAATTACGCTGAAAGGAGTTTTCTCTATGGAATTGGATGCGAAAACATTGTTCATCCCATATCTCTATTTTCTTCATTCTTCCAGTTAGAATTTGACGCGTGGAAAATTCACCGACTACAAAAGTCGGCGTAGGTTTTACATGTCATTGCTTCGCATTGGGGCTCTCCACCAATTACGTGGGGTTGAGCGTGGTGGTTTACACCTCCATCCAAACTGCAATACCTCCCCCCACCAAATCCCTTTTCCTTCTCTTCAATGGTAAGGTTCCTGCCACGTTCTACCTACTCTCGTTGCAGAGACCATTCTTACCGGTAATGTCCTACGGATTTTCCATAGTCATGGGTGTGTATTTGTTGTTCCTAGACTTTTAGCCATCTCGTCCTTGTCTGGCAAGCTACATGCATTGATTCTTCTTCGCCTCTTTCTTGCACCTTTGTCTATCCTTGCTACGCCTTTTATTTCAGAGCTCAGAAACCAAGACTCAATGAAACACATGTAGGCACATCGGGATGTGAGGGTCCTAACAATCAATGTACTCGAAAAAGTAGCAATGCAGATTGAATTTGTATCTGCTTTCCGTCCCACGGTTCTTTTCACCAAACAAGATTTACCTATTTGTGAAATGAAATATTTATTTTGGTTTGGACATTTGAAGGTGATTTGTTTACAGTTGTTTACTAGGGAGATAAGGTATTACAATAAGTTGGCACCACAGTGTTCGCACTCTACACTCAGCTGGTTCTTTGTAGGCGTTGAGTTGTGGCGACCCATTGCGCATAAGAACATGACACGTCCATTTGACATTTCATGAGCTCGAGCACCAAACAATTGGCGTAGGTCCTTATGGATACAATCAAGCATGAAACCAATCTCCATTGAATAGGGCTTGCAACGATTCAACTGATTTGGTCATAGAAATGGCCCAAGGTTGAGCGCTCCGAACAAGGATGGGATTCGATGTTCAGGTATTTACGCAAAAAATTCAATATACAAACATTGTTAAATATGTCAAATAATATTGTTTGAGAAATTGCTTAGTATATTTTTGTGTGCTGAGGTGTCAATTGTTTACTTGATACAATGCTAACCCCAATGATATATGGTCTTCCCTAAAAAGAAACACCCTAAGCTGACATTATCCATAAAAATCTATCTTCATAATTAATTAAAAATTCCTCAAGAGCCACACAGTGTTCATCTTGATCCATTTTAGATACACATTATGTAACATCTTTCAGATAACCAATCTTCAATATGGTTGGGGCCATTTCCTCTTTACATGTATTACCAATATTCACTATGACATTGATGTGGCCTACATATGCCTTTAAATAATGATTTATGATAATAAAAGGTATCCATGATTCGATACGCTTTAAGGTGTAATGGAAAAATATGCTCTCCAAAATATAATACGTTGCCCATGATACACTACTTTCCATGCTCTTTATTAATATGCTCTCCAAATACTCTTTCGACCAATGTAGACTTTAAAGTTAAACAAGAACCACTGTGAAGCAGCAAGTCCCTGCCGGCAGTCCAGCAACATCTTTGGACAAGCGATGCACACATACATAAAGCTAATAAGGAAAACGTTGCGAATATTATTATATTAGATATAACGATAGTAATACACAAGCTATTGATGAACTAATAAAATGGGGACATTATTTTCATAGTTTATTTGCACCGCCACTGTGCATCATAATAGTAGGCAACAAAAGGACAATTCGAAGGAGCGGTTACTTTAAATTTGGGCAACACGACAATTGTGGGCAGTGGGTGTCTGGGCAACACGACAATTGTGGGCCTTGGGTGCAACAATAATCAAAGGGACAATTTGCACTTTTGCACTTAAAACATTCATGATCAATCCATATTTTCTCCACTTCAATTCGTCATGTAACTTTCTAGGCTCAAGCATTGAATGAACTCTAGCTTCACCTACAGTTTAAAAAATATTAAATTCACCTTTATGATATTGATGAAATACCAAATTTACAATAGAATTAAATACTACCTTGTGCACCATTTTGGGCATTTGCTGCTCCGAATAGCTCTACGACAACTGAAAAACATATTAAAGAGGGTCCCTCTAATATCACTTTTGATTCAATGATAAAAGGGTTGGTCCGGTCACTCTACTTTAGAGGGTTAAGTTGACACAAACCCTCTCTGCCAAGACGACACACTGCAATGTTGACGCGGGGCCAAATAGTGTGGTAACTGCCACGTGGCCTTTCAAAAGGAATGGCGAGCTTGATGAATGCTCGACCAGTTGTGCCCATCTACATGCATGTTCGACCAACCTCTGAAGCCAAAGAGCTCTGCTCGCCACTTGCATCTTCATCGAGGCCACGTTTTCAACTGCATCCTCATGCAGGTCACACTTGTTTTCCTCATGCAGGCCAAACTTGTTTTTATGATCGCCATTCATTTCAAAAGCAATTATCAATAGGTGAGGGTTTTAATGGATACATAGATCTATATACCCATATAGGAAAAAACCCCAAGTGCAGGTGAATGCTAAAATCCCTCCCCTGTGAAGGGTGGCTTGAGTTTGTTTGCTTATGTGTTTGTGTCAACAGATTGTGCTTGTGTCAACAAATGAACGGAGTATAGGTTTGCTGGGTAGAGGTTCCTGAGTACCTGACTAGAGATTTATCATGCATAAAGCATTAGCGATCCAATCAACCATGAGTGTTAAGCCATCTGCTTATGAATCTGTTCTTCCCGCCTTGGCTAATTGCGCTCCACACTCTTTCTTGAGTGTGGCTAGTCAATTGGGAGGGAATTAGTCTCTCAATCATTTTCACGAGTTGTGCAGAGGAATCTGCGCTTATCCTCCCATCTTTCGGGCTCTCAGAAAATCCGCATAACAAATTTCCACAGAAAACCAAGCAGGCTGAGCAGGGCTTCCATGGCAACCGATTATTGAAGAAAATTAAAGAATTTTGACTGAGATTGAGTAGGGTTTCTATGCTTCGGTGGGCCATTCAATGACGCAATCCGAAATCTGCAGAACAAATTTCCATAGAAAACCAAGCAGGTTGAGCAGATCTTCCATGGCAACCAATTACTAAACAAAATTAAAGAATTTTGACTGAGAATGAGTAGGGTTTCTGTGCTTCAGCAGGCCATTCAATGATGCATTCCGTAAGGGAGGTAATGGCATGACAATGAGGTATTCAGTATAATTACCAGCTCTCCTGTGCCTTCGCACACAATCTTTATTTTCTATTGTTGTTCCACTGGCTTCGTTGATTGGTTGCTTGTTACCTACATATTAAGAAGAGCGAAGAGTGATTGCTTGTTACTTGGTTGCTTGTTACCTACAGATTAAGAAGAGCGAAGAGTGATTTCTTGTTACCTACAGATTAAGAAGAGGGAAGAGTGAGGCAGTTTACTTTGTTTCTTGCCACAATGGAAGAAGATGCTCGGTTCCCACAGATGACTTTGATAGGCATAAGCTGCTCGGTTCCCACAGACGACCTTGACATGCATCCACTTCGGCGATTGCATCTCCTAGAGATGGAAGAAGCTCCTCGATTCCTACGGGAAGCATGCAGTTTGGCCTTGCATAGTCTACAGAAATCATAAGTAGCATCAATGAAATAGAGAAGAAACCTGGTCCTAGTTTAAAGTTATTCTGTTTAATTCTGTAGCAAAAAAATTATGCTACCGCTGTTAAAATCCAAATCCTTGTTCACAATTATGCTACCGATGTTAAAATCCAAATCCTTGTTCTTTTGAATAAAAATTTCTGATTCGTACGAAGCATATGCAATCTCATGCTTTCTCTGTTAATAAGTTGTCTAAAGAAAGAACCTTCAAAAATATATAGTGAAATAAACATTCTAAATCTTTCCTATCAGTTTGTCCTTGTTCTTACTTTCACAGGTAAAAAATACTACAAAACAATTACACGATAACAATTTTAAATGGCTGCAAGCAACAAGAAGAGTTAAGTTGAATTTTAGATATTTTCAAGCAACAAGAAGAGTTCAGTTGAATTTTACATATTTATTAGCAGGAGAATGGCTCCTTTTCAAGACTTTTTATGACATATTGAGCATCGAAATATGCCATACTTGTTGTTGCTTAGATAAATGATATGTTTTCCCTTTCATATGCATATTCCTGCTCACATGTCCTTATCGAGGACTGCTATATCGTCTCAGGTGATGATATTGCCGCAATAAAGAGTGGCTGGGATGAATATGGAATCTCTTATGGCACATTCTGCTTCTTAGAGATGCAAAACTCTCGTTTTTCTCTGTTCCTGGGGCGTGAAGCGGGCTGTTTCGGGTTGTTGCGGTTGTTATGCTGAAGCAAGGGCACAACAAGTTGTAGCGATATTATATATTCTAAGGTGTGAACTGATAGCTAGATGTTCTAGATGTTCCTCCCATGCATGTAAGAGCCATCTGTAAGCAATGTGGCCATGTGTTTGGTAGTCGTGTGTTTGGCAACCATGTAACCGAAAAAGACTACAAATTTGGCAACCATGTAACCGAACATATGTTTTTTTAATTTATAAGCATGAAATGTTATTCAAACTAATGTTAGCATTAGTTTAACACCTTTTTTAAACTTCAAAATGCTGCAAAGGAAATGGATAATTATAACATATAGTTTAGCCTCTCTACCTCGGGAAGAGGCTAAAGAAGAAGGCGAAAAAGATTTCATATATTATTAAGTTAAATACTTTGCTTACTTGCCGCACTTAGGAGAGTAAGCAGCTAAAACACAGCTAAAATTAATGTCAAGCCTGCCATATCGATTACTATAGTCCATGCCATTTGCCTTATGGCAGGGACTAATAAAATAGTTCGATCAATGTAGTCTTTAAAGTTAAATAAAGAAGTTGATTAGGTTTTTTATTCAATGAGTTTCAAAATTATCATCCATACAGTATTTATTTTTTAAAATAAATGTTTTATCATATTTAAAAAGTACTTTATTGCCCAAGTCCCTTATATAGGAGATATTTTCTTGTAATACAATATGTATTATATATTTATTTTAATTATAGATTTATTAAGTGTTAATGGATTAAATTTTCAAAAGTACAAATATATTTTAGAATACAAAATTTAGAAAAACTTCATGTAAGTCTTTACGTGCGTTTGCTTATCTCACTATTGTTTATTTGTGTTTTTCATCTTTGGGCTAACAATTTCTTCAAGTCTTCTCATTACTTTAGATGGTAAGAATTTAAATGCATGTTAGACACTTGCACCACCCAAACCACATCACTATTACCATCATTCACTCACCTTCCACATAATAAAACATCTCCCTTGACACTACCCCCTTTTATTGCAAGGACCAGAGTGGTTCATGAGGTTTGGAGGTTAGAAATTTCTTTCCCTTCAGTGTGGCATTATGCACTCCATAAGGTGACCTTGATGAGGCAGCCTGAAATGTCGCACAGAGAGATAGTTTCCTTCCACATTCCCCCCACTCCTCATATCAGGGTTCCTTTGCACCTCTCGGCGCAATTTCTAGTTACAATATCAACCACGGATTAAAGTGGGAGTATTACATTTTTGTGATTAATATATTTTAAGTAGTGAAATATTTTAATGGTATCTCTAAATGTTGTGAAAGTGTACAAATATCTTTATAAGTTCCCATAAATATTGGTATAAATTAATATTTCATTATTTATTCTTCTTTTTTTTAAATAAGAATATTAAAATATATCTTATTTATTTTTTAATTTAAAAAGATAAATTTTTAAATTTAATTATATATAAATATAATTTGATAAATTATAATGAGAAAAGTTTGTTCACTTAGCTTTGGATTGATGGTGAATAGGTGCACTCTTAAGGCACTCTTTGGGATAGGTCAATGGTTCAAATCCATGTTGGTGCTAATCTACCAAAAAAAAAAAAAAATATTCAAAATCATTATAACAATATAATTAGTATAGGTTCAACATGTTACAATAGATGGGTAAGATATCAATAATTTCTTCTTAGCATCCAAAATAAGTCTAATTAATTATAATAAAAATGTTATTAGGGAGAATTGACAATAAATGGGTAGGATTCAATAATTTTTTCTTACCATCCAAAATAAGTCCAATTAACTATAATAAATATTCTTTCTTTAATTCAAATAATTTATATATCATGAAGTTATCATTCTTTAAGCAATTTTTTTTTGTTGGTCAAGTAACAGTGGAACCTTCTATTAACAATAAACGTGCATTACATATGTTACATGTATTTACCAGTGCAAAGACCAACACCAGACAAACTCGATGCTGGTAAACCATCAACAGGATCCACAAGACCCAAGATCAATCAACTATTCACAGAGTTACAACTATTTTTAAGCAGGAAACCTAAGAAATCTATCACTCGAGAAGAGAGATCCTTTTTGTTCACACCGCACCATAATGTGCTTTTGCTAAATTCTCAAATACATACAGACTGCGAAGACTACCGGCCCTCGAAAACATACAATTTTCTGCCAAAAATCACCGTTCCATTTGCCCAAGCCTAAACCTGAACGCACGATCCCCACCATCGCAGCCACCTTTCCATCCGCCGGTCAACAAGCCTCCATTCAGGAAAGTTGCGTGGAGATCCAGCACCATCAATCAAAGTCTATTTGATCCAACGGTCAACCATGATTTTGGCCTGACCACTTGCACAAAGAATAACGAGAAAACCGGACCCAAAAAAGATTAGAGCACTTCACTCTAAATGATTTCGGGTCCATCCAAAAGGATATCGGTCGAGCACTTTCCAACCCAAAAACCATAGGATGAACCATCGATCAACGCCTATTTAATCCAACAGTTCACCATGATTTCGGCCCAAGTCAAAAGCACGAAGGAAATCAAAAATCTGGACCCGAAAAAGAATAGAGCCCTTCAATCTAAAGGATTTCGGGTCCAACCAAGCGGTTAATGTCCAATCACTTTCCGGCCCAAAATCCACGGATGACAGAGGCAAAAAGAACCTGCGAATTGTGGCCATTCAACTTGCGAACTAGTTAAGCGGCGTTTAACTACCGCAGGTCTCCTCAGCACCGTTGCTCCATCATGTCGATCCAATGATCTAGAACGATCCCTTTAAACCTGATCCACCTGATATTGGACTTAACTCCTCTGTCCCTTTTGAGCTCCTCCTGAAGCAGCTTACTCCAAGCCACACCAAGACCACTGAACCAAACGAACTGTATAATCACTTCACTTCTTTGAATTGTTATTCCTTGGGAGAGACCACAACCCAAGGATCTACCCTCTCTTCACCTTTCTCTAATCTTACTCCTCATTACTAAAGATGCGGAAGAGTTCCATGTCTTTCGCAGCCTAATAGAGACAATCATCATACAGTTTTCTTGGGGGTATCAACTCCCAGACATGCCTAGTGCAGCCTTCCTTACTAATCACTCCTTCACTTGCCAGATGATCAGCCAACCCATTTGCTTTTCTTTTCACATGGAAAAAGTTAACGGTTCTCAAGGTTTGTAGGTGGGTATGTATATGGTGAAATGCCTACAATAGCCTCCAATGTTTCGACGCTTTTTCGGGTGTTGTTCCATTGCACATTTTCTTGATCGCTTTAATGATCAATTCTGAATCAACTTCAATGATGACATTGTGTAAGTTTGAATCCACCAGGAATTCCAGGCATTGCTCTAGGGCCATGAGTTCCACCATATTATTAGAGTTCTTCCCCAAGTGACTATGAAAGATCTCCTTTATGCGTTCCTGGTCATCTCTTATAACACCCCCAAAACTAGCTAACCCTAGGTTGCCCTTAGACGCTCCCTCTATATTGAATTTTAAGAAACCATGTGGAGGAAGATTCCAAATATTCATATCTACGGTTATTTGGCTCACACCCTTGATTATGCCCTGTGGAACTATTGACTGGAGACCCAAATGTAGTAGTATGCAAGCATCGTGGGGCAGAGGAGGGTCCTCAGGAAGTTTCCACAATAAACTTCTAACTTTGTATTTGATCTGCCTTAAAATTTGTTCAATTGTGTGCTGGGGTGTGCTTTTTTTGTTCTTGAAGATCCTGCTATTACATTCTTTCCAAAAATCCCAGATGACAAAGCCTAGAACTAGAGTCTAGGCTTTATTGATGATTTCATTTCCTGAGACGTTTTTCCTCCAATTCTTCTAAGTGTTGGAAATGTTGAGTCTATCCCTATCAGTGTGTCTAAAGACTGAGGCAACCCACTCCCACATGGTGGAGGTGAAAGGGCAGAGGTTGAGTAGGTGATCCATCGTCTCCTCTTGCGAGCCACATAGGTAACATTTGGATGGGCCAGTAAAACCTCTTTTTAGGAGATTCTCCCGAGTTAAAATTTTCTTTTGTTGAACTAGCCAAATGAACAACTTTATTTTCATCCAGTGGGGGTTTGGCCAAAGAGTCTTCCAAACTTGATCAGGGTTTTGGTAGTTAAACCCTGTTACTACTCGTTTAGCTTCTTTGAGGCTGAAGTTTCCTTCGGTGTTCCTTCCCCATCTTAGTTGGTCAATCAAGGAGGATACAAAAATCTTCCTTTGCTCTAAATCCTGAGCAAGGGAGTCTGCCTAGGCCTTCAAAGGGCTCCCTTCACTGTGGCCTAGATCCTTCCATATTCTGCATTTACCATTGTTCCTTACCTGGTCCCAGAAGTCACTTACCATAAATAGACCTTTGTTGTTGGTATCATTCTTGAGAGCTGCTAATTCATCCTTATACAAATTGGGTTCCTGTTGCCAGTTATCCTCCCAAAATCATGCCAGGTTCCCAACTCGGATCTCCCAAAAACTGTGCTGTTGGACAATACCTTTATTTTCCCAAGCAAGGTTCCAAATGTGGGAGCCCTTAATATGCCCTGACATTCGAATGTGATCCTTCTCCTACCAATTATTTACATATTTTTGTTTCCATAGCTTGGCCCACGGGGTTTCCAATTCCTTGAGCCACCTCCACCAGAGTTTAGCTCCCGAAACTCTGCTAAGGGTTTCAGTGTCATGAAGCCCCAAACCACCATGGATCTTGGGTTTGCAGATCTTGTCCCATGCTACCAAAGCCCATTTCTTTTTCTCTTCTCCTCTGCCCCATAGAAAATCCCGTTGAATGCTTCTGATCTGTTGCATAACTCCTTTAGGAGCAGGAAGAGCTGAGAACATGAATATGGGAATTGCCTGCAAGACAGCCTGTGTGAGCACAAGGCGTCCTACCAAATTTAAAGACCTGCATGTCCATTTTCTGATCTTGTCCTGAAGTTTATTTATTATTGGCTCCCACACTCCCTTTCTTAGAGGTTTTTCTGTAAGAGGTATGCCCAGGTACTTGGAAGGTAACTAGTCCCTTTGAAACCCAAGAATTCTAGTGATGATTCTCTGAATAGCAATGTTAGTGTTAAAGAAAAAAACTTTTGATTTGTTGAGGCTTACCTCTGTGCCAACTGCCATAGCAAAGTCATTTAAGATTTGTTTGATCACTCTAGCTTCCCTGACCGTGGGTATACCCTACAACATCGTGTCATCCACAAATTTTTGATGAGTATTTGTCGCTCCATCAATGGTGAGTTTGATACCCTGGATTCTTCCTTCATCATTTGCCATTTTTATCACTCTGCCTAGCCCTTCCATCATAAGAACAAAGAGGAAGGGTGAGAGCAGATCCCCTTATCTGAGACCTCTGGAGGGTATGAAGGTTCTTGAAGGAGCGCCATTAAGCAGGATGGAAAAACTGGTCGTGGAAACTAGTGCCATAACCCATCTTTTCCAGTTATGGTCGAAGCCATAGGCTCTTAGTACTACCCTTATATAGGACCAACTTAGCTTATCGTAAGCTTTCACTAGGTCTAGCTGAATGATCATACCAACTTGCATGTTGCTTTTGAGAGAGTGTACCACCTCGTGAGCTTGGATGATATTATTGAGGATCTGTCTTCCTTCCACATAGCCAGTTTTCTCCTCTGAGATGAAAGCTGGTAAAAGGGGCTTGAGTCTGTTGGTGATCACTTTGGAAATTATTTGGGTCTAAAACCATCCGGAGTCATGGATTTTTCCTATTTTGGGATCAAAGCTATGAAGGAGGCATTAAGAGCCTTCAGAACCGTTTTGGATCTTCTTGAGTCTTCCACCACCTCAAGGATATCCTGTTTAACTGTTTTCCAGCAGGCTTTGAAGAAGTCTACATTGAACCCATCCGGGCCTGGAGCTTTCCCATTTTGCATTTCATTGATCACTTCACTGACCTCCTCTTCTGACACTGGCCTGTTAATATTATGGTTGTCTTCTCTGGTAACCAGCTGAGGGATGTACTGAGTGAAATGGTTGATGAACCTAGATCTATCCACCAGAGGCTCCTCTGCTATGTTGAAGAAGTTTTGAACAAGGACAGATTCCACTTATTTGTGAGAGACGAGTTCTATCCCTTGAGAATCTTTGAGTTTTGTGATTCTGTTGTGTGCCCTGTGATCCGTGGTGGATTTATGGAAGAACTTCGTGTTTCTTTCTCCCTCACTAATCCACTGCACCCGCGATTTCTGTCTCCAAAAAATCTCCTCTTGCATGCACCGATCTTCCCATGCTTCTTGCAAAGAGTCAGCTAGCTTTTTCCATTCTCGATAAAAACATCTGTGATGATGATCTGATTTATCTCCTGGAGTTTTTGTTCAACTTCTCTTTTGTCTTTGAAAATATTACCAAATTCCTTTTTATTCCAATCTTTAAGCTTGGATTTGATGTGTTTAAGTTTCTGTTGGAGCAGGAACATTCTAGTGCCTTGAATGTTCAGATCCTCTCTCCACCATTTGTCAATATTGCCAATGAATTCAGGGTGAGAGAGCCAAGCATTTTCAAACCTGAAAGGTCCGTTTCTTGGTGTACCCATACAAGTGGCTTCCAGCGGTACAGGGCAATGATCCGAGCCCCCAAAGGGAAGAATAGAAGCTGACATGGCAGGGCCTAAAAAAATGAGGTCCTCTAAAATAATAAATCTATCTAGCTTGGAGGCAACTTGAGAAGCCCCTCCCCTCTTATTGTTCCAGGTAAAGGTACCATTTATTGTTTCAATGTCCACTAACCCCATGTTCATTATGAAGTTCTGGAAGGCAATGGAGTCTCTGCCTAGATGTCTGATACCACCTTTTTTCTCTGTAAGAGATCTGATCATATTCAAGTCTCCTGCAACAATCCAAGGTACATTAGGGTGTCTTGTTCTTAGCTCCTTAAGGGAGGTGAGAAGCTTGAGTTTGTCTTCTTGCTTTTGAGGTCCATAGACATTTGTGATCATATAAATTTCCGGATCACCTAAAGGTTGACACACCAGAGAAAGATAGTTCCTAGACGCTTCAGCATCCAGGATTCCAAATTTCTGGGGGTCCCAGAGTGTAAGAATCCCCCCTGCCGAGTTGTTTGCTTTAACCTCTAGATATTCATACTTGATTAGCCATTTGTTATGTCTTTCTCTGGTATTGTCCATCGAACATTTTTTTTCTTGAATAAAAACCATATCTGACTTTTCTTCTTTTATTCTATTACTAAGATTTCTTTGTTTCCTTCTATTTCCTATGCCTCTAATATTCTAGGTTGTAAGCTTCATTAAGAAATGTTTGTAAAGGAATAACTGGTGAAATCTCTCATCTTACCTGAGTTAATCATGAGTTTTCCACATTCGTTCAGCAGCTCATTGTGTCTTTTTTCTTCCTCTTTCCCTGCCTGGGTTCTTGGGAGATTGTATCTGTGTCTCCTCCATCATTTTGACCCCTCTATTTTCCTGGATTTCATGATTTCTTTTGACTCCAGAGCCCTTCGATTGTGCTCTCTATAGGAAGAGTTGTTGAACCCTATCAAATTCCTCTTGTGGTAGGGAGTCCACTCCTTTAGTCATCCCTTGTTCCAGAAACTTTTCTAGATCTAAATTCTCCCTTTCTAGAATCTCCTGCAGTTCATGGTCCTCCGTTCCAACCTCACTTGGAGTCATCTTATGGTCCCTACTTATCTCCATATTACTTGGCAGGTCATCCTTTTGTTGGCCGTTATCTATGATATCTTCCATGCTAGCATCCCTTTCCTTCTCAGTGATAATGTTCTCTGATTCCTAATTTGTTTCTTTGTTTCCATCTTCATCTTCTAGGATCTTTAAACCATTGTGGCTCGGTTTTCTTTCCTCATTAATATTCTTGTAAGGCCTCTTCCCGCCTTTCCCTTTGCCCCCAACCTTGGTGAAACCCTCGAGATTTTTATCCGGAGTGGTTTTTACATTTCTCTCTAAATTGTTTGTTGGGCAGTCTCTGTATAGATGCCCATGTTCATGGCATTTGCGGCACCTAAATGGGATATGTTCATAGTCCACTGACTGCACCCATTCTTCATCATATACTTCTAAAATTATTGCTTCCGAAAGTGCCCCAAATAAGCCCATTTCCACACATATTCAGGGGAAGGAGGTATATTTACCTTTCAAAGTCGCATCTGAGATCTTTAGAAAATGCCCCAACTTGTTGCCTATTGTTTTCAGAGATTTCGGTAGTTAGTAATCCAAAGGAATGGGGCATAGTCTAATCCATACCGATACAGATGTGAATGTTTCATGTTCTGAGACAAAGTTCATCATCCATGGCGGCATGTAGAGGCCTGCGACCGCGTAGAAATATGGTCCTCCTTCGAATACTCTGTCTTTATCCTCCAGGCTTGTGAACACCACCGTGAAGAAGCCCTTAGATCCCAAATGAAGGTTTATTTCCCCCTTTGGTTTCCAGTGGCTCCTTTATCCATACATGCAACGCCCTCTTCGTCGGCCATATCCCCATGAATTTGCATATAACCGCATATTCTGCCATGTGATCTCTGTGCGCTTGTAGCACTGGGTCACATAAAATGACCCGGGGAATGATGTTCGACTTGGGTTTGCAGACCCCAGTTGTACTCATAGAAGCAGTTTTCTGACTGCTACCCCCTGTCTTCTTTTCCTTACTAGCTTCCTACTTATCCCATTCCTGATCTGGGGGTCTGTTTTTTTCCCAGATTTTCCGTGTTGATTGCCTCCATTGCCATCTCCAAAGGTTTCTTAAAACGTTGCTTTCTAGCATCCTTGCTTTTGTCCGTCACTATTTGACTGTAAGAGGGAGCAACAATCCCCCCTGCGCGTTCCGCCATGGTGCCCAACTTCGAACCCTAACACTAACCCTAGATCAGTTTACAGAGCTCACCCCCGCCTCCCAATCAGGTGATCTGCTTTTCCATTCTTTAAGAAATTTAAAACACTGAAACATATTGTAATATTCATTACAAAATAAATTTTATTTTTTAAATAAATAGTTTTTTAATATTCAAATAAAAAATTAACAATTATATAATTTTATTATTATCATTTTATATATCATTAAAACTAATATTAACAATAATAATCTAATTTAAAATTAATAATCATGCATTAAATAACAAAATGTAAAAATTTTCCCGGATGCGGGTGTATAACATGTCAATTTGTACGAGGGCAACGTGGTGGGTTGGCACGTGGCTTATTACCACCACCATCCGGCCTCGCATGAAGCCAGCTTTAAAGTCTTCAGCCATCATCATCAATGTTGTGTTAATGCAGCCTGTCCACCCTCTCCAGCCTGCAATTTCATCTGTTATGGCGCCCCTCCTAAATTTCATTCATGCTCCTCCCCTACGCTCGTGTCGTTCCATTGTTGCCGCAGAGCCTCGCTTTCGAACTAGCCTAGGGAATCGTTGTGCTCTAGATCGCTGTGTTGATTCACCGACGGGATTTCATGCATCTCATAGCCCATTCTGCAATTTTAGTTGTTGTTCATCCTCTATCTCTCCCAGTTCTCCTCTGCGAGCTCAAGTTAGGCCCCTTTCAGTCCCCCCCTGCCTTTACAGTTCTGTTGCCTGTTCAGCTCTTCTTGCTCTTTTCATTATGCCTAGATTGCACCCGAGAATGTGCTGCAGGAGAGGAAGTTCCCGTGGCCGCGTCATCTGCCAGCCCTCCTCCTCTACCTCGGACTCCTCGTCTGAAGCCTCGGACTTCTGCTCTGACCGCTATCCCGTTACCAGGAGTGGTCGTGGACGGGGTTGAGGGCAGCATAATTCAGCAGTGCGCTCTCATAATTCCCAATCTCACACCGCTCATTTTCGGTTCCCCTTTACCCTCAGTAATTCCTCCTTCATAGCTTCAGTCACCATTGAGCTTCGAGAGGATACTTCTGGTTCGGTTGCTGTGACACCAGGGGTGTCTCTGGAGACGAGGGCGGAAGACAAGCTTGGAACTTCTCAGATTGACAATACGCAGGGTAAGGATCCGGGTGGCTCTATAACCCAGGACATGAACATTCAAGCCGGTCCGAGCGTCCCTACTGGTGGCGGTTCTTCAGGCAAAGAGGGCCATCCCTCTGAGGATGAAGACCCCTACAAATATGGGTGTCGCATCGTTGAAGAATCGCCTTCCACCTCTCATGAAGCTTAAGCAAGTCTGCATTCAATGGTTTTTGATTCTCTGCTGCTCGAAGATGCTCAATTCCCTCCTGGTTTATAGTCATTATATGCTTTACAGTTCTCATGCTCGGACCTTTTTTCCAATGTTAAATTGTCGGTTTCCCCTACGTGGGCGACATTCTCCTGACTATGTCTTTGGGTCTCAGTTTCAGATTTAGCTATTTTATGGGTTAGATTCCAGTTTTGAATGTGCAACGCTTTTCTGTTTTCTTGTACGGGCCCAATCAACCTGTTTTGGTCTAGATTTACCTCTGGTCAGTCTTCAATTTTGACACTGGCGTTTTCTGTTTCATGGAAGCTCTTCTAGTCAGTCTTCAGCAAGTCTTTTTGGTGAGTGTTCAAGCGATGTAATGTGAGCATGCCGCATCTTTGGGCTAGACTTCTCGAGGCCACTGCCTCTCTGTAAATTTATTTTTGTATCAATATAGGAGTAAGCAAATTCAGATAAAAAAAAAAAACAAAAAAAAAGAACAAAATGTAAAATTTCTAATAAAACATATGAAAAGTAATAGAGTATAACTTTGTCGACCCAATTTACTATAATGAATATTCTCTCTTTGATTGAAATAATTATATATCATGAAATTATGATTTTTTAAGCAATTTAAAACATTGAAACATATTGTAATATTCATTACAAAATAAATTTTGTTTTTTAAATAAATAGTTTTTAATATTTAAATAAAAAATAGAAAATATATATTTTTATTATTATTATTTTATATATCATTAAAATTAATATTAATAATAATACTTTAATTTAAAATTAATAATTATACATTAAAATTTAATATGGAAATTTTCTTAATAAAATATATAAAAATAATAAAGTATATATCATGAAATTATGATTCTTTACTCAATTCAAAACATTGAAACATATTGTAATATTCATTACAAAATAATTTTTATTCTTTAAATAAATAGTTTTTTAATATTCAAATAAAAAATAACAATTATATATTTTTAGTATTATCATTTTATGTATCATTAAAATTAAAATTAATAATAATAATCTAATTTAAAATTAATAATTATATATTAAATAATAACATATAGAATTTATAATAAAATATATAAAAAATAATAAAGTATAATTGTGTCCATAAATACTTTTGGAGAATTGTGTGTTGTTTCAAGGATTTGTCTTATGTTTAGAGTGAATTCTTCATTCATCTTTGGAGACTTGAAATTCAACTAGTGATATGAAAAATATTAAACTCGTTTCAATAGAAAAAAGTGATAAAATATAAATATTATTGTTAGGGGAAGAAAGAATGATAAAAGTAATGAGTATTAACTTTAATAATAATGAAAATAATAATTATTATTGAGTTTGATAAAAAAAACTTTTCAAATAAAAAAATATAAATTATTAAACAAAAAAATTATAAAAAAATAAAATAACTTCTATTACCTTAATATACTTATTAAATAAATTATAAAAGAAAATTTTGAATATATTATATATATATATATATGAATTAATTAAAAATAAAAAATATGATTAATTAAATTATATAAAAAAACATTTAAACATCACAATATGTAATTCCCAAATAACATTTAAATAATATCAAACACAAAATATCTCACTTATTTTTGTGCAAGGTATAACAAAACATTTATGATTTAAACATCATCAGTATGTAATTCCCAAATAACATTTAAATAATGTTAAACACAAAATATCTCACACTTTAAAATTAATAATATTACCATTTATGTAAAATATAACAAAACATTTATGATGGTAACTGTGTACGTACCATCCTATTCAGTCTTCAATGAAAAGAGGAAAGAGACTGTTTTTCACATTCTCATCTTCCCAAATTTGATTTTGTAATAAAAAATAAAATAACTTTTATTACTTTAATACACTTATTAAATAATTTATAAACGAAAATTTTGAATTTATTAAATAAAAAAATAACAAAAAAATATGTGAATTAATTAAAAAAATAATTAATTAAATTATATAGAAATAATATTTAAACATGACACTATGTAATTTCCAAATAACATTTAAATAATCTTAAACACAAAATAATATTATCATTTGTGTAAAATATAACAAAACATTTATGATGGTAACTGTGTACACATCCTCTTCAGTGTTCAATGAAAAGAGGAAAGAGACTATTTTTTACATTCTCATCTTCCCAAATTAGATTTTGCCACCACTGAACCTCTCCCTCTATTTGCTGCAACCGAGACAGTTTCTCCATTCCTTTGGCAATCTCTTGAGTAATGGACACCGTGATATACTCAATCGTCTAAGTTGAGGCATTGTTCGGTCATCCCACACATCATGGGGCCCCACCATATTCTCTACCTTCGGACTGTAACACAAAGCCAACGTCTCCAACGCTGGAAAGCCGCCGCTCCCCACCGCGAACTCCCTTAGCTCATTGCAACCCCGTATATCAATGTCCCTTAAATTAGATAGCTTCTCTAATACCAATCTTCTCAGCGATAGATCCCCTATCCTCAAATATTGAAGTTTGGGCATTACTCCGTCGTTGATCACACCAGAGGGTCCCACTATAGTCTCACACTTGTGTAGAAAACCAAGCGCCAAGCCCTCGAGCATGGGAAGACCGCAACTCTCAATTTCGAGTGCTTCAAACTCCGTGCACTCATAGATGCTTAACTTCTTTAAACGAGGTAATTTCCTCATTCTCAATCTCTTCAACGAACTACAGTTAGATATAACTATATCTTCGAGTTGGGGCATTGTTTCTTCCCTTGACAAACCAGAAACAGATGATCCCACCATCATGCTTTCTAATTTGCTTTCATAAAGTGTCAAGCCCTTCAACATTGGAAAGCCCCACCCGCCTACAATTCCAGGAAGCTCCCTAAGTTGGTAACACTCAAACAAATGTAACTTTCTCAGGTTTTGAAACTGAGGAATGCAGTTGGGTAAACTTACCCCCTTATAATGAATGAGTGTAAAATGTTCCAACTTGTTCAGATTATCCATGTTGAAGGGAAAAATATGCTCCTCCCCCACATCATCTCTATCTGCATCATAGACGCACCATACCTCCAACCTTCTTAGCTCCGTCCATGTAGTCATTGTACTTTCTTTAATTTCTGATTTTACTGCTGCCTTAAGCTCCATCAGATTTGAGAGATTTGCAATATCCTCCACATTTATAGCAAAGTTGAGTGGCAAGAACAAAAATTTCAGACGAGAAAGATTACCTATGCTCTCTGGCAAAGTCTGCAAACTGGAGCAGTCACTCAAATTCAGAAATTCAAGTTGTTCCAGTTGACCCAGTGACGTTGGCAGCGTTGTTATGTTGGTGTGAGAGAGATCAAGAACCTTGAGAGACATGGCAGCTGACAGAAATCCTTCTTTAACCTCTGTTATTTCTTTATTGTTAGCTAGTACCAAACTCACCAGTTTTGGGCAAGCCAGACTGGTTGGAAGAACACGAATATCATTATGACCAACTGATATTCGTTTGCAATTCCTAATCTCACCTTCAATAGGGAAATCTTGTAGATGTTGACCTGAGGCAAACAAGCAGTTCTCCTCACTTCGGCCAATAGAAATGGCCAGGTCATGCAAAATATCATGAACTTTTACTTGGCCTCTATACCCTCCAACATATTCGAACAAACACTTACCTACTAGTGCATCTATGTACTCGTGCCCAGCATCCATGTGGGTGACCAACTTTTCGGCGCTCCACATTTGGACTAGCGTCTCCACGTCAATCTCTGCATCCTCAGGAAAGACGGCACAGTACAAAAAACAAATCTTTAAGTTAGGATCAGCTAATTCATCATAGCTCCATTTTAAGCGCTTGTCGAGTTCTGCATCAATGTTGTCGTTGCTGATTCGGAAGGATGGATCTACCTTCCTCATCAAATTCAAAGCACGCTCCCACTCATCTTCCGTCTTTTTCGACCTCATTGCTGCAGCTACTACATTGAGGGCCAACGGCAATCCTTGACACTCCATGGCAATTTCTCTAGCAATACCCTGTACGCTCTCATATGGAACCACCCCATTTGTAAAAGCTTCTCTCGTGAACAACACCAACCCTTCCTCTATGGACAGAGGTCGTATTTTCAAGGAATAGTTGGCGCTTGCGCCCATTTGTCCAATGACAAGGCTGCTGCGACTCGACATTAATACTTTGGAACAATTGTGATCATCCTCAAATGTCACGCCGATCTCGGTCAGATCGATTGAACGCCACAAGTCGTCCAAAATTAGAAGAAATTTCTTCCCTCGAAGCGATGCAGACAATTTCATTTTCCTTAAATCTTCGTCATAGATGCCCTCGAGCTTTAAATTAAGTGTCTCGGCCATGGAGGCCTGCAAATTTGTAATCTCATACTTCCGAGAAATTGTAAGCCAAATTACTGCATCAAAAATACCTCTCACCTCTTTGAAGTGGTTGTGGATTAGTTTCAGTATAGAAGTCTTGCCGACGCCCCCCATGCCAGAAATGCCGACCATCCGAGCTTGGCGATGGTCTTCACGAAGCCATGCGTTCACTTGCATCTGAGCAGATTCAATGGCTGACCCTACGAAGCCCGACTCCGGGACAGGTTGACGAAGGACGTCTACCTGAAGCGCTGAGGCGGCCACAATCTGTTGAGCAAGGGCACATACTGAAAATTCCCTTTCAAGCTCTTCAAAGAGTCGATCAAATCCCGTCTTCCAATCGCTAATTTGGGTGGACAGCATGGGGTTGCGGAAGGAGCAGCAGCCGAGACACCGTGGCTGTGGCTCCGAATTATCGATCAAATCCTTAACCTCTTGAAGGTCATTACGGATTCTTTCCAAACAATTCTGGAGGGGCTCTGGGAGCGCTCTCTGCTGCTCTCGGAATTGATTTTCAATACGCTCTAAAACGCCTTGCATACGGGTGAAGTCAGTTTTGAGATGACGGACATTTTCCCCCATCTCAATGATATCCTTCATTTTTCCGATGACTACACCGATAATAGGGCCTGCAACATTGGCGGCCGCAACGTTGGCTGCCGTTCCAATTCCAAAATCCGTCGCCATGGATAATTTATATAGCTGAGCACTCAAAGCAAAAGAAGGGGCAAATGCAAGGGTAGCGCGAGCAGATCTGAAAAGGGCTGCGAGAGAGTAAGCGAAATTGAGAAATGCAGGTGAACGAGTGAATATAAGAAGAGAGGAGAGAGGGAGGTCGATGGCCGTATTAATCGACCGTATTAATGGCCGTATTAGAAAACGTAAGGAATTGCACATTGAAATATTTTAATTTGGGTGCGTTGAAGGAGAGCCTAAGCATGTTGTGTTGCAATGCTGGAAATGTCTTTTCCAATCTTTTTGCAGAGAAGAAAAATAATATAAGTGCCATCAGGCTTTGTTCGGTAAGTTTCGATGTGACGGCAGGCTAAATAAAATTTTGATTTTCCGCCCTGCTTTGGAAAAGAATGAGACGTACATTTGGAAAAAGTAAGCATAACAGCGATTGATAAGGTTAAAGATTTGCCATACAGCTGGTGGATGGTCGGAGGCGTTTGATGAGGGAAACAATAATAATGTTTTATTGCAATTTCTGGGAAAGAGTTGATCCGACACAGCTATGACTTTATGCTCATCTGCCAATAATCTTCAATAGTTGTTGCGGTGTCAATTTTAATTATTGTTGTACCGATCTGTAAGCGTTACTGCCTGGGTCCATCCTTCTTTCATTAGTGTTCTCATGTGTAATTTTTATAAAAAGTTTATTCCTACCAGTTGTGGAATTGATTAAAATTGATTTTTAAATGAGTAAGTTTATTAGTATTTAAACTTTGAAAATTTCTAACATTCAAGATCCGCGCACAAGCCTGGGAAATTTTATGCTGAAATTTTAACAATTGTGTGAAATTATAGGTAAATTCACGTTTTTTAAATAAAAATAGACAATTATAATCATGGATACTTGTCGGGGAGGAATTAAAAATTTATAATAAAAAATATAAAAAAAAAAATCTGCTTATTAAATTTTTTGAATTAGAATTTGGTCTTTATAATTGAGATATATGTATGCATTTAAATCAAATGATTTCTATGTATATTTTGAATACAAGATAGAAGTTTTGGTGAAATTTTAATAATTGTACATGAACTTGGTGAAATTATAGGTAAATTCAGGATTTTTTAAAATAAAACTAGACAATTATAATCATGGATACTTGTCAGGTAGGAATTAAAAATTTATAATAAAAAAAAATAAAATCTACTTATTAAATTTTTTGAATTAGAATTTGGTCTTTATAATTGAGATATATGTATGCATTTAAATCAAATGATTTCTATGTATATTTTGAATACAAGATAGAAGTTGAAACAATGAATTTTTTGTTTTACAATAAGATTTTAAATTCTTTATGTTTGGTTAATTGTTTGTTTTCCTCAAACATAAGGAAATAGGTCGGAGGATCAAGACTTAGAGGTCTTTACCTATGTAGAAGCTTACCCCTTCATGAACCACCAACATGTTATTATAAGTGGTATGATATTGTTTTTAGAAAATAACCCAAGGTACTCGAGACTTTTTCATGTATTAAGAAAATATCACTTTCATAAGTGCATTAACAAATCATAAATAGTAACAAATTTTCATTTAAAGAAAATGATTATAAAAATTTGAATTTAGTGAAATATTAGAGAAAAAGTTTCAACAGCATGGATGAAGCAAATGACAAAATACAATAACATCGGGTATGGTAATGTCCAACATAGCTAGCAAACATTAGCAATTTTTCACATGAAGGACACAACTCATGACCCTCGCTTTACCTCCAAAAATTCACCCAAGTCAGAGCGAAGGCATTTTAAGCCACCTAAGAAAGAACACAAACCCACCATGCTTCAAAGGTCTCTTTGTACCAAAGTATTTTTCTCTCAAAATATCAAGGATATAAGTAGTGATAGCACTCACGTGACCAGGTAAGGGTTTTATTATAGCAATCCCTTGTACTTGAAATCTCAAAAATCCTCAAAAGAGGGGCCTTTATGTTTCACAGAAACTTATGTGCCCTATGGAGAGGAGGCCTCTTGTGATCATTATAACAACTAGATCAAAGAGATAAGTGAATGTGTGCATTTGCTTGATCTGATATGTTCTATGTTAGGTTGGGGATTAGAAGGAAAAGATCGTGTTGACGACAAGGATGTATTTCTTGATTTAGTCAAGAATGTTGGCCCATTGTAATTTCAACTTTAGTTTAGATAAATGCTAATTATTTGACGAATAGTTTGCACATCATTTGTTTGATGAAATCCTTGTATTCTAAGTTTTAGACAAACCACATGAATGGCAAGTGTTTTACATAATGTCTTTCCAACAACTACTTTCTAAAACCTTTGAATGTAGGACTTGATAAAATTCATATTTTAGAAGTGTTTTCTAAACCCTCTGAATGCCCAGTGTTTGATGAAATACCTACCAAACTATTATTTGGTAAAACCACTATTATTTTAGATGATGGTAAAGTCTCTTAGTGGGAACACCATACTTTTGTGCATGAATTCAAATGGATTTATGGCACACTTAAAACAATAATTGAAGATTTGCAAAGAGTCAAACAACTAGAATACCAATCTTTAATATCTGAATATAACTTATTTAATTATTTAATGACCCATTTGGTATTGCAATTACTAAGACTTGGGGTCACTTCAACTTCAAAGTTGGTATCCTTCAAAGATGTGGCGAAAAATAAAATTTCTTCCGCTATAATTGTTTCAACTAGTTTTCCACGTGGTGGCTATATTGTAAATAAAGTGGAAGATGAACCATTGGGGAAATAATATTACTTGAGGTCACTCAACTACATCAAAATTATGAATTGCATATTTTCCAGTAAATTAAAGAGAGGTTTCGGAAAGTATAAAGGCAATATTCCTTCCAAGTATTTCGAATGTGGAGAAGTTGGACATTTTGCTGCAAAATGTCCACAAAAAAGAAGTGAAAAGGAGGAGAAGGATAAGGAGATGAAGAGTAGGATAAAACTAAAAAATTTCGAAAAGCTAAAGCTCAAAAGAGAATGCTTTGCTACTCCAAAGAAAAAAATGATACTTTAGATGAAAGCATTGAGAAATGTTCATCAGAATAAGAAGAACACAATGAATGTGTTCTCATGGCATTTGAGTCCAACAATGGATTAGATCTTAAGGATGGAGAAATTTATTATGAAGGTGTTGTAGCGGCTATAACCACCCTCCAAATTTTTTCCTTAGCTTCGTTTTAGAGCCTCCCTACAAACCATCCTCAGCAGCATGTCTTACACTGTCAAGTACACAAGCTTCAGTGGTTTTCTAGGAGCATGACAGCCTGTGCATGATAGCTTGCTGCATTCCCCTCACAGGCCACTTCCCCAGACTTGGTCCAGTTGCAGGTTGAAAAGCTCCCTCAAGAAATTGCACAATTCTGGAAGGGAACCAGCCTTCCCTCCAAAAATTGCGCAATCATTACTGGCATCTTGCTGGCCTCAGGAATTGTGCAATTTTTCCTTTCAACCTTCCTTGGAAAAACTGCGCAATCTGATCCAACAGGACTACTCAACCCAGAAATTGTGCAATCCTGGGCAGCAGTCAGCTGCTTAGCCCAAAAATTGTGCAATCCTTCTAGGCAACCAGCCCAACCTCCTCCCAAAAACTGTGTAAAATTTACCCTTAGTCAAGCAGACTGTTGCATGTGCCATCGGGTTGATCGGTTCCACCCAGGACCGAGAAAACTTGACTTGCATGCATGGACTGCTTTTCCCAAAATAGCAAAAAGAAACATGCAAAAAACATCCTAGATTTCAGGGAGCTATTTTAGCAGCTGGAGGTTACATGCAAAGATCGTTTTAGAATCTTTCCTTCAAGTGTCGCTTTTTCCTAGATTTGTGGCATGCACGTCATGAGCATCAAAATTATTTATTAGACACTTCAGAGCTCACTTATTCACATCGATCTTGGAGCTCTGACATCCCACAACACATCTAGGAGTCTTCAGAACATCCAGCTTAGCTATTTATGGGTCATTCCTCTTAACTTGTCTTTTGCAGCAATTTTGTCTCTTTTTGTGTTTTGGATTGTGTGAGTGTTTTTTCATGCATATTAGCTTTTACTAGCATCGTTTCAGTTTTCGTTAACATATCATTGTTGTCGCATGCATGACATTGTTTTACACAAATGATCGTCGATCTGGCGACTCGCTTCACACACGTGCATGTTGTTCCATTTTATGAATCTTGCATTCATTGTTTGCATGCACGATCATTCACTCTCGCTTACACTCAGTATCGCCATGCATTCACATTCACATCTGATTTCAGTTGCCTATCGGCGGGTCTGGGCAGCCTTAGCCCGGACGTTGCCTCACGAAGACAACATGGCGCAATCCTGAGAGGGAAGTGATGGCGGTATAGGTACATGTAGAAGTGATAATCTCCCAAACTATGAGATTATATATTCTACTTCCATTTGCGGGTGTAAATGCTCATTCAATGGACTCTTTGTCATGCACCGATAACCCTTAGAGCTTCACTAAGTTAGCGGGCCTCCAAAAATCACCGAGTTTCGCTAAATTACCATCATGCTAGACCCGACGGTAATACAGACCTTGATTTAATAAAATTTGAAATCCGATTTTTTTTTAAAAACCCGGAAACACACTACTTAATGGATTTTTCTTTATAAATCGGGACCACAACACTTTAGCGGAAATACATAAGATTACACAGAAAACAACGCTCCCAACACATAAGGCTGGACTTCAAGTTTTATATACTCGTGTTCATTATTATTATCGGCTCTTCTTCTTCACCGTTGATCTATCCAAGATCCAACGACCACAACACTCCCCAACCTCGAACCTGCTCCACCTCTTTCAACTGTTGATCTCACACCACCAGATCTAACGGCTCACAAACATATCGACCGACTAACCTGCGCACCTTAAACCCGCTCAATAAGCGGTTTCACTCCCTCTCCTCTCTGCTACGTGGCACGATATGTATGGAATCGGCGCCAAAGAGAAAATACCGTTTATAGCCTTTCTTCCACCCGAAATCTACTTGTGGTTTCTTCAAACTGCTTCGCTTGTTAACTGTCGATTGATTTCCGCGTCGAACACCGTTGATCTAACAGGTTAAGTTAAATCTTCACGCGCTACGACTGTTGTCTTCCTCCACTAATCTCGACCTTCTGTTTAATATACCCAGAATTTACGATAAACTCAGTTAAAAGGAAAACACATAATTTTAACACAATCAACACAATTTCGTCCAATTTCACAGAACAACATTAAACTTGGAATTTCACAATAACACAGAGATTTCGAAGGAGATTATCCTTCGGGATTTGACAGAGAATTTATCATTCACTTACACAGAAACTAAAATTTCCCAATTTACTGAATTCGCTCCAAGGAAGCCAAATTTCTTCAACAGTCAAAATCCATTTACAATAAAGTGAAAGTTACATAAGTACTGGTTCATCCTAACAACCAGATCCTAATTCAAAGGGTAAAATTTATTAACTTTGTTTGTCCTGTGAGGCATTATCCTCGAGAATCTCAACTACAGTTAACTAACTAAAACTTATTACATCATGATCAAATCCTATATTCTAGCTCTATGCTTAACTAGAAAAACATGGAAATTGATGGCTAAAGGACCCCACTCCTTTGCTTATAGATTTTTTTGTATTTTTGAAATATTTCTTCGAATTTGTCTTCAAGCGTTATGCTCCTTCATCAGACTCCTGAGGAAAAAATTCTTCATGGGCTCTTGTCCATAAGCTCTTCTACAGAACTGCCCAATTTCTGTAGCATGTTTTTTGTTACCCAAGTAGCTTCAGCGATTGGTTGATCCTTCCATTTGACCAAATATTGAAAGTACTCCTATCCTCTGGTTTTCTTGAACACTTTCTTGTTCAAATCCTTTCTGGCTGCAATTCATTTGTTGTAGGTAACTGTTTTATCCAATCAATTTGCTATTTCTCTTGGTCTTCTTCTGTATCTTTTGCAATTTCACCTTCATACTTGTACAAATCAGCAACATTGAAAATTGGGGATATTCCAACATCAGGAGGTAATTCAATTTCATATGCATTTGCAGAAAATTTCCTTAATACTCTGCATGGTCCAATTTTCTTGAACTTCAATTTGTTATACTCCCTCTTTGGAAATATTTCCTTCCTTAGGTGTGCTAAGACCAAATCTCCAACTTCAAATTTCACTTCTCTTCTTCTCATGTCTGCTTTGTTTTTGTACTTGATGTTGCTATCCTGTAGCTGTTGTTTCACCTGTTCATGTATTGCTTGCATTTCTGAAGCAAAATCTTCTCCCTCTGCACTTCTCATCTCATCTTTTCCCAAGTTTCTTAACTCAAACACTCCTCTTCGATGCATTCCATAAACTATATGGAATGGACTTTGTCCTGTACTTTTGTTGGGTGAGTCATTATATGCATATTTAGCCTGTGCCAATACTTGATCCCACTGCTTTGGATTTTCTGGAGTAAGAATCCTTAAAAGATTACCCAAACTCCTGTTCAGAACTTCAGTCTGTCCATCAGTCTGTGGATGATAGGCAGAACTAAAACTCAGTTTAGTTCCCAACTTCTTCCATAATATCCTCCAGAAATGTCCAACAAATTTGGAATCCATGTCTGAGACAATACTCTTAGGCAACCCATGCAATCTTACAATCTCCTTGAAAAACAAATTAGCAATGTGAGTAGCATCACTAGTTTTATAACATGGAATAAAATGTGCCATTTTTGAAAATCTGTCCACTACAACAAAAAATGAATCATTTCCTCTTTGAGTCTTTGGTAAGCCCAAAACAAAATCCATACTTACCATATCGGAAGGTCTATCTGGAATTGGTAATGGAACATACAAACCTGTGTTTTGGATTCTTCCCTTTGCATATTGACAAACTTTAAAAGTTTTCACATATTTTTCCACTTCAGATCTCATTTTCGGCCAGAAATAAAATCTGTTCAATCGCTCAGAAGTCTTATTTGTACCAAAATGTCCTGCAAGTCCACCACTATGTTTCTCTTTGATTAAGTTCTCCCTCATAGAAAAATTTGGTATGCACAACTGATTTCTTTTAAACAACAATCCATCTTGTAAGAAATAATCCAACCATTTATTCCTATCCATCAAAACAGGATTCTTACAAGCTTCAAATGCCTCTTTAAAATCTAAATCTGTCTCATATAATTCTTTAAGAAAATCAAAACCCAACGCTTGAATTTGACTCTCTAGAAGTAATGTATTTCTCCCACTTAAAGAATCTGCAACTTTGTTTGATTGGCCATTTATATGCTTCAAGACAAAATGAAAGCCCTGAAGGTACTCTACCCATTTGGAATGTTTCTAGTTAAGCTTTGGTTGCTGCATAATATACTGCAATGCATGATTATCTGAATAAAGTATGAATTCTTTTGACATTAGATAATGTCTCCACTTCTTCAATGACTGCACAACTGCATAAAACTATTTATCATAAGAAGAATACTTCCTCTTTGAATCATTCAGATTTTCACTAAAATAAGCTATAGGTCTGTCTTCCTAACTTAAAACACCTCCAATAGCTTCTCCACTGGCATCACATTTCACTTGGAAAGGTTTATTAAAATCAGGTAGAACCAAAATAGGTTTTTCAATGATCTTCTTCTTCAACAACTGAAAATACTTTTCTGCTTCAACAGTCCATCTAAATGGTTGTTTATCCTTCTTTATAGTCTCAACAATAGGAGTGTTGACACCTAATCTTCATGATTGGGGGAATTTGTAAATAAATAAATCAGGAATGTGAACAGTCATCGGGAGATGAACTGAACAATCACTCCTAATGTATATAACAATAACCTACCTATGGAATAATCAGACGAAGCAGTTTTTTCTGCCTTTGGAGAGTTACTGCCTAGCCTGACATGGTATCAGAGCCAGTTCTAAAAATAGTTGTAACTCCCTTCAGTTTTGCTACTGTGGGATGTACGCTGGCCTGAGCTCTGTCCTCAAATGCCTCTGTCATTCTGTCCACTGAGCGTTGCTCTGCCTCTGTCCTGAAATAATTTTCCACTGCCATATTCCCTTCTGTCCTGATGATGGCCTGTCCGAGCTCATTTCGCTCTCTGCGCTTCTATGCTAAAATCTCTGTCGAAACTCTGCAAATCTCGTTCATTCTTGAATACATCCGTTGAAGCGCGTCACTGCATGCTGTGCTGAAGGGGTCGTATTGCTGTGTTGAGACATTTTTTTTGGAGAGAGAGACATTAGTGTGAGAGCCTGGTCAAAACTTGGAGGTGTTGCGGTGTTTGGATGATCGGATGGGCAGACCTGAATACTCCCTCTGTCTGTTCTCGCTATCCTCGTAGGTGAACTATTGCGAGCAATGGGAGATCTTGAAGATGACTGCGAACTATTAGGTGAGCAAGGCTGAAGGGCTTCGAGGGGAGACGAAAAGACATCGGGCCTGCTGCATTGTTCGATTCCATTGGCATTGTCATCAATTTTGGCTGCCGTCGCTGCGTCTTGAACGTCGAACAACGATTGAGGAATTTGTTCAATTCTAAGCGGCATTAATGCTATTGCTTCAGGGGTTGCCTCATCCATTTCTGCAGTCATCTGCTCCTGCATACCCGAAGATAATATAGCCGTTGGTTTCTGTAAGTTAAATTCTTCACCAGAACTTGCGCTTTGCCCTTGCTCCGAATTCAAACTGTCATGAATCCCTGAAGTACTGGGTTCTGAGCTTGCAGTTAAAACCTGTTCTACTCTAAGCGGATTCCAAAACTGGCTGTCTGGGCTGGACAGTGTTTCTGCAAAGAGGATAAGTGGATTGCAAAAGAATCCACCTGTCAATACAGTGTACATGAAAAATATGCTCGCAGTTGGGTAGAAGCCGGACTTCCTCATCCTTCGGTCGCACTGTATTAAACTGGACTTACTTAAATACGCTGTTCCATATTACCTAAATACATTGTTCTATACATATATAATGTTGATATACATTAGTTCGTTGTTTCTTTTGGCTCCCACGTTGTATATGAATGTTATTAACGTTGAATGATTGGAATGTTGTTGTCGTATTGGAATGTTATTAACGCTCTTGCGTTTGGCTCTCACGTTGTCCCCCATATACCACGACAAAATAATACCTCTGTTTTTTAATATATCTGAGTACAATTTCACTGTACATCAGTAGAAGTTTTTTTATCAGCAGAAGTTTTTTTATCAGCAGAAGTTTTTTATCAGCAGAAGTTTTTTTATCAGCAGAAGTTTTTTATCAGCAGAAGTTTTTTTATTAGCAGAAGTTTTTTATCAGCAGAAGTTTTTTTTTATCAGCAGAAGTATTTTTTACAGAATGCATTCAATCATCTCTATGGTAGGAATAGTTCTCACTGGCAAGGAGAACTATCCTGAATGGTCCTAAATGATAAAACACACCCTCATCTTCAATGAGTTGTGGAAAGGAGTGTGTGTCGGAGAAGGAGACAATGACCCAGTGCAGCCTACATCAGACAAATAGCTCGTCATTTGGGAAAACAAGAACAGTAAAGCCTATGCATTAATCGCAGCATCTGTAAATGAAGAGGTGAGTCGCCATATTTCATCATATTCAACTACCTTTGAAGCTTTACAAAAGCTGAAAGAACTCTATGACTCACATTCTGCACTTGAATTTGTTCAGCTCATGATTAAACTCTTCACTCTTGAACTGAAAAATAATGATCCTCTTGCTCTTGCATCTGAAGTAAAGTCTATAATGCATGATATCAAATCCACTAAGGTTGAGTTGGATATCCCTCTTATTGCTTTTCTCAAGGCACTCTATCCTACCTACTCCAATTATCTTGAGTCTTTACAAGCAAATGGAAATCTTAAAGATATAACCTTTGACTCTCTTGTGAAAAAGTTTGCTGAAAGAGAGAAAGTCTTTGGAAAGAAGACAGCCCCTGAATCTTCTGAAGAGACTCTGTGCCTTGCTCATAAAGAAAAGCATCCTGCTCAAGATTCTACAAGAGGAAGAGGTGGACGAAGAGGAAGAGGAAGATACTTCAGAGGCAGGGGGGGCAGACATTCTCAAGGAGAAAAGGCAGATCTGCATTGCATTCGCTGCAAATGAAAGGGATCACATGATGCATCTACATGCAAGCTACCATGGGACAAAATTGAGCAGAAAAGAAACCAGCAGAAAGGTAAAACTGATGATACAGACAAAGGTAAAGCACCTGAATCCACTCACTATATTAAGGCACAATGTAACATTGGAGTAAATGAATATTTGTTTAATGCTTCACTTGCTTCTTCGAAAAATGTTTGTTTGCTTGATTCAAGAGCAACCTGTCATATGACTCATAGAAAAGATTTTTTTGAAGATTTCACTGACAATGTTGATGGAGCAGTATACTTTGCAGATCAGTCAAAAATCAAGCCATCAGGCTTAAATTGCCTGGTCTTCCAAACTTTCTTCTGGATCATGTTCTATATCTCCCACAGCTCAAGAGAAACTTGTTGTCCTTGGTCCACATCCGCCAGCAAGGTCACTCCATTCATATGTTTGATGGCAAGCTTGAGGTAAGAAAAGCATCTACCACTCACTTGTCATGAGGGGAATAGAAGAAGAAAGGCTTCTCAAACTGCAAGGAACCTCTGCTCATGCACAACATTTCTCATATATTTCTCATCATGAAGAAGGTACACTTCCATCAAGTTTGTTATGGCATGCTAGATTTGGACATTTAAACTATGACAGTCTCCGCTTATTGAAGAAAAATGGTGTTGCTGGTTTGCCTACAATTCCTAGGAAACATAAGCAATGTGATGCTTGCATTCTAGGAAAGCATAGCAAACAGTCTTTTCATGATTCACATTCAAGAGCACATAGGAAGCTTGAACTCATTCATTCAGATTTATGTGGTCCAATTCCTGTTCCTTCTGCAAATGGAAATAAATATATCATGACATTTATTGATGATTACACCAGAATGTGTTGGGTTTATTTATTGAAGAACAAATCTGATGCCTTTCAAACATTCAAGAATTTTCATAAATGGATTGAAAATGATGCACAATCTCATATTGGGTCTATTTGCACTGATAATGGAAAAGAATATACATCAAATGAATTTGAAAACTATCTTCACCAACATGGGATCAAACATCAAACAACTGTGCCTTATAATCCCCAACAGAATGGTGTAGCTGAAAGAATGAATAGAACAATCTTGAATATGGTACGATCCATGCTTTTCTTCAAAAATGTAAAGATAATTTTTTGGGTTGATGCTGTTCTATGTGCTGCATATATAAAGAATAGATGTCCATCTAATGCTATAAGAAACAAGACTCCTTATGAATTGTGGTATGGACATGTTCCTTCGGTAAAACATCTCAGGATCTTTGGTTCCACCTGTTATGCTTTGATACCAAAGGTACCTAGAAACAAAATTGGTGCTAGAAGTCGTAAGTGTATCTTCCTAGGGCATTCAAACACCTCCAAAGCATACCGCCTCTATGATGAAGTAAATAAAAAGTTTGTTGTATCTAGAGATGTAATTTTTCTTGAATCATCCAAATCTGACAATGTTGTTGAGCGGCAACTTGATCGCTTGGATAGATTCACAAAAATGAAATCATTTCAAGAGTTTGATAATCAGATTCCACATCTTGAAGGGGGGATTCCTATACTAGAACAACATGTGGAATCTTCTTCTGAAGAACAATCTCCTCTGCATGAAACTTCAACAACGGATGATGCTTTAAGTGATGTAATTGAGAGAATTGGGAGACTCAATATTGATTCTGTCCCAACTCAATCAATAGATTAGCCTGGACCATCTCAGAAAGGTCCCCCGAAGTGGCTGACAAAGACACTTGTAAGTGTTCATCCTGATGAAATTGGAAAAACAGGAACCAGAAACTCAAACCAACAAAATGGAGGTGATATAGATGACTCTAATTCACCTGTTGATATGGATGTTACTTATGATTGTGAATTGAACTTGTCTACAAATTTTGAACCAACTTCCTTCAAAGAAGCTGCTTCTCATGATGAATGGAAAGAAGAGATGCAAAAGGAGTATGATGCCCTCATAAAGAATGGCACTTGGAAGCTGGTTGATCCTCCATTTGGAACCAAACCAATTGGCTGCAAGTGGGTCTACAAGAACAAGTACAAAGTTGATGGCTCACTTGACAAGCACAAAGCTAGGCTTGTGGCAAAAGGTTTTGCACAGAAGGAAGGAGTCGATTATGAGGAAACTTTTGCCCCCACAGCAAAATGGGCCACCATCCGGACACTCTTTGCACTAGCAGCTCAGAACGGTTGGAAAGTCCATCAAATGCATGTAAAAACTGCATTCTTGAATGGAGATCTAAAAGAGAATGTTTTTATGTCCCAGCCTGAAGGATTTGCTGTGAAAGGACATGAACATAAAGTATGCAAACTTGTGAAGTCCTTGTATGGCCTCAAACAAGCACCGCGAGCCTGGTATGAAAAACTAACTGAGCATCTTCTGAAACTCAACTTCAATCATTTTGATCTTGATGATGCAACTTTATTTGTCAAGAAAGTTGGAAAAACAGTTGTGTATCTTGTGGTATATGTAGATGATCTTTTAATGATAGGGAACAATGAAAGCTACATTGCATCCATAAAGAAGGAATTGGGGAAAAGTTTTGAAATGACTGATTTGGGCTATGTTCATTACTATCTTGGCATTGAAGTAACCCAACATCCAAAATCCATATTTCTTTCTCAAAAGAAATACATTGGAGATTTGTTAAACAGATTTGGCATGACAGAGTGCAATCCTCTTTCTACTCCAATGGAACAAAACTTAAAGCTCACATCTATTGAAGGAAAGGAATTTGAGGATGCAAAAAAGTATAGACAGCTTGTAGGAAGTCTCATTTACCTCACTACTACCAGACCAGACATTTCATTTACTGTTGGAATCCTCTCCAGGTTCATGCAGAAGCGTTGTGAGGGACATTGGTCTACTGCAAAAAGAGTTCTAAGGTACTTGAAGGGAACTCAAGACCTTGGAATCAAGTATACACAGGTGGACGACTTCAGCTTGATTGCATACTCTGATTCAGACTTCGATCGAGACAAAGAAACTGGGGTATCTACTTCAGGATATGCTATGAGTCTTGGATCAGGAGCTGTCTCTTGGAGATCACGCAAACAATCAGTTCCAGCAGATTCCACAATAGAAGCAGAATACGTGGCAGCAGCTGAAGCAACGAAAGAAATTGTGTGGCTCAGGAAAGTTCTTGAAGACTTGCAGGTAAAACAAGTACAATCAACTCCACTCATGATTGATAACACCTCTGCAATAAAGTTGGCCAAGAATCCAAAGTTCCATGATCGAACAAAGCATATCAATACTAAATATCATCTGATTTGACATCATGTTGAGGCCAAAACAATCCATCTCCGTCATTGTTCCACAAATGAGAAAATTGCAGACATCTTCACCAAAGCACTTGGAAAGGAAAAGCTTGAATGATTCAGAATGATGCTTGGACTCACCAACATCCCTTCAGATTAAGGGGGGGAATGTTGACACCTAATCTTCATGATTGGGGGAATTTGTAAATAAATAAATCAGGAATGTGAACAGTCATCGGGAGATGAACTGAACAATCACTCCTAATGTATATAACAATAACCTACCTATGGAATAATCAGACGAATCAGTTTTTTCTGCCTTTGGAGAGTTACTGCCTGGCCTGACAAGGAGCATTGATCTTACTAAAATTCTTTATGAATTTCCTATAAAATCTAGCAAGACCATGAAAACTTCTTACCTCAAAAGTACTTTTAGGTGAAGGCCACTCCATGATTGCCTTGATCTTTTCTAGATCCACCTTTAACCCTTCAACGAAAATAACAAAACCCAAATACACTAATTCCTCTTTCATGAATGAACATTTCCTCAAATTCAGCAATAATTTCTCTTGTTGTAACCTTTGCAAGACATAATTGAAATGTCTCATGTGCTCCTCCTTAGACCTACTGTAAACTAATATATCGTCCAGATATACTATTACAAATTTACCAATAAACTTTTTAAGAACTTCATTCATGAGTCTCATAAAAGTACTTGGTGCATTTGACTACCCAAAAGGCATTACTCTCCATTCACACAATCCCTCATTTGTCTTAAAATCATTTTTCCACTCATCCCCTTCTCTTATACTTATCTGATGATACCCACTCTTAAGACTTAGTCTTGTAAAATACTTTGCTCCACTCAAACAGTCCATCAAATCTTCAATCCTAGGTAAAGGAAATCTGTACCTGATTGTGATTTTATTGGTGGCTCTTGAATTAGTACACATTCTCCAGCCTCCATCAGTCTTTGGACTCAACACTGTTGGTACTGCACAAGGACTCAAACTTTCTCTGATCAATCCTTTGTCAAGCAGTTCCTGAACCTGCTTCCTAACCTCTTCATTTTCTGTGGGAGTCATTTTGTAAGCTGCTTTGTTTGGCAGATTTGCTCCAGGAATCAAATCTATATGATGGCTAATTCTTCTAATGGGTCGTAACTCATTAGGCAAATCATCAACAATGATATCACAATAGTTGTCCAACATTTCTTGAATTTCAATGGGTAAATCAAAAACTTTAGTAGAAGTCATTATTACCTTGGGCTTGCAAATTACAGCAAAATTTACCTCATTTTCTTCAATCTGTTGTAAGTATTCCTTTCCTCCTAGTAATAGATTTTTTGGATTAGTCTTCTTTCTTGATACATCCTCTTCTCGCATAGGCAGCAATGTATGATTGACACCATCCTTACCAAACTTGTAGGTGTTTCTTTTCCCATCATGTATAGCTCCTCTGTCATATTGCCAAGGTCTTCCAAGCAATATGTGACACACATCCATAGGCATCACATCACATACAATTTTATCCTTATATTGAACTGTTGTAGACACGTGTTAATATAAGAAGAGAGGAGATGAACGTCAATGGCGTTGCTAATATTAATATTAATATTTGTAGTCTCTCAGCTTTTTCAAAACGTTGTTCCCGCTTCGTGATTTTAAAGGGAATCATGCCAGCGGGCCTTAATTCGTCTCACTTTAAAAAAGTTGGAATTATTGTACTTTTAACCTTTATAAAATGTTGGGAATTACAACAACGTTGTGTTAAATATCTAGAAATTGTAATAATGACACTTTAAAATATTTGGGTGCGTACAAGGAGAGCCAAATCATGTTGCTTTGCAATGCTGGAAATGTATTTTCCAATCTTTTTGCAGAGAAGACAAATAATATAAGTGTCATCGGTCTTTGTTCAGTAAGTTTTGATGTGACAGGAGGATAAATAAAAGTTTGATTTTCTGCCTTTCGAAACAAATCACATGGACACTTGAAAAACGTTAGCATAACAGCGATCGATAAGGTTTAAGATTTGCCATACAGCTGGTGGACGGTTGCCGGGATTTGATGAGGGGTATAATTTAGAAAACTCTCTTATCAATGCGACAACAATAATGTTTTATTGTAATTTCAGGGAAAAATTGATCTGACACAATTCTGACTTTATGGTCATCATTCTTGTAGTGTTAATTTTAATTATTGTTGTAATGGTCTGATTGTAATTTCTGGGAAAAAGTAGATTAGACACAATTATGATGATTTTATGGTTTTTATCTGGTTTTTTCCAATGATATTGAATCTTGGTTGGAGTGTTAATTTTAATTTGAGTTGTTTTAGTGAAATATTTTTGGAAGTTTTTCTAGTGGGGTTTTCAAGTTTAATTTCTCTAAAATTTGACAGGAATTTATTATTGAAATCACAAGTTTGATGGGTAACTCTTGCACAATTGAAGTGCCCTAAGGATTTTTCATAGTGTTGAATCTATATATACAGTCAGAAAACCAGTTTAAATAATACAAATCAAGGTTTCACCTCAAAGTCCAAAAAGTCCAACTAAAAACAACTCCATTTTAATTATGATTGTACTAGTTTGTAAACTTTAGTGCAGGGTCCATCTTCCTTTCATTATTGTCCTCGTGTTTAACTTTTATATTTATAAAAAGTTCATTCCAATTAGCTGTGGAATTCATTTTTAAATTAATTGGTTTATTACGTATTTAAACATTGAAAATTTCTAATATTCATGACCTTAAAATTTTATTTAGTTATTTGAAACAGTGAAAATTTCAACATTCATACATAAGTTTGGTGAAATTTCAACAGTCGTCCAACTTTTGAATAAGTGCCCACATCTCTTCGTCATTCTTCCATTCACCCGAGTCAGAGCCCAAGCATTTTAAACCACCTAACTCACTATGCTTCAAAGGTTTCTTTGAACCAAAGTATTTTCCTCTCAAAGTATCAAGGATATAAGTAGTGATAGCACTCATGTGACCCTACGAGGGTTTTATTATAGAAATCCCTTGTACATGAAATCTCAAAAATCCTCAAAGAAAGGGCCTCTATGTTTCACAAAAACTTATGAGCCCTATGGAGAGGAGGCCTCTTGTTATCATTACAACAATTAGATCAAAGAGCCAAGTGAATGTATGTCTTTAGCACATTTGATATGTACCATTTTGGGTTGGGGATTAAAAGGCAACTTAGATCATGTTGAGGACAAGGATGTGTTTCTTGGTGTAGTCAAGAATGTTATCCCATTGCAATTTCAACATTTTAGTTTAGATAAATGTCGATTATTTGATTAATAGTTTGCAAATCAATAATTTGATGAAATCCTTGTATTCCAAGTCTTAGACAAATCACTTCAATGCCGCATGTTTTACACATTTCTTTTCAACGACTACTTTCTAAAACCTTTGAATGCAAGAGTTTGATCAAATGCATATTTTACAAGTGCTTTCTAAAACCTTTGAATGTCAAATGTTTAATGAAATACCTACCAAACTATTATTTGGTAAAACCAATATTATATTGCAAAGATTTTAGATGATGTTAAAGTCTCTCAACAGGAATACCATACTTTTGTGCATGAATTCAAATGATTTTGTTGCACTTAAAACAACAATTGGAGATTTACAGAGAGCTAAACAACTAGAATACTAAAATTAATATTTAAATATAGCTTATGCAATTATTCAATGATCCATTGAGTATTGCAATTAGTGGGACTTGGGTCACTTCAAATTCAAAGTTGGTATCCTTTAAAGATGTGGTGAAAAATAAAAATTCTTCCACTATAATTGTTTCATCTAGTTTTCTACGTGGTTCCTATACGGTAGATAAAGTGGAAGATGAACCACTGAGGGAAATAATATTACGTGAGGTCACTCAACTACACCAAAACTATGAATTGCATATTTAATAGTCATTCTCCTCCTTCAATGGATTTATACTAGTGGATTTATTCAAATGGATATAGAGTTGTACGATATCACTTTGTTCCAGATATTTGTTTATAGTTCATCTTTTTTATCATGCTTAATATGAGTAAGTTTTTAGGGAGGGCCCCTAGTTTTCAAGATGAGTGGGACTTTTTATAGCTCTTCAGTTTCTATATTTTTATCCAACCTTTATGTCAATCACTTAGATGCTAGATTGGGTTCATATCCCAAGTTTTTCCCTACATTTCTTGCATATTTCAAATATGGATGATATTGAGAATACTATTAGTAGTTTGGTGGCCTGGGTGCAAGCGATATGGACAAACTCTCAAATCTGGCTATAAATTCTTCAATTTCAAGCTGAATCTCTCTTTCTGCTTCTGATTGCGTATCAGTCATCTAACAGTAAACCTGACAACCACATGGGTTTTTTTCCAATCACCCCTACCTTGGTTATTTCCGCAATTTATAACACCGAGCCCTTATTCTCTATCAGAACTGTAATTCCAAGGAATTACACAAATATACTATTAGCGGGCTTTGCAAATGGGGATAACGCAAATAGCGTTAAATACACTATCAGCGTTAAAACCCAAGGTAAGATGTGTTTTATGCAAATAACACAATCGACGCTTTAATACATTATCGGCACTTTGACATGGGTAATTCCCCGATTCGATATGCCATGTGGCTGTCGGCAATCACTATTGGCGGTACTGAAAGTCCACACCATAGGCTCCTTCCGCTCCGACTATGCGATGCAACAATCCTTGCGGACCCGAAAACTTACCCAACTCGCTGTATAATATTTCAGGTCCAGGCTTATCGGGGTTTCGAACTTCGACAATTCCCCAGCCCTTTCCACTCCACCTGCGATTATGCGATGTGATAAAGGTTCGGACCCGACACGGGTATGAACCAAGTCTAATAGAATTTCAGGTCTGGAACTCTATTTCAGTTAAGTGATTTTCACGATTTCTCTGTGTAAAACAGAGTTTTGTCTGCGAGACTTAACAATGCATTTAAGAAGAACAATTGTGCCGATATAAGGAAAAAAGATTGTACCAATAAGCTTAATTCACATATATGACAAGAAAATAAGGTTGAATTATCATTAACAAGGCTCAGAAGGAAAGAAATGCCATCAAATACATGTGCAAATATACAAGTTAATAGAGAATTGTAAACTCTTATGCACAGAGAGAATTCTTCCAGAACACTATGCCTCCAGGATATCTGGATGTAAAGCGTCCCATTATTTTATTTATAATTAATAGATAGAGCCTTCTCGGCAATTATCCTTTACAAAAGCATGGCTTTTACATAAGTGATTTAAAGCAATAAAGCTACTACAACTTATCATAAAGTGACTTATTACAACTGACTTTATCCCTAAATTTTGTCATTATCTTAAACTAGAAAAGCATGAAACATGTTGGCTAAAGGACTCCACTCCCTTGCTTGTAGATTTTTTTGGATTTTTGGAATATGTTTGAAGACTTTTTCCCTCTAAGTCACATGCTCCTGCATCAGACTCCTGAGGACAAAATTCTTCATGGGATCCTATCCATGAGTTCATCTACAAAACTGCCCAGTTTCTGTAGCATGTCTTCTATAACCTAAGTAGCTTCAGCGGTCGGCTGACCCTTCCACTTTACCAAATACTGGAAGTACTCTTGTCCCCTTGTTTTCTTAGACACCTTCTTGTTCAGAATTATTTCTGGCTGCAAATTCTTTGCTGTGGGTAACTGTTTTACCCAGTCAATCTCTTGGGTCTCTTGATCTTGTGTTGTATCATCTGTTAGTAAATTATATATTACGGAGCAATGGAACACATAAAATATTGCAGAAATATAGAAACAAAAAAACGCATAAAACAAGAGAGACACAGATATACGTGGTTCACCCAGTTTGGGCTACGTCCACGGAGAAACAACCAGTCCTTCATTTTATATTATCCAGCAAACTGAAGAGATACAACCTACAGCAGATCTATTGTAACACCCTCTTCGCTCTCAATCTCCTCTCTCTTTCTCACTCAGAATACAGATCTACATAGACGCAATAAAATTCCCTCATATATAGTGAGGGGTTGCCTTCTAGGGCAAAAAACCCTAAATTACACATAACTTCTACCATCAGATCTCCGCTTAATGGATGGCCTAGATTGACTAGAAATTACTATACTTTTACAAGGCAATTTAACATCTATTCTTAGCTTCAGGGGCGCTACCCCCGAAACCCCCCGCCAAGGGGGGGCTCCCCAAAGGTTGCAGCCGGCCTCCCTTGGACCCCCCTTGCAGCGAATATTTTACGGGCGGCATTGTCACCCCCATTTCGAACTGGGGTCCAATGTGGTGATACCTTTGAATACAGAAGATAATCAAGCTCCACACCCAACATCATCTGCATTTTCACCTTCATACTTGTACAGGTCTGCAACATTAAAAATTGGTGATATTCCAACATCATGGGGTAACTCAATCTCATATGCATTTGCAGAAAACTTTCTTAACACTCTGCATGGTGCAATTTTCTTGAATTTTAGTTTGTTATACTCCCTCTTTGGAAACCTCTCCTTTCTGAGATGTGCTAAAACCAGATCTCCAACTTCAAAGTTCACCTCTCTTCTTCTCATGTCTGCTCAGGTTTTGTATTTGATGTTGCTATCCTACAGCTGTTGCTTCACTTGTTCATGTATTGCCTGCATTTTTGAAGCAAAGTCTTCACCATCTGCACTTCTCATCTCTTCTTTCCCCAAGTTTCTTAACTCAGCTACTCCTCTTGGATGCATTCCATAAACAATATGGAATGGACTTTGTCCTGTACTCCTGTTAGGTGGGTCATTATATGCATACTCAGCTTGCACTAACACTTGATCCCATTGCTTTGGATGTTCTGCAGTAAGGCTCCTTAAAAGATTGCCTAAGCTCATGTTCACCACTTTAGTCTATCCATCAGTTTGTGGATGATAGGCAGAACTGAAACTTAATTTATTTCCCAGCTTCTTCCATAGTGTCCTCCAGAAATGTCTAAAAAATTTGGAATCCCTGTCTGAGACAATACTTTTGGGAAACCCATGCAATCTTACAATCTCCTTAAAAAAAAATTAGCAATGTGAGAAGCATCACTAGTTTTATAACATGGAATAAAGTGTGCCATTTTTTAAAATCTGTCCACTACAACAAAAATTGAATCATTACCTCTTTGAGTCTTTGGTAAGCCTAACACAAAATCCATACTTACCATATCCCAAGGCCTATCTGGAATGGGTAATGGAATATACAAACCTATGTTCTGGTTTCTTCCCTTTGCATGTTGACAGAATTTACAAATTCTCACATACTTCTCCACTTCAGATTTCATTTTCGGCCAGAAATAAAATCTGTTTAGCTGTTCATAGCTCTTCTCTATGACAAAATGTCCTGCAAGTCCTCCACTATGCTTTTCATTAACTAAATTCTCCCTCATTGAACAGTTTGGTATGCACAACTGATTTTTCTTAAATAACAACCCATCTTGTAAGAAGTAATCCAACCATCTACTTCTATCCATCAAAATAGGATTTTTACAAGCCTCAAATGCCTCTTTAAAATCTAAATCAGTCTCATACAATTCTTTAAGAAAATCAAAACCCAACACTTGGATTTGACTCTCTTGAAATAATACATCCCTCCTACTTAAGGCATTTGCAACTTTTATTTGATTGGCCATTTATATGCTTCAAAACAAAATGGAAACCTTGAAGATACTCTACCCATTTAGCATGTTTCTGGCTAAGTTTTGGTTGTTGCATTATAAACTGTAGTGCAAGGTTATCTGAATAAAGGATAAATTCTTTTGACATTAAATAATGCCTCCATTCTTTTAATGATTGCATAACTGCGTAGAACTCCTTGTCATAAGAAGAATACTTCCTTTTTGAATCATTCAACTTTTCACTAAAATAGGCTATTGGTCTATCTTCCTGGCTTAAAACACCTCCAATTGCTTCTCCGTTGGCATCACACTTCACTTGAAAAGGTTTGTTAAAATCAAGCAGAACCGAAATTGGATTTTCAGTAATTTTCTTCTTTAACAGTTGAAAATTCTTCTCTGCTTCAGCAGTCCATATAAATGGTTGTTTATCCTTCTTTATGGTCTCAATAATAGGTGCATTAATCTTACTAAAATTCTTGATGAATTTTCTATAAAAGCTAGCAAGACCATGAAAACTCCTTACCTCAAAAACACTCTTGGGTGAAGTCCACTCCATGATTGCCTTGATCTTCTCTGGATCCATCTTCATCCCTTCAACAGAAATAACAAAACCCAAGTACACTAGTTCTTTTTTCATGAATGAACACTTCTTGAAATTCAGCAATAATTTCTCTTGCTACAGCCTTTGTAAGACATAATTAAAATGTCTCATGTGCTCCTCCTTAGACCTGCTGTAAACTAATATATCATCCAGATATACTATTACAAACTTACCAATTAACTCTTTAAGAACTTCATTCATGAGTCTCATAAATGTACTTGGTGCATTTGACAACCCAAAAGGCATCACTCTCCACTCACACAATCCCTCATTTGTCTTAAAAACGGTTTTCCACTCATCCCCTTCTCTTATCCTTATTTGATGATACCCACTTTTAAGATATAGTTTTGAAAAATACTTTGCTCCACTCAAGCAATCCATTAAATCTTCAATTCTAGGTAATGGAAATCTGTACCTGATTGTGATTTTATTGATGGCTCTTGAACCTGTACACATTCTCCAGCCTCAATCTTTCTTTGGACTCAGCACCGTTGGTACTGCGCAAGGACTCAAGCTTTCTCTGATCAGCCCTTTGTCAAGCAATTCTTGCACCTGCTTTCTAACTTCTTCATTTTCTGTAGGAGTCATTCTGTAAGCTACTTTGTTAGGTAGAATTGCTCCAGGAATGAAATCTATATGATGGCTAATTCTTCTAATGGGTGGGAACTCATTTAGAAAATCATCAACAATAATGTCACAATATTTCTCCAACATTTCTTGAATTTCAATGGGTAAATCAGAAACTTTAGTAGAAGTCATTATTACCTTGGGCTTGCAAATTACAGCAAAATTTACCTCATTTTCTTCAATCTGCTTCAAGTATTCCTTTCCTCCAAGTAACAGAGTTTTTGGATCAGTCTTCTTTCCTGGTACATATTCTTCTGGTAGAGGCAACAACGTATGATTGACACCATCCTTTCCAAACTTGTAGGTGTTTATTTTCCCATCATGCATGGCTCCTCTGTCATATTTCCAAGGTCTTCCAAGCAATATGTGACACACATCATTGGCATCACATCACATACAATTTTATCTTTATACTTGCCCACCTGAAATTCCATTTCACACTGCTCATTTACTAACAGTTGATGTCCCTTTTGCAACCATGACACCTTGTAAGGTGTTGGATGCTTCATTGTCTTCAGATTCAATTTCTCCACCACTTCTGTAGATACCAAATTATCAATGCTGCCACTATCAATGATCATCTAGCAACATTTCCCTTGGACTTTACACACTGTCCTAAATAGTCTTTCTTTGTGATGGTTCAACCACCTCCTTTGCTGGCTTGAGAAAAACTTTATTAACTACCAAAGATTCTCCTCTCTCTGGTATATTTTCTTCTTCCGTCACTGTTGCTGCTGGTGCTTCTCCCTCAGCTTGAGCAAAAATGGCATTCCTCTTATTTGTTTTTGCATTCTCTGGGCACTCAAAAGCTTTGTGTCCCAGTTTGTTACATCTATAACATCTTATTTCTCTGCCTCTTCCTCCGCCTCCTCTTCCTCCAGAAAAACTCCCTCTGCCTCTTGCATCACCTCTTGTGGGTGCATGCTGAGTTGAGCTGCTGCTAGCTCCATCTTTAGGTGCTGTAGATCTCGCTCTACCACCTTCACTTCCCCTTCCTTAGAAAGTACCTCTCCCTCTGGTAGACTACTTCCTCATGAGTTTTTCTTCATCTTTCAGTGCTATCTGATAAGCTTCCTCTATTGTTTTAGGATACAATAGACTTATTTCATCTTGAATGTCCATCCTAAGGCCATTCATATATCTAGCCACCTTCTCATCTGTATCTTGGGCTTCTCCAGCTCTTATGCTTACCTTATAGAATTCCTCTGTGTATTCTTTCACTGTTAAATATCTCTGTCTAAGATTTTGCATTTATCTGAACAAAGTTTGTTGATAATTACTTGGCAGAAAGTTACCTCTTAGCTTTGCTACCATCCTGCTCCAATTCTTGATTGGTTGCTTGCTAGGTCTCTTTCTTTCTGCCTGCACACCATCCCACCAAAGCACTGCATGGCCTTTTAACTTAGTGACAACAAACTTGACTTTCTTCTCCTCTTTTGTTTCTTCATAATTGAAGAATTTCTCCATGCCATTAATCCAGTCTATTAATTCTTCTGGATTCAGTCCTCCTTCATATATCGCTACCTCAGTCTTTGGCATGGCCGTGGATCTCAACACTGACTGAAAGAACCTCATCTTAGGAGTAACTGCTACAGCTTCCTCCTCTGTAGCTTCAATCTCAGGTTCACTAACATCTCCATCATCTATGTTCTTGCTTGTTGTTAATGCATCCAATCTTTCTTGCATCTGTTGCACAGCTTCCATTACTTTAGCGTTTGCAATAGGTTGTCCTTTTCCACCACGTCCTTGTCCTCTTCCAAATCTGAAAGCCACAGTAACCTTCCTTCTCCTGCTTCTGAGATTCAATCCAATGTCAGATGGCTTCTCTGATACCACTAATGGTGGCCTGGGTGCAGACGATATGGACAAACTCTCAAATCTGGCTATAAATTCTTCAATTTCAGGCTGAATCTCTCTTTCTACTTTTGATTGTGTATCAATCATGTAACGGTAAAACTGACAGCCAGATGGGTTTTTTTTCCAATCACCCCTACCTTGGTTATTGCCGCAATTTATAACACCGGGCCTTTATTCTCTATCGGGACTGTAATTCCAAGGAATGACACAAATATACTATCGACAAGCTTTTCAAATGCGGATAACACAAATAGCGTTAAATACACTATCGACGTTAAAACCCAAGGTAAGATGTGTTTTATGCAAATAACACAATAGGCGCTTTAATACACTATCGACGCTTTGACATGGGTAATTCCCCGATGCGATATGCCACGTGGCTGTAAGCAATCACTATCGGTGGTTCCAAAAGTCCACACCATAGGCTCCTTCCACTCCGACTGTGTGATGCGACAATCCTTGTGGACCCGAAAACTTACCCAACCCGCTGTATAATATTTCGGGTTCGGGCTTATCGGGGTTTGGACTTCGGTAGTTCCACAACCCTTTCCACTCCGCTTGCGATTATGCGATGCGATAAAGGTTCGGACCCGACATGGGTATGAACCAAGTCTAATAGAATTTTAGGTCCGAAACTATGTTCCGGCTAAGTGATTTTCACGATTTCTCTGTGTAAAATAGAGTTTTGTTTGCGAGACTTAACAATGCATTTAAGAAGAACAGCCGCGCCGATATAAGGGAAAAAATTGTACCAATAAGCTTAATTCACATATATGACAGGAAAATAAGGCCGAATTATCATTAACAAGGCTCAAAAGGAAAGAAACGCCATCAAATACATGTGAAAATATACCAATTAACAGAGAACTGTAAATTCTTATGCACGGAGAGAATTCTTCCAGAACACTATGCCTCCGGGATCTCTGGCTATAAAGCATCCCATTATTTTATTTATAATTAATAGATAGAGCCTTCTCGGCCATTATCCTTTACAAAAGCATGGCTTTTACATAAGTGATTTAAAGCAATAAAGCTACTACAACTTATCATAAAGCGACTTATTACAACTGATTTTATCCCTAAATTTTATCATTATCTTAAACTAGAAAAGCATGAAACTTGCTGGCTAAAGGACCCCACTCCCTTGCCTGTAGATTTTTTTTGGATTTTTGGAATATGTTTGAAGACTTTTTCCCTCTAAGTCACATGCTCCCGAATCATAGTTACATAAATGTATTTTGAGAAAGCTTTAGCAATATGCTTGCCTATTTGTTGAGATTGACCTAAGGATATCCTAGACAAAATGATCCTCAATTATACACGTTTATATGGAATTAAGTATTGGATTATGAAAATACAACATTTTGATGTAAAATATATCATATTCTAAGACGTCTACCAGATTCTTGTCCTCATGAATGAACTCATCCTTCATGGAAAGCAAGGTTAAATCTAAATTAAATAGTTGGACATTTTCACTAGTTGAAGAAAAGAAAAAAATTGATAAGAATTAACAAATAACATATTTAGAGAAGGTCAATATTGCTTATCTAAAGATGCCAATTGGAAAACCCTATCATGTCTTGGAAGTTAAAGCAAAAGACATGGATATTGGAAGTTCATCCTTGAGCATGGTAGTTGAACATATCATCCCTTCTATTGGAATGAAGTAACTCCATGAAAATGGCACCTCTAGTTCTAATAAGGAATTGGTGACCTCTTAAAATCTAGGGCTCTCTCCTTCTAAGTTGTAGGTTGTCATTGTGGCTCCTTCTTAAAGGGGAACCATAAGGTTAAACAGAAGAAGGCATAAAAGGACAACGTTGATGACCATTTTTAAAATGTTTAAAATAACATGTACATTAATTATTTACTCTTATTCTTGTAATGTAATATTCGATTCCATTTACAATATATTTATGAAGGTCATTTTCATGCTAAACTATAACACAAAATTGTGATTCTCTTTGAAAAGAAAATATCATTTATATTATTTGAAAAGAAAAAGAAAACTTTAAATTTTCACTTTTCATTTTACTTTCTCTAACTACCTTAATTCTAATGAGGACACTACTTACCATAACGAGAACAGTAACTAGATTATGATGAGAACAATCATTTGTCTCATTATTAAAATTCGAAAAAATCTATAACACTTGAAATAACTTACTAATAGTTTGAAAGAGAATAGAGTTTCATTCTTATTAAATACCTCTTAATCTTAAACTATTCACCTATTTCTTTATATCAAAAAAAATATGAACCTTAAACCAATAAAAAATAATATATATCATGTAAACTTATATATAATTTTTAATAATTATAAATTTTTAAAATATATATTTTTCAATTTTATAAAATTTTCTCAATTGTGCAATTATGAAATTAACCTAATTTTAAAGTTGAAAAGGAAATCACTTTATGGCCATTACCACATTAATGCACAAATTTATATCAACCGTGATTTTCAACCCCATCACATTTTATATAGATTTGTTTACATATCATACCTACATTGTAAGACATTATGCTTTAAATTTTAAAGTTGAAAAGGCAATCACATTATGGCTATTACCACATTAATGCACAAATTTATATCAACTGTGATTTTCAACCCCATCACATTTTATATAGATTTGTTTACATATCATACATACATTGTAATGGTAAAATTATAAAAATGGGTAACATTTTTTTAACATTATATAATGTTATATTCCTTTAATTTCAATTCTTATGAATTTACAATTTTACTTTAAAATTTAGGTGAAGGTAATGAAATCGATTTTTTTTTTAAAGATGGATATTATTTTTGGAGAAAAATGTATGCTTACATTACAAATAAATAAACAAATTGTATATATATGTATATGTATGAAAACTTTCTTTATATTTTATATGGACGATGATGTTTTAGTCTTTTAATGGTTGCTAAAACAGTGAGGTCAAAGTCATTACAAGAAATACTCATTATAAGCACCTAGGTGTGGAGGATAACAACATTTCTCCTAACCAGCTAAGCTAAACTCAATCAACTATTATTTTTCATTATTTCTCAAAATAGAGTAAAACAAGAAAAAAAGGTACCATACTAACACATTTATATGCATACTTCTTTTCTTTTTTATGTGATTATTAACAAGAAAACTAAAACCACCCTTTTGAAGAGGGAAATGAAAAGAAATTTCTATCACCCAAAAATATTCACCTATCCATTTCTTACTAGGTTGATCGACATATACCATGTAGTATGAGTTTTTACATATTAGGACCCACTTTCAACTTAGGAAATAATTTAGTGAACCATTTTCCTAAATTATTTCTCATTAAAACTTAAAAAAAAAAAAAAAAACCATGAAAATAATAAATGCGGTTGATGGGACACTTATTCCAAGCCTAATGTTGGGCAAGGCATCCTAGTGTGGGTGTTCGTTGGTTTATTATGGCTAAGGAAATTTGCAAAGGCAATGGCTAAAGCTTTGGAAAGGCAAAATGGAATTTTTGGCACATTTATTAATGAAAATAATGGAATTTTAAGAGAAAAGGAAGGTGAAAGGTCACATGTTGCATGTGAGGAGGAAAATGAAGGATAATAATGGAAAAATAAAGAAAATAGAGGCCTAATTGATAAAAAGTCTTATGAGGTAGTTGGTACCTTTCATCAGTTCAGTTTTGGATCTCTCTCGTTATTCTCTCTCTCTCTCTCACTCACTCTTGGACACTTAGAGTTTTATTGAATCACTTTGGCATTAGATCAAGAAAGGAAAAGGGGGAAAGAGGAGTGATCAAGCAGCTAAAACAAGATTCTTTGTAGGTATTGATTTGTATGTGTTTTTCCCTAGCTATATTTGGCATGCATGGTATTGTATGTGTTTCTTTGTTGTTATGGTATGGGTTTTTCTAGGTGTGACAGTGTTTTCAGCCTAGCCTTTCCATTTTTGGATAGCCATGGTGTGATCGGGTTCTCATGTTTTGGTTGAGCTGGATTTCCAGATGGATTCGAAGATGAGTGAGGTGGATCTATGAAAGAAATAACACATGACCTAGTGAGCCTTGAATCAGACAGTGGAATGCGGTAAAGCCACTATCCTAGTGACCCTTGAACTAGATTTTTGGTTGTGGTAAATCTAGGTATTGTGTGCCTTGATGGGCCTAGGAATCCTCGATCGATTAATGGCGGGATATACAATAAATCCTATAGGTAGTTTCCATTGATTAGGCCTAGGAATCCTTGCCGGTGAATGGCGGGGTATATGATAAAGCCCAGAGGGTGGAGTCTCGGTTATGGCCTACTGATCCGATTGTGGTAAAGCCTAGAGACTGGGAGACAGAAAAATTCCTCACGGTGTAGGTGGAGAAATCCAATGGCATCCATGCCTTTTTGGCCTAGTGATTTAGTGGAGATCATGGTAAAGCCTTTTATTACATTTTTATTATGTTTGCCTAGTGATCAGGTGTGGATTGCAGTAAAGTCTAGTTTCTATTGATGAGAGTGAGGTGGTTTAGCCTCAGGATGCCCTAGTTGGTTCTTTTGGTTTATGTCCCACATTCACGCTTGGAGTATGGCACAAGGATGATTAGCTGAAGAGAGATTTGGCCTAGCCAATCTATGGTCGAGTGGAACGTGGTAGTCTCATCCTAGGTTGGCTTTTGCATTCATTAATAAGAGGTTTTTTCCTTGACATCTTATTTGAAAATGTATTGGTTTATATGTGGATTCTATGGTTGATGTATCCTTGATATTTCTATTATTATTGTTTTGGTTATAAGCATGTATTATGACAGTGATGATGTATGGCTCTCCTCATGTTTTGATTTGTAAATGAATGAATAATGTATCTATGACCTAATAGATGATAATGCAACTAATGATATAAGGGGACAATGTTTCTTAGCGATTATCAGATGAGTATGAGAACCCTATACTTAGATCTGTTGTTTAAACATGTAGATTACATAATTGTGACATGTTTGAAGAAATTCTTGTCATGGCTAGTAGGGGTCTAGTCAAGTCCTTTCTCAAGTAATTGCATTCATATCATTATTATGTTGTTATCTTTCAGTTCTAAAGGTGTCATGGAGTTCTGTGCAGTGACCTAGGCTTTAGCCCTGAAAAGGTGGCACAAATCCCGGAGTCACAAACACAGGTTTGAGGAGAAAAGTCCTCAAACACACACATGCCTTGTTGTGCAAGCATTTGGAGCCTCCCAGACACTCCCTTGTCAATATCAAGGGAGCTTCCAAGGTTTTAATGGTATAAAAACTCAGTGGGACCCAGGGACTGGTCCTGGAGATTACTGGGAAGGCTTATGGGAGTCTTGTAGCATGTATAAAAGGTATATTTTGTGGGTTTCCGTCGATTCCACTTCCTTAAGGTCACCTAGGAGGTTGAGTCCCATTACAGTGGCCTCTCGTCGCATATTTATCCCAGTTAGCTGGTTACTTGGGTAGATGTGGGAGGAGGGTGTTACATCTACTTGCTCTCTTCAAATTGCATTCTTACTCTCACACCACATAACCACTTCTATATTTGAAAATTGGCGCTGATGTTGTGCATTTTCACACCACTTTCTCTAGCTTATTTATACTTGACTAAATCAAAAAATTCATGGCAAGGTTGACACAAAATTCGTAAAATCGTATCTCTTTTCATTTTCACTATTGGAAATCTGATTCAAATGACCCAAATGATTCTTATTTTCATAGCCCCTTGGCTCCTCGAGGGCTTACTTTGATATCCATGAAACCTTGCAACATGACCATGATCCAACAAATCCAAATATGCATCCACTTAAATGTAACAAATTATTGTTCTTATAGATTTTTGATATACACGGATTACCAATTCCAGCTCCAGGGGCTTTATCATCATCCCCAGGCCCATAGTGAACATCCCTTGCTTGCTACACACAAATTCTCTTCATTTTTTGTTGTCTTTCATGAGATTTTGTGAATCATATCCACAAATTCATGGGTCAATATTAAAAACATCTAGAGGAGTACTTTGATCATATCTTTCAGCGAGGTTTGTATAAATCCCAATGGATCTCATAACTGTAGAGAGTTGGTAGTTCAACTACTAATTCCCATCCAACTAGTTTCTTAGAAATTAGGTGTTTAAATTTTTACATGGAAAGAGAAATATGGAAATGATTATTTTAGTGAGGAGAAGATTCCAACCATTTTGCCTTGTTAGGCCCCACTCACTATTCATGTTTCATATAGTTGTTCATCCCTTTTATTAGTTATTTGGCATTTTGTTTAAAACAAATTACAATACATATTGTTGTTTCGTGAACCAACTCAACATTTACATGTCTATACAAACAACATTTATTTCATTAATTACAATATCAACAAAGAATTAAAATAGGGGTATTATCTTTTTGTGATTAACACTTTGTAAATAGTGATTTATTTTTAAAATATTTTAATAATACCTCTAAATATAGTGAATGTGTAGAAATATCTTTATAAATTCCCATAAATATTGTATATATGCATCCCTCTCCACCTTAGCATTGATATAAATTAATATTGAATTATTGTTTATTTGAAAGTAAGAATATTAAAATATATTTTAATTTAAAAAGATTTTTTTTAATTTTATAGATATATATATATATATATATATATATATATATATGTTTGATAAATTATAATGAAAAAAAATATGCCACATAGCTTTGGATTGATGGTGAATGGGTGCACTGTTGAGATACTTCTTGTGATAGATCACAAGTTCAAATCCCTATTGATACTAACCTACCAAAAAAAGAGAAGATAATTATTCAAAGACATTATAACAATTTAATTAGTATAAATTCAATATATTTATATGTCATGATTCTTTAAGCAATTTAGTATTAAAGAATATAAATTTTATTTTTTAAATAAATAGTTTTTTAATATTCAAATAAAAATAACAACTATATATATATATTTTTTTTTATTATCATTTTATATGTCATTAAACTTAAAACTAATAATATCTAATTTAAAATTAATAATTATATATTAAATAATAATATATAAATTTTCTTATAAAATATATACAAAATAATAAAGTATAACATTGTCGGTGAATACTTTTGGGCACTGTGTGTTGTCTTTAAGGGTTTGCCTAATGTTTTGGGTGAATCCTTCACTCATCTTTAGAGACTTGAAGCTTAACTAATAATGTGAAGAGTACTAGACTCATTTAAATAAAGGAAGACGATAAAACAAAATATAACGGCTAGAGGATGTATAAATATTATTGTTAGGGAAGGAAATAATGATGAAAGTAATGATTATTATTGACTTTGATGAAAGACTTTTAGGATAAAAGGGTGTAAATGATTAAATAAAGAATTGAATAAATTGACTTAAATAAATTATCAAAAGAGAATTTTGAATAATTTCTATTACCTTAATATAATTATTAAATAAAGAATTGAATAAATTATCAAAAGAGAAATTTGATAAATTCTTCTTCCTTTATTTAAATGAATCTAGCACTGGATCTAGCACGCTTCACATCATCAATTAAACTTCAAGTCCCAAAAAAACGGTGAAGTTACCCAAAATGTTGAGCAAATCTTTGAAGACAACAAATAGCTGTCGAGAGATATTGATCAACAACCATTTATTAAGTGTAAAAATATACATACTAAAATATAACCTTATAAGCCCCAAGGGTTAGCTCAATCAGTCAAGTCGGGCCCTCGCCAAATGGGAGGTCACAGGTTCAATTCCTGAAAGCTCTTGGGGTCAGGTCTTGCAGTAGCCCGAGGGGCGTCAACCCAGATTTTTCCCATGGACATAGATACACCACCCGTTGATCGAAGGTGTCCGTGAACCACGCCCAAAAAATAAATATAAATAAATAAAATATAACCTTATAAATTTCAACCAAAAAAATAAATTAATCAAATTATATAAAAATAACATTTAAACATCATACTATCTAATTCTAAAATAACATTTAATAACAAATAACATTTAATAACCAGAAGAATTCCAACGGAGTTTGGCCAGTTGAAGGCGCTGAGAGTAGTCCACCTCAGCTATAATTTGCTTCGTGGTTATATTCCAAAACCTTTGTGTAATTGTACAAAGTTGCAATGGGTCTGACTTTCAATAAACGACTTATAGGAAGTATACCAACAGAATTTCGCCGTCTAGTCCAATTGGAACAACTCCGCTGGGCAAACAATAGTCTTAGCGGAAATATTCAAAGTTATGTTACGGAGCAAGAGTCCACGAAGAATTATGTTATGGAGCAGAGCTGCTCCATTTATATTAATATAATTAAATGATTTGTATATACAAATTAAAAAAAATAAAATTGAATTTAAATATTTTTAAAATTTTAAAATGTTAATTTCATGATTTTATCTATCTAAATGTGAAATTTTTAAACTAAAATATAAAACATTGCACATGAATTAATTGAAGTATAAGTTTTCAAATTTTTTAAATTTACGTTATTTTTTTGGGAAAAAATAAAAAATCAGTAAGGAGAATGTGATTTTAATATATTTTTAAATTTTTAAATATTTGTTATTTATTAAAATGATTATAATTTTTTGTTTTTTTTTTTTTTGGGAATATTTTCAAATTTAATATATATTTAAGATTTTTTTTAAAATTTGAGTATGATTATCAATATTGATAAAATAAAAATCATGATAATTAAATCTAAAAAAATTACATATTTGGTATATGACAACCAATAATTAATTGAAGTGTATTTTTTCAAATATCTTGGAGTTCATATCACACGTTCAAGTAAATTTATAACATTGAAAAAATGATTAAGAGAGTTTCCAAAGTTTATAATGGATCTAGAGGAAGTCTCAAAGAAAGATACAAGAGATTCAAAACAACTTAATTTCAAAATTCTATTCTCTTCATGGAAGCAAAGAAAACCATTTTTCATTGAGAGCATGACTATGGTTGTGTATGAAATGTATACTAAGAGGTTAAACCACATGGAAAATAAGATGTTCTATAAAATCATTTCAAAGTCTAGCCAAACCCACCTTTGACTCAAGATGGATGACATAAGGATGCTTGATCTTGGTTAGACTATGGAAGCATAAAAAAAGATATCATTTTGGGGAATAAGGATAGTATAAAAATTGTGGTGTGATAAGGAGTTCCATTAAAACGAATTGAGATATAAATATTGTTAAAATAAGAACAATTTCTCATAAGCTTAATTCACAAAATCTAAGAGTAAATCTAAATTTGTAAAACTTATTTTGTAACATGAATTTTTGATAAGATGTCAATGATGATAAGAAAGTTAAGTTTAATTATGTGATGAGATTGAAAGGGAACACAAAATTATGGTGGGAAGAGGTGCTAGCAGAAAGGGAAAATAGAGGAAAAGAAAAGGTTAAGAACTATGATAGGATGGTACGAAAGTCAAAGGAAAATTTAAGCAAAAATATTATTAGCTGAATTTTTTTAGGCAAATGCAAAATCTAAGACAAAAGGCTATTATGGTTAAAGAATATAGAGAGGAGTATTATCAAATAAATATTAGAGTAAGTTGTGTGGAAGAGGATGAGGAGAAAGTATCCAGGTACATAAATGGCTTGAGATATGATATCCAAGATGAGATAAGCATTCTACCCCTAAAAACAATTGAGGAGGCATACCAAGTTACTCTTAAAGTAGTGGAAACGTTTGCAAGGAAACAAAGTCAAAGAGGAAGATAGAGAAGTTAGACAAGGGGTAAAGGACAATAGGAAATAGAGGAAGATTCTAGGTTTAATGAGAGGAAGCAAATCAAAACAACTAAGCCAAGCATATAGAGGAAGTGATTGTAGACGTGGAAGATTATTTTGAATTTGACAAGCATCTCATGTAATTCCTATAATATATTTTTATTACTTCTCCTTCCCCTTCTCTGATCATCTTTCGACAATTTTATCGGGTCTATGAAAGAATGTAGATTGATGCCTAGATTATGGTTATTAGAGTTATTACATGATGGTTGTTAGGTGTGATGAATATCTCTTTTTAGGAAGGCTCCCTTGAGGATTTTTACATGATGTTCTAAGATTGACTATGGGTCATTTCCCTTCTAAACTACTGCAATGGCATGGATATATAAGGAATATAGATCCATATGTTTTGGGGTTTCTTGAATTCTTAGATTGATCCTTCTGGATTGATCCTTCTGACATAATCCCCTAATTGGTAGTGGGTATGTTCTTTTTGGCTATGAGATTGACTTTGTTAGTTGGGTTTGTTGTTTTTCCTCTAGTTGTTATTATTAACCCATTTCCACATGGTTGTTGGTTATATTACCTTGGGATACCTCTTTAATGAAGGGATCTTATAAATTAGCTAGAGACTCAAAGCTAATGCGAGTTGATATTTCTAGATATGTCATGGAGGTTGGTTGTGGTTTGGGTTGTCTATACTAATGATTGGGCTAGACAAAGTCATCCTTGTTCATTTGAGATTTAATTTTTTGAGTAGGCTTTGCTTTTTGTGTGGGATAATCCTTGAAAAGGTGGCCATAATCATGGAATTTTTGGCACTGCAAGGGGATGTGCTCATTGTCTAATGATTGCTTCCATACTATATCTTGATACAATATATCAATCAAAGCCAATAAGGGTTGTGATATGTCCATATTCACATAGATCGTGGCATATGATGTATATAGTCCCCTTTGAGTAACCTTAGAGGTTTTGAAAAAGTGCCCCAAAACATTTTCTATGCCCTAAAGAGTTTCTTCCTCCCATAATTCATTTGGAAAAGAGAAGAGCTAGATCTAGACTAGCATCATTTTGAAATTTTGTTTGTTTGGGCTTAAATTGTCCATCCAAAATTAGAGGTATAGTCCAACAGAATTAAAGAAGTATAATCTTTCAAAGATTCAAGTCCAATTCTCAATATTGGAAAATATTATTAGGAAATATTCCTTTGCTCCTAACTCCAAATCAATTTTCTCTTTTTGTATCCATATTATCAAGGCTCTTTTTTATGGGCCAAAATCCCATAAACTTGTTAATTAAGACATGGTCTTATGTCAAAAGAATATATTCCTCAATCCTATTAGATTTAATCTCACATTTAATGTTTGTGTTGCTTTAGACAAATAACGACCTCATCCTCATGATTGCCAGGTAGCTCCTAGTTGTGGATCTCTATAAGAAGAGATTACCTTCATACATTCCCCTTATCATGAAAATTGAATGGAGAGATTTCACGTGTGGCCCATCATTTTGTGATTCATGCATTGCCAAAGATAATGTTACTATAAGAGAGAGATGCCCCCTCCCCTTGAGTGCACCATGGTTAAAATAAAGCGAAAAACCCTATAATACAATAAACTAGTTGAGTGAAAAAAAAAAAATTTGAATTCCAATTACATAATTCTAATTAAACTTAGATTCACCATAACTAAAAATCACCCCTCTTATATAGATATCTAATTTAATAATTTTTTTATTATCAAATGTATAATTAATTTATATGTTATATTAATTTCATAAACCTTAACTATATTATAAAATTTTTAATTAATTGGTATGTTATTTTAATTTCATATATCTTAACTACATTAAAATAATATTATAAATATTATTATTAAGATTTAATATTTGTAAAATATTAAAATTTAAATTTTTTAAATAAACCTTTAAAAGAAAACCAAAGAATAGTTGACATCGTAATATCGAGAGAATAAAGATATTACACTCCTAAAAGTGTATCCAACACTTTTTTCTATAGAGTATTATTTCTCTGGATTTCTACATTTTCATGTATTAATTTAGTATGGTTTATCTTACATATTAATTTAGGAATTTTTAAGGGTATATATTTCTTTTCAAAAAAAATTAATTGAAAAAAATATTTTTATTTAAAAAAAAAACAAAATCAAAATTATTAAGTGAAATGAGGGAATTTGACTATGGTAAAAACAATATTGTAGTGTGACTTCAACATGGTGCTATCTACTATGGAAAAAATGGGAAGAAGAAAGGTAAGGGATGTATTTGTGTATACCTTTGAATGAGATTTGTATAAATCCCAATGGATCTCATAATTGCAAAGAGTTGGTAATTCAACTATCAATTCCTATCCAACTACTTTCTTAGAAATTAAATATTTAAATTTTATGTGGCAAAAGAATTATGTTAAATATTATTTTAGTGAGGACAAGATTCTTACTATTACGCCTTGCTAGCCCCTACTCATGATTCATGTTTCATTACATTTTTGTGATTAATATCTTTTAAGTAGTGAAATATTGTTTAAAACAAAATACAATGCATATTGTGTTGTTTCTTTAACCGGGTTAGTGTTTACATGTCTATCTACAAACAAAATTTATTTCATTAATTACAATATTAACTAGGGATTAAAATGAGAGTATTACATTTTTGTGATTAATATCTTTTAAGTAATGAAATATTTTTTAAATATTGTAATGATACTTCTGAATATTATGAAAATGTACAAATATCTTTACAAATTCCCATAAATATTGATATAAATTAATATTTCATTATTCTTTTTATGTGAAGGAATATTAAAATAAATCTTATTTATTTTTTAATTTAAAAAGATAAATTTTTAAATTTAATTATATATAATTATATATAAATATAATTTTGATAAATTATAATGAGAAAAATTAGTTTACTAAGCTTTGGATTAATGGTGAATAGGTGCACTATTAAGGCACTCCTTGGGATAGGTTAATATTCAAAATAATTATAACAATATAATTAGTACAATTTCAATATGTAAAGATAGGTTAATATTCAAAATAATTATAACAATATAGTTAGTACAATTTCAACATGTTACTATGGAGAATTGACAATAGGTGTGACAATAGATGGATATGATATCAATAATTTCTTCTTACCATCCAAAATAAGTCCAATTAACTATAATAAAAATGTTACTAGGGAGAATTTACAATAGATGTGCAGGATATCAATAACTTCTTCTTACCATCCAAAATAATCCAATCTACTATAATGAATATTCTCTCTTTAATTCAAATAATTTATATATAATGAAGCTATGATTCTTTAAGCAATTTGAAACACTGAAACATATTGTAATATAATATTCATTACAAAATAAATTTTATTTTTTAAATAAATAGTTTTTTAATTTTCAAATAAAAAACAAAAATTATATATTTTCAGTATTATCATTTTATATATCATTAAAATTAATAATAGTAGTCTAATTTAAAATTAATAATTATACATTAAATAATAAAATGTAAAATTTCTAATAAAATATAAAAATAAAATAAAGTATTATTTTGTCAATGAATATTTTTGGAGAATTGTGTGTTGTCTTCAAGGATTTGCTTAATGTTTTGAGTGAAACCTTCACTCATCTTCAAGGACTTGAAGCTTAACTAATGATATGAAGAGTATTAAACCCATTTAAGTAGAAAAAAGTAATAAAATATAAATATTATTGTTAAGAAAAGAATGAAAAAATTATTAAAATAATTATTATTATTAATTTTAATAATAATAATAATGAAAATGATAATTATTATTGACTTTGATGAACTTTCCAGATAAAAAAACAAATATAAATTATTTAATAAAGAATTAAATAAATTATAAAAAAAAATTGAATAACTTCTATTACTTTAATATTATTATTAAATTTTATATTAAGTAAAAAATTGAATAAATTATAAAAAGAGAAATTTGAATTCATTAAATAACCAAAAAAATATGAATTAATTAAGCGAAAAAATAACAAAAATATGAATTAATTAAATTATATAAAAATAACATTTAAACATCACACTATGTAGTTCCAAAATAACATTTAAATAATATTACACCCAAAATGTCTCACACTTTAAAATTAATAATATTACAATTTGTATGAAGTATAACAAAACATTTATGATGGTAACTGTGTACATAGTATTCATTATTTTTCAATGAAAAGATGAGAGGTAATATTTTTCACATTCTCGTTTTCCCAAATTTAATTTTGTCACCACTCAACCTTTCCACTTATTTGTTGCAACCGAGACAGTTTCTCCATTCCTCTAGGCAATCTAGTCAATAATGGACAGTCTGATATCCTCAATAATGTAAGTTGAGACATTGTTTTGTCATCCCAAACATCATGGGTCCCACCATATTCTCAACCTTAGGACAACCACAAATTGGAAAGCCGCCACTCCTGAACGCTAACTCCCTTAGCTCATGGCAACGTTATATTTGAATGTCCCTTAAATTAGATAGCTTCTCTAATACCAATCTTCTAAGCGATGGAAAATCATATATGGTCAAATGTTATATAAGTGAATGTGTGCCTTTGGCAGATCTGATATGTGCCATGTTGGGTTGGGGATCATAAGGAAAAGATCATGTTGAGGACAGGGATGTGTTTCTTAATGTAGTCAAGAATGTTGGCACATTCCATTTTCAACTTTTAGTTTAGATAAATGCCAATTATTTGACGAATAGTTTACACATCAATTGTTTGATGAAATTTTTGTATTCTAAGTCTTAGACAAACCACTTGAATGCTACGTGTTTTACATAATGTCTTTCCAAGAACTACTTTCTAAAACCTTTGAATGCAGGAGTTTGATAAAAATCATATTTTAGAAGTGTTTGCTAAACCCTTTGAATGCCAAGTGTTTGATGAAATACCTACTAAACTATTATTTGGTAAAACCATTATTATATTGCAGAGATTTTAGATGATGGTCAAGTCTCTCAGTGGGAATATCATACTTTTGTGCATGAATTCAAATCGATTCATGACACACTTAAAACAATAATTGGAGATTGTAGAGAGTCAAACAATTAGAATAATAATCTTTAATGTCTGAATATAACGTATTTAATTATTTAATGATCCATTTGGTATTGCAATTAGTGGGACTTGGGGTCACTTCAACTTCAAAGTTGGTATCCTTTAAATATGTGGTGAAAAATAAAAATTCTTCTGCTATAATTGTTTCAACTAGTTTTCCAAGTGGTGCCTATATGGCATATAAAGTGAAAGATGAACCATTGAGGGAAATAATATTACTTGAGGTCACTCAACTATATCAAAATTATGAATTGCATATTTAATAGTCATTATCCTACTTTAATGGATTTATACTAGTGAATTTATTCAAATGGATATAGAGCTGTAAGATATCTCCTTGTTCGAGATATTTGTTTATGGTTCATCTTTTTTATCATGCTTAATATGAATAAGTTTTAGGGAGGGCCCCTAGTTTTCAAGATGAGTGGGAATTTTTATAGCTCTTCAATTTCTAGATTTTTATCCAAGCTTTATGTCAATTACTTAGATGCCAAATTGGGTTCATGTCCCAAATTTCCACTTACATTTATTGCATATTTCAATTATGGATGACATTGATAATACTTTTGGTAGTTACATAAATTTCTTTTGAGAAAGATTTAGCGATATGTTTGCCTATTTATTGAGATTGACCTAAGGATATTCTAGACAAAATGATCCTCAATCACTTTTATATGGAATTAAGTATTGGATGATGAAAATGCAACATTTTGTTGGAAAAAAAATCATATTCTACGACGTCTACTAGATTCTTGTCCTCATGAATGAACTCATCCTTCATGGAAAACATGGCTAAATCTAAATTAAATAGTTGGACATTTTCACTAGTTGAAGAAAAGAAAAAAGTTGATAAGACTTAACAAAGAACATATTCAAAGAAGTTCAATATTTCTTATCTAGAGATGCCAATTGGTAAACCCTATCATGTCTTGGAAGTTCAAGCAAAAGACATGGATATTGGAAATTCATCCTTGAATATGGTAGTTGAATATATCATCCCTCCTAGTGGAATGAAGTAACTCCATGAAACCGAAACCTCTAATTCTAATAAGGAATTGGTGACCTTTTAAAATCTAGGGCTCTCTCCTTCTAAGTTATAGGCAGCCATTGTGGCTCCTTCTTAAAGGGGAACCATGAGGTTAAAAAGAAGAAGTTGTAAAAGGACAATGTTGATGACCACTTTTAAAATGTTTAAAATAACATGTACATTAATTATGTAATTTTATTCTTGTAATGTAATCTTTAATTCCATCTACAATATATTTGTGAAGGTCATTTTCATTGTAAACTACAACACAAAATTGTGATTCTCTTTGAAAAGAAAAATATCATCTATATTATTTGAAAAGAAAAATCAAACTTTAAATTTTCACTTTTCATTTTATTTTCTATAACTACCTTAATTCTAATGAGAACACTAACTACCATGATGAGGTCAATAACTAGATTATGATGACGACAACCATCACTAACTACTATTTATGAATACAAATGACTAATTATTATGATTCGAAAAAATCCATAACACTTGAAATAATTTACTAATAGTTTGAAAGAGGATATAGTTTCATTCTTATTAGATATCTCTTAGTCTAGGACTATTCACCTATTTCCTTAAGTGCAAGCGATATAAACCCTTAAACAATAAAAAATAATATATATCATATGAACTTATATGTCATATGCGTTTTTTAATAATTATAAATTTTTAAAATATATATTTTTCAATTTTGTAAAAGATTCTCAATTGTGCAATTATGAAATTAACCAATTTTTAAAATCGAAAAGGAAATCACATTGTTAGAGTAAGTTAATCCATGAGTAGTCGAATGTCTTTGAATCCATAATTTTGCTGTCATGGAGTAGGTAAAACTCACCAACATTTTTACTATCATGAATTCGACCAACCACTCCTTCGGAAGTCACCTTAAATTGGTTGTCAGAGTTTTTGGTCAGTAATGCAGAGTGGTGTCGAGTCTTTGGGAGTCATTGTTGCAGAATTTTGGGTCATGAGGTATATTGTCGAAGGAAAGGTCTGTTAAAGGGGGATGATGCTAAAGGAAACATGATTGTTAAGTATTATACTTCTTTCCCACTTCTAATATCCCTTCTTCCCTTCAATACCTTCCCCATTACCTATCCTATGTCCCTATACCATTAGTCCTTTTCAGATTATTTCCCATCCCTATAATATCCCTTCTGTTATCCCAGGCCTAAATTCCCTCTTATCCTAGGCCTAAATCCCCCTTGCAAAAACATAATTTCACATGATGAGTGAACATCACCCACATACCCCATACACGAATCCATTTCATCATACCCAAATCCATTACCCAGATACTATCATGCTCCCATATTAAAACATGATTACTTTTTAGATTGAGCACCAGTTAAACATCGTGTCTAATCACGTCATGAGAGATTAAGTATTAGTTTCAAATCGTTCCAGAAGACCGCCATTTCCACTATTTATGATCGTAGGTGAATTTTTTGGCTTGTCTTACACGAGTTTTCAAGATTGGTTACAAATTGAAAGGCAGATTGCAGAGAGATTTAAAAATTGTGCTACGTTGTTGCTATGCAGCTGCTACGCAGTGTTTTCCTAAGGCTACTGGCATCAACGCAGATTAATTTCAGTTTTTGGGAGATGGGGGTCAGTTGTTCATTTTATGAATTTTATGTTCAATACTCCAATTGACGGAAATAATACCCTTATTACATTCTCTTTGAAAAATTTGTTGCTTAAAGTTGTGTCTTATAGATGAGAATCATGGTCATTAGGCATGCTGAGTGGCTAGGGTAAATTATAGGGTGAAATAGAAATATTTCTCTCTCAATTTGAATATTATAAACCTGCTCTGTCATCACTGTGTAGTACTGCTGTCTAGTGGAATTTTGCGCTGTCATAATTGTGAAGTCTCTCATTCTCTATCCTGTACACGTATCCTGCCATAAAGTTCAAGCTAAATTTCCAGGTGTGTTAGGGTTAAATGGCTCTTACTGCTAGTAGAAAGGGAGGGGATGTTGTACGCATCAAGCCCAACACTCTAAACCTAGTGAACGCTTCCCAAACTATCAGAGTCACCTTCAAGAATGTTGATTGCATTGCATTTTTCCAAAAGGTTCAGAAAGTGGGTCATAACACGAGACTGGCTAGTCTATTCACCCTGAACTTCCATGATAATAGAGTCAAGTTGGGAAATGTGGAAATTGTTGTCATAAAGAAGCTTATTGCAGATGCCACAAGCCTCCCTACAACAGGTGAGAAGTGGTTCAACGGTGATGAGTTAGATATTTTAGCCTCAAAGCAGTGTGTTAAACCTGAGTTCAACAATAAATTTGCTACAAATTTCCCCACCATGTATCTTCAGGATCATTACAACGAGATTTTGAAAGTTATCCAAAGATATCTTACATGTGAGGGTAGATTTAGCAGGGTGTACCAATATCACTTGAGGCTTCTATGGAATTTCACAGATAAAAACCCCATGAATCTACCTTTCTTCTTACTCAAAAGTCTTGAAAGGATGGCAGCAAAGGTTCGACTTTAGAAGGATAACCACATGTCTAGTCTTTTTCATTTCTCCCTTATTAAAATTTTGGTCAAGTTTGAAATAGACAAGAAGAAGATTTATTGGTCTGACTTTCTATCTAACATTGGGTTACTACCCCAAACAAAGTCTTCATCAGTGAAAATCTCGGAGAAGGAAGAATAAGTGCATGAAAAACGTGAGAAGAAGGTCACCAACACAGTGAAAGAGACAAATATAGTTAAAGAAAATGATGAAAAACCCAACAAGAAACCCACAGGAAAACTTGGTAAGCATGGTAAGAAGCATATTAGAAAGGGTAAGGAGAAAACTCAAGAACTAAAGGTTTAGGTGGCATCATCTCAGACCACCAAGTTTCAAGTTAAAGTAGAAGAGACAGTCAAAGATGAGTTCATGATAAGGCATAGGACTAGGTCAAGGGCCAAAAAGACTGTGGAGGGGTCAGTCCCTCAGGCAGTTGTTGAAATTTCTGAGTATAAACAAGAAGAAAAACAAGAGGACAATAAAGAAGAAGAAGTGAATAAAGATGAATCAATGCAGTTTGAGCAGGAAGAAGATCCAATGTAGTCTAAGCAAGGTACCATGTAGTATGAAGAAGAAAACCCCAAGATGGTTAAAATAAAAGAAGCTCTTTCTGAGTATCAAATGAAGATAACATCCTTGAAGAGGAAAAACAAAGACTTGAAACAAACAGCTCAACCAATAGTTGAAAGGGCAGATACACCTCCCAAACCTATTGCTAAGGATAAAGGTAAACATGTTTCATTTGTTGAACAAGCCAAAGAACATGGAGAAGAGTCCAGTGGGCCTACAACTAGAGCAGCAAAGTCAAAACTAAGTTGAGTTCAAAAAATGAAAAAAGTGGCCCAAGCACCTGGTAAGCCACATTTGACCAATGGAAGGAATACCAGAGGTGTCTAGAAGAGCTTGAGGAGAGTCAGATGTAGGTTAATAGGTTTAGGCAAGAAAATCATAATTATAAGAAATATGTGCAGCATTTACTTGAAAATCGTGACAAAGAAGTACGTGAAGCATCAAAAGCCCTCAATAGAGGTGAACATTTTATCAAATTGTCTTTTCCTATAAGAAGACAACGTAAAAACCTTTATGTTAGAAACTTGGTATTTAATGAAAAGCTGAGGAGTATGAAGAAAAGTTTAGACAAGGCATGGGGACTAGTTAAGAAATATAAAGAAGAAGCCAAAACACCTTAACCTGGAAGAGTGTCAAGGCTAAGATCTAAGGTTTTGTCTGAAACTAAACCTATTCAACAAGTGCCCACTAAGCACAAAGATCATACACCTCAAGCTTCAAAGGTTCAATCTTCCACCAGCAAAACCTCCAACAAAAGGAAGAGGAGGTAACAGTTCCTTACTTGAAGTTTTGAAATTTTGTTTTTGTCTCAAATTATTTACATTGCACAGCAGGGTTACTTCTTTTTGGGTTCAAGTTGCAGTTGTATGGTTTTGATATTTGGAGTGGCCTATAGTTATATGGTTGTGTTTCGTCAAGACTTGAGGCCGTAAAAGAGGCAATCTTGAAAAGTTCGCTACACAGTTGCTACGCAAGCCCTACCTACAGAGTTGCACAAGCATCGAGAAGAAGCCAATTGTCAGAGTTTAAAGCGGTGAACATGTAGCAGAGGTGGTATCCAAATCTGACCATCAGTTTCTAGCCACTTGCCATTTTTGGAAGGAAGATGTGCCAACACCATCGCTACCTAACTGCTAAGTAGTCATTGCACAGTCAATAGCCAATTGCCCTTTTTTGTTTATCTTCCATGAAGATATATTTCGAAGATAGACTTTATTTAATATAGATTTAGTGTTTTTTTTGTATTAAGATAAAGTCATGAACACTTTTATGTATTTTGTTTTATCCGTGGTGGGAAAAGACTTAAACAACAAAAGATTTCCTTTTTTGGTTTTATTTCGATGCATTGTTTGGATCAATGATGCAATGTATCTAGACACATTATTTCTTGTCATAGGTCTATTTAAGCTGGAAAATATAAATGGAACAGGTTGTTTTTGGTTCGATATTATTTTGAACTGTTGTAGACACGTGTTAATATAAGAAGAGAGGAGATGAACGTCAATGGTGTTGTTAATATTATATTAATATTTGTAGTCTCTCAGCTTTTTCAAAACGTTGTTCCCGCTTCGTGATTTTAAAGGGAATGATGCCAGCTGGCCTTAATTTGTCTATCACATTAAAAAAGTCAGAATTATTGTACTTTTAACCTTTATAAAATGTTGGGAATTACAACAACGTTGTGTTAAATATTTAGAAATTTTAATAATGACACTTTAAAATATTTAAATTTAGGTGCGTACAAGGAGAGCCGAATCATGTTGCGTTGCAAGGCTGGAATTGTATTTTCCAATCTTTTTGCAGAGAAGAAAAATAATATAAGTGTCATCGGTCTTTGTTCGGTAAGTTTTGATGTGACAGGAGGATAAATAAAAGTTCGATTTTCTACCTTTCGAAACAAATCACATGGACACTCGGAAAATGTTAGCAAAACCGCGATTGATAAGGTTTAAAATTTGCCATACAGCTGGTGGACGGTCGCAGGGATTTGATGATGGGTATAATTTAGAAAACTCTCTTATCAATGCGACAACAATTATGTTTTGTTTTAATTTCTAGGAAAAAATGGATCGGACACAACTTTGAATTTATGGTCATCTGCCAATGATATTGAATTGTTGTTGCAGTGTCAATTTTAATCATTGTTGTACTGGTCTGATTATAATTTCTGGGAAAAGGTTGATCAGACACAATTATGACTTTATGGTTATCTTTTAATGATATTGAATCTCGGTTGCAGTGTCAATTTTGTGTTAATTTTAATTTGAGTTGTTTAGCGAAAATTTTTGGAAGCTCTTTTGGTGGGGTTTTCTACTCTAATTTCTTTAAAATCTGACAGGAATTTATTGAAATCACAATGTTGATGGGTAACTCTTGCACAATCGAAGTGCCATAGGGATTTCTCAGGGTGTTGAATCCATATATATAGTCAAAAAACCAATTTAAATAACACAAATCAAGATTTCATCTCAAATCTATCCAACAGATTTTGACACCAGAGAGTCCAAAAAATAGCACTAAAAACAACTCCATTTTAATTATGGTTGTATCAATGTGTAAACTTTAGTGCGGGATCCATCCTCCTTTCATTATTATCCTCATGTTTAACTTTTATAAAAAAGTTCTAATTGGAATTCATTTTTAAATTAATTGGTTTATTAATTATTTAAACATTGAAAATTTCCAACATTCATGATCTTAAAAGCTTATTTAGTTATTTGAACAGTGAACTTTAATAAGTGCCCACAGCTCATCGGGATTATTCACCCACGTCAGAGCCCAAGCATTTTAAACTACATAACTCACTATGCTTCAAAGTTCTCTTTGAACCAAAGTATTTTCCTTTCAAAGTATCAAGGATATAAGTAGTGATAGCACTCATGTGACCCTACAAGGGTTTTATTATAGCAATCCCTTGTACATGAAATCTCAAAAATCCTCAAAGAAGGGGCCTCTTTGTTTCACAAAAACTTATGTGCTCTATGGAGAGGAGACCTTTTGTTAGAATGTTATCCTATTGTGATTTCAACTCTTAGTTTAGATAAATGTCGATTATTTGATGAATAGTTTGCAAATCAATTATTTGATGAAATCCTTGTATTCCAAGTCTTAGACAAACCACTTGAACGCCACATGTTTTACATAATTTCTTTTCAACAACTACTTTCTAAAACCTTTCAATGCAAGAGTTTGATAAAATGCATATTTTACAAGTGCTTGCTAAAACCTTTGAATGTCAAATGTTTGATGAAATACCTACCAAACTATTATTTGGTAAAACCAATATTATATTGCAGAGATTTTAGATGATGGTAAAGTCTCTTAAGGGGAATACCATACTTTTGTGCGTGAATTCAAATGATTTTGTGGCACACTTAAAACAACAATTGGAGATTTACAGTGAGTCAAACAACTAGAATGCTAATCTTAATATTTGAATATAGCTTATGCAATTATTCAATGATCCATTTGGTATTGCAATTAGTGAGACTTGGGGTCACTTCAAATCAAAGTTGGTATCCTTTAAAGATGTGGGGAAAAATAAAAATTCTTCTACTATAATTGTTTCAACTAGTTTTCTACGTGGTGCCTATATGGTAGATAAAGTGGAAGATGAACCATTGAGGGAAATAATATTACTTGAGGTCACTCAACTACATCAAAATTATGAATTACACATTTAATAGTCATTCTCCTCTTTCAACGGATTTATACTAGTGGATTTATTCAAATGGATATAGAGTTGTAAGATATCGCTTTGTTCCAAATATTTGTTTATAGTTCATATTTTTTATTATATTTATAGTTCATCTTTTTCATCATGCTTAATATGAGTAAGTTTTTAGGGAGGGCCCCTAGTTTTCAAGATGAGTGGGACTTTTTATAGCTCTTCAGTTTCTAGATTTTTATCCAACCTTTATGTCAATCACTTAGATGCTAGACTGGGTTCATCTCCCAAAATTTCCCCTACATTTCTTGCATATTTCAAATATGGATGATATTGAGAATACTATTGGTAGTTACATAAATGTATTTTGAGAAAGCTTTAGCAATATGCTTGCCTATTTGTTGAGATTGACCTAAGGATATTCTAGACAAAATGATCCTCAATTATACATGTTTATATGGAATTAAGCATTGGATTATGAAAATACAACATTTTGATGTAAAATATATCATATTCTAGGACGTCTACCAGATTCTTGTCCTCATGAATGAACTCATCCTTCATGGAAAACAAGGTTAAATCTGAATTAAATAGTCGGACATTTTCACTAGTTGAAGAAAAGAAAAAAAATGATAAGAATTAACAAATAACATATTCAGAGAAGGTCAATATTGCTTATCTAAAGATGCCAATTGGAAAACCCTATCATGTCTTGGAAGTTCAAGCAAAAGACATGGATATTGGATGTTCATCATTGAGCATGGTAGTATAACATATCATCCCTCCTATTGGAATGAAGTAACTCCATGAAAATGGCACCTCTATTTCTAATAAGGAATTGGTGACCTCTTAAAATCTAGGGCTCTCTCCTTCTAAGGTATAGGTTGCCATTGTGGGTCCTTCTTAAAGGAGAACCATAAGGTTAAAAAGAAGAAGTCATAAAAGAACAACGTTCATGACCATTTTAAAATGTTTAAAATAACATGTACATTAATTATGTAATCTTATTCTTGTAATGTAATCTTCGATTCCATTTACAATATATTTATGAAAGTCATTTTCACAGTAAACTATAACACAAAATTGTGATTCTCTTTGAAAAGAAAAATATCATTTATATTATTTGAAAAGAAAAATAAAACTTTAAATTTTCACTTTTCATTTTATTTTCTCTAATTACCTTAATTCTAATGAGAACAATACTTACCGTGATGAGAACAATAACTAGATTATGATAAGAACAATCATTTGACTCATTATTAAAATTCCAAAAAATCTGTAGCACTTGAAATAACTTACTAATATTTGAAAGAAAATAGAATTTCCTTTTTATTAAATACCTCTTAGTCTTAAACGATTCACCTATTTCTTTATATCCAAAAAAATATAAACCTGAAACCAATAAAAATATAATATATATCATATAAACTTATATATAATTTTTAATAATTATAAATTTTAAAATATAAATTTTTCAATTTTATAAAATTTTCGTGATTGTGCAATTATGAAATTAACCTAATTTTCAAGTTGAAAAGGCAATCACATTAGGGCCATTACCACATTAATGCACAAATTTAGATCAACCGTGATTTTTAATGTAATCTTCGATTCCATTTACAATATATTTATGAAAGTCATTTTCATAGTAAACTATAACACAAAACTGTGATTCTCTTTGAAAAGAAAAATATCATTTATATTATTTGAAAAGAAAAATAAAACTTTAAATTTTCACTTTTCATTTTATTTTCTCTAACTACCTTAATTCTAATGAGAACACTACTTACCATGATGAGAACAATAACTAGATTATGATGAGAACAATCATTTGACTCATTATTAAAATTCCAAAAAATCTGTAGCACTTGAAATAACTTACTAATAGTTTGAAAGAAAATAGAATTTCATTTTTATTAAATACCTCTTAGTCTTAAATGATTCACCTATTTCTTTATATCCAAAAAAAATATAAACCTTAAACCAATAAAAAAAATAACATATATCATATAAACTTATATATAATTTTTGATAATTATAAATTTTAAAATATATATTTTTCAATTTTATAAAATTTTCGCGATTGTGCAATTATGAAATTAACCTAATTTTAAAGTTGAAAAGGCAATCACATTAGGGCCATTACCACATTAATGCACAAATTTATATCAACCGTGATTTTCAACCCCATCACATTTTATATAGATTTGTTTACATATCATACATACATTGTAAGACATTATAGTTTAAATTTTAAAGTTGAAAAGGCAATCACATTATGGCTATTACCACATTAATGCACAAATTTATATCAACTGTGATTTTCAACCCCATCACATTTTATATAGATTTGTTTACATATCATACATACATTGTAATTCATTATAGGTAAAACTATAAAAATGGGTAACACATTTTTTAACATTATAAAATGTTATATTCCTTTAACTTCAATTCTTATAAATTTACAATTTTACTTTAAAATTTAGGTGAAGGTAATGAAATTGAATTCTTTTTTAAAGAGGGATATTTCTTTTGGAGAAAAACGTATGCTTACATTACAAATAAATAAACAAATTGTATTAATGTATATTATTTTTATTTATTTATTTATTTTTATGAGAATTTTTTTTATATTTTATATGGACGATATATGTTTTAGTCTTCCAATGATTGCTAAAACAGTAAGGTCAAAGTCATTACAAGAAATACTCATTATAAGCACCTAGGTGTGGAGGATAACAACGTTTCTCCCAACTAGCTAAGTTAAACTCAATCAACTACTATTTTTCATTATTTCTCAAAATATAGTAAAACAAGAAAAAAAAAGGTACCATACCAACACATTTATATGCATACTTGTTTTCTATTTTATGTGATTTTTAAGAAGAAAACTAAAACCACCCTTTTGAAGAGGGAAATGAAAGGAAATTTATATCACCCAAAAATATTCACCTAGCCATTTCTGACTAGGTTGATCGACATATACCATGTAGTATGAGTTTTTACATATTAGGACCCACTTTCACCTTAGGAAATAATTTAGTGAACCATTTTCCTAAATTATTTCTCATTAAAACTTAAAAAAAACCCATGAAAAAAAGAACCGCGGTTGATGGGACACTTATTCCAAGCTTAATGTTGGGCAAGGCATCCTAGTGTGGATGTTCATTGGTTTATTATGGCTAAGGAAATTTGCAAAGGCAATAGCTAAGGCTTTGGAAAGGAAAAATGGAATTTTTGGCACATTTATTTATGAAAATAATGGAATTTTAAGAGAAAAGGAAGGTGAAAGGTCACATGTTGCACATGAGGAGGAAAATGAAGGAAAATAATGGAAAAATAAAGAAAATAGAGGCCTAATTGATAAAAAGGCTTATGAGGATTAGTTGGTACCTTTCATTAGTTCAGTTTTGGAGCTCTCTCATTATTCTCTCTCTCTCTCTCACTCACTCTTGGACACTTAGAGATTTATTGAAACACTTTGGCATTAGATCAAGAAAGGAAAAGGGGGAAAGAGGAGCGATCAAGCAGCTACGACAAGATTCTTTGTAGGTATCAATTTGTATGTGTTTTTTCCTAGCTAGATTTGGCATGCATGGTATTGTATGTGGTTCTTTGTTATTATGGTATGGGTTTTGCTAGGTGTGACAGTGTTTTTAGCCTAGCCTTTCCATTTCTGGATAGCCATGGTGTGATGGGGTTCTCATGTTTTGGTTGAGATGGATTGCCAGATGGATTTGAAGCTGAGTGAGGTGGATCTATGAAAGAAAGAACACATGACCTAGTGATCCTTGAATCTAACATTGGAATGTGGTAAAGCCACTATCCTAGTGACCCCTGAACTAGATTGTTGGTTGTGGTAAATCTAGGTATTGTGTGCCTCGATGGGCCTAAGAATCCTCGACCGGTTAATGGTGGGATATACAGTAAATCCTAGAGGTGGTTTCCATTGATTAGGCCTACAAATCCTTGCCAGTGAATGGCGGGGTATACGATAAAGCCTAGAGGGTGGAGTCTCGGTTATGGCCAACTGATCCAGTGTGGATTGTGGTAAAGCCTAGAGACTAGGAGATCATGGTAAAGCCTATTATTACATTTTGATTATGTTAATTTAGTATGGGTTATTTTACATATTGATTTATGAATTTTTAAGGGTGTATATTTCTTTTCAAAAAAAATTAATTGATATATATATATATATATATATATATATATATATATATTAAGTGAAATGAGGGAATTTGACTATGGTAAAAACAATATTGTAGTGTGACTTCAACATGGTGCTATCTATTATGGAAAAAATGGGAAGAAGAAAGGTAAGGGATGTATTTGTGCATGCCTTTGAATGAGGTTTGTATAAATCCCAATGGATCTCATAATCGCAAAAAGTTGGTAATTCAACTATCAATTCCTATCCAACTACTTTCTTAGAAATTAAATATTTAAAATTTTAAGTGGCAAAAGAATAATGTTAAATATTATTTTAGTGAGGACAAGATTCTTACTATTCTGTCTTGCTAGCCCCTACTCATGATTCATGTTTCATTACATTTTTGTGATTAATATTTTCTAAGTAGTGAAATATCGTTTAAAACAAAATACAATGCATATTGTGTTGTTTCTTTAACCAGGTTAGTGTTTACATGTCTATACAAACAACATTTATTTCAATAATTACAATATTAATTAGGGATTAAAATGAAAGTATTACATTTTTGTGATTAATATCTTTTAAGTAATGAAATTTTTTAAAAATATTTGAATGATACTTCTGAATATTATGAAAATGTACAAATATCTTTACAAATTCCCATAAATATTGATATAAATTAATATTTCATTATTCTTTTTATTTGAACGAATATTAAATAAATATTATTTATTTTTTAATTTAAAAAGATAAATTTTGTAATTTAATTATACATATAATTAGATATAAATATAATTTTGATAAATTATAAGGAGAAAAATTATCTTACTAAGCTTTGGATTAATGGTGAATAGGTGCACTATTAAGTAACTCCTTGGGATAGGTCATTGGTTCAAATCCCTATTGGTGCTAACCTAAAAAAAAAAAAAAAAAAATATTCAAAATCATTATAACAATATAATTAGTACAATTTCAACATGTTACTAGGGAGAATTGACAATAGGTGTGACAATAGATGGATATGATATCAATAATTTCTTCTTACCATCCAAAATAAGTCCAATTAACTATAATGAAAATGATACTAGCGAAAATTTACAATAGATGTGCAGGATATCAATAACTTCTTCTTACCATCCAAAATAATCCAATCTACTATAATGAATATTCTCTCTTTAATTCAAATAATTTATATATCATGAAGTTATGATTCTTTAAGCAATTTAAAACACTGAAGCATATTGTAATATAATATTCATTACAAAATAGATTTCATTTTTTAAATAAATAGTTTTTTAATTTTCAAATAAAAAAACAATTATATATTTTTAGTATTATCATTTTATATATCATTAAAATTAATAATAATAGTCTAATTTAAAATTAATAATTATACATTAAATAATAAAATGTAAAATTTCTAATAAAATATAAAAATAATATAAAGTATTATTTTGTTTATGAATATTTTTGGAGAATTGTGTGTTGTCTTCAAAGATTTGCTTAATGCTTTGAGTGAACCCTTCACTCATCTTCAAGGACTTGAGGCTTAACCCTTCATCACTCATCTACAATGAAATGAGAGATGTTATATGTATATCTTCGAGTTGGGGCATTGTTTCTTCACTTGACAAAACAAATGATCCCAACATCATGCTTTCTAATTTGCATTGGGTTAGACCAAAAAGTATCAAGCTCTTCAACATTGGAAATCCCCCGCCTCCTACAATTCTAGGAAGCTCCCTAAGTTGCTCACAATTCCACAATTCTAAAACTCTCAGGTTTTGAAACTGAGGAACACAGTTGGGTAAACTTACCCCCTTATAACTCCATAATTTAAATTGTTCCAACTTGTTCAGATTATCCATGTTGAAGGGAAAAATATGCTCCTCCCCCACATCATCTCTCAGATACTCCTCCCCCACATCATCTCTATCTAAGAGATCCCACGCATCATATCCACTTGCATGATCTCTATCTGCATCGTAAGCGCACAATACCTCCAAACTTCTTAGGTCAGTCCATGTAGTCATTGAACTTTATTTTTACATTCTAGCCCTGCAATCAGCTTCGTCAATTCGAGAGATTTGAAATATCCTCCACATTTATAGCACAACTATCGGTCGACCATGGCAAGAACAGCTTGTTCAATGAAATGAGGTGAGAGATACCATGTGGAATCGACATTATGTTATGACATCATTCTAAGCTGAGATGCTTTAGATTTTTGAGATGACCGATGCTGTCCAGCAATGAATATAGAGATACACAATTTTGAAGATTCAAAAGTCTCAGATGAGAAATATTACCTGTGCTTTCTGGCAAAGTACCCAAATTGAAGTAGCCAGTCAAATTCAAAAACTCAGGTTGTCCAAGTTGCCCCAGTGATGTTGGCAATGTTGTTATGTTAGTGGGGGAGAGATCAGGAACCTTGAGAGACATCACAGCTGAGAGAAATCCTTTATTAACCTCTGTAATTTTTGTGCAAGCTAATACCAAACTCTGTTAGCATAATAACGATTCTATAATGCGGAATAAACACTTAAAAAGAATCGAAAACTTTAATGCCCAAGAAATCGTACCTCCGGCCATTGATACTTGCTCACACTCTGTCACTATTTCTGTCTCCCGTTTTGGCACTTCCAAAACTCTACTCACTCTGTTTTGATGGTGTAAGACTGAAGGGAATTGAGTGGTGAGTTTGGGACCAAGCCGAAGTATTTATAGCCAAGCTTCCATCAAGCGGTCGGTGGCTACGTGTCAAGTGTTCCACAACTTCAGTTGATCATGAGGAACATTCCAACTGCCCTATGAACATGGTAGAGAACTTAAGGGAAGTTATGGACCACTTCAAGAGCTCCCAACAAGAAAAGGAATCCCGCGAGACGGTTTTTGTGAGAACCGGTCGTGGCCTGTCCATGGCCACGAACAGATACAGGGAGCTAACATTCTCCGACTTGGTCCATACTTCTAATCTAACTTCTCATCTTAAAACCCATCGATAATCTGTATTAAGTAATAAATACATGAATCATGGCGATAAGTCGTCGAATGACGAGTATTATCTTCCATGTATTACTATGTATTTATTTTTATTATAATTTATGTGGCAACAATTTCTTAATGAGTAAACCCTATGGTTATTCTTGGTCCTACACAGATGAATTTTCTCAAATCAAATTAAGGTGCACATAAATATGAGGAAAACATCACAATAATTAAGAATTTAATTAAAATAACACTGTCCATACAATGAGAAACTACATATTGGAACCAAGTCCCATATTCACTACATGATCCTTGAATTTCAATGGTGGCATGTCCTTAGTCAAAGAATCAGCGATCATCAAATCAGTGCTGACGTGCTCAATGACCACTTTCTTTTCTTTAACACGTTCCCTTATAGCTAAATACTTAATGTCAATGTTTTTACTTCGACTCCCACTTTTGTTGTTTTTAGCCATAAAAACAACAGCTGAATTGTCGCAATACATTCTCAATGGCTTAGAGATAGAATCCATAATTCTAAGCCCAAAAATGAAACTCTCAAGCCATATACCATGTAAAGTAGCCTCAAAATAGGAGACAAACTCGGCTCCCATAGTGGAAGTGGCAATCAAGGTCTACTTGGAACTCCTCCATGATAAAGCTCCACCGACCATCATAAAGATGTATCCTAATGTTGATTTGCATGAATCAACACATCCAACAAAGTCAGAATCTGAGTAGCCAATTACTTCCAAGTTGTCCGTCCGTTTATACATAAGCATCTAGTCTTTGGTTCCTTGAAGGTACCTCATTACTTTCTTTGCAGCTCTTCAGTGGTCTAAACCTGGATCACTCTGATATCGTCCCAACATTCCCACAACAAATGCAATGTCAGGTCTTGTGTAGACCTGAGCATACATTAGGCTTCCGACAACAAAATCATATGGAGTGTTCTTCATTTGTTCCATTTCAAAGTCATTCTTCGGGCATTGGTTCAAATTGAACCTACCACCCTTCACAATGGGAGCTACACTTGGTGAACAATACTTCATCCGAAATCTCTCTAAAACTTTATTAATATAGGTTTCCTGAGACAGACCCAAGATACCTCAAAATTTGTCTCTATGGATCTTAATGCCAATGACATAAGCTGCCTCACCCATATCCTTCATATCGAAATTTTTAGGGAGGAATTGTTTCACCTCATGTAGCAAACCCTTATCATTGGTTGCTAGCAAAACGTCATCCACATATAAAACAAGAAAATAGATTTTACTCCCACTAACTTTCTAGTTTATTAATTGATCCATAATGTTTTCTACAAAACCGAATGAAGAAATTACATTATGGAATTTCAAATATCATTGGCGGGATGCTTGTCTTAAACTGTATAAGGATTTCTTGAGCTTGCAAACCAATTGCTCACCATCACTAGAGGGGAATCCTTCAGGTTGTTTCATGTAAACCTCCTCCTCTAGATCTCCATTGAGAAATGCTTTTTTCACATCCATTTGTTGCAACTCCAAGTCAAAATGGGCTACTAATGCCAAAATAATGCGCAAGGAATCTTTCTTAGATACAGGAGAGAAAGTTTCCATGTAATCAATTCCTTCTTTCTGAGTGAATCCCTTAGCAACGAGTCTTGCCTTATATCTCTCAATGTTGCCCAATGAGTCTTTCTTTGTCTTAAAGACCCATTTACATCCAATGGATTTTTCACCATTAGGAAACTCAACAAGATCCTAGACTTCATTACTCTTTATAGAATTCAACTCTTCCTTCATGGCATCATATCATAATTCTGATTCTTTGCAACTCATGGCTTGTGAAAAGGACTCGGGATCATTTTCAGCTCCAATGTTGTAGTCAAATTCTTGCAGATACACAACATAATCATCAGGAATTGTTGATCTCTTTGGTCTAATAGATCTTATTCATGTTGTACCATCATCTTCCTGAGAAGTATGTGGTTCAACTCATTGTTCAAAAGTTCTTGGCAACTCTTGAACTACCTGATCTACTGGAATGTCGTCGGCAACTTGTGGAACTTAAACGATTGGTTGTTCAACACCAGTTTGTACTTGAGGGGTGCTATGAACAATAACCAATCTATCACTTAAGGTGGAAGGTTGAGATTCTGAATGATCCTTCACAGAAACTATGTTCCTGGATTGATCGATCCCACTGATCAAGTTATTTTCAAGAAACTTGGCATTTCTTGATTCCAGAATCCTAGTGCTGTGAGATGGACAATAAAATCTGTAACCTTTAGACCTTTAAGCATATCCAATGAAATACCCACTAATGGTCCTTAGGTCTAGCTTCTTCTCTTGTGGATTATAAATTCTCACTTTAGATGGGCATCCCCAAACGCGCATATGTTGCAAACTCGGTTTCCAACTTTTCCATAATTCAAATGGTGTTTTAGGAACAACCTTGGTTGGAACTCAGTTTAATATATACACTACCATCTTAAGTGCTTCAGCCCATAAGGATTTAGGAAGATTGGAGCTGCTAAGCATACTCCACACCATATCCATTCTGGTCAGGTGAACCATGCATGGTGTATTGGGCAACAATCCCATGCTCTTGAAGAAAATTTGCAAATGGCCCAGGTGCTTATCCATCCTATGTGTATCTACCATAATATTCTCCACCTCTATCTGATCTCACGATCTTAATTTGCTTGCTGCATTGTTTCTCTACTTCAGCCTTAAAGATCTTAAAGGCATCTAATGCTTCGTTCTTGTTATGAAGCATGTAGAGATACATATATCATGAGTAATCATCTATAAAAGAGATGAAGTATCTCTGACCATGTGAGTCCATGTTTGGACTACATATACTAGTATGTATGATCTCTAATATGTATGAACTCCTATTGGCACCTTCCTTTGACTTATTGGTCTGCTTTCCCTTTATGCAGTCCACACAAGTCTCAAAATTAGTAAACTCTAGAGTATTAAGTACCCCTTCATTTACTAATCTTTTAATTCTTTCTATGGAGATATGACCTAATCTCTAGTGCCATAATTTAGAGGAATCTTCATTAATAACACATCTTTTAGTGCCAGTGTGAACATGCATTGAATCATAAGTGACAATGTTTTGTAAATTAATGTAGTAAAGACCATCAGACAAAGTACCATTCCCAACACAATCAGATTTATAAAATAAACTGAAATATGTTTCTGAAAAGTTAAAGGAATATCCAAAAGGTACAAGCCTGGAAACTGAAATCAAGTTTCTAGAAAAACTTGGAACATAAAAGGTCTTTTCTAATTCTAAAACAAAGCCACTACTTAAAGTTAAATAGCATGTTCCTATAGCTTCCACATGCGAGCCCATCTTGTTTCCTGATAAGATGCTTTGCTCACTTCCCACTGGCTTCCTTAGGTTTTGAAAACCCTGCAAGGAATTTGAAATGTGGATTGTTGATCTAGAATCGATCCACCATGTGTTAACATTGACATTAACCATATTAGATTCATAACAAACAAACGAGTTTGGATTACCTTTGTCTGCAAGCCATTTTTGAAATTTGGCGCATTCCTTCTTCATGTGTCCCTTCCTTTTACAGAAGAAACACTTGGAATCCTTCTTGATATCAGCTTGGGGAGGTATTTTACCTTTCCCTTTCTAATTGGCTTGAGATTTACCCTTTCCATGCATTGCCAACATTGCACTTTCTCCTAGTTCCATCACCAATCTCCCTTCCTCTTGAACACACATGGTCATGAGTTCATTAATTGACCATTTATCCTTATGTGTGTTGTATGAGATTTTGAAGGGTCCGTATTGGTGTGGAAGGGTGTTTAGGATGTAGTGCATCGGGAAGGACTCCAATATTTCAACCTCGAGTTTCTTCAATTGAGCCACAATGTCCCTCATTTACATGATGTGCTCGTGCACACCTTTCACACTGGTGAGCCTTAGGGATGAGAATTTCATGATTAGGGTGCTTGCTAGTGCCTTGTCTGAAGTGACGAGTTGATCATCAAGGGCTTTCAGCAAGTCTTGGACCTTTTCATGCCGATCAATGGAACCACGAATACCGTCAGAAATTTTATTCTTAATGAACATCATGCTTAGGCGATTAGATCGCTCGCATCGTTCATAAAGTGTGATGTCCGCTGCAGTGCTGGTACCAGTGAGTGTCGGTGGTTCATCTTTCCTAATAGCATAGTCTATGTCCATCCACCCTAAATGAAGGAGAACTCTCTCCTTCCAGACCTTATACTTATCTCCCTTAAGTTCAGGGATATCACAACGAATAGCAGAGAAATTTGCAGGTTGTACAACTGCATAAAATTAAAGATTACATGCTTATGTTAAAATTGAGGCCTAAATAAAATTTCATGCCTTACCAATGTAAATCATGCTTAAAATTGAATCTAATGACATAAAAATTGTCTGTGGGCTAAATTTTTAATTCAAGCAGATTCAATTATTCTTTATGATAGAATTTATCAAATTATTCACTTAATTCATAATTCTAAAGGGTATATTATGATTATAATTTGATATAAATTCTATCTTAGATTAAACTTTATGATAAAACTATTAATTCATAATTCCTATGGGTAAGTTATGAATAATTTGATATTTTATCCTAATTAATTATATAAATATAATAAAAATTCATGTGGGATAAAATTTATTATATTAAGTATAATTAATTACAATTAATGTCTAAATATTCTTTATGTGATCCTAATCAATCATAATATATAATATTATTTAATTAGAGATGATGTGGCTATTCTCTAATCAATTAAAAATTATATGGATCACTAGACATTATTTCTTTTATGAATAAAAATTAACTTGATATGAGAATAATTATAAATTGCATAAATAAAACTATAATATTCATGCATAACATTCAACAATGGGTCTCATATACTCATCCAAAATAGCATGTATTAATTAGAGTAGAAATAATCAATTCATGCAAATTAAATATGATCATAGTTAATAAATTTGCACAACAATTATCCAAATTGTATATAAGTAAACCAAATAAATATTATAAGCATAAAATTTGAGCAAAAATTAGACATATTCCAAATAAATGCCTTAATTCAGAAAATTCTCAAAATATGGCATTGAGCCAAAGCGATGGCTCAATGGCTCAATGTGTGCCTTCATAACCTGATCTAGGGGGTTGGTTCGAGTCCCTACGAAATACCTCTTCAATTTTTATATAAGGAAAGAAAGAGGGTTGGGCCATCTGGGCTGCACGCACAGTACCCTTTTTTTTTACGTCAAAAACCATCGTTTTAGTTGTTATTGTTTTTCGGTTCTGAAATAGGTCAACGACTGACCCGTCTGGAGGTTGAAGATGATGGCATAAAGTGTAATCAAACTTATGGCATTCTAAACAATTAAAGTCTCGTGGGCTCTCGTTGGTTTTATAATTTTTTATGGCCCATCTAAACCTGTGGGCTGGTGATCTAACCAATTAGCATAATAACACAGAGACAAACAGAGACAAAACGTTGTTCATAAACACCAAGGTAGACCAAACAAACCATGTCTATAAACACCAAGGCAGAGATAAAATTCTCCGATACCAAATGTTATCATAATAACGATTCTATAATGCGGAATAAACACTTAAAAAGAATCGAAAACTTTAATGCCCAAGAAATCATACCTCCGACCATTGATACTTGCTCACACTCTCTCACTGTTTCTCTCTCCCATTTTGGCACTTCCAAAACTCTACTCACTCTATTTTGATGGTGTAAGACTGAAGGGAATTGAGTGGTGAGTTTGGGGACCAAACCGAAGTATTTATAGCCAAGCTTCCATCAAGCGATCGGTGGCTACGTGTCAAGTGTTCCACAACTTCAGTTGATCATGGGGAACGTTCCAACTGCCCTATGAACGTGGTAGAGAACTTAAGGGAAGTTATGGACCACTTCAAGAGCTCCCAACAAGAAAAGGAATCCCGCGAGACGGTTTCCGTGAGAACCAGTCGTGGCCTGTTCATGGTCATGACCAGATACATGGAGCTAACAAACTCACCAGTTTTGGGCAAGCCAGACTGGTTAGAAGAACATGAATATCATTATGACCAACTAATATTCGTTTGCAGTCAAAAGGGGGAATTTTGTCGATGTTGACCTGCGGCAAACAAGCACTTCTCCTTACTTTGGCCAATATAGATTGCCAAGTCGTGCAGCACATCATGAACCTTTACAAACTCTGGGCTATATGGATGCTCCGACCCCTCGTGATCCCTTGCAACATGTTCGAGCAAGCATCGATCTACCAGTACATTAATGTACTCGTGCCCCGCATCCATTTGGGTGATCAACTTTTTTGCACTCCATATTTCTACCAACATCTCCACAAGAATCTCTGCATCCTCAGGAAACACAACACAATATAAGTCAGAGCCGCCTAATTAAGAACACACACCCACCATGCTTCATAGGTCTCTTTCTATCAAAGTATTTTTTTCTCAAAGTATCAAGGATATATGTAGTGATAGCACTCACGTGACCATGTAAGGGTTTTATTATAGCAATCCTTTGTACTTGAAATCTTAAAAATCCTCAAAAGAAAGGCCTTTATGTTTTGCAAAAACTTATGTACCCTATGGAGAGGAGGTCTCTTGTGATCATTATAACAACTAGATCAAAAAGCTAAGTGAATGTGTGCCTTTGGCAGATCTGATATGTGCCATGTTGGGTTGGGGATCATAAGGAAAAGATCATGTTGAGGACATGGATGTGTTTCTTTATGTAGTCAAGAATGTTGGCACATTCCAATTTCAACTTTTAGTTTAGATAAATGCCAATTATTTGACGAATAGTTTACACATCAATTGTTTGATGAAATCCTTGTATTCTAAGTCTTAGACAAACCACTTGAATGCTACGTGTTTTACATAATGTCTTTCCAACACCTACTTTTTAAAACCTTTGAATGCAGGAGTTTGATAAAAATCATATTTTAGAAGTGTTTTCTAAACCCTTTGAATGCCCAGTGTTTGATGAAATACCTACCAAACTATTATTTGGTAAAACCACTATTATATTATAGAGATTTTAGATGATGGTAAAGTCTCTCAGTGGGAATACCATACTTTTGTGCATGAATTCAAATGGATTTATGGCACACTTAAAACAATAATTGGAGATTTGCAAACAGTCAAACAACTAGAATACCAATATTTAATATCTGAATATAACTTATTTAATTATTTAATGATCCATTTGGTATTGCAATTACTAAGACTTGGGGTCACTTCAACTTCAAAGTTGGTATCCTTTAAAGATGTGGTGAAAAATAAAATTTCTTCCGCTATAATTGTTTCAACTAGTTTTCCACGTGGTGGCTATATTGTAAATAAAGTGGAAGATGAACCACTCGGGAAATAATATTACTTGAGGTCACTCAACTACATCAAAATTGTGAATTTCATATTTTTAAATAAATTAAAGAGAGGTTCCGGAAAGTATAAAGGCAATCTTCCTTTCAAGTATTTCGAATGTGGAGAAGTTGGACATTTTGCTGCAAAATGTCCACACAAAAGATGTGAAAAGGAGGAGAAGGATAAGGAGATGAAGAGCAGGATAAAAATAAAAAATTTCGAAAAGCTAAAGCTCAAAAGAGAATGCTTTGCTACTCCAAAGAAAAAAATGATACTTTAAATGAAAGCATTGAGAAATGTTCATCAGATGAAGAAGAACACAATGAATGTGTTCTCATGGCTTTTGAGTCCAACGATGGATCAGATCTTAAGGATGGAGAAATTGATTATGAAGGTGTTGTAGCGGCTATAACCACCCTCCAAAATTTTTCCTTAGCTTCGTTTTAGAACCTCCCTACCAACCATCCTTAGCAGCATGTCTTACACTGTCAAGTACATAAGCTTCAGTGGTTTTCTAGGAGCATGGCAGCCTGTGCATGATAGCTTGCTACATTCCCCTCACAGGCCGCTTCCCCAGACTTGGTCCAGTTGCAGGTTGAACAACTCCCTCAAGAAATTGTACAATTTTTGAGGGAAACCAACCTTCCCTCCAAAAATTGCGCAATCATGACTGGCAGCCTGTTGGCCTTAGGAATTGCGCAATTTTTCCTTTCAACCTTCCCTGGAAAAACTGTGCAATCTGATCCAACAAGACTACTCAACCTAGAAATTATGCAATCCTGGGCAGCAGTCAGCTGCTTAGCCCAAAAATTGTGCAATCCTTCTGGCCAACCAGCCCAACTTCCTCCCAGAAACTGTGTAAAAGTTACCCTTAGTCAAGCAGACTGTTGCATGTACCATCGAGTTGACCGGTTCCACCCAGGATCGAGAAAACTTGACTTGCATGCATGGACTGCTTTTCCCGAAATAGCAAAAAGAAACATGCAAGAAACATCCAAGATTTTAGGGAGTTATTTTAGCAGCTGGAGGTTACATGCAAAGATCATCTTAGAATCTTTCCTTCAAGTGTCGCTTTTTCCTAGATTTGTGGCATGTGCGTCATGAGCATCAAACTTATTTATTAGACACTTCAGAGCTCACTTATTCACATTGATATTGGAGCTCTAACATCCCACAACACATCGAGGAGTCTTCAGAACATCCAGCTTAGCTATTTATGGGTAATTCCTCTTAACTTGTCTTTTGCAGCATTTTTGTCTCTTTTTGTGTTTTGGATTGTGTGAGTGTTTTTTCATGCATATTAGCTTTTACTAGCACCGTTTCATTTTTTGTTAACATCCCATTGTTGTCGCATGCATGACATTGTTTTACACAAATGATCGCCGATCTAGCGACTTGCTTCACACACGTGCATGTTGTTCCATTTTATGAATCTTGCATTCATTGTTTGCATGCACGATCATTCACTCTCGCTTACACTCAGTATCGCCATGCATTCACATTCACATCTGATTTTAGTTGCCCATCGACAGGTCTGCGCAGCCTTAGCCCGGACGTTGCCTCACCAAGACAACATTGCGCAATCCTGAGAGGGAAGTGATGGCGGTATAGGTACATGCAGAAGTGATAATCTCCAAAACTGTGAGATTATATCTTCTACTTCCATTTGCGGGTGTAAATGCTCATTCAGTGGACTCTTTGTCATTCACCGATAACCCTTAGAGCTTCACTAAGTTAGCGGGCCTCCAAAAATCACCAAGTTTCGCTAAACTACCGTCATGCTAGACCCGACGGTAATACAGACCTTGATTTAATAAAATTTGAAATCTGATTTTTTTTTAAAAACCCAGAACCACACAACTTAATGGATTTTTCTTTATAAATCGGGACCACAGCATTTTGGAATAAGGTAAGCCTAAACACTTGTAGTTTTCATGTTGTAAAAGGTGTATTTAGAGAAAGATCACTCCATTTTGTCTTGTTTGTCATTAGAATGTCTTAGACTTCTAGGAAGGTCAGCTGTGTCCGCACCCTTGACTTCTAGGAAGGTCAGCTGTGTCCGTTCAAGCTGTCTAGCGTTTTCGTCACTACATTCTTCTTCGCAAAACTACGGTTATTTCGGATTGCAACCCTATGATTTATATTTTGACAAAACAACTGCTAGGGGGCAAGTACTCTAAATGGATTGTTATCCTGCAAGAGTTCGACTTGGAGTTCGAGAAGTCCAAGTCTAAGAAATCTTTAGTTTTTGCGGAATTGATGTGTGATTTCCCGAGTGCTGACACAGAGAATGTGGCAGAGGAGTCCATTGCGGACGAATCTTTGTTTCTTATTAGCACTTTAGATCCGTGGTATGGGGATATAATCATCTATCTCCAAACCCAAACCTTTCGGCCTGAAGCTTCCAAGGAAGACCGTCGAAAAATTCGGTTTCGATCCCAGCAATACAGAATTATTGGAGATACACTTTATCGCCGGGGGGCAGACTTAGTTTTTCGACGTTGTTTAACTCACGACGAGGCTGAGAGAGTTTTGAATGATTGTCACTCTGGAGCATGTGGCGGTCATATGTCTGGGTATGCCACAGCTCAGAAGGTGTTGCGCGCTGGCTACTTCTGGCCGTCTATGTTTAAAGATTGTATCCTTGCCGTCAGAAAATGCCACAACTGTCAAGTGTTTGATCGAAAGATGCGCGCTCCACCTGCTCCTCTCCACCCTATAATTGCCGCTGGTCCATTCGCCAAATGGGGTATTGACTTTATTACTTGTAACCCTCACTCGGCCGGGGGCATGCGTATATCATCCTCGCGGTTGATTATTTTACAAAATGGGCCGAGGCGATGCCTACATTCGACGCAAGCGGCAAGACAGCTGCAGTTTTCGTATTCAATCATATCATAACTAGGTTTGGTGTCCCACAAGCAATCATTACTGACCATGGGAGCCATTTTCGAAACGTCATGATGACTGAGCTTACAAGCCAGCTTGGTTTGCGCCACGATAGCTCTACTCCTTATTATCCGCAAGCCAACGGTTTGGTTGAGTCAATCAACAAAGTTCTAGTCATCATGATTCGACGGATCATTGGTATCCATCGAACGAATTGGCATAACATGTTATTTTCGGCGCTATGGGCATATCGAACTTCAGTGAAAAATTCAACAGGTTTCACCCCTTTCCAGCTAGTTTATGGCTTAGAAGCTGTGTTACCTATTGAATGCGAAATCCCATCACTTCAAATGGCTGTCGAATTACTTCCAGCTACTTCCGAAGAGGAGAAACGGTTATTATACTTGGCTAAATTAGATGAGACTCGACGTGACGCTACTTTAGCTATCGAGACTCACGCGAAACGAATGAAAGCTCAGTACGATAAAAATGTAACCCCTCGAAGTTTTTCGGAAGGAGACCTAGTACTATTATATGATCAAGCTAACGATAAGCTAGGTGCCGGAAAATTCGTTCCCATGTGGCATGGGCCCTACATTGTAAAGCGAAAGCTAGCAAAAGGGGCTTATGAGTTAGTTGATTTTGATGGGGACTCTTTGGGTAAACCCAGAAATGGACTTTACCTAAAGAGGTATTATGCTTAAAATGATGGGTATGGAGAAATTTTTAGATAGGTTAGATTTCCATTTTAGCTAGCAAGTGTATTAGTTTAGTCAGTGTGCTTAGCTTAGCGAGTGTGGTTTTTCGTCATTATTCTGGCTTATCTTGGTTTTACTCTTGATATTGTAGATGTCGACGCCTCTCCAAACATACATTGGATTTGCTGATGGTGCTTGTCGTAATACACGGAATATCTCTTCCGCAGCTTGGGTTATCTATTCGCCCTCTGACGAGTTAGTTTCTATGCATGGGGTAAGCCTCGGTCAAACAACGAATAACATTGCAGAATACAGTGCAGTGGTTGAATTATTATCCGAATCTATTTCATTTGGAATTCGACGTTTGATAGTGAGGTTAGATTCTGAACTTGTTGTATTACAGCTTAATAGAGTTTATGCCATTAGAAATCCTGTGTTATTAAGGTTGTTTTTGAGAGTGCGTCTCTTGGAACGTGAATTTGATTACATTGAATATCAACATATTCCAAGGTCCCTGAATACATTAGCAGATGCAATTGCTTCTCGAGTGTTGGACAGACATTTATAATGATCATGCAAGTAAATTTAAAAACATTTCATCATATGTTAAACAAGATAAGCCGGTAATAGTGATATATATAGATAGAAGTGTGTCAAAAAATATATACATCGTCTTCAATCATAGGTTGAAAACACCTTATGATCGGCAAAATGATAGTACAAAAAGTCAAAATGTCACATGTGACTACAAAAGTGACTAGTCAATCACTGGTGGTGCTCTCTGTATGACACCACTGCGCGGGCTACCTTACGCAAAAATCTCCTAAACGGTCCAGGGACCGCGACTACGAAACGCTGAAGCCTGATAGGAATGTCGTCCATAGTAGTCTCAGGTATATCTGCCGTGAGACGCTCTAGATCATGCTCCAACTCAGCTAGTACTTCTGCTGTCGCGTCCTGTGGGACCGGTACCGGTGCAGCTGGATGTAGTCTATCATAAGGCCGGAGGTTGGCTGGACGCTGTGGTCCAACATCTGCATTTTGAAAAAGTTTTACTATTAGTTTTGAGACGATATATATAAAAAATACAAAAAATACATAATTAAGAAACTTGTGAAAATAAAAGTACCTCTGTCGTCCCATTGTTCTCCCTGTGGAAGAACCATGTCCGGATCACCTCTGAAATCCATTCCGGCATACGGAAAGTCCTGTATCACAAAAAGCTGGCCCTCTAACCAGTCAAAATAACTATCTGAGAATCGAACTACTGTCGCGCCCTCGTCAGGATGCCGGGCCATCACCGCAACCCATCGTATCAGCTTTGGCTGCCGAGGACCCAAGATATCAACAGTGAGTTGCTGAGGGATCAGCATTGGAATTCTCTCCAAGGCAAAGCTCACGACTATAGGCCCATATCCAAAAGTCTTTAGTCGTCCGTTCTTTGCCTTGGTCAGTTGGCTCTTCATATGAGCCGACACAGCTTCACACCAGTTGAAAATGGTGCCTTGGTAACAGTCAATTGCCATCCGCATTTGGGATCCGGAAGCAATGTGTAAAGCGGCCGCGCCGCAAATTCTGGTAACCGTGAACGCTATGACTTTGAGTTCCGGTAGAGTGATGTGTTTTATCTCTATGCCTTTTGAATGGTGAGCCCCACGTGTGCACCAATCCTCGCGGAGACTATCAAGGGATTGGCCACCCGGCCTAGTCCCCGCAAGACTGAGTTGCTCACCTCTGTTTGGCAAGCCAGTGAGAAAGTATACATCCGAGGGCTCTATCTCGAGCTGGTGCCCTCCTATGTAAAAGCATTGTTCTTGAACGTTCCATCGCTCAACCAGCCATTCCAAGAATCTTACCTGGCCCCTCATGCCCGGTATGGTCCAATATTTGTATAATCCGCATGCTCTTAGGGCATCCAGGGAAGGTTGATGATTTATTGCAGCTTCATCTTCCTCTACATGCTCTCTTTCTCTCCAGTCTAACATGATTAATGCCCTGCATATCAAAAATAGCAATTAGAAATTGATTTGGGAATATTTGGTGGTTTTTTGAGAGAGTTGGGGTTTTGAAATGCGCGTTTCTCGGAAGACGCACCCCGGCTTTGTAGCACAGGGCGCCCGGACGCAGCTGGCTTGAAGGCGGGCTGCGTCTTCCGACCGTTTTCCCGTATGAGAAAAAGTCGGGGGACGCAGGTCACCCGAAGGGCACCTGCGTCCGCCGAGAGGCGCATTCCAAAACCAAAACCCTCCCAAAAAATGAAACTAAGACCTAAAAATTAATTCTAAACGGATAGAAATGCAGAGTAGGATGTGTAAAATACCTGGATGAGACGGCGTTCGATTCCGACGGTCAGATTTTCCGCAGCGACCACGGGAAGTTTCTTGTCAAAAGCTCCTTTTTCAACCTCAACAGTGAAACGGTAAAAATGACATGGTAAAAGGTCTTTTTATAGGTTTTTTGGATGAATTAGTTCATTTTTTACCATGAAAAGATGTTTTTGAATGTATTTTTGCCTATTTTAAACAGGTATGAGTAATGTGTTGCTTTTGTGCAGGACAAAGGGATTTCGAGGGAAATTGTAATTTTTTCACAAACAAAAATATCAGAGTCATCTTTTAAGCCCTTTTCTGACTCCTAAAACATGAAAAGATCGCCGAGTGTTTCTTTTTCACTCGTTAAAATGGAATTAAAAGACGGTCCCCTTTTAGCTCTTTTCTGACCGCAAAATCAGGAAAAGATTGCCGGGTTTTTGTCGTTTCGAACTCGATAAGGAAATAAAACGACGTGTCCTTGATCGCTTTTTACTTTTCAGGTCAACGACACTATTATGAAAGTACTCCTTGGTCGCAAGATCAAGCGGTTCCCCCAGGTATTATTTTATACTTTTTCGGGCTTGAGGGACACAAATATACGAAAAAGTTCAACGTGGAGTCTCCTTTAGTTTTTTCAGACTCTCTAAAATTGAAAAACGCCGAGTTTCTCCTATACTGGGCTCGTTAAACTTTTACAGTAGAGGACCTGTTCAATTACAAACAGGAACGAACCACTCCTTCCTAGGGTTCGAATTTAAACTAGGTTGGACTCGTCCGAAGGATGAGCTTATAATCAAGCATATGTTATCCTCCTCAAGCTTGTTAAAAATAAAGAGGTACTTGCTAGAAATGGTGGGGGAAAAGAGAGAAGAATGAACCTGTTTGTCACCTTTTGTCTCAGAAGAAACTTTATTACCACTCTTGAACACGACACTTTTCATTCACCTGGGTTGGGAAATCTTTTACCTCACAGTTGACCAAACCACTTTGAAAGTCTTTAACCGGGTTCCGGGGATTAACTTTGAGTTATTCGTCACCAAGCCATCTGTTGTGTCGTTATGTGTTCAAGAGGTCTGCAAGAAAAACTTTCATCTGCAAAATACTTGTCATCCATTTGACCATCCCTGAGTCAGTCCTTACAGCAACATTTCTTCAACTTGAACAATGATTTCGTGTTGTGGGCTTGCCTGCAACGGGTCGCTTTCTATCGACATCGACACATTATCTAGAAAGATGACTTAGGAATCGACAGTACCTTGAAGTCTGCATGCATCAATGGCAGGTTTCTCGCCTTTGACGTCAGTTTACATCATTGACTTTCGATCAAAGGATTCCGTGAAGTGTTCGACATCAAAACATCTATTCACATTTCACGGGTTGTGCTTGGTACTTTGAGAACCATTGACATTACTGGTGGTTTCTCTCACGCTTGTTAACAGTTTGCATCATCGACTGGTAATCAAGTGGTTTCTAACATGTTCGACATCGAATCATTTAATCACATGGCTAGAATCGTACCAATTCGGGAAGTAGAAGTGAAGACCCTGGATCTAGTTTCTACCATCCAGGCTGCGAGGAGTTTTGTATTCATTATCTATGTAGACTAATCATAAACAGATGGCTGCGTCCATACTGTGTCTACAAAAGTCTATAAAAATGATGTACTGCAAGATCATTCCTGTATCAGAATAGTTAGTCCATTAGTTAAAGTTTTGAATCTGAGTATGGGAATGCCTACCTCAGTGATGATATAATCTTATCCATGTATTTTGTGTTGAAAATTGCAGGTTCCAACCAGGCCATCCACAAGACAATCCTTGAAATGATAAAGCGCTTCACCCTTCCTAGAATTACAAAACCCTACTCTATTCCAGGCTTCGCACTTTAGGGGGCAATCTGTTACACTAAAAAATGTCACCTTGACTACTTACAGTTAGTATGGCTCAAATCAACAGTCATGCTACCCTCTTGGGCAAGTCTTATGCCTCTGTTATCCATCTCAAACTCAAAGAAGAGAGAAAGTCTTGTAAAAACTATGTTTATCTCTGGGGTCGCAGGTTCTCTCTAGCCTTACCTGCGGGGACGCTGACCATGTTCACAAAATCTGCGTCCATGGACGCTCTGTATGTTAAGGGACAGGTGCGTCCCTCTGTAAAAGGCAAAATGCGCGAGTTTTATCTTGAAAAAGTTACTTGTGGTTACTTCTAGAACATTCTAGAGGTCGGTTTGATGAAATGGATGCGCCTCCAGTTGGTTCATGTATCTCTATTAAGGGGGAACTTATCCCATCAATAAGGGAGCTATCCCACCCAAAGAGGGGGATGATCCCATTGATAGTGGACCTGAATAACCTCTTTACAGCACTATAAATAAAGACATTGAGCCAGAGGGAGAAGAGGTTGGAGCTATACATTTTCTTTGGGTAAATGCTGCAGGATTTAGGTCTTCCATTAGAGCCTTTGTAAGGAGAGATTGTCTTTACTTGATTCTACTTGGAAGAGGGTGAGCTTTGTCAAAGTAGAGGAAAACCCTTGATGGACCCTGGGAGGAACTTGCACAACACCAAGGCCAGGTTGTAAGAGTTTCTTTGTTTCGTTATTAATACAAACTGGTTTATTTTTCTCAATAGCTTGTGTTAATGAGTTATTTCATGTGTTCCTTGGTCTGCATGTTGAATATATGTTTTATTATATGAAATGCAAGTGCTTGGTAATTGTTTGATTGTTTGTGGTTGCAGGAATTGACTTGAAGGAGGAGCTCATCCGGATCGTCAAGAACGGACTTCAACAACAGCGTTTTGGAATAAGGTAAGCCTAAACACTTGTAGTTTTCATGTTGTAAAAGGTGTATTTAGAGAAAGATCACTCCATTTTGTCTTGTTTGTCATTAGAATGTCTTAGACTTCTAGGAAGGTCAGCTTAAACTACAAGTGTTTAGGCTTACCTTATTCCAAAACGCTGTTGTTGAAGTCCGTTCTTGACGATCCGGATGAGCTCCTCCTTCAAGTCAATTCCTGCAACCACAAACAATCAAACAATTACCAAGCACTTGCATTTCATATAATAAAACATATATTCAACATGCAGACCAAGGAACACATGAAATAACTCATTAACACAAGCTATTGAGAAAAATAAACCAGTTTGTATTAATAACGAAACAAAGAAACTCTTACAACCTGGCCTTGGTGTTGTGCAAGTTCCTCCCAGGGTCCATCAAGGGTTTTCCTCTACTTTGACAAAGCTCACCCTCTTCCAAGTAGAATCAAGTAAAGACAATCTCTCCTTACAAAGGCTCTAATGGAAGACCTAAATCCTGCAGCATTTACCCAAAGAAAATGTATAGCTCCAACCTCTTCTCCCTCTGGCTCAATGTCTTTATTTATAGTGCTGTAAAGAGGTTATTCAGGTCCACTATCAATGGGATCATCCCCCTCTTTGGGTGGGATAGCTCCCTTATTGATGGGATAAGTTCCCCCTTAATAGAGATACATGAACCAACTGGAGGCGCATCCATTTCATCAAACCGACCTCTAGAATGTTCTAGAAGTAACCACAAGTAACTTTTTCAAGATAAAACTCGCGCATTTTGCCTTTTACAGAGGGACGCACCTGTCCCTTAACATACAGAGCATCCATGGACGCAGATTTTGTGCACATGGTCAGCGTCCCCGCAGGTAAGGCTAGAGAGAACCTGCGACCCCAGAGATAAACATAGTTTTTACAAGACTTTCTCTCTTCTTTGAGTTTGAGATGGATAACAGAGGCATAAGACTTGCCCAAGAGGGTAGCATGACTGTTGATTTGAGCCATACTAACTGTAAGTAGTCAAGGTGACATTTTTTAGTGTAACACGGGCCTCCAAAAATCACCGAGTTTCGCTAAACTACCGTCATGCTAGACCCGACGGTAATACAAACCTTGATTTAATAAAATTTGAAATCTGATTTTTTTTTAAAAACCCAGAACCACACAACTTAATGGATTTTTCTTTATAAATCGGGACCACAACACTTTAGCAGAAATACATAAGATTACACAGAAAACAACGCGCCCAACACATAAGGCTGGACTTCAAGTTTTATATACTCATGTTCATAATTATTATCGGCTCTTCTTCTTCACTGTTGATCTATCCAAGATCCAACGGCCACAACACTCCCCGACCTCGAACCTGCTCCACCTCTATCAACCGTTGATCTCACACCACCAGATCTAACGGCTCACAAACATATCGACCGACTAACCTGCGCACCTTAAACCCACTCGATAAGTGGTTTCACTCCCTCTCCTCTCTGCTACGTGGCACGATATGTATGGAATCAGCACCAAAGAGAAAATACCGTTTACAGCCTTTCTTCCGCCCGAAATCTACTTGTGGTTTCTTCAAACTACTTCGCTTGTTAACTGTCAGTTGATTTCCGCGTCGAACACCGTTGATCTAACAGGTTAAGTTAAATCTTCACGCGCTACGACTGTGGTCTTCCTCCACTAATCTCGACCTTCCGTTTAATATACTCAGAATTTACGATAAACTCAGTTAAAAGGAAAACGCAGAATTTTAACACAATCAACACAATTTCGTCCAATTTCACAGAACAACATTAAACTTGGAATTTCACAATAACATAGAGATTTCGAAGGAGATTATCCTTCGGGATTTGACAAAGAATTTATCATTCACATACACAGAAACTAAAATTTCCCAATTTACTGAATTCGCTCCAAGGAAGCCAAATTTCTTCAACAGTCAAAATCCATTTACAATAAAGTGAAAGTTACATAAGTACTGGTTCATCCTAACAACCAGATCCTAATTCAAAGGGTAAAATGTATTAACTTTATTTGTCCTGTGAGGCATTCTCCTTAAGAATCTCCACTACAGTTAACTAACTAAAACTTATTACATCATGATCAAATCCTATATTCTAGCTCTATGCTTAACTAGAAAAACATGGAAATTTATGTCTAAAGGACCCCACTCCTTTGCATATATATTTTTTTGTATTTTTGGAATAATTCTTTGAATTTGTCTTCAAGCGTTATGCTCCTTCATCAGACTCCTGAGGAAAAAATTCTTCATGGGCTCTTGTCCATAAGCTCTTCTACAGAACTGCCCAATTTCTATAGCATGTTTTTTGTTACCCAAGTAGCTTCAGCGATTGGTTGATCCTTCCATTTGACCAAATACTGAAAGTACTCCTATCCTCTAGTTTTCTTGAACACTTTCTTGTCCAAAATCCTTTCTGGCTGCAATTCCTTTGTTGTAGGTAACTGTTTTATCCAGTCAATTTCCTGTTTCTCTTGGTCTTCTTCTGTATCTTTTGCAATTTCACCTTCATACTTGTACAAATCAGCAACATTGAAAATTGGAGATATTCCAACATCAGGGGGTAATTCAATTTCATATGCATTTGAAGAAAATTTCCTTAATACTCTGCATGGTCCAATTTTCTTGAACTTCAATTTGTTATACTCCCTCTTTGGAAATATTTCCTTCCTTAGGTGTGCTAAGACCAAATCTCCAACTTCAAATTTCACTTCTCTTCTTCTCATGTCTGCTTTGTTTTTGTACTTGATGTTGCTATCCTGTAGCTGTTGTTTCACCTGTTCATGTATTGCTTGCATTTCTTAAGCAAAATCTTCTCCCTCTGCACTTCTCATCTCATCTTTTCCCAAGTTTCTTAACTTAGACACTCCTCTTCGATGCATTCCATAAACTATATGGAATGGACTTGTCCTGTACTCTTGTTGGGTGAGTCATTATATGAATATTCAACCTGTGCCAATACTTGATCCCACTGCTTTGGATTTTCTGGAGTAAGAATCCTTAAAAGATTACCCAAACTGTTGTTCAGAACTTCAGTTTGTCCATCAGTCTGTGGATGATAGACAGAACTAAAACTCAGTTTAGTTCCCAACTTCCTCCATAATATCCTCCAGAAATTTCCAACAAATTTGGAATCCATGTCTGATACAATACTCTTAGGCAACCCATGCAATCTTACAATCTCCTTGAAAAACAAATTAGCAATGTGAGTAGCATATCTAGTTTTATAACATGGAATAAAATGTGCCATTTTTGAAAATCTGTCCACTACAATAAAAAATGAATCATTTCCTCTTTGAGTCTTTGGTAAGCCCAAAACAAAATCCATACTTACCATATCCCAAGGTCTATCTGGAATTGGTAATGGAACATACAAACCTGTGTTTTGGCTTCTTCCCTTTGCATATTGACAAACTTTAAAAGTTTTCACATATTTTTCCACTTCAGATCTCATTTTCAACCAGAAATAAAATCTGTTCAACTGCTCAAAAGTCTTATCTGTACCAAAATGTCCTGCAAGTCCACCACTATGTTTCTCTTTGATTAAGTTCTCCCTCATAGAACAATTTGGTATGCACAACTGATTTCTTTTAAACAACAATCCATCTTGTAAGAAATAATCCAACCATTTATTCCTATCCATCAAATCAGGATTCTTACAAGCTTCAAATGCCTCTTTAAAATCTAAATCTGTCTCATACAATTCTTTAAGAAAATCAAAACCCAACGCTTGATTTTGACTCTCTAGAAGTAATGTATTTCTCCCACTTAAAGAATCTGCAACTTTATTTGATTGGCCATTTATATGCTTCAAGAAAAAATGAAAGCCCTGAAGGTACTCTACCCATTTGGAATATTTCTAGTTAAGCTTTGGTTGCTGCATAATATACTGCAATGCATGGTTATCTGAATAAAGTATGAATTATTTTGACATTAGATAATGTCTCCACTTCTTCAATGACTGCACAACTGCATAAAACTATTTATCATAAGAAGAATACTTCCTCTTTCAATCATTTAGCTTTTCACTAAAATAAGTTATAGATCTGTCTTCCTAACTTAAAACACCTCTAATAGCTTCTCCACTGGCATCACATTTCACTTGGAAAGGTTTATTAAAATCAAGTAGAACCAAAATAGGTTTTTCAATGATCTTCTTCTTCAACAACTGAAAATACTTTGCTGCTTCAACAATCCATCTAAATGGTTGTTTATCCTTCTTTATGGTCTCAACAATAGGAGCATTGATCTTACTAAAATTCTTAATGAATTTCCTATAAAAACTAGCAAGACCATGAAAACTTTTTACCTCAAAAGTACTTTTAGGTGAAGTCCACTCCATGATTGCCTTGATCTTTTCTAGATCCATCTTTAACCCTTCAGCGAAAATAACAAAACCCAAATACACTAATTCCTTTTTCATGAATGAACATTTCTTCAAATTCAGCAATAATTTCTCTTGTTGTAACCTTTGCAAGACATAATTGAAATGTCTCATGTGCTCCTCCTTAGACATGGTATAAACTAATATATCGTCCAGATATACTATTACAAATTTACCAATAAACTTTTTAAGAACTTCATTCATGAGTCTCATAAAAGTACTTGGTGCATTTGACTACCCAAAAGGCATTACTCTCCATTCACACAATCCCTCATTTGTCTTAAAAGCATTTTTCCACTCATCCCCTTCTCTTATACTTATCTGATGATACCCACTCTTAAGACCTAGTTTTGTAAAATAATTTGCTCCACTCAAACAGTCCATCAAATCTTCAATCCTAGGTAAAGGAAATCTGTACCTGATTGTGATTTTATTGATGGCTCTTGAATTAGTACAAATTCTCCAGCTTCCATCATTCTTTGGACTCAACACTGTTGGTACTGCACAAGGACTCAAAATTTATCTGATCAATCCTTTGTCAAGTAGTTCCTGAACCTGCTTCGTAACCTCTTCATTTTCTGTGGGAGTCATTTTGTAAGCTGCTTTGTTTGGTAGATTTTCTCCAGGAATCAAATCTATATGATGGCTAATTCTTCTAATGGATCATAACTCATTAGGCAAATCATCAACAATGATATCACAATAGTTGTCCAACATTTCTTGAATTTCAATGGGTAAATCAGAAACTTTAGTAGAAGTCATTATTACCTTGGGCTTGCAAATTACAGCAAAATTTACCTCATTTTCTTCAATCTGTTGTAAGTATTCCTTTCCTCCTAGTAATAGATTTTTTGGATTAGTCTTCTTTCTTGATACATCCTCTTCTCGCATAGGCAGCAATGTATGATTGACACCATCCTTACCAAACTTGTAGGTGTTTCTTTTCCCATCATGCATAGCTCCTATGTCATATTGCCAAGGTCTTCGAAGCAATATGTGACACACATCCATAGGCATCACATCACATACAATTTTATCCTTATATTGATCTATTCTAGACACGTGTTAATATAAGAAGAGAGGCGATGAACGTCAATGGCACTGCTAATATTAATATTAATATTTGTAGTCTCTCAGCTTTTTCAAAACATTGTTCCCGCTTCGTGATTTTAAAGGGAATCATGCCAGCGGGCCTTAATTCGTCTCAATTTAAAAAAGTTGGAATTATTGTACTTTTAACCTTTATAAAATGTTGGGAATTACAACAACGTTGTGTTAAATATTTAGAGCTTGTAATAATGACACTTTAAAATATTTGAGTGCGTACAAGAAGAGCCGAATCATGTTGCTTTGCAATGATGGAAATGTATTTTCCAATCTTTTTGCAGAGAAGACAAATAATATAAGTGTCATCGGTCTTTGTTCGGTAAGTTTTGATGTGACAGGAGGATAAATAAAAGTTCGATTTTCTGCCTTTCGAAACAAATCACATGGACACTTGAAAAAAGTTAGCATAACAGCGATCGATAAGGTTTAAGATTTGCCATACAACTGGTGGACGGTCGCAGGGATTTGATGAGGGGTATAATTTAGAAAACTCTCTTATTAATGCGACAACAATAATGTTTTATTGTAATTTCAGGGAAAATTGATCTGACACAATTCAGACTTTATGGTCATCGTTCTTGTAGTGTTAATTTTAATTACTGTTGTAATGGTCTGATTGTAATTTCTGGGAAAAAGTTGATTAGACACAATTATGATAATTTTATGGTTTTTATCTATTTTTTTTCCAATGATATTGAATCTTGGTTGGAGTGTTAATTTTTATTTGAGTTGTTTTACTGAAATATTTTTGGAAGTTTTTCTAGTGGGGTTTTCAAGTTTAATTTCTCTAAAATTTGACAGGAATTTATTATTGAAATCACAAGTTTGATGGGTAACTCTTGCACAATCGAAGTGCCCTAAGGATTTTTCATAGTGTTGAATCTATATATACAGACAAAAAACTAGTTTAAATAATACAAATCAAGATTTCACCTCAAAGTCCAAAAAGTCCAATTAAAAACAACTCCATTTTAATTATGATTGTACCAGTCTGGAAACTTTAGTGCAGGTTCCATCCTCCTTTCATTATTGTCCTCGTGTTTAACTTTTATATTTATAAAAAGTTCATTCTAATTAGCTGTGGAATTCATTTTTAAATTAATTGGTTTATTAAGTATTTAAACATTGAAGATTTCTAATATTCATGACCTTAAAAGTTTATTTAGTTATTTGAAACAGTGAAAATTTCAACATTCATACATAAGTTTAGTGAAATTTTAACAATCGTCCAACTTTTGAATAAGTGCCCACATCTCTTCGTCATTATTCCATTCACCCAAGTCAGAGCCCAAGCATTTTAAACCACCTAACTCACTATGCTTCAAAGCTTTCTTTGAACCAAAGTATTTTCCTCTCAAAGTATCAAGGATATAAGTAGTGTTAGCACTCATGTGACCCTACGAGGGTTTTATTATAGAAATCCCTTGTACATGAAATCTCAAAAATCCTCAAAGAAAGGGCCTCTATGTTTCACAAAAACTTATGAGCCCTATGGAGAGGAGGCCTCTTGTTATCATTACAACAATTAGATCAAAGAGCCAAGTGAATGTATGTCTTTAGCACATTTGATATGTACCATTTTGGGTTGGGGATTAAAAGGCAACTTAGATCATGTTGAGGACAAGGATGTGTTTCTTGGTGTAGTCAAGAATGTTATCCCATTGCAATTTCAACTAAATGTCGATAAATGTCGATTATTTGATGAATAGTTTGCAAATCAAGAATTTGATGAAATCCTTGTATTCCAAGTCCTAGACAAATCACTTAAATTCCGCATGTTTTACATATTTCTTTTCAACAACTACAGTTTTCTAAAACCTTTGAATGCAAGAGTTTGATCAAATGCATATTTTACAAGTGCTTGCTAAAACCTTTGAATGTCAAATGTTTAATGAAATACTACCAAACTATTATTTGGTAAAACCAATATTATATTGCAAAGATTTTAGATGATGATAAACTCTCTCAACAGGAATACCATACTTTTGTGCATGAATTCAAATGATTTTGTTGCACTTAAAACAACAATTGGAGATTTACAAAGAGCTAAACAACTAGTATACTAAACTTAATATTTAAATATAGCTTATAGAATTATTCAATGATCCATTGAGTATTGCAATTAGTGGGACTTGGGTCACTTCAAATTCAAAGTTGGTATCCTTTAAAGATGTGGTGAAAAATAAAAATTCTTCCACTATAATTGTTTCATCTAGTTTTCTACGTGGTGCCTATACAGTAGATAAAGTGGAAGATGAACCACTGAGGGAAATAATATTACGTGAGGTCACTCAACTACATCAAAACTATGAATTGCATATTTAATAGTCATTCTCCTCCTTCAATGGATTTATACTAGTGGATTTATTCAAATGGATATAGAGTTGTAAGATATCGCTTTGTTCCAGATATTTGTTTATAGTTCATCTTTTTTATCATGCTTAATATGAGTAAGTTTTTAGGGAGGGCCCCCAGTTTTCAAGATGAGTGGGACTTTTTATAGCTCTTCAATTTCTAGATTTTTATCCAACCTTTATGTCAATCACTAAGATGCTAGATTGGGTTCATATCACAAATTTTTCCCTACATTTCTAGCATATTTCAAATATGGATGATATTGAGAATACTATTGGTAGTTTGGTGGCCTGGGTGCAAGCGATATGGACAAACTCTCAAATCTGGCTATAAATTCTTCAATTTCAAGCTGAATGTCTCTCTCTGCTTCTGATTGCGTATCGGTCATCTAACGGTAAAACTGACAACCACATGGGTTTTTTTCCAATCACCCCTACCTTGGTTATTGCCGCAATTTATAACACCGAGCCCTTATTCTCTATCGGAGCTGTAATTCCAAGGAATTACACAAAGATACTATTGGCGGGCTTTTCAAATGGGGATAACACAAATAGCGTTAAATACACTATCGGCGTTAAAACCCAAGGTAAGATGTGTTTTATGCAAATAACACAATCGACGCTTTAATACACTATCGGCACTTTGACATGGGTAATTCCCCGATGTGATATGCCACGTGGCTATCGGCAATCGCTATCGGCGGTTCTGAAAGTCCACACCATAGGCTCCTTCCGCTCCGACTATGCGATGCAACAATCCTTGCGGACCCAAAAACTTACCCAACTCGCTGTATAATATTTCAGGTCCAGGCTTATCGGGGTTTTGAACTTCGGCAGTTCCGCAGCCCTTTCCACTCCACTTGCGATTATGCGATGCGATAAAGGTTTGGACCCGACACGGGTATGAACCAAGTCTAATAGAATTTCAGGTCTGGAACTCTGTTTCGGTGAAGTGATTTTCACGATTTCTTTGTGTAAAACAGAGTTTTGTCTGCGAGACTTAACAATGCATTTAGGAAGAACAGTTGTGCCGATATAAGGAAAAAAGATTGTACCAATAAGCTTAATTCACATATATGACAGGAAAATAAGGCTGAATTATCATTAACAAGGCTCAGAAGGAAAGAAATTCCATCAAATGCATGTGCAAATATACAAGTTAATAGAGAATTGTAAATTCTTATGCATAGAGAGAATTCTTCCAGAACACTATGCCTCCAGGATATCTGGCTGTAAAGAGTCCCATTATTTTATTTATAATTAATAGATAGAGCCTTCTCGGCCATTATCCTTTACAAAAGCATGGCTTTTACATAAGTGATTTAAAGCAATAAAGCTACTACAGCTTATCATAAAGTGACTTATTACAACTGACTTTATCCCTAAATTTTGTCATTATCTTAAACTAGAAAAGCATGAAACATGCTGGCTAAAGGACCCCACTCCCTTGCCTGTAGATATTTTTTGGATTTTTGGAATATGTTTGAAGACTTTTTCCCTCTAAGTCACATGCTCCTGCATCAGACTCCTGAGGACAAAATTCTTCATGGGATCCTGTCCATGAGTTCATCTACAAAACTGCCCAGTTTCTGTAGCATGTCTTCTATAACCCAAGTAGCTTCAGCGGTCATCTGACCCTTCCAATTTACCAAATACTGGAAGTACTCTTGTCCCCTTGTTTTCTTAAACACCTTCTTGTTCAAAATTATTTCTGGCTGCAAATTATTTGTTGTGGGTAACTGTTTTACCCAGTCAATCTCTTGGGTCTCTTGATCTTGTTTTGTATCATCTGTTAGTAAATTATATATTACGGAGCAATGGAACACATAAAATATTGCAGAAATATAAACACAAAAAAATGCATGAAACAAGAGAGACAAATATACGTGGTTCACCCAGTTTGGGCTACGTCCACGGAGAAACAACCTGTCCTTCCTTTTATATTATCTAGCAAACTGAAGAGATACAACCTACAACAGATCCGCTGTAACACCCTCTTCGCTCTCAATCTCCTCTCTCTTTCTCACTCAAAATACATATCTACATAGACGCAATACAATTCCCTCATATATAGTGAGGGGTTGCCTTCTAGGGCAAAAAACCCTAAATTAAACATAACTTCTACCATCAGATCTCCACCTAATGAACGGCCTAGATTGACTAGAAATTACTATACTTTTACAAGGCAATTTAACATCTATTCTTAGCTTCAGGGGCGCTGCCCCCGAAACCCCCCGCCAAGGGGGGGCTCCCCAAAGGTCGCAGCCAGCCTCCCTTCGACCCCCCTTGCAGCGAATATTTTACGGGCGGCGTTGCCGGCCCCATTTCGAACTGGGGTCCAATGTGGTGATACCTTTGAATACAGAAGATAATCAAGCTCCACACCCAACATCATCTGCATTTTCACCTTCATACTTGTACAGGTCTGCAACATTAAAAATTGGTGATATTCCAACATCATGGGGTAACTCAATCTCATATGCATTTGCAGAAAACTTTCTTAACACTCTGCATGGTCCAATTTTCTTGAATTTCAGTTTGTTATACTCCCTCTTTGGAAACCTCTCCTTTCTGAGATGTGCTAAAACCAGATCTCCAACTTCAAACTTCACCTCTCTTCTTCTCATGTCTGCTCAGGTTTTGTATTTGATGTTGCTATCCTACAGCTGTTGCTTCACTTGTTCATGTATTCCCTACATTTTTGAAGCAAAGTCTTCACCCTCTGCACTTCTCATCTCTTCTTTTCCCAAGTTTCTTGACTCAGCTACTCCTCTTGGATGCATTCCATAAACAATATCGAATGGGCTTTGTCCTGTACTCCTGTTAGGTGGGTCATTATATACATACTCAGCTTGTGCTAACACTTGATCCCATTGCTTTGGATGTTCTGCAGTCAGGCTCCTTAAAAGATTGCCTAAACTCATGTTCACCACTTTATTCTGCCCATCAGTTTGTGGATGATAGGCAGAACTGAAACTTAATTTATTTCCCAGCTTCTTCCATAGTGTCCTCCATAAATGTCTAACAAATTTGGAATCTCTGTCTGAGACAATACTTTTGGGAAACCCATGCAATCTTACAATCTCCTTAAAAAACAAATTAGCAATGTGAGAAGCATCACTAGTTTTATAACATGGAATAAAGTGTGCCATTTTTGAAAATCTGTCCACTACAACAAAAATTGAATCATTACCTCTTTGAGTCTTTGGTAAGCCCAACACAAAATCCATACTTACCATATCCCAAGGCGTATCTGGAATTGGTAATGGAATATACAAACCTATGTTTTGGCTTCTTCCCTTGCATGTTGACAGACTTTACAAATTCTCACATACTTCTCCACTTCAGATTTCATTTTCGGCCAGAAATAAAATCTGTTTAGCTGTTCATAGCTCTTCTCTATGACAAAATGTCCTGCAAGTCCTCCACTATGCTTTTCTTTAACTAAATTCTCCTTCATTGAAAAGTTTGGTATGCACAGCTGATTTTTCTTAAATAACAACCCATCTTGTAAGAAGTAATCCAACCATCTGCTTCCATCCATCAAAACAAGATTTTTACAAGCCTCAAATGCCTCTTTAAAATCTAAATTAGTCTCATACAATTCTTTAATAAAATCAAAACCCAACACTTGGATTTGACTCTCTTGAAATAATACATCCCTCCTACTTAAGGCATCTGCAACTTTATTTGATTGGCCATTTATATGCTTCAAAACAAAATGGAAACCTTGAAGATACTCTACCCATTTAGCATGTTTCTGGCTAAGTTTTGGTTGTTGCATTATAAACTATAGTGCAAGGTTATCTGAATAAAGGATAAATTCTTTTGACATTAAATAATGCCTCCATTCTTTTAATGATTGCACAACTGCGTAGAACTCCTTGTCATAAGAAGAATACTTCCTTTTTGAATCATTCAACTTTTCACTAAAATAGGCTATTGGTCTATCTTCCTGGCTTAAAACACCTCCAATTGCTTCTTCGTTGGCATCACACTTCACTTGAAAAGGTTTGTTAAAATCAAGCAAAACCAAAATTGGCTTTTCAGTAATTTTGTTCTTTAACAGCTGAAAATTCTTCTCTGCTTCAGCAGTCCATATAAATGGTTGTTTATCCTTCTTTATGGTCTCAATAATAGGTGCATTAATCTTACTAAAATTCTTGATGAATTTTCTATAAAATCTAGCAAGACCATGAAAACTCCTTACCTCAAAAATACTCTTGGGTGAAGTCCACTCCATGTTTGCCTTGATCTTCTCTGTATCCATCTTCATCCCTTCAACAGAAATAACAAAACCCAAGTACACTAGTTCTTCTTTCATGAATGAACACTTCTTCAAATTCAGCAATAATTTCTCCTGCTACAGCCTTTGTAAGACATAATTAAAATGTCTCACGTGCTCCTCCTTAGACCTGCTCTAAACTAATATATCATCCAGATATACTATTACAAACTTACCAATGAACTCTTTAAGAACTTCATTCATGAGTCTCATAAATGTATTTGGTGCATTTGACAACCCAAAAGGCATTACTCTCCACTCACACAATCCCTCATTTGTCTTAAAAACAGTTTTCCACTCATCCCCTTCTCTTATCCTTATTTGATGATACCCACTTTTAAGATATAGTTTTGAAAAATACTTTGCTCCACTCAAGAAATCCATTAAATCTTCAATTCTAGGTAATGGAAATCTGTACCTAATTGTGATTTTATTGATGGCTCTTGAATCTGTACACATTCTCCAGCCTCAATCTTTCTTTGGACTCAGCACCGTTGGTACTGCGAAAGGACTCAAGCTTTCTCTGATCAGCCCTTTGTCAAGCAATTCTTGCACCTGCTTTCTAACTTCATTTTCTGTAGGAGTCATTTTGTAAGCTACTTTGTTAGGTAGACTTGCTCCATGAATCAAATCTATATGATGGCTAATTCTTCTAATGGGTGGGAACTCATTTAGAAAATCATCAACAATAATGTCACAATATTTCTCCAACATTTCTTGAATTTCAATGGGTAAATTAGAAACTTTAGTAGAAGTCATTATTACCTTGGGCTTGAAAATTACAACAAAATTTACCTCGTTTTCTTCAATCTGCTTCAAGTATTCCTTTCCTCCAAGTAACAGAGTTTTTGGATCAATCTTCTTTCCTGGTACATATTCTTCTTGTAGAGGCAATAGCGTATGATTGACACCATCCTTTCCAAACTTGTAGGTGTTTATTTTCCCATCATGCATGGCTCCTCTGTCATATTGCCAAGGTCTTCCAAGCAATATGTGACACACATCATTGGCATCACATCACATAAAATTTTATCTTTATACTTGCCCACTTGAAATTCCACTTCACACTGCTCATTTACTAACATTTGATGTCCCTTTTTCAACCATGACACCTTGTAAGGTGTTGGATGTTTCATTGCCTTCAGCTCCAATTTCTCCACCACTTCTGTAGATACCAAATTATCAGTGCTGCCACTATCAATGATCATCTGGCAACATTTCCCTTGGACTTTACACACTATCCTAAATAGAGTCTTTCTTTGTGATGGTTCAACCACCTCCTTTGCTGGCTTGAGAAAAAATTTATCAACTACCAAAGATTCTTCTCTCTCTGGTATATTTTCTTCTTCTGTCACTGTTGCTGCTGGTGCTTCTCCCTCAGCTTGAGAAAAAATGGCATTCCTCTAATTTGTTTTTGCATTCTCTGGGCACTTAAAAGCTTTGTGTCCCAGTTTGTTACATCTATAACATCTTATTTCTCTGCCTCTTCCTCCACCTCCTCTTCGTCTAGAAAAACTCCCTCTGCCTCTTGCATCACCTCCTATGGGTGCATGCTGAGTTGAGCTGCTGCTAGCTCCATCTTTAGGTACTGTAGATCTCCCTCTACCACCTTGACTTCCCCTTCCTCGGAAAGTACCTCTCCCTCTGGTAGACTACTTCCTCATGAGTTTTTCTTCAGCTTTCAGTGCTTTCGGATAAGCTTCCTCTATTGTTTTAGGATACAGTAGACTTATTTCATCTTGAATGTCCATCCTAAGGCCATTCATATATCTAGCCACCTTCTCATCTGTATCCTGGGCTTCTCCAGCTCTTATGCTTACCTTATAGAATTCCTCTGTGTATTCTTTCACTGTCAAATATCTCTGTCTAAGATTTTGCATTTATATGAACAAATTTTGTTGATAATTACTTGGCAGAAAGTTATCTCTTAGCTTTGCTACCATCCTGCTCCAATTCTTGATTGGTTGCTTGCTAAGTGTCTTCCTTTCTACCTGCACACCATCCCACCAAAGCATTAGATGGCCTTTTAACTTAGTGACAACGAACTTGACTTTCTTCTCGTCTTTTGTTTCTTCATAATCAAAGAATTTGTCCATGCCATTAATCCATTCTATTAATTCTTCTGGATTCAGTCCTCCTTCATATATCGTTATCTCAGTCTTTGGCATGGCCGTGGATCTCAACACTGACTGAAAGAACCTCATCTTAGGAGTAACTGCTACAGCTTCCTCCTCTGCAGCTTCAATCTCAGGTTCACTAACATCTCCATCATCTATGTTCCTGCTTGTTGTTAATGCATCCAATCTTTCTTGCATCTGTTGCACAACTTCCATTACTTTAGCGTTTGCAATAGGTCGTCCTCTTCCACCACGTCCTTGTCCTCTTCCAAATCTGAAAGCCATAGTAACCTTCCTTCTCCTGCTTCTGAGATTCAATCCAATGTCAGATGGCTACTCTGATACCACTAATGGTGGCCTTGGTGCAGGCGATATGGACAAACTCTCAAATCTAGCTATAAATTCTTCAATTTCAGGCTGAATCTCTCTTTTTGCTTCTGATTGTGTATCAATCATCTAACGGTAAAATAGACAACCACATGGGTTTTTTTCCAATCACCCCTACCTTGGTTATTCCCGCAATTTATAGCACCGGGCCTTTATTTTCTATTGGGACCGTAATTCCAAGGAATGGCACAAATATACTATCGACAGGCTTTTCAAATGGGGATAACGCAAATAGCGTTAAATACACTATCGGCGTTAAAACCCAAGGTAAGATGTTTTTTATGCAAATAACACAATAGGCGCTTTAATACACTATCGACACTTTGACATGGGTAATTCCCTGATGCGATATGCCACGTGGCTGTAAGCAATCACTATCGGTGGTTCCGAAAGTCCACACCATAGGCTCCTTCCACTCCGACTGTATGATGCGACAATCCTTGTGGACCCAAAAACTTACCCAACTCGCTGTATAATATTTCGGGTTCGGGCTTATCGGGGTTTGGACTTCGGTAGTTCCACAACCCTTTCCACTCCGCTTGCGATTATGCGATGAGATAAAGGTTCGGACCCGACATGGGTATGAACCAAGTCTAATAGAATTTCAGGTCGAGAACTCTGTTATGGCTAAGTGATTTTCACGATTTCTCTGTGTAAAATAGAGTTTTGTTTGCGAGACTTAACAATGCATTTAAGAAGAACAGTCACGCCGATATAAGGGAAAAAATTGTACCAATAAGCTTAATTCACATATATGACAGGAAAATAAGGCCGAATTATCATTAACAAGGCTCAAAAGGAAAGAAACGCCATCAAATACATGTGCAAATATACCAATTAATAGAGAACTGTAAATTCTTATGCACGGAGAGAATTCTTCCAGAACATTATGCCTCCGGGATCTCTGGCTATAAAGCGTCCCATTATTTTATTTATAATTAATAGATAGAGCCTTCTCGGCCATTATCCTTTACAAAAGCATGGCTTTTACATAAGTGATTTAAAGCAATAAAGCTACTACAGCTTATCATAAAGCGACTTATTACAACTGATTTTATCCCTAAATTTTATCAATATCTTAAACTAGAAAAGCATGAAACTTGCTGGCTAAAGGACCCCACTCCCTTGCCTGTAGATTTTTTTGGATTTTTGGAATATGTTTGAAGACTTTTTCCCTCTAAGTCACATGCTCCTGCATCATAGTTACATAAATGTATTTTGAGAAAGCTTTAGCAATATGCTTGCTTATTTGTTGAGATTGACCTAAGGATATCCTAAACAAAATGATCATCAATTATACACGTTTATATGGAATTAAGTATTGGATTATGAAAATACAACATTTTGATGTAAAATATATCATATTCTAAGACGTCTACCAGATTCTTGTCCTCATGAATGAAGTCATCCTTCATGGAAAACAAGGTTAAATCTAAATTAAATAGTTGGACATTTTCACTAGTTGAAGAAAATAAAAAAATTGATAAGAATTAACAAATAACATATTTAGAGAAGGTCAATATTGCTTATCTAAAGATGCCAATTGGAAAACTCTATCATGTCTTGGAAGTTCAAGCAAAAGACATGGATATTGGAAGTTCATCCTTGAGCATGGTAGTTGAACATATCATCCCTTCTATTGGAATGAAGTAACTCCATGAAAATGGCACCTCTAGTTCTAATAAGGAATTGGTGACCTCTTAAAATCTAGGGTTCTCTCCTTCTAAGTTGTAGGTTGTCATTGTGGCTCCTTCTTAAAGGGGAACCATGAGGTTAAACAAAAGAAGGCATAAAAGGACAACGTTGATGACCATTTTTAAAATGTTTAAAATAACATGTACACTAATTATGTACTCTTATTCTTGTAATGTAATATTCAATTCCATTTACAATATATTTATGAAGGTCATTTTCATGGTAAACTATAACACAAAATTGTGATTCTCTTTGAAAAGAAAATATCATTTATATTATTTGAAAAGAAAAAGAAAACTTTAAATTTTCACTTTTCATTTTACTTTCTCTAACTACCTTAATTCTAATGAGGACGCTACTTACCATAATGAGAACAATAACTATATTATGATGAGAACAATCATTTGTCTCATTATTAAAATTCGAAAAAATCTATAACACTTGAAATAAATTACTAATAGTTTGAAAGAGAATAGAGTTTCATTCTTATTAAATACCTCTTAATCTTAAACTATTCACCTATTTCTTTATATCAAAAATAATATGAACCTTAAACCAATAAAAAATAATATATATCATGTAAACTTATATATAATTTTTAATAATTATAAATTTTTAAAATATATATTTTTCAATTTTATAAAATTTTCTCAATAGTGCAATTATGAAATTAACCTAATTTTAAAGTTGAAAAGGCAATCACATTATGGCCATTACCACATTAATGCACAAATTTATATCAACCGTGATTTTCAACCCCATCACATTTTATATAGATTTGTTTACATATCATACCTACATTGTAAGACATTATGCTTTAAATTTTAAAGTTGAAAAGGCAATCACATTATGGCTATTACCACATTAATGCACAAATTTATATCAACTGTGATTTTCAACCCCATCACATTTTATATAGATTTGTTTACATATCATACATACATTGTAATGGTAAAACTATAAAAATGGGTAACATTTTTTTAACATTATATAATGTTATATTCCTTTAATTTCAATTCTTATGAATTTACAATTTTACTTTAAAATTTAGGTGAAGGTAATGAAATTGATTTTTTTTTTAAAGATGGATATTATTTTTGGAGAAAAATGTATTCTTACACTACAAATAAATAAACAAATTGTATATATATGTATATATATGAAAACTTTCTTTATATTTTATATGGACGATGATGTTTTAGTCTTTTAATGGTTGCTAAAACAGTAAGGTCAAAATCATTACAAGAAATACTCATTATAAGCACCTAGGTGTGGAGGATAACAACATTTCTCCCAACCAGCTAAGCTAAACTCAATCAACTGTTATTTTTCATTATTTCTCAAAATAGAGTAAAACAAGAAAAAAAGGTACCATACTAACACATTTATATGCATACTTGTTTCCTTTTTTATGTGATTATTAACAAGAAAACTAAAACCACCCTTTTGAAGAGGGAAATGAAAAGAAATTTCTATCACCCAAAAATATTCACCTAGCCATTTCTTACTAGGTTAATCGACATATACCATGTAGTATGAGTTTTTACATATTAGGACCCACTTTCAACTTAGGAAATAATTTAGTGAACCATTTTCCTAAATTATTTCTCATTAAAACTTAAAAAAAAAAAAACCATGAAAATAATAACTGGGGTTGATGGGACACTTATTCCAAGCTTAATGTTGGGCAAGGCATCCTAGTGTGGGTGTTCATTGGTTTATTATGGCTAAGGAAATTTGCAAAGGCAATGGCTAAAGCTTTGGAAAGGCAAAATGGAATTTTTGGCACATTTATTAATGAAAATAATGGAATTTTAAGAGAAAAGGAAGGTGAAAGGTCACATGTTGCATGTGAGGAGGAAAATGAAGGATAATAATGGAAAAATAAAGAAAATAGAGGCCTAATTGATAAAAAGTCTTATGAGGTAGTTGGTACCTTTCATCAATTCAGTTTTGGATCTCTCTCATTATTCTATCTCTCTCTCTCTCACTCACTCTTGGACACTTATAGTTTTATTGAATCACTTTGGCATTAGATCAAGAAAGGAAAAGGGGGAAAGAGGAGCGATCAAGCAGCTAAAACAAGATTCTTTGTAGGTATCGATTTGTATGTGTTTTTCCCTAACTATATTTGGCATGCATGGTATTGTATGTGTTTCTTTGTTGTTATGGTAAGGGTTTTGCTAGGTGTGACAGTGTTTTCAGCCTAGCCTTTCCATTTTTGGATAGCCATGGTGTGATGGGGTTCTCATGTTTTGGTTGAGCTGGATTTCCAGATGGATTCGAAGCTGAGTGAGGTGGATCTATGAAAGAAATAACACATGACCTAGTGATCCTTGAATTAGATAGTGGAATGTGGTAAAGCCACTATCCTAGTGACCCTTGAACTAGATTTTTGGTTGTGGTAAATCTAGGTATTGTGTGCCTCGATGGGCCTAGGAATCCTCAATCGATTAATGGCGGGATATACAATAAATCCTAGAGGTGGTTTCCATTGATTAGGCCTAGGAATCCTTGCCGGTGAATGGCGGGGTATACGATAAAGCCCAGAGGGTGGATTCTCGGTTATGGCCTACTGATCCGATTGTGGTAAAACTTAGAGACTAGGAGACAGGAAAATTCCTCACTGTGTAGGTGGAGAAATCCAGTGGCATCCATGATTTTTTTGGCCTAGTGATTTAGTGGAGATCATGGTAAAGCCTTTTATTACATTTTTATTATGTTTGCCTAGTGATCAGGTGTGGATTGCAGTAAAGTGTAGTTTCTATTGATGAGAGTGAGGTGGTTTAGCCTCAGGATGCACTGGTTGGTTCTTTTGGTTTATGTCCCACATTCACGCTTGGAGTATGGCACAAGGATGATTAGCTGAAGAGAGATTTGGCCTAGCCAACCTATGGTCGAGTGGAATGTGGTAGTCTCATCCTAGGTTGGCTTTTGCATTCATTAATAAGAGGTTTTTTCCTTGACATCTTATTTGAAAATGTATTGGTTTATATGTGGATTCTATGGTTGATGTATCCTTGATATTTCTATTATTATTATTTTGGTTATAAGCATGTATTATGACAGTGATGATGTATGGCTCTCCTCATGTTTTGATTTGTAAATGAATGATGTATCTAAGACCTAATAGATGATAATGCAACTAATGATATAAGGGGACAATGTTTCTTAGCGATTCTCAGATGAGTATGAGAACCCTATACTCAGATCTGTTGTTTAAACATGTAGATTACATAATTGTGACATGTTTGAAGAAATCCTTATCATGGCTAGTAGGGGTCTAGTCAAGTCCTTTCTCAAGTAATTGCATTCATATCATTATTATGTTGTTATCTTTTAGTTCTAAAGGTGTCATGGAGTTCTGTGCAGTGACCTAGGCTTTAGCCCTGAAAATGTGGCACAAATCCCGGAGTCGCAAACACAGGTTTGAGGAGAAAAGTCCTCAAACACACACATGCCTTGTTGTGCAAGCATTTGGAGCCTCCCAAACACTCCCTTGTCAATATCAAGGGAGCTTCCAAGGTTTTAATGGTATAAAAACTCAATGGGACCTAGGGACTGGTCCTGGAGATTACTGGGAAGGCTTATGGGAGTCTTGTAGCATGTATAAAAGGTATATTTTGTGGGTTTCCATCGATTCCACTTCCTTAAGGTCACCTAGGAGGTTGAGTCCCATTACAGTGGCCTCTTGTCGCATATTTATCCCAGTTAGCTGGTTACTTGGGTAGATGTGGGAGGAGGGTTTACATCTACTTGCTTTCTTCAAATTGCATTCTTACTCTTCACACCACATAACCACTTCTATATTTGAAAATTGTCGCTGATGTTGTGCATTTTCACACCACTTTCTCTAGCTTATTTATACTTGACTAAATCAAAAAATTCATGGCAAGGTTGACACACAATTCGTAAAATTGTATCTCTTTTCATTTTCACTATTGGAAATCTGATTCAAATGACCCAAATGATTCTTATTTTCATAGCCCCTTGGCTCCTTGAGGGCTTACTTTGATATCCATGAAACCTTGCAACATGACCATGATCCAACAAATCCAAATCTGCATCCACTTAAATGTAACAAATTATTGTTCTTATAGATTTTTGATATACACGGATTACCAATTCCAGCTCCAAGGGTTTTATCATCATCCCCAGGCCCATAGTGAACATCCCTTGCTTGCTACACACGAATTCTCTTCATTTTTTGTTGTCTTTCATGAGATTTTGTGAATCATATCCACAAATTCATGGGTCAATATTAAAAACATCTAGAGGAATACTTTGAGCATATATTTCAGCGAGGTTTGTATAAATCCCAATGGATCTCATAACTGTAGAGAGTTGGTAGTTCAACTACTAATTCCCATCCAACTAGTTTCTTAGAAATTAGGTGTTTAAATTTTTACATGGAAAGAGAATTATGGAAATGATTATTTTAGTGAGGACAAGATTCCAACCATTTTGCCTTGTTAGGCCCCACTCACTATTCATGTTTCATATAGTTGTTCATCCCTTTTATTAGTTATTTGGCATTTTGTTTAAAACAAATTACAATACATATTGTTGTTTCGTGAACCAACTCAACATTTACATGTCTATACAAACAACATTTATTTCATTAATTACAATATCAACAGAGAATTAAAATAGGGATATTAACTTTTTGTGATTAATACTTTTTAAATAGTGATTTATTTTTAAAATATTTTAATAATACCTCTAAATATAATGAATGTGTACAAATATCTTTATAAATTCCCATAAATATTGTATATATGCATCTGTTTCCACCTTAGCATTGATATAAATTAATATTGAATTATTGTTTTTTCGAAAATAAGAATATTAAAATATATTTTAATTATTTTTTTTAATTTAAAAAGAATTTTAAAAAATTATATCTCTCTCTCTCTCTCTCTCTCTCTATATATATATATATATATAATTTTGATAAATTATAATGAAAAAAGATATCCCACATAGCTTTGGATTGATGGTGAATGGGTGCATTGTTGAGATACTTCTTGTGGTAGATCACTAGTTCAAATCCCCATTGGTACTAGCCTACCAAAAAAAGAGAAAATAATTATTCAAAAGCATTATAACGATGTAATTAGTATAAGTTCAATATATTTATATACCATGATTCTTTAAGCAATTTATGATAACAAAGCATACAAATTTTATTTTTTAAATAAATAGTTTTTTAATATTCAAATAAAAATAACAGCTATATATTTTTTATTTTTTTATTATTATCATTTTATATATCATTAAACTTAAAACTAATAATATCTAATTTAAAATTAATAATTATATATTAAATAATAATATATAAATTTTCTTATAGAATATATACAAAATAATAAAGTATAACATTGTCGATGAATACTTTTGGGAACTGTGTGTTGTTTTTAAGTGTTTGCCCAATGTTTTGGGTGAATCCTTCACTCATCTTCAGAGACTTAAAGCTTAACTAATAATGTGAAGAGTACTAGACTCATTTAAATAAAGGAAGGCGATAAAATATAATGGATAGAGGATGTATAAATATTATTGTTAGGGAACGAAATAATGATGAAAGTAATGATTATTATTGACTTTGATGAAAGACTTTCAGGATAAAAGGATGTAAATTATTAAATAAAGTATTGAATAAATTGACTTAAATAAATTATCAAAAGAGAATTTTGAATAATTTCCATTACCTTAATATAATTATTAAATAAAAAATTGAATAAATTATCAAAAGAGAAATTTGATAAATTCTTCTTCCTTTATTTAAATGGGTCTAGCACTCTTCACATCATCAATTAAACTTCAAATCCCTAAAACACCGTGGAGAGTACTCTCAAAATGTTGACCAAATCTTTAAAGCAACACATAGCTTTCCGGAGATATTGATCAACAACAATCTATTAAACGTAAAAATATACATACTAAAATATAACCTTATAAATTTTGACAAAAAAAAAAATAATCAAATTATATAAAAAAAAACATTTAAACATCATACTATTTAATTCTGAAATAACATTTAATAACAAATAACATTTAATAACCAGAAGAATTCCAACGGAGTTTGGCCAGTTGAAGGCGCTGAGAGTACTCCACCTCAGCTATAATTTGCTTCGTGGTTATATTCCAAAACCTTTGTGTAATTCTACAAAGCTGCAATGGGTCTGACTTTCAATAAACGACTTATAGGAAGTATACCAACAGAATTTCGCCGTCTAGTCCAGTTGGAACAACTCCGCTGGGCAAACAATAGTCTTAGCGGAAATATTCAAAGTTATGTTACGGAGAAAGAGTCCACGAGCTGCTCCATTTATATTAATATAATTAAATAATTTGTAGATATAAATTAAAAAAAAATTATTGAGTTTAAATCTTTTTAAAATTTTAAAATGTTAATTTCATGATTTTATCTATCTAAATGTGAAATTTTTAAATTAAAATACAAAACATTGCACATGAATTAATTGAAGTATAAGTTTTCAAATTTTTTAAATCTACATTATTTTTAGAAAAAAATAAAAAAAATCAGTAAGGAGAATGTGATTTTAATATATTTTTAAAATTTTAAATATTTATTATTGATTAAATTGAGTATAATTTTTTGTTTTGTTTTTTTTTTTTTTTGGAGTATTTTCAAATTTTATATATGTTTAAGAATTTTTTAAAATTTGAGTATGATTATCAATATTGATAAAATGAAAATCATGATAATTAAATCTAAAAAATTATATATTTGGTATATGACAACCAATAATTAATTGAAGTGTATTCTTTCAAATATTTTGGAGTTCATATCACACGTTCAACTAAATTTATAACATTGAAAAAATGATTAAGAGAGTTTCCAAAATTTATAATGGATCTAGAGGAAGTCACAAAGAAAGATACAAGAGATTCAAAACAACTTAATTTCAAAATTCTATTCTCTTCATGGAAGCAAAGAAAACCATTTTTCATTGAGAGCATGACTATGGTTGTGTATGAAATGTATACTAAGAGGTTAAACCACATGGAAAATAAGATGTTCTATAAAATCATTTCAAAGTCTAGCCAAACCCACCTTTGACTCAAGATGGATGACATAAGGAGGCTTGATCTTGGTTAAACTATGGAAGCATAAAAAAAGATATCATTTTGGGGATAAGGATAGTATAAAAATTGTGGTGTGATAAGGAGTTCCGTTAAAAAGAATTGAGATATAAATATTGTTAAAATAAGAACAATTTCTCATAAGCTCAATTCACAAAATCTAAGAGTAAATCTAAATTTGTAAAACTTATTTTGTAACATGAATTTTTGATAGGATGTCAATGATGATAAGAAAGCTAAGTTTAATTATGTGATGAGACTGAAAGGGAACACAAAATTATGGTGGGAAGAGATGCTAGCACAAAGGGAAAATAGAGGAAAAGAAAAGGTTAAGAACTATGATAGGATGGTACGAAATTCAAAGGAAAATTTAAGCAAAAATATTATTAGTTGAAATTTTTCAGGCAAATGCAAAATCTCAGACAAAAGGCTATTACGGTTAAAGAATATATAGAGGAGTTTTATTAGATCAATATTAGAGTAAGTTGTGTGGAAGGGGATGAAGAGAAAGTATCTAGGTACATAAATGGCTTGAGATATGATATCCAAGATGAGATAAGCATTCTACCCCTAAAAACAGTTGAGGAGGCATACCAAGTTACTCTTAAAGCAGTGGAAGCGTTTGCAAGGAAACAAAGTCAGAGGAAGACATAGAAGTTAGGAAAGGGGTAAAGGACAATAGGAAATAGAGGAAGATTCCAGGTTCAACTAGAGGAAGAAAATCAAAACAACTGAGCCAAGCATATAGAGGAAGTGAGTGTAGACGTGGAAGATTATTTTGAATTTGACAAGCATCTCATCTAATTCCTATAATATCTTTTTATTACTTCTCCTTCCCCTTCTCTGATCATCCTTCTACGATTTTATGGGGTCTATGAAAGAATGTAGATTGATGCCTAGATTATGGTTATTAGAGTTATTACATGATGGTTGTTAGGTGTGATGAATATCTCTTTTTAGCAAGGCTCCCTTGAGGATTTGTACATGATGTTCTAAGATCGAATATGGGTCATTTCCCTTCTAAACTACTATAATGGCATGGATATATAGTGAATATAGATCCATATGTTTTGGGGTTTCTTGAATTCAATCCCCTGATTGGTAGTGGGTGTGTTCTTTTTTGGCTATGAGATTGACTTTGTTAGTTGGGTTTGTTGTTTTTCCTCTAGTTGTTTTTATTAACCCATTGCCACGTGGTTGTTGGTTATATTACCTTGGGATACCTCTTTAACGAAGGGATCTTATAAATTAGCCAGAGACTCAAAGCTAATGCGAGTTGAGATTTCTAGATATGTCATGGAGGTTAGTTGTGGTTTGGGTTGTCTATACTAATGATTGGGCTAGACAAAGTCATCCTTGTTCATTTGAGATTTAATTTTTTGAGTAGGATTTGCTTTTTGTGTGGGATAATCCTTGAAAAGGTGGCCATAATCATGGAATTTTTGGCATTGCAAGGGGATGTGCTCATTGTCTAATGATTTCTTCCATACTATATCTTGATACAATATATCAATCAAAGCCAATAAGAGTTGTGATATGTCTATATTCACATAGCTCATGGCATATGATGTATATAGTCCCCTTTGAGTAACCTTAGAGGTTTTGAAAAAGTGCCCCAACACATTTTCTATGCCCTAAAGAGTTTCTTCCTCCCATAATTCTTTTGGAAAAGAGAAGAGCTAGATCTAGACTAGCATCATTTTGAAATTTTGTTTGTCTGGGCTTAAATTGTCCATCCAAAATTAGAGGTATAGTCCAACAGAATTAAAGAAGTATAATCTTTCAAAGATTCAAGTCCAATTCTCAATATTGGAAAATATTATTAGGAAAAATTCCTTTGCTCCTGACTCCAAATCAATTTTCTCTTTTTGTATCCATATTATCAAGGCTCTTTTTTATGGGCCAAAATCCCATAAACTTGTTAATTAAGACATGGTCTTATTTAAAATGAATATATTCCTCAATCCTATTAGATTTAATCTCACATTTAATGTTTGTGTTGCTTTAGACAAATAATGACCTCATCCTCATGATTGACAGGTAGCTCCTAGTTGTGGATCTCTAGAAGAAGAGATTACCTTCATACATTCCCCTTATCACGAAAATTGAATGGAGAGATTGCACGTGTGGCCCATCATTTTGTGATTCGTGCATTGCCAAAGATAATGTTACTATAAGAGAGAGATGCCCCCTCGCCTTGAGTGCACCATGGTTAAAATAAAGCGAAAAACCCTATAATACAATAAACTAGTTGAGTGAAAAAAAAAATTGAATTCCAATTACATAATTCTAATTAAACTTAGATTGACCATGACTAAAAATCACCCCTCTTATATAGATATCTAATTTTATAATTTTTTTATTATCAAATGTATAATTAATTTATATGTTATATTAATTTCATAAACCTTAACTATATTATAAAAATTTTAATTAATTGGTATGTTATTTTAATTTCATATATCTTAACTACATTAAAATAATATTATAAATATTATTATTAAGATTTAATATTTGTAAAATATTAAAATTTAAATTTTTTAAATAAACCTTTTAAAAGAAAACCAAAGAATAATTGACATGGAATATTGAGAGAATAAAGATATTACACTCCTAAAAGTGTATCCAACACTTTTTTCTATAGAGTATTACTTTTGAGGATTTTTACATTTTCATGTATTAATTTAGTATGGGTTATTTTACATATTAATTTAGGAATTTTTAAGGGTATATATTTCTTTTCAAAAAAAATTAATTGAAAAAAAATATTTTTATTTAAAAAAAAAAAACAAACTCAAAATTATTAAGTGAAATGAGGGAATTTGACTATGGTAAAAACAATATTGTAGTGTGACTTCAACATGGTGCCATCTACTATTTCTAAAAATAGGAAGAAGAAAGATAAGGGATGTATTTGTGCATACCTTTGAATGAGATTTGTATAAATCCCAATGGATCTCATAATTGTAGAGAGTTGGTAATTCAACTATCAATTCCTATCCAATTACTTTCTTAGAAATTAAATATTTAAATTTTTATGCGGCAAAAGAATTATGTTAAATATTATTTTAGTGAGGAAAAGATTCTTACTATTATGCCTCGCTAGCCCCTACTCATGATTCATGTTTCATTACATTTTTGTGATTCATATCTTTTAAGTAGTGAAATATTGTTTAAAACAAAATACAATGCATATTATGTTGTTTCTTTAACCAGGTTAGTGTTTACATGTCTATATACAAACAACATTTATTTCATTAATTACAATATTAACTAGGGATTAAAATGAGAGTATTACATTTTTGTGATTAATATCTTTTAGGTAATGAAATATTTTTTAAATATTGTAATGATACTTCTGAATATTATGAAAATGTACAAATATCTTTACAAATACCCATAAATATTGATATAAACTAATATTTCATTATTCTTTTTATTTGAACGAATATTAAAATAAATCTTATTTATTTTTTAATTTTAAATTTTTATTTAATTATATATAATTATATATAAATATAATCTTGATAAATTATAATGAGAAAAATTAGTTTACTAAGCTTTGGATTAAAGGTGAATAGGCGCACTATTAAGGCATTCCTTGGGATAGGTTAATATTCAAAATCATTATAACAATATAATTAGTACAATTTCAACATTTTACTATGGAGAATTGACAATAGGTGTGACAATAGATGGATATGATATCAATAATTTCTTCTTACCATCCAAAATAAGTCCAATTAACTATAATAAAAATGTTACTAGGGAGAATTTACAATAGATGTGCAGGATATCAATAACTTCTTCTTACCATCCAAAATAATCCAATCTACTATAATGAATATTCTCTCTTTAATTCAAATAATTTATATATCATGAAATTACCATTCTTTAAGCAATTTAAAACACTGAAGCATATTGTAATGTAATATTCATCACAAAATAAATTTTATTTTTTAAATAAATAGTTTTTTGATTTTCAAATAAAAAATAAAAATTATATATTTTGAGTATTATCATTTTATATATCATTAAAATTAATAATAATAGTCTAATTTAAAATTAATAATTATACATTAATTAATAAAATATAAAAATAAAATAAAGTATTATTTTGTCAATGAATATTTTTGGAGAATTGTGTGTTGTCTTCAAGGATTTGCTTAATGTTTTGATTGAACCCTTCACTCATCTTCAAGGACTTGAAGCTTAACTAATGATGTGAAGAGTATTAAACCCATTTAAGTAGAAAAAAGTAATAAAATATAAATATTATTGTTAAGAAAAGAAAGAAAAAATGATTAAAATAGTAATTATTATTAATTTTAATAATAATGAAAATGATAATTATTATTGACTTTGATGAACTTTCCAGATAAAAAAATAAATTATTTAATAAAGAATTAAATAAATTATATAAAAAAAATTGAATAACTTCTATTACTTTAATATAATAATTAAATTTTATATTAAGTAAAAAATTGAATAAATTATAAAAAGAGAAATTTGAATTCATTAAATAACCAAAAAAATATGAATTAATTAAGCGAAAAAATAACAAAAATATGAATTAATTAAATTATATAAAAATAACATTTAGACATCACACTATGTAGTTCCAAAATAACATTTAAATAATATTACACACAAAATATTTCACACTTTAAAATTAATAATATTACAATTTGTATGAAGTATAACAAAACAATTATGATGGTAACTGTGTACATAGTATTCATTATTTTTCAATGAAAAGATGAGAGAGAATATTTTTCACATTCTCATTTTCCCAAATTACATTTTGTCACCACTCAACCTTTCCACTTATTTTCTGTAACTTGGACAGTTTCTCCATTCCTCTAAGTAATCTAGTCAATAATGGACAGTCTGATATCCTCAGTAATGTAAGTTGAGACATTGTTTTGTCATCCCACACGTCATGGGTCCCACCATATTCTTGACCTTAGGAAAACCACACATTGGAAAGCCGCCGCTCCCGAACGCTAACTCCCTTAGCTCATGGCAATGTTATATTTGAATGTCCCTTAAATTAGATAGCTTGTCTAATACCAATCTTCTCAACGATGGACAATTATATATGGTCAAATGTTATATAAGTGAATGTGTGCCTTTGGTAGATCTGATATTGATTTGATATTTACCCTATGACTGACATCAGTTGAAGATTTATTAAACTAAGGTATTACAGATTCATGTACTGGTGTGTGTTCTGTGTTATTGAAACAACGGGTCAATCAGATTGCCAATACACAGACAATAAAAAATGAAGACAATAGAGAAATACAGTAAGCAATCATAAGGATACAAACAATTTTATTAAGGAGTTCACCCTATTCTCTAGGGCTACGTCTCCGGTCCAGCTTCAGTGGTAGCCTTTTTTATTGTGTCTTCAAGCAGAGAAATTACAATATAGGGACCCAATATGAGTTCTCTTGAAGCAGATTTTGCTTGGCAGGGTGGTTCTTGGATTCCCCAAGCCACTTGGAGTGCACAAACTCTTCTTCTTCCTACCAGCTCTGTGACCTCTTAGTCTACAGTGGAAAGAGCCAAATGTGATGCTCAGTCCGGACAGATTCCTCTATGGGAAGGCTCGAATCCTCAAGCTCTCTGGTGCTTGTTGGCTACTTGAATTGTTTATTGATTAAACAGTCGAGTACCACATTAATTTGTCAACCCGGGAAAGTCCTTTTATTTCAAAGGTGACCTCGTACTGTATGTACTTAACTCTAAAAGCACTAAAAGCTGTAGTATACACAATTCTATTTTCTGTCAAACTCCTTACTCTATGTTATTGCAGTTAAAATATATTGCAGATATGAAATGAAAGCAGTTAACTAAGAATACAAATCTGCAAAGAAAAATAATGGCTGCTCTATTAGCAGAGGATCAGGACCCTATCCTCAGGGTAAGGATGTTCAGCACCTGCCCCTGTAACCAATTTGCCAATACACACTGCAATTCCTAATCACCGGTGAAGTACTCTTTTACAATATCAAGCAACTAACAAAACAGAGTATCAACAAAAGGAAATTGTCAGAGGTAATGCTACAGAATTCAAACACACTCACACACTAACAGAAAATAAATGGGTGAATCTTGTGAAGAAGGTGGGCCCTGTCCCTCTCACAAGATTCCCCAGAACACAGATGCTGAATTAGATGCTCAAAACAACCTTTTATTCATCTGCCAAAATGTCCAGTTACAATGAAGATTCAGACTTGCTTTTGTTTTTCAAAATTTCCCTTACAACTTGTTTTCTTTCTCCCCCCCCCCCCCCTTTTCTAATGTAGATGTCTCCTCTTTATAGAGGAGACATCTATTACAATAGACCGTCATGATTCATTCAGTTTAACCTTTTTGTCAAAAATAAGAAATCCATCCTTGTTACAGGATGCCGTTACAACAGTGTGATGGTGTATTCTTTCTTGGGTCTCTTACTGTTACACAGCTGGTAAACGAACCTCAACCGTCTTCTTGGAATCCTCGTACTATCCTTTGCCGCTTCACCATTGTTGCTGATTTAGTAAACTCATGTTGTTCTTGGTGTTTCAGCAACTGTAACTGTGTTTTACCCTTTCTAGACAGTTGCTGATCGTGCTGTGTCAGCATGGAACTCTGCCAATCTTCTGATTGTTGCTGTTTCCGCTTGTCGTTTCCGGTGTTCCAGTTGTTGCAAAATAACGTTTTCCCTGCTTTAGATAGTTGTTGTTGCAGAAACTGCGTAGTTTTTGTTTCTAGTGTTGCAGCAACTACGAACTATAATTTCTGCAGACTTTAGACAGTTCAACGGTTACTTAGCAACTTGGTTAACTTCTCCAAAGATTAATTATAAAGATAACATGAATATGTAATTAATGATTAAACATATAGTAATGAGGAGAGTTACTTCATACCTTGGAATGATTAGGTCATTATATAATCAACGCTTTCAACTTATGGACTAAAGAGGGTAATATTATAGCAAAAATACAAGGTCAAAAGTGGTCAATTTGGAGTCCTAACATCCCCCCAACTGAAATGGTTGCATGTCCTCATGCAATGCTTACTCTGAATCTGAGTCGGAGTACTGGGATGAAGAGTGTAAATTACTGATACAGTAGCTATGGAAAGTGTTATCAAACCTGTCTCTGAACCCACAGACACTCTCTAGTTGCCTCCATGCTGCCACCTCTTCCTTTTTGGATGATCTAAACTGACCCTTGTATTGCTGACCAGATAACCATAAGAGGGGAAATTTAAATCTGTAGCCAATCCATTTTTCAGCACATTGTTCCATACATCTAACATAGTAAGGTACCCTTGAAATTGTTGCCTGTAGATTGGGGGGATTGTAGGGATGATACTCCTGTCTTTCCTTAGGACAGTTTTCCCAGAATAGGTTGTTGGCTTTAATAGCCAAAGGTGCCTTTGTTTTCACATAGTGTTGGCAATCTCGCAAGACCACTGCTTGTAGTTGCCTAATGTGATCAGTCATTCCAGGTTCACTTAAAATTCTTTGGTGCTATGCAATGAAAGTAGCTGCATTTTGGGGTTCAGCCCTAATCCAAAGGAGGCAGTTCTATTCATTGTGTTGTGCTGAGATGAAAGCGTTTTGCCAAGTGAGTTGGTTGGCTAGAAAGGAAATGAAAGCTCTGAGTTGTATGTCGCCAACAAGAGGGAGTATATTCATTTTTCTGTCTTCAGACATAGCTTCGTTGTGGAGATAAAGCTCACACAACAAATTCTGATCATTCTTGGGTGCTTCTGCAAAGGTTTCAATAAATTGTTCTGATGTAATCACCTGATGAGGTCTACCATCTCTAACTGCCTTTATCTGTAAGAATGTTAGTCGTTCCCTCAAAAATGCTGCATAGTTGAAAGAAGGTTTTCTTGTAGCAAGTATTCTTTGAACCAAATCAAAAATCTGGGACAGTCTAGCTTTTAGTTCCTTAATTTCTTTGTACTAAGCTCTAGACTGCTCAAGTGCTTCCCAATTCTTATATGCATAACTGAACCAGATTCCCTTTTGCTATTGGAATGCTTTCCCTTGTGACAACTCATATTCTTTCCACCATATTCCCTTTAATTCCTGAAAACTAGCGGTCTCTATGCATGCATCGCTGACAGAGGGAGATTCAGTTTGTGCATAGGCATCAACAAGAATTTTCTGTTCTGTGATAATTTGAGTAGGACGGGGTGGTTCTATGGCTTCTTCTCCATTTCCTGTTGATTCCTGTGTAACAACCAATTCTTCTTCCTCTTGTTCCATAACAGTTTGGGTAGGCCGGGGTGATTCTATGTCTTCTTCTCCATTTCCTGTTGATTCCTGTGTAACAACCAATTCTTCTTCTTCTTGTTCCATAACAATCTGGGTAGGTCGGGGTGATTCTGTGTCTTCTTCTCCATTTCCTGTTGATTCCTGTGTAACAACCAATTCTTCTTCCTCTTGTTCCATAACAATTTGGGTAGGCCAGGTGATTCTGTGTCTTCTTGGTCATTTGCTGCTGATTCCTACATAACGACAAGTTCTTCTCTTTCTTGTTCTGTAATTTTTGGGGAGCCTGCTGGTTCTTGTGTTACAACAAGTTCTTCTACTTCTTTCTTTACACTTTTTGGAGATCCTACTGGTTCTTGTGTTACAGCAGGTTGCTCTGTTTCCACCTGTATAGTTTTTGGAGAACTTGCTGGTTCTTGTGTTACAGCAGGTTGCTCAGTTTCCTCCTGCACAGTTTTTGGAGAGCCTGCTGGTTCTTATGTTACAGCAGGTTGCTCAGTTTCCTCCTGCATAGTTTTTGGAGAGCCTGCTGGTTCTTGTGTTACAGCAGGTTGCTCAGTTTCCTCCTGCACAGTTTTTGGAGAGCCTGCTGGTTCTTGTGTTACAGCAGGTTGCTCAGTTTCCTCCTGCACAGTTTTTGGAGAGCCTGCTGGTTCTTGTGTTACAGCAGGTTGCTCTGTTTCCTCCTGCACAGTTTTTGGAGAGCCTGCTGGTTCTTGTGTTGCAGTAGGTTGCTCTATATCAGCAGAGGGTTGTGGTGGTTCTGTTTTTGCTTCTGCAATTTGTGTAACAGCAGGTTCTTTCATTTTAACTACAACAACAGAAGGTTCTGGAATGACTCCAGTCACTGGTACTGCAATTATCTTGTATCCTGCTTGAGTGTAGAGCTCACCACACTTAGTGCACATATATTCACTCTCTTTACTCTTCTCCGCTGCAGATGCTACCCGTGCTAAAATGTGCAGGTTGCGTTCATTTTGATAAGCTTCTTTGACCCTTATTATTTCTTCCTGATAATCCTGAATTTGGGATTTCAGAAATTCAATTTCTTCCTGCAGGGCAGATATGGTAGGCTGAGCTTGTGGAATTGCAGGTTCCAGTGGAGGGAGAGGTTGTGTTTCAGCATTCATTTGAACATTTATACCCCCAACAGGTGGTTCTTGTGTGTCACCTGGTGGGGTAGTGGCTGTTTCTTGTGTTGCAGCCACTTGGCCAATATTACCTTGGGTGTCGGCAGCTGGTTCTTGTGTGACAACTGCCTCAAAAGATAATGTCACGAAATTGTGAACACTCTGCATCTCAGCCCTAGAGGGTGAGGAAGGGGAGTGTTCAAGGCTGGTGGGAGTACGGGTTCTTAACATGATGGGTGGAGAGCTGGGGAGAGTGGGGCTAGGGGATTTAGCTGTTACAGACGACCGAGTCCTTTGCTTGGGTAGAGAAGCAGGGAATTTAGATATTTTTCTTTTTCGGCTAGCTTCCTTTAAAATAGGGGCAGTGGCGGAAATAGCAGCTGCCTTGACCGAAGCCCTAGTTCTTCTTTTTTTCGGTGGGGTTTCATTTTTCTGCTGCTTCTTTCGTTTGAGAAGGGTAATAGGGATGTTATCATCAGAGTCGTCGGTAGAAATACCAAGTATGGGAGTGGATGGGTCGGTTTTATTGGGGGATGGGGTTGTTTGCATGGGTGTTTCTACTGCTGATTGTACATTTTCAGCAACTTGTGGGGGAGTTTTTTCAGTTTGCTGGGGAATTTCTTGGGGCATTTGCTCTGAAGTATCCTCTGTTTGCTGAGGAATTTCTTCATCCTGCTGAGGTATGTCCTCAACTTGGTGAGGAATTTCCTCTTCGTGATGAGGAATTTCCTACTCTGGTTGAGGGATTTCTTCCTCTTGGTGGGGATTAATGAGGGGAGGGGGGTTATTTAAGGCAAGGCCTTTATTGATCAATAATTTAGCTAGACGGTGGTGTTTCAAGGAATGGAGCAGATGCTTTGTGTTGATAGTGTAATGTGACATATTTTTAAGACATCCCAATAGATAGTATGGCATATTTATCAAGTGACCATGCCTCAAGTGATTCAACAAGACGAAATCGTGCTGGTAAATTACCTGGTACCGGCCTTCGCACATCAGGTATTGCTTTACAAACTCAGCAACTTTCGGCCATGGTTGAGGCAGTGATTGAAGTGCTACGGCTCTGCCCTTGGGTTCCACTTGCTTGCCTAGTTGAAGAAAATCCTGCTGCGCGTTGAGGATCAGATGCTTCCTACTGAACCAGCGCGTGCCATTAGCTGGTAGCCCGGTAACTTGGGCTATGACTTCCTCTGTGACTGGAATTTGTACTCCCTGAACGACGAAAAACCCCTCTTTTAAATTGCATGCAAACTCAAGGACTTGCTGTGCATCGAAATCTGGAAGTCTCCTAAAATAATCTAGCCATCCCGCTTGCAGGAAGATTTGGTAGGCCTCGGGATAGAGCTCAAGAAGTGTTGTTGTGCCAGGTTCATATGTGATGAGATTTCCTCCCATAGCTGCTGTTTCAATGAGAATTCTCAGTACAGAGCCGAGTTTCCGAGTTCAGTCCAGAGTAAACCGTTGCAAATGGTAACATGACACGATGAGGTGACTTTTACATATTACCGGGAGAGTTAAGGGCAGCGGCAGTTGGTGTGCTATACAATTATGATAGTGCTTTGGTAATCCCCCCCCAAAAGCTACGGCTAAGTGATATGATTGGAAGTACAATTATTCGGTAGTCCTATCAACGTCTCCACATTAACTATTATTTAATATCCATGCATAATCATGCGTACCTTTATATTTTACCTTTTTAGTTGCTGCGTCGAAAAGTCTTATCTTGTCTTTTGCTGGATTAATAATGATTAAAGCGGGTCTAAAAGTATGAGAATACCGGCGGTTTTTATTACTGACGGGAAGTAATAGTGGAGGATTGTAATCATCATAGTGTATGGCTGGTTCTTTTGGTAGGAAATGGTATGTTTTATGCAAATAATAATTCATTTCTTGGGAACTGAAGTGGAGAAATTGGTGCTTTTTTAGTATAAATGAGAGAAATACTGAAAAAGGCATTACGGCATCGGGAAGTGGTGTTGCAGCAATGGGAGTTGGTGTTGCAGCAACGGGAAATGGTGTTGCAACAACGGGAAATGGTGTTGCAGCAACAGGAGTTGGTGTTGCAGCAACGGGAGTTGGTGTTGCAGCAACGGAAAGTGGTGTTGCAACAACAGGAAATGGTGTTGCAACAACAAGAGTTGGTGTTGCAGCAACGGGAAATGGTGTCGCAACAACAGGAAATGGTGTTGCAGCAACAGGAGTTGGTGTTGCAGCAACGGGGAGTGGGTTGCAACAACAGGAAATGGTGTTGCAGCAATGGGAATTGGTGTTGCAGCAACAGGAAATGGTGTTGCAGCAACAAAAAATGATGAAAGACTGATTTATGGTCCAAAAAATGTTCCCAAGTCCGCAAAGTGATTCTTTTGAAGTTTTTGTTCTCAACCATTTTCCAAAACTAAGATTTGCAAAATAATGAATTGTAATATGGCAACCCTTGGCAGGGATTATTAGTTGAAAAGAATATCTAATCTAAAAAATAAATAAATGAACAGAAATTTAAGTGCCTTGAGGGATAGCAAGTTCCCCCAGGAAAGCATAGTGTATGTCTGTCATGAAAGTAGCTTTAAAATCTTCTTTAGAAACAGGCCGCTGATACAAACGGAATCGATACCCATTCACTAGTAGTGGTGTTCTGCTATCATCAATCGTTAAAAGTCTGACTGTCCCATTTGGAAAAACAACATCTACTTCATAAGGCCCTAACCACCTTGTTCTTAACTTACCTTGGAAATTCTCAAAACGGGAGTCATAGAGTAGAGCCCAGTTACCTTTCTGGAACTGCTTTTGCTTGATGGTTCTATCATGCCACCTACTTCTTTGTTGATGTATCATGTTTGTTTGATGGATGGCATCTAGTCTCTTCTCGTCCAATTCCTGAAGCTGCTGCAACCTGGCTGTCTGTGCATCAGTCAAGTCAAGGTTAACAGCTAAAGCAGTTCTTAAAGTTTTGATTTCAAACTCTACAGGGAAAACAACATTTTTTCCAAAAACTAATTCATAAGGTGAAAAGCCCGTAGTATTCCTCCAAGTAGTTCTATAGGCCCATAATGCCTCAGGCAACCTTTGAAACCAGTCCCTTCTATTCTCCTTTATTGTTTTTGTCAAGATGGCTTCTATGACTTTATTGGTGCTTTCTACCTGCCCATTTGCCTGAGGGGGATAAGGTGTAGTCATTTTGTGCTTAATATGATATTTCTGAAGTGTATCCTTGAAGCCATGAGAGTTGAAAGGAGGTCCTCCATCCGTGACTAGTTCTCTAGGTAATCCAAACCTAACAAATATCTCTTCAAATAAAAATGTTAATACTGATTCTTCATTAGCTTTAAGGAGTGCCTTAGCTTCTACCCATTTAGTCATATAATCTGTGCACACTAGTATGTACACTCTTTGGTTGGATGGGGGATTAATGGGACCTATAAAATCTAATGCCCATCTCTCAAAAGGTTCAAGAATTACCTGGGGTTTGAGTGGCATTTCATCCCTGTGATTAGGCTGGCCCATTCTTTGATAGCTATCACAGGCCTTCACATATTTCCTTGCATCTTTGAAGAGTGAGGGCCAATAATAACCCATTTTAAGTACCTTGTGTGCTGTTCTTTTATCTGCAAAATGCCCTCCACAAGGGCCATTGTGACAAGCTTTTAACACATCATAAATTTCATCTTCACCAATGCATCTCCGGATTTCCTGATCGAGTCCTGTGTGGAAAAGACACCTGCTTATCCAGCTGTACCTAGCACTTTGCTGAATGATCTTTCTTTTTTCCCTGTGTGATAGGTGCGATGGTAGTTTTCCTGCAACTAAATAGTTGGCAATGTCTGCATACCAAGGTGAGTGAGCAGATACTACAAATAAATATTCATTAGGAAAAGAATCATCTACTGGAATATTTTCCTCAGTTTTTAATCGAGAAAGGAAATCAGCAACTACATTCTCTTTTCCTGGCCTATCTACAATTGTGATGTCAAATTCTTGTAATAATAATTACCATCTGGTAACTCGAGCATTTGTAACTGATTTATTCATTAGATATTTAATGGCCGAGTGATCAGTATGCACAAAAGTAATGTAGCCAGTAATATAATGTCGAAGCTTATTGATAGCATAAATGACTGCTAGGAATTCCTTCTTAGTGACTGTATAATTCAGTTCAGCTGGTTTCATATTCTTACTGATAAAATAAATAGCATAGGGAAGACTATTTTCTTCTTGGCCCAAGACAGCTCCAATTGCAGTATCTGAGGCATTAGATGATATATGAAAGGGTAGTGCCCAATCAGGTCCTCTCAAAATGGGAGCTGTAGACAACTGATGTTTAAGTTCATTAAATGCTTTTTCACAATCATCAGTCCACTTAAATTCAGCATTTTTTGTTAATAACACAAATAGAGGAGAAGCTATTTTGGAAAAATTCTTGATAAATCTTCTATAGTATCCCGCATGTCCTAAAAAGCTTCTTACATCAATTTGTGTTTTGGGGATAGGGAGGGTCTGAATTACCTGTATTTTGGCTGGATCGACTTGAATTCCTAGGAATGAGATGAAGTGACCCAATACAATACCTTGATTCATCATCATATGACATTTTTCAGTGCTTAAAGCAAGGTGTGCTTCTATACATCGCTTAAGTACTTTTTCAAGGTTATGCAGTGCATCCTCAAAAGTCACTCCATAAGGAGTAAAGTCATCCATAAATATTTTTAAGGAATCATTTAGCATATCAGAAAAAATCCCTATCACTGCTCTTTGAAATGTTGCTGGAGCATTACATAGCCCAAATGGAAGAACCCTGTAAGCAAAGGTCCCCCATGGGCTAGTAAACGTGGTCTTGTCCTGGTCTTGGGGTGCAACCTTAATCTGATTCTATCCACTAAATCCGTCCAAAAATGAAAAGAATTTCTTACCTGCCAAATTATCTAATACCTGATCAATGAATGGTAAAGGGAAATGGTCTTTCTGGGTGGCTTTATTTAGAGCTCTGTAATCCACACATACTCTCCATTTGCCATTTTTCTTGGGTACAATTACAAGTGGGGAAACCCACTCACTATCAGATATAGGATATATAAATCCTGCATTCAACAGTTTTTGAAGTTCTTCCTTCACAATTTCCCTTAAATTGGGATTCATCCGTCGCTGGGGTTGACAGACTGGGCGGGATCCTTCTTTAATATAAATGCGGTGGGTGCATAGCTCAGGAGAAATCCCCTTCATGTCTGTATAATCCCATGCAAATGCTTCTCTATTCTCCCGGAGTAACCTTATTAACTGTTGTTTTTCATTATCAGTTAAGTTAGGATTTATATTTAATGTTTTGCCAGGCTCAATTTCTATTGTTGTACTTTTGGAGGAGCTGCCTGCTATTGTCTGAGATAAATTTTCGGTTTTCAGGTTCTGCTGAGATTCAGATTCCAAGATTGCAGTGAAGTGATTATGCATTTCTAGGCTGACCGAAGAAGGTTCAGAAATGAAGCTACTGATTAATTCATCTTTGGTAGAATCTTTGAAAGTTAAAGCTTGTCCGATAGTCAATATAGGTTGGGTTTCTTCATCCTCATAATCTACCCATACAGAGTTGTCATTATTAATCATGGGTGTAGCATGAGGATAAAGGGTAAGCTGTTTGGTTTCCTGCCCATTAGAGATGGTCATTGATCCTGATCTACAGCTGATGAAAGCTTCTGCTGTAGCTAGCCAAGGTCTTCCTAGAATCAGTGGATGACCCCCCAACTTTGTTTTAGTTTGTAACACCACAAAATCAGCTGGGTAATTCTAGGATTCTACAGAAATTATTAGGTCTTCAATGACTCCTTCAGGTTTAATTGTAGAGCGATCAGCCAGCTCTAGAATGGTTGGAGTTTCCCTAATAAAGTTTTTTAACTGCAGCAATTGTGCTGTTTCAAGCGTCATAATGTTTATTGCAGCACCCAAATCTACTAGAATTTTAGAGACAAAGGTTTTTTCAACCTGAACTGTTACTGTAGGGTGACCAGGGTCACCATATTTCACAGGAGGATCTTTTTCTGTCATTAAAGCAGTCAGTTCTCCCATCACATGAACTGTGAGGGGGTCCTTAGCTTTTCTTCCAGGTTTTTTTATATAGATATCTCTAACAGTCCTAGCATAAATGGGAACATCTCTTAGCGCTTGCAACAATGGAATTTTAACATATAAATTCTGCAGTTCGCCTAAAAGGTTAAAAGCAGGTTGCTCAAGCGTTTTGGTGAGAGCCAGACGTTCAGGGAATGGCGGATCTGCTGTTTGAGCATTGTTGTTAGATGCTGATTCAACTGTTTCAGCATTATTGTTAGCTGGTTTTTCTTTTCCAACTTCCTCTTTATCAGAGTCAGTAATGTCATCAATGATGGGTTCAACAATTCTCCCTGAACGAAGATGGATATCGTTACATTGCATAGGGGAGACAGGCTGATTTTGAACATCAATTACTTGCAGAGCTTTATTGTTATTTGGGTTGGGGTTAGGTTGCATAGGTAATATGGTCTAATTGCTTGGTTATTCGGAGGAGTATTGGATGGTAAGGAAAGAGATTGTTGATGCTGAGGAAATGGCATCTGCTGGGTTGCCCAGTTCGGATTCCACTGATTAAAATACGATTGCTGGGGAGCCCAAGGATTCCACATGGTAGGATCAGGAAAAGGAAGACTTGGTTGCTGCATGGGTAGAAAATTCGTCGTATTAAAGGGTGGGTACTGCATTTGGTTCATGGGTGGGTAATTCGTTTGAAAAGGAGAATGATTATTCTAATGACTAAATGCTATGTTAGAATTCATACCTTGTCTTTGTGGCCATTGCCTCCTCTGTGTCATCAGGTACACTGCTTCAGCCTCTTCTTCAGTTGACTGCAGTGCTGCTTTTATTCCCGGCAGAGAGGGGCATTGCTGGGTCTCATTGTCCTTTTCACAGATCGTGCAGATTGGTACCTTATCTAGTGGGCATTCCCTGAGTGGGTGTTTTTCTCTGCATTTAGAACAAAAAATAGCTAGGGCAGCTTCTGCTTCTGCCTGTTTCTTTTTTACCCGCAGAGCATCAATTTGTGAAGCGAAAGAGCTTAACATTTCAGTTTTAAATTCTTCCAACAAATTACCTATTTCAGCCCTTGTTTCTCCTCCACATGCTGACTTCTGGACTCTTGAATATACGCTGTCCCTGCTTTTTGGTCTGCTTACTGCTCCTCTTGAACATCTCATACAGAGGTTGATAATTTCATCAAATGGTTCCTTGGAAATGTCCCCTTTCCCAAGAATATTCAACATGTCCAAGCAGTCATCTCGTACCCCTTTCAACAGTATTGTTTTTAGAATATCTTTACTCATGGTAGGGTGGTCAGACCGCTGCAGATTATACTGCAGTCTTTCCACAAAGTCCTCCAGATTCTCGTCCTCCTTCTGAACCATTTTAACAACTCTTCCTTCCTCTCTCTTGTTCGGCAGTAATCCTGATATTTGGCCAAAAAACTTTATTTCATATGATCCCAGGTAGTGATTGCCTGAGCTCTTAAGCTCATAAACCACCTTAACGCATTCCCTTTCAGTGTTGCTGGAAACAGTTTTAGTTTCTGATTAGGGCTCACATAATCATAACTCCTACATAGTATATCAAATTCAAAGAGGAATTCATCCGGGTCTTTAGAGGATAACCCATGAAAGTTGGGTAATGCTGAAAGTGGAATGTTCTTCATAGGGGTTGCCCCTCTCGGGAGCTCCCCAATAGGGAACTCCAGGGTAGAGAGTGAGTTTTCCCCCCTTCCTTCTGCTCTGTTATCCTCCATTGGTCTTTTTCCTGAATCACTTGCTCTATCTTCAGTATCTTCTGTCTCTTCAGGATCTTCTACCGGTTCCTCAGTGTGCTCTGGTACTTCCAGCTTCCTTTCAGGTCCTAGTACTTCCTCTGTCTGTCGATCTGTTTGTGAGGAATACTGGATCTGAGGTCTCCGGGAACTCGTCCTCTGTGATGTCTCGGCCTTTGAAATAATTTCGTCAATGAAGGTCTTTCTTCCTCCCCCGCCTTTGCCGCTTGTGAAATTAGGTTTCCTGCGTCCTCTCATGCACCTGTTATTCTTAAAAGGAAATCATTAATGCTTTTAAAATCTCTAGTCACCTTCCCCGGCAACGGCACCAAAATGTTGGCTACTTGAATTGTTTATTGATTAAACAGTCGAGTACCACATTAATTTGTCAACCCAGGAAAGTCCTTTTATTTAAAAGGTGACCTCGTATGGTATGTACTTAACTCTAAAAGCACTAAAAGCTGTAGTATACACAATTCTATTTTTTGTCAAACTCCTTACTCTATGTTATAGCAGTTAAAATATATTGCAGGCATGAAATGAAAGCAGTTAACTAAGAATACAAATCTGCAAAGAAAAATAATGGCTGCTCTGTTAGCAGAGGATCAGGACCCTATCCTCAGGGTAAGGATGTTCAACACTTGCCCCTATAACCAAGTTGCCAATACACACTGCAATTCCTAATCACCGGTGAAGTACTCTTTTACAATATCAAGCAACTAACAAAACAGAGTATCAGCAAAAGGAAATTATCAGAGGTAATGCTACAGAATTCAAACACACTCACACACTAACAGAAAATAAATGGGTGAATCTTGTGAAGAAGGTGGGCCCTGTCCCTCTCACAAGATTCCCCAGAACATAGATTCCGAATTAGATGCTCAGAACAACCTTTTATTCATCTGCCAAAATGTCCAGTTACAATGAAGATTCAGACTTGCTTTTGTTTTTCAAAATTTCCCTTACAACTTGTTTTCTTTCTCCCCCCCCCCTTTTTCTAATGTAGATGTCTCCTCTTTATAGAGGAGACATCTATTACAATAGACCGTCATGGTTCATTCAGCTTAACCTTTTTGTCAAAAATAAGAAATCCATCCCCGTTACAAGATGTCGTTACAATAGTGTGATGGTGTATTCTTTCTTGGGTCTCTTACTGTTACACAGCTGGTAAACGAACCTCAACTGTCTTCTTGGAATCCTCGTACTATCCTTTGCCGCTTCACCATTGTTGTTGATTTAGTAAACTCATGTTGTTCCTGGTGTTTTAGCAACTGTAATTGTGTTTTACCCTTTCTGGACAGTTGCTGATCGTGCTGTGTCAGCATGGAACTCTGCTGATCTTCTGATAGTTGTTGTTTCCGCTTGTCATTTCCGGTGTTCCAGTTGTTGCAAAATAACGTTTTCCCTGCTTTAGATAGTTGCTATTGCTGGTGTTGCAGCAACTGTGTAGTTGTTGTTTCTGGTGTTGCAGCAACTACGAACTATAATTTCTGCAGACTTTAGACAGTTCAACGGTTACTTAGCAACTTGGTTAACTTCTCCAAAGATTAATTATAAAGATAACATGAATATGTAATGAATGATTAAACATATAGTAATGAGGAGAGTTACTTCATACCTTGGAATGATTAGGTCATTATATAATCAAGGCTTTCAACTTATGGACTGAAGAGGGTAATATTATAGCAAAAATACAAGGTCAAAAGTGGTCAATTTGGAGTCCTAACAGTGCTCGATGCTGCCTATGGTAAGCTCGGCCCTCTGTCTCTTCTACTTGGCTTTACTGTTCTCTGTGTTCAGTCCTCCTCTCAGGGTTCACTGTTCACTGTCTCTCCCAGTCGCTTGGACTCTTCTCAATTCTGATTCCAACTCAACTCTAACTTATTTGACTGTCTCTATTCATGGCTTTATCCATTCGATCCCTATGCCTGTTCGGTTCCCCTTCCACCTGTTGATTCACCTTCTGCAGTTGCGCTTGGAGTTCCCAGTGTTCGGCGTCATCATGAACGCTTAGGGAGTGGCCACTTGTCCTCCTCTAAATGGCGCCAGCATGCTTCGTCGGTTCATTTCTTCAGTTATGTCATGGATGGGTTCTTCCTCCAACGTGGCGGTCAAATGGATTCCAAATCCCTTTAGAACGCGGCTTTATTCCTTGTCGATTCTGCTTCCTTCCATCGGGTGTGATCTCAGCCGTCCGGTCTGGGCCCTCCGGATCCGACGCCATATGCACGTTTCGCGCGGTTGACTTGCTCGACCGATAGAGCTATCAATGACAGTTTTCTCTCAGCTCTGTCTGCCACGTGTCGATTGGTGTATGGAATCGCTCCGCTCCTATCCAAAACCTCTTACCGTTCAAGGGCACTCTGATCAATACCGCCGATTTTCCAGTGCGCGGGTCTCCCCTTCGTACGCTAGTGTTTTTCACTTTTTTCGCCCACGGTTTCCTAGCTCCCGATGTGACCGAGTGCTCGGGCTTCCCCTTCAGGGCCCCGTTCGCCTAGTGATGTGTGATTAGCGCTAATCGCACATCAAAAACCTCTTCCTTTTCCCATTCTGGGGCTCCCAGGGGCTATTTTGGCCTCCTGTGCAGTTTCCATGGGCCTCGGTCAGCACGCTTTGACCGAGGTCCTCATCGTTCCACGTCGACTGCCATGGCCACTGGTTCAAGGTGTTTTTGATACTATTTTGGATTTCTTTTGAGATTTGTTCGACCTGATTCACTCATGGTTCTCGACAGTCTTTCTATGGATCCAATTTCAGATCACGACGTACCTACTGAAAAGCTTTTGGACCACCAAAAGTTGGGTTTCAAGCATCAACTAAGTGAGGATACTATTTCTCCACTTGCCCAATCTCATTCCACTTTGTGCTGCTCAGCTTTGAACCTTTGAGCCCAATCCGGAGGTACTCAACTTCTCCCCTGTGCATTGTTCTCACCTTCCTGTCCAACATTGTGTCTTCCTGCAACTCATTGAATTATTTAGGTAGCAGGTCATCAATAGAAGGCAATTGACTTTGCTCTTCAGGGTCCTCAATCATTGAAGGTTCAAACAATCTCAAGCAGTCTGCATTTACGACTGAGTAGATGTGCATGTAAGCTGGTAGATCAAGGCGAAACGCATTTTCACCAATCTTCTCAAGTATCCTAAAAGGTCCATGCCTGATAGGCTTTAGCTTTTTACCTTCACCTTGCATCCAGCCTTTGCTGATATACAGCCAGACTTGGTCTCGAACTTGAAAACTATGCTCCATCTGATGCTTATCATGCCTAGCCTTATACTTGGCCTGGCTCTTTTCTAGCCGTTCCTGTACTGCTTGATGGATCACCTGGATCTGTTCAATGAACCTGGTTGCCTTATCCACATCATTGTGTCCATCAACCATGGTATCTTTACCAAAGAAAAAATCCAAAGGAAACCCTGGTGTGAAACCAAAGGAGGTCTCGAAAGGAGATCTCTATGTAGAAGAGTGTTTGGCTCTATTGTAAGCATGCTGAACATAACACAAGTGTTCATCCCAAAGCTTAGGATGTTTACTACAATAGCCTCTAAGTAACTGGATCACAGTCCTGTTTACTACTTCTGTCTGGCCATCTGTTTGCGGATGAAAAGCTATGATTTTCTTTGACTTGGTGTCCATCAGTTCCCACTGACTAGACCAAAACTTCCCCACAAATTAGGTGTCTCGATCAGATACAATGGAAGTGGGTAATCCAAAATGAACCCATACACGTTCAAAGAACAATTTTGCAGTTTGTTCAGCTATGATCTGTTTACTACAAGGTATCAAGATACACATTTTGCTGAACCTATCCACAACAACATATAGATAATCATGACCTTTCCTAGATTTAGGCAGTCCTCCAACAAAATCCATGGAAACACTTTCCCAAGGGTGAGAAGGAATTGGCAATGGAGTGTACAAGCCTATTTTTCTATTGCTGGGCTTGCTTTTAGCACACATGGCACACCCTCTTACATATCTAGAAACTGTCTCATTCATTTTCGGCCAATAGCAGAATCTTTGCAGCTGTGCAACTGTTTTACTTACCCCAAAGTGACCTGATATCAGAGAAGTGTGTGCTTCCCTAATTATCTTTATCCTCTCAGTTTGTGGAATACAGAGTTTCCCACAATGGTACAAGAGTCGGTCCTTTATATGATAGTCCAATTCTTCTACTCTTTTTCCTTGACTCAAAGTTGCATATACATCTTTAAAATCCATATCCTGAGCATATTGTTCTATGTAGCTTTCATGTAGCACAGAATTATTCTTAAGGATGGTAGATGCATTTATAATGGGTCTGGATAACATGTCTGCAACCTTGTTATGTATGCCCTTTTTATATCTGATGACTAAGTGAAACTGTTGTAGAAAACCCATCCACCTGTAATGTCTTGATTGTTGCAACTTAGTTTGGGAGTGTAGATATTGAAGTGGATGGTGATCAATATGTATTACTGTCTCTTTGCCCATTAAATAATGTTTCCACTTTTTCACACTCTGAACTAATGCATACAATTCTTTATCATATGTAGGATAGTTAACTACTGCAGGATTAAAAGTATTTGAATGATAACATATGGGTTTGTCGTGCTGTGTCAACACTGCTCCCATGGCATAGTCACTGGCATCAGTTTGGATCTCAAATGGTCTTTGTAAATCTAGCAGTGCTAGTACAGGTGCTGTACTAATTTTCTCTTTCAAGGTGTCGAAGGCTTTCTGATGTTTGCCTCCTCACTGAAACACCTTGTTCAATCCTGTTAAAGCATGCAAGGGAGCTGCAATACAGGAGAAGTTAGAAATGAACTTTCTCCAATATTGTGTTGCTCCTAGGAAGCTTCTCACTTCTGCAGCAGACCTAGGTTTAGGCTAGTTCACAATGACTGCCACTTTAGAGGGATCTATTTTCAATTCACCTCCCCCTACTATATGACCCAATTAGTTTAGAGATGTTTTGCCAAATTCACATTTTGAGAGTTTAACATAAAGTTTTTCTCTTTTCAAAACATCTAATGTCTGCTTAACATGATTTAAATGTTCTTCCCATGTTTTACTAAAAATCAGAATGTCATCCAGATACACAATCACAAAATCATCAAGAAAAGGTCTGAGTACATCATTCATTAATCTCATGAAAGTAGCAGGAGCATTAGTCAAGCCAAAAGGCATAACTAGCCATTCATACAATCCCTTCTTTTTTTTGAAAGCAGTCTTCCATGCATCTTGCTCTGCAACTCTGACCTGATGGTATCCACTGTGCAAATCCAGCTTGGTGAAATAAACAACGTCTTTCAATTGATCTAAAAGATCATCTATGCGAGAAAGGGGATAACGACTCTTGATTATTATCTTATTCAGTGCTCGGTAGTCAATGCACATTCTCCAAGAGCCATCTTTCTTTCTCACCAAAACGATTTCTGACCCACACGGTGATGTGCTAGGCCTGATGAAGCCCATCTCAAGCAACTCCTACACCTGCTTCTTGATTTCAGCATTCTCTAAAGCAGACAACCTATACATCCCAATGTTAGGCAATGTAACATCTTGCTGCAAAATAGTATCATGTACTATTCCCTTTTTGGGTGGCAAACCTTTAGGTTCTTGAAACAAGACATCATTCTCTGAAACAACCTTTTCTATATCAGCTTGTTGTTTAGCATTACAACCCTCAAATACATTGGTTTTATCAGGTTTCTTTTCCTTTACAACCATCAGTAAGAATTGTTTGCATGAATTAATCATTCTTTTCATCTGTCTTGAGTTTATGAGAGTATAATTATTCTTGAGCTTATGAGCTCTTACAAAGTATTCGATTCCATCTTTAACCAATAGACACTTGTTCTCAGCTCTATAGAAAATAGCCTTTCTATCATACAAGTAGGGACTTCCTAAAACAATTCCACATATATCCAAAGGAATTATGTCTAACTCAACCTCATCTACAAATGCTGAGCCAAAAGAAAATTTGAGTTTGCACTGTCTAGTCACTTGTAGTTGTGCTTTATCATTCAACCATCCTAATGGGTATGGTCTCTCGTGAGGTGTAGTTGCTAATCCCAATTTCTTTATAATTGCTTCAGAAATCAAATTTACTTGAGAGCCACTATCAAACAAAGTATCAATCTTTTGATTTTTGGAAATAACTCGAATATGGAAAAGCTCATGTCTTTTTCTCTCATTTTCTTCATCAATAACAGATTGAGTAGAATTACTAGTAGATGCTTCATAATTCTTACCTTTTATACCTGTGGCTGCTATGGTTGTTTCATCTCTCGAGTCTGACCCCAAATCTCTCTGAATAGTTGTAGTTGTCTTCTTCTTCTTGCCCTTGGACTTCTTAGGTCTCAGATCTAAATGCAGAGTCCAACAATGCTCATCATCATGCCCCTCCTTTTTACAGTGAGTGCATGAAGCTTTGGCTTTCTATGCAGTGTTAGCCTTCCTTGCCTTCCACTTCTGTTTTATTTTCTCCTTGCTCTTGCTTATAGTGGGTTGGGATGGTCCCCCAACTTCTGCATTGCCATTATTTCCTCTAGCCCCTAGATGAGTAGCTTTTACAGATACCTCATATATACTAGTGGGATTAAACATGAGGATGGTAGGCCTCATGTAGCTGTGTAGCCCACCAATGTACTTCAAAAGAGTCTCTGGTGAGTCTAGTGAGATACCCAATGTCAATGCTCTCTTTTTGAACTCTTGATTATACCCTTGTACACTTTTCCCCTTCAACTGCCGAAGAGTTTGCCAACTCATCATGGCTTGTTGCATGTAGGCCAATGGATAGAACTGCTTTTTAATTGCAGAAACAAAGTCACTCCAGACAGAGATGGTCTTACCATGTTTTTTCATATCAGCTTGGGTTCTACCTTCCCACCAAACCAAGGCAGTGCCTCCTAAGTGTAGGCTTGCCAGCTGAATCTTACTCTTGTCTAAGTTTATGTTCTGTACCCTGCAATACACATCGATTTGTCTAATCCAATTGTCCAATTTTTCAGCATTTAGCTCTCCATCATATATAGGAAAATCAAACATCTAACTTAATCAAATATGCTTTCTTATTATGTACAGGGCTATTAGGAGGTGTGAGAATGTGTTCCTCTTTTCCCTTTCCTTTGGAGTTGTCATGGAAGTGAGACTCATCTTCTTCTTTCTCTTGCTTAGAGCCTGATGCATCTTCCACCTTTTTCTTTCTAAAGTCTCAGTACATTTCTTCAACCATAGACTTTATAGCTAGGAAACTCTCTATGAATTGAGGGTCTGGCCCCATAGAACTTTCCCCTGACATGGTCTTTCGAGGATAGACTCTCCCAATTTTAGGATTAGTTTCCACCAACTCTCCTTCTCCTAATTTGAACTTTGATCGTGTGAGCATTCACAACTATACCAACACAAGCTTGTCTAACCTTACAGCCTCGAGCTCTGATGCCACTTGATCTGATATTCACCCTATGAGTGACATGAGTTGAAGATTTATTAAACTAAGCTATTACAGACTCATGTGCTGGTGTGTGTCCTGTGTTATTGAAACAACAGATCGATCAGATTGCCAATACACAGACAATAAAATGGAAAGACAGCAGAGAAATACAGTAAGAAATCATAAGGACACAAACAATTTTAATAAAGACTTCACCCTATTCTCTAGCGCTACGTCTCCGGCCCAGCTTCAGTGGCGGCCTTTTTTATTGTGTCTTCAAGTAGAGAAATTACAATACAGGGACCCAATATGAGTTCTCTTGAAGCAGATTTTGCTTGGCAGGGTGGTTCTTGGATTCCCCAAGCCACTTGGAGTACACAGACTCTTCTTCTTCCTACCAGCTCTGTGACCTCTTGGTCTACAGTGGAAAGAGCCAAATGTGATGCTCAGTCCAAACAAATTCCTCTATGGGAAGGCTCGAATCTTCAAGCTCTCTGGTGCTCGACGCTGCCTATGGTCAACTCGGCCCTCTATCTTTTCTACTTGGCTTTACTGTTCTCTGTGTTTAGTCCTCCTCTCAGGGTTCACTATTAACTATCTCTCCCGGTCGCTTGGACTCTTCTCAATTCTGATTCCAACTCAACTCTAACTGATTTGATTGTCTTTGTTCATGGCTTTAGCCATTCGATCCCTATGCCTGTTCGGTTCCCCTTCCACCTGTCAATTCACCTTCTATAACTGCTCTTGGAGTTCCCAGTGTTCGGCATCATCATGAACGCTCAGGGAGTGGCCACTTCTCCTCTAAATAGTGCCAGCATGCTTCGTAGGTTCATTTCTTCAGTTATGCCATGGATGCGTTCTTCCTCCACCGTGGCTATCAAACGGATTCCAAATCCCTTTAGAACATGGCTTAATTCCTTGTCGATTCCACTTCTTTCCATCGGGTGTGATCTCAGCCGTCCGATCTAGGCCCTCCAGATCTGACGCCATACGCACGTTTCATGCGGTTGACTTGTTCGACCGATAGTGCGCAATCAACGACAGTTTTCTCTCACCTCTGCCTGCCACGCGTCGATCGGTGTATGGAATCGCTCCGCTCCTGTCCAAAACCTCTTACCGTTCAAGGGCACCCCGATCAATACCGCCAATTTTCCAGTGCGCGGGTCTCGCTTTCGTACACTAGCATTTTTCTCTTTTTCCGCCTGCGGTTTCCTGGCTCCCGATGTGATCGAGTGCTCGGGCTTCCCCTTTAGTGCCCTGTTCGCCTAGCGATGTGCGATTCAAAAACCTCTTCCTTTTCCCATTCTGGGGTTCCCAGGGGCTATTTTGGCCTCCTGCGCAGTCTCCATGGGCCTCGGTCAACGCGCTTTGACCGAGGTCCTCGTCGTCCACGTCAGCTGCAATGGCCACTGGTTCAGGGTGTTTTTGATATTGTTTTGGATTTCTTTTGAGATTTGTTCGACCTGATTCAGTCATGGTTCTCGACAGTCTTTCTATGGATCCAATTTCGAATCAGATATGTGCCATGTTGGGTTGGGGATCATAAGGAAAATATCATGTTGAGGACAAGGATGTGTTTCTTGATGTAGTCAAGAATGTTGGCACATTCCAATTTCAACTTTTAGTTTAGATAAATGCCAATTATTTGACGAATAGTTTACACATCAATTGTTTGACGAAATTCTTGTATTCTAAGTCTTCGACAAACCACTTGATTGCTACGTGTTTTACGTAATGTCTTTCCAACAACTACTTTCTAAAACCTTTGAATGTAGGAGTTTGATAAAAATCATATTCTAGAAGTGTTTGCTAAACCCTTTGAATGCCAAGTGTTTGATGAAATACCTACTAAACTATTATTTGGTAAAACCATTATTATATTGGAGAGATTTTAGATGTACTTTTGTGCATGAATTCAAATGGATTTATGGCACACTTAAAACAATAATTGGAGATTGTAGAGAGTCAAACAACTAGAATACTAATCTTTAATATCTGAATATAACATATTTAATTATTTAATGATCCATTTGGTATTTAAATTAGTGGGACTTGGGGTCACTTCAACTTTGAAGTTGGTATCCTTTAAATATGTGGTGAAAAATAAAAATTCTTCTGCTATGATTATTTCAACTAGTTTTCCAAGTGGTGCCTATATGGCATATAAAGTGAAATATGAACCATTGAGGGAAATAATATTACTTGAGGTCACTCAACAACATCAAAATTATGAATTGCATATTTAATAGTCATTATCCTACTTCAATGGATTTATACTAGTGAATTTATTCAAATGGATATAGACCTGTAAGATATCTCCTTGTTCCAAATATTTGTTTATGGTTCATCTTTTTTATCATGCTTAATATGAGTAAGTTTTAGGGAGGGCCCCTAGTTTTCAAGATGAGTGGGACTTTTTATAGCTCCTCAATTTCTAGATTTTAATCCAAACTTTATGTCAATTACTTAGATGCCAAATTGGGTTCATCTCCCAAATTTTCACTTACGTTTATTGCATATTTCAATTATGGATGACATTGATAATACTTTTGGTAGTTACATAAATGTATTTTGAGAAAGATTTAGCGATATGTTTGCCTATTTGTTGAGATTGGCCTAAGGATATTCTAGACAAAATGATCCTCAATTTTACACTTTTATATGGAATTAAGTATTGGATGATGAAAATGCAACATTTTGTTGGAAAAAAAATCATATTCTACGACGTCTACTAGATTCTTGTCCTCATGAATGAACTCATCCTTCATGGAAAACAGGGCTAAATCTAAATTAAATTGTTGGACATTTTCACTAGTTGAAGAAAAGAAAAAAGTTGATAAGATTTAACAAAGAACATATTCAAAGAAGTTCAATATTTCTTATCTAGAGATGCCAATTGGTAAACCCTATCATGTCTTGGAAGTTCAAGCAAAAGACATGGATATTGGAAATTCATCCTTGAGCATGGTAGTTGAATATATCATCCCTCCTAGTGGAATGAAGTAACTCCATGAAACCAAAACCTCTAATTCTAATAAGGAATTGGTGACCTCTTAAAATCTAGGGCTCTCTCCTTCTAAGTTATAGGCAGCGATTGTGTCTCCTTCTTAAAGGGGAACCATGAGGTTAAAAAGAAGAAGTTGTAAAAGGACAACGTTGATGACCACTTTTAAAATGTTTAAAATAACATGTACATTAATTATGTAATTTTATTCTTGTAATGTAATCTTTAATTCCATCTACAATATATTTGTGAAGGTCATTTTCATTGTAAACTACAACACAAAATTGTGATTCTCTTTGAAAAGAAAAATATCATCTATATTATTTGAAAAGAAAAATTAAACTTTAAATTTTCACTTTTCATTTTATTTTCTCTAACTACCTTAATTATAATGAGAACACTAACTACCATGATGAGGACAATAACTAGATTATGATGACAACAACCATCACTAGCTACTATTTATGAATACAAATGACTAATTATTATGATTTGAAAAAATCCATAACACTTGAAATAATTTACTAATAGTTTGAAAGAGGATATAGTTTCATTCTTATTAGATATCTCTTAGTCTGGGACTATTCACCTATTTCCTTATGTGCAAGCGATATAAACCCTTAAACAATAAAAAATAACATATATCATATGAACTTATATGTCATATGCGTTTTTTAATAATTATAAATTTTTAAAATATATATTTTTCAATTTTGTAAAAAATTCTCAATTGTGCGATTATGAAATTAACCAATTTTTAAAATCGAAAAGGAAATCACATTGTTAGAGTAAGTCAATTCATGAGTAGTCAAATGTCTTCGAATCCATAATTTTGCTGTCATGGAGTAGGTAAAACTCACCAACATTTTTACTGTCATGAATTCGACTGACCACTCCCTCGAAAGTCACCTTAAATTGGTTGTCAGAGTTTTTGGTCAATAATGCGGAGTGGTGTCGAGTCATTGGGAGTCATTGTTGCAGAATTTTGGGTCATGAGGTATATTGTCGAAGGAAAGGTTTGTTAAAGGGGGATGATGCTAAAGGAAACATGATTGTTAAGTATTATACTCCTTCCCCACTTCCAATATCCCTTCTTCCCTTCAATACCTTCCCCATTACCTATCCTATCTCCCTATACCATTAGTCCTTTTCAGATTATTTCCCATCCCTATAATATCCCTTATGTTATCCTACGCCTAAATTCCCTCTTATCCTAGGCCTAAATCCCCCTTGCAAAAACATAATTTCACATGATGAGTGAACATCACCCACATACCCCATACACGAATCCATTTCATCATACCCAAATCCATTACCTAGATACTATCATGCTCCCATATTAAAACATGATTACTTTTTAGATTGAGCGCCAGTTAAACATCGTGTCTAATCACGTCATGAGAGATTAAGTATAAGTTTCAAATCGCTCTAGGAGACATCCATTTCCACTATTTATGATCGTAGGCGAATTTTTTGGCTTGTCTTACATGAGTTTTCAAGATTGGTTACAAATTGAAAGGCAGATTGCAGAGAGATTCAAAAATTGTGCTATGTTGTTGCTATGCAGTTGATGTGCAGTGTTTTCCTAAGGCTACTAGCGTCAACACAGATTAATTTCAGTTTTGGGAGATGGGGGTCAGTTGTTCATTTTATGAATTTTATGTTCAATACTCCAATTGATGAAAATAATACCCTTATTATATTCTCTTTGAAAAATTTGTTGCTTAAAGTTGTGTCTTATAGATGAGAATCATGGTCATTATGCATGCTGAGTGGCTAGGGTAAATTATAGGGTGAAATAGAAATATTTCTCTCTCAGGTTGAATATTATAAACCTACTCTGTCATCACTATGTAGTACTGTTGTCTAGTGGAATTTTGCGCTGTCATAATTGTGAAGTCTCTCATTCTCTGTCCTGTACATGTATCCTGCGATAAAGTTCAAGCTAAATTTCCAGGTGTGTTAGGGTTAAATGGCTCTTACTGCTAGTAGAAAGGGAGGGGATGTTGTATGCATCAAGACCAACACTCTAAAGCTAGTGAAAACTTCCCCAACTATCAGAGTCGCCTTGGAGAATGCTAATTGCATTGCATTTTTCCAAAAGGTTTAGAAAGTGGGTCATAACACGAGACTGGCTAGTCTATTCACCCTAAACTTCCATGATAATAGAGTCAAGTTGGGAAATGTGTAAATTTTTGTCACAGAGAAGCTTATTGCAGATGCCACAAGCCTCCCTACAACAGGTGAGAAGTGGTTCAACGATGATGAGTTAGATATTTTAGCCTTCAAGCAGTTTGTTAAACCTAAGTTCAACAATAAATTTGCTACAAATTTCCCCACCATGTATCTTCAGGATCATTACAACGAGATTTTGAAAGTTATCCAAAGATATCTTACATGTGAGGGTAGATTTAGTAGGGTGTACCAATATCACTTGAGGCTTCTATGGAATTTCACAGATAAAAACCCCATGAATCTACCTTTCTTCTTACTCAAAAGTTTTGAAAGGATGGCAGCAAAGGTTCAACTTCAGAAGGATAACGACATGTTCAGTCTTTTTCATTTCTCCCTTATTAAAATTCTGGTCAAGTTTGAAATAGACAAGAAGAAGATTTATTGGTCTGACTTTCTATCTAACAGTGGGTTACTACCCCAAACAGAGTCTTCATCAGTGAAAATCTCGGAGGAGGAAGAAGAAGTGCATGAAAAACGTGAGAAGAAGGTCACCCACACAGTGATAGAGACAAAGATAGTTAAAGAAAATGATGAAAAACCCAGCAAGAAACCCACAGGAAAACTTGGTAAGCATGGTTAGAAGCATATTACAAAGGGTAAGGAGAAAACTCAAGAACTAAAGGTTTAGGTGGCATCATCTCAGACCACCAAGTTTCAAGTTAAATTAGAAGAGACAGTCAAAGATGAGTTCATGATAAGGCCTAGGACTAGGTCAAGGGCCAAAAATACTGTGGATGGGTCAATCCTTGAGGTAGTTGTTGAAATTTCTGAGGACAAACAAGAAGAAAAACAAGAGGACAGTAAAGAAGAAGAAGTGAAGCAAGATGAATCAATGCAGTTTGAGTAGGAAGAAGATCCAATGTAGTCTAAGCAAGGTACCATGTAGTATGAAGAAGAAAACCCCAAGATGGTTAAAATGAAAGAAGCTCTTTCTGAGTATCAAATGAAGATAACATCCTTGAAGAGGAAAAACAAAGACTTGAAACAAACAACTCAGCCAATAGTTGAAAGGGCAGATACACCTCCCAAACCTATTGCTAAGGATAAAGGCAAACATGTTTCATTTGTTGAACAAGCCAAAGAACATGGAGAAGAGTCCAGTGGGCCTACAACTAGAGGAGCAAAGTCAAAACTAAGTTGAGTTCAAAAAATGAAAAAAGTGGCCCAAGCACCTGGTAAGCCACATTTTGACCAATGGAAGGAATACCAGAGGTGTCTAGAAGAGCTTGAGGAGAGTGAGATGTAAGTTAATAGGTTTAGGCAAGAAAATCATAATTATAAGAAATATGTGCAACATTTACTTGAAAATTGTGATAAAGAAGTACGTGAAGCATCCAAAGCCCTCAATAGAGGGTAACACTTTCAAATTGTCAATTCCTGTAAGAAGACAACGTAAAAACCTTTATGTTAGAAACTTGGTATTGAATGAAAAGCTTAGGAGTATGAAGAAAAGTTTAGACAAGGCATGGGGACTATTTAAGAAATACAAAGAGGAAGCCAAAACACCTTAACCTGTAAGAGTGTCAAGGCTAGGATCTAAGGTTTTGTCTGAAACTAAACCTATTCAACAAGTGCCCACTAAGCACAAAGATCATACACCTCAAGCTTCAAAGGTTCAATCTTCCACCAGCAAAACCTCCAGCGAAAGGAAGAGGAGGTAACAGTTCCTTACTTGAAGTTTTGAAATTTTGTTTTTGTCTCAAATTATTTACATTGCATAGGAGGGTTACTTCTTTTTGGGTTCAGTTGCAGTTGGTATGGTTTGATATTTGGAGCGGCCTATAGTTATATGGTTGTGCTTTGTCAAGACTTGAGGCTGTACAAGAGACAATCTTGAAAAGTTCGCTACACAATTGCTACACAGGCCCTACCCTACAGAGTTGCACGAGCATCAAGAAGAAGCCAATTGTCAGAGTTTAAAGGGGTGAACATGTAGCAGAGGTGGTATCCAAATCAGACCATCAGTTTCTAGCCAGGTGCCATTTTTGGAACCAACACCATCGCTTCCTAACTGCTACGCAATCATTGAACAGTCAATAGCCAATTGTCCTTTTTTTTTTATTATCTTCCATGAAGATATATTTCGAAAATAGACTTTATTTAATAGAGATTTAGTGTTTTTTTTTGTATTAAGATCAATTCATGAACACTTTTATTGATCCAGGTGGATGTTGGTGGCCACCCACCTATCCCATTTGAACCCCCACAACTGTCTCTTTCAGCTTTTTCAGTTTCCTAAATTGTAGCACAGTTTACTATTTTTAGCAGTTTTTCGGGTCCTGAACTTTCAGAGCCGTTTTGAGGCCCTAAACGACGTTTTTTTGGGAATCTGGGGCAACATAGGTCCATGGATCGATGTTGCCTCCCAAAGTGGTAGTACTCGGATAGATATTTCTAACGAGCTATCGTATGCGTCAAACGGAGATCGTATGCCAAAGTTACGACCCCGGGAAATTGATGTACTAATTTACCCAAACGGGGCCCACAATTTGGCGTTTCATCTTCTAGGGTTAGATTTCGGAATGTTAAGGGTTTTCCATTGTTTCTCAACAATAAATAGGCCTTCGAGCCTCATTGTAACACAGTTCGGAACAGTTCAGAGGCATGTAGCCGCACATCTCTTCTCAGAGATAAGCTACCATCGCCCTAGCTGGTTTATTTCCATTTCTGGTTGTAAGCATATTTCAGTATTTTCCATTAATGAAATGAAGCATTATTTCCGCTGCATCTCTGTGTTTATGGTTATTGCATCTCTGTATTTATGGTTATTGCATCTCTGTATTTATGGTTATCTCTGTAATCTATTGCGTTCCTGTTTAAATCCGGATCAGTGGTATCAGAGCGGTCTGCTTTTTCTTTGTTTTTCTTTGCATGTCCCCAACGAGGTCAGGATATAAGGAGTTAGGGCTTGAACTGGTCGAACCTTTGCAAGACCAGCCTCGCAAATCTCGACGGCCTCCCATGGCGGATGAGAAGAAAGACGAGGGGGCAGGAGATCCTATCAAAATCTTGCTCGAGGAAGCCCTCGAGCGACAACGGAACGCGATGATGGATAGCTTTGCGCAGATCCTTCAATAGCTACCCAGAGGCGACGCATCGGCTTCCAACAGCGACTCTGGAAACGCCACACCGTTTAAGGTACAAGTTAATTTTGAAATCCCCATCTTCGAGGGCCAAATAGACGCAGATGCCGTAGATAAATGGTTAAATCTGCTAGATGGGTATTTTTCTGTTCATGAATTTTCAAGTCGGGAAAAGATTGTTTTCGCCCTTCTCAAAGCAGCCCCCCACGTCAAGGACTGGTGGGAAACCTACTGCGAGCAGAAGGATGAAAGTACAGGCTCATTATTTTCAGCCGCACCCACTTGGAATGACTTCCGGGATGCCATCAAGGAGCAGTACTACCCTGTGGGAAGCTATGAGGACAAATACATCAAATGGACCACACTGCGGTAGGGACGAGACCAAGATGTGCCGGAGTTCACAAACATTTTTCATACCCTTCGCACACAGCTGGGTATTAAAGATTCTGAGCTGCATCTGGTACTCAAATATCGTGGCTGCCTACACAGATACATCCAGGAAGAGATGGGGTTCTTGAACATCTCCTCACTTGGCACAGCATACCGATACGCTGTCAAAATCGAGCAAAAGTTCAAACAGAAGAAGCGAGACTTTGGATCTGCAAATCCGAAGCCCAAAGGACAAAGCCAAGGCGGGGTGACCCAAGACAACCCGTCGAAGCCGCAAGAAAAGAACAACACCACGAAGCCGAAGAAGGACACAAGAAAGTGGTGTGAGTTCCACAAGAGTCCCACTCATAACACAAGTGAGTGTCGGACCAAGCAGTCGCTGGTGGCCGAGTTGAAGGCTTCTGAATCAGATGCATGTTCCGACCCTGAACCAGAACCCGACAAGAGGAATGACAAAGGGAAGCAGATCATTGATGCAGATCCCAGCGCCACTGTTGCCACTGCCAAGATCCAGAAGAATGAACCTACAGATCCAGAAGAGGGGGAGCGCCTTTTCCACTCACAGATGTGGGTGAAGGGTTCACCGCTGCAATTCATTGTCGACAGTGGCAGCCAAAAGAACCTTATTTCAGCAGAGGTCGTGAAGCGGTTGGGCCTACTGACTACACCACACCCACAGTCGTACAGTATCGGGTGGCTTCATGAAGGACGAGATCTCAAAGTTCGCCAGTAGTGCCGCCTTCCCTATAGCATCAAGCCCTTCACAGACGAGGTATTGTGTGATGTTACACCTCTGGATGTTTGCGATGTATTATTAGGCCAACCATACTTGTGGAGGCGACATGCTGTGTATGAGTCAAGGCCTCGTGCTGTCATTATTTCTTTGAAGAATTCATTATACAGGATACCGGAGGTAGCCCTACCTACCGCCACATCTTTGATCACTACCAAGAAAGGCAGTACCGCCACATCTTTGATCACTACCAAGAAAGGCAGCAAGCTCATATCACAGACCAGGAAATTCATCTGTCTGGTTCACTCCCAAAGTAAGGGGAAGATCGTTGCTACATCCATGACCCCTGCAAAGGGTTCCTCCACGCAACAGCAACAACAAAGGGATACGGTCATGACAGAACACAGGAACAACTTCTCCTCACCCACAGGGGTACCACATAAGTTTCAAGTGGGCGACAAAGTTTGGTTACATCTACAGAAAGAACGCCTTACCAGAACCCACCAGAAGCTCAGACCACTCCGACATGGTCCTTACACCAGTACCAAGGCTACGGGCAACAATGCTTTGAAGCACAACATTCCTCCATTCCTTCGCTTGCACCGAGTGTTCAATGTGGACCATTGTCGACCATGTTTTCCACCATTTCTGGACACATCAGAGATTGCAGAACAGCACACCAGAGACCCAACTCAACAGAAGCTTCCTCATCTCAGGGAGGAACTCAACGCAATGGGGACCATTGCTTCCTAAGGGTGGAGGAATGATCCAGGTGGATGTTGGTGGCCACCCACCTATCCCATTTGAACCCCCACAACTGTGTCTTTCAGCTTTTTCAGTTTCCTAAATTGTAGCACAGTTTACTATTTTTAGCAGTTTTTCGGGTCCTGAACTTCCGGAGCCGTTTTGAGGCCCTAAACGACGTTTTTTTGGGAATGTGGGGCAACATGGGTCCACGGACCCATGTTGCCTCCCAAAGTGGTAGTACTCAGATAGATCTTTCTAACGAGCTATCGTACGCGTCAAACGGAGATCGTATGCCAAAGTTACGACCCCGGGAAATTGATGTACCAATTTACCCAAACGGGGCCCACAATTTGGCGTTTCATCTTCTAAGGTTAGATTTCGGAATGTTAAGGGTTTTCCATTGTTTCTCAACAATAAATAGGCCTTCGAGCCTCATTGTAACACAGTTCGGAACAGTTCAGAGGCATGTAGCCGCACATCTCTTCTCAGAGATAAGCTACCATCGCCCTAGCTGGTTTATTTCCATTTCTGGTTGTAAGCATATTTCAGTATTTTCCATTAATGAAATGAAGCATTATTTCCGCTGCATCTCTGTGTTTATGGTTATTGCATGTCTGTATTTATGGTTATCTCTATAATCTATTGCGTTCCTGTTTAAATCCGGATCATTTATGTTTTTTTGTTTTATCAGTTGTGGAAAAAGACTTAAACAACAAAAGATTTCCTCTTTTTGGTTTTATTTCGATGCACTGTTTGGATCAATGATGCAATGTATCTAGACACATTATTTCTTGTCATAGGTCTATTTAAGCTGGAAAATATAAATGGAACAGGTTGTTTTTGGTTCGATATTATTTTGAACTATTGTAGACATGTGTTAATATAAGAAGAGAGGAGATGAACGTCAATGGCGCTAGTAATATTAATATTAATATTTGTAGTCTCTCAACTTTTTTAAAACGTTGTTCCCGCTTCGTGATTTTAAAGGGAATCATGCCAGCGGGCCTTAATTCGTCTCACTTTAAAAAAGTTGGAATTATTGTACTTTTAACCTTTATAAAATGTTGGGAATTACAACAACGTTGTGTTAAATATTTAGAAATTGTAATAATGACACTTTAAAATATTTGGAATTATTGTACTTTTAACCTTTATAAAATGTTGGGAATTACAACAACGTTGTGTTAAATATTTAGAAATTGTAATAATGACACTTTAAAATATTTGGAATTATTGTACTTTTAACCTTTATAAAGTGTTGGGAATTACAACAACGTTGTCTTAAATATTTAGAAATTGTAATAATGACACTTTAAAATATTTAAATTTAGGTGCGTACAAGGAGAGCCGAATCATGTTGCTTTGCAATGCTGGAAGTGTCATCGGTCTTTGTTCGGTAAGTTTTGATGTGACAGGAGGATAAATAAAAGTTCGATTTTCTGCCTTTCGAAACAAATCACATGGACACTTGAAAAAAGTTAGCATAACAACGATCGATAAGGTTTAAGATTTGCCATACAACTGGTGGACGGTCGCAGGGATTTGATGAGGGGTATAATTTAGAAAACTCTCTTATCAATGCGACAACAATAATGTTTTATTGTAATTTCCAGGAAAAAATTGATCGGACACAACTCTGAATTTATGGTCATCTGCCAATGATATTGAATCGTTGTTGCAGTGTCAATTTTAATTTTAATTATTGTTGTACTGGTCTGATCGTAATTTTTGGGAAAAGGTTGGTCAGACACGATTATGACTTTAGGGTTATCTTTTAATGATATTGAATCAGTGTCAATTTTGTGTCAATTTTAATTTGAGTTGTTTATAGAAATTTTTGGAAGCTTTTCTGGTGGAGTTTTTTAGTCTAATTTCTCTAAAATCTGATAGGAATTTATTAAAGTCACAAGGTTGATGGGTAACTCTTGCACAATCGAAGTGCTCTAGGGATTTTTCAGGGTGTTGAATCCATATATATAGTCAAAAAAACAGTTTAAATAACACAAATCAACTACATCAAAATTATGAATTACATATTTAATAGTCATTCTCCTCCTTCAATGGATTTATACTAGTGGATTTATTCAAATTGATATAGAGTTGTAAGATATAGCTTTGTTCCAAATATTTTTTTATAGTTCATTTTTTTTATTATATTTATAGTTCATCTTTTTTATCATGCTTAATATGAGTAAGTTTTTAGGGACAACCCCTAGTTTTCAAGATGAGTGGGACTTTTTATAGCTCTTCAGTTTCTAGATTTTTATCCAAGCTTTATGTCAATCACTTAGATGCTAGATTGGGTTCATCTCCCAAAATTTCCCCTACATTTCTTGCATATTTCAAATATGGATGATATTGAGAATACTATTGGTAGTTACATAAATGTATTTTGAGAAAGCTTTAGCAATATGCTTGCCTATTTGTTGAGATTGACCTAAGGATATTCTAGACAAAATGATCCTCAATTATACACGTTTATATGGAATTAAGTATTGGATTATGAAAATACAACATTTTGATCTAAAATATATCATATTCTAGGACGTCTACCAGATTCTTGTCCTCATGAATGAACTCAGCCTTCATGGAAAACAAGGTTAAATCTGAATTAAATAGTCGGACATTTTCACTAGTTGAAGAAAAGAAAAAAATTGATAAGAATTAACAAATAACATATTCAGAGAAGGTCAATATTGCTTATCTAAAGATGCCAATTGGAAAACCCTATCATGTCTTGGAAGTTCAAGCAAAAGACATGGATATTGGATGTTCATCCTTGAGCATGGTAGTTGAACATATCATCCCTCCTATTGGAATGAAGTAACTCCATGAAAATGGCACCTCTATTTCTAATAAGGAATTGGTGACCTCTTAAAATCTAGGGCTCTCTCCTTCTAAGTTATAGGTTGCCATTGTGGGTCCTTCTTAAAGGGAAACCATAAGGTTAAAAAGAAGAAGTCATAAAAGAACAATGTTGATGACCATTTTTAAAATGTTTAAAATAACATGTACATTAATTATGTAATCTTATTCTTGTAATGTAATCTTCGATTCCATTTACAATATATTTATGAAAGTCATTTTCATATTAAACTATAACACAAAATTGTGATTCTCTTTGAAAAGAAAAATATCATTTATATTATTTGAAAAGAAAAATAAAACTTTAAATTTTCACTTTTCATTTTATTTTCTCTAATTACCTTAATTCTAATGAGAACAATACTTACCATGATGAGAACAATAACTAGATTATGATAAGAACAATCATTTGACTCATTATTAAAATTCCAAAAAATCTGTAGCACTTGAAATAACTTACTAATAGTTTGAAAGAAAACAGTATTTCCTTTTTATCAAATACCTCTTAGTCTTAAACGATTCACCTATTTCTTTATATCCAAAAAAAATATAAACCTTAAACCAATAAAAAATTAATATATATAATATAAACTTATATATAATTTTTAATAATTATAAATTTTAAAATATAAATTTTTCAATTTTATAAAATTTTCGTGACTGTGCAATTATGAAATTAACCTAATTTTAAAGTTGAAAAGGCAATCGCATTAGGGCCATTACCGCATTAATGCACAAATTTAGATCAACCGTGATTTTTAATGTAGTCCTCGATTCCATTGGTGACCTCTTAAAATCTAGGGCTCTCTCCTTCTAAGTTATAGGTTGCCATTGTGGGTCCTTCTTAAAGGGAAACCATAAGGTTAAAAAGAAGAAGTCATAAAAGAACAATGTTGATGACCATTTTTAAAATGTTTAAAATAACATGTACATTAATTATGTAATCTTATTCTTGTAATGTAATCTTCGATTCCATTTACAATATATTTATGAAAGTCATTTTCATATTAAACTATAACACAAAATTGTGATTCTCTTTGAAAAGAAAAATATCATTTATATTATTTGAAAAGAAAAATAAAACTTTAAATTTTCACTTTTCATTTTATTTTCTCTAATTACCTTAATTCTAATGAGAACAATACTTACCATGATGAGAACAATAACTAGATTATGATAAGAACAATCATTTGACTCATTATTAAAATTCCAAAAAATCTGTAGCACTTGAAATAACTTACTAATAGTTTGAAAGAAAATAGTATTTCCTTTTTATCAAATACCTCTTAGTCTTAAACGATTCACCTATTTCTTTATATCCAAAAAAAATATAAACCTTAAACCAATAAAAAATTAATATATATAATATAAACTTATATATAATTTTTAATAATTATAAATTTTAAAATATAAATTTTTCAATTTTATAAAATTTTCGTGACTGTGCAATTATGAAATTAACCTAATTTTAAAGTTGAAAATGCAATCGCATTAGGGCCATTACCGCATTAATGCACAAATTTAGATCAACCGTGATTTTTAATGTAATCTTCGATTCCATTTACAATATATTTATGAAAGTCATTTTCATAGTAAACTATAACACAAAATTGTGATTCTCTTTGAAAAGAAAAATATCATTTATATTATTTGAAAAGAAAAATAAAACTTTAAATTTTCACTTTTCATTTTATTTTCTCTAACTACCTTAATTCTAATGAGAACACTACTTACCATGATGAGAACAATAACTAGATTATGATGAGAACAATCATTTGACTCATTATTAAAATTCCAAAAAATCTGTAGCACTTGAAATAACTTACTAATAGTTTGAAAGAAAATAGAATTTCATTTTTATTAAATACCTATTAGTCTTAAACGATTCACCTATTTCTTTATATCCAAAAAAAATATAAACCTTAAACGAATAAAAAAAATAACATATATCATATAAACTAATATATAATTTTTGATAATTATAAATTTTAAAATATATATTTTTCAATTTTATAAAATTTTCGCGATTGTGCAATTATGAAACTAACCTAATTTTAAGGTTGAAAAGGCAATCACATTAGGGCCATTACCGCATTAATGCACAAATTTATATCTACCATGATTTTCAACCCCATCACATTTTATATACATTTGTTTGCATATCATACATACATTGTAAGACATTATAGTTTAAATTTTAAAGTTGAAAAGGCAATCGCATTATGGCTATTACCACATTAATGCACAAATTTATATCAACTGTGATTTTCAACCCCATCATTATAGGTAAAACTATAAAAATGGGTAACAAATTTTTTAACATTATAAAATGTTATATTCCTTTAACTTCAATTCTTATAAATTTACAATTTTACTTTAAAATTTAGGTGAAGGTAATGAAATTGAATTCTTTTTGAAAGAGGGATATTGCTTTTGGAGAAAAATGTATGCTTACATTACAAATAAATAAACAAATTGTATTAATGTATATTATTTTTATTTTTATTTTTTTATGAGAATTTTTTTTATATTTTATATGGATGATATATGTTTTAGTCTTCCAATGATTGCTAAAACAGTAAGGTCAAAGTCATTACAAGAAATACTCGTTATAAGCACCTAGGTGTGGAGGATAACAACGTTTCTCCCAACTAGCTAAGTTAAACTCAATCAACTACTATTTTTCATTATTTCTCAAAATAGTATAAAACAAGAAAAAAAGGTACCATACCAACACATTTATATGCATACTTGTTTTCTATTTTATGTGATTATTAAGAAGAAAACTAAAACCACCCTTTTGAAGAGGGAAATGAAAGGAAATTTCTATCACCCAAAAATATTCACCTAGCCATTTCTTACTAGGTTGATCGACATATACCATGTAGTATGAGTTTTTACATATTAGGACCCACTTTCACCTTAGGAAATAATTTAGTGAACCATTTTCCTAAATTATTTCTCATTAAAACTTAAAAAAAAAACCCATGAAAATAATAACCGCGGTTGATGAGACACTTATTCCAAGCTTAATGTTGGGCAAGGCATCCTAGTGTGGGTGTTCATTGATTTATTATGGCTAAGGAAATTTGCAAAGGCAATAGCTAAGGCTTTGGAAAGGCAAAATGGAATTTTTGGCACATTTATTTATGAAAATAATGGAATTTTAAGAGAAAAGGAAGGTGAAAGGTCACATGTTGCACATGAGGAGGAAAATGAAGGAAAATAATGGAAAAATAAAGAAAATAGAGGCCTAATTGATAAAAAGGCTTATGAGGATTAGTTGGTACCTTTCATTAGTTCAGTTTTGGAGCTCTCTCATTATTCTCTCTCTCTCTCTCTCACTCACTCTTGGACACTTAGAGATTTATTGAAACACTTTGGCATTAGATCAAGAAAGGAAAAGGGGGAAAGAGGATCGATCAAGCAGCTACAACAAGATTCTTTGTAGGTATCAATTTGTATGTGTTTTTTCCTAGCTAGATTTGGCATGCATGGTATTGTATGTGGTTCTTTGTTGTTATGGTATGGGTTTTGCTAGGTGTGACAGTGTTTTCAGCCTAGCCTTTCCATTTCTGGATAGCCATGGTGTGATGGGGTTCTCATGTTTTGGTTGAGATGGATTGCCAGATGGATTTGAAGCCGAGTGAGGTGGATATAAGAAAGAAAGAACACATGACCTAGTGATCCTTGAATCGAACATTGGAATGTGGTAAAGCCACTATCCTAGTGACCCCTGAACTAGATTGTTGGTTGTGGTAAATCTAGTTATTGTGTGCCTCGATGGGCCTAGGAATCCTCGACCGGTTAATGGTGGGATATACAGTAAATCCTAGAGGTGGTTTCCATTGATTAGGCCTATGAATCCTTGCCAGTGAATGGCGGGGTATACGATAAAGCCTAGAGGGTGGAGTCTCGGTTATGGCCAACTGATCCAGTGTGGATTACGGTAAAGCCTAGAGACTAGGAGACAGGAAAATTCCTCACGGTGTAGGTGGAGAAATCCAGTGGCATCCATTCCTTTTTTGGCCTAGTGATTTAGTGGAGATCATGGTAAAGCCTATTATTACATTTTGATTATGTTAATTTAGTATAGGTTATTTTACATATTAATTTATGAATTTTTAAGGGTATATATTTCTTTACAAAAAAAATTAATTGAATTTAAAAAAAAAATAAAAAAAAATAAAAAAAAAAAATAAAAAAAAAATATTAAGTGAAATGAGGGAATTTGACTATGGTAAAAACAATATTGTAGTGTGACTTCAACATGGTGCTATCTATTATGGAAAAAATGGGAAGAAGAAAGGTAAGGGATGTATTTGTGCATACCTTTGAATGAGGTTTGTATAAATCCCAATGGATCTCATAATCGCAAAGAGTTGGTAATTCAACTATCAATTCCTATCCAACTACTTTCTTAGAAATTAAATATTTAAATTTTGAAGTGGCAAAAAAAAATGTTAAATATTATTTTAGTGAGGACAAGATTCTTACTATTCTGTCTTGCTAGCCCCTACTCATGATTCATGTTTCATTACATTTTTGTGTTTAATATTTTTTAAGTAGTGAAATATCGTTTAAAACAAAATACAATGCATATTGTGTTGTTTCTTTAACCAGGTTAGTGTTTACATGTCTATACAAACAACATTTATTTCAATAATTACAATATTAATTAGGGATTAAAATGAAAGTATTACATTTGTGTGATTAATATCTTTTAAGTAATGAAATTTTTTAAAAATATTTGAATGATACTTCTGAATATTATGAAAATGTACAAATATCTTTACAAATTCCCATAAATATTGATATAAATTAATATTTCATTATTCTTTTTATTTGAACGAATATTAAAATAAATATTATTTATTTTTAATTTAAAAAGATAAATTTTGTAATTTAATTATACATATAATTAGATATAAATATAATTTTGATAAATTATAATGAGAAAAATTAGCTTACTAAGCTTTGGATTAATGGTGAATAGGTGAACTATTAAGGAACTCCTTGGGATAGGTCATTGGTTCAAATTCCTGTTGGTGCTAACCTATAAAAAAAAATTAATATTCAAAATCATTATAACAATATAATTAGTACAATTTCAACATGTTACTAGGGAGAATTGACAATAGATGGGTAGGATATCAATAATTTCTTCTTACCATCCAAAATAAGTTTGAATTGACAATAGATGAGTAGGATATCAATAATTTCTTCTTACTATCAAAAATAAGTCCGAATTGACAATAGATGGATAGGATCAATAATTTCTTTTTACCATCCAAAATAAGTCCAATTAACTATAATAAAAATGTGACTAGGGAGAATTGACAATAGGTGTGACAATAGATGGATATGATATCAATAATTTCTTCTTACCATCCAAAATAAGTCCAATTAACTATAATGAAAATGTTACTAGCGAAAATTTACAATAGATGTGCAGGATATCAATAACTTCTTACCATCCAAAATAATCCAATCTACTATAATGAATATTCTCTCTTTAATTCAAATAATTTATATATCATGAAGTTATGATTCTTTAAGCAATTTAAAACACTGAAGCATATTGTAATATAATATTCATTACAAAATAAATTTTATTTTTTAAGTAAATAGTTTTTTAATTTTCAAATAAAAAAGCCAATTATATATTTTTAGTATTATCATTTTATATATCATTAAAATTAATAATAATAGTCTAATTTAAAATTAATAATTATACATTAAATAATAAAATGTAAAATTTCTAATAAAATATAAAAATAATATAAAGTATTATTTTGTTTATGAATATTTTTGGAGAATTGTGTGTTGTCCTCAAAGATTTGCTTAATGCTTTGAGTGAACCCTTCACTCATCTTCAAGGACTTGAGGCTTAACCGTTCATCACTCATCTACAATGAAATGAGAGATGTTGTATGTATATCTTCGAGTTGGGGCATTGTTTCTTCACTTGACAAAACAGTTGATCCCAACATCATGCTTTCTAATTTGCATTGGGTTAGATCGAAAAGTATCAAGCTCTTCAACATTGGAAAGCCCCCACCTCCTACAATTCTAGGAAGCTCCCTAAGTTGCTCACAATTCCACAATTCTAAAACTCTCAGGTCTCGAAACTGAGGAACACAGTTGGGTAAACTTATCCCCTTATAACTCCATAGTTTAAATTGTTCCAACTTGTTCAGATTATCCATGTTGAAGGGAAAAATATGCTCCTCCCCCACATCATCTCTCAGATACTCCTCCCCCACATCATCTCTATCTAAGAGATCCCACGCATCATATCCACTTGCATGATCTCTATCTGCATTGTAAGCGCACAATACCTCCAAACTTCGTAGGTCAGTCCATGTAGTCATTGTACTTTATTTTTACATTCTAGCCCTGCAATTAGCTCCGTCAGATTCGAGAGATTTGAAATATCCTCCACATTTATAGCACAATTATCGGTCGGCCATGGCAAGAACAGCTTATTCAATGAAATGAGGTGAGAGATACCATGTGGAATCGACATTATGCTATGACATCCTTCTAAGCTGAGATTCTTTAGATTTTTGAGATGACTGATGTTGTCCAGCAATGAATATAGAGATACACAATTTTGAAGATTCAAAAGTCTCAGATGAGAAATATTACCTGTGCTTTCTGGCAAAGTACCCAAATTGAAGTAGCCAGTCAAATTCAGAAACTCAGGTTGTCCAAGTTGCCCCAGTGATGTTGGCAACGTTGTTATGTTAGTGGGGGAGAGATCAAGAACCTTGAGAGACATCACAACTGAGAGAAATCCTTTATTAACCTCTGTAATTTTTGTGCAAGCTAATACCAAACTCTGTTAGCATAATAACGATTCTATAATGCGGAATAAACACTTAAAAAGAATCGAAAACTTTAATGCCCAAGAAATCGTACCTCCGGCCATTGATACTTGCTCACACTCTGTCACTATTTCTCTCTCCCGTTTTGGCACTTCCAAAACTCTACTCACTCTGTTTTGATGGTGTAAGACTGAAGGGAATTGAGTGGTGAGTTTGGGACCAAACCGAAGTATTTATAGCCAAGCTTCCATCAAGTGATCGGTGGCTACGTGTCAAGTGTTCCACAACTTCAGTTGATCATGAGGAGCATTCCAACTGCCCTATGAACGTGGTAGAGAACTTAAGGGAAGTTATGGACCACTTCAAGAGCTCCCAACAAGAAAAGGAATCCCGCGAGACGGTTTTTGTGAGAACCGGTCGTGGCCTGTTCATGGCCACGACCAGATACAGGGAGCTAACATTCTCCTATTTGGTCCATACTTCTAATCTAACTTCTCATCTTAAAACCCATCGATAATCTGTATTAAGTAATAAATACATGAATCATGGGGATAAGTCCTCTAATGATGAATATTATCTTCCATGTATTTATTTTTATTATAATTTATGTGGCAACAATTTCTTAATGAATAAACCCTATGTTTATTCTTGGTCCTACACAGATGAATTTTATCAAATCAAATTAAGGTGCACATAAATATGAGGAAAACATCACAATAATTAATAATTTAATTAAAATAACATTGTCCATACAATGAGAAAGTACATAATGGAACCAAGTCCCATATTCACTACATGATCCTTGAATTTCAACAGTGGCATGTCCTTAGTCAAAGGATCAGCGATCATCAAATCAGTGCTGACGTGCTCAATGACCACTTGCTTTTCTTTAACACATTCCCTTATAGATAAATACTTAATGTCGATGTGTTTACTTTGACTCCCACTTTTGTTGTTTTTAGCCATAAAACTGAATTGTCGCAATACATTCTCAATGGCTTAGAGATAGAATCCATAATTCTAAGCCCAAAAATGAAACTCTTAAGCCATACACCATGTAAAGTAGCCTCAAAATAGGAGACAAACTTGGCGTCCATAGTGGAAGTGGCAGTCAAGGTCTACTTGGCACTCCTCCATGATACAGCTCCACCGACCATCATAAAGATGTATCCTAATGTTGATTTGCATGAATCAACACATCCAACAAAGTCAGAATCTGAGTAGCCAATTACTTCCATGTTGTTCGTCCGTTTATACATAAGCATGTAGTCTTTGGTTCCTTGAAGGTACCTCATTACTTTCTTTGCAGCTCTCCAGTGGTCTAAACCTGGATCACTCTGATATCGTCCCAACATTCCCACAACAAATGCAATGTCAGGTCTTGTGCAGACCTGAGCATAAATTAGGCTTCCGACAACAAAAGCATATGGAATGTTCTTCATTTTTTCCCTTTCAAAGTCATTCTTCGGGCATTGGTTCAAATTGAACCTACCACCCTTCACAATGGGAGCTACGCTTGGTGAACAATACTTCATCCGAAATCAATCTAAAACTTTATTAATATAGGTTTCCTGAGACAGACCCAAGATACCTCGAAATTTGTCTCTATGGATCTTAATGCCAATGACATAAGCTGCCTCACCCATATCCTTCATATCGAAATTTTTAGAGAGGAATTGTTTCACCTCATGCAGCAAACCCTTATCATTGGTTTCTAGCAAAACGTCATCCACATATAAAACAAGAAAATAGATTTTACTCCCACTGACTTTCTAGTATATAAATTGATCCATAATGTTATCTACAAAACCGAATGAAGAAATTACATTATGGAATTTCAAATATCATTGGCGAGATGCTTGCCTTAAACCGCATAAGGATTTCTTGAGCTTGCAAACCAATTGCTCACCATCACTAGAGGGGAATCCTTCACGTTGTTTCATGTAAACCTCCTCCTTTAGATCTCCATTGAGAAATGCTGTTTTCACATCCATTTTTTGCAACTCCAAGTCAAAATGGGCTACTAATGCCAAAATAATGCACAAGGAATCTTTTTTAGATATAGGAGACAAAGTTTCCATGTAATCGATTCCTTCTTTCTGAGTGAATCCATTAGCAACGAGTCTTGCCTTGTATCTCTCAATGTTGCCCAATGAGTCTTTCTTTGTCTTAAAGACCCATTTACATCCAATGGATTTTGCACCATTAGGCAACTCAACAAGATCCCAGACTCCGTTACTCTTTATAGAATTCAACTCTTCCTTCATGGCATCGTACCATAATTCTGATTCTTTGCAACTCATGGCTTGTGAAAAGGACTCGGGATCATTTTCGGCTCCAATGTTGTAGTCAGATTCTTGCAGATACACAACATAATCATCAGGAATTGCTGATCTCTTTGGTCTAATAGATCTTATTGATGTTGTACCATCATCTTCCTGAGAAGTATGTGGTTCAACTCATTGTTCAAAAGTTCTTGGCAACTCTTGAACTACCTGATCTACTGGAATGTCGTTAGCAGCTTGTGGAACTTAAACGATTGGTTGTTCAACACCAGTTTGTACTTGAAGGGTGCTATGAACAATAACCAATCTATCACTTAAGGTGGAAGGTTGAGATTCTGAATGATCCTTCTCAGAAACTATGTTCCTGGTTTGATCGCTCCCACTGATCAAGTCATTTTCAAGAAACTTAGCATTTCTTGATTCCACAATCCTAGTGCTGTGAGATGGACAATAAAATCTATAACCTTTAGACCTTTCAGCATATCCAATGAAATACCCACTAATGGTCCTTGGGTCTAGCTTCTTCTCTTGTGGATTATAAATTCTCACTTCAGACGGGCATCCCCAAACGCGCATATGTTTCAAACTCAGTTTCCAACCTTTCCATAATTCAAATGGTGTTTTAGGAACAACCTTGGTTGGAACTCGGTTTAATATATACACTACCGTCTTAAGTGCTTTAGCCCATAAGGATTTAGGAAGATTGGAGCTGCTAAGCATACTCTGCACCATATCCAATAATTGTTGGTTTCTTCTTTCTGCTACACCATTCTGGTCGGGTGAACCAGGCATGGTGTATTGGGCAATAATCCCATGCTCTTGAAGAAATTTTGCAAATGGCCCAGGTGCTTATCCATCCTCTGTGTATCTACCATAATATTCTCCACCTCTATCTGATCTCATGATCTTAATTTGCTTGCTGCATTGTTTCTCTACTTCAGCCTTAAAGATCTTAAAGGCATCTAATGCTTCGTTCTTGTTATGAAGCATGTAGAGATACATATATCGTGAGTAATCATCTATAAAAGAGATGAAGTATCTCTGACCATGTGAGTCCATGTTTGGACTACATATACTAGTATGTATGATCTCTAATATGTATGAACTCCTATTGGCACCTTTCTTTGACTTATTGGTCTGCTTTCCCTTTATGCAGTCCACACAAGTCTCAAAATCAGTAAACTCTAGAGTATTAAGTACCCCTTCATTTATTAATCTTTTAATTCTTTCTATGGAGATATGACCTAATCTCTAGTGCCATAATTTAGAGGAATCTTCATTAATAACACATCTTTTAGTGCCAATGTGAACATGCATTGAATCATAAGTGACAATGTTTTGTAAATTAGTGTAGTAAAGACCATCAAACGAAGTACCATTCCCAACACAATCAGATTTATAAAATAAACTGAAATATGTTTCTGAAAAGTTAAAGGAATATCCAAAAGGTACAAGCCTTGAAACTGAAATCAAGTTTCTAGAAAAACTTGGAACATAAAAGGTCTTTTCTAATTATAAAACAAAGCCACTACTTAAAGTTAAATAGCATGTTCCTATAGCTTCCACATGCGAGCCCATCTTGTTTCCTGATAAGATGCTTTGCTCACTTCCCACTGGCTTCCTTAGGTTTTGCAAACCCTGCAAGGAATTCGAAATGTGGATTGTTGATCCAGAATCAATCCACCATGTGTTAACATTGACATTAACCATATTAGATTCATAACAAACAAACGAGTTTGGATTACCTTTGCCTGCAAGCCATTTTTGAAATTTGGCGCATTCCTTCTTCATGTGTCCCTTCCTTTTACAGAAGAAACACTTGGAATCCTTCTTGATATCAGCTTGGGGAGGTACTTTACCTTTCCCTTTCTAATTGGCTTGAGATTTTCCCTTTCCACGCGTTGCCAACATTGCACTTTCTCCTAGTTCCATCGCCAGTCTCCCTTCCTCTTGAACACACATGGTCATGAGTTCATTAATTGACCATTTATCCTTATGTGTGTTGTATGAGATTTTGAAGGGTCCGTATTGGTGTGGAAGGGTGTTCAGGATGTAGTGCACTAGGAAGGACTCCAATATTTCAACTTCGAGTTTCTTCAATTGAGCCACAGTGTCCCTCATTTACATGATGTGCTCATGCACACCTTTCACACTGGTGAGCCTTAGGGATGACAACTTCATGATTAGGGTGCTTGCTAATGCCTTGTCTGAAGTGACAAATTGATCATCAATGGCTTTTAGCAAGTCTTGGACCTTTTCATGCTGATCAATGGAACCATGAATATAGTTAGAAATTTTAGTCTTAATGAACATCATGCTTAGGCGATTAGATCGCTCCCATCATTCATAAAGTGTGATGTCTGCTACAGTGCTGGTATCAGTGAGTGTCGGTGGTTCATCTTTCCTAATAGCATAGTCTATGTCCATACACCCTAAATGAAGGAGAACTCTCTCCTTCCAGACCTTATAGTTATCTACCTTAAGTTCAAGGATATCACAACAAATATCAGAGAAATTTGCTGGTTGTACAACTGCATAAAATTAAAGATTACATGCTTATGTTAAAATTGAGGCCTAAATAAAATTTCATGCCTTACCAATGTAAATCATGCTTAAAATTGAATCTAATGACATAAAAATTATCTGTGGGCTAAATTTTTAATTCAAGCAGATTCAATTATTCTTTATGATAGAATTTATCAAATTATTCACTTAATTCATAATTCTAAAAGGTATATTATGATTATAATTTGATATAAATTCTATCTTAGATTAAACTTTATGATAAAACTATTAATTCATAATTCCTGTGGGTAAGTTTTGAATAATTTGATATTTTATCCTAATTAATTATATAAATATAATAAAAATTCATGTGGGATAAGATTTATTATATTATGTATAATTAATTACAATTAATGTCTAAATATTCTTGATGTGATCCTAATCAATCATAATATATAATATTATTTAATTAGAGATGATGTGGCTATTCTCTAATCAATTAAAAATTATATGGATCACTAGAAATTATTTCTTTTATGCATAAAAATTAACTTGATATGAGAATAATTATAAATTGCATAAATAAAACTATAATATTCATGCATAACATTCAACAATGGGTCTCATATACTCATCCAAAATAGCATGTATTAATTAGAGCAGAAATAATCAATTCATGCAAATTAAATATGATCATAGTTAATAAATTTGCACAAAAATTATCCAAATTGTATATAAGTAAACCAAATAAATATTATAAGCATAAAAATTGAGCAAAAATTAGACATATTCCAAATAAATGCCTTAATTCAGAAAATTCTCAAAATATGGCATTGAGCCAAACTGATGGCTCAATGGCTCAATGCGTGCCTTCATAACCTGATCTAGGGGGCTGGTTCGAGTCCCTACGAAATACCTCTTCAATTTTTATATAAGGAAAGAAAGAGGGTTGGGCCATCTGGGCGGCACGCACAATACCCTTTTTTTTTTACGTCAAAAACCATCGTTTTAGTTGTTATGGTTTTTCGGTTCTGAAACGGGTCAACGACTGACCCGTCTAGAGGTTGAAGATGATGGCATAAAGGATAATCAAACTTATGGCATTCTAAACAATTAAAGTCTTGTGGGCTCTCATTGGTTTTATAATTTGTTATGGCCCATCTAAACCTGCGGGCTGGTGATCTAACCAATTAGCATAATAACACGGAGACAAACAGAGACAAAACGTTGTTCATAAACACCAAGGCAGACCAAACAGAGCATGTCTATAAACACCAAGGGAGAGATAAAATTCTCCGATACCAAATGTTATCATAATAACGATTCTATAATGCGGAATAAACACTTAAAAGGAATCGAAAACTTTAATGCCCAAGAAATCATACCTCCGACCATTGACACTTTCTCACACTCTATCACTGTTTCTCTCTCCCGTTTTGGCACTTCCAAAACTCTACTCACTCTATTTTGATGGTGTAAGACTCAAGGGAATTGAGTGGTGAGTTTGGGGACCAAACCGAAGTATTTATAGCCAAGCTTCCATCAAGCGATCGGTGGCTACGTGTCAAGTGTTCCACAACTTCAGTTGATCATGGGGAACGTTCCAACTACCCTATGAACGTGGTAGAGAACTTAAAGGGAAGTTATGGACCACTTCAAGAGCTCCCAACAAGAAAAGGAATCCCGCGAGATGGTTTCCGTGAGAACCCGTCATGGCCTGTTCATGGTCATGACCAGATACATGGAGCTAACAAACTCACTAGTTTTGGGCAAGGTAGACTGGTTGGAAGAACATGAATATCATTATGACCAACTAATATTCATTTGCAGTCAAAAGGGGGAATTTTGTCGATGTTGACCTGCGGCAAACAAGCACTTCTCCTTATTTTGGCCAATATAGATTGCCAAGTCATGTAGCACATCATGAACCTTTACAAACTCTAGGCTATATGGATGCTCCGACCCCTCGTGATCCCTTGCAACATGTTCGAACAAGCATCGATCTACCAGTACATTAATGTACTCGTGCCCCGCATCCATTTGGGTGATCAACTTTTTTGCGCTCCACATTTCTACCAACGTCTCCACAAGAATCTTTGCATCCTCAGGAAACACAACACAATATAAGTCAGAGCCACCTAATTAAGAACACACACCCACCATGCTTCATAGGTCTCTTTCTATCAAAGTATTTTTTCCTCAAAGTATCAAGGATATATGTAGTGATAGCACTCACATGACCATGTAAGGGTTTTATTATAGCAATCCTTTGTACTTGAAATCTTAAAAATCCTCAAAAGAAAGGCCTTTATGTTTTGCAAAAACTTATGTACCCTATGGAGAGGAGGTCTCTTGTGATCATTATGACAACTAGATCAAAAAGCTAAGTGAATGTGTGCCTTTGGCAGATCTGATATGTGCCATGTTGGGTTGGGGATCATAAGGAAAAGATAATGTTGAGGACATGGATTTGTTTCTTCATGTAGTCAAGAATGTTGGCACATTCCAATTTCAACTTTTAGTTTAGATAAATGCCAATTATTTGACGAATAGTTTACACATCAATTGTTTGATGAAATCCTTGTATTCTAAGTCTTAGACAAACCACTTGAATGCTACGTGTTTTACATAATCTCTTTCCAACACCTACTTTTTAAAACCTTTGAATGCAGGAGTTTGATAAAAATCATATTTTAGAAGTGTTTTCTAAACCCTTTGAATGCCCAATGTTTGATGAAATACCTACCAAACTATTATTTGGTAAAACCACTATTATATTATAGAGATTTTAGATGATGGTAAAGTCTCTCAGTGGGAATACCATACTTTTGTGCATGAATTCAAATGGACTTATGGCACACTTAAAACAATAATTGGAGATTTGCAAAGAGTCAAACAACTAGAATACCAATATTTAATATCTGAATATAACTTATTTAATTATTTAATGATCCTTTTGGTATTGCAATTACTAAGACTTGGGGTCACTTCAACTTCAAAGTTGGTATCCTTTAAAGATGTGGTGAAAAATAAAATTTCTTCCGCTATAATTGTTTTAACTAGTTTTCCACGTGGTGGCTATATTGTAAATAAAGTGGAAGATGAACCACTGGGGAAATAATATTACTTGAGGTCACTCAACTACATCAAAATTGTGAATTGCATATTTTCCAATAAATTAAATAGAGGTTCCGGAAAGTATGAAGGCAATCTTCCTTTCAAGTATTTCGAATGTGGAGAAGTTGGACATTTTGCTGCAAAATGTCCACACAAAAGAAGTGAAAAGGAGGAGAAGGATAAGGAGATGAAGAGTAGGATAAAACTCAAAAGTTTTGAAAAGCTAAAGCTCAAAAGAGAATGCTTTGCTACTCCAAAGAAAAAAATGATACTTTAGATGAAAGCATCGAGAAATGTTCATCAGATGAAGAAGAACACAATGAATGTGTTCTCATGGCTTTTGAGTCCAACGATGGATCAGATCTTAAGGATGGAGAAATTGATTATGAAGGTGTTGTAGCGGCTATAACCACCCTCCAAAATTTTTCCTTAGCTTCGTTTTAGAGCCTCCCTACCAACCATCCTTAGCAACATGTCTTACACTATCAAGTACATAAGCTTCAGTGGTTTTCTAGGAGCATGACAGCCTATGCATGATAGCTTGCTACATTCCCTTCACAGGCCGCTTCCCTAGACTTGGTCCAGTTGCAGGTTGAACAACTCCCTCAAGAAATTGTACAATTTTGGAGGGAAACCAACCTTCCCTCCAAACATTGCGCAATCATGACTGGCAGCCTGTTGGCCTCAGGAATTGCGCATATTTTTCCTTTCAAACTTCCCTGGAAAAACTGCTCAATCTGATCCAACAGGACTACTCAACCTAGAAATTGTGTAATCGTCGGCAACAGTCAGCTGCTTAGCCCAAAAATTGTGCAATCCTTCTGGCCAACCAGCCCAACTTCCTCCCAAAAATTGTGTAAAAGTTACCCTTAATCAAGCAGACTGTTGCATGTGCCATCGAGTTGACCGGTTCCACCCAGGATTGAGAAAACTTGACTTGCATGCATGGACTGCTTTTCCCAAAATAGGAAAAAGCAACATGCAAAAAACATCCTAGATTTTAGGGAGCTATTTTAGCAGCTGGAGGTTACATACAAAGATCGTTTTAGAATCTTTCCTTCAAGTGTCGCTTTTTCCTAGATTTGTGGCATGCCCGTCATGAGCATCAAACTTATTTATTAGACACTTCAGAGCTCGCTTATTCACATTGATATTGGAGCTCTGACATCACACAACACATCTAGGAGTCTTCAGAACATCCAGCGTAGCTATTTATGGGTAATTCCTCTTAACTTGTCTTTTGCAACATTTTTGTCTCTTTTTGTGTTTTGGATTGTGTGAGTGTTTTTTCATGCATATTAGCTTTTACTAGCACCATTTCATTTTTCGTTAACATCTCATTGTTGTCGCATGCATGCCATTGTTTTACACAAATGATCATCGATCTGGCGACTCGCTTCACACACGTGCATGTTGTTCCATTTTATGAATCTTGCATTCATTGTTTGCATGCACGATCATTCACTCTCGCTTACACTCAGTATCGCCATGCATTCACATTCACATCTGATTTCAGTTGCCCATCGGCGGGTCTGGGTAGCCTTAGCCCGGACGTTGCCTCACCAAGACAACATTGCGTAATCCTGAGAGGGAAGTGATGGCGGTATAGGTACATGCAGAAGTGATAATCTCCCAAACTGTGATATTATATCTTCTACTTCCATTTGCGGGTGTAAATGCTCATTCAATGGACTCTTTGTCATGCACCGATAACCCTTAGAGCTTCACTAAGTTAGTGGGCCTCCAAAAATCACCGAGTTTTGCTAAACTATCGTCATGCTAGACCCGACGGTAATACAAACCTTGATTTAATAAAATTTTAAATCCGATTTTTTTTTAAAAACCCAGAACCACACGACTTAATGGATTTTTCTTTATAAATTGGGACCATAACACTTTATTGGAAATACATAAGATTACACAGAAAACAACGCGCCCAACACATAAGGCTGGATGGACTTCAAGTTTTATATACTCGTGTTCATAACTATTATCGGCTCTTCTTCTTCACCGTTGATCTATCTAAGATCCAACGGCCACAACAATCCCCAACCTCGACCCTGCTCCACCTCTGTCAACCATTGATCTCACACCACCAGATCTAACGACTCACAAACATATCAACCGACTAACCTGCGCACCTTAAACCCACTCGATAAGCGGTTTCACTCCCTCTCCTCTCCTTCACGTCACACGATATGTATGGAATCGGTGCCAAAGAGAAAATACAGTTTACAGCCTTTCTTCCGCTCGAAATCTACTTGTGGTTTCTTCAAACTGCTTCGCTTGTTAACTGTCGGTTGATTTCCGCGTCGAACACCATTGATCTAACAGGTTAAGTTAAATCTTCACGCGCTACAACTATGGTCTTCCTCCACTAATCTCAACCTTCCATTTAATATACTCAGAATTTACGATAAACTCAATTAAAAGGAAAACACAGAATTTTAACACAATCAACACAATTTCGTCCAATTTCACAGAACAACATTAAACTTGGAATTTCACAATAACACAGAGATTTCGAAGGAGATTATCCTTCGGGATTTGACAGAGAATTTATCATTCACTTACACAGAAACTAAAATTTCCCAATTTACTGAATTCGCTCCAAGGAAGCCAAATTTCTTCAACAGTCAAAATCCATTTACAATAATGTGAAAGTTACATAAGTACTGGTTCATCCTAACAACCAGATCCTAATTCAAAGGGTAAAATTTATTAACTTTATTTGTCCTATGAGGCATTCTCCTCGAGAATCTCCACTACAGTTAACTAACTAAAACTTATTACATCATGATCAAATCCTATATTCTAGCTCTATGCTTAACTAGAAAAACATGGAAATTGATGGCTAAAGGACCCCACTCCTTTGCTTATAGATTTTTTTGTATTTTTGAAATAATTCTTCGAATTTGTCTTCAAGTGTTATGCTCCTTCATCAGACTCCTGAGGAAAAAATTCTTCATGGGCTCTTGTCCATAAGCTCTTCTACAGAACTGCCCAATTTCTGTAGCATGTTTTTTGTTACCCAAGTAGCTTCAGCGATTGGTTGATCCTTCCATTTGACCAAATACTGAAAGTACTCCTATCCTCTGGTTTTCTTGAACACTTTCTTGTCCAAAATCCTTTCTGGCTGCAATTCCTTTGTTGTAGGTAACTGTTTTATCCAGTCAATTTCCTATTTATCTTGGTCTTCTTCTGTATCTTTTGCAATTTCACCTTCATACTTGTACAAATCAGCAACATTGAAAATTGGAGATATTCCAACATCAGGGGGTAATTCAATTTCATATGCATTTGAAGAAAATTTCCTTAATACTCTGCATGGTCCAATTTTCTTGAACTTCAATTTGTTATACTCCCTCTTTGGAAGTATTTCCTTCCTTAGGTGTGCTAAGACCAAATCTCCAACTTTAAATTTCACTTCTTTTCTTCTCATGTCTGCTTTGTTTTTGTACTTGATGTTGCTATCCTGTAGCTGTTGTTTCACATGTTCATGTATTGCTTGCATTTCTAAAGCAAAATCTTCTCCCTCTGCACTTCTCATCTCATCATTTCCCAAGTTTCTTAACTCAGACACTCCTATTGGATGCATTCCATAAAATATATGGAATGGACTTTGTCCTGTACTCTTGTTGGGTGAGTCATTATATGCATATTCAGTGTGCCAATACTTGATCCCAGTGCTTTGGATTTTCTGGAGTAAGAATCCTTAAAAGATTACCCAAACTCCTGTTCCGAACTTCAGTCTGTCCATCAGTCTGTGGATGATAGACAGAACTGAAACTCAGTTTAGTTCCCAACTTCTTCCATAATATCCTCCAGAAATGTCCAACAAATTTGGAATCCATGTCTGATACAATACACTTAGGCAACCCATGCAATCTTACAATCTCCTTGAAAAACAAATTAGCAATGTGAGTAGCATCACTAGTTTTATAACATGGAATAAAATTTGCCATTTTTGAAAATCTGTCCACTACAACAAAAAATGAATCATTTCCTCTTTGAGTCTTTGGTAAGCCCAAAAAAAAATCCATACTTACCATATCCCAAGGTCTATCTGGAATTGGTAATGGAACATACAAACCTGTGTTTTGGCTTCTTCCCTTTGCATATTGACAAACTTTAAAAGTTTTCACATATTTTTCCACTTCAGATCTCATTTTCAGCCAAAAATAAAATCTGTTCAACTGCTCAGAAGTCTTATCTGTACCAAAATGTCAAGCAAGTCCACCACTATGTTTCTCTTTGATTAAGTTCTCCCTCATAGAACAATTTGGTATGCACAACTGATTTCTTTTAAACAACAATCCATCTTGTAAGAAATAATCCAACCATTTATTCCTATCCAAAACAGGATTCTTACAAGCTTCAAATGCCTCTTTAAAATCTAAATCTATCTCATACAATTCTTTAAGAAAATCGAAACCCAATGCTTGAATTTGACTCTCTAGAAGTAATGTATTTCTCCCACTTAAAGAATCTGCAACTTTGTTTGATTCGCCATTTATATGCTTCAAGACAAAATGAAAGCCCTGAAGGTACTTTACCCATTTGGAATGTTTCCAGTTAAGCTTTGGCTGCTGCATAATATACTGCAATGCATGGTTATCTGAATAAAGTATGAATTCTTTTGACATTAGATAATGTCTCCACTTCTTCAATGACTGTACAACTGCATAAAACTATGTATCATAAGAAGAATACTTCCTCTTTGAATCATTCAGCTTTTCACTGAAATAAGCTATAGGTCTGTCTTCCTAACTTAAAACACCTCCAACAGCTTCTCCACTGGCATCACATTTCACTTGGAAAGGTTTATTAAAATCGGGTAGAACCAAAATAGGTTTTTTAATGATCTTCTTCTTCAACAACTGAAAATACTTTTCTGCTTCAACAATCCATCTAAATGGTTATTTATCCTTCTTTATAGTCTCAACAATAGGAGCATTGATCTTACTAAAATTCTTTATGAATTTCCTATAAAAACTAGCAAGACCATGAAAACTTCTTACCTCAAAAGTACTTTTAGGTGAAGGCCACTCCATGATTGCCTTGATCTTTTCTAGATCCATCTTTAACCCTTCAGCGAAAATAACAAAACCCAAATACACTAATTCCTCTTTCATGAATGAACATTTCTTCAAATTCAACAATAATTTCTCTTGTTGTAACCTTTGCAAGACATAATTGAAATGTCTCATGTGCTCCTCCTTAGACCTGCTGTAAACTAATATATCGTCCAGATATACTATTACAAATTTACCAATAAACTTTTTAAGAACTTCATTCATGAGTCTCATAAAAGTACTTGGTGCATTTGACTACCCAAAAGGTATTACTCTCCATTCACACAATCCCTCATTTGTCTTAAAAGCATTTTTCCACTCATCCCCTTCTCTTATACTTATCTGATGATACCCACTCTTAAGACCTAGTTTTGTAAAATACTTTGCTCCACTCAAACAGTCCATCAAATCTTCAATCCTAGGTAAAGGAAATCTGTACCTGATTGTGATTTTATTGATGGCTCTTGAATTTGTACACATTCTCGAGCCTCCATCATTCTTTGGACTCAACACTGTTGGTACTGCACAAGGACTCAAACTTTCTCTGATCAATCCTTTGTCAAGCAGTTCCTGAACTTGCTTCCTAACCTCTTCATTTTCTGTGGGAGTCATTTTGTAAGCTTCTTTGTTTGGTAGATTTGCTCCAGGAATCAAATCTATATGATGGCTAATTCTTCTAATGGGTCGTAACTCATTAGGCAAATAATCAACAATGATATCACAATAGTTGTCCAACATTTCTTGAATTTCAATGGGTAAATTAGAAACTTTAGTAGAAGTCATTATTACCTTTGGCTTGCAAATTACAACAAAATTTACCTCATTTTCTTCAATCTGTTGTAAGTATTCCTTTCCTCCTAGTAATAGAGTTTTTGGATTAGTCTTCTTTCTTGATACATCCTCTTCTCGCATAGGCAGCAATGTATGATTGACACCATCCTTACCAAACTTGTAGGTGTTTCTTTTCCCATCATGCATAGCTCCTCTGTCATATTGCCAAGGTCTTCCAAGAAATATGTGACACACATCCATAGGCATCACATCACATACAATTTTATCCTTATATTGAACTGTTGTAGACACGTGTTAATATAAGAAGAGAGGAGATGAATGTCAATGGCGCTGCTAATATTAATATTAATATTTGTAGTCTCTCAGCTTTTTCAAAACGTTGTTCCCGCTTCATGATTTTAAAGGGAATCATGCCAGCGGGCCTTAATTCGTCTCACTTTAAAAAAGTTGGAATTATTGTACTTTTAACCTTTATAAAATGTTGGGAATTACAACAACGTTGTGTTAAATATTTAGAGCTTGTAATAATGACACTTTAAAATATTTGGGTGCGTACAAGGAGAGCCGAATCATGTTGCTTTGCAATGCTGGAAATGTATTTTCCAATCTTTTTGCAAAGAAGACAAATAATATAAGTGTCATTGGTCTTGGTTCGATAAGTTTTGATGTAACAGGAGGATAAATAAAAGTTCGATTTTCTGCCTTTCGAAACAAATCACATGGACACTTGAAAAAAGTTAGCATAACAATGATCGATAAGGTTTAAGATTTGCCATACAGCTGGTGGACGGTCGCAGGGATTTGATGAGGGGTATAATTTAGAAAACTCTCTTATCAATGCGACAACAATAATGTTTTATTGTAATTTCAGGGAAAAATTGATCTGACACAATTCTGACTTTATGGTCATCGTTCTTGTAGTGTTAATTTTAATTATTGTTGTAATGGTCTGATTGTAATTTCTGGGAAAAAGTTGATTAGACACAATTATGATGATTTTATGGTTTTTATCTGGTTTTTTTTCCAATGATATTGAATCTTGGTTGGAGTGTTAATTTTAATTTGAGTTGTTTTAGTGAAATATTTTTGGAAGTTTTTCTAGTGGGGTTTTCAAGTTTAATTTTCTCTAAATTTGACAGGAATTTATTATTGAAATCACAAGTTTGATGGGTAACTCTTGCACAATCGAAGTGACCTAACGATTTTTCATAGTGTTGAATCTATATATACAGTCAAAAAACAGTTTAAATAATACAAATCAAGATTTCACCTCAAAGTCCAAAAAGTCCAACTAAAAACAACTCCATTTTAATTATGATTGTACCAGTCTATAAACTTTAGTGCAGGGTCCATCCTCCTTTCATTATTGTCCTCGTGTTTAAGTTTTATATTTATAAAAAGTTCATTGCAATTAGCTGTGGAATTCATTTTTAAATTAATTGGTTTATTACGTATTTAAACATTGAAAATTTCTAATATTCATGACCTTAAAAGTTTATTTAGTTATTTGAAACAGTGAAAATTTCAACATTCATACATAAGTTTGGGAAATTTCAACAATCGTCCAACTTTTGAATAAGTGCCCACATCTCTTCGTCATTCTTCCATTCACCCAAGTCAGAGCCAAAGCATTTTAAACCACCTAATTCACTATGCTTCAAAGCTTTCTTTGAACCAAAGTATTTTCCTCTCAAAGTATCAAGGATATAAGTAGTGATAGCACTCATGTGACCCTACGAGGGTTTTATTATAGAAATCCCTTGTACAAGAAATCTCAAAAATCCTCAAAGAAAGGGCCTCTATGTTTCACAAAAACTTATGAGCGCTATGGAGAGGAGGGCTCTTGTTATCATTACAACAATTAGATCAAAGAGCCAAGTGAATGTATGTCTTTAGCACATTTGATATGTACCATTTTGGGTTGGGGATTAAAAGGCAACTTAGATCATGTTGAGGACAAGGATGTGTTTCTTGGTGTAGTCAAGAATGTTATCCCATTGCAATTTCAACATTTTAGTTTAGATAAATGTCGATTATTTGATGAATAGTTTGCAAATCAATAATTTGATGAAATCCTTGTATTCCAAGTCTTAGACAAATCACTTAAATGCCACATGTTTTACATATTTCTTTTCAACAACTACTTTCTAAAACCTTTGAATGCAAGAGTTTGATAAAATGCATATTTTACAAGTGCTTGCTAAAACCTTTGAATGTCAAATGTTTAATGAAATACCTACCAAACTATTATTTGGTAAAACCAATATTATATTGCAAAGATTTTAGATGATGGTAAAGTCTCTCAACAGGAATACCATACTTTTGTACATGAATTCAAATGATTTTGTTGCACTTAAAACAACAATTGGAGATTTACAAAGAGCTAAACAACTAGAATACTAAACTTAATATTTAAATATAGCTTATGCAATTATTCAATGATCCATTGAGTATTGCAATTAGTGGGACTTGGGTCACTTCAAATTCAAAGTTGGTATCCTTTAAAGATGTGGTGAAAAATAAAAATTCTTCCACTATAATTGTTTCATCTAGTTTTCTACGTGGTGCCTATACGGTAGATAAAGTGGAAGATGAACCATTGAGGGAAATAATATTACGTGAGGTCACTCAACTACATCAAAACTATGAATTGCATATTTAATAGTCATTCTCCTCCAATGGATTTATACTAGTGGATTTATTCAAATGGATATAGAGTTGTAAGATATCGCTTTGTTCCACATATTTGTTATAGTTCATCTTTTTTATCATGCCTAATATGAGTAAGTTTTTAGGGAGGGCCCCTAGTTTTCAAGATGAGTGGGACTTTTTATAGCTCTTCAATTTCTAGATTTTTATCCAACCTTTATGTCAATCACTTAGATGCTAGATTGGGTTCATATCCCAAATTTTTCCCTACATTTCTTGCATATTTCAAATATGGATGATATTGAGAATATTGTTGGTAGTTTGGTGGCCTGGGTGCAAGCGATATGGACAAACTCTCAAATCTGGCTATAAATTCTTCAATTTCAAGCTGAATCTCTCTTTCTGCTTCTGATTGCGTATCAGTCATCTAACGGTAAAAGTGACAACCACATGGGTTTTTTTTCCAATCACCCTACCTTGGTTATTGCCGCAATTTATAAGACCGAGCCCTTATTCTCTATCGAAACTGTAATTCCAAGGAATTACACAAATATACTATTGGAAGGCTTTTCAAATGGGGATAACACAAATAGCATTAAATACACTATCAGCGTTAAAACCCAAGGTAAGATGTGTTTTATGCAAATAACACAATCAGTGCTTTAATACACTATCGACACTTTGACATGGGTAATTCCCCGATGCGATATGCCACATGGCTGTCGGCAATTGCTATCGGCGGTTCTAAAAGTCCACACCATAGGCTCCTTCCGTTCCGACTATGTGATGCAACAATCCTTGCGGACCCGAAAACTTACCCAACTTGCTGTATAATATTTCAGGTCCAGGCTTATCGGGGTTTCAAACTTCGGCAGTTCCCCAGCCCTTTCCACTCCACTTGCGATTATGCGATGCGATAAAGGTTCGGACCCGACATGGGTATGAACCAAGTCTAATAGAATTTCAGGTCTGGAACTCTATTTCAGTTAAGTGATTTTCACGATTTCTCTGTGTAAAACAGAGTTTTGTCTGCGAGACTTAACAATGCATTTAAGAAGAACAATTGTGCCGATATAAGGAAAAAAGATTGTACCAATAAGCTTAATTCACATATATGACAGGAAAATAAGGTTGAATTATCATTAACAAGGCTCAGAAGGAAAGAAATGCCATCAAATACATGTGCAAATATACAAGTTAATAGAGAATTGTAAATTCTTATGCACAGAGAGAATTCTTCCAGAACACTATGCCTCCAGGATATCTGGCTGTAAAGCGTCCCATTATTTTATTTATAATTAATAGATAGAGCTTTCTCGGCCATTATCCTTTACAAAAGCATGGCTTTTACATAAGTGATTTAAAGCAATAAAGCTACTACAACTTATCATAAAGTGACTTATTACAACTGACTTTATCCCTAAATTTTGTCATTATCTTAAACTAGAAAGCATGAAACATGCTAGCTAAAGGACCCCACTCCCTTGCCTGTAGACTTTTTTCGATTTTTGGAATATGTTTGAAGACTTTTTCCCTCTAAGTCACATGCTCCTGCATCAGGCTCCTGAGGACAAAATTCTTCATGGGATCCTGTCCATGAGTTCATCTACAAAACTGCCCAGTTTCTGTAGCATGTCTTCTATAACCCAAGTAGCTTCAGCGGTCGGCTGACCCTTCCACCTTACCAAATACTGGAAGTACTCTTGTCCCCTTGTTTTATTAAACACCTTCTTGTTCAAAATTATTTCTGGCTGCAAATTCTTTGCTGTGGGTAACTGTTTTGCCCAGTCAATCTCTTGGGTCTCTTGATCTTGTGTTGTATCATCTTTAGTAAATTATATATTACGGAGCAATGGAACACATAAAATATTGCAGAAATATATAAAAAAAAATGCATAAAACAAGAGAGACACAGATATACGTGTTTCACCCAGTTTGGGCTACGTCCACGGAGAAACAACCAGTCCTTCCTTTTATATTATCTAGCAAACTGAAGAGATAGAACCTACAACAGATCCGCTGTAACACACTCTTCGCTCTCAATCTCCTCTCTCTTTCTCACTCAGAATACAGATCTACATAGATGCAATACAATTCCCTCATATATAGTGAGGGGTTGCCTTCTAGGGCAAAAAACCCTAAATTAAACATAACTTCTACCATCAGATCTCCGCCTAATGAACGGCCTAGATTGACTAGAAATTACTATACTTTTACAAGGCAATTTAACATCTATTCTTAGCTTCAAGGGCGCTGCCCTCGAAACCCCCCGCCAAGGGGGGGCTCCCCAAAGGTCGTAGCCAGCCTCCCTTAGACCCCTCTTGCAGCGAATATTTTACGCGCGGCATTGCCGCCCCCATTTCGAACTGGGGTCCAATGTGGTGATACCTTTGAATACAGAAGATAATCAAGCTCCAAACCCAAAATCATCTGCATTTTCACCTTCATACTTGTACAGGTCTGCAACATTAAAAATTGGTGATATTCCAACATCATGGGGTAACTCAATCTCATATGCATTTGAAGAAAACTTTCTTAACACTCTGCATGGTCCAATTTTCTTGAATTTTAGTTTGTTATACTCCCTCTTTGGAAACCTCTCCTTTCTGAGATGTGCTAAAACCAGATCTACAACTTCAAAGTTCACCTCTCTTCTTCTCATGTCTGCTCAGGTTTTGTATTTGATGTTGCTATCCTACAGTTGTTGCTTCACTTGTTCATGTATTGCCTGCATTTTTGAAGCAAAGTCTTCACCCTCTGCACTTCTCATCTCTTCTTTTTCCAAGTTTCTTAACTCAGCTACTCCTCTTGGATGCATTCCATAAACAATATGGAATGGGCTTTGTCCTATACTCCTATTAGGTGGGTCATTATATGCATACTCAGCTTGTGCTAACACTTGATCCCATTGCTTTGGATGTTCTGCAGTAAGGCCCCTTAAAAGATTGCCTAAACTCATGTTCACCACTTTAGTCTGTCCATCAGTTTGTGGATGATAGGTAGAACTGAAACTTAATTTATTTCCTAGCATCTTCCATAGTGTCCTCCAGAAATGTCTAACAAATTTGGAATCCCTGTCTAAGACAATACTTTTGGAAAACCCATGCAATCTTACAATCTCCTTAAAAAACAAATTAACAATGTGAGAAGCATCACTAGTTTTATAACATGGAATAAAGTGTGCCATTTTTGAAAATCTGTCCACTAAAAAAATTGAATCATTACCTCTTTGAGTCTTTGGTAAGCCCAACACAAAATCCATACTTACCATATCCCAAGGCCTATCTGGAATTGGTAATGGAATATACAAACCTATGTTTTGGCTTCTTCCCTTTGCATGTTGACAGACTTTACAAATTCTCACATAATTCTCCACTTCAGATTTCATTTTCGGCCAGAAATAAAATCTATTTAGTTGTTCATAGCTCTTCTCTATGACAAAATGTCCTGCAAGTCCTCCACTATGCTTTTATTTAACTAAATTTCTCATTGAACAGTTTGGTATGCACAGCTGATTTTTCTTAAATAACAACCCTCTTGTAAGAAGTAATCCAACCATCTGCTTCTATCCATCAAAAAACAGATTTTTCAAGTCTCAAATGCCCCTTTAAAATCTAAATCAGTCTCATACAATTCTTTAAGAAAATCAAAACCCAACACTTGGATTTGACTCTCTTGAAATAATACATCCCTCCTACTTAAGGTATCTGCAACTTTATTTGATTGGCCATTTATATGCTTCAAAACAAATGGAACCTTGAAGATACTCTACCCATTCAGCATGTTTCTGGCTAAGTTTTGGTTGTTGCATTATAAAACTATAGTGCAAGGTTATCTGAATAAAGGATAAATTCTTTTGACATTAAATATTCCTCCATTCTTTTAATGATTGCACAACTGCGTAGAACTCCTTGTCATAAGAAGAATACTTCCTTTTTGAATCATTCAACTTTTCACTAAAATAGGCTATTGGTCTATCTTCCTGGCTTAAACACCTCCAATTGCTTCTCCGTTGGCATCACACTTCACTTGAAAAGGTTTGTTAAAATCAAGCAGAACCAAAATTGGCTTTTCAGTAATTTTCTTCTTTAACAGCTGAAAATCTTTCTGCTTCAACAATCCATATAAATGGTTGTTTATCCTTCTTTATGGTCTCAATAATAGGTGCATTAATCTTACTAAAATTCTTGATGAATTTTCTATAAAAGCTAGCAAGACCATGAATACTCCTTACCTCAAAAACACTCTTGGGTGAAGTCCACTCCATGATTGCCTCGATCTTCTCTGGATCCATCTTCATCCCTTCAACAGAAATAACAAAACCCAAGTACACTAGTTCTTCTTTCATGAATGAACACTTCTTCAAATTCAGCAATAATTTCTCCTGCTACAGCCTTTGTAAGACATAATTAAAATGTCTCACGTGCTCCTCCTTAGACCTGTTGTAAACTAATATATCATCCAGATATACTATTACAAACTTACCAATGAACTCTTTAAGAACTTCATTCATGAGTCTCATAAATGTACTTGGTGCATTTGACAACCCAAAAGGCACTACTCTCCACTCACACAATCGTTCATTTGTCTTAAAAACGGTTTTCCACTCATCCCCTTCTTTTATCCTTATTTGATGATACCCACTTTTAAGATATAGTTTTGAAAAATACTTTGCTCCACTCAAGCAATCCATTAAATCTTCAATTCTAGGTAATGGAAATTTGTACCTGATTGTGATTTTATTGATGGCTCTTGAATTTGTACACATTCTCCAGCCTCAATCTTTATTTGGACTCAGCACTGTTGGTATTGCGCAAGGACTCAAGCTTTCTCTGATCAGCCCCTTTTCAAGCAATTCTTGCACCTGCTTTCTAACTTCTTCATTTTATGTAGGAGTCATTCTGTAAGCTACTTTGTTAGGTAGACTTGCTCCAGGAATCAAATCTATATGATGGCTAATTCTTCTAATGGGTGGGAACTCATTTAGAAAATCATCAAGTATTCCTTCAAGTATTCCTTTCCTCCAAGTAACAGAGTTTTTGGATCAGTGTTCTTTCCTAGTACATATTCTTCTTGTAGAGGCAACAACGTATAATTGACACCATCCTTTCCAAACTTGTATGTGTTTATTTTCCCATCATGCATGGCTCCTCTGTCATATTGCCAAGGTCTTCCAAGCAATATGTGACACACATCATTGGCATCACATCACATACAATTTTATCTTTATACTTGCCCACCTGAAATTCCACTTCACACTGCTCATTTACTAACAGTTGATGTCCCTTTTGCAACCATGACACCTTGTAAGGTGTTGGATGTTTCATTGTCTTCAACTTCAATTTCTCCACCACTTCTATAGATACCAAATTATCAGTGCTTCCACTATCAATGATCATTTGGCAACATTTCCCTTGGACTTTACACGCTGTCCTAAATAGAGTCTTTCTTTGTGATGGTTCAACCACCTCATTTGCTGGCTTGAGAAAAACTTTATTAACTACTAAAGATTCTCCTCTCTCTGGTATATTTTCTTCTTCTATCACTGTTGCTGCTGGTGCTTCTCCCTCAGCTTGAGAAAAAATGGCATTCCTCTAATTTGTTTTTGCATTCTCTGGGCACTCAAAAGCTTTGTGTCCCAGTTTGTTACATCTATAACATCTTATTTCTCTACCTCTTCCTCCACCTCCTCTTCCTCTAGAAAAACTCCCTCTGCCTCTTGCATCACCTCCTGTGGGTGCATGCTGAGTTGAGCTGCTGCTAGCTCCATCTTTAGGTGCTGTAGATCTCCCTCTACCACCTTGACTTTCCCTTCCTTGGAAAGTACCTCTCCCTCTGGTAGACTGCTTCCTCATGAGTTTTTCTTCAGCTTTCAGTGCTATCTGATAAGCTTCCTCTATTGTTTTAGGATACAGTAGACTTATTTCATCTTGAATGTCCATCCTAAGGCCATTCATATATCTAGCCACCTTTCATCTGTATCTGGGCTTCTCCAGCTCTTATGCTTACCTTATAGAATTCCTCTGTGTATTCTTTCACTGTCAAATATCTCTGTCTAAGATTTTGCATTTATCTGAACAAATTTTGTTGATAATTACTTGGCAGAAAGTTACCTCTTAGCTTTGCTACCATCCTGCTCCAATTCTTGATTGGTTTCTTGCTAAGTCTCTTCCTTTCTACCTCCACACCATCCCACCAAAGCGCTGCATGGCCTTTTAACTTAGTGACAGCGAACTTGACTTTCTTCTCCTCTTTTGTTTCTTTAATCGAAGAATTTCTCCATGCCATTAATCCAGTCTATTAATTCTTCTGGATTCAGTCCTCCTTCATATATCTCTACCTCAGTCTTTGGCATGGCCGTGGATCTCAAAACTGACTGAAATAACCTCATCTTAGGAGTAACTGCTACATCTTCCTCCTCTGCAGCTTCAATCTCAGGTTCACTAACATCTCCATCATCTATGTTCCTGCTTGTTGTTAATGCATCCAATCTTTCTTGCATCTGTTGCACAGCTTCCATTACTTTAGATTTGCAATAGGTCATTCTTCCACCACGTCCTTGTCCTCTTTAAATCTGAAAGCCATAGTACCTTCTTCTCCTGCTTCTGAGATTCAATCCAATGTCATATGGCTGCTCTGATACCACTAATGGTGGCTTGGGTGCAGGCGATATGGAAAAACTCTCAAATCTGGCTACAAATTCTTCAATTTCAGGCTGAATCTCTCTTTCTACTTCTGATTGTGTATCAATCATCTAACGGTAAAACTGACAGCCACATGGGTTTTGTTTCCAATCACCCCTACCTTGGTTATTGCCGCAATTTATAACACCGGGCCTTTCTTATCTATCGGGACTGTAATTCCAAGGAATGACACAAATATACTATCGACAGGGTTTTCAAATGGGGATAACACAAATAGCGTTAAATACACTATCGGCGTTAAAACCCAAGGTAAGATGTGTTTTATGCAAATAACACAATAGGCGCTTTAATACACTATCGACGCTTTGACATGGGTAATTCCCCGATGTGATATGCCACGTGGCTGTAAGCAATCACTATCGGTGGTTCCAAAATTCCACACCATAGGCTCCTTCCACTCCGACTGTGTGATGCGACAATCCTTGTGGACCCAAAAACTTACCCAACCCGCTGTATAATATTTTGGGTTCGGGCTTATCGGGGTTTGGACTTCGGTAGTTCCACAACCCTTTCCACTCCGCTTGCAATTATGCGATGCGATAAAGGTTCAGACCCGACACGGGTATGAACCAAGTCTAATAGAATTTCAGGTCCGGAACTCTCTTCCGGCTAAGTGATTTTCACGATTTCTCTATGTAAAATAGAGTTCTGTTTGCGAGACTTAACAATGCATTTAGGAAGAACAGCCGCACCGATATAAGGGAAAAATTGTACCAATAAGCTTAATTCACATATATGATAGGAAAATAAGGCCGAATTATCATTAACAAGGCTCAAAAGGAAAGAAATGCCATCAAATACATTTGCAAATATACCAATTAACAAGAATTGTAAATTCTTATGCACGGAGAGAATTCTTCCAGACACTATGCCTCTGGGATCTCTGGCTATAAAGCATCCCATTATTTTATTTATAATTAATAGATAGAGCCTTCTCGGCCATTATCCTTTACAAAAGCATGGATTTTACATAAGTGATTTAAAGCAATAAAGCTACTACAGCTTATCGTAAAAGACTTATTACAACTGATTTTATCCCTAAATTTTATCATTATCTTAAACTAGAAAAGCATGAAACTTGCTGGCTAAAGGACCACTCCCTTGCCTGTAGATTTTTTTGGATTTTTGGAATATGTTTGAAGACTTTTTCTCTAAGTCACATGCTCCTGCATCATAGTTAAATAAATGTATTTTGAGAAAAGCAATATGCTTGCCTATTTGTTGAGATTGACCTAAGGGTATCCTAGACAAAATGATCCTCAATTATACAAGTTTATATGGAATAATGTATTGGATTATGAAAATACAACATTTTGATGTAAAATATATCATATTCTAAGACGTCTACCAGATTCTTGTCCTCATGAATGAACTCATCCTTCATGGAAAACAAGGTTAAATCTAAATTAAATAGTTGGACATTTTCACTAGTTGAAGAAAAGAAAAAAATGGATAAGAATTAACAAATAACATATTTAGGTCAATATTTCTTATCTAAAGATGCCAATTGGAAAACCCTATAATGTCTTGGAAGTTCAAGCAAAAGACATGGATATTGGAAGCTCATCCTTGAGCATGGTAGTTGAACATATCATCCCTTCTATTGGAATGAAGTAACTCCATGAGTATGGAACCTCTAGTTCTAATAAGGAATTGGAGACCTCTTAAAATCTAGGGCTCTCTCCTTCTAAGTTGTAGGTTGTCATTGTGTCTCCTTCTTAAAGAGGAACCATGAGGTTAAACAAAAGAAGGCATAAAAGGACAACGTTGATGACCATTTTTAAAATGTTTAAAATAACATGTACATTAATTATGTACTCTTATTCTTGTAATGTAATATTCAATTCCATTTACAATATATTTATGAAGGTCATTTTCATGGTAAACTATAACACAAAATTGTGATTCTCTTTGAAAAGAAAATATCATTTATATTATTTGAAAAGAAAAAGAAAACTTTAAATTTTCACTTTTCATTTTACTTTCTCTAACTACCTTAATTCTAATGAGGACACTACTTACCATAATGAGAACAATAACTAGATTATGATGAGAACAATCATTTGTCTATTATTAAAATTTAAAAATCTATAACACTTGAAATAACTTACTAGTAGTTTGAAAGAGAATAGAGTTTCATTCTTATTAAATACCTCTTAATCTTAAACTATTCACCTATTTCTTTATATCAAAAAAAATATGAACCTTAAACCAATAAAAAATAATATATATCATGTAAACTTATATATAATTTTAATAATTATAAATTTTTAAAATATATATTTTCATTTTATAAAATTTTCTCAATTGTGCAATTATGAAATTAACCTAATTTTAAAGTTGAAAAGGCAATCACATTATGGCCATTACCACATTAATGCACAAATTTTCAACCGTGATTTTCAACCCCGTCACATTTTATATAGATTTGTTTACATATCATACCTACATTGTAAGACATTATGCCTTAAATTTTAAAGTTGAAAAGGCAATCACATTATGGCTATTACCACATTAATGCACAAATTTATATCAACTGTGATTTTCAACCCATCACATTTTATATAGATTTGTTTACATATCATACATACATTGTAATGGTAAAACTATAAAAATGGGTAACATTTTTTTAACATTATATAATGTTATATTCCTTTAATTTCAATTCTTATGAATTTACAATTTTACTTTAAAATTTAGGTGAAGGTAATGAAATCGAATTTTTTTTTAAAGATGGATATTATTTTTGGAGAAAAATGCATGCTTACATTACAAATAAATAAACAAATTGTATATATATGTATATATATGAAAACTTTCTTTATATTTTATATGGACGATGATGTTTTAGTCTTTTAATGGTTGCTAAAATAGTAAGGTCAAAATCATTACAAGAAATACTCATTATAAGCACCTAGGTGTGGAGGATAACAACATTTCTCCCAACCAGCTAAGCTAAACTCAATCAACTGTTATTTTTCATTATTTCTCAAAATAGAGTAAAACAAGAAAAAAAGGTACCATACTAACACATTTATATGCATACTTGTTTCCTTTTTTATGTGATTATTAACAAGAAAACTAAAACCACCCTTTTGAAGAGGGAAACGAAAAGAAATTTCTATCACCCAAAAATATTCACCTAGCCATTTCTTACTAGGTTGATCGACATATACCATGTAGTATGAGTTTTTACATATTAGGACCCACTTTTTATTAGGAAATAATTTAGTAAACATTTTCCTAAATTATTTCTGATTAAAACTTAAAAAAAAAACATGAAAATAATAACTGCGGTTGATGGGACACTTATTCCAAGCTTAATGTTGGGCAAGGCATCCTAGTGTGGGTGTTCATTGGTTTATTATGGCTAAGGAAATTTGCAAAGGTAATGGCTAAAGATTTGGAAAGGAAAAATGGAATTTTTGGCACATTTATTAATGAAAATAATGGAATTTTAAGAGAAAGAGGGAAGGTGAAAGGTCACATGTTGCATGTGAGGAGGAAAATGAAGGATAATAATGGAAAAATAAAGAAAATAGAGGCTAATTGATAAATGTCTTATGAGGTAGTTGGTACCTTTCATCAGTTCAGTTTTGGATCTTTCATTATTCTATCTCTCTCTCTCACTCACTCTTGGACACTTAGAGTTTTATTGAATCACTTTGGCATTAGATCAAGAAAGGAAAAGGGGGAAAGAGGAGCGATCAAGAGCTAAAACAAGATTCTTTGTAGGAATCGATTTGTATGTGTTTTTCCTAGCTATATTTGGCATGCATGGTATTGTGTGTGTTTCTTTGTTGTTATGGTATGGGTTTTGCTAGGTGTGACAGTGTTTTCAACCTAGCCTTGCCATTTTTGGATAGCCATGGTGTGATGGGGTTCTCATGTTTTGGTTGAGCTGGATTTCCAGATGGATTCGAAGTTGAGTGAGGTGGATCTATGAAAGAAATAACACATGACCTAGTGATCCTTGAATCAGATAGTGGAATGCGGTAAAGCCACTATCCTAGTGACCCTTGAACTAGATTTTTGGTTGTGGTAAATCTAGGTATTGTTTGCTTCGATGGGCCTAGGAATCCTTGATCGATTAATGGCGGGATATACAATAAATCCTAGAGGTGGTTTCCATTGATAGGCCTAGGAATCCTTGCCAGTGAATGGCGGGGTATACAATAAAGCCTAGCGGGTGTAGTCTCGGTTATGGCCTACTAATCCAAATGTGGTAAAGCCTAGAGACTAGGAGACAGGAAAATTCCTCACGGTGTAGGTGGAGAAATCTAGTGGCATCCACGCTTTTTTTGGCCTAGTGATTTAGTGGAGATCATGGTAAATCCTTTTATTACATTTTTGTTATGTTTGCCTAGTGATCAGGTGTGGATTGCAGTAAAGTCTAGTTTCTATTGATGAGAGTGAGGTGGTTTAGCCTCAGGATGCCCTGGTTGGTTCTTTTGGTTTATGTTCCACATTCATGCTTGGATTATGGCACAAGGATGATTAGCTGAAGAGAGATTTGGCCTAGCCAATCTATGGTCGAGTGGAACGTGGTAGTCTCATCCTAGGTTGGCTTTTGCATTCATTAATAAGAGGTTTTTTCCTTGACATCTTATTTGAAAATGTATTGGTTTATATGTGGATTCTATGGTTGATGTATCCTTGATATTTCTATTATTATTATTTTGGTTATAAGCATGTATTATGACAGTGAAGATGTATGGCTCTCCTCATGTTTTGATTCATAAATGAATGAATAATGTATATATGACCTAATAAATGATAATGCAACTAATGATATAAGGGGACAATGTTTCTTAGCGATTCTCAGATGAGTATGAGAACCCTATACTCAGATTTGTTGTTTAAACATGTAGATTACATAATTGTGACATGTTTGAAGAAATTTTGTCATGGCTAGTAGGGTTCTAGTCAAGTCCTTTTCAAGTAATTACATTCGTATCATTATTATGTTGTTATCTTTC